>JAREIS010000011.1:8918125-10232500 GCA_030060385.1 Muscicapa striata striata
ACTCTACATTTCTCATACCACAGGTGAATTTCTGTATTGGGATCCACTCTGTTTGTTCCTGACAGGACCTGTTTGGTACTGACAGCCCTAAGTATCAAACCAATTTGGATCAGGAAACTTGTAACACAGTGGCACTACTGAGACTCACCATATTTCATTGGGCTAGAAGCACTTGACTATTTTGACTTGACAGTGCTGCAAAATACCAGGAGCCAGATGAAGCTTTTTTTTAATTTAAAATAAATATATAGGGGGAAATATCTCCTCCAAGCTGTCTATATGGTGCTCTAGAGGTCAACGGGGCAGGTGGTAAACATGAAATAAAGCATCTGTCTTACTGACCCTTATGCTAAAAGTAAACTCCATTTTGAGCTCATTTTCAAGCCAGCAAGTAGTACATTCACAACTTGGAGTTATTTGGTTACGCACAGATTCACTAAGCTGTGTATTACTGCTCAATATGCCTAATAAACCCCCTTATATAGAACACCTCCCTTTTTTTTTCAATTATTATGGTGATTGTGACAAACCACTACCAGAAACCTGGCTGCCAGTGAAATCTGTATATTGGCATGATTTCTGAAAAAAGTGCAAGTACACCGTTTACTTGCACATTTTCCAGAGGTTATGTACTACCACCTGCATGTGTATAAAAATACATAATAAAAATGCTGCTGAAGAAGAGCTGTGTTGCATGGGCAATAGCCTTTTCTCATAGCAGTCTTATTTTGATTGATATCAGAGCACCAAATCCATTGCTGGGAGGGCTTTTAATAACAGTAAAACATACCAACAAATAAAATCAGCTATTATTATATACAGTAAATGGCCTCTTCAGCCTGCTACAATGATTACATTCACCCACAATAATAAATAATCATAACAGACACCAAGAGCTAGATCCTGGCACAAAAGTTAACCATGCAAAACAAGCTCATAACTAGCTTCAGCAGATGGCTGAAGATTTTCCCAGAATACGCTTCACCCTGGAAGTGATGGAAATTCAGAGCTGAAGCCTGCCTCCCACCTTGTAACACATACAGGAGAGCAGCATTGAGGGCAAGGTACATTGAGAGTCCTGCAGCTTTTGCAATTCACCCCTTAGCTGCAGCAGCAACAGCCCCTGCTACTCAATAGTCAAAGAACCATTCATGATGTTACTTCACCTCTTTTTCTGAGGGCTTCTGATCTTGTGTATCAAGGGAGAAATTGTTAAATATGAAGTCAGAGCTACTCTGGAAGTAGGTCTCTCCCAGTCTGTATTGGTACCCTATTTCTCTTTGCAAAAGGCATCCCTGAGCTCAGTCTGGGAATGAGAGCATTCACTGTAACCACAGTTAAGAACCCCATGATGAACCCCATGATGAACAACACCACCTTCGTTTGAGTTCCTTTGTCAGTATTTACTCAGGACAATAACAGGACACATCGAGAGGACATCACCTTATAATACATTATTAGCATGCACTTCATGTTTAAGGATTTTTGTCTCTTTACAGCTCACTTTCTTCCAAAGTGTTATTTTTTTTTGTCAGCAAAGCATTGAACTCCAACACCTCCGCACATGTTTTGAATATCCGAACTCTCTGCCCTCACTCTTCAGCCTTGCAGAAGGATTTCAGTGGAGAATGCCTGAAGTTTTCCGCCTGAGGCAGAGCTGGGGACGCTGCTGTGCCGAGCAGACAGGGCTCTGCCTTCGGTGCTCTTCTGCTGCCATCTGCAGGGCCTGGCTCGGCTGCAGCTCTGATCTCACTCATTATTCCCCCTGGCACCCAGCAGAGCCAGCCCAGGGTACAGACTAGCATGGACTTGAGGCATCTGCCAAATACTCTGACAGTCACACCATGTGTTTCTGATCTGCCACAAAAAAGGGATGCTTTGGACCAGATAAGCAAGGGGTTGTTTTTAAAGAGACTGCACACAACAGAAAAGTGTACTTGAAAACATTCAGTTTTACATGCACTGGGTCAGAACACCAAGACCTTCTGTGGGTCCCTTATCCCACAGCTACTATGAACACAAGCTGTGAGGCAAAAACAATTGCCAGCTTGGATGCACAGAACCAATCTGCAGGACTCTCCGCAGAGAGTCTGAAAATTAAAGACTACTATGTTACCTAGGAAAGGCTGAATCATTTTATTTACATTAATAATGATTTCAGCTCCACCACCTACAATAGAGTTTGAAATAAGATGATAACCAAATTTCAAGCTTCACTGCACAGGCAGATCACCCTTGTAGACAAGGAAGCATTTCTCAGATGCAGCTCTCCACACTTTATACACTTGTACTACATTTTAAGGTGTTCATTTTATGTCTTTGCCTTTCCCTGAAGCATCCACTCATATAGAAATTAGAATACCAGATGAGAACAAACAAGACCTGAGCTAGCAGAGAAAAGGCAAATGTAACAACAATTTCTTCATTTAAAGGATTTCAAAGATACTATATCTCCTTGCTATAAAACATGAGTTGTATATCAAGTTTAGGCCTGTGAGGAACAGATAGGCTAGAAAACACTGGTCAAACAAGGGTCTGCTTTCCTGTCTTGTATCCTTTTTTCCTATCCTTTTCCTTGCACAGATCCTTTTCCAAGGACTGATCAGTGTTAGCCTACACATGCAGGATAAATCTGACTCCATCCTGCCTCTCCTGAGCATGCATTTGCTCACAGAAGGTGGTGAGAGCACAGCCTATCCACCAGGAAAAGCAGCTCCATCAGGAAGGCTAGACAGGGAGGCAGTTTTTCCAGTTTGCCAGTTACTGACACTTTTTAGTCAGCCATTTGAATACTTTTTTTAATTCCAAATGTTGCTTTTTTCCACATATGAAGAAAACAATTCTTTATGGTCAGCCGCCTAAGCTCTGTAGGAATCTGTTAGGGAAGATTTTTGTGGCTAAAATACAGTTTAGCAATTTCCCCCAAGCCAGCTTTTGCCAGCCATATCTTTTCAGGGTTATCTGAGACATCACCATTTCCCAGTCTCATTACAAAGAAAAATAACAGTCTGCAGATGTTAACATTAAGATGGTTTCTACTGTATTTTTCATGCAAACCCCACAAAATTTCTTTTCTTGGCACAAATTTAAAAAGCAGAGATAAGGCAGATTCTGTCTAAAGAGAACACAGCTGTCAAAGCCTTTACTGTGCCCTCAAATAGGAAGAAAAAACAAAAAGGGCAAAAGATATACTTTCTAAAGGCATCCTCACATCACCTTTCTCCAAGGGTGACTATCCTCACCAGTGAGAGCATCTGTCTCCCTATCAGACAAGTAAAAAAAGTAATTAAAAAAAAAGAAAAAACCTTTTTTGTATGAAGAAAAAAAGTCAACTGACATGGTTAGAAAACCTTGATAGATACTCATGAGCCATTTTTTAGAAACATTTTTATGAGTTCTGTATTGCACACTTCTGAAAACTCAAATGCACCCTCATGATGGTTACAGCGCTCTAGCAGGCATGTGTTGTTCAGCACAAATCACACGACAGAGACCACTGCAAGCAGGTTAAGTTGCAGCAGATAGAAGGGGAATTAAGCTCTTTTGTATTTCCCAGGTTTTTCTCTCTTGCAGGATGAGGAAGGCTCTCCCTAGCTGCTGAGGTACTGAAATGACACAGGGCTCTGGTTGGAGATAGGAGCGTGAGTTGCAGAATGCCTGATTCCCAATTACCTCTGACTTTTCTGGGCCAGCTGCAGGCATGACTCAGCTTCTCACAAAGTAGCTGCAGCATATTAATTTATAATCAGTGCCAGTTTCAGCTTTCCTCAGTAGGCCAGGCTGTTATTTGTGCTGTTCAGTGCCACAAACAGTTGAGTCACTGCTGAAGCAGCACCAGGTACCTCAGAGGGAAATAACAGGGCATAATGGATGTCCAGGAAGGCTCACTTTTGCCAGCACCATTTTACAGTTTACTCATGTTTGTGAGTCAGCATCACATAGATCAGAAGTACAGAATTGTGAAAGTTTCTTACTGCAAAGAATGTTTTGTACTTAACAAGCACTAGTAATAACTTTCTTCAATGTCAAGGCATCTAAGCACCTCAAAGTTGTGGGCACCTCACAGGTGTGAACACATCTGTGGCAGGATGCTGTGAAAGGTGGGAAACGTATTCCCCAAGCACAAAGCCCCCAGAAACTAAAAGCAAAACAGAAATGCCACTTGATTTGCCTTATCTGCTAGATACTGAGGCTGCTTGGGATTAAAATGAAAGATAGCAGATAAACAAATAAGCTGACTGGTAGCATGGTTATTGCTTATAATTTAAATCTGTCCTTCAGGGAATGGATCCTGTTGGGCTAGGGCTTGCTTTCATTCCTAATACACTCAGAGTGAGCAGTTTTGCTTCTACAGTTCTCCTGTGGAGGAAGTAGAACATGCTATAGACCAAGTGAGATGGGCTGAAGATTTTGAAACTACATTGTCTGACACCCAAACCAGATGTCTGCTGCCAAGAAACGACTGCACAGATTGTAGGAAAATATCTCTGATACACAGAGGGCCAAAGATCCTACAACAGAGCTTGGCAAATTAGAGAAATAAACATTAATAAATTACAACTACTGTGGTCTAATATTTACTTTATCCTTGTCTAAACATTCTTATCTATTATAGCATTTAGGTTACTGAAAGCTGCTACTGTATATTTAATAAAAGTACTGATGCTCTGGCAGTATGATCCAGTTGTGGCACCAGTTCAGAAAATTTGCACGTCCCTCAGAGTGCAGCTTTGTTATTGCAGTACTGATGCCCACAGTGCTGCTTGACCTCACCTGAGCAGGTGCTTGATAGCAAGCAATGTCCTTACCCCAGGTCTCTGATGGCCATTCCCTTTTCTTGCACAGATTTGCACACCCTAATTAACACAAAGCACCAAGGCCCCAGCAGATCAGCAGCCCAGAAAGCCCTCAGTGTCTGATATTAACAGACCGCTAGAGGCCACACTCGGCTCACTTGGTACCTTTGTACCAGCAGAGAGAGGACCCTTCCCTTAAAAGCAGGGCTTAGTGCCTGGTAGAAGTGACAAAGCAGAGGCAGCTCTGGATATTGCATGATAACAGCAATATGCACCTGGGTCAGGTGGCTGAGATCTGAGCAAGAGGAAAACCTTTGCTTGCCCTCACTGTTATCATCCCACCCCAGGTCCTGGCCAACCCTGCTGTGCAGGGGCACTTCCCCTAGCCCAGCAAACTCCACAGGTATCCTGACATCCCCTACAGCAGCCCAGTGCCCATAGCAGGGATTCTGGGTCAGCCCTGACATGAATTCTGTAGGTGAAGGTAGGTAACACACTCTTTTTAGAGAGGAGCCCTGCTAGAATAAAACAGCAGGGAACTGGTCCTAAATATTTGCTTCAGATATCAAATGGTACTTAATAAGGGGGTTGGAATGAGATGAACTTTGAGGTCCCTTCTAACCATGCTGTATTGCTTTGGTAACAAGAGAGATGCCAGCATCATACTACAACTCATCCCACACAAATTGCTATAAAGTTAAAAAAGAGGGAGGAGTCTTTTGTCAGGTGCAGATAAACTGCTTATATTTGACTGAGCCCGTGGCCCCAACACCAGACACACCAGGGGCTTCACCAGGCCAGTGGTGAAATGGTGAGGACAAAGCCAAAGCAGCAGTGCCAGGGCAGGGCTGGTAGAAGAGGTAGAAGGGGAGAGCACATCTGCTCACCCAAGAGGACAGTGGGCACAGGTGGAAAAGCCCTGAGGGCCCAAGCACTGGCCAGTTATGGAGGTGGCTTTTGGTAGCATGGAGATCCACAGCTTGAACAAAGTCTCAGCAATGTGATTCAGACAGAGCATAGCAGGAATGCATCATCACAGGTTTTGCCAGTCCTTGTATTCCTCTCCAGTCATCCATCACTACTGCAAGGGGTGGACCTTCTGACAATGTCTAGATGTCCTCCTTTAGCTTTTTTAAAAAGGATCCAGAGCAAATCCACAAAGTGGACAAGGTCATTCTGGTGCCTACCTCCAGGGAGTTCTTTACATCTCCTGCACCCATTTCACAGCCACAGAAGGCTAAAATACAGCCTGGATTTAGATAAAAGGAAGAAAAAGGAAAAAAAATAATAAACTACATGACAGCTGCTGAAAGAAAAATAATTATTAAAACCTGGTTTCTTTGTGTGACAGTTAATGCTCGTAAGGAAGAGCAAGTGCTGAAGTTAATGGGAGACAATGAATGGAAATGGCACTTAGCATCAGCCTTTTCAGCATGCAAAAAGGGAAGACTGTTTAATTAAGAAGTTGCTTATTAATCTAAGTTGAAATTTATTATTGGACAACACATAAATGGACTTGTTGCCAACATGCTCTTACATCCTATAGTTGCATTTTGATCTGTCTAACAAGCTTCTGAACATATATTGTAAAGTTAATTAAACATCAAGTACACAGTTTCTCATACTGTTATTTTCTGTAACATTTCAATTAAAGACTGTCTTGGGCATTTTAAAATCACTGTATGAAGAATTCTGTGTTTTGGTTTGATTAATAATACAATTTGTTTTCATGGAGCATGTTCCAGCATTCAGCCTTTATGTTCATTAAAAAAAAAAAAAAACCAAGAGTATTCCATAATACAAAATTAAAATATTGTAGAATGTTTTTCCTACCAGGGTAAGATACACTATATTGAAGCCATTGCTATTGATTAGGGGTATTTTTCCTATTAAAAATGTTGGAACGGTTGAATTGATTATAAATTACAGACAGCTCAAGCACACCAAGCAAAAAACATTAGAAACAAAATATGCAGATTTCTTTCAGGGATGTTAAGAGTTCCATGTCTCACATCTTCAATTACCCATTCCACCTCTTAAGTTTAAAGATCCCATGACAAACTTGATATCTTTTATGATAAATATTTGGGGAAAGAGAACAGCAGCAGCAAACAAATTCTGTTTCAGAAACCACACTGCAGCAGAGGAATTGTGTGGGGAACAGGCAACACTGCCTATAAAACTCACAGTGACTTGCTCAAAAGAGCACATGTCATGACAAGGACACAAAAGAAAAGTTTAAAAATATTAAATATATTGTAAAGTTCAAATGAGATAGAAACACAGCTAGGGAAGGGAAAAGAGAAAGGATGTGTTAAGCAGACAAAATCCTGTGTGCCTCTACCAGAAAACCAGGGTGGGGTTTTTTTAAAATGCTAAATTCTGCCTCCAATTACTTTCCAACAGCACTAAGTCCACAGCCAGAATCCCTTCTACCCTTTGTGGTATTACCTGCTTTCACTTATTCTCAAGCCTCACCACTGAGGCATAGCTCCCACACTCTTTCCCTCAGGTTGGTAGGTATTTTGCATTTTACAGAACAGCCCTCCAAGCTTTTCCATCAGCCTCCAGTCCCACAGACCAGATCCACCTGGTGAGAACAGGCAAGGTGTCACCTGTAGCAAGGCAACCAGAAGGGCTACCAGAAAGTACCTGGCTCAAGCCCTAACACCTGCTTGCTCTTCTGCTCCAGAGCAGTGCAACAAATGGACAAGCATTGTGTTTCTGCCAGTCTCTACCTTCCATACGAGATCTAAAACCTAGAGCCTGTCTACATGGCTGCTTAAGTTCCCTGATACTCTTTTCTTCCCCACATTGCAGAGCTGAGGGAGTATCTCACTGCATATTGTCTCCTTAGAGCAGGCAGCGTTCTGCCAGCACAGTGCCCACCTGAGCCAAGGGCAATCCTCCCTCCTGCTGATCCTCACATGTGTTGGATCAGGGCTGTCCAATTCTCATAACACCTAACCAAGCACTGCCTTCCTCCTCCTCCCTGCATGTCCTCGACCTGGGTGGCAGCAGGTACAACCCAGGAAAGTAGGGGTATTCAGCCTGAATTTAGTAGCTGCAAAGTTATCCTTAAAGAATGCTTTGATCTTGAATTTCTACCACTTTATCCACTCTTCCCCAAAAAGTAAAACCTACAATTCCTGTATCAATGCAGTCTTACAAATACTGATTTCTTTGGGCTTGGGGATTTTTTGTTGGTTTGTTTTATGTTTCTTTGCAAGAGCAACTTCACTCTCCTACCACTGCCAGGGTGCTGACCTCTTTAGAAGTTTAAGGAAAGAATTGTTTATTTCATGGGGAAATCTGACATCATTTCCAGTTCAGTCAAATTTTCCATGGGGCATTTGAAATGATTACTCAGTCTGTACTCTACTTCTTGTGATGTTTCCCGTTCACAAATAAGGGCTGAAACCTCCCTATCGAGTTCTGTCACCAAAGATACTTGGAGCCCCTGAGGCTTTAAATCTTAAACTAGGTAGGAAACCATGATCTGAATTAGGTAAAGGTAGAGCTATCCTCCTTCCTCCCCTTGAAAAGAAAATTTATATATATAGTATGTTTTCTTCTTTCCCTTAAACAGATTTAGATTTGAAATAAGCAACAAACATTTTAATACTGTCCATTTCTGGCACATCCTTTTACATTGCATGTGATATGTCAGTCCTTCCTACAAGGCATACTCCTAGACAATATTCTGGGGAACATAAAGCACACCTTGCTAGCACGTTTGATGGTATCTGAAGCTGTTACTTGCTCTGCCCCCACTGAGAAACCAGAGTGAGATGGGGAAGTGACAGTTGAGGAAAAACCCTCAACCAGCTCATTATTTTTCTTTCACAACCAAAGGAAGTTTCATTCTGTGGCAGAAAGAGGTGTAAACCTGTTTGCCTTGTAAAAATGCACTTCACGTGCCACGGGTTGCTCCCTATGGCTCTGGTAAAGTTACACAGACATCAGGAATACTGTGTCCCAAAATTATTAAGGTCATTGTAAATGATATATCCCACATTTCACACATAGAGCTATGCAAAAGCCTCTAAAACACTAAGGACAGAATTTCTAATTCTTCAAACGAGGAGAACTGAGAAGGCAGAGCTACAATTAGAGAAAGCATATTCTACCAAAAAGCTCACCTTTCCCCTAGCTCCACATTTAAGCAGAAGAACCTGTTCTCCCCAGCCACACTTACTTTCTAATTTTCTTTTTTCAGCCATTTATACCCTTTCAAAACACTCAGGAAAATTTATTTAATAGCTACCAGTAAATCATACTTCGAACTGCAAAACCTCTACATGAGTGAGTTCAATTTGTATCCAGTCCAACAACTCTTAACAATGCAGACAGTCTCCCACTTAAAATTGCACTGAAAGAGCACATAAAGCAGCACACACAGTACCTTTCTGTCTTTTTATCAAAACTTCTAAGAACAAGAGCTGAAACAGCAGTCTGTATGAACAAATGGTCTAGCAAACCTCACACAGAACAGGTATGTGCATATATTGCTCTTTATATTTAACCATGTACAGTCAAGAAATAAAAGTGCCTTCCCTTTTGGATAGAAGCTGCAGAGAAGTATCTACCATAGAAAGGCAGAGCCTGCATTCATGGATCTGCAGTACTAAGTTCAATTAGTCTGATATTCCTGGGTCTACTCTAGATAAAGAAGGTTTTCCCAGGAAATTGCACTTATATTCCAAGTGATAAAGGTGAAGAAATTTAGCAATCCACTTTGAATTGTCACCTAGATGCAAAAACATTTAACTATCTTTTAAACCAGGCAAGGCAGATGTCCAAGTAACTTTATTATCATGGATTATGGAATTTTGTATCCTACTCCCTGCTGAAGTTTTGCCAGAATACAAGCTAGATATTTTAATTTAGAGCAACAAATCTGAACAAGATTAAACATTAAATCTCAATCAAGTCAGATTAAATCTTTCATGTCACCTAAACACATAGTAAAATGTTCATAAAAGCCATATAAGACAGTGGAATAATTATAGTCAATATTTATTTAAATAAATGCCTACATTTCTAGAGCAAGCACTGGATACTTTGGAGTGAGGCATGTATTTCCTAGCAACTGACTTTCCCCTTCCTGCTATCAGGCATCCAGACACATGACACTTATTTGTGACTGAGACTTCTTTGGTTTTACAAGGTTGAACAGCTCTATCACTCGTTTTAATTTTATACTTCCATTTCTTTTTTACCTGTATCAGGGTTTTTTAAAAAAACTTCATAAAAAGGAATGTGTCTGTGCATATATATACACACATGTTTATAAATACAGAAATATATACAAGCATGCACCACTACCCTATACATTTGTATTTGTGTGCAATTATACATTTGCTATGTCTTATAATACATTTAATATTGCTGCATCACCTTTTATACCATCTGAAACACATTTGAGAGAAATAATTTTCCAACTGTTTATGTGGGTTTTTTTGCCAAGTTTTCCATTTTATCTGGTTGTACAGAACTTCAAAGAGGAACTTCTCCAAACAGATTCTGTCCCTGCCAGGTTACTTGAGATGCTTGTTAATAAGCTGCTAGTATCATTGATTAAAGCTACTCTAACCAACTCATTATTTCCTTGAGCTTCAGGAGCACTTCTGCAAAGTTCTTTGAACCCAGTCAATGTAAGAGGATTCTACTTCAAGTAGTATTAGATGCTGTTCTACTCAGGTTTCCATTCTTCAAAAATACCAGAAGTATTGCTGTAAAAATACTCCTGAATAGCCTGATTTATCAAACTCATCAGCTCAACTGAGAATTACATGCAGTTTTCCTCTCCCAGCAGTCACAGAGCACTTGTCTAAGATGCTTAAACAAGATGTTGTTCCTTTGCAGAGGACACATGAAAAGCATCACTGCAGCTCTCTTCCCTCATTGTTCTCACTTCTTTTTTCTTGTATGGGTGTTCTGCCCCCTGCATCATCTCTCTTGTTCTGGTCTTTCAAAAATGGTCTTCACCTCTGCTCTTGCACCCACATTCTTCCTGTTTGGGAAGAATTGCTGTTTAAGTTGCTTTCCCTCCCTGCAAGCCTACTGTCCTCTAACATTGCTCCCCCTCCTTACAAATGTCCCCACAGTGGGAAAACACTCCCACCACAGCCTGTCATGCACATGGCAATTTCTTCCTCTCATTTAGACCCAAAAGCCAAGCACAGCTAAAAACTGTTCTGTGTGACAAAAGAGGCTGACTGATCAGAAAGAAAAAGACCCTAAATGACTAATTTAAGACTCCTGGTGGCTTCTAGGAAATGGAGATAGTGTCACAGGACATCCAGGCAAAGCAAGCAGCTCAGTTTAGCAGTTAGAGTCACAGAATATTCTGAGTGGGAAGGATCAGTGAGTCCAACTCTTAGCTCTGCACAAGACATCCCCAAAAGTCACACCATGACAGTTGAATTATGTGTGTTCGTGAGCTTTTTTTTTTTTTCAGGAATCCAAATCAGAAAGTTGCTGAGAAACAATTTTTCAAAAATATTTTAGCACAAGGCAAGCTAAATAAAGTGGCCACATGATGACAGCATTGTCTGGGAAACAGCAGAAAATCCCATTTTAAGCAAAGTATGTGGATTAGTCTCTTTCTCATTCTAACCATGTTTTTATAAGCTTTCTTTGGTGTGCACACATCCATCCTTTCACTTCTCATTTTGCTGCAACCTTTTCATCAAGACTCTTTACAGCCTGCTTGGATCACCCCATGAAGGGCCTGAAGCCCCCCCACCTTTCATTCTTCCAGTACTACAGTTTCAGAAACCTGTGCTTGGCCATATCATGACTCTCAGTCCCTTCACAGCTTGTTTCTCCTTTCTGCTTTGCATACTCAACTCAAACTTTCTGCTTTTACGTACAAGGAAACCCCACAGAATGATGCATTGCCACCTCACTACATGGGTTTGCTTTTAGCATAAGCCTGATTGAACATTCAGGTGATTACAAATTTTGATCAGGATTGCAGGAAAGAAGAGAATAAGGATGGGGTTTTTCCCCAAAACAGAGTCCTCCTGCCCACCACTGTTTCTCAGTCCAAAATTGTCTGGCAAGAATATCCAAAGAATGTCCTTGCTCCCTTCCATGGGACCTTGCTTTCAGCTTTGAGATGTATGCAGACTTTCATCATTTTTCTTAAAGGTTGAAAACCTCCAGAAAGAGCATAGAATTAGAATCACAGAAACATTTAGGTTAGAAAAGACCTTTGAACATCATCAAGTCCAACCATTAGCCCAGCCCTAGCAAGTCCACCACTAAACCATATCCTTGAGTGCCACACCTACACATCTTTTAAATACCTCCAGGAATGATAACTCAACCACTTCCCTGGGCAGCCTGTTCCAGTGGTTGACAACCCTCTTCATCAAGAAATGTTTCCTAATATCCAATCTAAATATCCCCTGATGCAAATTTAGGCCATTCTCTGTCATCTTACCATTTGTTACTTGGGAGAAGCAGCAAACCTCTGCCTTGCTACAGCTTCCTTTCAGGTTAGGTCTGCAGCAGCCCATTGGGTGAGCCACACTCCTTGCTTCTAGCAAAGCTAAATTTTTAAATAATTTGGTCCCTCTGCTCTGAGCCCATAACCTAAAGAATTCTGAAGGCATTTTTACACAGTTAAACTGAAGTTGTTTTGTTTTTTTTAATAAAAATGAAAGAGACTAAGCACTTCTGGTTTTTACAGTGATATCCAGCAGATATAGACTTTCCCTCCAAAGTTTTGTATTTCTCTGTGTATATGTCCACACTTTTATAAGAACAAAGTCTAGGTGGAAGAGTTCTATCATGCATTTTTTAATGCATTTGAGATCCATGGATTGGCAGGCCAGTTGCACACCTTGACCTACCCAAATAAAGCCACTCTAGGGTCTGAAGCTGTAACTTGAACTGAAGGCAGAACCACCCTTGTCTACCCTCTCCCACCCCTCAACAGGGCCTTGCTTTGCTTGCTTTCAGTTCTCACTGTGGGGCACTGAAACAGAGCAGGAGTACACCCATACCTGCTCTTCTCAGGAAAAAAAAAAAAAAAAAAAAAAAAAAAAAAACCAAAAAAAAACAGCCTAGCAAATCAGAACAGCAGCATTTCAAATCTCACATTTTAGAGGAGAAAGACACAACACTCAAGGTCAGACATATCAAGTACAGAGATTTGGCACAAGGATAAATACTTCCTTTTGAAAATGTGGAGATTAACTGGAGTCTTTATTCAGCTAGACCTCCCATACAACCCTGGTATTCATCTCTACTCATACCAAGCAAAATATTTCCAATGGCTCATAGCCATGATGATCTCAAGCCTCACATCCTGGCACAACAGAAATTGATCCCTGTTACCTCAGACTCTGGGGAATTGTATCAATGCAGATTTCAAAAGTGCATTCAAATTCCCTTCACAGCAACAGGAGGATGAGTAAAGATATATTTACCTGTTTCATTTCCTCATTATATTCCCCAGTGCCTTAACAAAAGAGGTGCCTTCAAGGAGGAAGGCACTAAAGAGCTGCAGCCACCAGCACTCCCAGCCTGTTAGCCCACCATGCAAGGGCAGAAGGGATCTGCTTTGGTGGAAAAGCCAGAGCTCTAAGCAGCAGGATCTCATTTAAGGTTGCCACTAATGACCAGTTGCAACACTCTTTGTCCTAGTACCACATCTGCATTTCCTATAGCTTGGAAAATGCAACCACCCCTTTATTCTCTATTTCTTCAATTAAAAGCCTCTATGCTTTCTGCACAGTGGGATAAGCCCATATTGGAAGAGGATCAATATTAATTCAGATAGAGCTCTTTGTGCACAGTCTACTCTACAAGCTGAGCATACAGTGAGGTGGAAGAGCTGCATTAAGTGACATGAGGCAGGAGAGGGCCAAGCCTGGGTACTGCTCATTGTCAGGAGCATCCCCCAGATATCCTACCAGTACTGGTGAGGTATCACAGCACAGCTGCTCTGTCTCTTTCAGCCAAACTGGTGAGAGCAGGAGTGATGTCCATGTCCTCACCACCACCCCCAGCTGCCAGCTTGCAGCTGGGACTGAATCACAATCCTTGGAGGCTCTGGGTGCCACAGTGCTAGACTACCCATTGATTTCAACTTTACACAGTGTTTTGGAAAGCCTCACTGTTTCCCTGCAGCCCCACCATTTCTCAAAAAAACAAGCTAGCATGTCTGATTTCTACAGTTCTGCAGCAGGCAGGTGTATTTTCCAATACATGAATGACATCTGGCCTGGAGGCAGACCCCAGCTCTCCTGGAGAGCCCCAGTACACAATTATGCCAGAGCCAGGCAGTAAAGCCAAAGGATCTTCATATTCTTGGCCACTGCTCATCATTCCTTCATATCAGAGTACACCCAACAGCTCTTCCACAAGCATTTTTTTTAAAGTTAAAAACACAGATGAACTTCCAACACATTCAGCTTTCACATACTGAATGCCTTCTGCCCCAGAGGTATATGCTGTGAAACTGGGACACTTCCAGGATGATGGGAAGACTACCAGTTTGTCCATGATACAAGAATCCATCACAATTTTATTCACTTTATGATAAATAAGGCACCTCTGTTCTTTGATTTACCCAAACGTTCTTGGTTCAACATTTAGAGCATTTGAAACAACTTCACCTTTTAAGAAAACTTTTTAAATGTTGTGAAAGGGAGGAGGATGGCTGCTCAAGCAGGCTGGATGATCCTGTTCCACATCAAAAATCTGAAAAAGTGACATAATTGAAGTGTCTGGAGAGTATTACAATCACTTGGAGTTCATTGTCTAGCACTTAGTACCACATAAAGGAAGCTGCCTGTTAAGCAGGGATTCAAAATGGTTTTGCATCAAAAGGAGCATCAGTATCATAACATACAAGTATATAAATATACAAGTGTCAGCTTCTGCCTTTTATTCAGACAATGAAGAGTAGAGAGTCTATCTTAATGTGAGAAACTTATGTCAAAGACAGAAAATTTGAAAGTCACAAAACAAAAAATTTTGAACACTTGACATTCTTTGCATGAGCTGAATTCAGTTACGCCTTATGAGATGTATATTTGGTTATTCTAAAAATCCCAGAAATGCAATTAAGCAGTGCAAGAAATTTCAGGTGATTTTTTTGTTCTCACTTACTAACATCAATTGTTGAAGCAGACACAGCTCTGTTTTTCTTTTAATTTACCAATCTGTTCCTTTAAAAAAGGGATTCAAAGTAGAATTTCAAGTCTTCACTGAATGCTATATAAAACTTAAAAGTTGTCAAAATGCTGATCAGTACTCTTCAGTACAGTAAGGTTCACTCTTACTTCAAGAAGAAACAGGGGAAAATAACAAGAATTTCATTTTATAACTGAGATCTTTTTCTTATCCATAAAGCTAAATCATTTAAAATATTCATATCCTGGCTTTCAACAGCATTGAAATGGAGAATACTCAGAATGCAGTTGAAGTGTTTTTCTAACAATTATTCTGGTCCAGATAGCAACATATTTTTATATGCTTAAGGTTATGACAAGTATCTGTCATCTGTTACACACAAGCATGTATTTGATGTGTATCTTCTCACACAGCTCTGTGTCAGCTGGCTATTTGTTCACACTATGTTGACACTGGAAGAGAGTGAAGTCTCTCTTACCATATCATGGCATTGCTTCAGTTTCCTGGCAAAGATGCCTAAAATAATATCTGCCAAAACATCTTTTCAGAGTCTCTGGAAACTACTTCCCTTCCTTAAGTGACTTGGCAAATGTTTGCTAGCAAAGCCAGAGAACGTCTGTTTGGATTCCTACCTGAGCTCATGGCAGAATTCTTTTAGCTTACAGTATGACAGGAGCTGGGACACTTTGTGCATCACCTAGCACAGCAAGGCCCCAGATCTATAGTGCAGAGCAGCAGCAGCATCTAAGAGCAGAGGTTTCCTCTTTACCTGTCCCAAAGCCCACCTGAAGGCACTGCATCATCTGCAGCAGTGGGCTTGACTGAACCACTTGTACAGCCCCTGGCCAGCCTGCATCTGAGCCAGGAGCTGAGGCTCCTTCCTGCCACTGCCAGCCCAGCTCTGAGGGTCAGGGACACAAAGTGAGGGAGAAGGGAAGTGGGAAATGTTGTATTGTTCATAGAGGTTACTGGCTGCTTAAAACCCTGACTCATGGGGAGTTCCCCATGAGGGCAGAGAAGATTGTAGAACCACATGATCACATAATATTGTAAAATCCTGAACAAGTGCATACAGAAGTTCTTGGGTGACTCTCAGGAAGTTCCTGTGAACACTCCCTCCCAAGGGGAGCAGTAACATGCACACCTGCCTTGCTCTGCTTTCCACCACAGTGCCAGTTTTCATGGCCACTCCTGGAGAGAGGACAAGGTCCAGACAAACTGATGCAGCTCTTCAGGTGTTACTGTTCAAAGTAATACTTGCCCAGCAGAGTCTCCAATCCTGACCTTCACGTGAGATCCCTATGGCAAACATGCACACAGGACATGGACAAGGCAGGTTCAAACAGTACAGCTACATGAGGCTCCATGTTTAAAAGGGCTCATCTCTCCCAGAAGCATCCAGGCCACAAGGTACCAGTTTCTCCTCCCCACCATGTGCTAGGTAACACAAGCACACACAGAGTACTGCTCTGCCTAGAACTACCTGGACTGACAAGATCATCTGCCCCTGAGAAGGGTATGCTTTCACTCCAGAACTAAAATCAGATAGTATTCTCATCATGGCTGAGCAAGCACACAGATTTGTGTATTTAGGTCCCTCAGTATGTTCATCCAGCTGATGTATTGTATCAATACTGAAGCATTTTGATTGTCATGTGTTAACACAAGCAGTGTGTCTCTTATCATGAATGTGTTGACACCATTCAAGAGAATTAAGAGGCAGTATTGATTATTCCTGCCAGAATCAATTCTTGTGACTGGCAGTAAATCCAATCAGATTCAAGCTGTGACTCGGATACCCTGAAGCATGGCACAGTTATTTCAAGCCCAGATAGAATTTGTTTCTATAATTTATATCTCCACCATTTTTGGGACTGTGATTGCTGGTGTGGCCATGCAGCCAGAGTTGCTGACACAGGAAAAAAGAACAAAACACCCTAGGGCCTTGCTACCACAGCATCATAACAGGCACACCTCTTGCTCATATACCCTCCCACCCACCAGCCATGCAGCAGGCAGACTGGCCAGCCTCAGACTGAGGCAGCCAGAAGGACTTTGTTCAGTCAGCAGCACTGGAGTTGTCCAGGTGATGCAAGAAAGATGAGACTGTAACCATTTCATGTGGATGCAAGGCATCTCTTGTTTCCAGAAACAGCTGTCTCTACCTGGTGTGGAGCAGCCAAAGGAGACCCTGAGCCAAGAGAGTGCCAGTCATTCACATGGCTCATGCCTGGCTGGGAACTGAGAGCCATCCAGAGTGCAGAACCAGCCCCCCAGCAGTGCCTCCAGGGCCAGCCCCAACTCTGCAAACCAGCCAAGGCACCTCTGCACACACAGCCCCATCGTGCCTGTAACTAGGCAGGGCTTGTCCTGCATTAGATATATGTATGACACAGTGATTCATGAACTATGACCTCTTTCCAAAGGGTATGGTCATGGATAAGCCCACAGTATTTAATTTGAAATGTCTCCAGACCATCACTGGTGAACTTTTTGTTAAGAGGTTCCTGTTGGAACAGCAAACCCCCCAAAGCCCTACCAGCACACAGCACCAAGTGGGTATAAAACCAGGCATGACTTGCCAACATGGCTTTACTTCCCAGAAAGTCCACCATGTCCTGGGGCTCATCAAAAGTGTTGAAGTAGGTGGCTCTGTCCCTCTACTCCACTCTCATGAGACCCCCCCTGCAGTGCTGCACCAGCTCTGGGGTCCCCAGCACAAGTCAGGCACAAAGGAGGGTCACAGCAAGGATGCAAAGGTTGGAACATCTCCCATAGGAGAGACTTGGGGTTATGTAGCTTTTAGGGAAAAGAATGTTCCAGGGAGACATTACAGCAACCTTCTGGTACCCAAAGGGGGCCTAAAGAGAAGGCTGGAAAGGACTCTTTATCAGGTAGTGTAGTGATAGGATGGAGATTAACAATTTTAAATTGAGAGATGGTGTTTCAGATTAGATGTTAGGAAGAAATTCTTTTCTGTAAGGGTGGTGACAACTGGTTTGCCCAAAGAAATTATGGATGCCTGGAACTGGTTATCCAGAGAAATTATGGATGCTGCATCCCTGGAAGTGTTCAGGCCTAGGTTGGATGAGGCTTTGAGCAACCTGGTCCAGTGGAACGTGTCCCTGCCTATAGAGAATGCCTATATGGAATGAGATGAGCTTTAAGGCCCATTTCAACACAAACCATTCTATGATTTATGGCATTTGCTCCTTGTGGAAAGCAAAGGAGGAAGCAGAAGTGCTGACTTGTCAGGGAAAAAAAAACCAACAAAACTGATGTTGGGCACTTCTTGGTCAAAGACAATTTTTTAAGTCATAATGAAACCAAAGCATGCTGTGTGCATCAGCCATATGTGTTGTGAGCCAAACAGCAAATTCTTTCAAAGACCTTCCAGTCCTACTGCCTTCACATCCACAAATATACTTTCTCTAAACCAACATATACATTAGCTTCTATGCATGAGATTAGTAAACCATTAAATATTTTTTATTTCAATAAGTAATGAAACAACTCATTCTGCACCAAATACAGATTTTCCCAGTAGGGTAGTCACATTTTCTTTTGGTGTAGTCGCTCCAACTGACATTTTTTAGTTCAGGATTGAGTCATCACAAATAAGAGCCTAGAAATTTGCTCTACCAGTGAGTGGAGCTCCTTCTACAAACTACATAGAAAGCAATTTTCAGCTTTCAGGTGTTTAGAGTACAACTCATTCCTTTTGTCACAAGTATTTATCCTTCACATTACCTGAGATATATCAAAATCTTCATTACAGCAGATTCTTAAGGGTTTTTTAAATTGATTACCTGAAAATTCTAAAAAACAGCAATCAATGAGTCAGTTGAAATCAGCCTGTAAAATTAAGACTTGTGATACTCTCCTCAAGTGCTGCACAGCAGCTGTATTTGGTGTCTGTAGAAGGCTGGACTCTGGCAGCTTGCACACCCTTTCACACCAAGGAGGAATGGACAGCATCCCTATGCATGCAGCCCTCAAAGGCAGAACAGATGTTTCAAATCATGGTATCAGTCAGAGACATTCCCCACAAGGTGAAGTATTGTCTCCAGTAAAGCAGCTGAGCAGTGCAAGGCTCCTTTGTGTCACCACAAAAGGCTCAGATGAAGCCTTCTCTTCCTCAGTGTCACAGCAGTTGAGGTGTCCCAGCACAGCAAGGAGCTTGAGCACCTCCACCTCTGCCTCTGGTTCCTTCCAGCCCCACTTCAGATGCTGTGCAAAGGCCCACACCCCAGCAAAACTTGAGTCAAGAGCACTCCACAAACAACTAACTGCTCTTCACATCACCCTGATGGAAATAGCCATGTTTAATGGCCAAAATGCTGAAAGCACAAACTACTTAAAAACAAGGAATAACATGAAAAAGTGCACAGATACGCTCAGTGCTAAAGCTTGTGAAAAAATACCAGTCAGGGAAAACATTTGCAACTCTATCACAGATATAGACCACTACAAATCATAACAAATATGATAATTTTTTTTTTTAAAAGTCCATGAACAAATTTAGTTTCCTCCAAAATACTTCCATAATGATCTTCTGGCATTCAGAACCCAATATCTTTTTTTGGTAGAAGACTACAAAATATATCTAAACTTCAGTATGTCCATCAAGCTGGTTTTTTTAACAGTCATCTTCAGAGCACTAGGCTTTGAGCTGCTTCCCTGACATTGTGACAAGAAGGAGGCAAGGATAAATTCATGAACTCTAAGTGGGCAGGAAAAAATGAAGGAATGAGGTACCAGGGTTTGCTTCATCAGCCAGTTAAAGAGTTAGACTGTGCTTAATGAAGAAAATTCATGATAGCATCCCTTTTTAAGCAATTACTGAAAATAAGATAGTTTCCAATCCTGTGGGCATCAGAAAGTGATGCATCCAGCCTGTTCAGATGGCTTTAAAGCTCAAGCCAGCACAGAGGATTTGCTTGGACATTTCAAAATGCCTGCAACTCCACCCCTGCATACCCTCTCCAAGAGACCTGGAATAAACAAAAAAAAGGAGGTAGACAAAAAAGTGATGGAATCACACCCTTTACTGAGCAGATGTGAGCAGAGTGAGGCACTGCTTACCAGGGATCACCAGCATCCTGCCCCTGGGAGCAGCTCCCCTGCCTCCCCCTGAGCTCAACCTGTGCCCTCCCTCCTGCACTGTGATCACACCAACCTCCCACATGTGCTTCATCTGACTCCTGTAGCTCCCAGCCACCTATTACCGAGATAATTAAATATTATTACATTTAATTAATAAGTTCCCTCAGAAAACACACACAGAGGCACACATAGGGTTTCTCCTGCAGCCCTGTATAGGTCAACAGATTATTGGTCTGGGCTGATTAGACTTTCAAAACTTGCTGCCTGATGGGCTGTTCCTGGAAGAGCAGGACTAGGCAGTAGTTACGAGAATCCATGTCAGCAAAGCCATTACCTAACCTGGCACTGCTCACACCCTTGGCTGCCTGCCTCTGAGGTCCCTCCCTGCCTGCCCTCCAACACCACCAAAAGGAAAAGAAAACAAAGAAAAATCCAAGAGGCAGCAGGCAAAAAGGCTCTGTGACCCTGAGGGTTCACTCACTGGCCACATAAACACTCTGGGAAAGGCTCTTTAGAGTGACTGACAGCTGGGGAAATACAAGGGTCAAAGCATAAGAGAAAAGCTTGAGGCACTGTTTCTCACTCAGGAATGTGAACATGGGGTTTGGTGTTTTGTGCTTTTTTGGGTTTTTTTCCTGCTCTTTCCTTCTACACAGGGACCCAGCCTTAACCAAACCAAAGCTGGTAGAGAGTTGTTAAAGTCATGGTTCACAAATACTGGTTCTGAAGTTCTTGGCTCACCCAGAGATTTCCTGCATGACCTTGGGCAAGTCATTTGTCTGTACAGCACTTCAGCTTCTAATCCATAAGGCAAAGACAATGCCTTACAGGCAAGTTATGAGGTTATTAGTGACTGCAATAGCCATGATGATGGGAGGCAGAGAGGCAAGCAGGGAGATATGGAGATCTACCTCCTGCAGGATCCTGATCCCTTGGGGATTCTGTCTGAGATCAAACCTCCCACAAGTAAAATGGCCACTGTCTAATTAACCCTGATTTCCAAGCATGTTTCAGCCTCTCACACTAAAATTGCATTTATTATTGAAATATGGCTAAATCAGAATAAGATGGACAGTGGGTTCCCCTCTACACAAAAAGTTCTCCATCTGCCAGGGAGAGGAAAAAGCCTTATTGAACTCTTTGGTCTTCACCTTCCTGACCCCACACTCACTTGCATCTCTCCCTCTCCATTTCCCCTCCTCCTAGAAGGGGTACAAACACTCATGATGCTCTGGTTGTATAGGGTGGTTAAATATTAAATTCTGCAGACTAGTGGGGAAGCAGATGCTCTCCAAGTCATTTTGAGGTTTAATATTCTGTTCAAATTGCACAGCCCTGTTTAAATAAAAGCACAGCCCATCATCACAAGCCTCTTGGGGGTCTCCCATGGGGGTCCCCACCTTGCCCAGCAATTCCTTGGCCCTCCAGAGTGTGTCCTAGTCAGTTCAGCATAGCAGTGGCACCAGAGTTCTCACCCACACCTGGAATTCAGTCACAGAGGAGCCACAAAGTGTCCCTAATAAGGATGCAGCTGATTTCTGGCCCAGTTGTGGGGCTGCTCTTCAGCCCCCAGCACTACAGCCATGCCCTGCTCTGGTGTAGGAGAACACCCTGGCAGAGCCCACTTCTCTCCACCTCCCAGAGGGATTCCTCTATTTTATTAAAACAACTGAGAAGGCATTCTTTCAACAAAATGTTTTGTTGAATAAATTCTGACCTGCTGCAGTCAATTTGTAGCTGCTGTGCTCTAAGCTTTTTTTTGTCAATTCATACTGTATGATTACTCACTGGGCATGTTTATGATGTTTTACCGAAAGAGTTATAATACATGAAGTCATAAATTAGGAAAAGTCCAGTAAGTACTTGTTAATTAATAACTTCAATCCATTGCAGGTCTTTGACCTTTGCCCCTTGAGCTGGAACCCTGAAAATAATAATATTTTTTGCTTTCTGTATTTTTGGTAGTTTTAGAAAGCATCCCAACTTGTGCTATTCATTTTTAAAAATTAAAAACGAAGTGTGTGAGTGGACTCCAACCCTACAATCTAAAACATACAATGCTCTGTGCTGAGAAAACATCCCATGCTGTGAGTTACTGGATTATGACTAATTCAGCATCATTACTTCAATGATGATGTTGACTGATGCAAGAAAAAATTATTGCAGGATACAGAAGACAAGTATGCAAGTTAGAAGCAATGAATGAAAACATTCCAAACTGCAAAACGTGTTTCACATTTTGAAACCCCAGCCTTCACTTGACTTTAATTACTGATCAGCCAGTTGTAAAACAAAGAATATCTCCAGTAGCATTTCATGTCCCCACTCTGTAAGCTCAGTAACTGATTAGGCTAACATTGAAATAATTATGGAAGATCTCACCAGAAACATGAGCACAGCATATGAATTGCACTTGCTTTTTCAAGAGAACTTCACAACATATGTTATTTGTATTTCTGAGCTGCCTAGAAGACTACACTAGGAGCCACAATACAGCTGTCTTCCAAACCTTCATATCCTCTTGGACAGCATATTTTAAACTTTTAGCCCAAGCTTTTGGGAGCAGCTAATGATTTTGCTGCTCTTCTCAATGTATCTTAGCAGGACACAAGCTGTAGGAGCTGAGTAGCTGATCTCTGAGAAGGCAGCTCTCTAACTGGAGTTAGAGAGTTTAGGAAGACCTAAAATCCCATGGCTAATTTTTGATGGTGCAACAGCGGCACATCTTATTTAGAGGCCCAGAAAACGGTGCATCTCTTTAGCTTATTTTATTCAAGAAGTCGAAATAAAAGTGACAATCTGAACAGAGCCCCAGAGCCTTATTCTTGGCGGGTCGCTGCGGTGTTTTTCGGCGGGCAGGGCAGGAGCGCAGAGCGGCGCAGCGCACGGGCGGTGCCGCAACAAGCAGCATTTCATCGCCGCGGGCTTGCCCCGCTCCCGAGCGGCTCCTGAGCGCGCCACGGCCACCGAGTATCGCTCCGGGCTGGCGCAGCCAGCCTGGGCTCCGTCAGCAGGAGAACAGGGAGGAGAACAGGGGCGAAAGGGACCGGGGCTTCGGGACACCGCGCTGACGCTGCCAGCGCCGTGCGGAGCCGGCACAGCCTCGCTCCCTGTCCCCACGGCTGGCCAGGGACACACCAGTGTGCCCAGACTGCTGCCCACAGCCCTGGCACTCGCCGGACTGGCTGTAACTGGAGAAGTGTGGCCATTAAACACCCTCTGCCCCTTTTTCGCAGCTTTGTCTCATCACCCCGCCAGGTCGGCGTGCGGGCTCTGCACCGCTGCCTGCATCATTCCAGGGTGAGAAAGGATCACTGTTATCCCTCCTCCTGCCCCATCTCCAGATCCCAAACAGATTAAACAGCCGAGTATGTGTCAGCAACAAACGGAGGTGATTAGGAACAGCACGCCACAGGCAAGTGCAGGGTAAGCCTTCAAAGGCATGGGAACACCTCAGCAATTGAAACAAGATGCTGAATACAAGGGTGACTTCTCCAGAAACAACACAGGCTAAGGAAAAAAACAAAACAACCCCAAACCAGCAGTTCTGCCACTTGCTGCTTTGTTTACACCTTGGTTTGTGTTTCAGGCTGAGATCATGTTCCTGGGATAATGAAAGCCTTAGGCAAGCAAACAGCGGCAGGAGAGATTACAGCGAAGAAGGGAGGAAGAGCACTTGGGAAATGGGAAGAAATAGCCACCTTTGGAAGCACAGGCACTGAAAAAATATTCTCTTAAGCTATGTATGGCAAGTCCTGCATGCCAGGGCTACATGCATTTGATAAAAGATGGGGGAATGGAAAGCCAAATCTATTCAATTCTGCTCACACTTAGAGGAACAGAACTTCCTTGTAACTGCAGCCAAGCAGCACACAAAAAAAGTTCTTTCACACCTGTATTTGGTGTGAAAGACTTATTTGCAGATTTGTGGACCTAACAAATCTACAAAATCAAAGTGGTTTTGAGGCCATTCATGCTACTGTCCATAATTAACAGGCTGACTAGCTCAACTCACTATCCAAAGTCACAGCTACAAAAATGCTTTGTCTTCTCTGAGCCCCCACCAAATGGTAACTAAAGCATGTTTAGAGTCCCCCTCTTTTGTAACAAAACCAAGGCCCAGGCTCAAACACTTATTAAACTGCACTGTTTTTGTCAGAAGGAAATAAAACTATAATTGCTTAAGGAGGGCCATTATATCTGTCCATAGCTACTACCAGTTCAATAAGTACAGGCAAATAATAGAGGTAGCTTGAATTAATTAACAAATATTCCTTTAGAAGTCACTCTGACAGAAATTATTTACCTCTTCGTTGATGGATTAGAAAAAGCAAGGGCATTAAAGAAGCTACAGCTGAGTCAAACAAGTCACAAAAAAAATCAGGAAAAAATAAATAAAACCTCGCTAAAAATTTGCAAAGCATCAGCACAAGAAAAGGCACACACTGCCTGGAGAACACATACAGAAATGAGGAATAATCATACCTTTTGGGTTAGGTTTTTGTCACTGCCAGCTCTCCTAGCCAACAAGAGAATCAACATACAATATTGTCTTGGCCACAGGGGTACTGGTCTCATCAAACTTTTCTGCCTCTGTTCCACTCCTCCAGATGAGAAAATTAAAACATGCTAACATATTTCCAGGCCTTTTATAGCCTAAAGGAGGGGCCTCAGAGCCCACTTAACTCTTCACAGGTGCTTCTCCCTTCTGCAGCACACTGGTGTAACTATCCCCAGTCTCTTCCAATTTCCTCAGCCCTGCTGCTGCCTTTCCCTCCAGTGAAGCCCAGATGGGCCACTTGGCATCATTCACCCCAGTTCCTTTAAAGAAGTGCTGGTGGCTTACCAGCAAAGGGGAATTACAGTGGAATAATGAGAAAGAGAGCCTGGAAATGCTAAGCCTTGCAGAAAAATCTCGTGGCATTAAAGATGGGGCCATTTTTTCTGAGCTGGAGATGGACCAGCCTCCACAAGCTGTATCCTATGTTGCTGGAATCAACAAAGCCAAGTGCAGTGGGCACTGAATCCAGCTCCAATGGAGTATGATCAAAAGTCAGCCTGTTTCTTGACACATACTATAGTAATTCAAACAGCACAAGCTTTCCAGTCCATGATTAATTATCATCTCTGCCTTCCCCCATCTCTCAGACTTTGAACTAATGGACAGAGTAATTAGCATGGGTTGGGAAGGAGAAATCTGCTGGCAGTGACGTGTACCCACAAATACACGTGCTCACACACATTAAATGAAGTGATGGGGCTTAGCACCATGATGATAAATACTGAGGCAGTCAGCTATGACAAAGCAATTTTTCATGTTATCCTTAAAAAATAAACAGAACTTCCAGGCACTGTGTGTCATATCAGATGTAGAAAACAAATTACTCGTGACTGAAGTTCATTCGTGTCCACTAACTGGAAAGCAGTAATAGTCAGCCACACCTGAAAACTGGTCTGGAGAGTTAGACACATAAAAAATAACCCACAGGTTCTGGTACACCTCTGGAAAATATCAAAGGTCTTATGATTGTTACTGTTTTTCTTAACAGTGCCAAGTATCATGCAATTAAGACAATCTGGACTCTCATTAAAACAAAATTAAGTTCCCAGAGCTCAGAAGTGCTTCAAAGCAAGTATCTTTTAAGAATCAAAACCAAAGGCAAGTGAAACCTGAGTTTGTAAAAACATGTATGTTCAGATCAGTTTTAGATGCTCAACTGCTAATTTGTGTGTGTGTGTGTGTGTGTGTTGGTGTTAGAAATACTGGGTTAGGGAAGCATTGTGGGAAACACACTCACCACTGATAAAGCTCAGAGCTAAATATAGACATGAATGAGAAAGTGGAAGTAGAATCACAGAAGAGTTTGGTTTGGAAGATACCTTGCCATCTCATACAACCCCCTGCAATAAGCAGGGATACCATCCACCAGACAGGTTGTTTGAATGTTTCCAGGGGTGAGGCATCCACCACTTCTCAGGACAACCTGTTCCAGTGCCTCACCACCTTCATTGCAAAAAAATCCTGCCAAACATTGAGGCCTAAATCATTACAGAGTTTGTTTTTCTAGCCCATGAGAATTGGCCAATTGCAAGAAAACTGCTCCCAGCATCATACTGAGAGTCCAGATGTGCTCTCATACTACTGGTTGGACATCCTAGTCCAGGGTAAAGGAATACTGGGAAAAATAACAAGCCTACAACATGACTGCTTAGGAGCTGTGAGTTAGCCAGCATGAAAATTGCTGTTAATCAGTATATGTATAGAAGTATAAGCCCTAACATAGGACAGCTAAATCCACTCTGATCTTAGGTTTGGTGCTGCAGAGTGCTCATGCTTGCCCAATACTAAAAAGCTCCAATATTCATTGGAGCAAGCCCTTGTGCACAAGCATTTTCCAGTACTCCTTGTCATATACAGTCCATTCACTTTTCTAAAACCTCAGCCACACAGTTTGCTAAGCAGGACATCTGCCCATGCTGTCTCTGCTCTCAGCAGTGGGACTCACTGGTGGTGTGGAAGCCAGGGGCTCCCTGGCCACTGCCAGACAGCTGTGTCATGCCCTGTGTGCTGGGTGGGCAAGTCTCCATCCCTCATCAGCTCCTCACCACCAGGCTCCTGGCACATCTCCCCTCACACAGCCTGAAACCCTTAAGTTCAGGGACGTTCTGGGAACAGAGAAGCAGACTGCCAGAGAGGTGGCTGGCAAAAAATACAGGGTCACTAGTTTTTTTCCAGTATGGATTTCTTCAGTTCTGCTCAAACATTGATACAGCCATTAAAAGCACAGAAATAGAAACTCCCTTCTGGATCATCTTGTCCACTCTCCTGGAAGACACCTCAGAGGAGTACAGCATGGCCCATCTAACAGCTGTTGTATTTATTATTTATTTATTAATTTTTTAAAATTGATTCAATGAGAATCAATCAATCAATCAATCAATCAACACATAATGCCAGATTGGCACTCTTAATACTGTTTCTAGTCATTTTCCAGTCTTCTGTGAAAATCCTGACAAAATGGACCTCTTCCCCCACAACTTTGGCCTCCAGGCTGTCTTCAGTAAAGACTTTCCTAGATTAAAACTTTGTTATTTGGGGTATTGATGGTTGCCTGTCATTGTATGTAATCTTCTAGGCACATTTCTCTTTCTTGCCAGTACACAGAGCTGTTGCCATCAACAGCTTTTCATTATCAGGACCTGTGGGAATAACATATAATACAATACATTAACATACAATACAATAACTCAGGTTAGAAAAATAGATTATGAAGCTTCTAAACCCATTATGTTTAGAATAGCAGCTTACCTTGGCAGAAAAAAAAAAAAAAAAAAAAAAAAGGAGGATACAGAACACACAGAACAGAAAGAGTCATAATATTTCTGCCTGGGAGATCTCAGCTGTGAGAGAGCATCAGCAATAGCTCTGGTCAGCCTGGATATCTCAGTCCAAGGGACTCTGGCAGGCAGGCAGGGTGCAGCACACCTCTGGGATTACTTCTCCTTTTGCTGCACTGTCGAAGATCAAGAAACTCAACAGCAGATGCACAAACTTAGCACGTTTTGGGCAGCCAGCAGCTATATGCCCTGTTCTTGCTCCAGAAGACTGCAGATGAGAAGTGTTTTAGGGTGGCAGTTTGAATCTATCACCCAACTCAAAGCAAAGACAGACATCACTCCTTGGGATGGCTGCAGCAATGACACAGTGAGAGTTACACACTTCTGCCTGAAAAGAGTGCTGGGCCCGGTTACCATCACCTCATCCCAAAATAACTCTATGCCAGTGGCACAGTGGAGGGCTGAAGGGAGAGATGGGCCATGCAGGAGCAACAGCACCAAAACAGAGGGAGAAGAGGACCCTGCACAGCTCTGTCAGGACCAGAGCAGGATTTAATGTGCAGCTTCCCCACCCTTCAGAGGCAGCACAGAGAGCTCAGCCCTGCAGGGTGCAGGGTGCAGTCAGCACCAGCAGGACCTGGCACAGCGAGGTGGCAGCATGGGAACCCAGCCCTGGGGGACACCTTCCTTCCTTGTGCCACCAGGGACACCAGCAGCAATGCCAGAAGCAATGCCCCCACCTCCTGCCTGGAAGGGTCAGCAAGGCAGCTTAGCAGGAGTGGGGTTAATTCATCCCTCACAGCCATGACTGGAGGATGCAGAAAGAAGCCAAGTGGGATTCACTGTGCCCATGCCCTGTTTATTTTGGATTGCAGTGGCCAAGAGTTTGTGTTGTTTGTGTTCATTCAGTTTCCCCATAATGCTGAGAAGTGCCAGCATAGAGACAAGTCATGCCAAAATGGGAGGCTGTTTTCCAAGCTCTAGCTGAGTCTCCTCTGGAACAATGACTTATTTGGTGAGGCAACTGCACTGAGCATCCTCCTTGGCCAGGCACGGATGGGAAGTGACATCCAGCACCCACACCTCCTCCCAAGGGGCGCAGCTGCCCCAAGGAAGCAGGACCAAGCAGCAAGGACCAGCTGCAGCAAGGACCAGCTGCAGCAAGGACCAGCTGCAGCAAGGACCAGCTGCAGCAAGGACCAGCAGCACCTGCAGCAGAGCCCTGCCCCAGGGCTGCCAGTGCCTTCTCCATCACAGGGATGGACAGTGTAGCACTGCCTGCTGGGCTTGGCTGGGTTTGGGGTGACACTCCTCAGGGGTGTCCAAGACCATGCTGAGCCAAATCTTGTCCACTCAGGAAGAGCACCAGCTGTGTTTCATGCAGCATGAGCTGGAAGCCAACTTCAGCAGTGAGCAGCAGCCGTAATTACTCAGCCTGACAATCCCACACTGGCAAATGCCAGGCTTAGAGAGCTGTGGGGAAATTACTGCCTCCATGGGCCTCAGTAACAAAAGGCACAGTACCCAGGGAGAGGGACTGTGCTCGTCAGATAGGGTTTATGAAAAGATTTTATCATCTTCTCTTGTGAGAAACTGGGTTCAAAATATTGATGTTTTCCAAGCGTCTCTCCAGAATTAAATGAGACTGTCTTAGTTGTCTCATGTACAGTCACAGGGGTGAAAACTCTGGTTCTGAACACACCCAAATTTTGGGAAAGCTTGGGATTTTATGACTCAGTCACATTTTCCAGCCCCCACCCCCTCACTCCGTAATGAATAAACACTGCTTGCAGTTGCTTTGTGATACAGTGTTTCCTGTACACATCAGGGATTAAAATCTACAAATTGAGGCTGAGGTGCACAGTTAACAACATCATTCATCCTTGCTGTACTGACCATAACTTCTGACAAATTTAAATAAACAATATTTTAAGCCAAACACTGTATAGAGTCACAGCAGTTAGTAAATAGTTTCTGGCATTTTAATAAGTGCTAAATCAGAGAAAGAAGGAGTTACAGAGACAAGCACAACAACGGTTATTTTATAAATATCTGTCACATTATCATCACAGTGAGCTCTGGATCACTTTTGTCAAGATCAACCAGTCATCCAGATCTTGAGCTTCTGTTTATTTCACAGTAGAGCCATTTGAACTGTGGTTCACTATGGGTGGAGCAGTATACTGACTATGCAATCTACCTCCACCTTCAAAATTAAAGACTTTGTGAAAGCAAAAGTAAAATTTTGAGTAAATAACCTTGCACATTTGATACCAGCCCTGCCATCTAAAGCCAAATGATGTTTGGGTTAAGGTTTAATGGTCCCTCATTCCCCACTTTTTGTTTCCCTCCTCAAATGTGGACAAGCTCAAATCCTGAGCTTGTCCTGGATTTGCCAAATTGTATGGTCATGCCACAGACCACCTTCCTACATTTATTTTATGTGCCAGTATTAATCACTACATAGTAGTCTGAGACTTGTTTCTATGATGCATTATGAGAAAATTTTGCACTTTCTTCTATTTTCCATCCAGATCTTATTGACTTACTGCATAATGAGTCAGAAACACAAAATTAATTAATGTGAAAAATATTTACAGCCTGTGAGCTGTTTATACATTTTTTAGTGGTGCCATGACATTTCCCATTGTGACCTGATTATCTTAATTGCCGAGTATTGCTCCTGTTTCCTGATGGAATGCCACTCACGTGAGTGAGAGCTGTTCATAAACATGCTATGAGGCACCACCAGGGTACAGGACACTCATCCATGCACAAACAAGGAGATATCTTTGCAACAGGGCAGGGCAGATGATCCTGCAGTATATGAGGATCTCACTGATGTTTTCTATGTGCCAGCATAACTGTTTGCCTTCAGGTAGCCAGTTTATTTTTTAAAGACTGCAGCTGTGCTGTACTGTACATAATCCTGCCCACAGAGGCTCTAGTTGAGAGACAAAAAAGAGATATTTGCACACCCACAGCCATTCAAAATCTTTGCAAAGGGACAAATTGCACAAAATCCTGAACTGACCAGGAGAAACAGATGTGCAAGACGTGTATGCACCTACCACAGAACAGATGAGAAGAGTTTAAGGAAAAAGAGCAACCATTGATGAGCACTGGGATGAGGACACCACAGTGGCTTTCCTACCAGGCACCCAAGCAGGTCCAAGGCTGATGGGGGTTGTAGGCAATTCTGGTGCAAACAGGGCTGTGCTAGAGATGGGCATCCTTGTGCAGCTGTGCTTCCAAGAGGAGGGGCACCCCAGCCTCCACCCCACACCCTCCACAAAACCCAGCAGGGACCCAGCAGGTGTTAGCTCCCCTGTCACCTCCAGCCCCCAAGAGATGGTCCTAACACCAGACAATGGGACTGTGCAGCTGTTCTGCTTCCTCATCCTGTCGTGCCCCAAATCACCCCCTTGCTTCTGCCACTGTTCCCTGTGAGTGCTGGGAGATGGAAGCAGTCATCCTCCTGTGGCTCAGACTGGTTAAACCTCTGTGAAGGGAGGGGGCACAGGACATCCTTCCTTCCCTCTGCCCCCAGAACTAGGTCATACCACATTGGCAGCTAAAGCAGAAATGCAAAAAAATATGTGGGACCAAAGGCACACTCTGGGACTCAGCAATGCTATTGAGATTCTGGCTGAAACCTTCTATTTATTTATTTTGTCAGATACCTTAGTTGTCTTTGGTTTCCCTTGTGTATCACTCTAACCTATATCTACAACACTCTAGCTTGCATTATTCAGAGTCACAGGCCCAATCATATCCTAGTTAAGCTCTTTGTTATTTATACTCAAATGCAACAATATTTTTTTGTTATTAGTTGAACCATAAATGCTATCTACTGAACCATGACAAAGGAGAAACTACAGCTTTGCAAAAGGAAGTATCACAGAAACCAACAAACCAACCAAAGTGATCCTGTCCATTTTCAGAGCCCCTCTACCCCTGAATTGGAGCAGGAGGTCCCATTTAGGAGACCAGAGGGGAGCTGGACCCTGCTGCAATCCCCAGCATCTGTCCCAAGCTGGGAGTGTGTAGGCAGCCTGTCTGTTCTAAGCCCAAACACACATTGGTGTTTCAAGAGCTGGAGCTCAGGCACAGACTTGGGAGATGACCCAGTTTTGCAGAGGCACCAAAACCTGTAGGGCAACACTCAGATCTCTGATGCCACGTGCAAGTACCTGCCCACAGCTCCTTCACCTCATCACAGTGCCAGGCTGAGGAGGGAGAGAAGTGATACCATCATCTGCAAAATGCCCACTGCCCCCCCTGTGAAAGCCTCAGATCATGGATTTCAGTCACCACCAGGTGTTGAAGTGACCATCTGCTGCTCCCTTAGGAAATTATACACCTGCAAGCTGGGAGGGCAGGGGGAAGTGCCTGGAGTTGTGCCTGGCTCTTAGACAGCAGGGTTTCCCAGTCATTGTTCACCCTCTCAATGGGTGGTGATGGTGTTAGCCCCAAATGTGACACGTTTGGAGGGCAAGGCTCGTGCAGAGCAGCGTGGGAGCAAGGCAGAGGTGCCTGCCAGGAGACAGGGCACGTGTGGGTTTGGGAGGGCTGGGTCCCATCCTCCCCAATGGCACAGGAGCTGGGAGCACAGTGCCTCCAGGAGTCTGTGGCACATTGCCAGGTGGGTTTTCCTTGACAAAGCACATTGTCTCATCTCAGCACCTTTCACACTGCTGGCAGGTTCACCACTGAACACGCCTGTGACAAAGCATAGCTCTCCCTTTTCCCTCTGAAGCATACCCAAGGAGTGTGAAAGTGACTTGTCAGACAAGCAGATACAATCAGAGCCTACCAGAGCATTCAAACACAGCTTTGATCCAAGCTTTTCCTCCCTCTTACCTCAGCATACATCATGCAGGGTTTGCTGCAGGCCAGCTGTCAGGGCTGACAGAAAAGCAGGACACAGCTGATCTGGGAGCAGAGTGTGTCTCCTTCCACACTGCCAATACATAAATCCATGGAGTCAGCTCCTAATCCCCTGCTACCAATGTGCTCCAGATGAATTTCTGGTAAACTTGGATTTGGGGTTAAAAGCAGATCTTTCTGACTGAGCTGGATTGCCATTTACCTGGCACATAAAGGCTGGGAACTGGGGTTGCAGGGCTGAGAAAGCTGGGGTTGCTCACCCTGAAGAAGAGTGCAGAGTGACCTTAATGCAGCCTTTCAGTACCTGAGGGGGCCTAGAAGAGAGATGGAAAGGGACTTTCACAGGGGCATGTAATGGTAGGACAAGGGGGAATGGCTTCAAACTGAAAGAGGGTAGATTTAGATTAGATATCAGGAAGAAATTATTTTCTGTCTAGGTGGTGAGACACTAGAACTGGTTTCCCAGAGGAGGTATGGATACCCCATTCCTGGAACTGTTCAAAGCCAGGCTTTGAGCAACCTGCTCTAAGTGGAAGTGTCCCTGCCCATGGCAGGAGAGTTGGAATTAGATGATCTTAAAGGTCTGTTCCAACCCAAAATATCCTGTCAGATTGCAGAGACAATAGGCTGGGCTGATTAATACCTCACCCTATGAGTGCTTTAGTCCAAAAAGTGCATTGCACAATATCTCTACCAAAAAAGGTGAGAAGCCACAGCAAAAAAAAATAGATAACTTTTATACTCACTGTCGGACTGTGTTTGCCACAAAGGTAGAAAAGCCTTGGCCAGTCCAGGAAAACAGTTATAAATAGAAACTTGCTTCACCTATTAACAGTGGGAAGCAAAAAAAGATGGCTGAACATTTTACAGGATTTGAAATTAGCTAAAACTGAGAGCCAGCAGGGCACAGCCTGACCACAGCAGCCCTGCCAGGTTAGTACTGAGGTCTCCTCTGAGGGCAGCAGAGGGTGGCTGCTCTCTCATTTGCCCTTCTCTGGCCCCAGGTCACTGTGGGCACAGGCAGGGCTAAACGCAGCCTGAGCAGCACTCTGCAGTCCCATCTCCTGGAGCAGCCCACACATGGCCCAAACCTGCACCCACCCTCACCACATGGGGTGACTGGCAGCCCAAAGATATCCCAGGTGGGAGCAGACCTCTGGCTTCTATGCCCTCTTGAACCAGCGGCTGGAGCTGATGGGTCATGAAGTGACAGTGACAGTACTTTGCTAAACATCATTTCACTGAGCTTTCCAGCACTCACAATGTGTCTCATTGTTCCCCATATGCAGTTTCTGATGCCTTCTCTTTTTCTGCTCCCTGCTTCAAGTGCTCAAGAAGTGTCAGTTCACACACACCCAGGTTGTTACACAACAGCTGTGTTGTTTCAAAAGCAATCAAAACAGAGAAATCCATTTGATGCGATTATAGGTGGACATTGGGAGATTAGATGATGTTGTGATGAGCAGCAGAAATAGGTCTGTGTCAAGCTGAGTGTTGTTATAACCTCTGCAATGTTTGCTTTGCCATTGAACTTCCAGATGAGAGTGTAAAACTCCAGTAAAGGCATAAAGCAACTTAAACCTAAGAACTGCACTTTTTTGTTAGAATGAAAGTGGTGGAACACAGGCCAAGCCAACTATGAGAAAGGCCAGACAGACCACGATAACAAAAAGAGTAATTTCTTAAAAAAGATCTAAGGGACATGTTTTCCACATTCCATGAAGAGGGATGGGGTTTTTGAAGGCAAGCTGACATGAGAAGCTCACCCCAGGCAGAAGAACTTCCACATGGATCTAGAAGGGCACCAGGCAAAGTCATACTCCAGAAGAGCAGCAATATCCAACTTCAGCAGGCATTCAGGATTTGTTTCTTCAGGCTGCATAACTCTACAGACTCTCTGTTAGAAGCCTGGGTTCTCTCTTTTCTCACAAAGAGCTGAACAGGTGCTCAGTCCTCCCTCAGTCACAGGGGGAAATATCCTGGGCAGCATGCCTGGGGAAGGTGTGACACTGCCACTGCTGCCTTGGGTGGCTGAAAGTGAAGGTCCCACAGCTCCCACATCTTCCTGACAGGTGAAAACCACATGGTTTGAGAATTGTTGATGTGTGCTCCAGGTGGGATGGCTCAGCCATGCTCACCCAAAGAGCTGCTTCTTGGAGACATGCACAGTTTTCCACCTTATTTCCACACAAAAATAGGTGAATAAATGGATCTGGTTCTAACTTCAAACTCTAGGGGCTGAATGTAATTTTCCTGCTAACAACAGTTGTAGCCAGTGATGACTGTGCTTATAAATGAAGGCTGTGCTTCTGTTTTAATGTACCAGTTGAACTGGGGTGAAAACTTTGCTTTTCTCCCCTTCCACCCACCCTTCACCAGGCTGACCCCCCCATGATCTGGTTCAAACACATGCAGACACTGAAGATGGAGCTGTCAGCTAGTAAAGCCAAGAGAGTAATTTCTCTGGGAAATGACTGGCACTTCAACAGCTTCAGGACAGAGTTCATTCACAGATATAGATAGATTATAAAGGCAGGTTACTCCTTCCTACCTCAGCACAGAAGAAACATACTAAAATAAGGAAATTATTTCTGGTAGATGACTCCTCTACAGTTGGAAAGAAGCACAGTCACCCACAACTGACCATATGGGCCTGTACATTGTCACTTGGGAGTTTATTCTACATTTACTGCCTTGTCTCCAAACAGAAGTGAGCAAAATTCCAGTCTGCCTCTGATTCACAAATTCACATCTAACTTAGTGGCTGACTGGGGCCACTTCCTGCCAGCTTCTTCACAATACAGATTACTGCTACTCCAGAAAAAAAGGAGGCTAAGACAAAGAGACAATGAAATATCCTCTGGAGGCTTCCAGATTGCTTTAATTCATAATTCTCAGTACTCTCATTGAGATATAAATAATCTCCTAGTTTCCTCTTCAGTTGCTTTCAACCTCACCAAAGTGAAAACAGAGTCTTATGTCTCTCAGGTACCTCTGAAAGAAAGTTATTGCACCAGAAAGCAGAGATGATTTTAAAAATAGTTTCCACATCAGTTCAAATGATAATGCAGTCATGCAGGTGTTGTGTAACTGATATTATATTCAGAGTAGTTTACTTCTTGAAAGTGAAGCATAAACATTTCAAGCATACCTCCTTACAAGAAATATGCTTACAAAGCATGATTACTTCCTATGAGAAAAAAAACCCCAAGACTCTCCTCTTTAAATGGGCAAACAATACATTTCCTCTTCCCATACCACAGTAAAGGCTTACACATGCACATCACGTACACACACATAAACGTTCACATGTGTGAGATCCAGCACAATCTAAAAAGGAAAGTGCCATAAAAGGACCCTGCAGTAATTGGGTAGCACCTCTTGATGTAAATGAGTGTATCTCAGAAAGGCTGCAGGCCCTGTAGTCTTGTTTTGCTGTGCTAACCACATGCAGACACACACACAACAAACTGCTTTCATGTTAGCTCAGTTCTCCTTCCACAAAGCTTGGTGGTAAAGCTCTCCCTGACATCCATCAAAGAGAGGCACTGATGAGGTGAGAGCTGATGAAAGTTTTGAATAGCCAAGGAAACCGATGATTTGAAGAACTTAATTCCTCCCATCTTAAACAAATGCTTGTTTCCCTGGGAACTCATCAGAGCAGCTGTTCTGAGAAAAATCTCCTTTTTTCTCCTTGCCATACCCTGTCCTCAGGACAAAAGGATTCCTCTGGCATGTAACTACCCATCTCAATTCCCAGTGTGGGCAGCAAGAAGGGATATGGATTTTTGGAGCAGTTGTCTCAGCCCAAAGCAGATATGTAATGTAGGTCAGATGAGTTACACCCTCCCCCCCTCCCCAAATGTGTATTTCTCTCTGCTGATGGCAGAAGGAGGCTTCCACAGTGAGCTTCCACACTGACCCTGGAACTGGATCATGCCTTACCCCATGGGCTGAGGGCAGGAGGGGACCACTGCTCACATGCCTTGTAGGAAAATTCCTGTTCAGCTCTCAATCCAGAGATTAAACCTGAGGACACAAATGGGGTACACCATCCCTCCAGCAGAGCACTGAACAGTTTCTTACTTCACCATCCATCCTGCCACTATCCATCCATCTGTCGAGGGGAGAAGGGCTTCTTCCACGGCTCCTATATCCCTGTCCCATCCAAGCAAGGGTTTAGTAATAAGGGAAATATGGATGGTGGCCTAATTGCCTTTCCAATCCCTTTGGACATGCTATTTCAGGGCTGTCTGGGAATGTCTTGTTAATTATTAAGAATTTTTTCTTCTGCTGCTCAATCACTTCAATTATTTGGTACATTCCATTTTAAAAAGGATCTAGGTCTTTGCTCCCATTATGCTGCTGGAGAGACTGATCCAGAACTTTCATCTTTAAATGGTTTTACTAATTTCAAGCCTGAAATCCTTCATGACCAATTTCTAGCCAGTTGGGTTGGAGCCAGTAGTGTCACTTAACTCAAATGCTTATTTTCCCTCTGTGATTTTTCCCTCTCTCCCTGTTCCTAAAAACATATTTATAAGGAGACATCATTAATGTCTCCAGCTTCAGAACCCAGCTTCATTTCATGGTCCTTGCAAAGGAAGATATGACATTCCTCTCACTGTAACCATTTAATTAGTTAATCCTTCTGGACCATAGGTAACCAAAGCTATAAAAATAATTAATTGAAGAATGCCAGTGTAAATGTACCAATACTTCCCTGGGTCTATTCAGAAAACACCCTCACCTGGTAATCAAGTTTATCATTGTTGCTGAGCAGGAAAAAAAACAACAGCAGTTGTTATGGCATCCTCTCACTGATCAACAAACCCAAGCCTCTTTCTTCAGCTTGTCCCTTCACAATAGCAGCTGTTGTGAAAGGAGAGCAGGACCCAAAGCAGTGTCAATGCTGGGCACTAACTGCACAAAGGGCTTCAGGGCAGGCAAGGCTGATCACCAGAGGTGATGCCCACATGAGCTGCTGGGAGTGGTGCTGCGAGCTCCTCGACTCCAGAGGCACAGCTCCCTCTGCCAGCCCCACTCTGCTTTCACTCCCCTCTTCCCAGCCTGGCTCTCCCTCTCCAAGGAGACATGGCCACAGCTGAATCAGCACTCTTCTCTCAGCTCCCCAGGTAGATGGCAAGGAGGTGCCAGGAGCAGCAGCAAGTGCTCTAGCCAGGAATGGCTGTCACCAGACAGGACCTCATGCTGCATTGTCTCACACCTTCCCATGAGTTTCCCTAAGAAAAAGGAAGAAGTTAGCACCTGTTGGGATAAATTAAACAAATGCACATTTATAATAGACTCTCTCTTCCCCTTGTTTCCCGCTTGTTCCCCCTTATTTCCTCTTTCTTTACAAGCCAGTGGGATTCAGCCCACAGCACCTTGTTTATTCCACACATTGAGAAGCCTTTCTCTCTGCTGAGAGGAGCAAGGAAAGCACAGGGCATGGCTCAGCCTTTCCAGCTCCTCCTGCAAGGATGGAGGCTCTGCAGTGCCCAGAGCAGCACAGCCCCTGCCCCCAGCCCCAGCAGAAATGCTCCAGGCTACCCAAGAGGACTGTATGGTTATAAGGTCCAAAAGCACTTGTCCTCTTGGGACTTATATTTAGCCTGAGAACAAACAGTACTTTTGGCTCATGGCCTGGATTCTCATTAGAAGGAAGGAAAAAGTTGGTCTGAGAGGCTTTTTCTGCTGCTTTCCTAAACCATCTGATTTTACTCCTCTTCATGGAAAACATTTGTGGTTTTATGCTGAAGAGTTTGTTCATCAGTTCTCCACAATACTTAAAAAAGCCCCAGAGTTTTTTCTAAGAGGGGAAAGAAGTGTGAAAAATGAAAATATTTAATTTCAGCTATAATTGCTGGAGTTTTGCAATGTCATTCATTTTCCTAAGTAATACCCAAATATTTTTTCTTGCTTTGCTGCAGCCAATACCTACTTGAGCTTTCATATGAGGAAAATAAAATAGATGTGAATTATTCAAATCTAAAAAAACCAAATCAACCACTATACAAACTTAATGGTGCATGCTGGCAATCCTGTACAAAAGTATCTATGACCTATGTTAAAATGTAATGAGGTGGGGGGAAAGAACCACAATGAGATTATTTGTAGAACTGGGTATCTCACAGGAGGCTAGATGAACCCACAACCTCAGCATGAGTGGTGTTAATTAATGGGCTTATTGTTCCATTGGGGAAAGACCCTTTGTCTGATCCTTGGCTAGATTAGTACTACTCTGTGTACATCAAAGGAATCAAATCTGATAGGCTAGTGATCCCAGCTCCCTCAACCTTCTCTAGTTTGTAAGAAAAACAAATGCATTTAAAGCAAGCTACTGTCCTTGTTCAATCCCATTCTGTTTCAGCCCACACCAGTCCTAATTCCATTAATTAAAGCAGGGACTGCTAGACAAGGTGGCCTTTGATATACATCCTAACAATGAGGACAACCACCTTCCAGAGGGAAAAGGCAAGAAAGGTTTGCAATCAGATGGTGCTGTGACATAACTCGTAACTCTTGATACATAAAACTTACATATTTCATACTCACCACAGCTGGACCACAACTGGTGACAGCACTCTGAGCCCTGGCGGTGCTTTGGTAGCAGGAACATGATGGTAGGCAGGATTTCCAGTGGCACCCACATCAGGGAAAAGCCTGCTAACATGACATTGCATGCAGCCTTGGTCATTCAGCAAAAGCTTTGAATTAAAGCTTGTGTGTTGTCTCCATCAGCAACATGCTCAAAAGAATGAGTGAACCTGGGGTACGAGAAAGGGTATTTTTTTAATCAAAAACTTAAACTTTCTGTCTTCTAACAAAAGAAGTGAGAATAGCCCTGTGGATATTTTCTGGAAATAAGGAAATGAAGAGGCAAAGTTTCATTTCCTTGCTGAAAGCATTTTACTGAATTATTTCCCTGCATCCAGCAGCAAAATTCATGTGATGCTGCAGAGCCTGTGGTGTAGGTAATTGCTGTTGGAGTACTGTAACTTTACTGATATGGTTAAACTGCAGCTGGAATGGTGGAAAAGGCCCCATTGCAAGGGGACACCCATGCTGAATGACCAAGCCACATGAAATACACCCTCTGGTTCTTTTGCTAAATTAACATGACAAGCTTCCAAAACACTGGCATCCTGAAAAAAGTCCTTTAAAAGTTCTAATGGAGTTCAGCTCACAGTGCAGTTCAGTTGTATAAAGCAGTGCATAGACACTTTTGAAATTTATTATCAAAAAGACCGACAGGGACTATTTTGTAAATATTTTGCTGTCTGTAGTTCATTTGTGGGGCAGTCCTGATTCCCAAGAATGTGTCAGTCATTCCATTTATTCTGCCACAGGGATGTCGAAACAGCTTGGAGCCCTACAGTTGTTTGAAAACACTTTTGTTCAACTGTGTACAAATTGTTAAAATTGTTTTGTAATGCCAGCATTACTTCTGCCTCTCTGACTGAGGCATTCTGAAAGGAAAAGTATGAATCATGATCAATAAATAACAGCACAATGACTATGGAAATAAATTCTTGAAACCACAAACAGATTCAGGCATTTGTCTGAATGAAGGACAGCTTGCTGAACACAAAGCAAGCAAAACCCACGCTGTCTGGAGCAGCCACCTCTCCCTCTGGTCTCTTCTGCATCCCTTCCTCTTCCCAGTAGCACATGGGGACACCATGGCTGACTTCCTGATGACTTTTCAGTGCCATCTTTTCAGCCCAACAGCAGGTGCTCTGCTATCAAAACACTTTCAGGCTAAACACCACATCATATATACACAAAGTGACGTGGTTAAACAAGCATAGTGAGGGCTGGGCAGCAAGGAGCCCTCAAAGGCTTGCCTGGCTAACAGCTTCTGGGCACTTGTGAGCAAGGTTTGAGTTTGCCCAAGGCCAGTATCTCTATCTAGCTGGTCACCAGAAGCTTCATCCCACTCCACCCACCTGACACACAGGTAACCATGATGAAGGATGCTGGCACTTTCTGCAGCACAGAGGGAAGCCCACCCATGAGGTTCTCCCCTCTCTGAAATGCAGGTGGTGGCCATGTCCAGTCATTTCTTTAACACTCCCAAGGATGGTAACTCCACCACCTCCCTAGGCAGCACATTCCAATGCCTGACAACCCTTTCCATGAAGAAATTCTTCCTGATATCCAACCCAAACCTCCTCTGGTGCAGCTTGAGGCTATGGCAGCTTGTCCTCTCATCCTGCCGGTAGTTGCAGAGATTAACCCCACCTGGCCACAACCTCCTTTCAGGTGATTGTAGAGACTGGTAAGGTCTCCCCCGAGCCTTCCTTTCTCCAGGCTAAGCACCCCCAGCTCCCTGAGCCACTCCTCCCTGGACTTACTCTCCAAACCCTCGACCAGCTTCTCCCTGGTGCAGGAGCCACCTCGGCTGGCACCTGCTCTGTGCCAGCCCCAGCACAGCAAACCACTAACACAGAGCTGTAGGAAACCAGGTTTCACCCCCTCTGGAAGTGGATCAGGGAGAAGCACATCACAGCTCCATTGCAGGCCCATGGTAGGTGTGTGCCTGGGCAGCAGCAGGGGCCAGCAGCAGGAGCTGCTGGGAGGAGGCACCACCTGGGTCCCACTGTGACAGAGGAGTGTTTTGTTCCCCAAACACTAGGGTGAGAGGGATGCCAGGGGCTTTTGAGAACAAAACTGCCCAGCTGTATGAGCATTGTGTGGTGCCCCACTGTTTTAGGGAGATGAAAAGGCATGGGGAAGGGGGTGGATATGCAGCATTTACTGAGACTCAGCAAGTGAGCACTCCTGTCAAGAGACAGCTCTACACAGAGGAAAACTGGGCAAACATTTTGGAGGTGGTTCAGTGGCTGCCACACACAGTCCAACACTGCATTGATCTGCCTGCAAAAAAAACCCCAATTACTAGTTAAGACCTCATAGGACATGCTTAGAGTAGCAGATGGTGCCATTTCCCAGAAATTTTTATAGACCTGAGTGGCTTTGGCAGTGGAACACAGCTACTATGCAGTTGCAATGGGTCATAAAGAGCAGGAAAATATTTGTTTTGCAGGACATTTTTGGTACTGGGAGTTAGAGGGCTACAGCCCAGTGATGACTGAGCTTCTGCTTCCACCTCTGGGAACAGAGGCATCTAACAAGGAGAGCCAAAATTATAACCAAGACAGTGGAAGGAACTGAGCAAGCTCCTGAGCATGTCAAATGTATGGGCTATCCTCCTACCTTGCAGGGAACCAACAAGTTTTCAGATCACTTTTCTGATCACTTTTCTCTGAAAAATATTAATTCTGAACATATCATTGCTTCCACCAGGACACTTAGGGGTACATAAGGGTCATAATCATGGAGCAGATGTGGCTGAGTGTCACAGCCTACCTCAGACTAAAACCACTCCACATCATGCCCAGAAGCTGCAGCACAAAGGTCTGTCCAATGCAAGAACCACATGATTCCTCTCCTCCACATCAACTGTCTAGAAAAATAATGACTGGAAACTTGAGCCAAAGGTTTTTAGACAAGTCAGGCAAAAGAAATTGCATCCAGTGTTGAGCCTTAAAAAAAAAAAAAAAAAAAAACAGAAGCAAACTTTTCTGACAAATTAATATCTATGGTAAATACACATCATTTCTATGCTTTTTCACACCTTTGCTAAGATTTGCATTACAATAAAAGATCGTGCTCCCTTTTAACATAGGACAGCCCTGGACTTCTTTCATATAAAGCTAAGGGAGCTCCATTCCTCGGAAGTCAGTCAATTAATGAAAACAGAAGTAATTAGGAGCAGGGGGGAGAAACAAGATCCAGTACATGTCTCAAGTAAGCATTTTTTGTCAACTCAGCGTGAAGTTGAATGATGTCCTCCATTTTGACTGACAAATGCTTTCCATTCTCTAAAGGTTTTCATTTTTCATTTTCAGAGGCTATAGATTTCCATCTCCTACTCTAGCAACTGTTTTGGTGGTTTATGATTTTTCCAACCCCTTCTAATTTGCTCAGAAAATACAGATAGGCCAGCTATAATAAACTGTCACAGGATGTGCCAAATCTGTACAAGAAATAAACATCTACAGCCTCTTCTTGCACCCACAAATGACAAAATCACAATGAAACGTTAAGCAGAAAGCAATCTGCCCTGTGTGGGTGAGATCCGTTTTCTAATCTAAACATCTCTTAAGCTTTCTGAGTGCTGTTTAGTAGAACATCAGTTGGCCTCTTCTAGAGATAAAATGTCACTCAGAGACACAGCATTGTTTGAGATGACTGAAACCCTCAAAGGATGAGGTCTTGCCTCTCAAAACAAAGATACAATGAACCAAGATTATGAATAGTGTGCTCTGTTTTTAAAGACTTGTGCATGGGCTTTGCATTTCAGCACTTATTCATCATTTCTGTGTTCCCAAAAAGAAACATTGGAGCCACATTCATCAGCTCATTACATGTTCTCCCTGAAATACCCCTAGGCAGCTGTCTCCTCTGGCCACTCTCCTGGGAGTTGCCCACTGCATGTGTCAGCAGAACCCACCCTGACCTGTCACTCTGATGTCCAGCAGACTCCTCATTATACAAGTTACCTATCATTACCAAGCAGAAGCAAAGCTCCAGACAAATGTTAATAAAAGGCTACATAAAAAAAGCAAAACGCTCCAGATGGACCAACAGCACAGTTCTCCACCTTTTTGCAACCATTCATGCCAATGCAAAATGATCAGATGGTGTTTTACATGCACAACACTTTAAATTACTTCTTAGGGCTTTTTGTAAAAATCAGCAACACAGTAAAGCACCCCTGTGATTTGGATGTAAGGGAAGTTGGGAAACATTACTAATGGCTTTGGTTTAAGAAGTTTCAAACCCATAAGGCTCCACCACCTGAAGAAAAGTGTGAGACTCACCCAAAACTGCCATGCACCACGTTTTCCAGTAGTACAACTCGTAACACATTCAAGATGAAAAGCCTCAGGTTAAAGGAAAATAAAAAGTCAAATTATCTGTTCTGCTGACCTATTGAAATTGAACCCAACAGAAGGGCTGATCCTCAACAGCACTCCTCTGCCAGAAATTGCCTTGGCATGGTCCAAGGTGTTGTCAGCCCGGCCAAAAGCAATGACTGTGGCATTACAAATGACAATCAGATATGCTTAAAATCCTCCAAGTTTCTGCTTCTTGCCATGTTTTGGTCGTGCTAAGCTGCTTTAGGGTTCAATGCTTCACCAAGCTTCCAGGAGGCAATGCGATTTTGGTGAACAGGCTGATATTTATAAAAGGAAAAGCAGTCAAGGTTAATGGCCCTCTTCTCTAAAGGAAGCTTTGAACAATAAAAAAAAAAGCCCATGTTCATATAATAAATTCTCCATGTGCTCTCTCACAGACATATAATTCTTGATGCAAAACATTTTCAGCATAGGAGTTGAACATAGAAATAGGAGTGAAAGTCTGGTAAATGTTCTCAAGGAAGCTCTCTCTCATATCTGCCAAAGAGCAATGCAGCCATTATTTTTCTCTCCATCCATGAGGAGTCTGTAAACCTCTTAGAAAGAAAGTCAAGCCACAGTCATTGCTGGGGTTTGTTCAAAGTAAATTTAAGAATTGCTGGAGAGACACTGATCAGTAGTTTTGTCTCCACAGCATGAAAGACTAAGTGGTCTTTTTATCACCTGCCTATTACAAAAAAAAAAAAAAAAAAAAAAAAGAAAATAAGAAGAAATCCCGTTTGCTAGGGAACTATGTAAACTTTGGTGTTAAAGCCCCAGAGAAAGGGGTAGTATATTAACTAACTGCTTGCTGCTTGTCCTGAGGAAAAAGTTCAGAGAGTGATGTGGAGAGATTGAAAAAACCCCAAAACAAACCACTTCTAAGTAAGTAACTTAACTGGGAATGCCTGGGTTTACTTTCCTCTGTCACCCTGGGAAAGTCACTTATTCCTGACCTCTGAAGCAGTAAGTCTCAGCAATGACCTAATGTGGAGAAAATATGGTTGTGGAAGCCAGGTAACCCTCAGAAGCAAAGCCTCTAGTGCAGTAGAAGCTGGTGGGAAAGGATTGAAAGAAAACACAAAAACAAACTGGTTACCAAGCATTAGCAAGCTCATAGTAAATTCCTAGAAGAGATAAGGTGACTGTGTTTTTTACCACAAGATAACTAATGAGGACAACTTGCTCCACTCCACCCATGAATAACCTCACCACCTTCTTTGCTTCACAGTACATATGGTATTTGCAGTGAGTAACCATATGTAAACTGCAGATAGCACATCCCTAATAGGCTGCTGTGATCTGCATGCTCTTTAACTCAATTATATTAATCTTTTCATTAACATAAAAAGTCTTAACTGATGGTTTTGAAAGCTTCATTTCAAAAGGCTTCATTTTCCTAGGTGTGGATTGGCTCACTTCTCCCATAGACACAGACATACAAAATCAGAACCAGCCTTTGAAATGGCAGACCTTCAATCCCACACGCACCTTTTCTTAAAAAAAGTGAAAATCAAGGGCCAAGCACAGGGTCATTCACACCTCCAGCTCCACAGTGGTTTTTTCCATGTTCTTTAGTCAGTAAAGTCTCACTAGGAATGTGGTGTCAAAAGGTCATACACCACCATTTGCCTGTATATGGAAGTGGTACAGGCTATGAGGTTTCCCTGTAAGAGCTTGAGAACAGCTTTGCTTATAAGGGTTTTGGGCTTTTTTAATTAAAAAAAAAAAAAAAAAAAAAAAAGAGGAAGAAGTAAAAGCCCACTACTACCATGCTTGAAGCATGAGGAACAAAACCAGGACAGGGTTCCTGTGCAGGACCAAGCCCAGAAGTGAGGACAGCTCCTCAGGTTTGGCTTGCATTTCCCACAGCTCTGCCTCTGCTCCCACCTGTCCTGCAGGGAGCACTTGTCTCTGTCCTTTCTGGCAGGGAAAGCAGTCTGAACTACTGAGGCAATGAGGAGAGGTTCATCATACTATCATGATTGTTTTTTCAAGTTCTAACAATCCTTTTGAAAGCCCTCTATGTTTTGACATGGGTGGGGAAAGAGTGCTGTGCACTGCAGCACCCAGGACAGAATTTCCTGTCCCATAGCAGGTTTGACAAAAGGACAGACAACTTCAGGGTGCCAGGAGCTTCCAGGTCTTCCCATCTATCTTGGAGCTTTCTTGGAGAGCCAGTCCCCAGACCTGGATGGGTGTACCAATCTGAAAAGCTGAATTAAGAGGGTAGAGAAAAGTTGCTGTGGTTCAGAGCTGCAGAGAAAAACTCAGGGAAATAATTCCATGACACCATTTGTGATTTCTAAAATCCTTTGCAATACTAGGACCTTGCAATTTTGAGCCACAGGACTAACTCATAACACAGGACACATGATTTGGATCACAGATCCTGATCCTGGTTTTGGGGTCCAACAAGTCAGCTTGACACTGTAGGTCACCAGAGCCCTATGCAAGCTCCATTTCCTCCACAACCTGCATCTCACACAGCTCCCTGGCACCATGCTCAGCCACTCAGGCTGGGAAGCAACATGAGTCTGTCCTCCCAGAAAGACCTGAGCAGCTTTGGAAACCCTTTGTGCTGGAGAGGGAGCCACTGGGGGTGATGCTGGAGGTTCTGCTCTTTGCATAGGGCAGCCAGGCTTGGGACTCTACCATGAGAGCCAGGTCTCTGATTACTTGCTGAAGCCTGGCTGGAGCAGACACTGCTCCCTGTCCCATCAGCAGCCCTGTCTATACCTGAGTCATGGAACTCCTCTTTCTCCTTCTCTCTGCTCCTGCTCCCATCCCCCTGCCATGGGGTAATCCCCAGGGCATTTGTCCCTTGGGAAGGTGGGCAGTGTGAGCAGCAGAGAGGGATGGCACCAATCCATGAGTCCCTTGGTGCATCCATTTGCCATCAGCAGCACGTGTCCTACAGCTGGTGTGACCTGCTCAGTCAATGGGACCTGGCTGTGCCCACTGTGGCTGGTTGGCACAGACAACATGTGCTGGGGAAAAAAAAAGAGAATGTAGAAGAGGTGCTCAGCCAGAGCAGTATCAGGACTTCCCCACCATGACCAAAGCTGGGCTGATGAGGTAGAGGACACCCTGCAAATTTCCTGGAAGTGACAGAATGAGTGACCCACTGTGACAAGAAACCTGCATCACTCCTGTGGCAGCACACCCTGGCAGGGGAAACACTGATTTTCTCATTGTTCAGGTCACACTGAGGTAGAAAAGGTTCCCTATTTACTGACTGCCAGCTGGAAGAGGACAAACCACCTGGGATTGATTTACCAGGATCCCTATTTAATATACTTAATACACATAAACTGGAAACTCAGCCTTGCTGCAGCTCCTAGCTGTGGAACAGTAGTTGCCACTTCTGCAATTAAGAGAAAAACAGAGAAGTTTATTAAGCACAGTTGTGGGAACGTAGTTTCAGTTTTCAGTGGGTTCATCTGAATATTTTTTCCATTTTAGTTCATGTAAGTTCACGCCCTTTGGGTTTCACATAAAGCCGTAGGGTCTGAGAAGCTCAAAAAATCTCAAAATCAAAATGTCAAGTTGAAACAAAACCATAAAAGGTATTTGGATTTGCATGAAAACGGGCCCAGATTTGCTTCAGGAGTTCCTGAAGCCTGGTAAAGCTTTTGAAGAGCCTAATCTGAGTTTTGTGGTTTCGGTGCAGACAGAAAGCAGTGCAAGAGAGCAGATGGGCTCCTTTCAGGAAGCCAAGGCAGAGGAGAATGATTAAGAAGCTATGAGAACAAGATCCATTAAGGATGGAGAGGAGGGGGGGGTTGGGGGGAATCTAAAAAAATCTCCAAAACCAAATTTTCGATTTCTGAATGCTGCATATTAGGACCTAAGAGAACATGGGTCATGTCCAGGCACTACAAGATAGCTGACAGATCTGTTTCTGAGGATCAGGCTCTGAATGGGAACAGAGGTCTGGAGATAAGTCCAGCCAAAATAGTGCTCTACACCCTTCTGCCCATACATTGAACATCCCACTCCCCTGATAAATAATCTTCTTCCCACAGTACTCCAGCCACACATGAGGTAGGAAAACAAAAAGAAAATAATCTACCAGGCTTATGCTCTTTGGTTAACACCTATAAACCTGTCCCAACATCAAATATTTTAAATTCTGGCTTTGATCTATTTTTTAAATTAGTTATTTCAATTTCATATGCTCTAAATTTATTCTTATTGCATCCTTTTACTGGCTTAAAAATAAACATTTCAGAGTGACAGGTCAATTTAGTTGCTCACCTGAAAATATGCAGAATAAATTTAATTGAGAAATTAACTTTTCTTTCCACTAAGAGTCTATACATCTCATTCAATTACACTCTTTACATTAACATCTTTTACATTGACAGGATGCAGAGGAGGCACTCATTGATTGCTTGGGATTCAGTCTCCTGGCTGAGCAACTGGGTGTCTTAAAAACAGAAATCTCTCACCATGACTGACATAATAAGGGTATACAATGTTATGAGCAATGTAAGCAAAACCCACAACTCTTAAAGGTATCTTTCCTTGAGAGCATTTTTCCTTCTAACTACAAAAAATTTAACATCTAACCTGCAAATTAAACTTTCAATCCCCTCTTCCTGCCTTTTCTGGGAAAAAAAAGATAACAGGAGAAGAAATTTTAACAGAAGAAAATAAAAATTTGGCTGAAACACCGAATTTTGTTCACTTCCATCAATAAGATCCTTACTTTCATATCTTCTTAAGAGTTTATCTTGCCAAAGAAAATAAAATGGTTTTTCATAGCTTCAGCATTTGCTTGAATTCTCATGAACTTGGAGTGCTACTCACATTTTATGTTATCCTCCCAGGAGCATGCACTCAGATATGGTACTCCCCACAGACATTTTCTGCAGCATCACTACAGCAGCATTTCCAGCATCTGCACATTTAATGACCATGGTTTGCAGACCAGGATAAACCATTACTTTGGTGTCATCTTTCTCTGTCATTTCACCCTCTGACAGGTTTGCTTTCATGCAGGCCCCTAAAGTTATTTAACCTATGAAGCCATTTACTCTCCTTACCCTTTCAGCACCTTCTTTTGTGATATAAAGGAATTCCCACTGGTTTGACCTGTCCTCATAGCACACACTCTCCCCAGCCATGTCTTTTGTTTGAGACCCCATCACAAATGCTATCTCAAACTGCAGTTGTACTTTGGATGCCATTTTTCAGACAGGATGTTCTTTGCACCATCAGGAGCTGTCTACATCCTCTTAGCCAAGACCATACCCTGGCACTCAAAAGATGTTTAGTCTGACCATTTCCATTGAAATCTGTTGGATTTTGGTGCTTAAGCAGGCTTGCATGCTGGGCCAAACAGTCTTTGTGCCTCATCTAGTACATCTGAAGACAAATAGTGTATTCCCACACTGCAAAGTTAACAACTAGGTTTGTTTGTAAAATTGTAGTGGGGCAGCTTTACCATCTGACAACTCAGCCTCAATTTCAACAATACCCTGGGTCAGGGTTAAAATGGTCAAAGGCAAAAGTTTCCATGCTCCAGTCACAGCCAACCAAACTACTGAGGAATCTTCTTTTCAAATGATGATGTTTCAATACATTTTCTGTTAGTTTCATAGAACTGCACTACAGTAAAATACACAAACTTAAGATGCAAATCAAAACCCAAACCATAACAATTTAATTCATCTAAACAAAACTAAAGAGTTTAATTTTCTGTCTTGGCAGGAAAGGTTACAGAGGGTAGTCTGAAGTCCTGTTGTTCAAATAGTTTGAACTTTTGTGCAGCAGTTTCAGAAGACATCCCAAATGATAACATTCCAAATTGTCAGAATTTCCACAAGCAGGATTTGAAGTGCTCAGCCTGGCCCTGAGCCAGAGCGTGCAGGAGGCAGGCCCAGGCAGCTCTTCATTCTTCATGTCTGGCATCCCAAACAGATCATTGCCCCATTGACCATTTTATGGCCACTCCTCCCCCTCCAAAGAAGCAGCTGATTCAAAGGAACAGCTGCTGTGGCAGCCAGAAAAACAGGGTTTATTTCACAGAATCACTAGACTGGAAGAGACCTTCAATATCAAGTCCAGCCCATGCCCTAGCACCTCAACTAGACCATGGCACCAAGTGCCACATCCAGTCTTTTATTAAACACATCCAGGGGTGGTGACTCCACCACCTCCCTGGGCAGACCATTGCAGTGCTTTATCACTCTTCCCATAAAAAAACTTTTTCCTAATATCCAACCTATATTTCCCTTGGCACAGCTTAAGACAGTGTCCTCTGGTTCTGTCAGTTGCTGCCTGGATAAAGAGACCAACCCCCCCCTGACTACAACCACCTTTCAGGAGGTTGTAGAGAGTGATGAGGTCACCCCTGAGTCTCCTTTTCTCCAGGCTGAGCAACCCCAGCTCCCTCATTCATTCCTCATAGGGTTTGTGTTCTAAGCCCCTCACCAGCCTTGTTGCCTCCTCTGGATGCACTCAGGTGTCTCAAGGTCCTTCCTAAACTGAGGGGACAGAACTGGAAACAGCTCTCAAGGTGTGGCCTCACCCTGAGTAGAGGGGAGGAATGACCTCCCTGCTCCTGCTGGCCACACTATTCCTGATACAGGCCAGGGGCCATTGGCCTTCTTGGCCACCTGGGCACACTGCTGGCTCATGTTCAGTCATCTGTCACCCAGTACCCCCAGGTCCCTTTCTGCCTGGGCACTGCCCAGCCACACCATCCCCAGCCTATTTAAGTAGCTTTCACCTGGACTTAAGCCTTTTCTTCAGAGAAAAGAAGTAAAAACTTGTCTAAAAAGTCAAGCTTGTCTCCATACATCCATGGGCAGCTTGCAGGGTGGTAGAGGAGCCACCCTGCAGATGTTTCTGTCCCTGAGGATGTGTATGGGCTATGTTAGGGTAAGAGGGGACTGCTGCATCAGGGGGTGGAAGGGGCATCATGAGGATGGTCTCAATCATAACTCAGTTTCAGTTTCAGGAACTCAATGACCATTAAACTTGTTAGTACAGGGTAGTGAGAAGCTGTTTCTGGCAACATTCCTGCTGTTTACACAGATTTTCTAGGAGCCATTGCCTTAAAAGCCACCATCGAGATCCCAGCTTCACTGTAAATCATCTTAGCAGCACTGGTGAAAGAAGAGGTGGTGGTGGTGGCAGTGAAATATCTAAATCATATTAAAAAAAAAAAAAAAAAAAAAAAAAGAAGAAGACAAGGACTCCTTGCATTCTCTTTCCATCAACAACATTTAAAAGTCACAGCAAAAAAGGACAAAATGGGAAACACAAATATGGTACAAGGTAAGAGAAAACACAACAGAACAAAGGTGTGACACAAAGAGTAGCTGGTCCCCACCACACATAGCTGCATGCATGAAGCAGTCTTGCTCACTAGCTGGCTGTAGGCATGGGGAAGGCTGTGAGCAGCCCACTGGACTTGCAGTGCTTGCTGTGAAATTTGCCACTGAACCTTGTCCATAGCCTAAAGCAAAACCAAAAAACAAATAAACAAGAAGTAAAGCAGAAAAAGAGTGAAAATGTTACACCACAATGTTATGTAAAAGAGAAGCACAGCTGGAATCATTTTTAAAAGATTTGGGGTTTGTCCTGTGACAGCTTCATCTCTGTGGTTTTTCTCGGTACTGATGCAGTGTGAAAAGTGTACAGCTGTACTTCCCTTCTTGAAAATAAACACTCAGTACTAGGGACAAATCACTTGGTACAAAAGGGAGACAATTCTGCCTGATGTCACCTGGTTGTACAGGCAGAACTTCCCCAGAGGTGCCACCACTTTGGTCCCTGCAAGTGCCACACGTGGAAGATGATGTGCTGGGACTGATCTCACCCAGAACTGGGCCATCAGACCCAGGGATACAGCACAGGGCCAGGGAGGCTAGGCTCAGGCCTGAGCAGGGGACATGAGCCATGGCACCCAAGGAGATGCAGCTCCTGTGGCAGGTACCGAAATTTCTCAGGAGCTCAGCAGTCCAGCAGACAGCTAAACACAGGGTTGGTTTTTCCCATAGCTCAGCACCATGCTCTTTGGAAAACCTGACTCACAACGTTACAAGCAACATCAGCACTCAAACCCTGTTATTTATCTGTAGGACAACAATGTCTAGAGGCCCCAGGCGTGGCATAGCATTGCTCTGTCCAGGCACTGCACAGCCCTGCTGGCTGCAAGCAGTAGCTCCAGGAGAGCTGACCTGGCACTGGCAGCCACCATCAGCTTCCCAGGAAACTCTTGAGCAGACATGGCTCCCCATGCCCAGCCCTAAGCCACCCCATTTCTCTTTTCTGATCAATAACCCCACTGCAGGGAATATTTAGATGTGAAACCAGGCTCCAGCTCTGCTGCTCTTGGTGAGGCATCCCAAGCATATGTTGCTTGGCTTAACTCCAGCCCATGCAGACTCAGCCCTGCTAGGTTTGCATCACAGGTGAGACAGACACAGCCAGCCAACATCTTTTCCTATGGGTCATGTGTGTGCTCCCAGTCCTTCATCAGTCCTTGGGGGAGAAGCTGCCACTCCCTGCCTGAGCTCGTGTTTTCTTCAGCCCATCAGGAGTTTTCCCCCAGCTTGCACTTAGGAAGGCAACATGGACTTTCATCCTTCTTGCTCTCCAAGACTTCCTGAAAAGACCCACCTGTGACTTCTCCTATAAATGGACATTTAATGAGGACTTTGTAAAACAAAGCTCATGCCAATGGGGATGCAGCATTAGTTTCACAATGAAAGAAATACAGAGCAAAATAGTGAGGCAAGTTTTGGCCAGCACAGGGAGAGGGAGCTGACTGGCAGCCTCCCCAGGATGGGACAGACATGGCTTAGTGACCGGCAGCAGTGATTCCACTGTTCAAGAAGCCCCAGGCAGAAGGAAATGCTCTCTGCAAAGGAAGAAGGGGACTTCCTTAAGCACAGAAGAAAGACAGTGGGTCTGGACCAGTGTAGCACACTGAGATCTAGATTTACTTCTTTCCCCCCCCCCCGACCTTCCCTGTGACCTCAGGCAACCTGCCCTAATCTTTGCAGAAGTTTTCAGTGGTTTGTGCATGCACAGAAAGGGCCAGGCTCAGCACACTGGCAGACAGGCTGCATGCCCACCTGGTTCCCACTGGTCATGCCAGGGACAGCATGGCACCACAGGGATGTGGAAATGAGCCCTGACCAGAGCAAAGCCACAGGCAGAGGCATCTTTTGTCTGGAACACTTCCAAAACAAAAAAAAATCTCATGTTGCCAGCATGAGAGGACTGAAGTCAAGCTCTGAAAAGAGATAGGAGCCCTCCAGAAATCAGATAATCTTTCCCCATTCCCCAAACTTTAATATACAAGAGAGGACACTGGTACCAGTGCTGTCAGAAATTATAAGTCTTTTCAACACCTCTGGCCCAGAGCAAAATAGGCCAAGAGGAAAAGCCCTTGCTGAACCATATAGCAAATCCCTCTGATCCAGACCCAGTCTTACAACCCATTCACCAAAATTATCAGATAGCTCCTTAGCCTACCTGAGTCAGCAGGAGCACATGGGTCTTTGTGGAAAGGAGGAAGAGTTCCCACAGGATAAACATACCTTCATGCTTTTTTGGTAGGCATACTCACAGTAACCTGTTAGCCAGAAGCACGTGCTGGCTAACAAAGTATCTGAAACTTGGCCTGCAATTTAATTTTGGCAGAAAATGAACAATAGGATAGTCCTTGTTTCAAACCTACATCTCCAAGACAGGTGTTGGACATTTATTACCAAATGTGAAACTCTTAGCTCAGGCTGAATAATAGAACTAGGGAAGTAATTTGAAGAATATTTATTATATAAATTTTGAAGTTTCAGAATACACATTGAGAGCAGACACATCTCCGAGATCTACAGCTCATGGGTAGAGATCCCAAGTCAGTATTAGCTGTGCAGTGCCAGCCACCCTTAGCTTGCTCACGTTTCCCTTGTGCCCTTCCCAATCTCATGGGAGCAGGACTATAAGAATAAGCCTGTGCTATCAGATGGAGATTTTTGGCTTCTGTGTTTGGGGCAGTGAGATTGCCCACCCAATTTCATCTCACTGCAGCACACAGACATTTGAAATTTGCTTTTGCCCCACAAACAGGAGCAGTTTCTCTTCTGATTCACGCTGAAAGCGACAGGGGATTTTCAGAATTATCACAACACAAGACGTCATCTTCCTCTGCTGGCAAGAGGGATTGGAAATGACTGACCTGATTTCACAAAAATATCAGCATGTGTGTGGTGTGTGGTCTGTTACTCTTCCACACTATTGTGGTTTCTTTGCACACAGCAGCAGCCTGCCTGCTACAGGCTGTAAAGCAAAAGACAGGTTGGGAAACTGGAAAAGTGGAAGAGGAACAAAACAGAAATGCCTGGACAGATCTGTATCCAGTGTAGGCCAGCTAACATTTGAATCAGAACGAAAGTAGCAACTGAATTGGAAAACATTCATTTCCTCTCCTCCTAAAATAGCAGTAATGTGAGGCACAGGAAGTACACATGCTCTCATGTTTTGATTTTCAAATAAATGTCAGATGAAATGACATCAAGAAGAGATGGAATGAGCCTGGGAAAGTCCTTTGTTTATTATTTTTTCTTTGCTTTCCTTTGCTTAAAGTAAAAGTTTTGGCTTATTTCTACATTTGCAGATTCACTGAAATTATTTCAGTGATACCTGAAATTCAGAATACATCACGATAAACTATTCAGAAACTGGCCTGGAAAATATTTTTATTACCTAAAACCACAGGCTACTTCAAAATTGAAGTATATTATCTCCCTAGAAACATTTCAATGAGACAAACATTGACAGGGCCCAGTGCACAGGAATTAGTTTATCCAGTAAAAGCATAAAAATAATTTTTTAAGAAGTTCTTTTTCCTTACATAATCTACACCGTGCCCTCAGCTCACTTTCACACTTCTGGACCTCATGGCACTTTTCCAAAGCCCTTCACTGCTTTGAAGTGTATTGAATTTAACAGGCTTGGTGCAAATGCATTGCTTTTACATTGCTCCTTTATTTTCAGTTTCTGATTCAGTCTTGGGTGGCTTCTGTTTCTTTTCACTCCTGTTTAATATATTCATCATTTCAACTCCACACACTCAAAAGCAGCTTGTATGGACCCCCTAACCTCTCTACTCCACTGATGGGAAGGGGGAAGGAGCAGAGGCTGGGAAGGAACCAGCCTTGTGAATGGCAGGCAGTGAATCAGAGGTGAACTCATCCCCAGCAGTTCACACCGAGCAGCAGCTCCTGGAAAGTTTGTTTCACAGCCTTGCTTCTCATGAATGCTCTGATCCTGTGGGATCTTAAGGCTAACACTGAAAAATCCCATTTTGGCACCACGAGGCACAATACAAACACTCCGTGGATAGCTGAGGCTGTGACACACATCACCTGAAGCCAGAGATAATCTGATTTACTCCATTCTGCTCAACCTCAGACAGATAGCCAGTGTGCACCAAGTGCTCACACCAACAACCATCAGAAAGGATAAGCACAAAAATGTAACACTGGTGATAATGTTCCAAAAGCCAGCCCTGTATATAGAGATCCAGCACTGCTCAGGAGGCACCAGCCTCTTGAAGCAAATACTCAGCAGCCTCTTGCTCCCTATGTGCTCTTCTGCCATGCAGCAGATTAGGGACCAACTTAAGAAAAACAGGTTAAAGGCCTCATACCCCAAACCAGCTTCTATCCTAAAAACTAAAATCAAATGCTGGCCAGGTTCACCTTTTGAAGATCAGAATAGGAAATAGGATGGGGCCCATGGTGCCACAGGCTTGTTCCTGGAGAGATCTTCTCTCTTCCAGGGTAGTGTGGGATTGGTACTGACTGCAGCCAGCCCAGACACCGACTGATTTTTCTATCAAAGGATCCCTCTTCAGTGTGTTTGCTCCCTAGTCAGTACTGAAGCACCACCAGCTTCTTTACACCCATCAGATGGCAGAGGTACTTTTGCCTTTAAAACTGTGAGCACAACCTCTGTGCAAAGTTAAAGCCACAGCAGTTCTACCTGGCCCAGCTGGAACAAGGACTGAGCAAAGCAAAGAACCTTGAGCAGCACCCTGGCAATCAGAGTAACTCATCTCTGGGGAAACCCTGATTCACAAACCAGCTAGGCTTAAGTCACTCTGCAGACACCTCTGCTTTTAGGAAGCAGCTGAAATGTGCATGTGTCTCACCTACTTCAAGGGAGCTTTTTCTGAGTAATTCTTCCCCAAATTAGTTTTCAGCAAGATGGCTCACCAGGGCCTCCTACACCATGTAGTGATGTGCTTTGTCAAAGAGCACTTTCTGGTTTTAGAGAGAGAGAAACCAAGATCACTCTCATTTTTCTAAGATACATTTATTGTGATTTCAGCAGTGTTGAAAGCTAAGTGCAGAAAGGCAGGTTGGGTGATTCAACCAAGCCAAGTATCTTGGTAGTTACTGATTTCCCCTTTGCTCTTGTCACTTCTTCTTTATTGACTTTAAAAGTGATGGATCATGCCTATTTTAGAAGGTTAAAACAAGACAGATTTGTAGTTTTCTTCCCCTTTTGTGCAAGTTAAACACAGGCCACAAGCCTCCAGTGGGTACTGGATTTGAAGAAGCACGCTGGAGCTGGGGAAAAAGAAGCCTCTTCCAGTAACATGAACATCCCAATATGAAAGTGGGACCTGCCTGCACACAAAGCACTTCTCCAGCTCACCAGAAACACAAGAGAAAGAGTTGGAAAAGCAGGGAAAGTGCCTGAATATTGAAGAAATATCCTTGAATCAGTCAGCTTCAGGGTTTCATGCACAGCATCTGTAGCAAGGCAGCTGGTGCACGGGGGTCTGAGCTCTGTCCTTCTCATGCAGGAGCTCAGCTGAGCCCTTCAGTGCCTGGCAGTGCCCATACTGGCACCTCACACTCAGCCTAATCCTCCTCCTTCTCCCTGCAGCTGCCAGGTGTTGTGCCAGTCTCCTGACCTCAAGCAGAGGCTCACCAGCACCCAGGCACTGCAAGTGGGGCTGAGTCACCAGATCTGTGGGGATTGCTCTGCACACCCACAAAACAAGGTGATGAGGCTCATTCCGTTGCCAAATCCTGCCTCTAGCTGCCCTCAGCTCAGTGCCTCACTCCTCTCCATGGCAGGACCAAGGAAGTGGCTCTTGTGAGTCAGAGGCAGCACCTCCAGCACTGGTACAGCAGCACGAGCTGCCAGGGAGGGAGGATTTGTCACCTCAAGGATGGAAGCTCCTGCTTGCTATGCACAATGCATCTCACCAATCCTTTTTCTAAGAGTTTAAAAAAACCCTTCCCATGCAAGGAAGGAGGAAGAGAAAAGCCTCAGGGTGAGCTGGTGAGTTGAAGCAGGACACAAGTGACCCCTGCTCCACCAGCAGCTCACATGCCAGGCACTGAGCCGGAGGGTGAAGGGGGACAGTACTGCCTGCTCCCACACCATGCAGGTTTCTAGGGCTCCTGGAGCAGCTCCAGGCCTGTGTGGGTCTCACTTGACTGCTACTAAAGCAAATCAGAGAACAAAGCAGATGGGAGCTGCCCACAGTGCAGCTCCTGGGCTTAGGTTGCTATTTCAGTTTGCGTGTCAGAGGTCTGGCTCCTCTCCCCTGCACACTTCCCTGGTGCCACTGTCCTCACCCCACCAGGAGCTGCTATGGCTGCTGCTCCAAGTTTCTCTTCCCTCTCCAGTTATACAACTGCCAAAGCTCTTGATAAGAGTGTGAAAACTGCTGTTGTCCGCCAAACTACTCATATCTAGCTGCTGCAATGATTAAATACTTTGCAAGACCTGATTCCTTTTCTGTGTAAATCTGGTTTAAATGAGAGCATTTTTCAGCACCTCTGGGAAGTCAGCAGAACATTTATGGAAACAATTCCTCAAGTCAGGGTGAAGTCCTCTGGCCTTACTTTGACCAACAACTCCTGCAAACCACATTATGCATGCCCAGAGAGAGATGAGGTGCCCTTCAACAATCCCACAAACACCATCCCTGTCAGAAACAGTGGAGGGATGAGACTGGGAACCCACTGGGTTTGTTTGGTTTTTTTTTTTTTCCCATCCCCTGCTCCTGCCAGAACCCACTCCCCCTCTCTGTCATGCTGCTGGTACTTCAGCACAGCCTCGTGATTCACAGGCACATTAGAGCCACTGAAAGAGCAGTCAAGGGGAATCAAGCCCTGAGCATTGCTTCAAAGCAGATCTTGAGATCTGTATCCAGAGCAGCATGCTTCATTTCAGCCTCTCCACGTGCCACATTCACAGGTGTGTTTGCAGATTCATGTGTTTTAGGAGGAAAGTTCATCCTCGAGTCAGAAATTCATTAGGTCAATGTCTGCTAGTTCAGATGATACCAGTTTGCTGTGGCCAGCTTATTTTCTACCTCAGAAGCAACCAGGCATGAAAAGTTTTGATTTTAATTCAATTAGCAAGTAATATATTTTCCTGTAGTGATAAATGATGACTTTTCATCAAAATGTGCTTCAAAAGTTTGCATTCCAGGCACCTTCTGAAAATTAAACTCCTTGATACGTGACTTCTGAGTAGAAGACAACAGAGTGCCACCATGACATCACCTTCTGTCTGTAAAGGACTCCAGGAATCTCCCACATGAGGTTAGTTTCAGATGGGCAAGGAGACCGCTGGTTCCTGATTAACTACTTGCAGAGAGAAATTCCACTGTTCTCCCCTTCTTTGCTCCTGCTAAAACTTTACTGTGAAAGCCTCACCAAGAATATCAGTTAGGGGGAAAAGTGCAAGCTGCAGCTGTGGTAGCTCTGAAGTACTTCAGGGTCAGAGAGGCTCAAAGATCAACCCCAGAAATTATATATTCAGTAATGAGAAACTAGACTATGTGCTTTCCAGCAACAGAATTGCTGCTTTCATCACAAACAAGATAAGCAACTCTGAGTTGTGAAATGTCTTGTTTGACACTGAAACAAGGATAATATGTAAGGATCACAGGCAAGAATTGAAATGGCATAGACAGCCCATGGGAGTCCAAACATAGACACCAGTGTTGCTTCCCATGAGATGCAAAGTCATTCTGCAAGTTAAGATATCTGAAAGTTCAGGGTCCTCTTGAACTACAATTGGCACTTGAAGTGCAATTTCCTGCCCTTTTCCTCACCCACCATTTAGGAATACCATCAGGCACCTTCCCATGGCTGCAGATAGAAGCAGCCTCTCGTGTTTCCAGCCCAAAACTGCTTGGGGTACGTTCTGCTGCTACACATCACAGTCCACTCCAAGTCTGGAGTTATGGAAGGACAAGACTTCCCCATCTTGCTGTGTCAGCTCAACAGCTTAGCACCACGACATGCCCATAACCTGCTTTCCTCCTTAACACACTGCACCCACAGTGGGTTCATTCCAAGAGTTTAAATAGGTAAACAGGGCTGCTATCATCTCCAGTGGGTTACAGATAACAAGTGGTTTTGCTGGCAGATCAAGTCAGGGCTTCATGTTGTCTTCCTGCCCAGTAGCTTGCCCTGCACCTTGTGCTGAGGACAAGCCCCCAAACCACCAGAGCCAGCTGCTTGCTCCAGGCAGGAGGATTGTGCCTGGGAAATGTTCCCAGGGATCCCATCACAACACACTGGAGAGGGCTGCTGCTCTTGCAGCTTCCTCCCTCTGGCAAAGAAGCCAGTGGGCAGGCAATGGTAATATCTTCCTTTAGCACAGCTGGTTCAAAGTGAACTTGCCTTAAATTATAACTGAGTAAGCAATATTGCTTATCAAGATGTTTTAAAGAAAAAAAAAGAAGTCTCTGAAGAAGCAATCAATTTATAATCCAGCTGTTTCTTATACAATTACAGCTTAAAGTTGAGGTTATTAATTTTGAACTTACAGGTTCTTTCGTGTGAGATTGAGAGGAAAAGGTCATTTCTAACACAACATTACCTTTGAGCTATGAAGTGAATATATTATCTAAGCTAGACAAGACATCAATAAATATCTAAGAGGAAGGGGCTTTTGGCAAGCACAATTTCTCTTTTTCCACTGATGCAACAGAAATTTATTTTTAAAGTACTGTCTAATATTGTTCAAACTGAACATGCATCTCAGACCACAATCTCTAGGCAGACAGAATAGATGATCCCTTGTTCCAGGCTCCTCCAATGATTTGCAGATGCTCCACATGCTCATGACCCCCACAAGCTGATCAGTGACTGTCACCATCAAGTGTGGCATGCAAAATTCCAGTCTCTGCCCTTTGATGAACCATGGGCCAGACACCATCAGACTCTGCCAGGGAGGCCATTTCAGAGATGTCAGTGCAGGTGGCCAAGTGGCCACCTCCTGAGGCAGAGACAGCAGTTAATGTCAGTTCCCTAAAAATGAGCCACTTCAGAACACTGACTGTAGGTGAAAAGGCCTTCATCTGGAAAAACCAGACATCAGCCAAATAGAAATGTGAGTGTGGTTAAAGAGCAGGTGAGTTTGTGAAGGGTTGGGGAGGATCATCACACATTAATCTTGGGTTAATTTTAGGCATCTAACTTAGGTGCTGATACCAGTCCTAGGGAGTCAGCAGAGTATCCAGAAGGGGAGTCATATTCCCAGACCCAGCACAGGGCTGTGTGTCCCTGGGTGCTCTGCCAGCCTGCACCCCTGGCACAGGGGGCACCTCAGGTGGCTGGGATTCTGCAGAGAAGCTCCCACCCTCTAGAAGAGCACCAAGTCAAATTGAGGCTGCAGGAAACAATAGGAAAATGCACAGCACCCAGACCCAAAGAAGTTACCATGTAAGTAGACTGCTGGTTGCAGAACTAAAAGGGAAATTGCTTACAGCCTCCTTGTCGTGGAGGATCTGAAAGCAGAACCTGGAGTTGCTGAAGCCCTGGTCTCTGCTCAGACTCCTCCCTGGCTGTTGCTGGGAGATGTCCTGCTCTGCACCTGCACCCACCCTTTCTTTGCTGGCTGGGGACCTCTCCAGGGCCATGCCACCAGCCTATATGTTCAGGTGATTGTCTGAGTGCTGAGACCCTGTTTTCTCAGCAGGAAGCAGTGATACTTGCCTCAAAAGCAGCTCCTGGCCAGTCTTGCTCCCTCTGCCAAAGCACAAATGCTCTCTTCATGCCACAGTCTGGAAAAAAACACTTTAATGGGAGCAGCTTCAGAGGACTACCAACTATCTGGCTCAACACTTCTTCCAGACACATGAGGTTCTACAGGTGGAAAAGTAGCCAAGCCAGCATATGCTTCCTCCCAGCTTTACAGGAACCACTTTTTAGGAGGTGAGACTGATATACCTTCATCTAACCACCAGTCACAGTTCCCCTACAAGATTCACATGTACCTATCTCAATTTAAGAAACAGATATCAGATGTTGGACTGCAGCCAGAAAATCATGCTGAAGAGCCTTCTTTTCAGGAATAAACATTATTCTCTCTAGGCTGGATTTAAGCCACTCAGTTACAAGAGAAAGATTCATTATCAATGCCCAAAGTATTGGCATGTGCAAGTTTGCTTTTCATCTCTGCTGTGCACACAAACACATGGTCACAGCTCCTTTTTCCCAGTCCCAGCAGCACCTGCAAGCGCATGGGCAGCAGTCACACGAGGCAGCTGATCAGTGACTGTCACCCTCAAGTGTGACACACAAAAGTGCCACCCCACACTCCCTGCCCCTCCATAAGCCACGAACCAGACTCTGCCAGGGAGCCCGTTTCAGAGATGTCAAGTGGCCACCTCCTGAGGCAGACACAGCACCCCATGTCAGTCACCTTTCCATGGAAAACTCTGCATGGATCTACAGTGTGAAAGAGAGGAGAAAGATGTTTGATCTATCTGACTTAGAGACTGAAAGGCAAGAAAGGCTTTCCTGCCATAGCAAAGCTGGTCAATGCGTGGAAAGCCACCCTTCCACAGAAAAACCTCAGCAAAGGTGCAATGCAGAGCTCAGCATTTGGTATTACTATGGTGAGCCCCAGAGTTCCCCAGCCCAGAGGCAAACTGTTATCCTGACTGGCCACTAGGTGAATGTGAAGAGTACAGGAATGCCACAGACCTGCCAACCCCCCTCACAAAGTGACAGAAAAAAAACTGTGGAGGAACAGTGCGCTGCTTTGCAACAAGTCACCTTAATTTCGCAACAGGCTGCTTAAATAATGAGAGCTTCCTTGGAGAACATGCTGGGTCTCCAAGTGTTCATGAAACAAAAGCCACTGGTGTTTCCTATGTCTTTTGGAACATAGCATACTCCTGCTGCTATTGTAAAACAACAAGGGCTGGCAGGAGTCAGTGGAGACTTGCCATTTCACATCAGCTGGGAGGAGAGCACCTGAGTTACTACAGTGCTGTTTTTCTCACATGACTGCTCTATATGATAAAACTTCTAATTAACTGCATAGTAAATGCAATGGGAAGACTCTTTTGCTAATTATTTCTATACCTTCAGGCAACAGAATAAAATCAATATGTAGCAAGAAAATGATAGTTAAAAAACCTTGGCAACTTGTGCTGCAGGTAAATTAACAGTGTGGCAGCAGATGGGAATGCCTTCACAAATCAGGGTGCTGGTTGAAGCCAGGCTTCAGATGTGTGTCACCCACCAAAACTGCCTCTGCCTCCTTCAGTACAGCCTCACAACTCCTTGCAATGGGGTCCTACAGCCCCTTCCTTCACAGCTGTGCCGAGGAGCCTGCTCAAAGCAGAGTAGACTTCCTACACTTTCTTGTACTGAAAAGTCTATCCTACATTTACTTGCTTTAATGCTGCTGGAACAGCTGAAAGGAGGGGAAATGGCCTAAGGAGCCATGCAACTGGCACATTTCTTGTTATTCCTCACAGGCAAAAATGTTTTTGGATTCAGTCATGTTTGTGTAAAACCAGGGCTCAAGACTGTGTGATTCTATGACCCCTGATTAATAGTTACTTCTCGCACATTAAAGGGAAGATGTGATTTTAAGATTTAAACCCAAGGGGTTTTTTCACTTTGGACCCTCTGTTTTACTGCACCCACTTCCATCATTCTTGAGGGGATCTGTGTTTCCAAGAGCCACTGAAAGTTTACCTGGAGCTGGGCACCCAACCAAAGAGCTGCGCACATCTGGAAGCCGCAGTGCGTTAACTTTGCTTGCTGGCCACAGAGCAGTTTCATCGATCTGAGAGCGAGATAACGCTTTACAAAACAAAACCACAACCACTTGTTAGCTGTGAGTGCCTCCATGTAGGCTGCATTAACTCAGAGGTGAATTAGACATGGAAATGCATGGAGCTGGTGCTGGCGGAGCGGCGTTCCCTTGCAGACTCCTCCGTCAAGTCCCGTCCTGCCGCGTTCCCATGCCAAGCTGGCAGCCCCGCCAGCAGATAAAGGCAGGGAGCGGGAAGGCGCAGGCACAGGGCATGTCTGGCAAGCCTGCTCTCATGACTAACGCTGCTCTCCTGCGATAACAGGCTCGGCCACCTACACAAGTAGCCCTCGGAACAAATCCCGCGCTGCTCGGGTTCCCAGGAGCGGCAGACTGATGGCAGCGCCAGATAAGCGCTCGCTGCTGCTCTCACTGGGGGTTTCTGGGCCTGGCTGTCTTCTGGATCTCACACACTGCTCTTGTGGCTGTTTTCTGTCACTCATTATGGTCAGGTCCACTGCTCCTCTACCCAGGCACCACACCACTGCTTTTGGCCGTACCAGTACGTTGGTCCCAAAAATCCTCCGTGAGCACAAACTGCAGCGAGGCAGACAGGACAGCACAGTGAAACTCCCATTAAACCATGCAAACACATCCAACAAGACACATGGATTTTTCAGGCCCTACCTGCTAATGCATCCTCCCCTTCCATCTTTTTCCTCCCTCCACAATGTCTCAGACTGATATACTTTGAAAGGCATACCTCATGGGTCCATACTGTCATTACACACCAGCAAAAACCTTTGCAACTTTCAAATATTCAACAACTGAATTTTCTTGGCTTTCAAATACAAGATCTCAGGCTTGTTCACAAGAATGAGTTTACATCAAAGCAAGCTGTCAGCAAAATTGCACTAACTGGCACAAAACAGGCACATCCAGCAGTTGGTTTTTCTGTTGGCACTAGTTGTTGCTTCCATTTCCTCCACATTCTGCTCTTGGCAAAGTAAGCTACCCATTTGTCCCAGGTCCTGAGCACCTTAGGATTAATTTTCACAGCACATGATTGGCTAGCTAGGAATAGCCATGTAAAAATCACTGCTTCCCACACTAGGGGGTCACACCTCTGCTGAAGAGGAGTTGGACAGCCCACCCTCACCCGGTGCTGGGAAAGGGAAAAGCAAGGGAGCCCTACAGAGAACAAGGATGGGATAAGGAGGACAGAGGCATTCCATCATCACTGGCATGAAAGGAGCCCATCCTCCAAACTATATCATGCTTTTGGAAAAGCCCACAGGGATTTGGGACCAGTGGGATCCCATCATGGACTGGATAGGCAGGAAGATAACCTAAGCAGGGAAATAGATACAAGGCTGCAGGCAGGGTACACCCAGAGGAACCAGCCCCAGAAAAAGCTTTTAAGATGGGATTTCTAATGCCTGCCATCTGGACAATGAGTTGCCAGCATCCACTGAGCCTCAGCTCTGTGCAGGAACCAGGGTGACCACCTTAGCAATCATGGGCAGCTTTATTTCTCAGGGCCCTGTAAACTATATCCACATAATTTTTTTTTTTTTCTGGAAGAGGCTCCTTGCCCTGATATCTTTAATTAAGAGGGTTGTGTGTTGTTTTTCTTTTACTGTGTGGTAGCTTTTATCTAACAAGTATATGTAAAAAGTATGCCTGGGGAAAATCATATTCATGGGAACAAACTTAGCAAAGCCACTTTAACCCGGCTGCTTTTTTAAGAAGCACCTGAGGGCAAACCCTTGAAGATATTTATGCTCAATGGTGAGTTAGAGGCTTCTGAAAACTCCCACTAATCCCACTTCCCTTTATTCCCCTGGGTAGAAGCAGTGGGAAGCACCACTGTCCCTCTGCTCTCAGTCTAGAACATTCTTAAGGAGCTGCTTTAAAGCCAGATGACAGGCTCCACCCTGTAAATTGCTGAGATCCCCAGCCCCCCACAGCAAGCTGTGAGTGCCCCAGCAGCTCAAGGGGTTCCAATGTGATTGTGAAGCTCATGCAAATCTAAATATCTGCATAAAACATTAATGACGAGCACCTTATGGCTACATCACACAAGCCAGGTACACATCACCAGGCTGGGGCTTTTTTTGGCCAGAGAAGTTGTCAGTCTGCAGTTGGGATATCTACATGATGCAGCCAGTGCTGGCAGAATGCAGCTCAGCTGCCACCACAGTCACAGAATCCCAGCATTCCAGGGTAATGTTGGAAGGGACCACTGGAGGTCATCTGGTCCAACCTCCCTGCTCAAGCTCAGTCCCTCAGATATGTTACTCAGGATTGTGTCCAGACAGCTTTTGAATATCTGCAGTGAGGGAGATCCCACAATCTCTCTGGGAAACCTGACCCAGTGCTCAGTCACCTGCACAGTGAAGTCCTTCCTCAGAGTCAGGTGGAACTTCCAATATTCCAGTTTCTGTCCACTGCCTGTTGTCCTTGCAAAACTCCAAGAGGAAAGAAGATTTTAAGTTAGAGCTGTAAATTATAGAAGTACAGGGCATTTTTGCTATGCTTTGTCATTCCTTTTGTATAATGTCAAGCTGTAACATCATTTCTAAATTAAACTTTAGTTTCTGTTAAAAAACCCATACAAGCTACCTTGAAAGTTTGATCCAGTTCCTCATTAAGTCCATATGAAAAGGGTTTTTTGGAAGGATCCATTCCTTCCTAAGCAGCTCAGGTCCATGCTTTTGTGGAGAAGACCTATCTACATCAGAAGGAGGGGTAGGTGTAATCATAGTGAATAACACAGTCCTGTTGCCACTTTCACCAGCTTTAAGCATTCAGAAATTAGGGACAAGCCATTTTCCTCTCCACCTCACAGATCTTTCCCATACCAGCTGAAAAAAAATCCCCACAAGGCTAGCTTGTAAATTCAGGTCTTCAAGAAAAAAAAAAAAATTAAAATAAAAAAATCATAAAAACCAAACAGCTGGGCGGTTTACCTCCAGGTAAAGGAGTGTGGGGAGTTTTCCAGCCACAACCCCAAATGCTTTCACCACAGCCCTGGGGGCCAACAGAGCTTCTGCTCAAGAGGCAGAGCAGGGCAGGCAGCTGGTCAGCAGCAGTTCCTTGGCAGCCAAAGCCTGGGCTGCAGGGTGCCAGGGAGCAAAGATGAGCAAAACCAGCCCAGTGCAGCTGCTGTGAACTGTGACCCCATTTACAGAGGGTGGTGTGGGATACACCAGCATGTTTTTTCCATCTGTGGACAAGAAGCCCTGCAGGGAAAGGGAGAGAGAGGGGTCCACTGGGCATTTTTTCTCAGTGGAAGTTGGTGGAGTTAAAATTGCCAAGAACAGGCCAAAAATAGGGAGGGTTAGGCAATGTGAATTCAGGGTGCTTCAGCCACCAGCTCTAGCACAGCCCTCTGTATGGCACTGCCAGTGAGTGGAGAGGGAGCCATGGTGTGAGAGCCCCACCAGCACTGCTGCCATTGGGTTTTACTGCCCAGACAGCACAGACCTTGGGAGAAATAGTCCCAAAAACCTCCAGAAATGCATTCAGGCCTTCACTGCCGAGGAGGATGATGTGTCTGCCCCCATGCCTGTGCCCAGGGCAGCACTAGGCTCAGAGATCACTGCTGGGGCAGGATCCTGATGCACACACCCCGGCAGGATGCTCTGTGCTGGCAGCTGGCAGCAGGGTGGGAGCAGGGGGAGCAGCAGGGAATGCAGCTGCTCCCTGGAGCTGAGTGTGCTGCAGGAGGGCAAGGTGAGACCATCTTGGTCTGAGCCAAGCAAACCTGTGTTCTGGTCCCTTACATGTGTGCCTTGCATTCACATCCCTGATATGAAACAAGCTCTGATTTTTACATCCCTGCTGGAAATTCCAGGCAGGAACAGGAGTGGTTCCTTCCAGACAGCTCCCTTCAGTTGTTTTCTGGTGTTTCCTTTTTCCTTCACCATGGCACTTTTCCTGCTCCTTCTCTGATTGTGGCACAGTAAGACTGGAGTGAGAGGGAAGGTGCAGGAGTGGCTTTTGCTGCTGGCAGGGACATTTCAAACCCTCTCTAGCTGCCAAGTCACCTGGACACGGGCAGGTACCATGCACTGGCATTCACTCAGTGCACAGCTGCCCTTGCCACATCTGCAGCACCAACAAAAGCAGACAAATCCCCATGCACAGGCTGCTTGTGGGAAGGGAGTAGAGGAGCATGAATGTGATAAAATGAAACCACTGAGCACTCACACTGTTTTTGGTGTCCTCATTTACACTGCAAACATGAGCAGCCCAGGCCGGTCTCTTTGGCTTTGGTGAAGCTGAGAAACACAAGGAGTCAGGGCCAGAGGCCAAGGGCCAAGGCTTGTTCCACTGCAGCCAGCCTTTCTCCCCCCAGCCAGGGATTGGGACCCATCTGTGCTGCCCTGAGGGACAGCACCCAGGGATGCACTGCCCCTGCTGCCCAGGGCCAGGGCTGCTGTCTCCAAGGCACCACTGTGGCAGTGAGGCAGGGTGCCTGCCTGGGGACATGCCCCTGAGCCTGCTCTGCCCCTGCTCCTGTGGCTGGTACAGATATAACCCTTTTCCCTCTGTGTTTGTGCTGGGCATTTCACATGGGAACTTCTGGGGACCATTTTGGGAGCCCTTTGCAGCCCACATCCCTGTCTGGCATCTCTGAGGATGCAGTGTCACCTTTGAGATTATAATTCTTACTGTAACAGGCAGAGTAAAAACTATCCCATAGACCCTCTTGCATTACTGACACCAAAGGTAATGTCCTGGCAACACAAACAAACTTCACAAAAGATCTGTACCAACTGCTGATGCCACTCCAACAACTCTTCTCTATGGATTGGACAGGTAGTCTGCTGAGGTTTCCAAACTGAGATACCAAAATACAAGGATGTGCATATTGTCCATATTGGGGGTTTTGACACAGAAGATGGAGCAGGGCTATTATCATTATTGTTGTTGTTTAAAAAGTGCCTGTTTCCCTGAGGACTCAGGAGCTTCAGTCTTGCTCTGGACTCCATATGTAACAGGAGGATGTTCCTGTCCCAAAGAGCTGCTCAGCTCACCTCAGAGCACAAACTAGCAGCCTCAAGTAGCACAGTTAAAATCACAGCTGCATACTTTTATTTTCTACCCCCAGCCTGGTCAGTCAGGAATGAGCATTGCTGGGCTAAATCTCCAGAACAGACACTGGAGCCCTACTTGAGATGTGCTTCTAGTCACAAAGAGGCCCTGGCCTAAATCACATGTCCAGGGATATTACTGTAAAACACCTCCAGCACAATGTTATATGTGAAATGTCAGTCTATTGTGAGCTTTCATATCAAAGGGCAAATGCTGATTGAAGAGAAGCAGAGAAGTGCAGCAGAGAAGTAAATAAAAGGAAAGGTCTTAAGAGGCTTACAGCCACCCTGGTATAAAATAATCATCTTTCAAGCTGATAAAAACATTGTTACACGCTCTGATAAGGATAATCTCTCAGGCTCTGATAAGACTACAATGAGAACAAGCCTTTTACAACACAGCATTAGTGAGCCACAGCCCCATCCTGCCCAGAAATACCCTTTCTAGGTGCCGCTTCCTTTTGTTCCCCAGTGGGGCAAGCACTGAAAAGAGCTACTGTAGCTTTCCTCCCCGTCTAGCAGGGACACAGCCAGGAAAGGACTCGGTGGACTCCACCCTATTGAATATGGAGCAATTCACTCCAAAGCAACTAAAGCATGCAAATAATTGCATTGACTTTAAATGAAATTATTCCTATGTGTAAGTGCTCTACTGAATCAGGGCCAGGGTGCTTAGCACTCTGGAGTATCAAGTCTTAAAAGTTTTGGAAGGCTTTAAGTGAGAGGGAATGGTTTGGGAAATAGGGGGGAGGAAAGTGGGTGGAAGTTGTTCTCCCACTGAATAATAGGTCAATTATCTCTGAAGTCTGTGATGGGCAAGAATAGAGAGAAGAATGTTGGAAGGTCTGAATCTATTTGGACATTTGCATTAACCATGACTTAGCACCCCAAATCCACACTGACCTACAAACTGGCTATATGCTTAGGAATTTGAGTTCAGAAATACATCCTTTAGTAGTCTATGCACACAACTTATCTTCTTTGTTTCCTTATCTCCATCACAATACAAGAACATATTCAGACAACCTGCTGTTCTTGAAAGGATGGGACGATTTCCCAAAACATGGCTGAAATTCTTCTTGTCCCAAGCTGGAGAAGGTAGATTTTTTTAGTTGAGTGAAACTTGAAGTCCATGAGGCTCCATGAAGCCAGCTAAGCAGAAGCACCTACTCAGGCACTGTAATGCAGAGGAGCTGCTGGATACCTGGGGCCAGGCACGGAGCTGCTTTTCTGGGTTAGTCACATTGTCAACAGCAGATACAGGGATGGCTCCCCCAGAGACACTGGTTTGGCAGGAGGGAGCAACACTAAAACCCTGTGGAAATGACCTGCAGAGCTGAGTGCCACAAGGCATTTGGCTGCAGATATCCAAAGCTGCCTGTGGGTAAAATTAAGGAAAATATGAAGTGAAAATGGAAGGCCATAACTTCAGTTTCCTACTGAAAGACCAGGAATATCCTTTGCCATGTTCCACTCCTGAAAGGTCTCATCCCAAGAATGTGGACATACCAACCAGTTCATTCCCAAACCTCTTCTAGCATCACTGGCTTCCTTCTGCCCTAACAGACACTAGTTGTGTGCACTTCTCAAGTCTGATCCCAGTTTATTCCAAAAACAACAGATGAAAGGCAGCAAGCATTAAAGTAAACAGGAGTTTTGCTCTCAACCACATTTGGAGCAGAATTCGACCCAGCTTTAAAAAGGACACTTTTTACTGGGGATATAGCAGGTTTCTGATGCTGTTCCAGTAGCTCCAGGAGGCACACCTGCTCTTGGATCTGCATGGCAATTTCTGTGGTTTGGCCAGTGAGGAGGGTTTTATATTATTTTTAAACCTTGCCATTAAAAACAAGGAGCTATTTTTCTCTTTTTTTTTCACTTCTTTTTTTTTTTTATATTTGCAAAAAGCTTGGACAGGAGTGATTAATCATACAGGTGACAAAGCCAGGGTTGTACACAGAAAATATTTCCCACAGTTCTGGATACTTCACCCAGCTTCAGCCTCTCATGCAAGAGCCCTGCCTGCCTGCTGCCTGTCAGAACTGACCTCACATGAGCCAACTGCAGCAGAAGACCACTGGTGCATCTGGTGTGATTCCAGGGGATCTCCACAGCCTCTGCTCAGTGCTTCTGACTCACCTCTCTCTCCCTAATCATGGGAATTGAATGGCAGGTGATACCAAGCTGATAGACTCCAATAGCTTTTAAAACCACCCATTATTATCCCATCTTACATAGGGAGACTAGGCACAGCCATGTCAGAATTAGGCTGGGTAGGTAAGCAAATGCTGTGGTCCAGTGCTTCCCATCACTAATTCCCGGGATAAATACCCTATACTCGATATACACCCTATAACCCTGTACCTTATGCTTTGACCATTGCATTCATGAGATGGCATCTGCTATAAATGACCAAATCAGAAGTGGAAACATTTATGAAAACATATGAAGTGATATTGAGCTGCTATTGAAGCAGTTTTCCACAAGTGTCACCAGCAGTGCAGAGGACAGCTCCAGTCCAGTGAGGGCAGCTCACAAGTCCAGGTGAAACAATCTTGTATGATGTGCCTGCTACAGGAGAGCCAGGCCAGGAACCTGGACAAAAAGGAGAATCTTTAGGCCATTGAATATGATTTTAAACAGTTTTGGATAATAGCAAAAGCACATGAAATGATGCTTAAACAGGCATCCAAAACAGTTTCTACATAAAATATGGGGGGAGAAAGAAAGGTCCACATGTTTAAATTAATAAAAAAGGTGTATTTCAAAAAAAAAAAGAATATTTCACACCAAAAGAAATGAAACCCCCCCTTTTAATATAACCTACCTATGGCATGAGCTCAACACCTGGGGAATTTACAGGCCTTCCTTTCACGAGGATATGGAGAGCAGCAACAGTCGAGCAGGTCATTCCTGCCCGGGAGCCGCAGCAGGGCTGAAATTGGACCCAGCCATCTGCGTCATCATCCAACAATTAGTAACTGCTTCAGGTACCTCGGGCCACCAGCCAGAGCCTTTGAAAATGCCTGTGGCCAGATAAGGGCTGTCATATTCCTGATGTCAACACCCAGGTTTGCAGTGAACTCTGCTCCGTCACGTAAGAGCAGGCGGGCTGCTGGAGGAAAACACAGACACCCTGCCAAGGCAAAGAGCTGCTCGGGCTGAGGCAGGACACACTTGGCACGGAAGGACACGCTGGGCCAGCTCACTTCCCACCAGCCTGCAGAGGTTGGGCTGTGGTGGGGATTTCCACTGGCACAGGCTTATAAGGACAGGAATCACAGCCACAGATCCAATGCCCACTTTGCTCACTTTGGGCAGTAGAGATAGATCATAACGCTGGAGGTGCTCCTTTAGCCAGCTTAGTTTTTAGCATTTCACAAATCAAACGTGTTGATAAGCCATTTCTTGAAATGAGGAGAGCGATGATGTAGAGAAATTTGGGCCATTATGGAAAATGCTTTGACATTCTCTGTAATGAGGCATTTTCATGATTCACCCAAGACCCAAAGGGAAACATTTCTATTACTTGTTGCAAGTCATCCAATTCAAATAGCATCAGTGAGATGTGATGTATCTCTCTGCCTCAGCAGCTGTCGGTTTTTCATTTCTCCATCATCAGGTAGACAACCAGAAAAAGCCTGCCAAACCACTGGCTCTGAGGGAGCCATCCCTGTATCTGCTGCTGTCAACATGACAAAGAAACATGCAGACCCCAGTTTTAGCCCTACCAAAGAGGCAAGTGTTTTTAAATTATACGCCTAGGCAGATAAAAGAAAAGATATTATGATATTATTATCCCCATTTCCATCAGATGTCCCTTTGGAGAGACTTGGATAGACCAAATCAGAACTCACCACCTAGATATGGGGAAGTTTAGGGGAGACATTCAGAGGATTTTAGACTTTTAGAGTGGCAGTAACTTACTACACCAGATGCAAAAGCATCACTGTGCATCAAGGACACAGGAGACACAGGAGCAGGTGAGGCAGGAAAGGACAGCAGCTCTCAGCAGGCTGAATGCAGCAGAATTCACAAACCAGAGCTCTCCAGATATTGCTTTTTTTGTCCTCAATAACAAAACACAAAATGTTGACTGGCAACTAACTGCAATTCATGTAAAGATTACTTCACTCCAAAATCACAGTTTCCCATTAAAAATTACATTATCACTGGCATTCAGAGGTGCTTTGGTGGGAGAGAAGGAGCAAAGGATCAACTACCTAGTCCATAAGGATAAAAAATACAGTTGGAATTACTGCTGTAAAAGCATGGAAGAGTTACTCAGTCTCTGGTCTTAAAATACTCCCTATTAGATTATTAGTCATCTGATCTCATAGGCAGGATAAGCTCGACTTTCACAGTTTTTGGATTACATCTCTAATTGTTTTTAGGTCCCAGCATCTGCTGTCTTGTTTACAAACAAAACCAGGAAAAAATGTTCATAAAATAATAAACAAGGTAAAGGAATACAAATACTACTGAGCTGGAAGGAAAACCAGCTACTTAGTAACACCACCATTTTCCAGTAATCACTTCCAAATTAAAAAAAAAAAAATGTTAATATTGTGGACATATTAATTCCAGACCCCTCATACTTACAGCCCTTAGATGTTTCCTGTGGATTAAGTGTATTGCTGATGTAATAGTCTGGAGCCAAGTGGAGCTCACACCTACCATGGTCTGGATTCCACCTGTTTTTAGGTAAACCTTGACTTCCTGCTGTTAGGCATATCCATCTTCCAAGAGCCAGAACATGAAGACAAACTTTGTTTTCATTGCTTTGTCATGGCTGAATTACATTGTCCTAACACCCAGATCCATTTCCAAAAGGCAGCAAAACTGTAGCAAATATCCAGGGTGGAGGAGTGTGCTGACCAGGCTTGTTGGCCCATAGGGTGCAGGGGCAAGAGCACATTTGGCAGATAGATAGAGTGTGTTGTAAGGGTTCAAAAAGTATTTCTGTGCCACACAGGGAAGCTTTAGAGAGAGCAGGGGAAAGAAAGAGAACAGTGAGCTGGCACTAAGCTATTAGTGCCCTTCTTGAGGGGACCTTGTATCACTGCTGCTCTCTTCCCATCACAAAAACATGTGTTTGGGGAACTCAGAATATAAATCTACATTATTTACCATCAAAAGAAAATCTCTCTGCAGGTTAATGGTAGCACTCACCTGTAAGCACAGTCTCACAAGACTCCATGTGTCTAAACATCACCTCGAACCCCTGGACTTCTCAGGATAAAGTAACACAATAACAGCTAATACAAAGCAAGCAGTAAGAATAAAGTCCATTGCAGCCCTGCCTTGATACCTGAGACCACTGCACATGCCTGAAGTCACAAATCAAGGCATTTACAGTAATCAGAGAACACCTAACCAAGTGTAGAGAGATCTCTACTAAGCAGGAAGACTTAACCTGAGCTAATAAGGGGGAAATGCATGCCCCTCAGGAAAATCTCTTCAGTAGCAAGTAATGAAATTCATTTGATGCAAATGTAAGCCCCTATTAAGAAATACAAACCAGATATTGCTTGTGCATTTCCAAACCAGCATAGCTATTTTTATTTTCATTTTGCATATATCCCCACAGATTTTCAGATGTTTTCAGCTGTCTGGATTTTACTAGTGACTACATCCTTGACATCTTGTCTTTTTATGCACTGATTGGTTTGGTGTCATAAGAAGCAGTATGTGCATTCTGTCTCTTCAAGTATCCAATGTCTCTATTTTCCATAAGGAGCAAATCCCTATTTACCAGTCAAGCAAACTATCGAGCAAGAAGAATGACCTTCATTCACACACAGTGCTTTTACATACTTTCTCTCCTTGCTGTAAGCCTAGAGCTAAGTTCTTTCTGGGTAAATATTTTTCCATCTAAGAAACCTTTTTTTCCATTACAGGATTATATAAGCTGTTAGCAAACCATGTTTTAATCAGGAATTAAGCCTTGCTGGAAATGAAGAAGTGCATGAAATTCTGGGAAAAGGAAGTTTCTAATGAAAAAAAAAATCAAAAATGAAAATCAAATCAAAATGAAAAAAATGGAGTAAGAGTAGGGGTGGGCAATTGCTTAGCTTAAACTGACTGGAGTTCTAGTGAGCACTTGCTGCCTCATCTTCTGCTAGATAAGGGTGCCTACAGACACCAGAGAAATAGACCATTGAATTGTTTCTTATCAATTTCATTTTCATAGCTTCTGAGGAGGAGATGGGAGTTAAGGAGGGCAGCAAAGCTTTATTGGTTTCCCACACTGGTGGGCAGAGGGGGCAAAGACCTCCTCCTCAGGAGGTCCCCATCACCTGCACCCAGCATCCATCATCAAGTACTCTGTAAGAAACAGAAAACAGTGCAATGCCCAGGACTGGGAATGGGAGCCCACCCAGTGCTCCTTTGAAATACACACCAGCCACCCAAACCCTCCCTGTGTGTGGCCAGGGGCCCCAGCCTGAGCTCTGCCAAAGGTGAGGCTCCCAGTGGCCAGGCTGCACACTGGTGCCCAGCCAAAGCCATGCTCTGCCCCCATGCTGACCACCACCTTTTCTCTGCTGATGCCACCTGACCTATTGCTGGAGTTGAAGTTGTGTATTTGCTAGCACTCTTTGCTTCCCAAGGAGGCCAGAAGCACAGCAATAAAGAAGTTTATATGCTGAAATGGGGAAAAAAACCCATCTCAATAAAGGAAACAACCAAACAAAAGATCAGTACAAAAGATAACCAAACAGGGCATGCTATTTCCTCAGGATAGCAAAAGCAAAGAATTAAGTTTAAATTGTTACATTTTTATTCTGAAAATGAAATAACAGTTTCTTCCACTTCAGTCCAAAAAGTTTATCAAGCCAGCAAATCACACACAGTAGCAGCTCCACCTCAAGAATTAACAATATAGTTACACAGATAGATATAAGTGTATATAAACACTTGCATTAGCCAAGGTACAGGTGTATCTTGAGTTATATTGGATTGTATACTGTTACTTGCTTTTGGTTTCTTTGCCATTCCAGCTGTTAAGCAGAACCCAAATATTTATGTGATTGCATGCTATTTCAGCTAAAGAGCTGTTAGAAACATCCAGCACAGAGCACAGACAGGGCTTATTCATAATTCATATGACAAGTTTTTTACCCCTGGCTGGATTCCACATGCTGCTCTTTTGCAAATGCAGACACTGGGTATCAGTTTTGCAAACAGATGTGCAGCAAGTTAATAGTATGTAAACTCATAAGGCTTCTAATTATTTGTTCTGAATGGGCAGAAACGAGCAAGACTTACACTAGGACAAGAATTCATAAAAGGCATTGCTTTGCTTTAAACCAGAACAATTAGGTCAAACCATCTACTCTGATAACTGCATGATCACCCAGAAGCACTGATTTTGACAGTGTGGAAAGAACCTGTGGCAAGATACCATCTGAGCTGTTCAAAACACAGGCTCACTCTGCAAGACACGGCTGGTGCTTGCACAGCTCCTGCAGCCTGTGATTCACTCCAGCTGTGCAGAATTTCATCTCCAACCAAATTATCCTGGCCATCAAATACAAGAGTTGTGCAGTCAGTGGCAGAGCCAGCACTGTGACATGACATAGAGGCCTGCCATTGCACTGGTCAGGCAGCTCTGGTTCTGACACAGCTTTATGAACCCCTAAACTGCAGGAATCCTGCATCAGGAGTCCATGTGATATGTGGAGCAAGAGATCTCTAAACCTTTAGAAAGCCAAATAGATAGGATGTCCAGCACACTGCCAGGCTGCTCCCTGTCATCCTTCCCAGCCTGCAGTGATGTGCCTGGAGACATCCAAACTCAGCCTCCACATCAGAGGAGCCCTAGGAAAGATAAGTTTGGCACAGCATCAGTATTGAAGGCAGGGAAATACCCAATCTAGCAACAAGAAATCTCCCAGCTACCAAGAGAAGGATTAATCACCTAGTTCACAAGCTACATGAGACCTTGATTTATTGGTGAATTGTGACAAGTGGGCTGGGCTCTTCATCTCCAAACAGGCTGTGCTGTTCAGGCAAGCACCCCCAAACATCATTTGTGATGTGCAGAGCTGCTGAGCTCATTGATGGGAAGGAACTGGCTTCCTCAAGTGTGGTTTTACTCTGAAGCAACTGCCTTGAAAAATGACAATTCCTCCGCAGGCTGTGTCTCTGCAGAGTGAGTCAGAGTGTAATAGATGTCTTGGGTGACCGAGATAAGTTTGCATGGCCAGACACAGGCAACATGCTGAGCACAGTCTGCATCCTGAGCTCAGCCACAGCTGAGAAGCAAGACCACCCACCCACCCCTGGGACAGGCTCCTTCCTGATGATCTAGGAGGCACAGCTGTGTTTCATGGAAGCAGCCTTTCATTTTTGACTGCTTTCTATTTAAAGCTCCTCCTTCGGGTGCATCCTGATCCTTTTTATCTTGAAACATTAATCACAAAAGCAGTCACAAATAGCACATTATTAAAATGCAGGAGACCAAATTTCTGCTTCACATGACACAGGGAAATTAAAATAATTTGTCACCATGATTTCTTAGTAAACTGGATGTTCAGTCCTCAAGTGAGAGATTGTAGCAGGTGTGGAAACACCCTGAGTGTGCCACATCACATAACTGAGCTAACAGGGAATATAAAATTCCCTCTGAAGTGTCTGGTTTTAGTTCCCTTCAGACCCACATACATGGTCACTGGCCATGCTGTTGTGGAAGCAACAGATTACTATCACCAAAAGGTATTTTGTTAAAAGTCACCTGGAAGAGGAAGAAAAATGCAAGTTCTCTAGTTAGCTCATTTTTTGACTTGGCTGTCTGTCTCACTTTTCCCCAGAAGGGGAGGCAGTGGGATTCCCCAGCTGGCTTTTGCTGTTTAACACCAGTCTTGACTGCCCTGTTTTTCCCTGAAGGCAGCCAAGCTACCAGAATAAAAAGACTTGCAAAGCAGAAAAAAAATGTTTGTTGGAGACCTTGTTTTGCTGCATAGCACAAATACCTAAAACACTTAGGAAAAAAGGGTATTCTTGCATTAAAAGAAAAACTTGCCGATTATCCATCAAGGTTCAAGGAAAACTAGTCAATTACTTAATTCTTCATTAAGTTCCTGAACATATTCCAAGGAAATCTACAAACATATGCAGTGTTTTTTAATGTAGTTGTTATGAAAAACTTATGAAATGTAGCCAGTTATGAAAAAGGAGAGCACTACAGGTCTCAAGTCAGTAATCTCTCAAGACATAAACTACCATAATCAGGCTGCATCTCAAGAATGTCCTCTTTTATATTTAATTTTAAAATTTTAATTAAAGTTACTTTTCTTTAGAATTTCTGAAAGGAAAATAAATGCTTGAAAGTGGAACATGGAGTTGCTCTAAAAACAGAGGGGCAAAAAGCACTGCTCCAAATCACCTTTAGACCAAGTCATTCTCCTAAGGCCAGGTTCAAGCTAACCCTGGGTTAATACTGAGCTAGCAAGAGCAGCACTTTCTGTGAAACCATTCACTCTCCATTTATCTGTCAGGGTGAGGAAAATGGGAAAAAACACAAGCCTATGTATGAGGTCAGATCTTCTTAAGCAACCAAGAGCTAGGGGTTTTTCTTCTTTTTTGCCTTCAATCTGCCTTCCTTTTGTTGGGTGCTGCTTTGGAACACACACATTTACACCATCCATGCTTATGGCCCCCACTGGGGACTCACATAAATAAATGCAAACTTTGTCAACTCACAAATGCAGAAGGAAGTCCAAGCCTGTGCTTGAGGGCTTTGATGCACCAAGATTCATCAGCAGGCTCCGTGGCAGTGCCAGACACAGCTGCTGAACATGCAGATCTCAGGGCTGGAGAATCATCCCTGCTGGAGGGGCAGTGAGGGCTTTGGCCAGGGTTTGCACACCTTGCAGACAGGGGGAAGCCCTGTGAATCAGAATGGGCACTTTCCCAAGGGCTGCTTGGGGCATTTACAAGTCTAATTCTAAGTGTAGTTTACTCAAGCATGGCCACTGGCAGAGCTGCAGGCTCACCACCCCCTCCTGCTCCACCTTCACATGCCTGGGGCAAGTGTCCCAGTTCCTGGCCATTTCTTGTCACAGTACATCCCAGGCTCCAACCCAGCGCTTGTAAACACCTCCACTGTCTGGGACCCAGCCCCATCCCTCACTCTTAGGAGACAGGAGCTGCCCACACAACCCCTTTGCCACCAGCCATGACCCATCTCTGCACTCTGCAAGTGAGGACCTAGTGGAAAAGTAAAATAAAATTTTCCCTCGTTTTATACATGGTGGAAGTGTTGTTGGACCCACTTGTAAGCATGCTGATGGTCTTCAACATGACCTCAGATCTACTGGTTGACACAAAGGCTGACAGTGGTGGGGCTCCTTGTGCAAAGGGGCCAGTTGGGGCTGTGGGATGCAAGAGGAGGGGGAGAATCCCACACCAGCACCAGCACATCTGCAGGGGAGGGAGTCGTGGTGCTGGAACCTAGTATCTACATCATCCATCACAAACTGATCTTCATCAAGAACATTTCTGAGTGAGGAGGAAGTACTGGTATAAAATATGCTGGTCAGAAAAAAAATCACCCTGAAAATTTGGGCAGATTAGGCAGAGTATATTAATCTTTTTCTCTGAAAACCCCATCAATGTCATTTGACAATTTGCTCAGCCCTCCAAATTGTTGCTGACAATTTTGGGTTTTTAAGCAGAATTAGTCATGTTGTAAATTGTTACACTTGAGATGAGAACCACAATCACCAGTTTATCATACATCTAATTAAAACAAACCGAAGTATTTCACACTATATATACACTATGGTGTTCATGTGCCAAAAATCAAGATACAAAATACTTTGGAGTTCATATTGACGTCAGTTTTCTGCTTCAATCAACATTTACCTTTTAGGTCAATACATTTCTGTGTTTGCCATAACAGAAGCTAGAATCAACATGCTTATGCCTGTATTATTTCATTTAACTCTTTCAGTGTTTGAAATAAAGTTTTTAAGGAGAAGGCAAAGTTAAATACAAGTGTGGAGTGGCTTTGCCTGGCCTTTTGCTCAGTTAAAATCAGAAAAATACTATTGCAGGGCTGTTATCTGGAAGAATCACCTTTTTCTTTGCCAGGACTGGCACAAAATACACAACAACATTGCCAGTAATATTAAATACCAGTAATAGCCCACCTGCATAGCCGGGAGACAAACATTCAGTTATTAAAAGTGATGGTACAGAATTGCCTCATTAAGCCCAGCAGCTCACTGTTTACAATGGGCTAGTGCCAGAAGAAGAACACAGTTTTACAGCTTTTATTGCTATTGTCTCAGTGCATTGAAGTATCTGTTTTCAGATAACCTACAAAAAAACCCCAATTTTAATCAACGTGAGGTATTTGAACTCTGTGGCCATCATTTGATCCAGCCCTGCTGAGATAAGTAGGAGAATGTATAGTTATCTGTTTGGTTTATGCAACAAGTAAACTTCTTACACTCTGCTGCTCTTGCCAGCATTACCAGTGCTGGCTGGAGAGCTGGTGGAGAAAACAACATCTGCCTAGGGATGGATGGTGTGTGTTAAGAGTGCCACAAAGGCTGGCAAGCCATGACCACAGGTGCCAATGGCTTCCTCAGCACTGCCATCCCAGGGAATGATTTTGTGTCTCCAGACACCCAAGCTTAAAATGGGCTCAAGATAAGGAGAGTGTGTAGGAATGGTATAAAATGTGCAGGCACAAAGTCACATGTGCCCTGCCAAGAAGCACACACACACATTCACATGGGAGGCTTGTTGGCAGGCTCACTCTCCTGCTTTCTCTCTCACATGTATATGTATATATGCATAAATATATATGTATACATACATATACATGTGTATGTGTATTTTTTTTCTGGGCCACAGGTCTTCCTGCAAGCCTAGAATTGTCAAAACCCCTTTCACTGGCCTTACTTTAAATTGTTGACAAGAGCAACAGCTGTTCAGGGAAGTGAGGAAAAGACATGTATGTACAGCAGGGAAGAAAAGGCATTCATGGAGGGAGGGGCAGGAGAACAGAGGAATTTTCACCACTCACAGGTAAAGCACACCATTACAGAGGTTCAGTACCCTCTGAATGGGGTAACCAGGAGTTTCTAGGCAGCTCTCTAGCAGCTGTGAGCCTGCCTCCATTCCAGGAGTGAGAGTGCTATGCCCAGTTTCTCTCTGTGGTGTGGGTATGGGGTGTTTCAGTGTCTGCCTACATCCAGGACAGAGCCATGATGCCAGCACTGGAACTTCTCCTGTGCAGCACCACTTCTACACCTTCCTGCACTCATCCCCATCCCAATTACAGCTCCTCAAAGGAGAAGGGAGGAGGACGGTCAGTGTGCTCCATGGCAGACTGAAAATAAAGATAAAAAAACATGCAAAATTGTCTATTAGTGCATGAAAGACAAACTCTGTTTGCCTCACTCCCCAGTAACTCACTGCCTTAATGGCAGAAGATAGACAATTAATAGTGTGGCTTCCGTGTTCAATCATGTTGGGGGCTATGGCTTAAAGCCACTTTAAAGAAACTAGGCCAATCATTTTATGAGGCGTGGGAATTGTTAAATTGGGCTACCCCTTCTGCTTTATACAATTGCATGAAGACTGGTATTGTGGAGAGGCTTTAATGAAGGCCTTATATAGCTCCAGGTCAGGACATTTGCATTTGTGAAGATTGCATTGAACACACAAGAAATGAAACAGCATGAACAAACAGCAGTGTTTTCATGTTTAAAAAAAAAAAAAAAAAAAAAAAACTCAACACATTCCATCCGTGGGAATATGGTACAAGGGACTGGGAAACAATAGTTTCTATTTCCAGCTCTGCTGTCAACTTTCAGGAGTCTGACCTTAAGCAAATCATTTTACTCTGGAACCTCATTTATCTGCCTCGGGTGTGTAGAGGCTCATTAGTACTCTTACTAATGAGCTTCATATAATCATATGTAAAGTACAGCATCTTAGTAGATTTCAGAAGAGTAGGATTTGTAAAGCCCTTTGAAATTCATGATGATGTAGATATGTAAAAATCTGCCTCTTTCTTCTTCTCTCTCACACACTCTCTCTCTCTAGGTGATAAAGACAAATTCCATTAAAAAAAAATTTCAATTCCCAAGCAAAAAGAGAGCAAACCCAAAGTCCAGTTCTTGAAGTCTTATTACTTCTTTGGAATAACAGCACTAACACACACGAACAGCAGCAGGGTACTGGAGCAGTTGATCCTGAGCAAGCAATAAAAGCCTATACAAAGTTGAACTTTGGATTACATGCCATGTTGAGTTATCGAATTTGACAGGTTAATTTGTTCATTTCTTTGACCTGATTTATACACTCACTGTATACTTGCAGGTCTCCTCCTCTTCAGGTGCTGCTTTTATACTTCCTACCTCATTGTAGCCTCAGTAGTACAGAGACAGTCACCTGCTCTAAGTGCACAATTGCAAACCCATCTTTTATTAAGCTAATTGGTATAGATGGAAAAAAACCCTACTTGTCATGCCTACTGCCCAAAACCAAAGAATTGTGCTATCTCAAGAGTGCATTATTTTTTTGCAGTTATAGCAGTTGGTTTAATGAAATAACATGGCTTTACCTACAAATCTCATCCATCTTTTGTCTTTTTGTGACAAAATACCAGGATAAAATCTCTGACTTAGACTCCTCAGTGGAAATAAGAGGAGCACAGGTTTTGACTGGGATATTTGCTTCACAGCAGCTCATACGGTGCTGTGTTTTGGATTTGTGACCAAAACAGTGTTGAGAGCACACAATGTTTTAGCTACAGCTAAGCAGTGACTATACAGCATCAGGGGCTTTTCTGTTCCTGGGCCTGCCCTGCTCATGAGTGAGCCTGGGGTGTATCAGAAGCTGGGAGGGGACACAGCCAGGACATCTGGCTCAACTCCCCAAAGGGATATCCCACACCCTGTGCTGTTGTGCCTCCAGCACATGGGCACCAAGGAGAGCCACTTCCACCTCCACTCTCACATGCAGAGATGTGACCTTGCTACTCAGGGAGATGTGCACACACTTCAAATGGAATACCTTCCTGGGAAAGAAAAAAACAAAAACATTAGCTGTAGGACAAGTGGCCAGAGCAGCCCTGCATGAGTCCTTAATGTTCCAGTGAGCCACAGCCACCTTGCAAGAATATCCCAGCTATTTGAGAGTGAGAAATAGTGTTAGAAGTTAATTGCAATGGTGGGGAAATTGTCCTGATTTGTTTGGTGCAAGCTTTCTGCACACTAAGTATTTGCTTGGCTGGAGGTTTTGTGTGTTAATATAAAGGGAAATTATATTTTTAAGTGATAGGTGAGGCAAATGTCCCCTTGTCAACTGAGGTTTTGCTAGGGCAAGGAAGTAGCAGACCACCTCCTATAAATAGGAGATCCACTTTATAGGAGATCAAATCAGACTTTTCTCATTGATCAGTTTTCTAAAATTTGTTTTTTCATTGAACCTAATTGCTATACTTTGCATTTATCCTTGGGTAAGGTAAAGTTTAGAAGTATGTAAGATTCGATTTAAGAGAAATTAGGTCAGGAGGTTGAAAGGCTTTAATTATAGCCTTGTCTTACCAACTGACTAGTTTTGTTCACCCTCTGCACTTGCAATAACCTCTCAGAAACACAAGGAAGGCCCTCCACACCCTGCTACAGCCAGTCAAAAAACCTCACCTCCCATCACATCCCCACAAGGCTCTCAGGATTTCACCATATCAGGAGCACATCTCAAACCACCACCCAGATCCAGCAGGCTTCAGTGCTCCTTGAGCCAGTGTCACTTTGCCTTGATGGGCCAAACAATCTCCAAACAAGCCCTCACCATGCAGCCTGGGAGAAGGTGACTGCAGCACAGCAGCCAGCATCTTCTACCCACCACCTTCCTCCCTGTCCCCAAGCTGCAGGACTCGTCTCTCTTAATGGGATCCCAGAGCTGTCCATGGGATCAAACCTGTGAGCAGACATTAACGGGTTCCAGGTTAAAAATAACCCCTCCGAAAGAAAGTGTGTGGGAAAACACACACTGAGGCCATTCAGCAGCTGGCAAAGCCAAGGAAGAGGCAATGGGTGGGAGTGGGCATGAGGAAGGATGGGGCAAACCTAGTGTCTCAGCCTGTATCCCTGGAGGAGTCAGAGCTGGGGTCCATTGCCACCACTTTCTGATGGCCTCTGTCCTGCAAAAGCTGGCAGCAGTGCTTGGAAACCCTGGTCTTTCATGAGGGGCAGGGCATTCTGTTCAAAGAAGCAGTCTTCAGGGAAACAAGATTGTTTTTCCCAGCCATGAGCTGGTACCTTGCCACCACGTTCCTCCCCAAGACATCACATTATTGAACAACCCCAGCACCCACAAGAAGCTGTGTATGATGACACAGGGACAGCACTGGAGCAGTCACCTGGACTGCTGCCAAGGGAAGCATCCAGCACCCAAGAGAGAGGGTGCTGCTGGCACCCAGCACCTCAGCAGCCTTTCCTAGAGAGGGAGAGCCCCCGCATCTCCCACCCTGCCCAATACTGAGCTACCCCTGCTGTCCGTGACTTCTCCTGGGAAGGAAGCATCCATGCCTCAAAGCTGGCAGCTCATGTACAAAGAAATGTCAAGAAAGCCTCTCAGGATGGCTGTGCCAGCGCCATTCCTAATGCTGTAAAATGGATGTGACCGAAATGGAGAGGAGACTGGAGCTCCCCTTTGCCACTGCAGAAAAACATCTCTTTCCTTCCAGACAGGACTGAACCAGTGTGGGGTAGGGCCATCAAAAATCCCCGCACGGCTTGCAATTACCAGCACAGTTGTGTTGCCTGCTTCTGGAGCCAGGGCTGAATTGGGGTGTTTCCTACCTCTCAGGCCCAGACAACTAGCAGGCCCACCCACTCCTTCCTTAAGGGAGGGCTTGTTCCCTGCTGGGTGCATGAGCTGGCTCTGCATGCATTTACATGTCTCCTGATAGCACCCAGAGAGTCACTCTTCCAAAATCCCCACACTAGAGACACTGGGATCCTACTGTGATGTTGTGATGATTAACACCAAACTGGATCCCCATCGTGCAGACCTCTATCCCTGTGCCTCTCTCAGGAACTGGCACACAGCTCCAGGCTGGGCTGTGTGCAAGGATGAGCTTTCCCTAACAGGGTGGTTTTGTGTTTTGGCCCTCCCCATGCACTCATACACACATTTCCATGGACAGCTTTGCAAGAGAGCACCTTGGGGTCTGAGAGCATCTTCCTGGTGCCAGCATCCCAGACAAGCTCCTGCATGGACACTCCTTGCTGCTCTTCTGAGAGTAGGAAAGCAGAAGACAAGATTTTAAGGACAAGTCTCTGCCTTCCCCACAGATGAAGATCTCTTCCACTTTGCATCACTCTCTCTCCAAAACAAGGAGAGAGTTTGTTTTCTCCAAACTCCAAAACAAGGTTTGGCTCATCAGAAAGGAAAGCAAAGCAGCAAGGAAAATGTGGAATAGGGGCATAGCAGCACAGAGTGCCAGGGCCCCAGCCTGGCAGGGCAGAAGAGAGCAAGCTGAGCCATGCCACCAAGAATTCCCGGGTTCCCATCACCTCCCACCCGCTCCCATGGGAGCAGGCGTGCCCTGCCTGGTGCCAAGCTGATCCCCCACGCCTGCCCCTCCTGCTCCTCGCCCATCCCAGCACACGCTGTGCCAAGGCACACAGGCACTGGGCTGCAGCCAAACACGCATTTTTTGGAGCAAATTCATCTATCTTCTGCTCAGCAGCCCAGTCTCCACTCCTGCAGTTAAAGGATCAGCCACACAGCCCATCCTCAGCCCAACCAGCATGAGGCAGCTGTAGAAAAGGGCATCCTACACTGATGCTCCAGGGCTGCTTTCAAGACCATTGTGTATCATACTATAAAAATGACCAGGTATTTCCAAATCTGTTCAGTGGGGCCTTATTTTCTTATTGGCATGTATCTTGTGGAGAAAAAGCAAAAGGCTGTCTTTAACACAACTGGAGAACACTGAATGCATTGTGAGAGTGGTGCAGTTGTGACCTCTATAAGAGCCAAGCAGGAATTCCTCCCCCATCACCACGGGTACTGTCAAGGTGCTGTTCAGCTATGGTGGTATTACAAACAGGACACAAGGAAGGCTACAAGAGCTGCAGGGTCTCTCTGCATTGCTTTTCCCCTAAGGCACCTCCACTTGGAATGAAGTTTCCAGCTGAGCTGACAGGTTTGGAAGCTGACCTTCTGTTTAGCAAGCGAATAGGCCTAACACAAACTTCCCCACGGCTTTCTGGTAAGGACATGACAGTCAGGAGCCACACCTAAGAAAGCTCCTCCCGGGCTTGCTGCAGTGTGCAAGGTCCCTGACAGCCTTGGCACAAGACGGTGTTTTTGGGCAGAGAGGGGCTGTGCCATACCCTCCACAGCAGCACACTGGGATGTGCCAGCCACAGCAACCTCCCCTCTCCTGGGGAACAGCTGGGTACCACGGTGGGGAGCTGGGCAGCACTCGCTCTCAGGCACGTTTCTTCACAGAGAGTAATTTTCACATGGACATCTTGGCAGTCTGCTGAGATTTATAGTTCAGTCAACAACACATTGTGCAAGAGGCCCTGTGAGATGTGTCAGGAGCTGGCAGCTGCCATGGCACTACAGAAGGGAAGTCAGAAAGATGTGTCCCCCTCTCTGAGATATCATAGCATCTCCATGCCTTATGTTATGCACCTGATGTGTTTTGAGGGGACAAGCCACTGGTTTACATCCTGGTGACCCAAGATGTTATCACGTTGTTAAGAGAAAGACTGAAGATTGGCAGATATGGACATGCAGGGAATATCTTGCTTAAAAAAAAAAAGGAAGGGGGGGATAAGGTACAACTTTCTGTGGGAAACAGTCTCCCCACAGAAAGAAGTAGAGGTTTCTTTTAAGTGGGTTTAGTTTTTTTTTAACATTACAAGAATTTTGTTTTAAAGGAATGGTGTTTCACCTGCAAAACCAGAGTTCATTTTATCTCCTCCCACTCCTCATTAATCAACCTCAAAGAAGGTTTTTACAATAAAGAGATACAATATTAGTTAAACTAATGACTTAGAATAGTTCCCGCAATCTCGCCAAATGCTTGGAGCGAGCAGACAGGTCCTGAGAACTGACAGCACTGGCTGGGGGAATGAGGCTCTGGAGGAAAGGCTGCTTTGCAGATGGTTCCCCAGCACCAACAAAACACCCTGGCCCCACCAGCCTCTGTCAAGAGCATCAATGAGGCACATGGCCTAGGCCATGAAGATGTGGCACAGCAAAGAAAACACTTCTGGGTAAACACAGACAACAGCTGGAAATCTTCGTGCTCCAGTCTGGGGAAAGAAAGGGCAGCACTCTGGAAATTGCTGGCCCCTGTGCTGAGAGGCAGGATGGCTCTTCTGGATAAAGCCCCACTTGCAGGGTGGGCAGGAGGGTGAGCTGCAGGCTGTGCCAGCTTTCAGCGTGGGTGAACAGAGAGGCACAGGGGCTGCAGGACTGCTGGCACTGGCACATGAGGGAGAGAAGCAGGCACTCAGCATTTCAGCCATGGCTTACAATCAGAGGAATTTGAAAAAGAAACTAAGGTGGGAGAATAGATTAAGTCTAGGCTCATCAATATGGTTTATCTGTTTCTAGGTTTGACCACTTTTCCTTCCTCTTCTAGTCCCCTGAGTTTCAATTTGTCTTTTCCACAGCTAACATTTTAGTAGTAGCCAACACAAAAGGAAATGTGCTGGTGGTGCTACAAAGGAGAGCTGGTAGGATTTGCAGAAGTTCGAAAACAGCCAGGAGAGAAGATGGATACAGTGGTGAGGCTGGAAATGGATTCAATTATGGGAACAGCAACACAGGGCACAATGCAGAGTGGTGATGGACACTGAATGCTGTAGCAAACTGGTAAGCCTAAGCTCCACAGAGGTGGAACACTCAAAGGCACCAGGAAAAGCAGGATCTGGCTGCCCAAGCACAGAAACACTGCTCCAAGGAGGAGCCTGAGCAGAAAATGGGGAAAAGGCCAGGTTTCATGGGGCTTTGAGAAGCTTGGTCTAGTGGAAGTTGTTCTTGCCTATGGCACAGGGGCTGGAACTAGATGATCCTTAAAGTCCCTTCCAACCCAAAGCATTCCAAAATTCTATGATAAACAAGTACCAGAGTTAGATGTGGTGGACTGAATATAATAAAATGGAGGCTTTTGGGAGCTGCTCAAGAAAAGTGTCACCAAAGAGTCATTTGAACTAGTCTTGAGAAAAAAAAAGAATTCTCAAAATGAAGTTTGTGAGCAAAGGGGAAGAGAAAGCTGCAAAGTGTATTCCACCAAAGGAATAAGGACACCAGCAGAGAAAAGAAACCAAAACCACTCTCAAAGCAAGAAACAAGTGGGATGAGGGAAGCTGGACAGACAGAAGATATCAAAGAATGCATAAAATCAAACAGAAAAGAAAAAAATAAATTGACCAACACTCTCCAGTGCCCAAAAAAAGGCAGGTATGATGTAGGCTGTGAAAGAGCAAAGCAAGGAGGACCTGGTGGCACAGGACAAGGCCAGAGGGTTGCAGTAGGACCATAAAGGCTAACAAGAAAGGACAGGAAGGATGATCCACAGTATCAATGCAAGTTACAAGTGGATGGGGAAGCAGGAGTAGGAAAAGATGAGAGCATGGCCAAGACAAGCCAGAAGCAAAGCAAATGGATTTAACAAAGGCACAGAAGAGTCTCTACTAGTACAGCAACGCTAATTAAGAGGATGTGGCACCAAGATATGATGGCAGTAAGTAATTAAAGGTTGTTAAGGGGAAGTAATTTAAGGCTAATAAGAGACAGTAATTTATCAGGAGCCAACAAGAATAAAGAGTTCAGGAGCAGTAAATTCAACAATGGAGTAAAAATAAACAGGCAGAGCAAGAACCAGAGCCACCAGCATGATAACAAGGACAATGCCACAGCAGTGCATAAAGTCTGTACACAAATGGTGAGCAGCTGATGGAGTCCCAGATGGAGCTGCCAGGCCTCCTCCCTCTCCTTATTCAAATATTCCCTGAATACCCATCTCGCCAGGAGGCCTTTGGGAAGATATCAAGCCAGTGATCAGGGAAGACACATCTTTTTGAAGTAGGGCCCCTACTGTACTTGTCCCTGCACTCAGCATGTCAGACAACAGCTCTTGGGGCAGAGGTGGTCACAAAATCCTCACCACCTATAGGGTAGAGAGGGCAGGAATGGACACAAGGTTGGGGGAGGCAGCAGCCACCAGTAGATTCCTTAAGGAAAATGCCATTGATGGGCTTGCAGAGCACAGGCAGCATGAGGGAAGGACAGAAGGTCTTCATAGCTGCAGCTCCAGCTATGGAATGGCTACCAAGCCCTTGCCTGGGGAGAAAAGGACCATCCTGCCATGGGAGCAGGGAAACAGGAGTCCAGGCATCAACCTGGGAACAGGAAGGCAGGAGGAGCAGGCTGCCTTCCCCACAGCTCTTGCTGCATCTTTACAGCACCTTCCTAGAAAGCACACGAAGCTTATGGCCATGTTCCTGGTGCTCCTGCTCTGTCCAGCTCAGACAAACAGGAGGTGACTGCTGTTGTCCCTGCAGCAAGAACAGCTCTCACTCACTAATGCCCAGTGTCCAAAGCCAGCCAGCCAGAAGAGCACACCCACCCCACTGCTCTCCACATCCAAGCTTGAAAACGCCAATCCTGACCCAGGCTGCTCCAGAGACGGAATGGCAGCAGCCAGGTTTGCTGCAGCACCCCGTCCCACCAGCTGTCCCCAGGCTCAGCCGCCGTCACCGCAGCCCAGCCTGCTCTTCCAGCTGGGGACGGGGGCCTGGAAAGCAAGGGCTGCCCTGGGATCGGGACACGCCTGAGACAGGGATGCAGGGAGCGTGGGAAAGAGGCTAACGACATTCATACTCATCAGAAGGCAGATAAAACCACTGCAATAATAAAATTTCATTATGACAGCTAAGAAAAAAGAAACAAAAATTCTTTGTTTGCTGTGTCTATAATAAAGTACAAAGGTACCTGCCTTTGCACTACTGGTTGCACAGACAGGTTTCAGCCCTGGGTGAGGACCAGAACTCGCTGGTGCATTGTATGTTGGTTTCCAGGTGGCAGATCAACCCTTTGCAGTGTTAACATTCTGTGCTACAAGGTACATGCAAAACACCTTTCCTGGGGTCCTTCTCCTTATGGAAATAGCAGAGATTGCAAGATTTACTAGCTCACATAGACGTCAAGATTTATGGATTTATCAAGAAAGAGAGAGGAGATTGGCCTCACCAACAGCCAAGGAATGCGCTTCATCCTCATTAGGCATGGGAGAGTCTACACTGGCAGTCATTCTCAGGACAGAAAACCATTAGAAACCCAACTTTTATTCTTCATAGTGCTTTGGTTTTCACTAGTGCATTCAATATGCAAATTCAAGAGAATAGCATGGGAAAAGTTTCTATTTTTAACAAAAGAAGGTAAAAACTTCTAAAGTAATTAATTACTCCTGGATAAAAAGATTCATCTTCTTGAAAGAGTTTTGCTGCCTTATGTACTCCCACACAATACATTTTACATACTTACATTTTGCATGCATATATATACATACAATTCTACTACAGAATACAAAAATAAATTGATCCATATTATAAACTTACTCTACATATGCATGTTTTTTATTCACAGACATGTGTGAGAAAGTTTGAGAAAATGAATAACCATATGAGCCTGAGACTAGAGCCAGGGGCTAGAACAGAGGTGGATAAAAGCTGTGTAAAAATAAAATAAAAAATAAAGCACTAAGGCATCCTATCCTATCTGCTAATTTTTAAATACTTTTTTTTCCCTCTCATGTTTATTTTTGTTAAGAGAGGTCCATCTATCCCAAGCACCAAAGCAGCTGACCCAGGGCATAGTTACTTCCTGATGAGTCATCCATGTCCTGAGCTCAATCTCCACACCTCTATCCCAGCAGGAATACGTATTTCATATAGCTCCATCAGAACATTCATGGTGATGGCTTAAGCTCCATTAAAAGCTCAAAGCACTAAGACAAATGCTTATTCCTCAGTTTGACTCATCTCTCCTTCTTATTTTTTAAGAAATCCATTGATGACCAGCCATGTTTCATGACCAGCTTTTCAAAATATCATTATAGGATTTTGCCTCATTTAAAAAAGGTTTCCCTAGTTTTGCCTCAAGTGTTCACAAAATGCAGTGAGGCTAGAGTCATGTGTCTAGCTCAGAGTTCCCTTCCATCATAGCACACTCAACTTTCTCTGGTGCATTTTTTCCTCTGGGTCTGCTTTTTCTCTTCCTGTTCCAGCAATCAGGGCTTAGAAAGACTAAATTTTTCAGCTGAAAAAGATGATAGTTGAGACATTGTCCAATGGCTGCTCCAAACAGCCTGATAATCCTAGCAGTAAGCAAAAGCAATATCACAGGCAGGGTCTCCAAGCTGAGCATGCGAAACACATGAACTCAACACGAATGACCTACAGAAGGATCACGAGTGACCAATAGATCAGTCATTACTCATTGTGTTATTTGGCTAATTTAGAAAGGGCAGGCATCTAGAAGCATAATTGCAAGCCTTTGGATGGAGCTCCTGTGGTTCTTTGAGTCTCTTCAGACGAGCTTCTTTCCTTCTCCCTGCTTTGGGTTTCTTATCTAACCGACAGGGCTAGTGATTAACACAAGCTTTAGAAGCCACCTGGAAATCTACTAATGAATAATGATAATAGCACACTACTATCTTGATGGTTTTTCTCAAACTGCTGCTAAAACACTTCCCCTCAAAATGAACGTGGGCTGTCACTGGTGACCCAGTTTTTACTCCTACACCGTATCCATCCAACTGCAGCACAGTGCAAAGGACACAGGTACGTACCTCTCTGGATTTTTCATCCCTGTGACTTCAAACTTCCAATTCTTCTTATAGAAATGCCAAATTTATTGGCATCACTTACTGGGCTGTTTTTGGTAGAGTGAAAGTCCTTGGGCAAGAACCTGTGTTCTGCCTGTGGATAAACAAGATGTACACACTCATCTCTTCAGGGTTTATTGGCTAGCCATGAACAGCAGTGTATACAGAATCTCTGTCCTTTTTATGGCAAGCCTGGCTCTGAAGATTATGAAGCAGCTCTGGGCTTTCCCAAAAAGGCTCAAAGATTGACTGAAGCCTGTCCTAAGGAGTCACGGACTGAAATGACCCAAGTTCTACCTCTCTCCCAGACTGAGTCAATGGAAAGAACTCAGCACTGCTGAAGAAATCTTTTATTTGGGGCCAACACACAGCATTTGATACCATGAAGTACCTTAGAAAAAGGTGGTATCCACAGTGGTACCAAAAGGTGACCTATGTAGCCCAGACCATCTGAACAGAACTACAAGCTTTCATTAAGTACATGCAAAAGCATCTCTGCACTGCATGCACAAGAGAGTTCACTCAGACACTTCAGCCTGCCTTGCAGCCCAGACATGTCTACAGAAACAACGTGCAACTTCTTTCAGTTGTCTGCTCCCCCTTCTAAATCTAAAGCTCCACCTTCGTCATCTTTCCCTCAGGCCTTCTGACTAGCAAAGAGGAAGGGGAAAATTTCACCAGAAATTAAGGGGAAAAACACGTGTGAAGTATAGGTTGGTTAGCACAGCACTTTCCCAAAACAGCCTAGATCACATTTTCACAGCTAAGAGTGAGAATTACCAGGGAGAACAAAGATTTATTGAGACAGCCCCAATCACAAAAGCTGAAAACAAACAGACACTAAGAAAACACAGCCCAAGATATTTTACTCTTCTCCAGTGAGACTGAGATAGGTACCTGAACAAGCAACCAGTACCTAAATTCCACTATTACCAGAGAGAGACAACCTCGGGTATAGGACTTCTGCACTAATGTGGTTCCCAATTTCATTAGTGCTGCCTTGAGATTTTTTGCTATCAGGAAGCAGACCTAAAAAAATACTGCCAAAAACAGTCAGGAAATTTTGCCAGGAAAAGAGCTGACCATATAGGCTCTGTGTACAGATGAGCATTATTCCCTCCCAAGCCATCAGTATCTCAGGCCAAGAAAAACATCAAACACTCAAGAAAAGTAATAGATAACAATAGAAGGATTTGAATGCATTGAAATACCAGGTCAATTTTTGGCAGATACTTAATTTCAGGAACCTGTTCTTTATCTTTACATGTTCACTGCACTTCAAACATCCTCAGCTCTTCCCTTACACAGAGGAGCATATCTATTTTTAAAAGGAAGGCAACCAGACAAGCAAACTGTCAGGTAAGAAGAACAAGCAGTTTATATTGTATCTTTGCAGTCAGCTCTACCACACCCAACCTCTCTAAGAACATACTTCCTGGCTATGTTTTTGTTTTCTGATAAAAATATAAGATGAGCAATAAATGTGGGAAATGTACATTTTCCATCTCCAGAAGCAGAACACATTTCTTGTAAATCATGGATTGCCACTGTCCACAACTCCAGGCAGATGAGTAGTCCACAAAAATCAAAAAGCAACCCTTTATTGAGGTTTGGCTTACTTAGACAAACAAATCAGAAACATCCTGGGAACAAAGCACCATGTGTCTTAATATTCCTACTTGGAACCAAGCCAGAGTCTCTTCTGTCCCTATTGCAACCAGTGAAATAAATGGTGAGTCTACATCAATAAAAGCTATTCAGCACTTCCTGAGAACCGTAAGTTATCAGGAAAACACTATTAGCCTTCTAAATATTTAGTGTCACTTGGCCTTTAGCAAAAAGGGTAAGTTTCTAATAGCTAGTTAAATTGGGTCAGATATGCCAGATTTTCCCCAGATCACAGGAGAGAAAAATGAGTCAGTTAGAGCAGGGATGCTTTCTGGTGAAATTACCTACTGAACTCTCCAGAAAATGAAATTGTGCTCCAGGCAGATGAAGTTAGCTTCGAATACTACAGTCTCCCCCCAGGAATTTTCTAATTTAGAGTGCCAGGAGTGCCCCTTCCAGAAGGGCACAAGTACCACAGAAAGCAGTACACTGCTTGCTAAATGCATCTCATCTGCTTCATGCTCAAGCACTGGCTGAATATGTGCTTTGCCAACCTTTCAAGCCTAGGTTATTTAATCCCTATGTGAGATGACTCAGTCAATGCCACCCAGAAAGGAGTGCCAGGCAGCCAGATCAGGCTGATCTGGAGAGCCAGAATCTTATCAGCAACTCTTTTTCCTGTGTAACCATCTCTTATAAAGAAAATGAAAATTAACTGGAAACCATACTATCAGGCTCCTTGCACAAATAAATATTATATACCCAAGGCAGGGTCACTTGCAGTGAGATGTGCAGATGACAGCATCTTTAACACAATCAAGACACAACTAACTATTCATATAAAGAGGTGCCATTTCATCTTTGCATATCCTAATAAGAAATTCAATTCTTTCCTGTTGCCTGCTGCATGTGTGGTACCTTGATCAATAGCTTCCAGCTCTCATGCTGGAAGGAAGAGTGAGTTCATCCCCACTCAGGCTCTTTGGCCTGTCATGGCTCTGCAGGACTGTCTTTTGTTTACTCTGCTGCCTGCAAGGAAGTGCCTCCATACCTCTCTGGGCCTCTTCCAATCCCCACTTTCACCCGCACCACAAGCAGCAGTAAGGCAGGGTGGGCAGCAGGTTCGTACAGTCACATAGAAGCCCTCTTGTTTTCTTCCTTCCCCACAGATCCTAATGCTGCACCCACTTTTATCTCAACTCTTGCCATCTCTCCAGCTCCATGCTGAGCTGGGACAGGCTGTGATGACAGCTCATCCCCCTGAAGGGTCACTGCCAGCTCAGAACCATCTCATCACCATCTGTGAGGCAGACAGCCCATCCCCACGTGTATGGCCCCATTTCCTAACACAGACTGCCACCTGTGCTAGGGTGACACTTGGGCCTGAGCTGCCAGAACTGGGGACCAAGGCAGGGAAGTCATGGGAAGAACATAACATTGTCAGAACCGCTATCATTCTTTCTAGTATGCAGGGACAAGTGTTCAGACTCCAAGCTGATGACTATTAACTCGATTTGGGGCACACCTACTAAATTCACAACACAATTGCACAGTGCATGACCCAGAACACAAGCATCAAACCAGAGGAAGCATAAACAGGAGGGTGGTAAGACCTCATTTCATCTTAGCAAATGGCTTTTCAGCCTGACACTATTACTATGCCAAATCAGTTTTACCTCAAGCTTGACTTCTTTGTCATTATTTGTATTACACACAGTAACCACCAAAACTGAATTAGCATGTTTATTCAAACACAAGTTACACATAACTCTTCAACAAATACATTGTGACTAAGCCTTCGCATATCAGATTTTTTCATTTAGCTTGTCTACAAGACATACTTTTCCAAAACAGCATGATCAGACTAATTAAATGGTTACAACAGAGAACTGCATGTGATGAAAAAAACAGTTTAAGAGCAAAGACCATACAGAGAACATAATTCTGGATTACAGCCCAGCATGGATCATTCAGAAAGTGATAGGAGGAAGTTTATCCAACAGAATACCAGTATACAGCATAATCAGTATACATTTTCCATTAATAATTATTAAAAAATAGAAAAAACTTAACTTCAAATATTACTTCGCTAGCCACTATACCTATAAGGTAAAATCATAAATGGACTAACTCTGCTTAGGAGGTGGAAAACATCAAGTCTCTAGAATTAACTAGAGCCCAATTCAGCAAGCTACTTGCATGTGCTTAAGCCCCATCAACACTAGTAAGGCTTACACATGTTGAAGTACTATAATATATATTGAGAGATTTCAGCATGCATCAACAGTGAAGTGCATGCCAAACACTTGCAATGAATCAGGATTATATCCTTTAAAGTACAAGTTACACACATACTATAAAAATCATGATCCTCCTCTCTCAATCTATTGCTCTATCACAAGAAAAAATCCTACCGGGTACGAGAAAGACTGACAGTCCCCTGAAGAAGCACAGCTTTTCATGTTTTATTAACAACCCCAAAAGTATACATAAATCAATGCCAGGGACAATCTATCCAAACCCTACTTTCCATCCTCAGTCTTTCAGAACAGAATTTACCCGATTTGTACCAGTCTAGTATTAAAACTCGGTAGGCAATTTGCAAGTTCAAGATCAAGGAACTTGTTTCTTCAGATCCTTCCCCAGGTGATCAATAGATTCTTAGAACTATACAGCTGTACAATTATGTCAGTGACTATATACAATCCTGCACAGGACACTGGGACAAAGCCACAAAGTTACATAAATAAATGTTCAACTTCAAAAATATTTAACTTCTCTTGCATTTAAGTGTTACTAAAAACACAACAACAATCTCTGCAAATTTGACCTGTATCAGCCCTCTCTGAAATTAAAAATAAAAAAAATTCCCATAGAATTGCCCTTGTCTAGAAGTTATCTGCATGGCTGTTTAAGTAATATCAGTCTTGCCATAGCTATGAAATACAGGTAGCCAGGAAAATGTTCCACATACTTGGGAATGAAGCATTCCCTTTTGGTTGGAGGAATTTGATTGCTGGGTTTGGGGTTTTTTACTCTTATGTAACCCACTATATAATAGTGAACAAAATATTTTTGTTTCATAGAAACAACTAACATTTGCCCACACCAGGCAAATGCTCTATTTACAGATTCATTAGGACTGCCTGACTGACAGTGAGTGTAAGTTGCTGAACTCCAAGAAACATGGAGCCTAAAACGGCGACACTCTCTGCTGAATCGCCTTTCCTTTGAGGATACGCCTTATCTGGAGAAGAGAAAAGGACAAAAACATCAGGATTCATCATCTTGAAGGGAGTCACAATCTGAAAAAACCCCACCCTAGATCCAGTTTTGCATTCATTTATCCAAGCCTAGCTCCTGAGTTCAGTTACACCAGAAATGTTCCCACTTTACAGCATTTGAACCAATGAAAGGCAACAACTCAACTGTGCTTAAGTTACTAGTCTTAGGTCAAGAGTCAGCTTTTTCATCAAGCAGGAAAAAGAGATTTTCTTCATCTGTTACTAGGACCTAAGAACTGTCACTATTAATTCTGACACGAGCAATAAAAGCATGAACTCAGGCCATACTGAGATGAGCAAGAGAAGGAGTACTGCCTCCAGTACATTGCAGGGTTACAGACACAAAGCCTATCTTGAAAGGTAGAAGCTTCTGAGATGGAAAAAAATCAAAGCTGCATGTGTAACCTAAAATGTCAAGCCTAAAAATATTCTGCCTGATCTTGACATTGAAGCTAAAGTTCTAAAGAATAAAACAGTACTTGCTAAATCTTTTCCTTGAAAGCTGCAACTCAAAACCCCAAAGAACCTTCTGGAGTGGAATACAGCTTTTGTGTGGACAGGGACAGACGGAGGGAGAGGGCTGTTATGGATTTTTTTACCTGTTCCCCTATAAGGCCGTCAGGAACCAGATGAACTGGCTGCTCATTCTCCAGGTTCCTGGCGCTGGGATCGGCTCCCCTGCGCATGAGCAAGCGCACAGCATCCAGCTGGCTCACGCGGTACTGCAGGCTGGCAGCCACGTGCAGGGCTGTGTTGCCGTTGTAAGCCTGGGGACCAAAAGGCAACTCCATGAAGGAAAAGAAGGGGAATGAGCCTCTCTTTCTCTATCTGCATTATGAAAAAAATCACCATACCTTTGCATTAACAAAAGAGAGATAGTTGGGCAGCTCCAAAAAGAGACGAATGAGCTCCAGGTTTGCTTCTTCTGCTGCCAAATGCAAAGCGGAGCGACCACTTTTGCGATCCTATCAAAAAAGAAACTGTTTAGTCTTCCCTGCAGGTGCTTCACCTATCCAGGGGGAACATGCAGACAAATAAAAATAGAAAGAGAAGTAACTGTAGAGTGTTGAGCAAACATACTTGCACTACAATTCATCAAAAGTGAATATGAATACATACTTTAATATCAACATCTAATGAACAATGGAACCTGATCTCATCTGTAGGTAAGCTTGCATAATGTAATATTTGATATTTTGGCTAAGTAATGGTCTGGCACAGCACAGACCTGAACTGCACAGGTAAGCAGTTTTTAATTAAAATTTGCAGCTCAAGAACAAGGTGTCATCAGCACCCTACTACTATGGGTACCTCAGAGTGCTCCAAACATATTCTTACTTTTACAACACTACTCACTGCAGCCAACGCAGCATCATTCCTAGTCTAGAGATTAGACTGTCACCTCCCTCCTTCCCCAGTGTTCATTTGCATTGAAAATACCTTGCTCTGAATAAATGCAACATTCTCATAGCATCTGGGTAAATTAAGCTGTAGGGAAGCTTTCAAATTAATCTACTTCCTTTGTAACAAATGCAGCGTGGGAGAAAGGGATATACTCCGCTTCCACATTCTCTCTGGGTCTGGCACTTCAGACTGAGGCATTTTACTTACTTTTGCTTCAACAGAGGCTCCCATTTGTATCAGGATCTTGATGGTTTCTACCAGGCTCTTGTTTCTCAGCAGAAGCTCCTGGACCTCAGGGGAGTGAGGTGGCTGACAGTTCTGCAGTTCATGCAGCACAGCATTATGGGCCAAAACCGCACAGTGCAACGCTGTCAAACCTGATTTAAAAGAAAAAAATAATGAAAAAATGCAATACAGAAGTACTGAATGCCTGCTTCTTTCAGAGTTTGGACAAAGGAGCCTCCATCCCCATTAAGCTCAGGGATGGGTCTGTATTTCTAAGTGGCAGTGACTACTTCCAAGCAACTTGAGATCTAGATTGTCCATCAACAGAAGAGTGAAGTAGCAGTCTACTGTGAGCTCTCAGCCAGCAGATGGTGAAAGAATCAATTTCTATTATTTATTTTTGCAAAATATACATTAGAAAGAGATGTTTTATGGAAAAGAGGTCGAAATAAAACAGAATCTGGCTTCTGTATCCACTGACACAACTGGCACTCCAATGTTTAAAACAATGGCCAGTTACAACCTACACTCTCCATGCCAAACACAGCAATCACATGTAAGACACAAACTAACCACATTTTCATCTGACAGATATATCCATTATACCTGTAAATTTACATTTGAAAAAGAAGTATTTCATTTTATTGCATTCCCATCAGCAGCTATAAAACATTGCACTATCCAGTAAATCTGTAAATTATAAACTTTTAACTACTCACCATCATAGTTTGTTGCCTCAAGGTCCACATACTGATGGCTTCCCATGGCTCCCTTTTGGATTGCCTACAAAAGTGGGAACAGGTACACATTCAAGTCTTATCCAAACCACATACTGCTTCAAACTTGTTTATTGTCTTACTGCAATAACTGTAATAAAGCTGCAATAAATAACAGCATTCCTGGAAGTGTTCAAGGCCAGGCTGAACAGGCCTCTGAGCAATATGGTCTACTGAAAGGTGCCCCTAAGCACAGCAGGGGGGTTTGGAACTAGAAAATCTTTGAAGTCCTTTGAAGTCATTCGATGATTCTATGATTAAGAGGAGACTTACTGTTTTGGCTTGGTAAACTAGAAGATTCCCCCAAAATGACTCAAAAATATTGATGTGAACTTTAATGAGAAATTCAGTCCCACTCCAAGTTCTATGTGGAGACAGACTTACACAGCTGCCCAGAGAGAAAGATAAGGAAGGAGTGGTGTTTCCAGACTTTCCCAGCACAGCTAATGCCAAGTGTAGGAGTCAAGGGCCATGGCAGAGCTGTGCCTGCCTGGCTCTTACCTGGAGGACCTGGGCATGCCCCTTCTCAGCGCAGACATGCAGCGGCGTCCTACCCCAGCAGTCTGTGGTGTTCACTTGAGCCCCCAAGCTAACCAAGTCCTGTACAATGAGATGCTGATTGGCAGCCACAGCAACCTGGAAAGCACTCTGCAAACATCAAGAAGAAAATTTAAGCTATTAGTCATCTGATCTCTAACAGGAAAGAGCAACTAAAACAAATAAAAACCCTAGCTACCTGGTATTATTTAAGCAGTGATTATGAATACTAGGAAGCCAGGACAAATGAAGCAGAGCACATAGTTTTACCAGCTCAAGGTGATCCCAAGAAGTATTAATAGCTCAAGGTTAATATTAGTATGCAGGCTAAATCTTGGGGTTAATATTAAATAAGCATTTCACCACATCTTTCCCAAGGTTCAGACATGCAGAAGCACTCAGGTGCACAAAAGCAGGTGCAAAGATTTTTTTCAGGATCTCACCTGGCCATTGTGCTCTTTAATATCCAGCATGTGCAGGGCAGCCATCTTCCTTGCAAGAACATAGGAGAGTGCTCGACGGCCCTGAGCCACAGCAATGTGGAGGAAGCTGCAGGAGAGAGGAGCAACAGTGTTACATCACCAGACATAAACCAGGGCTCAAGACAGCAGAGAACCAAATGTATACAAGGGGCGTTATGCTGCCAGTTTCAGATCCCCTCTGTGTAACTAAGACAGGAACATGGCTATTTTCTTACCAGGGCCATTTAAAGCATCTAAATTAGAATATTTTCTTGCCCTTTTAGTCAAGTCTAACTATATGCACCCAAAATTAGAAAATACATCTACTCAAGTGTGCTGGAGCTCTGCATTGCAGCCATCAGCCACACCACACCTTTCACTTGATCAGCCAAACCACTGCACTTGTGACACAAACACTGCCATTGAACCACTTTGCTATAACCCACAGTCTGCCAAAACCCAAACAGAAACATCCCCCACAGAAGAAACACCAAGATAAAAGGTACTCACGTGTCTCCATCGGCATCTTTTGCAAGAAACTGGTCTTGAGAGATGTTAGCCAGTTTGTTCTCCTCCTGTTCCACTTGCCATTGGAAAAATGACTTGCCCAGCTGTGTCGTGTTTCTGGCAATGTTTTGGTCAGGCAGAGACACATTCAGAGCAGCCAGAGAGACGCTGCGCTCCAGCCCACCGCAGAGGCTGCTGGAGAGCAAGCTGAGGTTGGGGGCGAGAGGGGCAACCTCGGGCTGCGGGTGGGCGCTGCTCAGCGGCGGGAGGGGGCTGGAGATGCTGTCCGAGCCTTCCGAGTCGTTCAGGAGGGAAGAGAAGCTCTGTGGAGGGCAGTACTGCAGCTCGTGGCTCTCAAAGGTGCTCTGCTGGTAGGCAGGAGGCTGCTCACTGCCAACAAACGGCCTGTAGTCCAGGGAGGTGTCTGAGGTATAACTCTGTGACAAATCTTGGCTCTGGGACGCCGGGAATTGGTAATGCTGCGGCGGGTCAAGCATATGCTGGCTGGTGTGGTCTTGGAATGCTTGGTACTTCTGGGATGGGGAGAAAGCCTGTGTTCCTGGGCTGTCCTGGTACTGCTCAGCAGGTGAGCCATGGCTGGAGACTGAGTGCATCCAGCTCACCTGCACGGTGTTCAGGGAAATGGGGCTCGACTCGTTCTTGATGTTTATAATGTTCTGAAGCAGATCAGAACTGCTGTCGTGCTTTGGGTCAGTTTTATGTGTCTCCTCCATGCTATCCATAGAAGTTGGTGTCTGGGGTGGGGTCTGACAGGGGGGAAAAAAAAATGCAAATCAAAACAAGCCCCAGAAATTAGAAGTATAGTTATATCTGGCAGTTTCTGATCATACAAAACAAACTGAAAAATAAAGGTACAGAAAAAATTACTACAAACTTACCAGGAGATGTGGGTGGACATTTGCTTGGCGTTTGAAAGAAGGTCCATCAGAAAGGAGTTCAGGAGCCTTTCTTTTGCCACTGTGGCCCAGTATGCTCTTCAGTTCTGATGAAAATAAATTTAGAATCCATTTAGAGGTTACTCTTACAACTGATGTAAAATGTTACTGCAAGATATGTGTTAAAAATGGTCTACCTGTGTATGGTTCGTAGTTCACCAATCCTCCTTGTGCCTGTTAAGGAAAAAACAAATTTTTCGGTTATTATAATGTTCTTTCTGGGGCAAACAAATGAAAAACAATCCACCCAAAAAAAACAAACAAGAAAGCAGCCATGACTTCCTTCTATAAACACAGAATAGACCTTAGAATAACTTTAGTACGTGGTTGTCTAACCCTAACTTAATTGCTTTTAATTAAGGTTAGAAAATGGAAATACTTTACTTAAATAAAACACACTGCTTTTCTTTAGGCTTTTCAAGCCATTTGTTATAATACCACAAAACTCAAGAAATACTAGAGAAAGACACTATTCCTTCCAGAGACCTGAGGATTTTTTTACATAAATAACCCAGACAATTTTACTCTTCTTTAGTGTCATGAACTTTTCTATGCAAAAAACTTCCTCTGACAACACTAATCTAGGAAGCTTTCAAACACACAGTCAGAAAAAAGAATCTAATCAAATCAAAAATATCCTTTAATCTTCTCAGAATTTTTGGCTTTTCAGACTGAAAGGGCCTACTTTTACACTGTGTGCTTTGCACAGAGAGACGCAGTAGCACGACAAACAAATCTGACAAAAACCCCTAACCCTTCCAATGAATGATCTCATTCCAGTCAACACGGAATTTCTGTGGTTTCGCAACACAAATGTATCTTTAGCCAAACTCCCTTCGGAAAATAAAGCTTAGTAAGAACATTTTTTAGTGCCTCCTTTTCTCACAGTAAACCTTCTTTCTGATTTCTTCCCAGCTGTACTTTTCCATTATGCGTTGAAAAGAAAAACACTGACTCCATCCACAGCAGATAAGGTAGAAGCTCATTTCTAGCGTTACCCCGAGGTGCTTTCTTGCCAGCTTCGGTAACCATTAAAATCAAACCTGCCAGTGCAGAAAGCTGTGCAGAAAGCTGCCGGTTACCTTGTTCTCCTCAGTGGCAGGACCCGAGGACATCTGCTTGCTGCTCCTGAAGTGCAGCAGCAGCTCCTTCACGGAGTTCTTCACGCGGACCCCCTGGAAAGGTCCTCTGTGCTGCTTTCCTCCCCCCATGTGCTGTTCGACTGCGGAGACATGAAAACAAAACCCGAACTTTAAGCCACCCTTTTCGTTTGCGTTTAACGAACAATAAATTAAAAACAAACAAAAAAAAAAAAAAAAAAAAAAAAAAAAAAAAAAAAAAAAAAAAAAAAAAAAAAAAACAAACAAACAAAAAAAAAACACCCAACAACAACTAGAACTCCTGTGGAAGGCACCTAAATCCTGGTTTAGCAGAGAGGATCCAGGGAGCTGCCCCGCGTAGCTCTTGGCCACCCCACGGGCGTGCGGCTCCTCCGCTGTCCCGGGACGGCCCTGCCGCTCCCGCTCCCCGGACAGAAACACCCCGGCACCAGGCACGGAGCGCCGGCCAAACGCGCCCGCTTCCCACCGCTCCGACCGCTTCCCCACCGGAGCGAGAGCGGCGGCCTCGCCCCCGAGGGCCGGAGCGGGACCCGCGCCCTCCCCGCCACCCGCCGGGCCGGACCCGCCGTACCTTGCAGCGCGGGGCGGGGGCCGCCCCGGGGTCCTCCGGCCGCCGCCGCGGCTGCTCACCGAGAGGTCCGAGTCGGATCCCGGCGAGCCCGGGGCGGAGGAGTGCGCCGGCGAGCAGCTGCCCTCGCTGGAGTGGGGCGAGGCCCCGTAGAAGTAGGCGAGGTTGATGGGGCTGCTGAGGGCGCCGCCGTCGCCGCCATCGGGCGCCGCGTCCCGGCTGCTCTCCACGATCATGGCGGTGCGGCGGGCAGGCGGCGGAGCGGCAGCGGGCACGGCCGGGGCTGGGCGGCGGCGCGGCAGCTCTGGGAGCACGGGGCCGCGGCGGCGCTTATAGCGGGCCGCCCCCGCGGGCGGGGCCGCGCCGGGCGGGGCCGCGCTTCCCGGCAGGGCGGCGGGAGGAGCCTGCCCGTGAGGGCCCGCTGCCTCTGCCCGGACAGCCCGGTGGGAGTCGTGTGCGGGCGGGCCGCCTCGTCCGAGCCTGCCCCCGTGGGCTTCGCGGAGTAACAGAATGTCCTGAATTGGTGTCACCAGGACCATCGAGTCCCGCTCCTGGCCCTGCCCAGGACAGCCCGGGAATCACACGCCAGCCTGGGAGCGTTGTCCGAGCGCAGCCTCGGCAGCCCTCGCTCACAGTGCATGCAGCCGCATCCCCCTCAGGGAGCTGCAGAGGTGCGAGTGACCAGGCTGTCCCTCGGCCTCCCACCCCATGTCCGCATGGGCAGCTGTCCCTCATCCCTCTCCCCAGTCCCGCCCTCGGCTGCAGGACACAGGCACGGGGGAACAGAGCGGTTTCGGCCATGTGCATCCCGTGAGCAGCAGCCTGCGAGACGGGGAACGTGAGCAGCTACTCACAGTAGAGATGAGTCATCTGTGTTCCTCTTACCTGGCGGGGAGTGCGTGGAGGCAGACACGGAGTGATTTTGGGTGTAGCTTGCACCGTGCTGCCGTGGCAAGAGCCTCTCGGTTGAGGCCAGCGGGGAGAAGTGGGTAAGCAGCACGATGCCGAAACAAAAAGTGGGCAAAAACATGCTGGTAACATCACCGAGTTACTACCAATGTTCACAGGGAGACTTCTCAGGTTTCTACTTTTCAAATAAATATTTCTGCTTTCCCATTCCCACTGAAGTCACTTTCTTCTAAAATACAAGTAAGCGATTTTGCCCATGAGGTTGAGATTAGGATTTTTTAGCACTGTGGCTGCTCCAATAATCTGGTAAAACAACATGGTCTAACATGGTCTTTCTAAAGCATATTATGCAAATTGGAGGTCTATAATTTATATGTTTTAATTGTATTGAATAACATGGGTCAGGTGCAGTATGAAATCATATTAATCAGCCCACGAGGAGGCAGGAGGGAATTGCTTTATATTATTCAAGTATTTCTCCCACCAAGTGAAGGAAGGGTTTCACTGAGAATTATTTATGCAGGTCTCTACTCCAAAGACTGGGTTTTTTTATGCCATAGACTGAATCTATGCAGCCAGAGTGAAATTTGGAAGTAGAACTCATAAAACAAAATCAGATGCCAAGTAGTGGCAGAAATACTCCAATAAAGGTAAAAATTCACTTGCTCCCTGAGCAGAAACTCACTCCCAAGCACACCTGCTCCCTCATTTAACAAAGCACTTTACGCAAGTGAGAATTTATGAAATCAGGCCATGTGTCTTAAACAAGCAGGGAGATGGTTCCCTGCTCTTCAAGCCTTAGACCTCAGTTATACCTTAACCATAGGTAGATGCTTTTAAGTGTCTTCTCATTGAAAACCACTCGATGAAAGAGATCCTGGAGCCCATGAATGCTCTTTGCACATCCATTGGCTGTGAGGAGGACCCACAACTCAACCTTCCAAAGTGGATCCAACCAATGGACCTTTGCATTCTCATCCCTGCCAGGGAGCCCAGAAAGCCACTCATTTTCATTTCACAGGAGTGTCTACAACTACTGCAAAATGCATCTTGTCTTCCAGCAAGCAGATGGTAACGCAAATCTGAGAAGTCGATAATCCAGAAAATTAGATTTGTCATCACAGTTGTTTGCCTTTTCCTTTAAAATGTTGAGAGTAAAAGAGATTTCAAACCACAAGTGGATTTGTCTCATTGTAGTCCTTCTGTGTTGCAGTAGGTCCCTAAACCACATGCAGGCACAGACAGGCAGCACCTTTATCCTTGCTATTCAATAACCATTTTGGAATGGATTTAATTGGAGATTAGTCTCTACATATGAATGAAAATTATTCTGTAAAACGATTTAATGAGTTTGTGTTTGATTGTTTTTCTCTAAAGAAGGCATGGAATCTCTTTTTCTCTTGTATTCCAAAGTCTCTACTCTCCTGAAGGTTGAATTGCTGTCTTGCTCTCCTTTTACCAAGCAAAAACCATTTCAGGCAACACTGATACCTCAGCTTGTATTTGTTTCATCAGTGACATCTTATTTATCAGGTCTCCTGGCATGAATCTACTCTCAGTCAAAGCAGATTAAGGCAAGTCTAATTCCACCAAGCTCCATAACAAAAGGCTCTTTCAAAAATATACACACACCCATTGGTTGCACAAGATGAGCTGGCTCATGAGCAGCCCTGTGTTCTCAAAGTGCTTCTGTGAGAGTTACTGGTAAATTATTGCTACATCCACAAAATGTAATTAGTAATGCTGCAGACCATGAGCATTAATGGGGTTTGGGTTTTGGCCCAAACACTACATAACATCTGTGGTGACCAAAACCCTGCAAGGAATCTTCAACCAAAGTAAGTTCCTCTGGGGAAGGGTGGTGACCAAAAATAAAGCACTTGTCACCTCTTCTCCTTGGGAAGGCATTAAGCTGGTTTCAGCCTTCTTTGGCCAACTTGTAATGCAGTGTAACCCTCCAACCACGGAGCTGGAGAAGGCTCCGAGGTGAGCACAAGGCAGCCACCTCAGCTCCCTGAGTGCTGTCTGCCCATGCTTTCATTGCACCACCTCCCTGCTGGGATGTATCAATAATGCCTACTAGTGGCCATTAGCAGCAGCATTTGTCCTGAAACCACACTTCTGTACACCTGCAAGAAGTGAGATAGGCTTATCTTGGTATCTCAAATAACAACAAAAAGGAAATAGAATGCACTTGTTTCTGAAAACTCTGTTTCTTCCCTCCCTTCAGAGCACAGCCCAGTATTGTAGCATTAAAAGCAATCAGTCTTGGTTTGGGTTAATCCAATATACTTGATTAATGAAATAACTTTTGAGAGTGTGACTTGTGCACACCCATGAGCTACTTCAATGAGATCCAGAAAAAAAACGCAGTTAAGAACAAAACCAAAATCCAGTAGTCTTGGAGCTTGTGCTCGCTGGGTAGGGGTCTCATTACAGAAGGCAAAGAGGCTGAATACCAATGCCTTTAGACTTTTACCACCAGCTAAACATCTAGGCTAATCAGGGTGATGTGCATCCCCTTTGCTATCCTAATCAGAACACGCACAGAGAAAAGATGCAGTGTGCCTGCACTGCTTGGTCCCTGGGGCACGTACTGGGGTGAATGCTATAGGGAATGTAGGCTTTAAATAAATAAATGAAGCCCAGGAAGAGGAGCTTTGTCTTCCCTGTAGAGCAGCACGTAGTCACTCTGCCAGGCACACTGTATAACCTCCCTCTGTGAGTAAGGAACATGCCAGCTCTCAGAGCAGCCCATGGTTCAGCAGGCATGGGAGCAGAATAAATCTCTCCCCTCAGCCTGTCTCCTAAGCAGCAGCATGGAATAAGGGACAGCCTCTGGATGAAGCGTCAGAGCACAAACTACTAGTAACGAGAACTTGGTTTTGCAACATGTTTCTGGAGCAGCATGACCTTTGTGGTATTTCTTGAACTGGACATAAAAATGGTAGTTTACAATCCAGTTGCTTAATGCAAGTGAATATTTTTTGTGTTGATGTCAAACGTGCCGTATTTTCCACTGGGTGTAATTGAGGCTCCTGCGGCAGACTGCGAGCACCCTGCCACACCTCTGCACCCCAGCAGCGTGTCCAGCACTCGGTTCGCTTCTAGACTCGCACAGACAGAAACAGAGGTAAAATCTCAGGAACCATTCCACTCCTAGAGAGCACTCGAGGTCTGTACCTGCATTTGCTTTAAGGGTTCTGGAGAGCACTTGTCAGCAGGTTGGAAGTGGTCCATGACAGGTTCACTCTAAAAGCTGGTACAGAGGAGTTAGTATTTCTTCCCTCTTTGCTATACTTGTATTGCTACATTTTTCCTAGACTTTGGTCTCCAAGACTGACATTCTGGGATTAACCTAAACATCAAAAGGGGGCATGTCTTATTCTTCATATTAAAGAAAAACTTAGACTTTTTATTTAACATATTTCTTTTGGGCCTTACTCCTTTGATCCAGAGAATACCCTCAGTTCTGCTTTGTTTTTCTCTCAAGCTGTCTGATATTTAAAAAAAAAAAAAAAAAGTAGTTTTTTTTGAAAGTGGGTTGCTCCTAAGCAAATCCTTCAACACTGTGTATATAAAACAGCTGAAATCAGTACAGAAGAAAAGAAACCCTAAACCCAGCAAGTGTTGCAAAGCTGGCAGAGTGGATCTGAATTCTGAGGAAGCAAACAGCTTCCTTGTATATATACCTCGTGTCTGGGGACATTCCTCCCAACATACTCACTATCCTGGTTAGTCATGTTTTCTCAGCAGCTTACCTAGCTCATTAGTTCATGAGTGCCTGGCAGTAGGAACACACAGCTAAGAAATACACACACCACTGATGTCACAGCGTGTAAACAAGGAGCAGGAGGCTGTTTCCCCATAGCAAAGGGCAACGTCATATGTCGCCTGTAAAGGATACTCTGTGTGCATAGATGAGGTAGAGAGTGCACGCTCTTGCTTTGAAATACTGGCTTGTTGTGGTGTTCCAGTTTAGAAAGGGAGTTGGCACCATCTCTCAGTGCTGTTAGGGAGACTCAGTGTAGGTTTGGAGGAGTCAGCACCAGTTTTCCTTGTTGCTCGTGCTGAAGGGATTTTTCCTCCCAATCCACATGATCAACCTGGGCCAAAACCTGACATTCCTACCTCACGACTACGTCATGTTCCACTGTCAGATGCAGGAGTGTGTGTGGCAAGCACAGCAAGTGAGTTAGGCTCTGATGTACTTCAGTTTCAATATTCCTGCCTTCCACAAAAAAGGACTACGTCAACCACCTGTTAAATAAAACCATTTTCTAACAGGCACTGCAGAGATGTCCTGATGCACATTGCTACTCAACACTTCAATACAGGAATGGGAGGAAAAACTCTCAAAGTGAGATTTAAACCTAGAAAAACATGACTTTTTTAACTGCTCTCTACCCAGACACTTGCATTTCTAGACTCAGTTTTTGTGTAGTAGCAGGTAAACTATCTAAGACGAAGATTGCCATACATCCCGGTTTCTCAAACATGCATTTTTCCATTCAAAAACATTGTCTAGGCCTTTTTTAGGATTTTTAAAAGTTGTGCTCTTCTTGGACATGGCAAAGCAGTCGCATCTACCAGGCAGCAGATCTAACAACTGACCAGTACAGAAAGCCCATGCACAGTGTCAGTACTGATACAGCCCACCTGTGCAGCACTTGCATGGCAGGATCAACACCTGCAGGAAGCCTCAGCACTGATTTGCACAATCCTACACATCCTGTGTGCATACCATCAGCTCAAGGGTGCAGATCAGTGAGCAGGAAAGTCCAGGCAGAAGCAAGATTAAAAAAAGCACTAGTAGCATGCTGACACTGTAGAGACCATTGAAGGGAGCATCCTCATCTAATGTCTTGAGATTACTTCACTGTGTTTTCCAGCTGATAGGGTTTAAATGCCTTCAGTTCAGATATCCATTCACTACAGAAATTCCAGCTTTCAAAATACATACCATCTGACCATTGGGAAAGTCCTGAAACTCAGCTACAGAGCTGTCCTCCATTAGTCAGACAAATACTCAATAAACAGGAAATTTTATCATATAAAAAAGCACCTAAATCAAGGCAGACAAATTTTATTATGGTAGGGAAAATGTTAGGTCGCTTCCAAACAGTGGTACAAAAATTTTCCTGGTGCTTAGGATGAACTGCCTCTATTAGGGCAGATTTTTTCTTCAGTTAAATGAGTGCTGGAACAGCTGGGACAATACCTCTCTACCTATGGGTCAGAATTTGCTGTCACACAAGTCTCAATCACAGATGTCCTCTGTCTGTATAAAAGATAAATATCACAGAGAGGATCCAAATACTCTGTTCTTTCTATAGACTTAACAGCCACCTGCTGCAGGTTTAGAAAGAAATCCGTGACAGGAATGACAACCTCACAGCAATATGTAAATCATGCACAAGTTAGCATAAAACATCAAGAAAGCTGGAAATAAACTCTTTGATTTGGTGGAGCACTGTGCAGAGCTCTGTTCCCAGACGTTGGCTCCCTCCTCCAGCTCCCAGCTGGGAAAAGACACCTTCCAAAGCCAGACACATCCTGTCTGACAGGACGCTGCTCTCCAAGAAGCCAGCCCATGGATGTTTAAGTTTCCTTTTAATTTCCTGCCAATTTCTTGAGAAGAAAGCAAAAGTAAAGGCAGCTCTTGTTTCTACCTCACACATTTTGTCTCAGGAGTTTGTGATTGGGAGCACATAAAGTCACACAGGGGTTTCTTAGCCGGGACTGAATTTTGGTGCTCTCCAAAGTCCAGGTGAGAAGCCAAGCCAGGTCAGACCACCAGGGCTGCAGCAGGAGGCAAAGCCAAAGTTAGGGATGGGATTTTTCCTGCCACCCCATTGCTCTGAACAGCCCATACGTGGGAAAGGAAGCCCCCCAGTGCCCAGGACTGCTGCTGCAGACCTGTTTCCAGCAAATGATGATGATGAAGAAGATGATGATATCCCAACCATGACCTCCAGGGTGACAGGCTGCAAGGCTGCCCCAAGCAGCCCAGGGCTTGGCTGGTGCTTGGCCCCCCCAGGACAGAGGGCATTTCCTCCTTGCACACACCCTACTCCTACCCACTGCCACCAAATGCAACAGGAAATGCAGCTTGCTGCAAAGAAACTAAATGGGAGTCTAACAAGAAAAAAAAAATAAAATTACTCTCTGTAACGTTACCACCAAGCTGATTCTGGAGTTCTGTTTGGAGCAGAAATATCACCTTCTTTTCAATGCCCTAGGTGGCATTTGCCCCTGATCACTGGTCACCCAGTCTGGCTGAAGAGAGCCCAGGCTGTGTCCCTTTCCCTGCCCTCTGTGTGCCTCCAGCAAACCTCCCTGTGCCAGCTGAAATCACCTGGCCTCCATCCGAAGTCCGTGTGAGCTGCCCACCCCCGGACACATGCACATCTCCAATGTCATCATGACACACACGCACCCCCAGACATTTGGGGTCTGAAAACCAGACCACATTTTACCCTCTGCAAGGCTCTTTGTGCTGAGCTGCCCTCCCTGCCTGCCAGAGACAGGCACAGTTAATGAACAGGGGTGCTGCATAATCAGCTCCTGTGGTAAGCCAGGGAAACCCTCGCCAGGCCATGAAAAGAAGTTTATGGTTTGGTTTAATAAACCCCTTAGCATAACAAAATTTAAAGTGAATTTTAAGGTAATTAAATTTACTTCTTTTCATTCCCACAGATTTTTTTTTTCTGAATTACAAGAAAGTAGGCATAGATCCCTACTTTTATATGCTTCCTGTGCTGTCTCACACTGCACCATGACAGTTTACTCCTGTCCTGTTGAAGCTGGCAGGCTCATATGCTGATGGTGCTCTGCTACTCCAAAATTACTGATGAGCTGCTAGGAAAGAATTGTAATCAAGATTATACAAAACACCTTTTTTCAATAACAATGCTTCTTCCATTTAGTACTCTCAAAGCTTTGCTTTCCATCCATCCATCCATCCATCCATCCATCCATCCATCCATCCATCCCTCCATCCTCTGGAGAGCTATTACATCCTCCCACAAAAATGCAGTTTCAGAGAGAGTCACCCAGAACAGCTAAGCTATTGAGGAGTATTTTGCCACCAGATTCACTGAGGGTTTTCCAAAATCCCACCATTCTTTGTGTTTTCTTCGCTCTTGGCTGTTACCCATTACCTTCCCAAAAGCCAAACATTCCTCCATACTCAACCCCAAAACACGCAGAGATAATTATAGCACAAGCCACTTGTGAGGCTACTACAAGTAAAAAACCTTATGAGAAGCCAATATTGTCTCAATCAATTAGGTTTTTTAAGCAATAAATCAAATAAAATGATACCGGCATACCTTCATGTTGGAGGAGTGAAGTTAGAAATAGTTCTACGGAAAACCAGCCAGTTCTTTGCCCCCCTTTGGCAACTGATCATTCCTTATGGCCATGCCTGTGTGAATGACTGAGAAGTTCCTCTGAGGTTTAAAGGTGTGAAACAGAGAAGCAGTGGTAAGGAAATTTTTCTTGCCCTCCCTCACAAAAGTCCTGCTTACTTTGGCTTTCTGTTCACAAAAAAAAACAAAACAAAAAAAAAAAAACACAAAAAACCAACACCTTAACACTAAACAACACCCCTCAAGTTTCTTTCAGCTCCTGGCTGAGTACCCACAGGGCACCTTTAATGCAGTGGCTCACACAGCACTTATGTTTTGGCTCTGGTCTCTGGTTAACAGGAAGGGAACGAGGACGTTGTGACATGTGAGAGGAAACAGGGTGGAGGAGGACAGTGGCGTGATCCTGGCTCCCTGGACTTTTTCTGCATGGTGGAATTTCCCAGGTGGGGTAAGCCCTGGTTAAGGACATTCCCCTGTCAAAGAGTCTGTCAGGAAATCCCAGGCTGGCGTAACGCTGCCAAAAAGGGGTGTAGAAAACACTGATATGAGATAAGAATAATGAAAAAGTGTTGTACAATGAGGTGAAGAGAAACCTGCAGGTACAGTGGGGTTTTCTTCCTGCCAGGGTCAGGTTCTCCTTGCCCACCTCCTGCCCTGCAGTGCTGGCTGTATGGCCACAGGCATTAAGTTGCATCTCAATATCCCTTTTTTGTCTTGGCACTACGGGGTAAACTGGACAAGCAGGTGCCTCTGTAGCATTCACGTAGAAAGCAAGAGAGTGTCCCACATGAAAAAAACCTTTGGGAGGTGGTGCAGGACAAACATCTCTCCTTGGCAACTGTCTGGCTTTCAGCAGGACTTTGCCCTCAGAAAGGTTGGAATGAGTTTCACAGGGTGTCAGTGTGAAAGCTCCCTATAGCCAGGAGCCTGGTGAAAATGAGAAGGGAGATATGTGTTAAAAAAATATAATAAAAAGGCAAAAAGTAGTCCCATTTACATACAGATGTATCAGGTGTGAAATAGTCACCTGCTTCAGTAGATAAAAATAACCTTCAGTACAAAAAAAGTGCCCTAGACTTTCCTAAAATGTGAGTAGATCCATCTGAATTATAATCCCTTATCTTTTCTTCTCCTTTCATCAGTGGCATGGGCCAGAATTCACCATGCATATCAAACATGGTGTGTAAGGACAGAACACCCAAATCTTTTCCAAGCAAACATCCCTCACTTTCAGTGCCTTGTGTTGCCCCTTCCCAAATGCAGCTACCTGATACAATTTGCAGCAGCTGGCACCAACAAGGCAAAAGCCCTGGACACTGCTCCCCCCTGCCCACTGTGTCCTCAGTGCCTCCTGCACTGGAACAAAGACGTTAAAAACAAACAGACCATCCTCAGACTTTATCCCCACCCTTGCCCTGCCCCAGCAAGCTGCAGGAGGGAGGCAGAGATGTTCTCTCCATCCCAAAGGTAGTAAATTCAAAACCTTGCCCCTGCAGGCAGGAAACTCTGCGTGGGCTCCATCTTCCTGTTCGCAGATGTGTTCTATCACTGGAACATTTTCAACTGATAATCTCGATGGGCTTGATACTTCTCTTTGAAATCAGGATGGTTTGTTCCAGCTGGGGCTGGTATTTGTTTGCTCACTGAAGGCCCGTGGTGCCCTCACTCTTGTCTAACACGTGTCAGGGTGGTGCCTCACCCAGACCCTTGCCCTGCCCTCTCCTGCAGCAGCTGTGAAGCAAAAGCTGCTGCCTTTGGGGACCTGGGGGGCTTCTGAGTGCCTTCACAAGATGTTGAGATCTCTCTGCACAGAGGGGAGGCTGCAGCCCCAAAGAGGCACAGATGGTCCAGCACCACAGGCAGCAGGAGCAGCATCTGGGGCACCCCTCAGCTCATCCTTTCTGCCAGGTGTCACCGCCTTTGGAGTTAGGGCAGCTCAGGTGCTTTGCCTCCAAAAATCACAGGGGACATTTGTTATCTGCTGAATATGTGATGGAGGTCAGCCCCCTCCTGGGCACCACTCACCTGTGCAAAGAGGTGAGTACCTGCTGCAAAGAAAAGGAAAAATCAAGTCTGACAAGAAAAGAAAGAGTAAAAATACCACAGCTGCTGCATGGCAGGGCAGCATGAAACATCACAACTCCAGCCAGAAACGAAAACATCTTCTTGTGTCAATGTTTGTTGTACACAATTACAGGGGCAACAGGACATCAGGAAGAAATGTGTTAACATAGGGAACCTGCATTTCAACCAGCAGATATGAAACTTCTGGGATTGGAAGATGCACATATGTTGAACGTGTTTTACAACAATGTAAAGCAATATAATATCTGCTGTTACTGGAGCACCTGATTTTTTTGTTGGATTCTTAGGATATTTTTTCAGTAATGTAACTTTCTTTTTCTAATTATACTTATCAAAGCAAGAGCAAAAAGCAAGGCACAGCAAAAGCAAATAATACACAGGGAAAAAATACAAATGTGGAGTAGAAAGATATGAAACCATTAGAAGGAAGAAACAGCTAGAGACAAAAATAGCTGCTTTGCCAAGAGCAAGCGACAATTCCCTGAGAGAAGCTGACTCAGAAAAGAGGGCAAGCAGGACTGGAAAGCATGACTCACTCAGCTCAGGGAAAACCGAAGGGTAGGAAGGAGTGGAAAGAGCTGACTGCAGGATGGCAAGAGGGGAAAAACCCTGTAATTTGTCATGGTTCTTTCACTGCAGGTCCTTGTGCCATGCCTCTCACCTACTGCACTCCCACAGGCATGTCCCACCTGGAAGCTCTTTTGTGAGATCCTTCAGAGTGAGCAGCCACACCACAGAAGATGAATAGTCCTTCTCACATAAATACTCCTGGTTATTGCATAATATACTTTTAAATCTCAGCCTGCAGCAGAGATTTAGAGGGAAAAGGGACAGCCCTGTACCAAACTGAACCAAAAACCACAGGTGCCTTCAGAGGGCCCAAGCACAAGGGCAAAGGGTGAAAAAGTCCATTTTCAGAACTGATCAGGGAAGGAGAGAGTAAAAATTGGAGGAGACAAAATGTTTAATGGATGGCTGATCCAGAGAACACTGACAGCATGTCTTGCTCTCAGACCATAGACACTTAATTTTCTATGTAGCAGAAAGAACTAACTTCAGATGTACCATTCTACCCTGGTAAAGTTTACTCCTCTCAATGCTTTTGTGGTTTAGGGGAAAAAAAATCAGATTTAAAATAATATTTTGGGGGGGGAAAATCATCCTCTGAAGCATAGTCTTCAACCTAAGAGTTATCAAATTGATGTCATCAACTGATTTCACTTTCAAACAAACTTCAAGTCAAAGAGCCTCAGTGGTATTTGTGACATTTGTTTTCAAAACATAAACTACACAGGAGTTAGAAAACAAACCACCACCAAGACAAATATGTTGTGGCTTATGTTTTTCATTTGAGAGTCATCCCAGACTCTTTTTCGGTGCCTCAAAGCCCTCTTCTGGCCACATTCATTAAGGGATTAATCTATTAAGCCCACGCCAGCTGACAGAGTTGGGATGTGGGGGAGCGCATGTTGCACTTTCACTTAGTTTTAGTGATGTGCTCACTTTGCATCTGGGGCTCACAGAAAGTAACTCATCATTCAGTTCTGTAGCATTCCCCCACAAAATCCCTCTTTCCCCTTCCAAGCGGAGAAGCTCCCGTACAATTCACCATGACAGACTGGGTCGCAGAGCAGACCCAGGAGTCTACAGAATATGCCCACAAGAGGCTGGTAACACCAACAGTGAAGGAGGACACAGTAATTGGAACAGGATTTTACAATCACTGGCCAGATACAAGCTAGGTTCCCTTACATGAGAGTTCAGATCTGGGTGACAAGCACTGTGGTGAATTAACAATTCAGGAAGACTCAAAGATCCAGATTCAAGGACATAAAACATTTCCCTGGTTTCAAATACACTGGTCTTGCACCATAAATTGGACAGCTAATGTTAGAAGTTACCTTATACACTGCTAACTGCAGGGCTAAACCATAGGATGAACACAAGAAGCCCTATTCCAACCAGATCAAAAACCATGTTGTTTTGGCTTTTTGCCAGCCCTGGTGAGCCTCCTGTCCCTGTGTCTGATGGATGAGGCTCAAGCCCCTGCCCTGCCAGCAACCTATGCCATTTCAGGCTAGTTACATGCCTCCTCTGAGTCACCACAGCTTCTGAGGAATACTTGGCACATGATGAAAACCTGCCTGTGCACTCCTCATCTTGATTCCAAATGCTTTGTGTTTCTTTTAAAAAGTTCTCCAGCTATGATATGTCACACCTACAGTCATGTGAGAACACAACACACATGGCTTCAAACCAACTGTAAGCAGAGTTTGGAACTGTACCTAACAGGATTGCTGTGTCAGTGCTGTCAGCAGGGCACAGAGGAAGAGGTGGGTGAGCAGCCTGAGTGGAAAGAACTGTTCCTTTTTCCAAACACGTGGAGCAATACATCTATGTGCATTCAGTGTGCTGTCTCAGAGAAGTGAGTCTGTCCCACACAATCAGTATTGCCTTTGGAAATCTCCACATGACCAAATCCCCGACCTTCTTCCTCTCCTTGATGTCACAGAGCAAGAGCTTTTTGCATGTTGCTTTTCCTTAACTGCATCCTACCTTTTGCTTCCCCTCTCTGTCCTACTCCCCACTCTCACTTCCCCTCTGAGGAGGCCTGGGACTTGACCTCACACCACAATGAAAAGTCGCTCATACTTTGCAGCCTCTCTCGTTCATTTTTGGCTGAGTGAAGGCTGATTTAGGCTGGACATGATGGCAGCACACTTCAATACAGCTCCAGAACCAAATGCTGGGAAGAAGCAGCTTTGCCTTTGCCCTGTCCCTCGGGGCTGTTGGGACTAGTGAGAGCAGGCTGGGCATGGCCCCAGCTCTGTGCTCCGGAGGAGTGTGTGAGCAGCACCCAGATCACACCCCTGGCCCTTGCCCCTACCCTGCCCCCTTCAGCAGCCACCACAGAATGAGAGGGGAACAGAAAAACAGAACAAATACTTGGCAATACTACCACAGCACTCTCTCCTAGCTGCCAGGATTTTATCATTCAGGGATTTTTAGCCTGGTCGAACAGGCTATTTTTGGCTATATATGTCAGAAATCAGCACAAAGGGCATTGCACCCTGCTTACCACTTTCCCAGCTGTGAGCCCTGGCTGCAAGCTAAGTCCAAGGCAAGCCAGTGGACATCCCCCAAATCCTCCACCCTTGGGCCATCCCAGAGACTGCCCAGTCTGTACCAGGCAGCCACTCTCCCCCTCCCCATGGCCCTGCAAACACAGCACTGCACGGGTCAGTGGTCACACAGCCTGCCAGTGTAGGATACCCTACAGCCCTTCAACACTGTGACTGACTCACAGGACATGTCTCCTCAATTTTTCTCCTATCATTTAAGCAAAAACTGTTCATAAGATAGAGAAGCAATGACCATGTTGCATCTGCTCTTCACCCTTTTAAAATGAAGTCATTTAAGGGTTTCCTGTGGATCAGACAGGCTGCAAAAGCCCTCAAAGAAGGAAGCCTAGATTATATACAAGCTTTTATTATGTGTCAGGCCTGATACACCAACAGAGGCAAACATCAGTGTGCTTCAGTGCTAGGTCTCATGTCAGGCACAAATCACTCCTCTTCAAATACAAGTCACCTAAAAAAAAGTCACTTAGAGGGAATTTAATCTATAAACCATAGCATGAAACTCCCACCCAACACACAGCACAAAATATAACAGGTAAAACTAAGGGAATTACAATGCAATAAAGAATGTGGGGTTACAGCAAACAAGATAAACTGAGACTTAATCAGATTAAATGGTTCAAGTAAACTTGCCCTCTTTATTAGGAATTTTTCATTCTCTGAGCTTTTTGGCTATTTAAATTGCTTTCCTGATCACATCAGGAAATAAGACAGTATAGCCTTCTGCATATCATAAGCATTACAATAAGATACATACATTAAAAAAAATCAAGGTCTTTGAAAACAAGTTCTTTCTCTAACATACAGAGCTCTACACTGCTCCCAACGGAGATTAAGAGCCTTCCAAACAGTCTAAATACATATGAAATAATCTGGACTTAAGGAGTAAGTGCTTTATAAATGAAAAACACATTTGTGACTGAAGTTTTTTGCTGTTACTGAAACTGTCATGAATGGAAGAATGTTTCAACTTACACTTCTGCAACAAAACCAAAGCAAAACGCCAGTATCCTCCACCCTCTAGAAGGCAACATCAAACCTTCGTTTTTGTCATGTACACATGAAATTGTCACCTGTAGTACACAAAAAGTTGTACAGACACTTGTAGTAAGCAAAGTTTCCATTTTTAATTGCTTACCTCTAAGAAGTAAAACAATGAAAAATGGTGATTTAAATCTCATGAAGCAGTGCTGCATTGCAGATGAAATTAGAAGCAACTAAAAACCTGAAAAAAGGGAAACTTTTACCTTTTATCCTCCCTTCTCATCAACAATTCAACTAACGTTTTTACTAAATTTCTAGAAGGAAGAAATCAGCCTAAGAAGATATACATGATAAACAATACTCTCAAAGTATTACAGTGCAACACTAATGTATATAAAATGGAGTTTACTCATTTTATAAATAAATTACTCTGAAATGTTCACACAATAAACACAATAAAAGTAGTTCCTTTCACTGGAATTTGAGGGAGCTGGGCTTTGAATAAATAAATTAAAAGAGAAAATATCTATTGAAATATTAATAATCAAAATTATCAGTACAATAATAAAAATATCACAAATAATACAATTTCTTAATTTCAAATGAAGAAAATGGAAAGAAAAGGAAGACAGGGCTTTGAAAAACCTTGTGAATTAATTTTTTATGTGTCAAGGAAAATACTTAACAGGTGCTGAGAAATTCCTTTCCAGTACTGCTTCACATTAAGTAACTTCAAAAATAACCATCATCTTAACCTAAGTACCTATTAAAATTCTTTTAGAAGTTTAAAGAAACTGATTTTAAAATATTTTATTGCTTCTGAGTTTGCATATCCCATACATACACAACTCATAATGGTGATGGCAATAAGATGAGAATAGAAATGAAAAATCACTCACAGATCACCTGAATGACATCTAAAAGCACAGTGTCCCCAAACTCAGGTAAATCCTCAGTTTCTTCATTTCTTTCCCTGTCTATTTCAGAGCCTAAAGAAATAAAATCTTAATCCTCATTCTAAATCAACTGGCAATTTCCCTGAAGTTCATTACCAATAAGTTAGTTCATATGTTAATAAATTAATCTAATTAATCTAAAGGATGAGGTTCTACCAGAAGGTAATTAGATTAATAGCAGTCCTGTTCTTTTTCCCTCAACTGTCAAAGCATTCAAAAGAATATTTTCTTCTCTCCCTGTGCTTGGTAGCTAACAGTGATATAAAGCTGCTGTTGAGGAGCAGTAGCAAGCACTATAACACCCAGAGAAGACACATGCAGCCACAACATTTTCACATACAATATGGCTTTAGGAGTTAAACCTAATGGTCAGTCCACAATTTCAAAGTAAGTCTGAAGTCCTATTCCCATGAGCATTATTAGGATAGAGTTGTTATTCAGGATTAAAGTCTTTACCTATTTTAAAAATCACATCTGGAAAAGATGAAAGGTCATTTTCCATTGTGGTAGTTTACTTTCCCAGACCTGAATTGGTGTGGCCTCTTTTTAGCAGAGGATAAATTGCCATTACAATACTAAAGCAAGAAAGTTACCCAATGCTAATATATAGGCAGATGCTGTGTGAGGCAGTAGTCACTAGGAACCAGCAAATTGGACCTCTTAATTGCTGATTTGAAAAGCTAAGAATAGGTGCTGTTTCAGTGTACACAATTCCTCCAGACATGTTTAAACATTTTTGAATTGTTACATTTATAGATGGATGTACCGATGCCTTTTACATGCCAAAATAATTTGTATTTGTTTTTAAACCACTTCTCAGTTGCTCTTTATAATGAATAAAACAAGAAACACTGTTGCTGTAGCTGGTAGCATTGGCTCTCTTAGGGTTCTGGCAGTAAGAGCACAAACTTCCTTAGGAGAGCAGCAAACCTAACAAAGGGGAAAACTTTTCTAACATAAAGACATCTCAATTATTTCACTCTGCAACCTGCCAATTTGTCTTAATAATCTTCTCAGTTTGCTCACAAAGACTCAACCTGGTTTTGACACAAGCCAATGAAGACTGGCTTGGGCCTGAGTGGAACCAAAAATAAGACAGCATGGAACACTTCTCTGCTGTTAAATTTGGGATTTGAGTTTAATAAAAACTGTTTTCATAGTGCTTCTAGTTAAAACTGTAGACAGGCTCAGTCAAATAAGCAGCATAAATGCCAGGCCAGGAGGCTGGAGAGCCACCAGCTGCCAGCCCAGCAAACCTGGGTCTGTGCCAAGCAGATACACAAAGGCAACACTGGGCACGCCTGGCTTTTGGGTGCAGGGTGTTCCACCTTTTGTACTGGCAGCAGTGCAGTTCATGCAGAAATGACAGAACTGCCAGGCCCTGAAGAGGAGTCATTGCATGGCCTTGAGCACCACTGCCAAAGCACCCCAGGTGCCCTCGGGTCACCTGGCCTCCCCATCCAGACACAGACACCAAGGACACAGCAGAGCCACAGAACAGCTGCAGCTGGCAGGGAATGGAAACACTTCCACTAGCAAATGAAACACTTTCACTGGCAAATGCTTTAAGCTTCAAGTAGATAAGCCTGCAACTTGAACTTGCAGAAACTGCCTGAGCAGTGTTTTCACTGAGGTCACAAAACACACATACCCTCACTACCAATAAATGAAGAAGCAGACAGTGTATCAAAGCTCAAAAGAAATTCAGTAGTACAGGAAACCAAACTAAAATACTGGCTATTTGCACTATTTGATTGCACAATTAAATGTCAGCAAATTCTTCATTACTTCATTCTACAGATATTGTGATTGTGCTTCCTTGATGACTTTGGTACCCCCCCTTCATGTTTCTAATTAGGACTTTGAAACAAGAACAGACTGTGCTTCTCTGACACACAACTGGAGGAGACATCTCTTAACCTCTGGAATGCTGAAAGACCATTCCCAAAATCCTTCCCAGGTTTCACACACTGCTCTGAGCAACAAGACTCTGGCAACAGAATCAGGATTAAATTAGGCATACAGTGCAGACAACTAGTAAAGCTAATAACCCAAATAGTTTCTTATTGAATCCTGCCAATTTAATTTAAGGTGCTCTCTAATAATCTCAGGTATGAATGATAAGCTTGAAGGAATCAATCTTCCAGGAAGATATGGCCTGGAGAGTCAACTCCTCTTTACCATCTTTCACAGCTACCCAGAGTTAAGGCCACCCTACTTATCCTGCATGCAAGTACAGTACCCAGAGTTCCTCTGTATCATCCAGCCGCATTCCACAGCTCAAAAGAGCAACTGTATTTCGGCTATAGCAAAAGACAACATAGGGATACCCATTTGTGCTAAGTTTGCAGAGGGCACACATAAGATAAAAATGCATCTATTTGATTCTTAACAATTATTTCATTAGGGTGCAGGTTATGTGGCAAGTAATGAGCCACAGACATCTCCCAAGCATCCACAAAGTGCACAGCAATTCCTGAGAACATCTTCCTCATGACAGAATCAAGCTGAAAGGAATACCAGTCGCTGTTGAAGAGGCTCACTTCCGGGCCAAGCTCCTGAACGTTGGCGGTTCTGATGACGATGGCAGTCTTGGGGCTGCGGTCCAGCAGCTGCAGGACGGCCCTGCGGATGTTCCTGAGCCGCCGGATGTACACTTCCACGGGGAAGGTGCTGAAGTGGGACCAGATGGTGATGGCTATGACGGTGTTCCTGCCGCCCACGATGCTGTTGAGCTCGTTGGCGATGTAGCGCAGCTCGCTGCTGAACACCGTGGAGAAGCGGATGGGCGGCCCGTGGCAGCGGAACTTGAGCAGGATGTTGTGCTTCAGGTCCACGGACATGAAAGGGCCCACGTTCTTAGGGCTCCCCAGGTCGAATTCCACTAGATCTGAAAGCCCAGGAGCAAGTGTTAGTGAAATGCGGCACAAGAACTTCAAACTGCCAACACTTGGACCACAGGGCAAAGCAGGAGTAGATAAGAAAATCTGAATATATTTCAGAGAACTCTAAGATTAAACAAGTGAGCAGCATTTTTCAGAGCGGAGTTTATGGGTGTTGAAATCTGAAGGACAGCACGTTTGGATTTCATGAGGCTGTCAATGCCTTTTCCAAGTTTTCCAACCTATTTCCTTCTCTCTCGTAAAAAAAGTGATTTTTCAAATAGTCATATTTACTCTCTGAATCCAGGGTTCACAAGAACCCTTCTAGCAATTTTAGCACTCCATTATATTTAAAGATTACTTCAAATTGTAGAAATTAAGGCAGCTCAAAGACTGTATTCCAACGCAATTGAAGTGCTTCAGGGTAAAGGGATGAGGGAAGCAGGAATATTTAATTGCCTACTGAAATTCTTCTATTTAAGTAACTTGAATAAGGAAAAGGGTCCCAAAACCTAAAAACAGCAATGGAGGAAATTTGCTACTTCATTCCAAAATCTCTTGTGTGACTGGGATGCTGCAAGGCCTTACAGAGGCAACCCAAGTGACTTTCTGCCATGCTTCCCGTGGTGGCCATCTGAACTCACAACCACAGCAGCAGACTTGTTTACAAGGACAACTTTGCAGATACCTGGTAGTCCCATTTACAAGGCTTATATGTTTTCAGTGTTTGCTCAAACATCTGACTGTCTGCCAGGACTTCTGATGAAGTTTTGTCTTTTCCTTTGTTCTGTCAGTGTCACTCAGTAAAACCAGCTCTGTGTCCGAGATGTGAAAAATAAGGCTTTGTAAAGATCCTTAACGACAAAGTTAAATAACAAAGAAGTACCTGGAACAAATGCTGTCAAATATTCAAACCACTGCCTTATTGTAGAGTCTCCAAACAGGTGGATTACTTTTCCTTGTAAGCACTCAGTTATATCATCTGATTTGTTAAAATTATGGATCCAATGTGTTCTGGACCTCCACTGGTCTTCATAATAATAACCAGAAGGGGAAACTGTGGGATCTTCAACTCTGTCCATACTGCTTAAATCTGGAAGAGAAAAATCCTTTGACATTAACATGTAACCAAAGCAGCCTCCATAACCTCCACGGACAGGCAGTCAGTGACTGCTGACAAGAGCTGGGGGGCCGGTTATAGTTCAGCTCGGTTTAAATTGAACGGTAACTCTGCCGCTGATGTAAAAACGCGTCTGACACCTTTCTCCCGGGGCTGGAAGTGCTCAGCGGTGGTGTGTGCCCGGGCCGAGCGGAGCGGAGTCAGGGACGCCAGCGGAGCATCGTCCCCATCCCGGCCGGACCCGCCGTGCCCGGAACACTGCTGCCCTCCAGCGGGGACAACCTGCTAACACCCGGGAGAAACATCCGAAAAACACAAAACGAACCCACCAAAATCCCCAAACAGACCACAACAACCCCCCAGGAAAACTACTACTACTGAAAAACACATACCCCGGCACTCTAGAAGAGTAAAGTCTGAACCATAAGGCCTCTAAACCCAGAAAATGCCAGAATTAAAGCTATGACCAAAAATGTTGTATGTGCCATTCGAATATGATAATCATGAGAATCCCTAACCCCGTGGATTTCATACTTTCTCTCTGCTATCTATCCCCCTCCCAATTTACTGCCTGGGACAGGCAGCCCCCTGAGGAGCAACTACACCCCAGGGAAGCTCTGTTCCATAGGATGCCTTTTTAACTAGCAGAAGTTGAGCAATAACTTGCAACAAAGGGATCAGGATTACAGGAAATTACAGAAAGAGAAGCTGCAATCTCATGGTTATATCAGCCAAATATTGCCATATTTATCTTATAACCAGGGTGATATTGGTACATCAAAGTTCCATGAGATTGTTTCAGGTTCCTCCTTTACCATTTGTGTATTCAAATACCTCAGCAGAGCAAACATGGAGATCTTCCCTGGCACAAACAGCAGCTGCATGGAGCAGACACTTCCAGCTGTTTAAACACTTCTACTCACCTTGGTGTGGAGACTGCTAACAACAGTCCATGCCCTGTCACAATTTACAGCTGTTTAATAAAGCATACTTGACCATGGCCAAAGGGTGGGGGACTGTTTGAATTATGTAAAAGTATAAGCACTGGAATTCCAGGGCCCAAAAGCATCCTCTGGTAGATGCTTCATTATAACACAGATAGAGCCAACCATAAGCATCTTTCTAATAAGCATTTTTAACTGCTTATTCTATGCAATATCCTCTGCATGTTGTATTAGTAGATGTTAACCTTAGAGGTTAGAGGATGTCAACCTCCTTACACCTCACAGGGACACTGTGAAAAACAAATTACTACAACATTTTTATAATACAAATAATATTATCACAAAGCCGTCAGAAAATTCTATCTCTGGATGATTCTTTAAATCTGACAGTTGAAACAAGGAATAAAAGAAAAGCCCAACTAATAATGTGGACTCATCCAATATTTATAAACAGGAGAAAGAGGAAAAAAAGCCTCACATGGTCATGCAATTAAAGACTAATTCGTAATGTGAATTCACAACTTGAGTTTGTTTGGTTCTAAGTTTTGATATAAAAGCAATTAAATTTTTTTACATTTTAGATGGATTCTTATATATATGCAACAGTGGTACTATAACAACTTTTTGGTGCCCCACAGTAAATCAGCATTTCAAGTCTGTGTAGAGCAACATACCAGTTTTGGCCCAGAATTCAGAATTGGCCTTTACTTTGAGATTTTATAAAAGAGACTAAAAGCTCCAACCTGAGGTTAAAAAACAAGGATAGAAATAAAAACTTGGATTACAGAGAGAAAAAAAAAAAATTTAAAACAGTTGATCTACATTTACCACCACACAAAAAAACACGTACAAGAAGAACAGCAGAACAATGAATTTGTGTGTACCATCAGTCCTAACAAATCCATACATTCACAAGCATTATACCAATGAGTTCATTGTATTTATTTAGAGACTGCTGTACTTGGAAGGAATTTCCCTGAGGAAATGTGCTACTCCTATCAACCCTTTTTAACCCAGCATTAATCCTCAGGACATTGTAGGCAGGCTTTGATCATTCATAGCTCCTGGAAGAAGAGTGACAATCAAATTTTGAATTTGCAGCAGTTTCTGTCAGGAAATAAACAAGATTAAAAAAGCAACAAAACCACATCAGCTAAAGGATCTGAACAAAGAAAAGAGGTCGAGGGTAAAATGCTGCAAGCCTAGTAGCAGAACTGTATTTTTTTAGTGAACAGTAAAACTAAAAGCAAGAAATGCTTTAAGTTGTCTTCTGTTCAGATCTTATTGCTCAGGCCTGTAACTCTACCTTAAAAGTCTCTTGTAACCTTATGAAAAAATACGGAAAGTTTTCATTTAAAAATATTCTCTGTGCATCACATTTTATGCAGACTTTTTAGAAGCATAAAAAGCTTGCATTTGGATATGAATGAGATAAAACCTCTGAGTTTATTTTAGTACAGACTGTCTTTGTTCTGTTCTTAGAAAGGGCACAGAACAATTAGGTTCTGGTCCAGTGCTTTAAGTTCTGACATCCTGTAGTAACACAAATTATTGCAATACTTGAATGCAGTTATCTAAAATCCGTTAAACATTCTTAGCAAAGAAAGAAATTAAGAAACACCACACAGTTGTTTTCATTAGATTGAGAGTTTGGTAAGCAGTTACTCAAAGACATTTTACAGTGTGAGTAAATGCTAGGGGAAATAAAAGACATTTTTGGCAAGAGAACAAACTTCTCTCTTCTTTTGATTTATTTTTTTTGCTAAAAATCCCATTTATGTATGCAATTTTAGGAAACATTTCTCATTATTTCTGAAATTCTATTGCAGTTAATACCCAAAATCCTTCATAGTCTCAATAGAAATCTGATACTGATTTTTATGCCATGCTAAAAAACCAAAGAAATTATTATCTGATGCCTGTTGTTCTTTTTTAGAAATTTAATTATGAATTACAAACAAGAATCTTATGCAGTTACCTGTAAATGCCTTGGGCTTTACAATGACTGAATCTGGTCCATTGGAGAGTATCGGCCTTTTGATATTCACATCACTTGAACAAAAAACGAACACAGTAATATTAGTAAGATTTCCTGTGAAACTTGAAGGTAATATTAATCTCATTTTTTTTCTTAGTTCCACTTCAAATAAACACACAGTACTATGAATTTTTACTCAAATCTTACCCTACTTCCTATAGCTGAATTCATTCCACATTTACTTTGGGACTATTCTGAACCTGAATTCAAAATTTCATGACACTGACACAAATCTTGTACACCCTTGTACCTACACAAATCTCAATAAAGCAATCAAGCTGTCAGAGGTCTGCAGGTAGCTTTTGGGGATGATGTTCCCAGCTTGGAGAACTTTAGGGACAAACCACTGCAATGGTACAGGGCTGCAGCAGGAGCTCCCAGCTGATTAATACTAAGCTCTTGTCCTGTCTTTTGCCACTGCTTTGAAGAGAATCCTTGCTATTTTTTTTCTCCATTTAAGAAATAAATTATTTGAAATTTCTATAAGCCAGTTCAGTCAAAGATCTCAGAGCTGAATGGAACAAACAATCAACAAAAACAAAACCAGGAAAAACACCTTTCCCATTTCCATATGGAAACATCACCAATAAAAATAAGCCATATTTTACAGGTGGACTGGCAGAGACACAGAAAGTCAAAATACCCACTTACAAACCTGATATGGAAGAGCCAAGAAAAAATTCCACTGATGCTTACTTCTTATTTCTGGTCTTGGTTATGAACATGCCCACATACTTTCCTAAATTAAACTATTTGGAGCTGCTATTCTAAAATCTTTCCCAACTTGGGCCTCAAGTGAACATAGTGCCAAGAAACCTTCCTACAACATCTTTGTTGGAGAGCAAGGCAGTAGCCTACAACTCTGACACTACATAAAATTATCTAAATTCAGCTGTGTAATTTCATACAGAAGAAGTTCTGTCACACGTACCCAGGCACTAAGAGATGGTTTGAGGGTTTTTTTAAATGCTGAATGCACAAATAAAATATGACTGTAAAACTAATTTAGTTTGACACTTAAAATAACATGCACAGATAATTTCCACTTGCATGGATATTGCTCAGCAATTTGTTCTACCAGGTGTTTTCTTCATGAAAACTGTTTCTATGACTTGAAAGTCATATTGAGCAACAAGGAACACATTTAAGATCATTTTTGATGAGGACAAAAACAATTGGTAATTTCTGTAAAAGTAAGTCTAAAACCCAGACCCTTTTTAGGTAGTTTAGATTTGGCCAAAAGTACTTCTCAAAGCATTGTTATTGCAAGTATAGGTATGGAAACAGAAATAAGGAAACAGTGCCCCAAACCACCATGAGATTTAGACAGCATGCTCTTGTGAAATTCAGTAGGGTTGAATTCAAAGCACAGAAAAAGAGCTACATGCCAAGTTTCTTTAGGATTGCTGTCTAAGATTCTTGCACAGCTGAATGAAGGGGAACAGACTATTCAACAACTAACACCAAACACCTGGTCCTGAAGATAAACTCCTCTGCTAAGGCAATGTGTATTAAGCAATAGGCTAAAGTTTGCATTAAAAAAATACCCAAACAAAAAAACTTGACTGAATATATATAAATTCAACAACATACAAACCTTTGGAAAAAGAGGCTTTCCTCTTGTGTCAGAAGACCTTTCAGATATCCACCTTTGGCATGGTTGATTCGGCTGGCACAGGACAGTTTTCGAGGCTTGTAGCAGAACCATGGCTCACCCGTGTAGAGATCTGTGAAGTTACAGACTGGGAGACCTCCAGGCAAGCAAACATTGCACTCTGTAGTTTCTGAATACCTCCCAGACTTGAATGAGCTTTTGAAATAGACTCTGTCCGGCCTTTCCTCTCGTAAACGCAGGAGGACTTGGATTGCTTCACTTGGATGGACAAGTGACACAGAAACTTTGACCTCTCCTGGCCAAAGCAAGGTAAAGAAGACTTTGTAAAGGCCATTTTGGCAATCTACAATCCTTCCTGCTGCTCCAGCTTTCAGCCCAGGAGAGTGGATTCGTGCCTGTAAATAGTCTCCACCATACTGCTTGGGTTTTCCTTGGAAATCCTTCATACGAACAAGTACCTCCAACTGATCACCCACCTTGAAGAACCTGCTGGGTTTCTCAATCACAAAGTCACTGTGTGTGGGATCAGTGCTTTGTGCAAAGGCAATTTTGCCATCAGGAGGCTTTGGCCACTCTATTGCAGCAAGCAATGATTCCTGCTCCGCTTGTTCCCTTTTGGACAAGGTCTGCTGCGTGTACCCACAGTAAGGCTTCCTGGTAGTTTTGGTTGTCTGTGACAGAGAATGCTGGACATTGTTTTCTGTTATCCAATTTGATCCTAAAACTGTGTCATCATCCAGGTTCTGGGGAGAAAAAGATTACCTGAAATTGTGCTATGAAATGAAACACTGTGAATAATGATGCTTTGTCAGGAAATGATCCCAAGAACTGGGCTTTGCTTTACAGAGCTTTGAAGCTGACCAAATAAAGCAACTTCACTAGAAGACCCAAATCTATTACTTTCACCATGAGATTTCTGAGGAAACAGGTGGGCAACCTGTGGTTACCCTGATTTGGCAAACAAGCATTTAAAGAGATCATATCCAACGTATGGCTGCGTTTGAGCTACCAGTATACTCTCTAAATATCATCAATGTGGAAAAAAAGGACAAAAGGCGAGATGATTGAGTAATAACTCATGTTTTCTTTTCTTCTGCAGTAACATTTTAGTCTTGGAGCAGCATGAGGTCTAATGGCTGCCCCATGTAATACAAGAAAATAGGATTTCTTTGAGATGCTACACTGCAGGTTAAGCTGATGTATCCCCTGCACGTGCCTTCCAGAGAAGTCTGCTGCATGTAGCAGCTGCAGTCATTTATCTGGCCACAGTGACATCATTTCTTAGCTAATTATCTGAAATGCATGTTTCTCTGTAATGTGCACACCGGAAGAAATAAAAGAACAAAAGTCCAGATCCTTCTGGGACAATGAATTCATGAGTCAGTTGGCAAGTAGAATAGTGCAGGACAAGCTAGGACCAAACAGGAAAAAAAAATCTGCTTGTTTATTTATATGATTTTAAAATCTATGTAGAGCTGCTTCTAACACCAAATGAAACAGCAAGCAAAGCATCCCCTAATCCACACAAGAGTTTAAAAATTAAAATAGTTAAATACAAAACTAGACTAAGAGAGGGGGCTTCTGCTGCAACTTGAAAAAACTGTACTTAGTGCAAAAATATCAGTGTCCAGAAATGTATTTTCATGCGAATGATTGCAGATACCATTTTCTTTATGATATCACATAATTTTACAGGTCTGCATTAGGAAAAAATTTTAAAATAGCATAGTCTAAGACTCCAGAGGTACCCCATGAGACTTCTAATCAGCAAAAATACCCTTCAAATACACACAAAATCAGCAGTTAATGAGTAATTAATTACCAGGTGTATATATAGTAGCACTTATCCATAATCCTATTTCTTAAAGAAGGAAAATAGTTTTTCTAGCAAACATTAAAATTATGCAGTGTACCATTCACATAGTGTCAGACGATATGCTAGTTTAGATTTTAAAGACTGCTAAAAAAATTCAAACCACATTATTTGAAATCTTTAAAAATATCATTGTACTTACCAGTACCATATATAAATACCCTAATGTTTTTCATTTACCTCCTCCATAACTAACTGCTCAGTAATGTACTAAAGTCACAGCACTCATATTAAGCCCTCATTCATTGTTATAAATCTTTCTTAGGCCATGGAAATAAAATCATTTGAACCACACTGAGATTCAACATACTTTTTTAGATTAAAGGTAAACCTAACAAGCAATAGAAACACATAGGCTTTTGAAGTCTGTGAAATAAGTTGGTTTTGATCAGTTTTAGAGTAAGAGGATGAGCACATGATGATGTGGTGTGGATACACAATACCTGCTTTGATATCCAAGTTAACCATGAAACCTGAAACCGTAAGTTGCTACACTGTAGCTCTAAAACATAAATTGACACATACCCATCTATATACCAGATGTTAACATCACAATAGAAGCTTTTGCTTCTGTTTTATATTCCCACCCAGGATTTAAGAAATTTTCCCTGAAGGCCATATGAGAGAATTCATAATTATTTTTGTTTTCCATTACAGCAAGCCAAGCTGCAGATGTATGCTGCACATTACTTTTATGAGTCCAGTAAATTTCAGCCAAAGCTGAGAGTGAATCTCAGGCACAGTTCTACTTTAAATCTTGCCTACATGCATTCTTGAATTAAGCCAAGTTTCTATTTTTAGATACCTTCACAACTTCTCCCCTCACTTGCCCATGCATAAATAGATATATATATAAAACACAGAAAGTACTGCATGGAAATATTTTAAAAAGTTAGGTATATATTTTGATGCATCCAATAAGCTGGTAACAGTGTCTCAGCAAAAATATTTACACATTTTACTAAAGAGGGGTGAAAAGGAAAAATATGAGTGTACAATTAATTGTTGTTTTCAATGTAAATTCCCAAGAGAAAGTTTCTGGTTTTTAGTTGGTTCTTCAACAGTCAGTACTTCAGGCTGGGGGACATGGGAAAAACAAATCCTTTCAAATTAAGAAGAGATGCTTGCCTAAGACAGCTTAAAAGCTGACCTAGCCCTACTTTTAATCTTCTAAAAATTTCCTCAGGGTTTTTAACCCAGTCTTTCTGTCAGAGATGTAGAAGATGCCACTTCTGGCCTAGTTAGGCTTTCTGAAGTCTTTCCAGGGGCATAACTATATCTTTCAGTGGGAAAGAATGCAGAGAACACCAAGCCAACACACTCACTCAGAAAAGAGAACATGGTTTGATGTCTCCAAATCAGTCCAGCTACACAGATTTTTAGCAGAGCATAAGGCCAAAGCTCCTCACTTGCATGCAGCTGAGAACAAGGACAAGCACTGTCACTTCAACATCTCCAGGTTATGTCCCACTAAGCAGAATAGATCATACCACAAATATTTCCTCAGTCTATCTTCAAAGGGCCTGAGGGGGAAGCTCCATGAAGGTAGAAGCAGAGCTCCTTCAGCATCCTGAAGGATGATTCTTTCTCCAGCATCTTTGCTCATCTTTACAGCCCTCTTTCAAGTCCAACCAGGACCATGTATTGTTGTAGAATTATAAGCTTATGTGTGAAAATAAGCTACACTGTGTATGCTATTCACAGGAGAAAATATTCCAGAGATTCGCTGTGCCAATAAAGGCAGAAAAAGCTTCAGAGTCAATTAGCACACCAAAGACACTTGAGTGGAATAGAAAAGCTTTCCAAACCATCTTCCTTTTTTAAGTGTTTCCCAGGCTCAGCTCCAAACAAGTACTTAATTTCTCGTGCCCCTACAGATACACAAGACCTGCCCTAAGGTAAAAAAATTAGCTTAGTTTGTCCCCACTCCATTTCCTACTCCCTCTTGGTATTTCCAAATCTCTCTGGCTCCTCTATGTTGTCATACCTACACTGTGCAGAACTGAGGGCTTTCTACTATACTTAGCAGCCAAAACTAAATAAAATTCCTTTATGAAAAGCAGATAAAGAGGATTTCTCAAGAGTGCTCTGCCTTTATGACACAGATTCTTTTAGTGCTCATTACAGGGTCCATGTTGGATAACACCTGCTTCGCTTATTTCCATGTATATTCAAAGTGTCATGTATTTATAGTATAATTCCCAAGGAGCTTTGTTTGTTTGTTAGTTGGGTTTGAGGGTTTTTTGTTTGTGTAGGGGGAGGTTTTCTTGGGGTTATTGCTTTGTTGGGGTTTTTTCTATCATTACTTTTTTTAATTTACTGCATTTTGAAGCTAACCAGAGACCAAATGTGACCACAAAGTAATTTAATGGCTATCTGCCAAGTTACACAGGCAGGACAGAAGAGATTACATTTCAGCTAAGCACAAATAAATCCACTAGCAGTTCCTGCATTAGAGATGTCATAAAAAGGAAAAAAGGAAGATGTATTTTTATGAGAACTAAGGGAAGTTTCAGCTCATCTCCTCAGCTTTTGGCACTGTCACAGCCAACTAAGCAAAAATTAGATACAATGTATAGATTAACCCAGGCAATAACTCTCTCAAAGATATTCTAGAAGGGTCACAGAGTACTTGGGAAGATCTGCAATGAACACCTGTCCTCACAATGTAGGTGGCTGATGAAAACATTGAGTATTTCCATTGCTGCTGGAAAGGGGGAACTCCATCTCAAAGCCCAGTATCTTCCACCAGCTGTTAACTCCTGCCTTGGCCTGATACATCCTGAACAGCTGCTGCAAACCTGCAGGAGTCACTGTCACTAGAGCAGGAAACAACACAGGAGATTCCCAGGCAACAGGCACAGTGGGGAAATAAAAGTTCCAGGAGACAACATCTGAACCTGAACAAATACCAATTCCTGAAAGGTCAATCATCTTATTTTCAGTAATTTTACACTCCAGATACTTTGTTTGTTGTCTATGACAGATATGAAATCAGTTTTCCATCATTACCATCTCACAGCACTGAGTGGCTGCTGCTAAACTACTCTAAGTGTCAAAGCCAATCCTCAAAAGCCATTACCTGACAATCAAATGTTCCAGAAATAATTGCAATAAGATAAAGTTATCTTTTGTAGGCACCTGCAATTCAGCAGTAAGAATTTAAAACTTTGTTACACAGTCCTTTTGTTCAGTTTCAGCTGTCTGATTTCATAAGCTGCCCTGGCAAGAAACTTCCCTTCTCCCCATACACTCTCTCTTCTAGGTGCTTTCAAATAAAATAGTGCTCACAACTAATCCCAAAGTAGTTCTGTCACTCTAAAGGCCACTTGTACAAATACACAAACCCTCCTGCATTCTGAAAGCATGATATTTGGGCAACATCCTGATACTTCACAAAAAGTTACTGTATATTCTATCTGTCAGGCTATCCTGACAGAAAAAAAAATATAATAAAATAAAACCACATTTCTTCTGGTACTATATGATCAAGTAGGTGACCTCAAGGGAAGAGTTATGCCTAATAAAAAGTAAAGTAAATAATAAGCTGGCTACCAAATGTTTTGTAGACAGCTTGGTTGGTTTTTTGGGTTTTTTAAAACGCAAGATAAGGAAAGTACAATTCTGACATGGGTATGACTACTGGGAGGGTGTCATTAGTAGTTTAGGAAAACAAGAGAAAACATTCCAACATGAAAAATCATAAAATCCTAAAGCAAAAAAGAAGGGATACAGCTGACAATTGCATTAGATCTTGAGCTTTAGCCAGTTAGGTGGATGATTTGGGGATGAGAAGTATGTCTGATGCATTTACAAACATGTTCTCAACAGTAACCAATAATAAGCTCTCCTTCCAGAGCCTGAACAGATTTGATTACAGATATTCTGAGAGAGATTTGTAAGATTTTTTCTGGCTTTGATCTCTGACTGAAAAGAAACAGTATAAATGCCTATATTAGGCTGCCTGGAAAACTGAGCCAAGACAAATACAGGAGCAGGTCCACTCAGAAAAATCATGACAACAGAAGGGATTAGGGTTGCATGTTTTAGTGTAAAGACTTACCAGCAACACAGTACTTAACTGAGTTTAGAATAGCGGATACGTAAAGGGCAACAACAAGGACCTTATCATGGACAGTAGCAAGAAAAAGCACAGAGCAAACACTCAACCTGCATTTTCCATTTCACTCTCAAAGCACTGCCAGAGCCCTTTTCTCTAAGAAATGGAATTTTGAAATAGAAGGAAAACAGTTTAAGGTTCTAAATATCAACACTCCTCAGGCAACACCCTAGGTCAAAACCCAAAATAAAATAAAATCACAGAAAGAGGAAACAAAAGCTGCCTCCTATGACCAAAATGCTAACTTGAACGAAAGGTCCATCAAACACAATATTTTGATTGCTAATAATTTCTAACAGCAAGTATTTGGGAAAAGAAAACAGACCAAGCATGTTGTACCATTTTCTCCTGTAGACTTAACACACTTTCTAGCACTTTGTGGTTTAGATTTCTTAAATACTAGGATAAACATCTTTAAGATTTAGTATCCCCTAATGGATTTTTCTTCTGTGCATTCATCCAGATTTTTTGAATATATGCATTTAGTAACTACAAAGACTTACTGGAAGGGCTTCTCCAGCTTTGCTACAATCCATAAAAAATATCCCTGCTTCCTTTAAAATCAGCATCTGCAGTTTTTATTTAATGTGTCCACTAGTACTGGAATATGTAACAAACGCTCACTCTTCAGTTATTGATCCTGAGTCGCTTGTGATTTCAGCTTTCTCAAACATCTTCATTACCCTTACATGATCCTCTTCAACTGTATTTTGCATGGGGTGAGGGGGTTTTACAGCCCCTCTTTTGGACCACTTCATTGGGCATCACTAGCCAGGAGGAAGGAAGGTTCTGCAAGCAGCATATACACAACTTAAAAGCATAAAGCAATGACTGGCTGACGTGCACAAAGGACAGCTGTAACTTAACAAGGTGTTAGGCCAAGCATTACAATGCTCATCCACCAAATGCAGCACTGGAAGGCCTGGCCAGGCAGGCAGCCAGTGGGCAGTCAGCCTCCAGGGCTCCCTCAGACAGATCCTCATCCACCTTGACTTCAGTCTGGGGTTGCTGACTAAGCTGTTTGAAAGTACCTTTGCACTGAAGTGATAAGTAAAATGAAGAAATATGCAAGACAGACACAGCAGAGGGAAAAAGGGAAAGGCAAATAAAAATTACATCAGTACAGGCCAGAGATGAACAAGCTAGTAACAGCTCTGCAGGAGAAGGCCTAGATATTCCAGGAGACAGCAAACTCACCATGTGTCAGTGGCACAGCATTGTGGCAAGGAATTAACACGATCCTAACCAGCTGATTGAGCAAAGTTATAGTTCTCAACTTGATCATGGTGAAGTCAGACCTAGAACACTGTGTCTGGTTTTTGGACAACTCACGCCAGAGTAAAGCTGGCAAGACCAGCTAAGAGGCCTTGAGATGATTAAGGAACTGGAATCACAGTAAGGGAACCAAAGCATCTTTTTTTAAATCTGGAGAATACCAAAAGAGGATTTAATAGCAGTCTTTCACTACTTACAGGGAAGTCACAGAGGAATTGGAGTTAAATTGCACTCTAACAGAAAAAGAGGCAACTTCCTGTTGCACATAAGGCAAGCATTCTTTCCTCTAAGATGGTGCAACATTGCAACAGCCTAGGTAGGTTATGAAATATGAGTGCCCTTGAATACTGTAGAAAGTCAAAATTTCCTGTTGCAATCCAAGCTAATTCTGATACCAATCTTTTGAGGAGGGTGTTTGACTAAATACCTCCAGACATGCCTTCAACTATGAATTTCCTGAGATTCCAATTTATAGCTAAATGCTGTCAGTCAGCTTGGGCAAAATTATTGACTTTCAACTGTAAAGTTAGAATTGTCTATCTTGGAGAAGAAACAGGCTCTACTTACCTCTAATTGAAAAAAATTATGGACCAGCACCACAACAGCCAGCACTGCCATAAGCAGGCAGAAGAGCTGCAGCCTGAACGAGTCACGCCACATGGTCCATTCGTGTCTTTCCCTCCCATGTTAGACATTGCCATGACTTCCATTCACCACAGACATCAATGTCATTTCGTCTCAGCAGAGCACAAGAGAGTCCAGTTGACTTCCACTTCATTCCTGCAAGTGCATTTACAAAAACTATATTAAGTCCCAAAATGTTACTAGAACTAAAGTCAAGTTTTATACTGAAAGCTTACAAATGGTGGGACAATAACTAGTACAATAGAATGGCCAACACAGATGCTTTTTAGTGAAACTAATCTGAACAGCATTACCTATCATGCTACACAATTGTCTTGCATGTGCCAAAGCAAACCCTTATCATAAAGCTGGTCTCACCTGTACTTTAACAAAAAAAAAAAAAAAAAAAAGGCAAAATAACCACCACTCTATTTATCTGTTAGGCCACACCACCACCATCTAGAAATTACCAGACCAAAACAGAAACCTAGACATCTCTCATTTACCTGTTTACACATTCTAATAAGTTGTTATTAAACATTGATATCTGAAACAAATTTATAAGCAAGCTAAAACTTCCTTCAGTTTTCTGCTTGGGAAGAGGGGAAAAATAAATCAACTGCAGCATTAAAGAGGGGATACCCAAGAGATTTGAAAGGACTAAAATTTCACTTCATGCATCACCAATAACAGTACATTTCCCCTGTTTTGCTTTCTTATCATTCCTTTTATCTCAGGTACTCATATGCAACTCTAAAAATAATTTAAAAAATAACTTCTGTAAAGAATACAATGTGTTGGGATTCAGTGTTTCTGGTTCTTTAATAGTAGTACTGTCTTTCATTAACTTTCAAACAATATTCCTTTAAGATTGCTTAATGGCTGATCTGCTATAAAATAACAGACTTAACAGCCACTGATAAAGTTCTCAATGCTTGCTCAGAGTGACTCTTAAACCTTCCTTTCTTCCTAAGAAGGACAATTTTAATGCAATTTTTCTGCAAGAGCTCTTGCAGAAGCTCTAAGCTTGGAAACAGAAAACAGATGGCAAGGACAGTCAAAAGACACCAATCTCTCCAAACCCAGTATTCTCAAAGTAGCGTTACTCATACAACCATGCACCAAGTGCAACAACATAGTCAAATGATTATATAAACTTTGTATAACTTTCTATAAATAGTATAACTGAGAAATTATACAATTAAGATAATATAAAATTACAGTACCTATAGTTTTAAGACTATAGGAGAAATGCTGTGTAAATTGAAATGAAATATAAGGATACATTAGATATCAAAATTAAAAGATTGCTTATCAAATAAACATAGGCTAGAAAACTGAAATACATTACTGATATAACCAGGACAGCCTCAAAATAGACCACACATCAAATTGCTTTACAAGGATTATAGGGATTATAACTTCAAATGCTTTGCTGAGAATTACAGAGGTTGCATTTCTAACCAATGAACTAGCATTGAAAGAGAAAGACACCCATTAAAGTGAAAGCATCAAAATGCCACAAAAATGCACCTTTGTTGGAACAGTTCTGCACTAATACGAAATTTGCATAAAACAGGAAATTGGGTCATAGATTGATCAAATAAGTAAATATACTTAAGTACGTGAAAATGCTAATTTAAGGACATATATGCCCAATTGAGGAAGAAACACAAATACATTAAACAAAACCAGAATTTTCAATTCTGTTGCTGAGAATTCTTTCCACATCACCTAAAAGCACGATACTGAAAATTACCAGACTGTAATTTCAGACACCTAAAAAGACCACGAACGCTGTTCTATGTAATTTTATTCAGAATTTTGTAGATGCCACATACCCTAAAATCTTTAAATGTACAGATTCAGAGCTTTCTTTATGCTAGAGGCTTATTATTCTGCCAGTTTCATCACAATTGATGAATAATTGATCCCGTTCATTTTTTAATAAGCCCATAAGTACGCCAAAAGGCCTTAGGCCTTACCCTGCTCCTGAAATGTTCTCTGAAGCCCTCCACACAAAAGGACAGATAACCTTGGAAACAATACATTTAAAAATATCTATAGAAACACACACAAATATTTTTAATTAAATTCATACATTGGTGGTTTCCTTACAGAGGCACAAAATAAAATGGCAGTTACAACTTTTTACCTGTAAAATCACTTTAGTTTCTACAATGACCCAAGGCTTTTGTTGAAGTATTTTTATTCTTTTAAACTTCAATGCTGTGCCTTTGAATTTTCGACTATTTATTGCTAAGTGTTACCTTTGCTCCATGTTACCACATGCCCCATTTCACCCAGTGTTAAAAAAAAACGATTTAATGACATTTTTATGAATACCTCATTAAATTATGTCTCATGCTCCACTACAGGATTGTTGCTTTGGGTGTTTTTACAAGTTGTCAATTACTGTCAGCTCTCAATCCCCACAGCTCTCTAAGCCAGCAGCGTTACAAAAGCAGCTATGAGTGCAACCTCTCCAAATTCTGTCACGCAAATCTCAAAGGCACAGAGAAGCCGCTACCTCTGGCGATGCCCAAACCATGTCACTGGGGTGCAGGGGCTTGAGGCTTGATGTTCGCGTGGCTGCCAGCACGGAAAAGCAGATTTCCTGCTGTTTTTCGCAGATTCCGCCCTGGCAGCCCCCCAGCCCGCTGACATCCCGGGGGCAGCGCCGCAGCCCCCGCGGCGCTCCCGACCGGGACACACAGACCCACGAGCCAGGGGTGGGGCAGCGAGCAGGAGGCACTGCTTTGTTTTATTGCTTCAAAGGTACTTTTTACGGTGCCGCGGGGTGGGCATCCCCGGGCAGCGGCCAAGGCAGCCCCGGCACCCGCGGGCAGCGGAGCCGGGCAGCCCCGGCATCCCCGGGGAGAGGCGCAAGGCAGCGCCGGTACCCCCGGGCAGCGGAGCCGGGCAGCTGCAACATCCTCGGGCAACGGCAAAGGCAACCCCGGTACCCCCGGATGGCGGAGCCAGGCAGCCCCGGCAGCCGCGGGCAGCGGAGCCGGGCAGCTGCAGCATCCCCGGGCAGCGGCCAAGGCAGCCCCCAGGCCGGCAGGAAGCACCCTCAGCCGCCGCCCGCTGCACCCCGAGCGGCGCGGGCAGCGCGGCCCTGCGGGCGGGCGGACCCCGCCGCGGGGACGAGAGATCCGAGCAGGGCACCTGCCAACCCCGGCACCCCGCACCCGCCTCCCGCCCCGGCCCTCCGCCGCGGCCCCGGGCCCGCCGCCGCCCCTCTGCCCCGCCAGGCTTTCCCCCGCTCCCCGGACGAGCCGCGCAGGCCGCGCCGCCTCACGCCCTCACCGCAGCCCCCGGCGCTCCCGGGCCAGGCGGCGGCCTCGCCCCGGCCCGGAGGCGCTGGCTGTAAATGCGCCGCTCCCGCCGCCCCTCCCTCCTGCCCGCCCGCCCCTCACAGCGCCGGCCGCGCCTCCTCCCGCCCCGCCCCGCCCCAAGAGCGGCTCTGGCCCCGCGGCCGCTGCCGCAGCCTCTGCACCGAAAACAGGCAGGGAAAAGGCAAGCACAAAACCCAACAAAAACAACACCACCGTCCCTGTAATTTTCAAGCCACCGCGGGTGCCTAAGAAAGCAGGCTGTGGGGAGGGTGGCGGGGAGCCGGGCACTATGGCCCGGGTGGCACCACCCCGGTCCCGAGCATTGCCCCAGACTAGAGAGAAGGCTGACACGAACCATCGCAGCTCAAACGCTGCCGAAGGCCAATAGAGCAGGGAGCAGCAGAGGCGGCATCTTGGACAGAGAGAAGGTTGTGTAAGGAGAGTCTGGGCCCAGACACGGCCCAGCACAGCAGAACGGGGCAAATGCAGCTGCACTGCAGGCAGGACTTCAAGAGGTTGATGAGGACGTGCAGAATCAGTGTTGAGCTTTGCACCCTGCGCCGGAGCCGGGCCATACTTTGAACCTGCAGGACATCTGCAGTTAGTTTTATAAACACTTGTGAACGCTGCATAAGTATGGGAGTGGCGAAACACTCACCTGCCAGCAGTTCTTTGTATGAGTACAGCTTAAGGGCCTGAGCTTATTTTTCCTAAGGAATTTTTTTTTACTTTAAACTAGAAACAAGACAGAGCAGCTGAAATATTGTCTAGCCATTAGCAATTGCCTGCTTTTGTCTTCTGCCCCCTCCCCATCAGCCATAGCTATTTTGGAGAAGTGATCTTACCTCTATTTTCCTCATTTCTGCATCTTACAACAGTGGTTACCTGGTAGAGATAGAAAGTAAAATCTCAACAGGCACCAGCTTTTATTTCTATTCTACACTGTAGGTCAAGAATTGAAAGCCATCTGGCTGTATAAGCAGAACACATCAAAAAGACAGTATTTTGGAAGATAATTGGTACTGTGGTTTTTTTACTCCCTCTCAAGATACAAAATCTATCAGTTCTATAGCAGTCTCATTTCTCTTCACTCTTTCTTCATGAGCCATGCAGTGCATCAAATTCCCCTACAAACTCTGCAGCTCAAAGTGCAACCTAAGGCAAAGCTTGTGTGCCAAATGCCAAGCATTATCCCATCTCTTAATAGATCTGGAGTGATGTTGGGGGTGGTGGTATGGAAGGTGACAACAGTGAGAAAACCTGTCACTTCTAAGGAAATAGGTACTGCTATGCTATCTTCTGCCACATTTTACATTTTACCTCTCCTCAGAGATGGGAAGGAATCCCCACACTACTTCTCTCTACCAATTATTCAGTTATAGTAAGTCTTGATAAAAGCTTAATAATTAATCAAACACGCCTTTCTAATCTCTAACATGGTAAACCCTTTTGCACAGAGGCCAGAAACCAATTACTCAGCGTTTGCCTCCATGCTCTAAAGAAAGCACCATGTAAAAGGCTGTTTGGGTTGAGTGTCAATGGCATTAGTGAGGTCTGTTCCACCTCATCACCATGCAACATTTAAATGTCATTAGTCCCAAAAGAAGAACAGCTTCAGCAGCTGTCACTGACCTTGCATCCCCCTTTCTTTATCACTCCAGAAGTATTTGGCAATTATTTTGAGATAAGAAAGCTGGATAATGAAAAAGAATGAGTTTTTCCTTATTACTTTTTACAGAATTACATGCAGTAAGATGAAGTTATGTTGGGCCCTTTGCCCCATTGCCCTTCTCTCCCTCACCTGCAAAGAATAATCAATAACAGACAGTATATTTGATAATATATATGGGGCTACTAAACCCATTCTTGGTTATAGGCAAGTGTTGAGTTTTGGTTTGCTTCCTGAGGTAAACTAAAATATGCTTTTGTGCTGAAGTATGGAGAAATTTAACAAACAATGTATTGGTCAGTCTGCAAAGAGCAAAACCCACACTGTTCCCTTTCCATAGATACCTTTGATCTGTCTCCTTTTGCTACATTACTCTTGTATCACTTCTCCAATCTTCTTTCCTTTCCACAGTCATCTGGGTCTTGTCATTCTGCAGTCCTTAGAACAGCGAGTTTCACTCCCATCTTGCACCCAAGTTATGCATGTCCCCTGGTTTCAGGCATAGCAACAATTAAAATCTATTCTTTTTGCTAGAGGAATCCTCTTGCAGCTTCCTCAAGTCCTCTTCCAAAAGGTTACAGAGAAGCTTTCCTGTAGGCACCATCAGCCTTTCCATGAACCCACCTCAAGCAGCTGTGCTGCATTCCCAGGAGACAGGCAGGAAGGAGCACAGGTTCCCAGTTCTTCCAGGTGGCTCTGCTCCCCTTTGGGACTAAGAGAAACTCTTCCTGATCTCCCTTTCTACTTCTTCACCAGGCAATGGATATGGCCACAGCCATCTCAGCCACAGGCTTCCCAGAGTAGATCCTGCCAGTTTAACACTGACACTGCTACACCAAAAGAAGCATCAAGCAGCTAGGAATATGAGAAAGCAGGTGAGAGAAAGGTAGCTTACCTGTCCTACTAGGATAATAATTCCTAGTTCATATGCTTAAAAATTTCAGTGTCTGTGAATAAAACCAAATAATGAGAGACCAACAGGAAAGCCAACCTGCTGTAAAACTACTGAGCTTGGGAATGAGTAAGCTGCAAGGAGGAGAGGACAAGTGCATGAACTCTGTCCTGGAGAGGTCAAGAGTGCAAGACAGATGGAGAGCCAGTCTTGAAAACATGGCCCCAATACCACATACCTTTGCCCTAAGCTTCAGGTTGAAGGGTCTGTAGGAACTACTGATGAAAAGAATAAAAGTGAATTCTGGTTATAGAATTTCTCAGTGCCTCCTGTTTCTCCCCAGGTCCCACAGACTGTAAGGCATAAGCAGTGCTAAACTGCTCAGCACATCTTCCATGCACTTCCCACACCAGAAAACATGCTGCAAATGCTCAAGGGACTGGATAACTTCAGCTGGTGTAACAATGGACAGGAAGATATTTCCCAAAGGCTGCTGTTTGAATGCAGCTTAGCACAATGATAAGCAAACCATCCTGACTGCTAGACTGCTGCTCCTCACAGCAGTACATTGAGAATTGTTGACACTTTTCTAATGGTTTATTGCTTTCAGTCCAACACATGAACAATTTAAACACTATGTGTCAGATTTTACAGAGCATTCTTTATGATCATGGGCTTCTCAGTTTTCACAATTTAAGTGAAATTACTCTTGGAAGTAAGAGGCTGTGACTTGTTTGATTTGGGCATCCTGTGCACAATTTTCTGATATTCTTTCCCTTGGTGAATATCATCTTGCACATATCAGATAGTGCAGCTATACTGGTTTTGGATGGAATAGAGGCAATTTTTTTTCGCAGTGGCTATGATAGGTCTGTGTTTGATTTGCGCTGGAAACAGTGTGATAACATAGGGCTGTTTAAACTACAGCTGAGCAGTGCTTACAGAGCCAAGGGCTTTCCTGCCTCTCACATCACTCCACAAATGAGTGGGCTCAGGTGCACAGTAAGTCCTAGCATAGATAAGGATTTCAGCCAATAAAATTAAAAGTACCTATTTCCATTTGAAAAAAACGGGCCCATCCACTAGCCATCCCTTTATTTTCCAAATCTAGCCAAAAACTTTAATGTTTGATCTTATTACAAAGATGAATAAAAGCCAGGGACAAGAGGGACTTTCAACCGGAGTTCCTCAAGTGCTATGGTTACTATCCCTACAATACATAGCATTTAAACTTAGTAGCACAGCTTTAAGGTCCTTACTCTAAAACAAAGACTGCTCTTCTCTTTTCAGACCTGAAGTGTAGTTACTTTAGCTATGCCTATTTTTGACTTTTAAATAGAGCCCTAGAATGAGTGTGCTGGGTTGATGTGGCCAAAAATGTGTATTTATCACCATCTGTTAAAACCGGGTGGCACAGTGACCCTTATCCCTGTGGCACACAGTATCTGCTAATGGGCCATCACCTTTATCTTTTTCACAACCCACCTCCCTGCAGGAAGATACCATCTGCTGATGGCCCATTAAGTCCCATTGTATGACTGATAAAATTACATCATCCCACTGGGAGATGCTCCAGCCAGGGGGAGGAACCAAGCCTCTCCTACCTAGATAAAAACGAACTGTTGGACAGCAAGATACTTCTTTCCACTGGATTCCAGAGGAGAAGCCGGACTGTAGTACATCATCCGTGGAGTTTTGGAGGAAGGCTGCACCCTTTCTACAGGAGCACTGCTTCAGCTGAACCACATCTGCCACTGCAGGGGACTGTAGCCACCATTTTGATCGGACTGCTACCAACACCCTGACTGACAGGGTGTCAGACTGTATACTGACTCTGTCAGGGTTGGGATTGTTTTTTGTAATACTGTATTTCTATTTTAATCTTCCCAGTAAAGAACTGTAATCCTAGTTACCATATCTTTGCCTGAAAGCCCCTTAATTTCAAATTTATAATAATTTGGAGGGAGGGGTTTTAGATTCCCCATTTCAAAAATAAGCTTCTGCCTTCATTGGCAGATAACTGTCCTTCTAACCAGGACAATGAGGTAGAAGAGAGCATAAAGATCACCTAACTCCAACTCCCTTGCCACGGGCAGGGGCATTCCTGCCCATGGCAGGAAACCAGACCAGATTGCTCCAACCTGGCCTTGAACACTTCCAGGGATGGGGATCCATTTCTCTAGGCAACCTGTTCCAGTTCCTCACCACCACCACAGTAAATACCTTCACAGAAGAGCAAGAAGAGTCCCACTTTAAAAAGTCTTTGGTGTAATGAAGTAGAAACACAAAGTGAAGAGTTAAAAATGTCCACTAACCTCCATGAGTTACAAGTTGAGTGAAAACAAAGTTAGCTTTGTTGTTTCAGTTTTGTTATTGTTCTTTTTTTTTTTTTTTACCTTCCAGACACCTGTGTTGCAGTAAAAAAATTACCTTCACGTATGTCTGAACTCAACTGTTTCTTTTTGTCAAAGCCTGAAAGATGTTTAATTAGTTTTTATTTGTTTCAGAACAGAGAGCAGGTATCTGACCAAACCAAGGGAGGCAACACCACACATTGCAACTGTGTTTCTATTGATAAACCTTAAGTCTTAACTCTCTCTCTAGAAAACTCTGTATAGAATACTGCCACATCTTTTAATTTAAACACAGCCGGTGATTAAAAACACGAAAGAAGGCCAGTAATAGAAACAAAGGACTGCAAATAACAAAGACCAATTTCAGAGTAATCGGCAAAATCACTTCATGCACCCTACCTACTACACTCTTAACTGTCCTAGGCACTGGAACAACGGCTTACCTTGTCATCACTTGCTCTCTATTCCTGAGCTTCCCATCTCCAGAAGAACTCGCCAATCATAAGATTAAGACTACATCCATAAGAGTCAATATAAGGTACACCTTAAAATTTTCAATAAATGTACAAATCATTTATTTAAATTCAAAACTCAGAGATACAAACAAAATACTTAAGAAACAATAAATCCAAAATGTAAACACTTATAGAAAATATATGAACTGTACCAATTTAACCACCCATCATTCTTCACAGAAAACAGCAAGAAATAGAAAGACAAATCAATACCCAATTGTTCTTTTTTCTCAAATTCTTGTTTAGAGGTAGAATACTCCTGTGAAAGTCTCAAAAAATTTAATTCAGTATAATTATGCTACAAATTAACTTGGCCCATACTTATATATATAAGTATATATACTTACAAATGTAATGAAGCCAGAAAAAAAGATTCTTACTGAGAACTCTTGCATAATAAATTTGGCACGGCACTTTCCAAAAGATAAAGCACCTTTCCTGATACATACTGGTTTAGGTTTTTGCAAGAAAGGGATCCTGTGCTTTTTACATTACTGAAAAAGAAAACACTTAAAAACAGGGAGAGTATCAACCTTTTGGTAGGCATATAGAAAGGAAGTGTTTCTCAGTAACTTGTCCTAGAAAGCCAATCTGGGGGGCAAAAAAAAAAAAGTAACTATTAAAACAAGACATTTTGAAAGACTATATGAACACTTGATGCGCACTTACTTGGGTGGCACAGTTCTCAAGGAGGGAAGTTAATACAACAGGAGCGGGGGAAAAAAAATCGTCTTTTTCACCAACAGGGGAACTGACCAGTTTTTACATTTTATTGTCATTCAGTCAATCTCCCCTAACTGCTACAATTCTATCCTCTCAGGAAAAAGTGTATCTGTGTGAGACACGCTAGAACATCAAGTGCAGTAAAAATTACCCAGGTAATCTCAAAGGAACACATATACCATTTTTGTTCATCAGATAACCCGCTACAAGTAGAAACAAAAATTGGAAGTATTCAGACAATATCTACAAATTCATAAAAAAAACCATGAACAGTTTGCAAGCTCAAATACAAACATTATTCAGAAAAAAACCAACTTTTTTATATAGAGACTGGCTGCTAAGTGCCACATTATTTAAACTGCTGCATGCAAATAGTAGAACCTACAGTTGTTAAAAAAACTTAACTATCAACAGCTGCTAGGCTTCTGCAATTTAGTTTAGCAAGGACTTTCTCAAGTATTTACTGAAGGACATTTTTGGTTTAGAAGCAGCAAAATAGAATTTGCAGTCTTTAATGCCTTCTTGCTTTATGGTATATAGAACCACTTGTCCCAGCCTTCAGAAAGAGGCAAAAGAGTCATTTCTGCCACAGACCAGCTGAAAATAGACTTTCATGTGTCAACTATCTCATTAGGGGCAAAACTACTTGTGTGGTGCAGTTTAAATAGTCTGAGCTATATTTATCTGATCTTTTCTGAATCAAATTAAAGAAGCATTTTAACTGTACTCACTGCAGAGCTAACAACATTACCTGGCAAATAACCAAATTATCTCTCCCACTAATACTGGAGGATCAGCCCAGGACAAAACACAAGAGATAAGCTTTTCTTCTACAAAGTACATTCTTCTGCTGAACATGAAGCCTTGTGAAAGGAAAGAATACAATATTAACACAGGAAAGTTTCAGATATATTTTAGGCCTTCCAATTCCTTTATGAAATTTCCATCACCTCCAAAGGAAAACTGTGCAACTCTATCCAGTTAAAAGAATATTACATACCTAGATTAAGGAAATTTACTTAAAGATGAGTAAATGCAAAGCCATATATTAAACTATGATACTTCCACATCATGATTCCTTGAGAGCTCAACACAGGGCTGAAAGCAGACAATTGTAAGTACACATCCAGTTTTACTCCTTATTTCTCCACTGTATCCCTCATTATGTCTTTCCCCGTATCTATTTTAATGGTCAGGATGAAAATATTTTCTCTATATACAAACTAATTACACTTAACCCTGTAAAAACTAATCCAAAACTTCACCATTCTTTGATTTCTCTCTATTTAGGCAACTCATCTACTACACATGCAAGATACTTTTCAGAATATTAGAAAAAAATTTTCTAGTATTCACTGTTTCCCAAAAAAAGTAGGATAAAGCTGAATATTTGTCAGTACATGCTTCACTGTACCAGCATAAAACCATTTTTGGATATACAGGTTACACATTAATGACAACAGCTGACCTCAGCATTAGTTAAAGTAAGTTACCTTGTCTTTGTGCTTGCAAGTCCTAATAACAAAGGAAATGTCAAGAAACATCTAGGGCTTCCATGAAACATTTACTTGCACCAAGTTTTCTCCCCTCTGACAACTCTAAAATTAAAGTTGTTTCACCTCTAACTGTGCAGCAAAGGTGACAATCCAAAACAGCAAAATACATATGCTCCCTCAGTGTCTACAGTAAGTGAAATATTGTTATCCAGGCAGTGGTCTAGTTTCTCACAGGTATTGCAATAAAGCACTCTGACATGAAAGAGAACTTACTGCACTACACCTGACCACTGCCTCCAGAGTGCAAGATCCAAAACTGTTTCAATAATTCCTCTCTCAATATCCAAAGAAAGTATCTTTAAAGTTTAGGGGTTTTTATATACCACATTGACATTCAAAGAGCCAAGTCCTATGAACTGCAGATCCCAAGCATGGCAGATTTAAAGCCAAGTCCAGCACCTTCAGAGGACAAGGATATGATCTGGTGGACTACACACTGCTTTGCCCAGGTAATCAGATGTTGTGATAAATTATGCAGTTGTACATTTTCAATACCCAAGCACAACTGTGCTCTAAGATCTAATTATGAATATGGTCATGCTACAAACGTGCTGTGACTACATTCAGTTAAGAAGACAGCACATTAAGAACCTACCACCTCAGTTGTTCTGGGTTTTCTTTAATGCTCCCATATATGCACAGTCAAAGGTCAGCCTGACTGCAGTGACAGCTCTTTGGAGAAGTTGGTGCCCTATAGAACTTCTTTGTGGTGGGAAAAAAAGAGATGATGGCTACTCTATACACAGAGGCAAGCTGTATTCTTCCAAGGTAAACTTCACCACTGGGAATATGGCTGGTACAAGTCCAATACACCGTTTATGTTCTAAATACTTTGGATATTTTGAGGCCTCAAGCAGATACTGGCCTCATACCAAACTCCCAAATAGTGGTAAATTTCAGCTTGGAACCTAAAGCAGACATGCAACCAAAGCTTTCACAAAAACTAAATTATTTTACATGGTAACATGGCCATAAAAGTAATTTTTAAAAAAGTGCTAGCTGGTTTTAATGACACCATAGCACCAGAAGTTAACCTGTGAATTACAATAAGCATGTGTCTTTGTAACTGAGAAGTAAACATTAGGAAACTACTGCAGCACTGGCCTTCCAGTACATGTTGCAAAATGCAGCATCAGCAAATGCAACTGACCCCCGTAAATCACAACATCAACTTTTATGTCACGGGTGTCCATAACAAATCACATGGCAAAACAGATTTCCCTTGTCACTGCCGAAGTGTACTAAGATACCTGATCATTTTCCATTAAAACACCTAACACAGCAAGAGCTAGGCAAGATACAAACCCTGCTGCTTTCCCAGTGTTTAAGTGGAAGGCATAGCCTAGGTATCTCAGCATATTTGCTAACAGGGAAGAAATATAACTTTTTATCCACATCTAATTAAAAATGTCAAATACTGGACATCTAGGAAAAAAAAACCAACCAAAAAACCCAACAGAAATATCATGAAATAGTTTTAAGTCATGGCATTTGCTTTTAGTATTTATACCTGTAGATAGAAGTAGTTGAGATCCATTAAACTCACTGTCTTAAAAGCCATGGAAATCCAAATCCCACAAGGACATTAGGGCAAAACATGTGCCACCAAGTCTGCTGCGGTAACCCAGCAGGGCAGTCTTGGAAATGATGTTCCCAAATCACATGCCCGTCTGAAATTCTTACTTAGTCCTGGCTGCTACTGGTTCCATTTTGAGTCTTACCTGAGAAGGCAGGGAAATTCAACCCCAGGGCAAACAAAGGTCAAGGCTTGTTTGTTTGAAGCCCCCTGAGGTCTCTCTCCTGTAGTCCTTGTTTTCAGTGTGTATGTAAATAATCTAATTATTCAACAACAGCTTCAAGTTATTTACAAAAAAAGTCACTGACTCAGACACGGGTTTTCTGGAATGCATCTTTGATACACTGACCAAGTTACTCTTGTTAAAGTCAAAAGAAGTCTGAAAAGCAACTTTTCATCTTTCTCAGCAGGCTGTATCCTGCCTACAACAGGATATACTGCCTGTATTGACTCCATTTCTACCCATGTTGTTTGCTTCTCTTTGCAAAATAAGAACCCAATCATTCTTTGCAGGAAAAAAAACCCAAACAAATACATACTAACACATTCACCAAAGTGAATTTACAGCAACCATCACCACCACGACCATCCACCCCCCCAAACTTCAGAAGTAATTTAATGGAGGCCAGTTATTAGAATACCAATTTTATGCTTGAAAATAAAGTGCATAATGATTAGTCACTGAGAACTTTGCTGATTTCAGGTTAGCATAGTTAGCATCGATCCTCAGCAACATCAATAAAACAGTAATTACAACACAAATTTTATGAATGAGTCAAAATCTGAAACAGCACACATAAAAAATAAAAGTTTTGTATAAACAGGAAAAAGAAAGAGAAAGTGAAATGGAATCCCTAGTCCTTTGTGGAAATGATCCTATTATACAGCTATCCCAACATGCAGCATCTGAAACGAAGAATCATGGTCTGTTTGCTTCCTTTCTACTATTTCTGAATTCAGTTTGTAGCTTTCTGGTGGTGTCTGACAGATTTCACCTTGGACAGGGGAAGATGTGTCTTGAGGGAGCTCTACAGAGACAGTGTCAGAGGAAGAATCTTGGCTTTCTGCAGACACAGCAATTTGTAGACAGCTGCCCTCCATTTCCTCATTGCAATCTGTGTCTTCATCAGCCTCTTCCAGCTGCTGAACAGATTTTAAATACTGTTGTATCAGTCCGTTGTCCTGCTCATTACTAGAGCTCTCTTTACTTTGCCCACATTCCCCAGGGCCATCCTCTACATCGGAAGAGCATGCTAAAACAAAATTGCCACATTGTTTAATGGTTTCCATTGAAAGGGAGCTCTCAGTTACTTCAGCTAAGCTCTTTTCAGAGCTACACAGGTCACTGGCACGAGTCTGATCAGCTGCAGCAGAATGAAAGCCAGAATCTGGGAACTGCAACAAAGACTTTTCCTGAAGATCATCCTCACTAGGTGGAACTAACAAAGCAGAACTAACGGCTGGTGGGGTTTCTTGCTCCACTGTGGATGACTGAATAGGTGGTTTGGATGAACATAAAATACTGGCTGAAGGGATCCCAGCACCACCTAAATTCTGCATCACTGAAAGCTGCCATTGTTGAAGGGATTTAACCTGTAAAGTATAGTGAAAAATACATTATGAAATGCAGCTAAATGTATTTTGATTTCTAGAGAATTTCTTGCATTCAGCAACCAAGCTCTAGTATAAAATCCAAGACCAAGTGATAAACAAAAGATTTCCTATATCTATAGGGAAATTTTGTTCTTCTCATTGTGAAATCATGGCTTTTAAACCTACATGCCAAACACTGACAGAGCACACAAGCTCCCAATTCAAGCACCTGAAGAAAAAGAAACCTGTTCTTAAAACCAGAAAGGATTGATCTGTTTTTAAGAAATTTTTAAGAAATTAAGAAATTTTTGGAAGAAATAATATACCTTTTTAAAAGGTGTGTTAATAACTTTCCTGCCTCAAAAATGAATTGCTCACAAACACAGCTTGACATAATTTCATTTGCCATGGGCATTTATCAGTCACATCATTCTTCACAGTTCTGCTCATGTTTATTTAGCTTTCCTTGCATTTTGCCTTCCTTCTCACACCAGGCCACAATTTAGTCTTTAGTAATAAAACCAGCGTTCTTGCACTAATGTTCTGAAGGTTATTTTCCCCCACAATATCAGTATAGCAGACAACATAGCAATAAAATTCTATTAAACTCAAATCATCATTGGAAAAATTGAACCATATTGACTGTCTCTTCACAATCTACAGCAAGAAATAATGCAAATTCATATATAAGCACATTGAAATTTGCATTCCAAATTCATATTTAAGCAGAAAAACAAGAGGACTAAAATTACTTACCTGGTTCCAAAGAAATTTGACAGCTTCCTCCTGTACAAGCCTCTGCATTTTATCTTCCTCTCTTTCTTTTCTTAGTCTGCAGGAACACATCCAAAATTTATGCAGCTTAAATAAGCAACATTTGGGTAACAAGAGCAACAAGAATACATAAGAATGCCTTCTTATATAACAGCACTATTGAAAGATACAACAGAGCATAACATTAAGAAATTTCTGCAGTCTGGCTTGCCATAAATACCCAGCTGCTGACTTCAAGTTTCTTTTTCAGTTACATTTGAATTCTGCTTCCTTTTACTGCAGTACATTTGTTGGCTTGGCAATAATGTGTCTTTTTGTAAACAGAACCTGAGCTCTTATTTTTTCCTGCACAACTATGACACCCTCCCCCAAATAGTACTTCTTCATTTCAAATTATGCTGTCCCCATTGATATATGGATGGAGTATGATGTGTAAGAATTGGGAGTTTCTAGAGGCTCACTGAGCACTCAACTTGATTCTCAGAACTTTTGTCACCTGTGACAGTGAAGAAAAACAGCCCGTAAAACTGACAGGTCCAGGCTGATCCAGAAAGATATTAAATAAATTAAAGAATTTTTGTCTTACAAGTTGAGCAACTTTGACCATGATCTTCTCCAAACACAGAGATTCACAGGCTCAAAAATTAAAACAGAACCAAACAGTGTCACATTTTAAAACTGTATCATACAAGGCAGAAGAAGTTTCTCTTTTCACCACCAACAGAAGAATGACTTTTAATACGGACGCTTGATTTCTAGACTCTGTAATTGCGAGGAAACAAGTAAAAAAAAAAACCTACTCAGCAATTTCTATTTTGAAATATGCAAGTCCTGCTAATAGAAGAATAGAAAAATGTGTTCTAACCCAATCCACTTATAGAAGGCACTTTGAGAGTATGAACCGCTATGTGCAAAGGAAGTGATCCTGTAACATAATCAGTTTTATGTTTCTGATGCTAGGCTCTGCTGTGAGTAGTGATATCGGAGCCCATCTGTACCTGTTCTGAAATACTCTGGAATGATGGTTATATTCATACAGACTTGAAAATACAAAGCATGACCTCAACTTACTTTTCTACTTCAGCTGTTAAGCAAATTATGTGCTCCTGCATTCTGTTTAGTCGAATTTCATTCCGCACTTCCTTGGCTTGAGGATGGTGGTTCCTCGTGTAAAATCCTCTCCAGGAAGCCTGAAGCTTGGTAGCTGCTTCAGCCATCCTTTGCAGTTCAGCTGCACCTTGATCAGCTGGTGCTGCACCTTGCACAGCCAGTAAACCAGACTTTTCTTCTGGCATCTTGTCAGGACAAAGAGTTTTTACTCCTGATTCAGCCCCTAATGAGGTGCTGGGATGACTGTGCAAAACTTGGCCTTCAGAGGCCCCTAAAGAGTTGCCAGTCTTTGCAGCCAGGCCAGCTGTTACTGGATCAGGAGCAGGCACCTGCAGGATCTCTTTGATATTCTCTCGTGTTTCCACACCTCCTGCTGCTCTATTAGGGTGTTCTCCTGTAACAGACAAAGCTTCTTGCTTGTTAGTTGTTACCCTACTATTAATATCTCTCACACACTCAATCACTATATTGTTATCATTTTCTAGGCCCAAATTGATTCCATGTAGCTTCAGGTCTGAAGCAGGAGCCACTGGAGACAATCCTGAAGCAACTGGCATGAAAGTAGACTCTGAGGATAAAAGGCTGCTGTTTAGTTTGTCTTCATCTGTCTGTACATCTTCAAGGTGTAGCTCCTTGGGAAAGCTTCTTTCATGAAGAAAAGTGTTCTTTACTGCATAGGAATGATCACTGTTTGCACTTGGTCCAACCCAAGAATTCCTCTGGATGACAGGTTCTAGACAGGCAGAAAGCCACATTATAGCATTAGAGTATTTCAATAATAGTAATACTTTGTTTAATTCATAGGGATTCCCAAATTGGTTTTGACAGTTAGCACCTGGATGGGTAAGATGATCTAACGTGTTAGTAATGATAAGCATTATTTCTGTATCAGGACAATACTTACTACATAACATCCAAACTTGGCAAATACTGGGTACAAGAAATTGCAAAAATTGCACTTCCTTGGAGAATGAACTTGTATAAAACGGAAAAGTCAAAGTAGTAACTCTTTAGTTGTTGGATTGGGTTTTTCACCTAACCTGTCTATTAGCATTTCAAACAAGCATGGACTGAATTTTTTTAGAAACAAAGTATAACTTCAGTTGAAAAAATCAAAGACCGATAAAATAAAACAATAACAGGGCCTTTTTCTGAAATTCCTTCCACAATGTGTGGAAATGTGTTCAAATGAATGTTCCAAAGAAAAATAATTATTTCCACAGGTTAGATCACAGGTGTAGATAGGCACTTACCCTTTTCAAGAACCATTTGTGATGGCTGGGCCAGGCCACTGTGCTCATGAGCAACTGGCACGGTTTTGCTGGGAGCAGATGTAGGTGGCTCCTCATTTTGGTTTTCATGCATCAACTGCCTCTGGTGGAGCCTAAGCACAGAGTGCCAACAAGAGATTTTATGTTTCTTTTAAACTTTTTGTACAGAAAACATCTAAAAAACTATGAACTATTTCAAAAGAAACAAGTGACCAAAACATTCTAAACAAGAGGCTAGTTATGCAGACTCCTATATGCACAAGACACTAACAGGACACAAAGCAGGGGTTTGCAGTCTTTTCCTGCTCCCCTTCCTCCTGCTACTCTTTCTTCGTTACTTGTACCAAGGAGAAAAGGCCCCACATGCAATTCTGACTATAGACTGAAAACCACAAGGTATTTCTACAAGCAAAGAAGGCATGCAGATATTTTAAGTTTCTAATGTGGAATACATTATATGTGTAGGTACAGAGGGGTTTGAGGAATGGTGGGAGTATCTTTTACACTTCAAAGTGATTGAATCAAGGAATAGGTGCTTCTGTTACTATTGGCCCAAAATCCTAGTACAAATCAACAAATATTGGCACAAAAGAAAAACATCATTCTTTACAAACTCAGAGAACATACAGGTTGCAAAGGCCTAAATAAATTAGAAACTCAGGAGGCAGAGGACAAAGTCAAACTGTCATATAAATCATCTATGCATGTGCATATATATGGCTGAGGATTTGGAGGGATTGCTTTTTCTACTAGGGTTTTTTTCTGGCTTGGTTGTTGAGGGTTTTTTTAATTTTTAAGAAGTTATATTTAGCAGAACAACTTCCTGAATTTTCCCCAGAAACATGTGAATGCCAGAGCACTTAGCTAGAGATTCCAAGGTCAAGATGCCTTGACAGCACCTTCTCCTCAGAAACAGCTACAACATTTATATAATTTCCTCCTGTAGACCAATCTACAATTGCAAAGTGAGCAGGAACCCCTTCCAGACACTCCCAAGATTACAGTCCTTCTGATGAGAAACCCTTGTGCTAATCAGAACACTTTTGTTGCTCAACTATTTAACCACACTATGCTATTCAGGTAGCCTGCTCCTGGGAGCTGAATCTTCTGCTCTTTCTACAAGAAAAGTTTGTCAACAGGTCCTATGGAATAGAATAACCTGCATTGCTTTGTTTTCTGGCTTCTAACCAAAATTAGCTCACCTTTACATGCATGAAAAACACACCATGATAACTCTACTCATCTATTTGCACAGACCTTAGCAAAACAGCTACTGCTGGCAGAACCAGCAGGCTCTCCTCAGGCCTCTGCTGACAGACCTCAGATGCCTGATACAGATGGACAAATGCATCACTGGGAACAGTGTCTCCCAAAGGACAACCTTAACTTTAAAATCAAGAAAGAACATCCCAACAATAAAAAAGTGGCTAATGCACCAGTGTACCACAATAGTCCTTATTTACAATTAGAACAAAAAAAAAAAAAGCTAAGCTCCTTTTTGAAATTTTCATCACTTTTTGTGTGGCAAAAAAAAAAAATCCAAGCACATAGTTTGTTTCTTTTAACCACAGTTCTAACACAAACTACTTTCTGTGTTCTACAAAGCACAGACTGAAAAATATAAAGAATTTTCCACAAGATAGCCCAGAAAGCAGGAAAACACTCCTGCTGCTGCTGCCTTGCCTCTCATTCCCATCTAGGAGACATCCTGTACCTCCATGACACTTTGCATCTCCAGCCCTCACTGTTACTTTGAAATACTTAAAATGAAATATTAAGACATCTAACACATCAGACATATAATTATGTTCTTAATTATGTTCTCTAGGAAAGAAACTAAGTTCTCACCTTTGCTTACTCAGTATTTTTTCAAGTTTGGCATCCTCTTCAGTCTGGAGTCCACAAGCAGATATGAGAGGACAAACATTAGCCAAGTACTGAACTAGCTGAACATGCTGCCCAGGTCGATAGGACCTTCCTTTCCCTTGACTGTAGAGCCATTCTGCTTTCAAACTGTTAGGAAGGGGGAAAATGGTTTAATAAATGGCACCTTTAATAAACAGCATAGAAACAGTAACTCTGTTTTCACTACTGTTCCTCTAATGGGTATCCAAGAGCTAATCTACAAATCTAGGCAAAACTTGGAACATGTGCAATGCCCAGGGGAACTGGCAGTGTCATTACCAGAATAATGAATAATGTATTTATTCACTTAAACATTGATAAAACAAAAAATAACAAAAAACAACAACAACAAAAAAAAAAACCTAACTAAAACAAACAAACAAAAACACAAAACCTCACTTGTCCAAAACTGTGCAGTCTCTGCTTTGTGTGTAGCCTTTGAGCACTGAAAACACATTTGTCTCTATGAACTTATCAGCAAAGCTTTCACACAAACAGAGAAGTTCACAAAAACATGCAAAACATACACAGAGCAAATATTGCTATAAGTATTCAACAGGTCTGTTTTAAAATTTAATTTCTGCCTGAGAATATTTAATGTAATACATCTACATGTAATAATACACCTAGTACAGAACATCCCATTAATCATTAAAAATGTCTAGAATTCCAACAGGCAATTCTCATGAAAAGTCATAGCATGTTACGGTGAAACAGAAATAGAATTTGTTTACCTTTAACCAAAAAAGGAGCACGTTTTTATTTTAGTGGAAAAAGGACATTAACGTCCTAAATATGTTAATGTCCTGGATAGACAATGTGCTTATACTGGATAATACTTGTGCTTGGACTCTTTTGATGTTAAGATGTTTGTCATGCAGATATCATAGTGATATAGTGAGCACAGTGATACAGTAACAAGTGATTTGAGCAAAATAATATTCAACTATTTGATAACATTAAAAAGCCAAATCTGGAAATGCACACACAAATCGTGCTCTTTATATAAGGGCACATTTGAGCTTCCCTCAAGACAAGAGCTTTAACTCCTGCTGATTGCCACATTCCACAAAGTCAAAGGCTGTAAAGACAAGGTAGGAGACCACTGATGAATTGCTACCACAGTTTTGCTTTGTAGAATGCTTCTGTAATTTGATCAACAAAACAAAAGCTTAACTTTATACTTCTATCTAAGCAAACTAAATAATAATTCCAGTGTAACAAATGAAAAATTTAGCTAAAGTAATTTTAGCTTAGCCAAACTTCATGTAATAATTTTAGAGATTTAATAATACTATTATGTCACCTTTCCTTCTGAGAAATCACATATCCATCAAGAACTTTAAGGTTCAGACACCAGCTGACAATATAAGGCCTGTAGTCAAAGCCAGGGACAGAAGGTGTGGCCATCACACAAGGATTGTTCATAATTGACAGCTGTTCCAACTGGCGAAAAGGGGCCAGGAAATAAACCTTGAGAAAACAAGATATCTTTATTAATTAAGCAAAACATTCTACATTTCTCCTAGCTACAGCTGGACAGCTCATTCAAACAACAGAATGGCAAATAAAAATCACATTCAATTTTTGAACACAAAGCACTACAAAGGACCTTCTACCAACTACTGCCATTTCCCATTAATTCTTCTCAAAGTGCTCTTAGTCCTTGGAAAGTATTACCTTCTCTTAAAATTTGGGAATGTGGCTTTATGTATAGAAAGGTGTAGCACTTCTATGATTCCAGTTTATTACAACAGTTGTTGGGTTTTGAAAACAAACAAAGGAAAAGACAAAAAAGGGGGCAAGCCAAAAACCTGGAGAAACCCTGCCCTGTTTTGAAGAGGAATTATTACCTCTTGGAATTGTTGGAATTATTACCAACATGAAATCCCAACCAAGAGTTTTGGCTTCTATTTATAATAAATCAAACAAATAAAATAAAGACAAAAGTCACAGTGAAAATAGGTCAGTGGCAGCAAGTGCAATTCAAATCTCTGTTCTAATCACAGCAGCTGCAGAACCTCTCTGCAGCAGTTAATCAGCTCAGGTTTCAACTTTCAGACAACTACAAAAGGTTAGGCCTAAAAGTAACATCCTTGAATAATATAAAAACCTAACAGAAAAAGAGAAAATTTCCTTCCAGACTAAATTTTAACATACATCACCTAGCTTGTGCAACTAATGCAAACATGGTTATTACATATAAACAATTAAACTATTAAAAGTTGGATTGTTTCAAAGAAGAGAGCCCATTTTCAGTTATAACCTCAAAAAAATTGTTCAACTTCCTTCTTTCATTCTACCTAAAGACAAGGTGATCTGTCTTCTATATTTTACCTCATTTAAGTCTCTGATTTCATTTTCTGCCAAAGATAAAACAGTCAAACTCTGAGGTAGGCAAACAGGGGCAGTGCGAAGTGAAGTTATAATATTTCCATGTAACAACAGAGTCTATAAAATAAAAACACAGTGATGAAATGAATGTTTGATCAAAACCCACAGGTTTCTTTTTCAGGCATCACATGACAAAAATACATGCAAAAGAACTATAAGTAAGCCTTTTTGGTCACAGTTATCAAAAAATGCATTTGGAAATATTTTTCTCTACAGTGTGCATGCTGGAAAAGTTAACAGTGTGTCTTGTTTTGATTCATGATAGGAGATAAGAGAACAAAGATCTACAAAGAAGATATCATCATCATATCTTTATCAAAATCATTAGAGTGGCTATAGAAAAATCACTGCCTTGGCTACTGCAACTTGAAAACAAGGAAGAGAATATTACATGCCTTCCTCTAGAAATTACAGTTAATGAATTAAAATGCTCTAAGAGCTAGTGTCCAAAGAGTGAATGTCTAAAGGCAGCAATTTTCCAAACAAATTTCTTTGTATATATAATGCAATAAAATAATTTATAGAATAACATCTACCTTCAGTGAGGTAAGCTTGGAGAGATCGCCTAATTGAGCTATGTTATTGTCTGACAGATCTAGATGCTGAAGAGACAGACAGGAATTGATTTGTTCAATGACCTACAAAATAAAGAAATTAGTTACATTAACACCTTTTTAGCTGCTAAATAAAACTAGGTATCAATAATTGTAAATTATTTTGACAGATTAAAAAAATCCACTAGCTACGTAACACAAAATAAAAAACATATTTTAATAAAGTTGTATTTTAAAGATAATAATTCTTTCTCCTATTTTGGAGACTACTTCCTTTCATTTCATTTTTATATCACACCTTTTATTTTTTCCCTAGACAACTCTACTCCAAAAGCTGCCCTCTTCTATTTCATAAGCCAGTGGAAACAAAACATTAACATTGTTGTTCCAATCAAAACATATTCACATTTCTTTGCAGCATTTCCCAAATTTCTATAACACAAGATTCTGGTAAATGCAACAGATTGAATACTTTACCTTAAGGTTATTTCCTGCCAAATTCAGCCATTCCAAGTGCACCAAATCCTTCAGCCCTTCCACATACCCAATACTATTATGAGGCAAGTTGAGCACTTGGAGCTTGGTCAGTTTTGCTACACCCATCATTCGCACCAAACGGTTGTTGGCTACAGAGAGCTGCAGACAGACGCACAAAAGAAATATATTTAACTATACAGACAAAATAAGATTTTACTTCTAGCAGTTACAAAGCTACTCCAATAGATACTTGTTCAATCTACGTATTTCATTTTCAAGTAAACAACGCAGACAAAAAAAAAACCTACAAGAGCCAGGAAATAAATCACTGATCAAAGAACATAAGTTCTTACAGCTCACTCCACAAACTTAAGAGGAAATTCTCCTAGCAACAGGTGAATAAAGGAAAAAGAATGAGGAATTGTGTCATATGAAAATAAAGTTTGAATATCAAAATTGCCAATTCATTGTGCAAATTTTTGCCCCATTCCTGGTTTAAAATTGCACTTGCTGTCAATATGGCAGAGGACAAAACGTATTTCACACAATTCTCAAATGGGTCCTGTGTCAACAGGACTGTAAACCACAAAGTTTTTAAAAGGTAAATCCTGACTAGACATACACTTCAGTAACATGATCATCAAGCTGGCAGTGTGGTGAAGGTTTGTTGTAGCAACAAGCCCCACCTCTGCCAACTCAGTGTAGCTGGTCTGTAGAAGTTATTAGGCCGCATAGAGCCTATCCAGAACTTTTCAGTGATAATACAAAGTTATTTTTAAGGTTACAAAGCTCAGGTACTAAAAAGCTAAGAAGTATCAAAATTTGAGTTATCAGTGACTTTTCCAAGTGTTCTTACCATGTCCCTCCCCTATTAGGATTTATTTAGCTCATTTTTAGTTACTCAGGTAATTCACAAAAACAGCCTCCTCCACTATCAACTGCAGACCTCCACTAAAAACAAAGCTTTCTACTTTAGTCAGCCATCATTTATTTTCCTGTGAAGACAGTAACTGCGAGCTTCCTTCAATTACATAATATGGCCTGAAGGCTAACATCATAGCACCATTATTTGATAACAATTTCAAATCAAGTAACACTGACCTGCATCAGATTCCTGCATTTCTCCAAGTGTTCCAATTTAATTAACTGATTTTTGTCCAGAATCAGAGTCTGAGTATCAGCATCACAGGGCAAGGTTGGACCCAGTTTTTGCAACCCTTGACCTGAGCAGTTGACTACCAAGCCTGAGAATAAAAAGGAGAAAAAACAACAAAAAAAAAAAGCACCACAAAGTTTATATTGAGAACATGTACCGGAAAAGCAACACAAGATAAAAAGATTTGTTTTATAATAGATGCAGATAATTTGGAAAAATGGCTTAACTTTCTTTTCTATGTAAAACTTAAGGAAATTACTTCAGCTCGAACACTTTAAAAGTAACTGATCCAGTTATTGGAAGATACACATACCAGACACTGTCCCAGTTCAGAACCCTGGAGGATTCTGGGAAAATCACAACAGATCCTTTGAAGTGAGATGCAGCAAAATTATGGTAGCCAAATTTAAAGGCATGATCCTCAAAACCCCAAATTTCAAAAGAAATTTTAAAATTATTCAGAGAATTTAAGTTTTGAGCAGCTCGACAACTATGTAAGCATTCTATCTAAACTAAGAAGCCATTCATGCAGCTGTACTGGGGGCATTGAGAGGAACAAACTCAAAATGGGCTAGCAAACCATTTACTTAATGCAACAAGCAATTCAAATGTTCCATGCAAAAAGGGTTACTACATAACATCAAATGGCAAACATTTGCCAACCATAAGGAGCTTGAATCACTGGGTACCCAAAGTGACACCTGATAATCATAATAATTTTCACACATTAAGCTTCTGCTGTGTATTTGATGTACAAACATCACTGCAGAGCTTGTTGTTCTTTTAATATCTGTTCAGTAAATAATACTTCCTTTTTCCCAAACAGTGTTCTCACCCTAATATGCTGCACATATTAATATTACAGTTTACAGGTTTTTAGGTTTAAGTTTACATTTATCCTATGGATGGAGGGAAACTTTTTTGTGTACCGTTTTGTCAACTGGAGAATATGCATTTCTAAAAAAGATGTCTGATGACATTTATTATATTTCCATTGTTTTTTCAAATCTACAGTTGCCTCAAGAGCTTTGGAGAGCAGCAAAGCAGAGCCAGAAAACATCACACTCCTGTCTTTGCACATTCAGGGAGAAAATATCACTTGTTTCTCCCTCAAGTAGTCACTTCTGCAACTGCTTAGTCACTTTAATTGAACAGAGAAACTTTGCATCTGCTCATTCATCCAAGGGTTTGTTACAGAAATTCACAACCGGCCCCTCCACCTTAGGAGAGAAGCAAGGACCCACAGTACTGAATTGCAAGAGTAATCCATGAGGTGTCCCATTCAAACTGGGGCACTCGGAATGTGACTTTACACATGGTTCTCACAGATTTCCAGCATTCAAGCATAACGTGATCCAACTGGTACTTAAAACACACAACCATGTGCAAAGAACCTGTATTTCTATGGCGATATCATCCACCTGCTTCTCTATTGAACTAGACATCCCTGCAGTCAGACTCGCTACAATCACCGCTCCATGATGCTAGACAAAGGAAGGTTTTCACAGAGGTATTAAACGAGCTAGGGTGCTGGCGTTATCTCCCATGTCTGGGGGTATCCTTTATGAGCACCCTCAGGATTCAGAAAAGCAGAGGGCCCTCTTTCAACATCGTCTGTCCTTCTCCTCGCAAGAAGCTCTAGTTTGCTTAAGCATGGCAGCTCAGTATACAGCACCAATTATATATACACGTATAACTCTACGAAATTAATACGATCCCACTCGATAAAGACTCATTGATATAATACCTGAGAAACGAGATTTTCCTAATAGGCTTTCAGGATCCAGGAAAACATTTCAAAATTGCTTATTTCTCGTTTGGCAGGAAGCAAAGAACTACGGCGCTGTCTCCAAGACCACTCAGCCCTCCCCCCTAGTGAAAACGGGCCATATATAATTCAAACCCTGGCCTATAAAGGTTCTACAAGGCTACGGGATCCTGCAGCAGGACGGACAGCCGCTCCGTCCTGCCCCGAGCCAGACGCGCTCCTCAGGGCGGGAAGCGGTGCCCGCGCCCCGCGCTGCCCCGGCCGCTCCCGCCGCCGCGGGGCCCTCAGGGGCCGGCTGAGAGCGGGGGCAGCGGAGCGGCCGAGCCGGCCCCTCAACCCGAGAGCGGGAGCGCCTCCGCAGCGCCGAGCCCTCCGAGCGCCACAGCGCCGTTCGGGACACGCGGCCCCCAACACCGCGGCCCCGCCGGCACGCCGCACCTGTCCAGGGCTGCCCTTACCCGCTCCGGCCGCCTCATCCCCGCCCTGGCCGCAGCGCCGGCTGCCGCCATGCCCCGCGCTTGACAACACCGCCAGGCAACCGAGCGCCAGGCGCCGATGGGCCGGGCCGCGCCACCACGGCAGCGCCGAGCCCTTTATGCTGGGTAGCGCGGTGGGTCCCGCGCCCGCGGCTGGCTGGGGTAGCCCGGCCGGGTGAGCGCTCCGCGAAGCCCCAGCGGCGCGGCGCGGCCGGGGCGGGGCGCGGTGGGGCGGTGCTGCCCGGCCGGCCCGGCCCGGCCTGGCCCGGCCCTGCCCTTCCCGCTCCGCTCCCGTCGGGCCCCGCGCGCCGCTCCCGACACCGCCTCCCGGCGTCCTCTCCGCCTCTCCGGCCCCTCGCAGCCGCCGCCATCATGAAGTGAGCGCCCCATCCGCCGCTATCCGGGCCCATCCGCCGCGGAGAGGCCGCCGCGGGGCCCGGCCGCCTCTCCCGGCCACCCGCGCCCTCCCCTAACTCTTCTCTCCCGCGCAGGGTCGAGCTGTGCAGCTTCAGCGGGTACAAGATCTACCCGGGCCATGGCCGCCGCTACGCCCGCACTGACGGGAAGGTGAGGCCGGGGCGAGCCCCGCGGGTGGCGGCGGGCGGGAGCGGGCCCCGCGGGCGGAAGGGCGCTGCGCCCGGGAGGGCGGCCGGGCGGTGCGCGGGGAGCGGAGGCCGCGCCTTTGGGCTTGTCCGGAGATTCCGGTAGTATTGATGTGGTGTCTGCCCGCGTCGCTCCTATTGAGCCTTGTGAGGACAGCATCGGTGTGCAGGTGCCGTGCTGTAGCTTGGGGTTGGGTTTTAGAATGCAGTTTCCAAAGGGAGTCTTAGGGCAGCGGGTGTAAAGTACCAAAGTTGTGTGAAAATGCTGCTTAGACGTCCTGCATCAAATGCCAAGATTCGACGGAGCCAACAGCTGGTCTTCCAGATTAATTGAGTAGAAATCTTTGGGGTAAAAGAGGGTGGAGAGCCCTTTCAAGCTGTCATGTCATATGCAGACAGCATTGTCCCTGCCTGCAAAAAGAGGGCTTGGCGTTTGAGTATCCCACTAGTCAGCTTTCTCTTCGGAATTCCCTGCAAAATGACCAGGAGGTAGACTGGTTGAATCCTTTTGAGCACTCCTGGGAATTAGGATGTACTTTAAATGAAATTGTATAGCCAATAACAAACCAGCTTTCACATTCTGCGTGTTGTTTTAGACAAACAGGCTAGTGTCACTAGACAAGAAGGAATTTGTCTCCCTCTGTTCCCTCGGCCAAGTTTTGAGTCGCTCCCACATACAGGAAGTACATTGTTGCTTGAGGACAGACACTTGGAAAGCATGATGCTGAACACAGCTATTTATGCTGTGCCTGAAATACACAGCAGCACTGGATGCAAGTGGAAATTTGAACTTTTTTTCAGAAAAATTAAGGTGCTTCAGAGTGCCTTGCAAGACATCAGTTTGACCAATATAGCAAAGTGCAAAAGCTTAGATTCCTTGAATTATCTTCTAAAATTTTTACTAGTCAGAGCTGTGCTTAAGAACTCCAAAAGCATTGATGCTGAAAAACACTGACTCAATACTTAATGCAAATTGTGATAATGTCTTTCACGGAGAACATTTTGCCTTCCCAGGTTTTTCAGTTCTTGAATGCAAAATGTGAGTCTGCATTCCTTTCTAAGAGAAACCCTCGTCAGATCAACTGGACTGTTCTGTACAGGCGTAAGCACAAGAAGGGGCAGTCAGTAAGTACATACCAGCTAATGGCACTGTAAGTTGGTGACCAAGAGGTGTGGTCACTGGTTTGTTAGAGGTCACTCAAGTGTGTCACTGTTCAGCAGAAGCATGACCCAAGTCACCAAGATGAAGACTGGTTAATAATGGTGAAAATGTGAGTGCAGTTACATGAGTTTATACACCAACAAAAGCACTATATTGTGTTGTAGCAGTTCTTTCAGGGACCACTCAGCCACAGTATGTTCAGTAGATCTTAATAATTGTAGGAATGGCATATGTTTTAAAAAGTTAGTTTTAGGGAAGGTGGGTAATGCTGTTTAATATGCAGACTTCCTAAAAGTTTGGTCTTGTAAACGTCCTGAATGGTGGCAGCATAGGGAGCTGATTTTGGGGTTAGAGGGGCAAGGATGACACTTCTGATACACTCTCCTTAAAAACTCTGGGCTGTAGCTTAAGCATGAGGTCTTTTCTTATATAGCTGTCATTGCATGAAAAGGATAAATCATAAAGGCATGTAGCATGAGGCATGCTACAGTACTCCTGTTTAAACTTGCACAGCAGAAGAGCTTTGAGAAAGGCTTTCATCGGTGCAGTAAGTCAGTTTTCTTGCCAGTTTGGTTGAAGAAAGATGATGCATGATGGTTTATACTGCTGCCCAGCACCTGATCCACTTGAATAGGTGTGGAGTTTCAGAAGACATCATCAAAGGCTTATCTTTCCCCCTTTTTTCTTCTGGGAGTTACAGAGGGCTGAACTTCAGACATTCATCCAAAATAATTTTTTTCATACTTTGCTGTAGAAGCCTAGAAGATACAGGGGCTAATGTGTGTCTCCAACACTGATAGCTGGGGAGCCAACTAAGGATTGTTGGTAATGACATGCTATGAAAAGTACAGAATGTGGCTGGAGAAGGGGCCATGTGGAGGTAGGGCAGCACTTCCTGTACCCAACAGAAGGATTCTCTAAAGTGAGGAGTAAAATTCTACTTGAGTATATAGTTTTAAATAGCTTCAATTTGAGTAGCAGCTTGTTTCTGTAATTGTCTTTAGCCGTGTATTTAATGTCTTGTGATGCTAATTGTGTTCGTGTCCTGCCCTTTAGGAAGAGGTCCAGAAGAAGCGCACGCGCCGCGCTGTGAAGTTTCAGAGAGCCATCACTGGTGCCTCTCTAGCTGAGATTATGGCCAAGCGAAACCAGAAACCTGAAGTGCGAAAGGCGCAGAGGGAACAGGCTATTAGGTGAGAAGTCAGACCAGTGGAGCTATCCCAAGCTTTTCAAAGTTACAGTACTTTTCATACAAAAGCTTAAACTTTTAGGTGAGCTCTTTGTTTTATAAGATTTTTGGTGAGTTTTTTTGTTTGCGTTTAATCTGTTTATTTGTACGTATTACTGGGTAGTCTTGGCAAGAGATAGTGGCAGCAGAGAAGGGTCTCTCCTTGCCCTTTCCCTTTGTATTTTTGTTATTCACAGTTGTGCTGTCTCAGTAGAAATCCCCCCAGGGGATTATGAATATAGAGGAGAAATCTGCAGTAATGCAGTCCACTCCTCATCTTGGGAAGCTCTTACGTACTGAAACAAGGAAACAGTGAATGGAAGACACAGATAACTTCCTCTTTTTCTGTGAATTAACAGGGCTGCAAAGGAAGCCAAGAAGGCAAAGCAGGCAACCAAGAAAACAGCTGTTTCTGCTGCAAAGGTGAGATGCAGTAGGCAAATAGAAATTAATATAAAATGGAATACACCATGTTGTAACGACACACAATGGTCTTCTGTGGCAATTAATTGGAAATTCATTTCTGTTTTGAAGAAGCATTTTTGTAACTTTTTGATGTGAAAGCTCCTTGACTGGACTTTTGTACTGCAGTTAAGCATACCCAAACAACTGCACAGAATCTTTCACAGAATAAGTAAATATTACAGTAAAACAATTCTCTGACCTAATATCAGAGATAGTTAATAGCTAAAAATTTCTCTGAACGTGACATCATCATTATCTAGGAAGTTGGTAACAATATATTGACGAATGCTACTGTGTTTCATTATCACTTATGAGTTAATACCATATGTTGCCTTAGTGTTATGTGTGTAAACATCTGTTAACATGATCCCAATATAACAGATTGCAATTCTAGTCTGATCTGATTCGATTCCTGCCAAGAGTACATACAGGGACATTTTTAGGACTGCAGCTAAATAGCTTCTTTTTGCTCATACTTCATTATTTCTCTACAGGCCCCTACAAAGGCAGCACCTAAGCAGAAGATTGTGAAACCAGTGAAGGTTTCTGCTCCCCGTGTTGGTGGAAAGCGCTAACTTGCCAAACTGTTGGTCATGCTGAATAAACATCTGATGGAATTCCATTACTTGTGCCATGGTCTGCTCGGCTGTGTGAGATACACTGAAGGGAATGAATCTGTGAAATAACCATGTCTAGGTTTTGCAGACTGAAAAGCATCTTCCTGCCATAAAATGCTTCGTTTCTTAGACAATCTGCTCCATTAGCACACGTTTCCCCAGTCTTCACTGAGTGGCTCAGCTAGCAGGGTAGATAGAGCTGGTATTTTAGGAGTGTTCTTGCCTGCAGGACAGAACAGCACTTAAGAGGTTTCTGACCTCAGAGATACAAGCTAAAAGGGGATGTGAAGCAATGCCATCTGTAAATCACAAAAATCCTGTGTTGTGGAACGCATGTAGCAAGATACCAAGAATCAAATAAGGAAAAGGTTTAAAAAAAGGGAATGACTGGATGGTTTCACAGACTGCATGGCTCTTACGCACAAAGATTCAGATGCAACTTCTGGGTCAGGAAGTTACAAAATGATGAATTGCTGGAAGCTGTTGTCAGGAAAAGAATGCCTGTGAAGATTGAATGGGTTTCAAATGCAGCTGATATTACACAGTTAAAAGCTCATTAGGTTCATATTTAACTTGCTGAATGCAGATAGAGGCTGGTTCCCTTAGTAATTTCCCACCTTCCCACTGCTTAGAGGGATTGAAATTCCTCATGGGAATTGCTCTGTCTGCCTAAGTAACTGTACTGCACAGACAGCGTGCCCAAACTTTCCCAGTTTTGCTGGACAGCAATAGCCTTGGCTAAACAATGTCTTGGCTTAATAGAACCAAGACAGAAACCAAACCTTCACTATTTTCTGGATCAGTTACTTTTCTGTTGATACTTTTGAGGGCTTGGTCTGTTATCTTACATACCAGTCAAGAAAATAGCCGTGTTTCAAATTCCTGCAGTCCTGAGCTTCAAAAACAATGGCTGTAATGGGTACTGTGGGTTATGGGCTATACTTATACCTTGTTTGGATTTTAATAAAATAGATATGGGTCTGGATGAAGGCTACAACCCATTTTAAAAGGTCTAGCTTGATTATATTAATGGAATTTGCACCATTATCTTCAAAACAATTCTGCATTTTGCTATTAAAAAAACAAACCCCAGCACTACTCATGTTACTCATGTTTAGAATTAAATGGAAGGCTTTTTAACTGGTTAACACATTTGAAAGCAAAGGAGCAAGAAACGGGGAGGAAGAGAGGAAGAAAAATTGCCTGTAGTTAGCAGGGAAATAAATTTTTAGTAATTTAAAACCGAAGGCTGAAAAACACCAATGAAAATGACCTGTGCTAGTGGTAATTATAAAAATCACATCAGTGTCCTGTACATGGCATCTGGTACCCCAAATGTGTCCTTGTGAATGTTTTCAGCTAAGCTGAAAATCAAGATTTTGCTTGAAATACCAGTAACTAGACACTGATTGGCAGATATAACTAATTAATAAGTTAATATTTGTTAATGCTTTGACGTTTGCAGACTTTGGCTGCCTGGTGTCACTGCTGTGGTTCACAGAAGTGCTTCACGATTATTCTTCCTTGATGTTTATTCCCGACTTCTGACTGATGTGGTAAGAAGTAAAGAATAACAGCCCATCAGGTTACTCCTCTCACATCGAGTAAGGCAGGCTGTTCAGAGCAGGGCCTAACCCTGGTGTAACAGCATGTTACTCAATCATAGATGTAACAGAATGAATTAGCATGGAAATTAATATAAGCCCTTGTGTTTACTGAATGCAATGTAATCGATCCTCTATCTATTTGTCAGAAAAAAAAAATTGAGTACCTAAGTTTGTCACAGACCCGCAAAATATCTTGGGTTAAAAAGGACCTCCAGAGGACATCCACTCTACCTCCTTACTCAAAGCGTGTCTGTTCAGATGACATTGCTTGGTATCCAGCTGAGTCTTGAACGCAACTCCAAGGACAGAGATTCCACAACCTCCTACGGCCACCTTTTCCAGTATTCGACCACTGCCATTGGTAGAATAAAATAAACCGGAACCTCAATCCAGAGCCTTTTTCCTATATAAATAGCGCCTTTGGCCGGTCTCGCCCCGTCGGGTCGGTGTCTGTGCTCCAGGTACCGAGCGCAGAAGGGTCGCAGCTTTCCTTGGGCGCCACAGCCCGCGGCTCCTGCCCCGCGTCTCTGTTACGGGTGAAAAAACCAGCGCACAGCTCGGACAAGTAAAACGCGCAGTTCGCATCTAAGGGATTTTATTTCTCGCCTCTTACAAATAACACAGCGCGCACTGAGCGCCCCGAGCATGGCTGCTGCTCCCGGTGGGTACGAATTACCCTGCTGCTCTGCTCGCAGCTCTTAACCCCGAGGCAGTTCTGGAGCAGTAGCCGCTCGTTTCGGAGCCGGGGCTGCACAGGCATTCCCTCGGGAGCCTCCCCAGCCCCCGCCGCCACAGCCGCGCCCCCGCAGCAGGCTTTGCCCGGCTCCAACATGGCAGCCCCAGCCTTTTGCCCGGCCCCAGCCCAGGCTCCCCTCTGCCCGGTTCCAAGATGGCGGACCCGCTCCCCGGGTGCTTCCCCGCGCCCCCGCCCCTTCCCGGCCCCTCCTGCGCGCGCGCGGCTCTACCTCACTTCCGCTTGTGCAGCAGCCATTTTGTCTTTCCGCCGCCGCTGCTGCCCGAGCTTCTCCCTCCCTCCTGCCGCCGCGGGCCGCGACACTCCAGTTCCCCCCCGGGCGCGGCTCCCGCCGGGCCGGGGCCGATCCCGACGCCCCCTCCCGTATCCCGGGAGGCTCCTCCGCAGCCCCGGCGCGGCTCTGAGGGCGCGGGGGCGGCTCCCGTGCCCCTGCCGCGCGATGTCCAGCGAGGAGAGCTACCTGGCCATCCTGCGGTACCTGACGAACGAGCGGGAGCCGTACGCGCCGGGCACGGAGGGCAACGCCAAGCGGAAGATCCGCAAGGCCGCCGCCTGCTACGTGGTGCGCGGCGGCACCCTGTACTACCAGCGGCGGCAGCGCGACCAGCAGCGCTTCGCCGAGCTGGAGGTGGTGCTGCAGGCCGAGCGCCGCGCCCGCCTCATCCGCGCCGCGCACCTGGCGCCCGACGGCGCGCACCGCACCCGGCTGCAGACCTGGCAGGGGCTCTCGCAGAAGTACTGGTGGAGAGGTGAGCGCCGCGGGCGGGGGCGGCAGCTGGGCCGCGGAACCCCGGGGGAAGGGACCGCACTGGGTCCCAGGGTCATCCCGAGCGCATGGCACAGGACTGCGTCCAGACGGTTCTTGAGTATCTCCACTGGTGGAGACTACACAACCTCTCGGGGCAGCCTGTACCTGTGCGCAGTCACCTTTACTATTTTTCCTTGTGTTCACGTGGAACTTGCCGTGCATCAATTTTTGCTCATTGCCTCTTGCTTGGCACCACCGGGGCCTTGCTCCATGCTCCTGACACCCTCTGTTTAGATATTTATATACATGAATGCGCTTCCCTCTCAGTCGTCTCGTCTCAAGGCTGACGGGGCCCAGTTCCTTCAGAAGCTGATACTGCTCCAGCAGTTACACGTCTCCCTTGCACTGCAGGGATCTCCGTGTGCCCTCCCTGGTGGGACCGGGAGGGGACTGTCACTTGCTAAGTGACCAGTGCCTTTAAACGCCACCTCGGAGCACGTGGTCTGTGGGCAGGGACATTGTGTCACACCCCGAGAGGCAGGCCTTGCTCTGCGCAGTACATCTTGGTCAGCAAATTGTCTAGGGTTTCTAATCTGGTGGTGGTATCTTGAGTATATGGAAATACAGAGTACAGCTGTCCCCTCCAGGTCTCACACATAGGCCAGGTAAGACAATGACATCTCAGCTGTGCCTTTGGCATAGGGTGATAATCTGTTCCACATGACCCACATTAGCTTTGGACCTTATTCATGTATGGTGTTCACGTTAAAGAACTACAGCTTCCAGAAGTGGCTGGCCGTCCTGGCACTCGTTGTTATACATTTTTCTTTCTTGCAATGAGGAGCTAAAAAGACCAGACTAAGCTGGGTCCTGAGTGATATCAGAGCTGTTACAAGTGGTGGTGCCTGAACAGCAATAACTCTCAATTGGGACTTTCTTTTGGCTGACTTGATATCTTGTTCTCTTTGGATTTGGTGTTCTACTTTTAGCCCTAGGTATCCATTAAAAAATGGCCTGCTTTTTACTTGCCATGGGCCCAGTGTGTCTGTATTGCTTCTCTTGTTCTGCTTTCTTCATCCATATCAGCAAATCTGGATATCAGCAAATCTGTAAGTTTAGCTTTAGTTTTCCCTATTTTCAGTTGGAGGGATTTTGCTCTAGCTGCAGCCAGTCCCTCCAGTCCAGATTTATTGGCTTGAAGATCTTTTAATGTGAAAAAGAATTTGGCATCTCAGAGCTGATATAGCCATTCTGGATGGTGACTTTATCTGCATTCTCATTGTCTGCCCAGCATTGTACTGCTCTGGCATCTACTCTCATCCTGCACTGGAAACTTCCTCCATGGGCTTCAGTGTAGCTTCTGTTTGTTAGCAGAGGGCATTCTGTATTATTTTGATCTTACTGGTCACCTTTGCACACCCTATATCCTCTTACTTCTCTTGCATTGAGAGTACTAAAATTCATTCCATGCTTTCTGTTCAAGTGTTATGTTTCTTACATGTGTCTCCCTTAAAACAACATTTTCCCTGCCATTACAGTACTCTCTGGCTGCTAGTGGACAGCAGCTTTGGCCCAGCTGTCGTCCTGAGGTGGACACCAGGCTGGTGTATGTCTGTTCTTTAGGTGCAAGGCAAAGGGCTGGATAATGCCTCAGGGACCAGGAAGGGTGTTAGAGATATGGTGTGCAGGCCAGAGACCTGTCTGATTTCAGATGAAATCAAGGAGATGTACAAATATTGAAATGAGCTTGAATGTCTTAGGTTGCCTTAAATCTGTTTTCCTCATCCTTAAAGAGATAAATATGTAATGATAGTGCAAGTCATGCTCTGATGAGATGTGAGCCAGCAAGTCCAAGTCTGTCAGCACAGCTTTTAAGCTGTGCTGGATTTTGAACCATAGAGGCCCAGCTGCTATATATGCTTTGATATTATCCTAGTGAAGAAAACAAATTTGGATTGAAAGCCATGCATGGAAAATGCCTTGGTATCTAGAAGAGGACCCTGGGCTTAGGACCTGTTGAGTATCTGACATTATTTACAGAATTGCAGAATGTGCTGAGTTAGAAGGGACCCACAGGGGTGCTTGAATAGAGCTCCTGGCCCTGAACAGGACCATCCCCAAAAGTCACCAGAATCATCCCTGAGAGCATTGTCCAGACAGTTCCTGAACTCTGTCATGCTTGGTGCTGTGACCACTTCCCTGGGGAGCCTGTTCCAGGGCCCAGCCAACTTCTGGGAAAGAACCTTCTCCTAATATCCAACATTGACTTCCCCACACAAATTCAGGCTGTTTCCTTGGGTCCTGTCATTTATGTTTGGTTCTACTCGTTAAAGTACTGGTGGGAAATTGGTTTGTCTAAATTTCAAAATCATAAGCAATTGATTTAAATCAGTGTTAATAATGCATATCAGTGTCATTGTGTATAGCACAGATGATCCCAATTTGCAAAAGCTCTTAGGTGAGCCTTCCAATTCTTGTCCTCTTCAGGAGGAACAAGCATTTGTGTGGGCTAAATGCAGGATTATGATACATCCATCATTATTCTGGGATTATGAGACTAAATGTCTAAATACCATTATTTTTTTAGCCTTAATAATCTTTCTAGGAAGGTTTGCTTGACATAGTGATATTCTAACTGTTTTATCTCAAATTAGCATGCAATGCTAATGCATGCAATAATGTGAGAGAATCAGAATTGGTAATAATGCATCAGAGAGGGAAAGTGTGGGTGACTGACTACATTTTTCTTGGTTAGTATGTAATATTTTTGATTACTAATTATCAGTGTTTTGCTAATCACCTACATAATTAGTTATTTGTTTATAGTAGATTGAATTAAGATTAGAAACCTAATCAAACTCCATTAATTTTTCTTAGGTATTCTTAAGCAGGTTAAAGATTACATTAAAGAATGCAGCAAGTGCCAGGAAAAGCTGGATCGCTCTAGATCTCTCTCAGATCCTTCTGAAATGCTGGAGGAGCTAGGACTTGATGCAAAATCTCATGAAGACAGTAATGAAACAGATGATGAATTGAGTAACACAGCATCAATCCCAGCTGCATCCCCAAAGCCTGTGAAGAAGAAGCCAATAGCAAAGCATGAGCTTGTGTTTGTGAGTACCATTGTTTACATCTGAATGGATTTGCATTTTCTGTTACTTCATTCTTGGTCGTGTACTTCTTTTCCGTTGTTGTGATAATCTTGTAACAATAAGACTATAAATTTTGCCAAAGATACTGAATATGTAGAAATGAGATACTGGTGTATATGTCATGAAATTAATTATAAGACATCATTGCTGGGAAATAAATTCACCCTATATAGTATGCATATAGAATCTTAAGATAAAACGAATGGCAAAATTGCCAGTAGTAAAACATCACAGACAAGATTCTTATGGGCTCTATATCTTTTCCTTAATAAATTATACTATACTGATACATAAAATTCTTGTTTCTAACTGCAGGCTCACATGTACATAAAGACATTTGAAATTAGAAACTTTTTCAGACTGTAGCATGGAAAAATACAGTCAAAGAGCTGTTTGAATCTGTCTTCCAGTTTTTCTTGTCTGTTTTAATTGTGTTTGGAGGGAGGGTGAAACTTAAAGAAAGAAAACAATAGTAAACTCTATATTCTGCAGGCTTGAACTGATTGTATGTTTGCAGAAAATAATCCTTTTCTGTGTTTCAATGTGAATGCTTAAAAAGGCACAATCTAAATGTAATGAAGTTCTCAAATGTTGTTTATGACAGGTTGACAGTAAGGGCCTTGTGAAGCAGTCATCTTCCAAACATTGTCTGTCAGTCTTAAACCAGCTGAATCAGCAGAGGCTTTCCAATCAGTTCTGTGATGTGACTTTGCTGATTGAAGGAGAGGAGTACAAAGCTCACAAATCTGTCTTGGCAGCCAACAGCGAGTACTTCCGAGAGCTCTTCATTGAAAAGGGAGCTGTCACTAGTCATGAAGCTGTAGTGGATCTGTCAGGTGAATTGCTGTGGGTTTCAAAGCTAGAAATCATAATATCCTAAGTAAGGTGTACAGTATTTAATTCAGGTGTTTTTTTGAGTGTTGAAGATAACCAAATTTTTATCTTGCTTTTTTCTCTCTTTTAGTCTATAAGTATTTTGTGTGGATCGTAATGCAAAAGCAATCACTCTGATTTTGCCTAATCTGATTTTCCATGGACTGTGGTATTTAATCTTAAAATTTCTGAGAAGCTTTTGATGGATTTTAACCTTGCTTAGGCATGTTTCCACCTTGTATTAGTCACAAATGTTAAAAAGGGAGCAAAATCAAATGCTTGAATATATCAGACAGGGATGTTGACAAGCTGCTTGGAGAGTTGTTCAGCTTAACAAATGCTAAATTGCTTCTTATTTCTGTAAAGCAGGATTATACGTGTCTACTTATTTCTCAGATCTGGTACATGAAAGACAGGAGACAATTCTAAAATAAGTGTTCTAAAAATAGCTTGATAGTGATGAAGACTAGTATACAGAATATATGCCTCCTGCATTGCTTTCTCATTTATTAACTGTCTCTGCATGAATAATAGGTATGCATGAACAATAATTTTCTAATAGGATGGTCCAGAACATTCCCCACATTAAATATTTGATTTACTATTTATGCAACTGTGGAAAATTATACCAAATTCTTATATTTAAGTATTTCTATCTATATATACATATTTCTATTGTTTTCAGTAGCTACTTTCTTATTTTTCTACCACATCACTTGTTACTTAAGACCTGAGGACTTTCTGAATGTAGCAGATCCAGAAAGACTTTCGTTCAATTTAATCTGCTCCAAAAGTACTCTCGCTCTCCCAGCATCTTGAAATATTCCTCACAGAATTTTGTGAAACTACCTAAGTTTTACTTTGTTATTGGAAGTTATCTGGGCTTACCCACACATAGAAACTACGTGAGGAGGAAGCTGCAGTGTAAATGACAGTTGATTGGTTCCCACTGATGGGCTTGTTACTTCCAAGTGTGTTTTTCCCCAAATTTCAGACTTATCTGTATCTGTTTATAAATGAACTACATCTGTATACAAGTGAACTGTTGTATTCATCATAGGATATTTTGGTGTAATTTCAGGTAATCATTATTTGCTCTAATATCTTGTTTTATTCCTGGTAGGTTTCTGCAAGTCCAGTTTCCTGCCTTTACTGGAATTTGCTTATACTTCAGAATTAACGTTTGACTTCTGTAGTATGGCAGAAGTGGCCATGCTTGCCCGGCATCTCTTCATGTCAGAGGTCCTTGAAATCTGTGAGAATGTGCACAAACAGATGGAAGAGAAACAAATTACAGTGTACCAAAAGGGAGATATTCAAACAGTAGAGTCAACACAAAATCTAGCAGAGCGGGCTCAAGTGGAGATGCAGCCCATGGATGGTGTTGAGCAACCTGAACTCACAGCCAGTGAAGTGCCAGTAGCTGTGAATGGAGTTCCTTCCTCTGCTGGGACAGAGGAGGCAGCTGCACCCCAGCCTGACCTCCTGCAGCCAGAGCCTCTGGAGGCCACTGCAGGTGGTCCTTCCAAGCCTGTGGAACAGTGTGAAACACCTGAAAATTTCATCAAGATCCAGCTGGTGGAGAGCATTTCAAGCAGCCTCTATAACAGACTCAGCTCTGAGCCATTGACTGTGGAAGCCATGGACACACAGAGTCAAAGGGAAACTGAGATAGTTCAAAATCAAAGTGATAAAGCACATGTGGACTCTGCTGCTGAAGACTCCTCAGAGTCACTCAAGCAAAAAAGTAATGAGCAGAGCAGCTCCAGTTCCCAGCCAGAAAGCCTCACTTCCAGCCAGGATGATACTTACAAAAGCAAGCTTCGCCAGCGTTCAGTCAGTGAGGGGGGATACATCAGGCTGCATAAAGGAATTGAAAAAAACCTGCAGAATAGAAAGAAAAATCCTAAATCTGCAGTGCAGCAGGTATTTGTCATTAGGCCTGTAGTTACCAGGGTAATTTCTAAGCTGTGACAGTTGTGCAAACAAAATCCCGAAAGCATTGTCTTGGCATCAGTATTCCTTCTATACTGAAGGTCCTTAGAATGCTCGGTGGCCACAGTCTAGGTTGAGTATCTTTTCACAGCTTCTTATGGCTGGATAGAAGTTGTATCATCTCCCAAAAATTCTTAATGATATGTGAATTTAATTCTGAGCTCACTCATGTATGTCAGTTATAGATAGATACATTTATCTATTAGGGAAGTGAGATCTTACTTGACAACAGCATTGGGAATGAAAAGTTTTACATCCCACGTAGATCTTAAAATGTAGTCATGAATCACAATAATGCATTCCTGCTACCTTCTGATTTGGGTCAGTTAAGAGAAAGGTTCAAATAGCACTGATGTTAAAAACTCTAGCACCTGAACATACTAAATATTTAGTAATTGAACTAGTTCCAGTTACAATTTATTTTTTTGTAATGAAACACTCTTATTAATCTTTCCCCTTAGAGAGCCTTTCTTCTTTCAGTGCCTATGGATAGTTGACAGTCATCTCACTGGGCATTCATGCATTTGGTTTGTGACAGAGTGCACTTCACTGCATGTTGTCAAAGTCTTCTGAAGAACTGTTAATTTCCACTGGAGTCCTGAGAGTTTTTGCATACTAGAGCCACCAGTCCCACACATGGGACAATAATTTGTCATTGCAACACCCTGGTAGATAGAAACTGTAGCATTAGTCTTTTTACAGATTAACAGCTTAAAGCCCAGATGTTAAAACTAGCACCATCAAAATACTTGAGCAACCTATTTATGCTGGTTGGAGAGCACCAAGGTTTTGTTCTGTTTTGGGAAGGGGAATGTTTACTTTTGGGAAAACTGCCTGTTAATGTATTTTGCAGTTCTTAAATCCAGCTCCTTGACAGGTGAAGTGCACAGGTGTATGGAAAAAAGAAATTGGTTTGGATGATTGCTCAGGATTGGACTCGGGGATGAGTTTGCTTTCCAACTTGTTTTGTGTCACAGTTATGTCAAGGTGGACAGGGCTGGTATCACCACCAGCCCTTTACCTGGCATTCCCACCCGTCCTTTATTCGCAAACTCTACACACCTTCTTTTACAGACCTTTCTCTCATGCAACTCTGACTCCTTCCATAGACCTCTCTCTGATAACTCTTACTCCTTCTTTTATTGTCAGCTTCACACTGTACTGATTCCTTTTCTTACAGGCAATTCCACATAGCTCTGACTCTTTCTTTCATTCTGCATGACTGGCCAGCCCCAAGCTGTCCCTTTCCCAGCTGCCTTACCCTGACTGTCCCTCACACAACATCTCACCATATCTGTCCCTTGCATGACCACATGCCCCTTACCTCCTCACAGCACAGCCAGCAGCCTCCTTCTCTCATTCCAGCAGACTGTCAGTCTCAAGCTCCAGCTGCAAATGCCTGTGTAGTGGCTAGCTAACCCACTCTCTTATGTTCCCCAAACTATTTGGCCAGACACAGATGTTTCCACACCTTGGTAATCCGTACGGCTGCAAGTCATTGGGAGAGATTCCCTCCTGCACTATCCTTTCAGCCTAGCTCTTCACAGTTTTGTAGCTTTTGGTCTTTTGTCTTGTGCATCTCTCAACTTCCCCTATGGCATGGGATGTCATATAAGCTTTGGGAAGGAGATACTCTTCTGAGTTCCCAGTTTTGATGCTGGGAGAATAAAAGGGAAGAGATTGCAGGAAAAATGCTGCTGATTTAAGTTACAGTACTTGCATCTGGCATGGAGATATTGGGGATGAGGTGTGCTTTGTAGGAATTAATTATTTTCCTAGCTCTTACTAATCATGTGCTGAACAAAATTATTTTTGTGGCTTCACAATTTAGCCACGTTCACACAAGTTTTCAGAGCAACAGGAAAATTTTAAAAAATACATCAAAAACTTTTCTGTGTCAAGTTTCAGTGTGGTTTTCAGAGGTGTGGAAGGGCTGGCATGTTTTCAAAAACTGCTAGATACCTCACTTGTTGGGAGAAAAGGATGAAGAAATGCTTGTACTTCCTTCCTTTGCCTTATTCTCAGGAACCCAAATGGGGCACACCTGATACAGGACATTTCAACCTGATCCCTTAGAATTTGGCAGCAAGTTTCTATAAAGGAAGATGAGATTATCAGCTCGAGGTAGCACTGTCAATACCACCTAATAAAAACCCACTAGTGCCTTATTCCTAGATAAAAAATCTCTGTGGTTCTTCTGTAGCAGTCACTTAGGCAGTTACTCAGGGCTGAAGAGTTCATTGTCCCTGAACTGTTAAGTCACTGTGTGACCATCATCATAAGTTTATGGTTTAAAAAAACCCATGTTTCTCACTCACTTTGAGATATATATTTTGTAGTGAACTGCAACAAGGTAACTTTTGAGAAGCTAAGCAAAATTGAGAAGTATTACAGTAACACAGAACATCAGTTTTTAATACAAACTTTCAGACAAGGTATGAAGAACAGTGCAGTAAAATTCATTCAGAGGTTCTCTTTTCCCAACCTAGGTTGCCATGAAGCTGGTACAAAGAGGGAAAAAAATGAAACAGCCCAAAAGAGACACCACAGAAAGTAACGAAGTGGAAGCTCAGCACAAATGCACTGACTGTGGAATGGTGTTCCAGCGGCGCTATGCACTTATAATGCACACACTGAAACATGAAAGATCTAAAGAATATAAATGCCCAGTAAGTTGAGGGATTGTTCTTTTTTTTCTGTGTAAACCTTCCTCCTTATGAAAATTAATTCAGTAATCATATTAGTAGTTATTTTTCATTGCCTTTTTTGCTACATATTTTTATTTTCCTTATGGATTTCGGAGTTGGATACAGCCTTGATCTGGCTGGGGTGAGGTAGAATGGAGTGCAGCCAGTTGGCCTGACAGCAGTGTGACTTGCTGCTCAAGACAGTGTTAACATGGGATTTGCTTTTAACCGTACCAGTAAATTTGTGTTTCATCTCGACTGAAAGTTAGTCTCACTGGGAAGTGATCAGTGGTTCTGTCAGTAGCCATAAAATAAAGATTTAGAACTGTTCATTAACTTCAGACAAAATGGCTTTTGGAGTTGGATTATAGATCTAACTCATATTACTGTACTTGAAACATTTGATTACTTCTGGTTTTGTTTTTTTTAATAATAATTCTGAGTGTTATATGCAAAGTAAAATGTAATATTTTGTGTCCCAGTTGTGCAAGAAAGAGTTCCAGTACGGTGCCTCCCTGCGGGCGCACCTGGTGCGGCACACGCGGAAGACGGAAGCCAGCGCTGCAGCTCCGGGTGCCGAGGGAACGGGCGTGTCCGCGGTGAAAGGGAGAACCAAACGGGAATTCGTGTGTGACATATGTGGGAGGACTCTGCCAAAGCTCTATTCTCTCAGAATACACATGCTGAAACATACAGGTGTCAAACCCCATGCGTGCAAGGTAAAGTCCTTTTGCTCTCTAATCAGATTAGTCGTTCTCTGGTACCAATATTTTGGTATTGATGCTGTACCCTAAAATTTATGTTAGCCTTGGTCACTTCACGGTAGGAAAGACTAGTGTAACATTCATGATGAAATTGCTTGCAGTCCAATGTTGCAGTTATTATGTGGCGATGGACATGGCTGGTATCACCACCAGCCCTTTAACTGGCATCTCCACCAGACCTTTCGTAGCAAACACTACATGCCTTCTTCTCTTATCAAATTTCTTTCCTCTCAACTCTCAATCCTTCTTTCATAGAGCTCTCTCAAGTAACTCTGACTTTTCTTATAGGCAGCTTCACACAACACTGACTCCTCTCCTCTCTGCATGACTGGCTAACCCCAAGCTGTCCCTTTCCCAGCTGCCTTACCCTGACTGTCCCTCACACAACATCTTCTTACCTCAGCTGTCCTTTACATGACCACATGTCCCTTACCTCCTCACAGCACAGCCAGCAGCCTCCTTCTCTCACTCCAGCAGACTTCCAGTCTCAAGCTCCAACTGCAAGTGCCTGTGTAGTGGCCAGCTACCCCACTCTCTTATATTTCCCAAACTGATTGGCCAGATGCAAATGTTTCCACTCCTTGGTTGTCAGTATGGCTGCATGTCATTGGGAAAGATTCCCTCCTGTACTGTCTTTTTTCAGCCTAGCTACCCACAGTCCAAGAGTGAGAAAACTAGAATGAATTTGAGTTGAGCAAATTAATATTCTTGTGTCTAGAAGAATGTCTTCCTTCCATTATTCTTTTTAACACACCAGTTCTGTCAGTTCTGGTACAAAATCACCTGCTTGGCCGTCCTAGTTCCCAAGAAATAGAAGAGACTTTGTTACGTTTGAAGTTAAACACCTATTACATTATTAGTTTTATCTGTCCTATTCTACCATATATGGATTTTTTTAGGTTTGTGGAAAGACCTTTACGTATAAGCATGGATTAAAAATGCACTTAGCTCTCCATGAAGTACAGAAACAGTTCAAGTGTGACTTGTGTGAAAAGTCTTTTGTCACAAAAAGAAGTCTTCAGGAACACATGAGCATTCATACAGGTAAATGATGAGAAAGGGAATACTCTTCCTTTGCTTGGCTGTTGTATGCTGCTGAACTTTAACATTGTTCATCAGTGTCAGAGGAACTGTTTAAAAAAATAAATGGTAGTTTGTTCTTTTTCTTCTGGTCAGGCAGCTGAGATAGAGGTAAGTAGTCATTTTCTGGGGCTGTTTTACCATAGTTTAATGCTATTATGCAAATGTTTTATACAAGAATGGGGAGTTTTGGCTGGTCTGCTCCTGTGGTTTTATGTGCGTGTTTAATGCCTGTATCATGTCAATTCAACACGAAATAGGCGACAGGCTGGAATGTTCTAGTGCACTTAACCTTCCAGCCTGTCCTTTTAGAGGAAAACATGCTAAGTTAAATCTCTCAGAATGTCCATATATGTTTTACAAGATTTTCTGTACTAATACTGACATTTTATAAAGCCTAGTGTCTTGAAAGATCTTAGCATGTGAAAGATGATAATATAGTAATTTAATACAAGCAGAGTTTTAAAATTGTAATTTGTAAAGGTTGCCTGTGTTTCTGGTTTTCTGTGCTGAGCAGAATCAAGAGAGATACTCAGGATAATTTGTTCCTGAAATTAAGGAATTTATATTAGTAGTCATCACTCCTGTGTTGATGAAATGGAACAGAAAATTTTATATTAAGGTCTTTTTCCACAAGTGCAAGATATAAGCAATAATCCATAAGCAATGCTGTGTTTCTGAGGAAGTTGCATAATATGTAGACACAGTGGGGTTTTTTTTTCGCACAAGAGGGCAGTTTTTTAGGCTGTTCACTTTTTCTCACTAAATCATAGTTGCAGTGATGTATCTAAGTTTAAAAACATGAATTAATTTACAGTTGCTGTTCCACCCATTGTGTATTATTACATTAGCACATACAAAATATACTTTAAAATTCCATCACTGTGTAATTAAACAAACTTCTCTTTGTAGTACTGCTCTGATTACTTAAGTTATATATGAATTAAAAATCTGTCTCACAAAGCACTCCAGAGAAATGGAGGCCTAGCTTGGTAACATGCTTTGTTTTGTTTTTGCCAGGAGAATCCAAATATCTTTGCTCCATCTGCGGAAAATCTTTCCACAGGGCATCAGGACTCAGTAAACACATAAAGAAACATCAGCCAAAGCCTGAAGTTCGTGGATATCAGTGTACTCAGTAAGTCAGGTGATAGGTGGTTTTGGTGAACTTCTTTTCTTAGCATTAATGATCCTAGTAATTCTCAAGATTAAAATCAGCTCCTTGTTGTAGTGTAAAACTGTTCCACTGGCCTGGCATAAGACTTGTAAAGCATGAGAATGAAAAATGCATTTTTGTAAGTACATGTGCTGGAGAGCAAAGGTTTGGTTTTAAACTGTTACCTCACTCTAGTTTCATGCAGCTGTTTTCTAATGTTCTCTAATGACTTTACAGCATCTAATTGATGCTGTAACAGTAGCTGTGTGGATATACAGCCTTTTTTGTAGGCCAGATAAAAGAGTGTAAGAGGCCAAGGGCCTTCAGCCTGGTTTTGCCCTCTTGTAGTGTGATAGTGGATTTCAGTTTGATTTGCAGCTGTCCTGTTGAGTCTGCAGTGATCTGCACTTGTGTGCAGTGTTTGCTAAACCATGCTGTGTGTAGCAGCTGTGCAGGAACATTGCAAACTGAGACTCTCTGACTATTGCAGTTCTCTTGATTATAAAACATACATGACCACTTAAACATTGCAATAAAGGGTATTTTTTTAATTATTAATGGCATTTATTAGTATTTAAATGACAGCATTGTGAACTTTAGCAAAGCAGAAATTGTAACTGGAAAGTGTGTTCTTAGTCCATTAGCAAAACATACATGGATGGATACTTTTTCCATGACCAAGCAGACTACAGGTAACCTTTCAAGTGTCCTGCAGAAGAACACTTGTTTACAATCTTTAATTTTGGAACTCAAAATGAGGTCCCTGGGAAGCTCTTTCAGATATTAAGAGGAGTGTTACCATGTAATTGCCTGTAGCAACTCAAGGTTTTAAAGAAACAATAATCCAAAGAATTGTTTGAAGTATCTCAGTGCTGCTGCATGCTAGCAAAAATATTTTCTAAATTATGAAAAATTCAGTTCTGTCAGCAATGTTTTTATTTAGTGATTTTTAATGCTAGAAGTATTAATTCTAAAAATACAAAGAACAGAGCTAATAGGGTGCATAGATACTGTTGCATGAAACATACTATGGAAAGCAATTTTAGTTTTGACGGTGAAATATATTACTAAAACAAATTTTTTTTACTCAACACAGTAGGGATATGGATGCAAGAGGTTTCCTTGAGAGAGAAGAAATTTTTACTCCCCAGCTTTTTCAAAACAGACACAGTCCTTGCTGCTTCTCCAGCAGAGGTCTCTACTGATGATATAATTCATGTTGTCACCAGTGGTTTAGAGAGCTTCACTAAGCAATGACCCAACTTCAGTTTTTTAGTTTGGGGGCTTGGAATGGAAACCCCCCTGTCAGGCTTCAGTCTGAACTTCTGGCCGTGTTGAGCAAAGCTGACCATGAGTTATTTTCTAAAATGTTCCTGAAAGTTTTGCAGTGAAGTATGTGTTTGATTAAATTGCAGTAGTGCATGACAGTGTTAGAGGGTGGTGTTTGCTTGAGTTCTTTACTTCTCTAATGGCTTTTCCAAATAATGCAATCCTTGAGGAGACAGCACCAAGTGCCAGCCCCATTCAAGCCCCTGAGGGGTATTTCTGATACTTTTTAAATGGATATGCAAACTGAGGATCCCTGAGAATCCCATTTGAACTGGAGCAGTCAGATTTTCCGGCCGAGGAGGAGGTTGTTTGGGTGGCTCAAGGACTGCTACCCGCTTTTTTTTTTTTCTCCCTCAAAAGCAAAGAACACTTTTTTTCTCTTTAGAATGTCCATTATTCAGGCAATGTAATATCAAATGTTTTGTTCCTGTATGGAAGCTTTTCTCATTTTCAGACTCCACTGGGTGCTGTGACTTCTGAGATTCCCTCGTTGCAGTGGTTGATACTATAGAAGTTGAATCATCCACCTTTGCTTGCTGGCATTGCTCTGCCTCTGTCCTTTCTTGAAGTCATGCAGCTGTATGTTGTTACATGAGGAAGAGAGAGATGAGCAGCAGTATTTCTCTCAAAGGGAGAAACTATATTTTTAATTAGACCAAGCTCTGTAGTCTTCATACCAAGAGGTGCTGTATAGTCATACTATGGCAAAGTATAAGTGAAGGAAAACCATAGGTTAGCCTGGGTTAAGTTGTCTACAAGCAGCAAACTAAAAAAATCAATACTTTCAGATGCTTTCTTGCAGTATTATGAATTTGTTGAGTTTTTTTTTGTTTTTTTTTTTTTTTTTTTCCTAAAAAGACCCCCTACATTTGAGCATTAAAAACAACAAATTCCAGTTATCTTTGTGTCAGTCCTCTTTGGTTAAGGGAAGAAACAGCTGTTACTGTCCTTATATGTTCATGTGGTATAATACAAATTTCTGATGTCTCCCTGTTGGTTTGCTTTTGATTATTCTCTGTTAAAACTGCAGAAAGAATATAGTTACTCATTAACAGACAGAAGGGTTTCAGAGGTCCTCAAGTTTTATTCCAGGCTTTCAAATAAGCTGCTCGTTTTTATAATTTTTCCCAGTTTAGAATGGGAATGTGCTTTAAGTAAATACTGAAAATTAAGTAGGTGTTGTCAGTCTTCAGTTGTCATTAAAGAAGAGGGTCCAGTGATGTTGAAATCAATGCCTTTCTTGTATGGGATGCTAAAACATCTGCTATTACAGGTGTGACAAGAGCTTCTATGAAGCTCGGGATCTTCGGCAACACATGAATAAACATTTGGGTGTGAAGCCATTTCAGTGTCAGTTCTGTGGAAAATGTTACAGCTGGAAGAAAGACTGGTATTCTCATGTAAAGTCTCATTCCGTCACAGACCCTTATAGGTAAGAGGAAATTAACAGCTGAAATGTACAAGTCAAAGTGAGGTTATAGAAATCCACAGCCTGTCAACAAGGCACTGCCTAGTCCACTTTAAAAGTACCAATGGATTGATGGTGTCTGGGGTCTTGAGTACTTGAGGATGGATGGTGACTTCAAATAGTGTGGGTTAGCTGCTAACCTGGGACACAGTGCTGGAACTAAGATGTGACATCATGAGAGAATAAATACAATCAGTGAAGTTAGAAACTTACGTGATCTCACTTCTCTAGAAGGGTAGGTGGAAGCTTTGTGGCTGTGGATAAGGGGAAATGTAGTTCAGTCCAACAGTATTACTTTTAATTATGGAACTACTTACCATATATGACAGCACTGCCATTAAACTTTGTCTACCATAAATAAAGGGCATTTTGGCTTAAAAGACGTAAGTGTACAATAGTGATTTAAATAGATTTCTCACTTAACACATTTTAGGTGTAATGTATGTGGAAAAGAATTTTATGAGAAAGCTTTGTACCGAAGACATGTAAAGAAAGCCACACATGGTAAAAAAGGAAGAGCAAAACAGAATCTGGAACGAGTCTGTGAGCACTGTGGAAGAAAATTCACACAACTCCGGGAATATAGGAGACACATGAACAATCATGAGGGTATGTAGAACACAAATAGTCATTACATCCCTCAACCCCTAAAAACATAATATGCAAGGGGTAATTGTTTCTTTGAGTCTGTGTGTGTGTCCTGTCTGGCAAGACATGGAGGGGTTTTTTACAGATTCTCCGGTTCTATGCAAATACTGGTCTGGTGACTTGCTAGCAGTGATTCCTGGGGGGGTCTTTCTAAAACTCCAGTCACGCACAGGGATTGTGCCAGTTTGTCCTCAGAACTTGAATAGAAGAGGAACATTTTTACAAGTGATTAAGAGGGGAGAATCTGGCAAAGAATTGGATGCACTGAAACATTCTCCATTTTCAAAGGTGCACACAGTTAACAAAGTACTCTTCAGATAGGAGAATGATTGGCCTGAGTTAAAAAAAAAAAAAAGGACCAGTGTTGGAAATTGTTCAGCTTCCTAATTTGTGACAAGCAATAAACTATGTGATGTTTGAGGAAAACATGAAAACATTTTATATTTTTTGTTAAAGAATTGTGTGCAATTTTATGTTGGAGGTAAAGTATGAAATTGATTTTTGAGTATTTGGTTCTTTCAGCTGTTTTTGGAGTCTATATATTCTCCTGTCCTGGGGCAAAGCCCACTTTGTTTTTTGAAGCATGTCTCCTTTTAAAGAGCTCTTAAGAGTAAATCTGGCAGCTGTCTAACTATTGAAATAGAGATTTTGTGTTTGTTTCTAAAGAGACAAAGTGTCCTGTAGTAGGTACTTAGCCTAAATATACCATAACTGTCACAGAGGAAAAGCCAGTAGTGAGATGGTGTTTGTCACCATCCACACACCCTGTTAGATATTATATACCACAGAATTCAGATGTTATGAGGGAAAATAGGATTAGATGAACATCAGGTGCTGTATTTGAACATATGCAGTGTGGAAGAGGAGGGGTAAAGCTATAGGTGTACAGGAGGATTTACAGAAGGAAAGAGTGACTAGAAATGTAAGTGACAAATACTGTGAAGTAAAACATGGCTTCAGAAAGGCATCAAAATGATCAGAATTCCATTAAGCATTGTGCAGTTAAAATAAGAAGCTGCATTAAAAGGGATCTTGAGAAGTTTTTAAAAGGGGTCTGTTGGATTGGGCTGGGCATTTGAGGGGAATCTCACCGAGTGCATTATGCTTCCATTATACTGTAACACAGAAACAATGGCAGACAGGATCTCTTTCTTACACGGCAAACATCGCAGTGCTGCTGTGTTCTTGCCCTGCTGCTCTCCCTGCCTCGTGGCTCTTTGTGAGCTCTGGCTCAGCTTTTCCCCCTTGCCCGCAGGTGTGAAGCCCTTTGAGTGCCTGACGTGCGGCGTGGCCTGGGCGGACGCGCGCTCGCTGAAGCGCCACGTGCGGACGCACACGGGCGAGCGGCCCTACGTGTGCCCGGTCTGCAACGAGGCTTACATCGACGCGCGCACCCTGCGCAAGCACATGACCAAGTTCCACAGGGACTACATACCCTGCAAAATCATGCTGGAGAAGGATACCCTGCAGTTCCACAACCAGGGCACGCAGGTGGAGCACGCCATCAGCATCCTGGCGTCAGACGTGCAGGAGCAAGAAACCGAGATCAGCTTTGGCGCTGGTGAGGGCGAGACCGTGGTGGTGACAGGAGAGACGCTCGAAGCCATCGAAGCAGTTGCAGCTACTGAGGAATGCACGTCGGTCTCTACCCTTTCTGACCAAAGCATCATGCAGGTGGTGAATTATGTGCTGGCACAACAGCAAGGACAGAAAATGGCTGAAGTGACGCAGGCCATTGAAACTGTAGAAGTAGAAGTGGCCCACGTAACAAAGACAGAGCCAGTTTAGTATATGAGAGAGCAAGAAGGGTAAGGTTCTGTATCTGTGAGAGCCAAGTATTTAATGGGTTATCTCAGGCTTTCAGTGATGCTTGTTTTCAAATGGTTAATCTTCAGCACTGACAGAATACTGCACCACACATTAGAGGGAAAAAGTACCAATACTCCAGTGGGCCAAGGCTTTGAAAGCTAGTATTTCTATACTGGTTATAACTTTAAAACAAAAAAAAAAAAAAAAAAAAAGTTAAAATAATGTTTTTGTGTCATGCAGTATCATACTGTAACTTTGAAAAATAAAAAGGAAAAACATATAAAAAGGCTGCACTGAAAACTAGAAATGCACAGCTATTGGTAGTTTTTTTGTTTGTTTTGATTTGCGTTTCATCAAGTTTGTGAGCAAATCACCTGTATTGGATTCTGTCTGTTTACTCCCAAGACAAGGGAAGTAAGAATGCTTTGCGTAGGCTTGTGCTTCATGTGGCATATAGAAAAACTGAAGCTTTTTTCTCTGGACAAATGCACCATTGGTAGTTAGTGAATCCCAGTTCTGAAGAACTTACTTGAATTCCAGGTGTGTGGGAGTCTTGTCCGAGGTTCAGCAAAACACTGTAAAATGTTTTATAGATAATGGGCAGGCATCTGCTGAGTCTGATTCAAGGTTCTCCAAGATGGTTGTGAATTTAAGTTTACCAGAGGACAGCCCACCACAGGGAGACTACTTAGAGAAGTAAACTCCTTTTCTCTTGTAAGGGAGGAGTTTACAACGCAGCCTCTATGCACAGCCACGTTTAGCTCCATGTTTGTTTGGAAGCGATTGCCACCACTGATGTACAAACCCAAAGCAGGTAGCCAGGTGATGGATGTTTCTAATTTTGCTTTACATTTGATGTAGGAACTGTCGAAAAAGAAAGGTCTAATGGCACACTTCTTTGGGAGCTGAGGAAGTCCAGCTAGTTGCAGACTGATCTTGTCTTGTATCGTACTGAAAGGAGGAGCCCTGCTAATTCCCAAGTAGGACACATGACAGTATCAGTGTAGAGCAATATGAAAATCTTAGGATGGGGTAGAAATTAAATTTGTCTCAAAATTACCAGAATTTCTAGAAGACCTTATTAATGCTGCTTTAAGAAAAATATTTCTAGGGCTGGTTGATAGCTGGTGTTAGACCACATAGTTGGAAAAATCCTTACGGGGTGTTCCTGCAAGTAAATGTGAATGACAGCTGTGCTTGGCCCAAGTTTCCATGTCCCTGGTTTAATAGAACAAACAAGGCACATCTTAATCTGTACGAGGTGTGGGTTCCTTTGTTGCTGCGTGGTTTTTTAAAGCAAGTAGCATGTCTGTCAAGGAAACTGAAAGTGCTTTGCATGTGAACAATCAGAGCTGTAGTCTTTAAATTCTTCTCAGTCTATAATGGTACCACATGTTTGCTAACCTGGACAGCAGCAAGATACCTGAGCAGCCAGAAACTTGTGCAGGGTAAACTTCATAAATAAAGTGACAGGCATATAACTCTGATACCTGTGAAACAGATCCACTGAACAAAATTTCAGCAAACCCTGTGGCAAAGTAACCAACCTCATTTGAATTAGCATTTCTACTTTTCATCTTATTTAACTATGTGGATATCTATCTACTAAGCTACAGAATGGACTGTTCTTTTTGTATTTTGCAATTCTGTAGATAAGCAGTTTTGAAAACCTTTAATGTTTGAGCTCCTGTCTTGGATCCAAATTAATTTGTAGATGCCTATTTCAAAAGTCAGGGTCTTATTTCAGAGAAATAATGTAGTTATTTATATATCCTGCATCCCTTTACAATTGAATTATTTTCTAATTACCAAATGGAGTAAAACTAAAATGAATATTTAAAAAAATTACTACTAGCTGTAACTTGAGTTTTTGTATGGTAAAGAATCTGGAGATAGCCATCCTGCTTAAAATTAAAGTACTGCCATTATGATGGAAAAAGATTAAAAAGAGCACTAGGTAAACTTGAAAACTTACTTCAATGTTTTTATCCTAAAAATAATTATGTATTACTAAATGAAGAAGTGTTAAAGGAAAAATAAATAGCTGTAAATAGTGCTAGAACATTATTTGTATATTTAGTGTGTTACCTTACAAAAAAGAATATTACCAGCACCTTAGTTTAATCTTTGGTGCATTTATTTATTTGCCCAACCTATGGAAGAAGCGAAAGTGAATCTGGATTTCAGAGCCTCCTTATCCACTGTCAAAATGCTTTTACTGACTCAATGATCTGCTGTTTAAAAACAACCACCAACCAAACTAATCTCAAAAGGTTGTTTTCTAAACAAGATTCAGCCAGGAATGTCAAAGCTGAATGTTGTGGCACCCCTTTCCTAACATGCTGTGCCTTACCTTTTCAGAACGGCCTGAGGTAAGTAGGGAGTGTCACTCTTGGCTTTGCTGTTCCCATCTGTGTGGAGTTGCCTTATATTTTGCTTTGGACTTCAGCACTTAAGACATTCACTACCCTTCTGCAAAAGTCAGACTGCAAATATGCAGTTGGTATTGGATTTTTTAAAAAATAAAGTTAATGAGAAATGTCTGTTCATTAAGTATTCCTACTGAATTCCTGTACATAATGAATCAGATTTGTACATTCTGCTGTTTTTATTTAGTGTTAGATGTATAAAGTTCTGGTATTTCTGTCATCAAATAAACTGAGTTCTGCCAATGAATTGCTCTTTCAAGAAACTTTCTGCAGGGAAAGAAGGTGTTACAGATTCCTCTTCAGTATTTCACTTTCCAAATACAGACATATTCTGGCCTGGATAGTTCTAGTAACACCTGTTTTTAATTATTGCTTAAGACTCAAATAATTATGTTGTGTGAGGAAAGGAAACACACTGCCCTCCTGAATTGTGTCAGAACATGGCTGTACAAGAGCACAGTGCTAATGAAACAGCATGTATATTGATACTGAAATTCCTTTGGCTGCAAGTCCTCAGGATGGGTGAGGTATCTGCTCGGCCCCCTGGTACCCAGCTGTAGCCATTTTGGTTTGTTTCAGCTGTCATTTCTCTTTACTTGGGTGTCCACATCACTGCACCCCAAAGCAAGCAGCAGCCAGCACTTCCATCTTGGCCTCTGCCCCAGGATGGATATTTGAGCAGGGTTGTGGTGTGGAAGTTGTCCTCCAGTGTCACTCTCCTGGTTGAAGGATGAGCTGTACAGCTGCCTCCAGGTCTGGGAACAGTGTCCCAGGCCTTTCCCTTTGCTGTTACAGGAACTTCAAGGCAGCACCAATGTTGCAGAAAGCCAGATTGTCTGTGGTTCATCCTGAGGGAATGCTAAGAGCTTTTTAACTCCTCTCTGAGTCCCTGTAAGTAACCAAGCTAGGTCTATAATTAAAGAAAAAAAAGTGTTGTTTTCAAAAGGCTGAGTGCTGAAGGAATAAGGCAGGCTTACTGCTCCACAGGGATGCAACTACAGATGCACAACAGCCAAGTGATGTGTGGATAGTTTTTGCCCTGCTTTGTTTCTACTGGAGTTACAGTCACGTCATTCCTCGCTGCTAGAGGGAGCACCATGAACTTCCACAGCACAGTGTATAATGATGGCATTCAGGAGCCGGTCTTACAGCTGCAGCCAACAGCGTGGTCGAAACCCCGCCAGCATCTCTGGAGCAGCTCTTAACCAAGTCCTATTCTCCTGCAGAAAAATTCCAGCTGCTGCAGGCGAGAGGCCCTGGTCACTCTGTCACTCTCAGGTGCAGGGTTGTTGGGGAACATCCTTAAAAGCCTCGTGTGACCTTTAAAGAACTTAGCAAAAAGGAAGCTTTTCTTGTTCCCCAAGGAAAAGTTCTGTGCTGCATGCTTTGTTTTTCCTCGGGGATCAAGTGCCCTCCTTCCAGCTAAGTGGTGCTTTCAGATGTGGAGCAGTGCAGCTCTTCTTGTCATGGCTTTAAATTTTACACGTGAACAGGATTGTCACACAAGTACATGAGTAACAGAACGCCTTTAGGCCCTTGTTTCAGTTCCCTGTTGAGTGGCTGCAGCTGTAGAGCTGGCACTGCTGTGAGTGGGGAGGGCTCCCACAGCCACACTTCTGTCACCAAGGCACTGCTGTGATTCTGTAATGAGCTACTGAGCATCAGCAACACCTTACATGCAGTGACGATATTTACAGGTTAGGGGAGGGTGGGGGAGAAAAGAAGAGACAATACGTTTTGATTATAACTTGCCTTAACTTTAGATTAGTAACTTACATTGCCAGGAAAACATCAATACAGGCTCATCACTTCAAGTTTCAGTGGAGCTCTTGCTACAGAACCACAAACACTTTTTGTGTATCCATCAGTAAATCCAATCCCAAGAAACAAATTTAAGAACTGAGCCACAGGCCAAGCAGAAGTTTTCCAGAGCTCACTCCATGCTACTGCATCAGGAAGTCCATGCTCCAACTACCAGCCACTCCTGCCTCCTCCTTACCCAGCCTGAGGGGCATTGCAGTGTCCAGACCTCAAAAAGCTGCAGTTTTGGGCAGTAAATCATGGGCTCCCACCACTACAGGCTGCTAAATGCAAGTCTGCAAACACAAACTGAGCATGCTGTGTCCAGAGTTAAAATGTAAAAGTGGATGTTCTGTGCTTTTAATTCCATGGATAACCATGCACCTACCCCCAGGCAATGGCTCCACGTTATTAGACATGAGCAGCTTTCCTAAGTAAGCACTATATAAGACGCCAACAGACAACAGTAGATCTTTTTGTTAATGGAACCAGAAGAAAGAAGGAGTGTGTTAGCATGATAAAGTAAAAAAGCAAACTGTTTATCTAATATTTATGGTGTTCTAGTGAGTCATGACAGAGATACTAGACAATTCTGGTGAGCTTAGAACATAACCTCCCTTTCATAGCTTAAGGGCAGAACTACTCAGCATTCCTCAACTTGTAGTTATATAAGGAACTAAAAAAACTGAACTTCTTCATAGTGTTCTACCAAATACACAGACAAAAGCCTTCTTGAAACTCTGTAGCTTCTCCAAACGGATTTATCTTATCCTACAGCAGTCTATTAAGTGTTGTAGTGACACCAGCGAACTCAAACAGTTTAAAACCCATTTGCCTCTTCAGGAAACAGAAGGTGCCATTTTCTCAAAAGCTGACTTTTCCTCCCTTTCTCTTAGGAAACCAACTATTGGTAAAGCCACTGCCAACACAGGGAACTCAGCGGAGTCCTGTGAGTTCTGACAAAGGGGTGCCCTACAAGCCTGGCAGCTGTGGAGGTGAAGCTCACCAGACAGTGCCCCCAGGACCACAGCTGGTTTTGCCAAAGTTCAATGAACACTGGGATTGGGTCATCTCCGATATGGCACAAGCTGTGAACTGGCACTTCCTTCCTGCTGATAAAATCTTCTGACAACCTGGACAATGCACCTCCCATGCTTTAAAGGAATTAAATTTGGTAACAGGCTACACCCAGCATTGCCTGAAACACAGCCACCAGCAGTTCGCCGCACTGTTTGGTGGGGCTGTTTTGTTTTGGATTTTTGGGTGGGGACTTTTCTTGCCTTTTCTTGTTTGCTGGGTTTTTGGGGTTTTTTTTTAAATTTTATTTTGAAGGGGAGGGTTGTTGTGCCTTTTTATTATTTTAATATAGTTAGATGTGTTTGGATCCATTTTCAAGTCAGCAGGCTCAGAACAGCCGAGCTTCAGGGTAGCAGAGAGGTTACTGGGTGACTATTAACATCTTCACCTTATGTCATCAATGTTCTGCAGGCTGCTCAGGTGCCAGTTCCTGCTAAGCAAGCATGAGCCCCATGGGATAAAACCACACAAGCTGGCATTTCAACCACTGACAGGCACACACAGTGTGCTGTACCAAGCAATTCAAGCTCTCAGCATACCTCCTGGAAGCACTTCAACATAGCTAAATCAGATTGTTTATCGTGAGTTTTGATAATTTATCAGGATTCTTGAACATCCTTAGAAAAAAAAACCCAAACCAGCCAATTAAAAAAAAAAAAAAAAAAATCACACCAAGGACAAAAAAAAAAAAGGCTCTATGCAAAAAAAGACTACTCTAAAAAGAGCCTACAGCTTCAAGTTAATCCCAGCTAACATTTGCCTTGATGATATTGCTCAGATCAGTCAGTTCTTGCAAGCATCAGATGTTAAACACCAGCAGACACCTGGTAGTGATGAAATCCAGCTTGTTTGGCACCCAATCCTGAGGAGACTGAGGCCATCCTGATGGATTTGATCCCACAATGGACAGAGAAGGAACACTTGCACTGGAAGAGGCAGGATCACTGCCCACCTTCAGCTGAGATTTACAAGTTTCTGAAGTCTCTCACAAGGTCTAGGATTATTTATTGACCGTGGAAGTAAGAAGATAAATATAATTTTTGCTCTTTTAGTTGGAAGGTACTTCATGGTGTGTCTGCTCTTCTGCCTAACACTTTCCTAAGTGACTTTGAACTGCTGAGAAATTCTGGGTATGAACATCTACTTGAGACAAAGATGTGGAAGAAAGTGGTGGTAGGTTAACTAAAACAAGGAATAGATCCCCATGTCATTCTTGTTCCTGTACAAGTGACTGATATAGCATGAACCAGCTACTGAGGAGCACGAGAAAATAGCTCTTCACTATGGATTACCACTATCTTAAAGGGATTTATTTAGACAAACATAACCACATGTGATGAAAATAAGTGAAAAGTTTATCTTGCCCAGTTCAAGTAATGTCCAAATTGGTTTTGGAGGTCCTGAAAGTCAGTTTTGAAAGTGTGTTTTTTCTTAAATAAACCAAATATTTCTGCTATGGAAGAAAAATAATGTATACATTTTTATGTTAAGTTTATAACAAGGCTTTTAAAAGAAAACAGTTACAGGTATTCAACTGCATCAGACTTCAAAAGAAAAAAGATTACACATACAATACAAAAATACAAAAAAATATTTTTAGAACTTACAAACTCAAAAGTCTAAGTGGTCAGAGCTTTCCTAAAATAAGAATAATAATAATAATAAAAAAATACATTTCAAGATGCACTTTCCTTTCTGCACTTGCAAGTTCAACTTTAGCAAGAAGACAGTTTAGGCAGGATGAAAGTAAATAATGTATTGAATGCTACAACCACTTCCCAGCTGAAATTAATTTAGTGGTTGACACTATCAGGTATTTGAGTTTAAAAAGAGCCTTATGTTTGTTTGGGGTTAGGGAGGTGGTGATGTTGCCGTTGATACATGTTCTATTTAGCCATTTCTGTAAGTAAAATGATTTACAAATACATTATCTAAATTAGACTGAAATTTAGACGGTTATTACTAGCACTGAAATCCTTCAGCACTCTCCTGCAGATTGGAAGCTAAGAAATAAACTGACCAGATTCATGTCACTGCTGAAAATCACTGCAAAAGGAAGACAGGCAGGAAGAGGTCAAGTTTTATTTCTGAAGTCAACACTTGTTAGAAACATCAGGACTGCAGATACAGCATTCTTTGACCTGATAGTGTCCACTGAGGTCATAGGCATCAAGGCATTTTGTCTTAAAATGGCAAGACAGGGAAAGTGCATCTTAGATTTTTCATACTTAAGCAGTGAGTTTACCGATTTTTGGTGTGGCTTTTATTCCTTCTAGGCATAGTAAGGAAAAATATTTCAACCAAAGGTGAAGCTTAATGTACATTAGCTTGTATTTTTGGTGGTGGCTTTTGTGTACCACTAGGAAATGCTAACAAGCACTACTCAAGGCTAATGATTTAAAAGGAGCACACTGAAAATACTGATTTACCTTTGTAGTGAATATTCTTTACAGACTGTATCTAATATACAGACAAGGCCCATTTCCTTAGGACAGAACAGGCCACTGAAGGTTATACATCCTACATGAAGTTTTAAACAAAATCAGCTAAATTACCAGAGCCACTCAGAGCAACGTAATTCCTAGTTTGCAGAGACATAACAAAAGGTGACTGCAGGGAGAAAAAAAATCCAGGTTCTTATTATTTCCTGTGTAAGATTATATTCAAATTAATAGTCCAGTAACACTTCTAGCACAAGACAATGCTCACTCTCTTTAGCAGAATTCCTAGGAGTCAACTGTTTCTCCTGTTATGAAGAGGGAGCCAGAAGTGAGAATGCAAGAGCATTCAATTTGAACCTGATTAAAGAGACAGTAACCTTTTTCATCCACCTTATTTAATCACTGACAAAAAAAATTATCTTAAAAAGGTACCACTCCAATTCCTTTATTATCTGTAACCTTTTGAAACTAATCACATGAACTACAAAATTAGCAAAGGCCTTGAAATCTGTATACAAAACATAAATTACCTCTAATTTCAAACTCATTTATTAGTGTACCACTCAAAGTCTTAAAAAAGTGGCTCCAAAGATAGTCTCATACCATTCTTAAAAAAGGAAACTGTTCCTTTAATGTTACACCCTCCCCTCCCCCCAAAACACCCAACTTGTAATCCACATCATTTAGTTATTTTCTTGGTCGTGGACATTTCCAAGATGAGATTTTATATTTCGTTCCCATAGCTTCTGGTTGTCAGAAAATCCATGCTTTCCTTTATTGAATGAATTTGGTCCTGCTGAGGTTGGTGTATCCCTGTGAAAAGTGAAAGAGCAGTTGAGAAAGCCAGCTCAACTAGAGTAGACTGTGCTATGTGACACTGAAAATGCCAATTTCAAGCCCAGTCTGCCCCAGAAACTAGCACACATTTCCCTCTGTTACATCAGGAGCCCTCACTACTAGCAACTGTAAGCTCGCTACAGAACTGATCTGTACACAGTATGTCAAAACAGAGTGATGAGATGGGGCAGGAGAGGAGGTGGCAGTGGAAGCAACTGCTGCCAGCTACAAAGATTAAGAATCTGAGGATCCAAATTTGCTACTGGAGAAAAAAGAAAAACCAGCAAAGCAGAGAACTTCCAGAGTGACTGACTTTAAAAGCAGTCTATCATGGTAAACACCTCTGAAATACAAATTCTCAAAATTCATCCCTAATTTAAGTGACGCCTCCTCTGAAAAGGTCCCTACTTATTTTAGGACTGCTCCCCTACCGTCTCAAACCTGTGGCAAGCAGAAGAATTACATGATTAACTGCAAATTAAACAAGCAATTATTTGTCTTTCTGAGAGACAGTTCTTATCTTCTCCTTGCACATGAGTTTAAAAACGTGACCAGACTTCCTACTTCAAGGCAAGTTATAAAAAGGAGAACCAGAAAAACAGAAAGTAGAGACAAGCGGAATTCCTACCTATTACATTTACAAGAAAAAAAAGAGCTATTTAACAAAGACTCAATTCCTTCCTAAAAAAAAAGTACGTAAGATTCAAAGTTCAAATGCAAATGTACTACTTTTGACCTGATGGCACATTTGAAAATCTTGTTTCTGGAGAAATGCTTCTTTAACCTATCCTACCTCCTTGCATTCTCAAACAACTCTCAGGATGTGCCCAGAGCTGGGGAGGTATTTCACACACACACCCTTCTCCAAAGCACAGTTCAAAGCTGCCCTACCTTCCGATGTTCTTCATGCGCATCTTGGCTTCGGGGGGCATTTCCTCTGGTTCGCTCTGCAGGGACAAAGCAGGTCAGAGCCTGTCTGAACTCTTTACATGCCTGACAAGATAAAGGCTGCACTACAGCCCTACAGGATAGTAAAGTGACTTTGAACACAATGGAGGTCCTACACGGTTACAGGACAAAATGCAAATTCCTTTGTTCAACTCTATGAAAGAAGGAGCAATAATATGACAACAAAATATTTAGCAAACCAGAAGCACAACTTTCCTTTGCCTCTAATCAAGCCTAGAGAAAGCAAGTATTAATTCAAATGATGTCGTGCATCTTATTGTCAGGGAAAAGTTATCAACATTTTAATGATTTCTTGAACCAACACAGAGCTATTGTACACTCAGAGTCTAAAGAGATGCTTCTTGCTTGAAAATTCCTGATATTTATGTTAAGAACCATAAATAACCCACTCTCTCTGCCTACCACACCAATGGTATTTTGTGCTGATCACTTGCTTCTTACTCACATCTTCATCTTCATTGAAAGCTGCAGCTACAGAAAGGGTTTTTGGAGCCAGGGTTGGAACAGGCTCTTTAGGCTTCTGGAAAAGACAAAATGCACAAGTAACATAAGCCTACTAACTCAAAAAAGCTACTCTTGACTTTTAAAGTATTTTGGCAAAATTAAGTTAAAACATCTTCACTGAAATGGGCAACCAGGGGAAAAAGTTTTTGGCTGAATCAAGCACATAAAGGATTCTCTAATGACAAAGGAAAATGACTGCTTATTTATGTGTGATCACTCTGAGAAGTAAGCTGAGCCCTCTCATGTTACAACTCCCCACATGCAGGTCTTAACTTTCTACCACACTGCAGGGGTACTCAGCCACTGGTGCATGACATGAACAATTAAAACAGAACCTGGATAACTTGTGGTATTCAAAAATTTACTGTGTCACTATCTCCATTATTCTTTTGGAATATTCTTATCCATCAATGTCAGAAAAAAATGAGTGTGTTTATTTTCCTCTATTTTAACAACGTGACAGTGTTCTGGCTTAAAACAATTAAACACTTTTAAACTACTGTCAGTATCTCTCACACAGTCCAATTAACATAAAGTTCCTTTAAAGAGTATTTATTTTATCTCCAACTTCTTATTCCTCTATTTAAATTGTAGGAGGCTGTCAAACTCACAACTGTTACATGTGATACAACAGTGGTACCAAAAGTTACTTCAACACCACTGAGAAAAAACCAAGTTACTAGCAACAGATTGCTACCACAGTACTAAATCTATACTCTACATTGTTTTCTTCATTTTACCTTTACTGGCAATTCTTTAATACACACTCCTAGAAGTTGGCACTGCTGCAGAGCCCTTATGCAACTGCCTACAGCTGTTCTTTACTGATACTGCACAATGTATAAATACCACACCATTTTTAAAGCATCTGCACCAAGGAATGGGAAATGTACTAGGGGAGTAAAAATTACTGAAAAGAAACAGGGTAAATTTCAGCACTGTCCCATCTGGTGCACTGACAGTCACCCACTAGATTCACTGAACCAGAAATCCTGAGCCAAATTTATTGTCACATTGGACAGGAGAAACTGAAGCATGCTAGAAGCTCAGAGAATGAAGCCTTGTCTATTTTTCCGAAGTCTGAGCTGACCTGACTGCATTTATACCCTAGAATGCTGCCAGCACACATTTCCCCTCCATCTCAAAATAACAGTGTACCCTTGCAATCCTCTGCAGGCCTCTAAAATGCTGGCATTGCTGGGTGCTGGGTGCAAGGCTTTCACAATTAGACTTTGAATTTGGTGCAGACAATTACTTAGAACATATCCACCACACTGAGAGGTGGGAAATGTAAATGAACACAGGCAAGCCCCTGGTTTGTCCTTGGCCAAGCCAGTGGAGGACTATTCTGGAAGTACAGGGAGTCATCAGATTCCCATCTGAACAAGCACAAGGATACCTTGCGCTGGACAATCAAAGGGATCAGAATTCTCAAAAACCTATGCAACAAAGCCCCATCTCTTGCATTTAACACAAATAAATCACACTGACCTTGCAAAGACGAGACAAAGTCATGGAAATATGCTACAATTCCCCATGCTAAAATAAGAACTTTGGAGTGGAAAGACAACCTATTAAGCCACCTAGATGCTTTCTTCTAGCTTTAAGCATCCTATGCAATGAAGCTCCCAGCACTCATTTCAAAGTAGCCTGAACAGCTTAACAAGTCTGCTCTCTCAGGAGCTCCCTCAGGAAATTATTGCAGACTTATAAAATCTCATTACAAAATTATTCTGTATGTTCAAAGATCTACAGTTCATTTCAATCAAGTCTTATGATTCCTGAGACTACTGACCTGTTATTAATCACCTTGAAGTACTTACACATGCACGACTAGCTGGCCCTGCAACTCCTGCTTAAACTTTACCCAAGTTACCCTCACGGGTATTCAAGGTTTCCTTCTGCAAGGAAGCCTCCCCAAAGTACTTCCCTTTTCCCTCAGTTTCCCTAACATTAAAATCCTTCAGTAAACTTACATTTGCTCCCAGTTTGATGGATATTGCAGATGCCTTCTTTGTTGTCTGACTGCCTATGGAAAATCCAAACTTGGACATTTTGGCAGGAGCAGGCTTTGTGCTGAAGTCTTCAGCTTCTTCATTAGCTGCCCGTTTCTCTGCGCTGCGACTCGAACTTTCTCCTCCATTACTGGAAGAAACAGTCTTAGTTTTCACAGGTTTTTCTGCCTCTTCTTCAGGTCCTGGTGAAGTCGAAACAACTTACCAAGATGAGCTACTTTTACTGAGCAGATTGAAGGGAGCAGCAACCTCAAAAAGCATTATACTTTGGGTGCAATAGGTAAGATGTTTTTAGTGACAGCAGTTTCCACCAATGTATATTTAGTGGACAGGAAAACACAAAGAGGAGAAGAAACTGCAAGCACTCCACTACTTGTAAAGAACTTCTTGTATGAGCCAGGAAAACAATCTTGAAGCACCATCTCTTTATTTAGTATGGAAGTCAAAGTTCATGTAGTAAATTAAATGTAGATGACTAAATCTCTTAAAGTTTTTAAGTTGCCACAGATAAGCTTTCACAATTGGAATCCCAATTCCAAATCTAGAGTAGATAATCTAAGTTAAAATTAATTCTACTAAATTTCTACAAAACCATGTCCATGGCAGTCTCTAGGCTTGTCTGGCACAACTCTACAATCATGGCAGTGACTACAGTGAGGCCGGCTGTCTCAATCATGTTTCAAGTCACTGCTTGTCCGCATCTCATCTGTAATAAATCTGCCAAGCTCTGCTTGAGGAAGGAATCAGCACTAAAAAAACATATATATAGATTTCATCTTTTCTGGGTTTGTATAGTCATGGAAAGCATAGCAGCTGAACAGTGATCCACAAAGAAAAAACATTCAAGTAACACTTCCATTCCTATAAAATCAGCTTCTTCAGCTACACCAAGAGACAAAGGTGTCCTTGGAAAACTCATACTGGACAGAGTAAATGCTTCAGCAAAAAAATACGTCCCTGCTGCTGCAATAAGCAATCCACTGCAGTAGCAGAAGGGGGGAAAAACCAACACACATTAAGGAATGGACAGGGAAGTGCTCACAGTAGCAGTTTAAAACAACTGCAGCTAGCACAAGTTCCTCATCACATCAAACGGAGAACAGCACCTTCCATGCACAGCAAATTCTGACCATGAGGGGATAAAGCTCTTTGCACTGCTAATGCAAAAAGCTACTACCAAAGATGAAGCAATGGGAGAGAAGAAAGTCTGAATTGGGGGTCAACAAGACTGTAGCTCTGAGAGGAAAAGAAAAAAAAAAGCAAACAACATCAGGAAAGAGATAAACTAGGGACTCAATCTATATATATATATATATATTTGTCTGCTATTTCCCAAATCATAAGCAGCAGAATATACCACTTCTACCCACTCTTCCAAGTATCAAGATAACAGTGATTGAAACCAAAATGGATTTATCATTCACCTTCAGAAATATGGCAGATCACAAAAAAATTCATAACTTTAATCAGTTTCACTGTATTAAGAAATGGTACTAGAAATTTGATCCAGAAAATATCAACATAAAGATAAAAAACAAAGGAGGAAAGGGAAACAAACAAAATTTAAACAAGTGACCTTGGGTACTGGTAGCTGTCTTAGCACAGTTTACCACTCAGCAATCTGCAGAGACTCTGAGAGCATCCTTACAGCTAGTCCATGAAATCACATTAAACAGAATGTTCCAAGTCCAGCCTCAGTACACTAGAGACCGTGATTCAAGGGAAGGTAGAAGATTCACTGGCCTTAAAAATGCTGGAACCATAGGGCTAAGTCTTCTTTTTCATAACATACAAAATACATAGCAGCCCAAAATTCAGGGCACAGGGAACCAGTCCAGGTTCCTAGACTAGTGCTAGCTTGAAGGTTAATTCTCAAAATACTGCTAAGCACAAGGTGAAGCCTAAAACAATCTACCCCCATCTGTTTTCTCACCAAATCCTAAAGAGCATCTTTCTCAGAATTAGTTCCTATCAGCACTGCATTCTGAGCATTATTTCTATGGGGCTTGGCAAAGGATGAACTCCTGACTGCTGAAAATAACACTCTTGCTTGATGAGAGAGATGTAAGGGGCACAGGACAACTGGGGAAGGTGGGGAGGGAGCCCTTGTGCTGTTTGATTTCTGCAGGAAACAGAAATATGCAGATATATTAACCATTAAACAGGTCTCTACCATCTCCCATGCCAGTCCATATATATATTCCAAGATATCAAGGCTGCTTTATCATTTCCTGGAGGTCATACTTCACCTACAGAACGCAGCAGTACTATTTCCAAACTAGACTGGCTAGTGCCCTTTGCATGGATTATATAAAAAGTTGTCCTACTTCACAGCTAAGTTTTACTCATATGTATCAACAAACCACACGAGTGGACAACTTCCACGGCCCAGGTGGCTGAAGTGACAAGAGTGACAGTGCCAGCTGCACAGCATTTCAGGATCTGTTGTCCCTGGAAGTGCGACCACTGGGGCATGTGGGAACAAACCAGTCACAACTAAGTTAATTTTAAGATATCTTGGCAAAAGCTAAAGATTGCAAATTGCTTTCAAAAATCCTCAGGGAACTACTATTCTTTCTTAGGGCAAAGGTAGCTCAACTGGCTCAGATCATGTTTCAGCACACAAAACAGTGTGAATTACTGATGTACTGATGCTGTCCAGTTACTTTATTAGTAATACAAAGAAACAACCAATACCACCACCAAAAAGCCACCAAAGTCCAACAGAGAACTACCTGAAATCAATACTGTTCAAATGTCAGCGATTATCAGAAATCACATTCACTGTTGAGGCTATCCTGATTGGTTTACAAGCCTGATTTAATTTTTCAACAGATCTAAGAAGTGCCCTCTCCCTACAGATACACTGAAACAAAAAAAACCCCACCAAAACCCAACTAAAACAAAAAAAAGAAACACACCAAGAAAGAAAAGCTTTATCGTTACAAAGCCACTGTCCTTTCAACTTTAAGTTAAGGGAAGAAAGAAGAAAAGAAACATACAGTTAAAATTTTCGGACCAAATAGTGCAGAAGGGACAGGAATGTCCAGTCATAATACAAATACTATATGATCAAACAGCAAACTTACAGATTGTTACCAAGAAAAAAAAAAAAAAAAAAATCCAAATGCTTTTTAAGCAATTAAAGAATATTCACTGTACCCAGTTATAAAAAAAGGTACCACAACTGTTGAAAGTTAATTTTAGGGCTCTGTCTTCATCCTTGCCGACAGCAAGTCGCATTTCTCTCAGAACACGGCGCAAGCACCCCGTATATTTTTACGAGAGAGAAATAGCGCATTTGCATGGACAAGGAGAAGCTGGTGTGTTTTTACAAAAGCACCAGTAAAGCTGAGCACAGCAGGTCCGACTCGGCCTCTCCTCCGGCGCAGCCCCCTCAGGCCCAGGCCACCCACTCTCCCCGCAGGGCCGGGCACCGCACGGCCAGGCCCGGGCAACTCACGTCCGGGTGAGGCAAACCTGGACCCCCCTACCCCCGCTGGACCAGCCTGGACCCCGCTCCCGCCCCACAGCTCCGCGGCGAGAGGCGCTACATGTTCACCTCCTGCGGGCTGCGGCCGCTTCGTCTTCTCCCCCTCAGCTCTGCCGTCCGCCATTTTCCCCCGCCTCCTCCACCGCCTCACGCGCCGCGCACGCGCGCCGCTCGGGCCCGCCCCCGCCAGGCCCCGCGCGCGGCCAGGCCGGCCCCGCCCCTGCGGCGCGCGGGGATGGCGCGGCGAGAGCGCGCCGGGACAGCGGGAGCGCGCCGAGCGAGCGGCGCCCCTCTGACGCTCGTCCGGAGCCGCTGCACGTGAGGGCATGGCTTCCATTGTCTACCCCGGGGAAAGCGGGGGATCAGTCATCCCCGGCGCTCCCGGCATCGCACCCCATTCTGCGTCACGGGGGAGCGAAGGAATCACGTCTGCTGCCACGCCCTCCTCGCTGCGCGCGGTTTAACGATTATCTTCCATGATTCACAAATACCATTACCTCATTGTCTCCTCGGTGTGTGTAAATTCCCCAAGTGGGGAGGTGGTGCGACAAGAAGGGTGCAGACTCTTCTCGGTGGTGCCAAGAATGGGACAAGAGGCAGTGGGCAGAAACTGATGCACAGAAGTTCCACCTGAACGTGAGGAAGAACTTCTTAACTGTGCAGTGACTGAGCACTGGTACAGGTTGCTCAGAGGGGGTGTGGAGTCTCCCTCACTGGAGATACTCAAGAACCATCCAGATGCAATCCTGTGCCATGTGCTCTGGGATGACCCTGCTTGATTGGGGAGGTTGGACCAGATGACTCACTGTGAGTCTGCTGGAGTGAGGCACACACACTCACACAGCCAGTCCTTGCACTTCAGGGCTTCCCAGGGAGCTGAAGGCAGCTCTCCAGCATCACCTGGAACACCAACCTAGGGTGAAGCTTTGTGTCCTTTCCAACCACAGAGAGCTGAAAGCAATCAGGTCATTCCCTGTGCCAGAAGTGATCCATGCCTGGAGGCCCCTGCACCTCACAACAGGCAATGAAGGGCAGTATTGGGGTAGTGAATCTTCCGCCTTCCAACCCCCACCTTGCAACAGCATGTAGGAAGAGGTCACCAGGGAATGGGTCACCACCAACTCATCATCTGCCATCACTGACTTTAAGCATCACCCACAAAGAAAGCCCTCCTCGTCCTACAGAAATCAGACCTGTATTTAGCTGCCCATGGCAGCTCTGCAGCCTGAACACAGACTTCCACGGAGACACCAATGTATTTTGAGATGTGAGAAATATTAAAAGGCTCTCTGCTCCTCTAAGTATTTACTAATAGGACTGTTTACTATCTCAGAAGTTCCAGCACTCTGGGAAATCTACATTACATGGCCTGAAAACACAGGCACGCTGGGATAAGTCTTATACAAAAGAAGGAATTTTTTTTTTTTTTTTTTTAGCACAGTCAAGAAATTTGCCTTATTTCTTCCAAACAGGGGCTTGACAGTGTCAGATAGAACATCCAGAAATAAATGGTGCAGTTCCCCAAACTTATGCAAGGTTTTAACCATTTTAGTTCAGCTATTAAAAGTAAATTCATCTGCACACGAGAGGATTCAGGAAATAATGGGAGAGGTCTCTTCTACTTCATCTTAGTGATCTTTTAAAATAAAACTGTAGGCAGTCTCCAAAGCAGGGAGCTCTGAAGACCTCTGCATTTAGTAGCAATCACCCTTCTCCAAGCACAGTTCAATTGAACAGACTGATAGTCTTCATGTAGAGTTGGTTTTTTTTTTTTACAATAGATTATCTCATTTCTCTTACATAATTTCAATAATGTATGAATAAACTTAAACAGCTGGACTACTAAAGTAATTTAAAAACCCCAATTCTTAGCGATGGTCATCTCAAACATAAACAACAAAACATGTCCTGAGATTAAGAGCTGAACAGAGTTCCAGATGTACCGAGAAGCCAGAGCATTAAAGGACACAGTTTGTGTGTAAAAAATTCATTCTCCTCCCCATCACTCTACTTTTGCTTTAGTTTATACTTCTTGGGGTAGTTTCTGGCAAATTGCTTTTCTACTTTTTCCTGTCCCTTTCCAAGTTTAAGTGTGTTGATCAAGTCTAATGTTTTTTTCAGTTCCTTTACAGGTTTGTTTACAAAGCCACAGTATTTCCTTTTTGGAACAAATTCCAGAGCCTTCTTCCAGTCAGCAGTATCTTTCAAGGTTAATAAAATATGCATCATTTGATCCAGTGTGAGATTTTTGGCACCAGTACTCCAAAGCAAATACTTCTCCAGTGGAAGGGCTGCAGTCTCCAGTCCTAATCGCTTTGCTCGTGCTAAAGAGACTCCTGTTTTTATGCTCTTGTCAACCATTGACCCAACAATATAGATCTTATCATGATCAAATGTTTTCATTACTTTGGGAGAATCAGCTGTCAGATAGATGAGCTTATCCTTTGGAAAGATTTCTGTGTAGCACTGGTCTGTCACTGTGATAAGCAGTTTGCCCCATGCCTCTTTATAATACTTGATAAATTCCCTTTCATAGAGGCTATCATCTTTGAAGTTACAGAAGTGGATGTGGAAGGGATCCACAGATCTCCGATTGCAGCTTTCACTCAGCACTAGCTGTTTCACTGTATTTGCAACTTCTCGGACAGACATTTCTTTTTCATAAGACATGTCAAATACTAGAGGCTGGCCAAAGATCATGGATTGAGCAGCCCTCCAGTTGTATGCTTTATCCATAGTGCTGGACCACAAACATACAAATGGACTCTTTTTGGTCTCATCTGTTTTTGAAGCTTGATCTTGTGCTTCTAGCTTCCTTTCTCTTTTCTCCTCCGCCTTTCTTTTCTCATTTTTCTTGTAAAGTTCTTTGAGATGCAAATATTTTAAATACTTCTTTTTGGCTGACTTAGAAGGACACTCCATAAAAGTTTTTAGCTGTTCTTCACTAATTTTTTCTGGAACTGCTTTGCCAGCTAGCCTCCACATCTCCAAAGTCTCACGTGCAGCAGCCAAACTGGAGAGCTCCTTAGGCTCCGAGACCGTCTCACTGACCTGTTCTTGCAACCCGGACTTCATTACCTTCTTCCACTCATCTAAATCTAATTTTTCTGAGGCTTCACATGACTTGTCCTGCCTCAGACAAAGTGATAAACTCAGAGTTCTACTAAGTGGAAACAAATCCTTTTTCATCCCATGCTGTGCAGCAAATGGAAGGACAGAACTTCTTACAATTTTTCTCAGAAGCATATTAGCAGGCTGCATACTTAGGCATGCTGTGTTGCAAAACTTAGCTGCAAAACATCAATAAGAGTGAAAAAGACTTGTCAGAAATCACAAAGAAAACACATGCAGATTTTTATTCTTAGTGACACTGACAGATAATAGGTTATTTCTTGGAGGATGCTAGGAATTCCTCCCTCTACTATGAATTTTTTACTGTTTCCTAAATAAAAACAGCTTAAACCACCAATACTTACTGCAATTCAAAATGTAGTCGAACAACCTTCAAGAACTGTCCAAGACCTCTTTATCTGTATCATATGATGAGCCTTCACAACCAAAGTCAGTGAAATGCTGCACAGAAACCAGAAGTATTTTTGTATAATTTATCTATCCTGTGAAAACAGAAAGAAGAGATGGAAGAAAAACAACTAGTACAGAAAAAGATAATCTTTTTTCCTTTTGCTAAATTGTCTGTGAAGCTGGCATAGGCACATAAAGCTGAGGACGTACCCCTCCCCATCTCATTAATTTTGTCCACATTTGTATTTAAATATAAAAGGTCTGCAGAAAGAAAAACACCAAGAACATTTAATAGTTTCCTTGGCCTATGCACACTATTGAACTAAGCACCAGTGAAGTTGCAGTGCTTGAGGAAACGTGATTTGGACAAAACTAGAATTAATTCCTATTTTTTAAATCAAAATTAATAAGCTTCATAATAAACTGAAAATAATTTCATATATAGAACAAGAAGTTTAATCTAACAGACACAGAAGGAGCAGTGTATTATTTAGAAATGTTATATAACCTGGCATGTGTTTTACTATACAATAATTGATCAAATTGGTTGCAGACCTCTCGTGTTCTACTGTTATTAAGATAAAAGAAACAAGAACAACCAAGCAACCTAACAATGTGAAAATTTGTGTTATAATAGAAGTATTCTGAATTTTACATTAAAGCATTAAACCTACTGGCAAAAGTAATAATCAAAGAAGCATGGAGAAATCAAGGGATCAGTTCTTCAATTAACTTAAGAGTACTGGAGCTCCAATTAAGTTAATACTGAACACCAGATTAACACCATCAGCATACCTGATGACAGTTTTTGATAGAGCCAAGTTACCTTCCAGTATGCCATTCATGCTAACATTATTACTGCAAGAATTAATCTAACGCTTTTTGAGGAACCTAGATTTGTGGCACTGAAAGTATTTTTCTTTTTTAGCATGACTTCACTGCAACTCATCTCTATAACAGAAAGGATCTTCGCTGATATTTCAGAGACTGAACAACTTGCCTTACACTCCAGCATAGCTGCCCACCTAGAATCACAGACTGAGAAAAGCTGGAAGGGGCCACAATGGATCACCTAGTCCAACGCCTATGGTTAAGCAGGGTCATCCCAGAGCACAGGATTGTGTCTAGACAGTCTGGAATACCACCACTAAGGGAGACTCCACAACCTCTCTGGCAACCTGTTCAGTGCATGACCACCTGCAGAGTAAAGAATTTCTTCCTCACGTTCAGGTGGAACTTCTGCGCATTAGTTTCTACCCGTTGCCTCTTATCCCACGGCTTGGCACCACGGGGCAGAGCCTAGATCCATACTCTTGGCACTCCCTTTGGACACTCACTGCTGAGGCCGGCTGCAAGGGAGCAGCACTGCACGTGCACGCTGCTTTACAACATTTAAACCAGCCCACGGCCACCCGCGCCGCGGAGCGCCAGCCCCCCCACAGCCCCGCGCTGTGCCCCCAGCCCTCCCGGGCACACCGGCGCGCCCGCTCCTCCCGCTGCGCCGCGGCCTCCGGGGCGCTGCGCCGCGGCCTCCGGGCACCGCGCCGCGGGTGGCGAGAAGCACCTGCCCGATCTCCGGCCGCGCTCCCGCCCGCCGGGGCTCGGTCGGGACAGGGCCGAGCGGACCCCGAACCGCCCCGCGCCCACCGCCGCCCCGACCGCGCCGCTCACCTCGCGGAGCCGCTGCCGCTGCGCATGCGCGGGGCGGGCCCGCCCGGCCGCGGTGCGTCCCTCGGCTGTCCCGGGCGCTCCCCGGCTGCACCGCCGGCGTTCCGGGCTGTCTGCGCCCCCTCGGCGGGAGCTGCGGCGGTCGGTGTTCCGAACTCTGCCGTGTTCCATTCCTGGGGAGCCCCCGGGCACTGAGCGGGCTGCGGGTGGGTGCTGCCGCCCCCCCTGCTGCGGAGCAGCGTCTGTCCCCGCCGCCGCGCCGGGGCGAGGCAATGGTCTGGGGCCGAGGGGTTTGTCAGCCCGGCCTGCTGGTCTGTGATATCTCTCTCCGCTTCCCTCTCTCCTCTCCCCTCCCTTTTTTCCTTTTAAAAATTTCGATAGCACAGAGAAGTTTCGCTTCTTTTTGGCCCGCAGGTTGCTGTTGTTTGATGGTGCGTTGTTTTGTTGCTTTTTTTTCCCCGTCAGGTAGGGATTTTAGTGGAGACCGTGATCTGTCGCGATGAGTTTTCTGCTGCCCAAACTGACCTGTAAGAGGGAAGTGGATCAAGCAATAAAAAGCGTCGCTGAGAAGGTTTTGGTTCTCCGTTTTGGAAGAGATAATGATGCTGTTTGTCTGCAGCTCGATGATATTGTAAGACCAATTTTTTTTTTTTTTTTTTTTTTTTTTTTTAACGGACCGTACAAATATAGTTGGTGCATAGAAGGGAATGTTGCTTTTGCTAAGATGGGCGCTCATAAAAATTTTGGTGATAAATATAGAATGAAATTATACTATATTTATAAAAAGGTTTGAAAAGTAAGCATCAGTGTTACTATTGCAGTAGCTTAACAAAGTGCTTGAGGTAGACAATATATGATATTCTCTGCTTAAGCTGGTAACACATAACAGAAACAGGCTTGATAAAGCTTGCCACCCTCTTTTCCTCATGTCTTAGTCTAACTGCCATCTGCCTTTCTCACTCTTTCCAGCTTGCAAAAACAGCTCATGACTTAAGTAAAATGGCAGTCATTTACCTAGTGGATGTGAACAACGTCCCAGTGTACACCCAGTATTTTGACATCAGTTATATTCCATCTACTGTATTTTTCTTCAATGGACAACACATGAAAGTTGATTATGGGTAAGTCATCCTACCACTGTCTATTATGTCTGTAAGAACTATCAGTCTTTTTCTATGTTACCATGTTTGGGGAAGGTAACATCTGAAAACTATAATGTTGTTACCTGCATCTGCATTGAGAATTCTGTAGGAAGCCAGAGGATGTAAAATAGGGAAGTAATTTGAAATATGCTCTGATGCAATAAGTAGGTGAAATATGTCTGACTCTGCAAAAAATAGTAAGAAATTGTTAAAATCTTAAACATGACACTGCACCTGTTTGGAGGTCACAGCATATTTCTGATTTGGTTATGCCATTACATGGTTAGCTCATCTGTTTAGAATGACCAGATCAGAACTTCTTATCTCATTTGGGCACCTTTTTACATTTTTAGGTGGTTTTTCTCTGAATACTTTAATGTTACAATTCTACCTTTGTCTTATGCTTATATTTAGGTCTCCAGATCACACCAAGTTTGTAGGAAGCTTCAAAACAAAGCAGGACTTTATAGATCTGGTTGAAGTGATCTACCGAGGAGCAATGCGGGGAAAGCTCATTGTGAGAAGTCCTATTGATCCCAATAACATTCCTAAATACGACCTTCTCTACCAAGGAATTTAATGGGTTGACCTGAGATAAGAATTACACAAATGGACGATGTTGTAGATCCCTTTTTCCTTTGAGCATTTTTGGCATCCTCTGACATTGTGGGACAGTTTGAGCATTTATCCTGAAGGATCATATTGGTCTCCTTCTGAAAACAGATATTCTGTTACCTCATGCTTCTGTCATAAATAAAGTACATGTTCATGCACAGAGTTCATACAAGTGACTGTTCTTTGAGTGTTGTGCTGACTAACCCTTACAAAACAGGCAGGCTGTGTGCATCCTCAGCTATGGCATCTCCATGCAACCTTCTTCAGGGAACTGAGGCACTGTTAGTTGTCTGTTTAGTACCATTTTCATTCAGATATAATAACAGTAAACCTGACATTAATAAAAAAAGCTGTGTTTGCTCTCAAGAGCATTCAACTGAATGTGCCTTTCCAATAGAATTTTACATTTTATCCATTGCTGTGTAACAGGAGTTTCTTCTTAGATGATGACTGAAATCTAAAATGGATATAAACACAAGGCCAAGTTGATGCTCTCTTCTCTCTGATACCCACTATTACTGTTCAACAGCTTTTTAAACTGAGATTGGAATGTCCTACACTTATAGGAGAAGGTTTTGTCATCCTTCAAAGGATCCTTTTTTGTGGCCATTGAACACTTTTGATTCCCTGTCTTAGGTTGCAATGCAGGATGTAACCAAAAGTATGTATACTGTCACCATCTGTTAAAACCAGTGGGGCAGTGTTCTTTATCTTCCCCATGACCCATCCTTCATCCAGGGAGATATCTTCTGTTAATGGGCCATTGAGTCCCACTGCATGACTGATAAAATTACATCATTCCATTGGGAGATGCTCCAGCCAGGGGGAGGAGCCAAGCATTTCCTACCCAGATAAAATCTGAGATGTTGAACATCAGAGCAGCCTTTTTCCACTAGATTCCAGAGGAAAATCAGACCCCTTTATGTCATCACTAGACCTTTGGAGGAAAACTGCACCCTTCTACAAGACCACTGCTTCAACAGAACCACATCTGCCACTTTAGGAGGACTGCAGCCACCACTTAAACTCCTACCACCACCCTGACTGACAGGGTGTCAGGTTGTATTCTGACTCTGTCAGTGTTTTGGTTTTTTGTATTACTGTATTATTCTAATTTTCCTAGTAAAGAACTGTTATTCCTATTCCCATATCTTTGCCTGAGAGCACCTTAATTTCAAAATTATAATAACTTGGAGGAAGGGGGTTTACATTTTCCATTTCAAGGGCAGCTCCTGCCTTCCTTAGCAGACATCTATCTTTCAAGCCAAGATATTCCCATGGGCTTGAACTGGAAATTAAGAATGACTTTTGTTTGCATTCACTTTAAAGATTATTTGAACTTCTGCTTGTACACATTGTAAGCCTTGAGTATGTAAATTTAAAAACTGTGTTTCCCACCTCTGTCTAAAGTTAAACAGCTGAGAGGAAACAGCAATGTCATTCCTTTGCATCAGTTTGGTAACTGCAGGTTTCTAGACCTACATTGCATCTCTACAGCAGCTCCTGTCCAGTATTCTCACTGGCTTAGTAGGCTTTAAATTGGAAATTATTTTACCTCTGTGTGTCATATTTGGGGCACACCAACTCTGACTGGAGGCAAGGCAGTAATATGTACTTCCCTGAAGTATTGTTCAGCTTAACAGTAAATGTTTCAAGGAGGAAGGTAGATTTTCCAGTTCTTGAAAGATTTTAAACAATACATGGTACATAAAAAGGAGGAAACAGATTGTTTACATGCCTTTGCTATTCCCGATTTGGCTTTCTAATGAAGCTAGGTACTTAAACAAATGTTTTCCTGATGGTTTAGGCTGATTATAAAGCCATAATTATAGAATGTTTATTACAGAAAACAATAGATGAGTTGGTATACCTTAACAACTTTAATTCAAGTTTAAATTTCACAGCTAGACAAAAGGTTGTGGCTTAAGGCTTTCAACAATGCATTTCTTTCCTAATAGTTAACTTCTGTGTTTTTCTTCTCAGAACCAAACAAACTAGTTTCAAACTTAGAACTGTGAATTTCTCCACAGTGAGATGAAGATGCTTAGGTGACAGAAGAATGCAGAGGCAGTTATGAAAGGAAGAGACCACTATCAAGAACAAGCCAGTGTACCTTTAGTTACTGCCTCTCTTCTCTCTTGTGCTGCTTCTGGTTGCAACACGTGAATTCGAGGCTGTTGTGATCTTGGCTTTCAGCTTGTTCTTCAGGTACCTAAAGACTGGTTGTAAGCAGCAGGAGGGTGCTAAACCATACTTTTCTGTTCCAGTAGAGAAAGTAGGACAACTTACTCTCATGAGCAAGCCCACAGTTTTATTTAGGGGTTTACTGTTTGACACCCATTCCCGGCAGTTTTTGCGTATCCATTGCTGTATTTCTGGATCGTGTCTGCTCTGGTGCTGCACGTTGTGCGTGGAGTCGATGAACACCACAGAGTGCACTTTATTCATCACCTCATGTTTCCTCTGCACCAGCAGATCAACAAACACCAACCCACCATAGCCATGGGCAATGAAGGCCACGCTCCTGGCTGCACTCTTTGCAATGAAATGATCCCATACATACACAGTGTGCTCCTCAGGGCTGCTGCTGCCCCTCTTGGGGATCCCCCAGACAGACTGTGTAAAAGTAGGCGCTTCTTCCCTGCCAGAAAATCTCTCCTTTTCCGAGCTCGGATCAGTGAAGTTGTCATTTGGGTTCAGTACAATCACTTCCCAGTGGCTTTGCAGGGCCATTTTGATGAATGGTATTTGTGTTCCATGCCTCAGGCCCTCACTGACAATAGTCCTTCGCCCCCATTGTCCAGCACAAAAAACTCCACGGTCTTGAAGAAGGATAATTAGGCTAGAGGAACTTGTTAGTGCATTCTTACTCATGAAAAAGAAACTTCTTGCTTCATCCTCTGTAGCATCAGTAGGAATATAAACCTTCTGCAGCATGCAGACTCTTTCCAGGAGCTCATAAACATACTGGGTAATAAAATGTCCCAGAACTTTGTAGCGTTTATGATTCTGCTCATGTCCATTCTTGTAGAAATTGAAAACAAAGGACTCATTTGTATCCAGATGCTTCAGTTCCCCTTTTATATTGAAGTCATATTTTAGCTCCTCTTGATACTCTGAACCCTCTGTTAGTTTCCTCAAACTGAGTTCATGCTGTATTTGTAACCACTACAAATTAAGAAGACTATTATGTCAAAGTAGGGATAGACCTCCACACACCACCTGTCTACCCACCCTGCCATTGCACTAGAATTCAGATTTAAAAGCTGTTACAAAGAAAACACTTGTTGATCCAGAGTACTTAATGGTGATCTATAGTAAACCAGCTGCTTCTAAAGTCCCTTGGAGATGTCAGTTGCCAGGTTCCAACAGCACTAACTCCTCCGCCTTTACTATGCCTTATTTCAGTTTGGTAGTTAAATGTTTGTAAGCTAGCATGTTTATTTAAACATCTGTTTAAGGTAGTTTAATTTAAAGGTTTTAAGAAAGAGGCACATGCACGTGGTTCATTGTTCACTTGAACAACTTTTATTGTGCTGTCTCCTAGCCATTATCTTAGAACTCCTCCGAGTTTCAAGGCTGCCTTTAAAATACAGGCCTTGACAGTTGCAAATAGTCCAAGTGTCATACTGGATCCTAAGTTCTTAAAATAAGCTCCGCTTACTAAGGACTTCAACCTTCCCATTGCTTGTGTACCAGCATACTCTCCATGTTCTACCTTCAGCTGCCTAGAACAGATTATACATGTATGTGTTTGCTTTCTGCTAATCACTCTAATTAGTCATTCATTCTTTCAAGCACTTTCCACATGGAAATACAAAAATGGATGACAGAATAAACTAGCCACTGTGATCCAGGAGCAGGAGAAAAGAAAGTCCAAGCACCAAACTATCATGAGGCTGGACTGAGGTCTCCAATTTCAGATTATCTCTAATGACTGATAGGAATTTTATCAGCAAGTGATTTTGGTGCAGCTGAAAAATTAAGCTTAGCAGAACCTTCTATTTTCCTAGTAACCCTTCAATCTACTACTGGCTGTCCCTGACTGTAGAATAGCAAACAGGGTATAACATTCGGTATGTTCAGAATCCTACCTTTACAGGAGTTTAGTCCTAATACAGTCTTTTTTAAATTTTATTCTGTAAATGGTCTGAATCACGTTATATTTGGCAAGTTAGACTATATACCTTTAATTTTTTCTTGCTGAACTAAAAGAAGTTTTATAGAACACATTAAATTACATTCTACATTTAAAATCACTATATCAGCTGATAAAGCCAATTACTAGGACAAAAAGTGATCTGAATATTTTCAAGCAACTTGAGTTGGAATCCTACTCTTTCAAGGAATGCAAGTTTCCTTGAGGTACGGTGCTTAGCAGACTGAAAATTATTTCTTGCTTTTCAACATAGCAACACCATATGTATTTTCCTTTTGAGTAATCTCCACTGGGCTAGTGTTTTTTAAGTCCTCTCTTCAGGATGTTTCCCATCTTCTAAATAATAGAGAGTAGGCTAGAAAGTGATACTTCCTCCTTTTGTATAATCAGTACACATAGAAAAAGGGGAAAAAAAAAATCATATACTATGATATAAAATTCATTTATTACTGTCTTGCCAGTTCTTTGAAATAGCACAAAGAAAATGCAAGGGAGCCCATTCATCTACGATTTTTTTCATTTTCCAGGAAGGCACAAAAGACATAAAGAAGATGGGAAAATAGTCTGTTTGCTATACTACTGAAATATGGGCACTTAATGCAAAAGAGACAATACTTAGTAGGAAAGAAGCTACCCATATACCAGTTGTTGTTCCCATGAAGTGGGAGAAAAATGAACGTATTTTAAGGAAAGATGCATAAGAAGAAAGGCAGAGCTTTCTGTAAGAATTAGGAATAGATACAGTTTCCTCAGAGTGGTATGCTGGGGAGCACCTCTCAGTCCTTTTCTCCCCTCACCTCTAAAAGGTTGGTGAGACTAATTTCCCAGCATACTCTGAATAGGTTACTATTCTCTTACTTCAGCTACTAACAAGCAACATTGCCTTTTCAGTTCCAAACCAAGGATACGTGATTCCAAATTAAACCCTGAACATCTCCTTTACAAAGCATTGTGAATGGTTGCTGAAGATTTCAGGAGGCAGAAACAAACACAGTTTTACATAAGCTACACATATGACTTTCCTTCCTAAAATTGCCTTCAAGATGCAGAATGAAAAGTTTTGAGGCAATTAATAATAAGTTATCACTTACGAGTTCACTCAAATAGCACCTTAGAATTATATACTTACTAATCCAGAGGACTGATTTTATTGTAGCAACATAATCAATTATAGAATTGAAAAGTAGCAGTTACAGATTGTTCTAGATAGAGCTGCATAATGCATGTACTTCTTTGTTGTAGGTCTACATTATAAATCAGCATTGATAGCTGTTTATACTTCATTGTCTATATATAAATGCAATATTCAAGTTTGTATATGATGGCAGGCTTTACAATTACTACCTTAATTTTAAAAATTTGCTTTAGGGGGAAAAATAATCCCTCTCCTGTCCACTTTTCAATTCATATTCTAAAATGCTTCAGATGTAAATTCAGCTGGTGCTTGTTGCAGCATTCAGCACATTCTAAACACTACTGCAGTATAAATACTATATAAAACCCATAAAGATTACTTTGTTTCCCATTAAAAATAACCTTATTCTAGTAAATCCCAATATTACCGTATGGTCTCGTGTAAAATCTGTCATCATCATAGATGGAAATCTTTTTCACTCTGGGAGTGTAGACAAGTCCTCTGTATGAAAAAAATAAACCCAACCATGGTTTCAGTTTTCATTACTTTACATACTGGGGCGTGTATCTAAAAAACCTATCAGTAGCTGGTAGTTTGTGGCCATCAAAGCACTCCAGATAGTTCGAAGTTACAAACGAACCCCTCATGTGTGTAATTCACACCCAACAGTAAGTTAAAGCTAAACCTCGAGCATGAAACTAAACATTTGTCCACACCAGTTTAAACTCCCACTACCAAGAACAAAACAGAAACTCCACACAAAACTTACAATTCCGAAGCTGCCCTAAAAAACAACAACAACCACCAAAAAAAAAAAAAAAAAAAAAAAAAACCATAAAAAAAAAAAAAAAAAAAAAAAAAAAACCCAGCCCAACAAATCTTCGTCTCCCCTTGACTGCAGAACTTCTGAGGGCACGGGCTGCAAAGCGCAGCCAGCCGGGGTTATGAGGGCTGTGCATCCCCCATCAGGGGTTATAACTGGCAGGTGTGGCTGTCAGCTGAGGGAAACGCCATCAGCGAGGTACAACTTAAACCTGGGTCGGGTTCGCTATTTCTTCTGTAAAAGTGGCGCGGGTTTCTCGGTTCTCCGCTGGCTTTCATTGGGTCAGTAGCGAGCTCGCCCCGGGCAGTCAGCGCCCACGAAGCCCGTGCGGGTTACGGCCCGGCGGGGCGGGGCCGTGCCCGGAAGTACCCGGGGAAGCTGCGCAGGCGGCGGGGCCGGGGCCGGCCCGGGTAAACAGCTCCGGCGGTGCCGGTGAGTGCTGGGTGCTGTACGCTACCGCCGGGGCTGTTCGCTGCCAGCCCTTCGGCGGGGGGAGAGGGAGGAGGGCCGGGCTGCAGAGGCCGGCAGCGCCTTGGGGGGAGCCGTGCGGCCGCCGTTCCCGCGGGGCGGCCGCGGTATCCGCAGCGAGCGAGTGGAGCCCGCCGGGCGGCTGAAGGGGGCACCGAGGGACGGAGGGAGGGAGGGCTGGTGACGGCGTTGCTGCGCCTGTGGAGAAGGCTGAGGAGAGAGTGTGGAAAGGTGGAATTGCTGGCTCAGGCCCTCGGGATTTGCGGGTTTGGCAGAGGGAAGCCGTTCCCTTCCTAGCGGGAGGAGCCGGGCCCGCGGAGCTCGGGGCCCGCAGCCCTGTGCCGGGGCCGCGCTGTGCGGGGACAGCGCGGACCCGCCGCTCCTGGGTGGTGCTTGCTCCCCCGAGCTGTCAGGCGGGCCCCTTTGTCGGCTCTTCCTCGTCGGAACGGGCGTACTTTGGCTGTTCTTTATCGGTCTGTTCCCCACCCTGGGGGACTATGCCTCTAAGTTATAAAAAAAACCCACTGAGATAAGTCCCCAAACTTGGCTTCTCGAGGGACTCCAAACCAGCTGTAATCTTTGAATCTTTTGTAATCTATGTGCTCGAGTCATATAGAATATGTATAAAGAGAATACGTATAAATGCTGGAAGCTCTGAGGCTGTGTTCTTCCAATGATGAATTCTATAGATTTAACAGGAATCCTTGTCTGTTTTTTATTCTTGGAGCCCTTGCAGTGGTACAGATGTCGTCTTTGCTCCTTTTCACTCTATAGTCCAAGTGTGAACTGCTTATTAGTTGCGTGCTTGCAGCAAGGAGTTAATCAGTAAATGTCTTAGCTAAGCATAAATTCTAGGACAATTTAATTAGCAATTCTGTCTATGCTGACAATCCACAGACTTGCCCAGGTCTATCTTGTATTACTTTTTACCAAGACCTGTAGTGACAGGATAAGAGGGGATGGTCATAAATTGAAAGAGGGTAGATGTAGATTGGACATGAGGAAGAAATATTTCTTACAGTGAGGATGGTGAGACTGGAACAGGTTGCCCTGAGAAGCAGTAGATGCCCCATCCCTGGGAGTGTTCAAGGTCAGGTTGAATAGGCTTTGAGTAACCTGATCAGTTGAAAGATGTCCCTGCCCATGGTAAGAGGGCTGGACTATAAAATCTTTTAAAATCCCAATCCAAGCCAGGTTACAAATGTGTTTTCTTTGTTCTAGTTTGCTCAAAAATTACTTTCTTGTTCTTTCTTAGTGCCTACTACTGTGGTTTTACTTCCCTCTTAATCAGTTAAACAGAAAATGTTAAATTGGTGTTTTTTTTTTTTTTTTTTTTTTTTCAGTAGGGAAAACCATGTCAGGAAGAACCTCATCTTCAAGTCACGTCAGTGTAAGTGTTCATGAAATTTTCAACATTTTATTTAGAGGCTGTGGGTATCCTAGGGTGTTCTGATGTGTTTGCATAACAAACTTTGTTCTTCACTGATCTAACTTTTACTTTGTTGCAACATACTTTCTTGGGAAACTGTTTATCATGGTAGCAGTCAATACTAATGTCTACTGTTGTACATCTATTAATGTATTATAGACTTAGATTATAGACTTAGACTTGATTACATATAAACAGGGTGTTTTTTGAGTTATTTTAAGACCTAGGCTAACACCTAAAATTTTAGAGTAATTTGAAGTAAGTAGAACAGCTACAAAACTGTGTATCTGCAGAAGTGTACTCACAGGCTTATGCTGGTGTATATTTTTTCTTAAAATATCCCTATTAGAAGTAGTTTCTAGCAGTGGGAGTACTGCTGAGAACAAATGGTAGACATAGGAACTGGTGTGATTGGGTGAGGTCTGGGTGATCTAGTGGTTTAGAAATAAGCTGTTGCCAGCACTGTGTTAATGAACTTTCTCTGGCCCTTGCTTCTACAGGTGGGAACCTTTGTGAAAGTATTGCTGATTTAGATGAGTCTGCCAAGTGCGTATGTGCGTGTATGTGTAGAGTTAGTCACTTTTTATTTTGGAAAAGCTGAGACAACCTTGTGTTTAGCATAGATTCAGACCTCTCTTTGCCTGTTGACTTCGTGTTTGTTCTGTAAGTTAGTTGTGGACACTGTAAACCAACATCTTCTTAACGGGTGCAAGCATTGGGAAGATGCTGTGTGGTGAGCTGGAAATGTTTCTGGCTAATGTATCTTCTGCTTTTTTAATTCCTTTCTGTCAGTTGTCTCATCTTTATACTGAGTCTGACTTTATCTGTACTTAATGTTGTCTATTATGTCATTACAGAGGTTATCAGGACCTATCAGATAACTGTGTTCTTTGGGATTTCATAACAGAAGCTGCTAGTCAGGCAGCAAGTGGAGGTCTGAAGTAAGAGATCTGTTCTTAGCCATTACAGTGCAGATCAGAAACATTTATCAGTCAGAATGTGTATGTTCGTAGGCCGCTTTTAAAACAAAACCAACCAAACAAATTTGAAACAATTTGCTTGTGGAAGTTTCTGAATAAGAAAATGTCTTGTTTCAATCCTTCTGTGTGGGTTGAAAAGGAAGGGAGGTACTTGTATGAGATGTTGTTGCCTGTGACATTTGTATCCTTTAGAGTTTGAGGACTCTGTTGTTAACAGAGTATTTGTTATGGTGTTTGACCAGCAATGGCAGCCTGAGATACTGTTTAGAAATTTGTGTCTAATTACAAAAAAACTTTAAAAAGTTTCAAAGAAGTGTAGAGGAGGAGAAAGAGCACTCATGATTCAGACTGAAGGGATGAAGTATTACCGTGTTGCAGCATGCTTCATTATGGTCTGTCTGAAAGACTACCTGCTGAGCTAATGAATGCAGTTAAGGTGCTAATAATTAAGTAGTTAGCATCACCGTTCTGGAATCCTTGCTTGTAATTTCATGTTACAATGCAAGGCATCTGGTGGCTTGCAAATCAAGTTCATAAGATGCTTTACGTCATATGGGGTAGCTTCAGCTTTTTCCTGCCTGAGCTAGACTCAGTTGTGTGAGGGGTGTAAATGTTGCATTTCTCTCTGATACATTCTCATCTGGTTGTATTTGCAATGTCAGGTTTTCCTTCTCAGAATGCCTGGAGCAGTAGCAATGCTTGCACTTTTATTCTTTCAGTTGATATTATTTTAACTGGTTTAATTAACTGATAAGAAATATTATCCTGTTTCCTTGTCTTGATGATCTAGTGCAAATTTAGTTTGATTATTTTTTATTTAATTTTCCAAAGACCACACGTTCTTTCCTACATAACTGGTGAATTCCTGTGGATTACTAACTGCTTTCTCTTTCAATAATTACTTTCAAAATGCTGGTTCTGTTTCTGTGGGAGTTGGCAATGACAATAGCTGATACGATTTTGAGTGCATTAGTCTGTTTTATGCTAAAGTACCACACCAAAATACATGTACTATTATAAGATGTAATTGTTCTTCATCCTGAATTTTTTTCTGTTGAGAAAGCAAACCTGGTCATGACATCATGCTATTTTGTTTTCTCTTTATCGTTCTCTCAGCTGAGACAGTTAAACTACAGTGTTAACAAATCAGAATGAACTAAGAAAATGGTGCCAGTGGATTGGTTGTCACCTTTTTGTCGCATTTGAAGATGTAAATTTAATGAAATAGAGCTTTTTCAGATGGTTTCATGTGTTACAACCAGCTCATCATGTGGTATGACACATGGTTTTGGATCAAGCATTAATGAGGAATGCATTTCAAGTAAAGTCACAAGTCAGGGCTTCCGTTACAACTTTATTTTGCCCAGTTAAAACCACTCTGTACATGGCTGTATGTCAGCTCGTAGCACCACTGGATAATTTAGTTTTACCATGTGTAACATCATCTATTTTCAGTTTCATATTCCAAAGAAGAAAACAAACACCAAGTCAGAGGATGTCCAAGTTGAGTCCCCTTTGGCAAGGCTCCCAGGCTCCCACCATTGTGACTACCCTTTAAAAGAGGTAAAGAGGAAAGTTCTTCAGAGTGTAAAGTGTGTAGGAGAATGTTACATGAGGTTTTGGTTTAGTTTTGGAGGCTGGGTTTTTCAACACCAAGTGCTGCCTTGTGATCAATAATTAATCCAGATTGTCTTGAGAGAGACAAGTGTGTAAGTCTGAAATCTGTTTGCAAGCATACATTTACAGAAATGGGAGTCTTAGTGTTGTGTTTCCACCCTAAAGAATTGAAAAGCAGTTTCTCTTTGGGTATAGTTTGAAACTAATTTGAAAATCATTAATTTAAAGGTAAATATGAGATTTATTTTTTTTTTAGTTGATTGTCTTCTGGCTGATGAACTTTTAGGTTATATTCTGATCACTTACCAAACTTTTTGCTATATGGAAATAAACTTTACGTTGAGTTTTCAGTTATCCAAGAGCTTAAGCTTTTAAGAGAATATATGAAGTACTGTATGACTCTTGACAGAATTCAGGTGCTAATACAGAAATAACTGTATTAAGACCAAAAGACTGTAAGAGTCTTATGGCATTTATCATAACTGAGTGTCTGGATCATCTCAGTCACATATAGAAGCAAGTATTTGCCTGTATAAATCTGTTCCAAATTTAGTAAGCAATTCAAATGTCAAGTGTTAGAAACACATTTTGCTACTCTTGTTTCCTTTAGCTCAGCTTCCAGAGTTTGTTGCTGGTTTTAGTGCTTTCAGAATCGTGGGCCTGGACAAACAGATTTCCTCCCTCTCAGAGGAAGTTGAAAGGTGTAGTGAGGGAAGGTAGGAATTTTTTTGGACTTAACGTTAGCAGTGGTAATGTGACCCAGGTCTCTTGGTAGGCCAGGTCATTTGAGAATTCTGCAATAGAGACTTGCTGTGGGGTTGTGTTCTATACTGGTAATGCATGCAGTGAGCAGAGCATCCAGTTGCAGTCAGGTTTGGAAATGGGAGGTGATGTCACCTGTGGCCACAAGCAGCAACCTCTTGGGTAGATTCAGACAGCACTTGCATGGAGTTCTTCCTGTATTTCTCTCTACCTCTATAAAAATCATTATATGAATGGGTGAATTGAAACATTCTTTATTTCCTTGTTATTTCCTGGATGTTGTCTAGTTTTCCATTTCCTTTTTTTTCCTACCTATGTCTGTACATTTCAAACTTTTCCACATATTGAGGGATTTCAAATGCTTTAAACACTGACTAATAGAGTTTGCACCATATTGTTTGAGAAACTTTGTGCAGTTTTCATTGCTTTGGATGTAAAGATGCCTCCTGTGCTTGAACACCAGTGGTATGAGGTGAACTAGATGATGTTTGTAGGGAGGAAAAGGGGAGAGCCCCATCAAGTCAGTTTCTTGCTGCCGGTTTTACTAATGGGCTTATTTTGCATTAGAGTTAATCCCTGTGGTAGCAAAAGGTTTGATTTGGGGTGCACCTTTCAGACTCACTAAAGTTTGTAAAATATACATGGGCATGAACTTTTCAGATGCCCTGTCAAACCACACTTAGACAAAAGTTTGGTTGCTTTCAGCCTGAGTGGCATAATTTTCAAGCATCACTTGAGCTTATCATATTTTGAATTTGAAGAAATGAGGAAGATTAGGAGAAGAGTTGGAGGGCTGGAGGTTTCTGGAATTGTGCAATAACTATGTTGTGGTGGGGCTTCATTTATTTAATTTGAAAATATAGGTACTTTCTGGTAAGGTAAGAGAATTTGGAAAAATGAAGTCTTGCTGTTCTGGGGTTTGCCACCTGAGTAGCAAACCTTCAAATTGCTTTTCCTTCTCAGAATTTTGTATCTTTTATATCTATATTGTAACCTGTAAAATTTGCCTAAATACACAGGGTTAGCTTCTACTCTCTGCATCTTGTGTATTTATGATTATGTGAAACAGGCCTAGTATTTAAAATTATGTGTTTGATATAGTTCCCCCTTGAAATTGGGAAACAATGAAATTGTCCTGAATTTTTCTTGAGGAAAAAAAAAAAGTTCTATTCAAGATCAGGTGGTGTGTGGATTCTTTAAATCAAGCAAATTAATTCTTTGCAAAATTGCTGTATATGCTCTTCATAACTTTGATATATTCAGTCAGCTGCATTGTTTCAGTGTCCCATTTTTCTAGTCCATTATCCATCATGACATATTTGGGTTTGTTGAAATCTGCCAATTTTGTTTGTTTCAGTGGAGATTAAGTGCCAACAACAGAAAGCCTTCCACAAAAGGAAAAAGGCAAAAGGATTGCAGCAGACACAGCTCTAATGATGAAGAATCCATTGGGTAAGAAGTCATCTCAAAATTAGTTTATCTCTGCATAGTCAGAGTTTCACAGCCTTTCTTGAAGATGAGTGTCTCTGTCTCTAGCTAAATATTGGTATTAATGAGAGATGGTTTTCAGGCTGTTGAGTGGCTCACCTTCAAAGAATCATGCTATAGTGGTCTAATGGCAACTGTAACCTTTCCTTTGTGTAATCACAGCACGACACTGTGAAATTAGAATGAGAGTGCTTACTGTTAACCTGTTTGAAAGGTGTTCATTTCTAAGTGTAAATTGTCATTCTAGCCCTAGATATCTTTAGATATGTAAGAAGCTTCCCAGAACTCTTTTTCTCATCAGTTTTTGTTCTGTAGTCCACATTCCTTAGCCGAAGCTTTGTCAACTCTTTAAAATAATTCTAAAAAATCCCTAAAACAAAATAGTGATTAGTAGTGGAAGGAAGTAAAAAAAATTAGAGCTTTTTCACCTCTGTGTTACTGTCTAGGCACTAAAGTAATTAAGACTGCTGATGTGCCACTTCTTTATTCTCTATTACCAAGAGCAAATATCTTGTTTCTTTGAGATTATAGTGAATTATTGATATGCTATTATAGCATAAAATCATCATCTCCAGAGTTGTCAGCTAGGTAATTGTTCTATCCAAGAAAATGTTGAAGCTGTAGTTTAGTCCAGATTGAGCCAGTAGTCTCCTTGTCTCATTTTAATCACTTTATAATACAAATTGGAATGAATTTGAGACAGAGGTTCCAGCACTGGTGTGTGTACACAATATGATCATCAGGTAAGGAACCATATCAAGCAGCTGTGATTCTTGTGTGAAATAGAGGTCAAACATTTTCCCTAAAGAGGTATAAACAATTAATAGCTTTTGATCCTGTGGTTTACAAGGCAGGATAATTCTTTTCTTGCCTGTGAAAAGCAATATGAGACTTGTCAGGAGCAGCTAACAGCATTTTTCATAATACATTTTTTTGTTTATTCCATCATTACGTGCATAAGTATGTTTTCATTACCTTTGCTTTTGTATTTTTTTCAGTTTTGGGGAGGTAAATGATAGACTATGGTAGGTACTTGTTTTAGAAACAGAAATAATTGTCTTTGGTTTTCCTTCACCAAGATGCCTCCAGTGTTACTGTTATGCAAATTACTTGCTGGGTCTGCTGGTGGGACTTGCTTTTAATGTATACTTTGCTTTTTTTCTGTTTAACACTTACTTGAATATTTTGAAATGTCTTTTGCTTGAGTTGCTCACTTTATTCTGTGGACAATTTAACAGATAATTTATGGATCTGTGTCCCAGCCATTGTTTACAGGTTTACAGTCTGGCTTAAGTTTAGATGCTTTCCTGAATCTGTTATACTCCCAGTCTTAATGACATGATTTTCAAGAAACACTGCCAGAGGCCATACCCCTTTTAGAAAGGGAAACGATTGAAAGCTCTTATGTTCCTCTTCTGCTTTGAAGGTTAGGTCATAACTGGTTCAAAAACTTCAGTCAAAACCTGATGCCAGATAAGAGGTGCCTTGGCCTGGTACTGACAAGTGTGTACCATTAACTTCTTATTTGTTAAGGTTCCTCTCCTTTGCATAGTTTTCCAGTGCAAAGCTTGCTTCATAGTATGTGTGTGTGCTTGAAATGTTAAGATCATTTTTGCTGAAGTACTTGCCTAAAATCTATAAACTCCATTTAAATCAAGAGTATGGGGAACATTACAAATTCAGTTCCAAGTAACAATCAGTAAACCAAATTATAGAGGAGCCTGGTAAGGTCTAGCCTGATGTGAGTGTGAGCAAGGGATGTCAGACCTGAATTTTTAAGGTAGCGAACAAACTATAGATAGTGAAATTCTGCTTCTGACTCCTTTACCTCCTGCTGTGGACTTTTTCTGTCATAATGTTGTTTAAGCACTCAACATTGGAATATTTTCTGTTTTCTTTAGAAGTCTTGATCATACATGGTCATAGTGTCTTTATTTTAATTGTGTGTTCCCACTGGACTAATTACTTTGCTGTTTGAGTTGAGCCTAAGTTTAGTAAAATTTCATTGTGATATCATGTGTTAGAGAAACTTAAAAAAAAGTCATTTCTATGAGGTGGAACAATGAAAACTGAAGGAATTGAGATCTAGGAAATTGATAGCCTTGGTTTGTTTTTAGTCAGGAGAGCTGAAGTGTTCCATAGAGAATAGCATGTTTATGTTGTCTCATGATCCCCTGCAATAATGATTTTAAAACATATTTTTTAAGAAGCAGCAATTTTCTAGCTCACATCTGCATGCTGCTAGGGCTTACTTCTATGATTGTTCTCTGTTTGGAGGAAAAAACACCATTTAGTTACTTTAAGGTTTGAGTTTTAGTTTTGAGTCCTGCTGGATGAGAAGGAAAAATAGCTGTCTTAGTCTTTCATTGCATCATCTCTTCTGGCATCCCAAGAGCTGAAGTGACTTCAGTTCTTTAGTCTACAGCAGCTGGCCCTCTAAAGTAGTTTGGGTATTTCTTGTCTTTAGGGAGGAATTTTAAAGCAAGAGAGTGAATATCTAGTTTCAAAAGATAACTTCTACAAATTTTCTTGGTGACTTTTACCTTGAAATTTTCCTTAACTGCTTCAGTGGCTGTAAATTTTCTTAATAGCCTAACAAGTTCTTGTGTAGCTGAATTTTTAATTGATCACATTTCTTAAATATATATATTCTCTCTTTCCTTAGGTACTGCTTATTTATTTCTTATTTCTAATATACATTACAGTGGACAAACAACAAATGATGTAGAAGTCTGGTTGCTATAAGCTCTTCTGAGGTATTAAACTGTGATTCATGTGTGAGCTCAACATTTGAGAAGTCCAGAAGAAAGCTGAAACGTCTGATTTAGTGGGATATCTATAGGAAAATAAGTCTCTTACTTCCTATGCTGAATCAAGAACACTTGCCTGACTTAGGATGTGCTCACTAAGCTGCTACAGTTGAACTCCATTTAAGACATTAATGTTACTAAGCTGACCCGCTGTGTTCACTTTCTAAGCTTTTCAGTCATTAAAGCATATCTTGAAGTGAAACTCCAATCTCTGGATCCTCAGAGTGTTGAAGAAACCTCTCTGACATCTGCAGTATTTGAGGCACTTTCTTGGAACACTTTTTTGCATTAGGATTTGTAGACTATACACAGAACCAGGTGCAAGAAAAGAAAGGTAAAAGCCTTTTCCAGACTGCATGAAACATTCTGGAGCACTACTGTGCTTTAGGTTGGTATTCAAATGAGACTGTCTTTGCACATGTGACTTTCTATTGCTGTCACAGAGCCAATGTCTCACTTGATAAACCCTGGATTGTTTTTCTAACAGCTAATTAGGACCAGTCTGTTACATAACACTTTGTCCTGTGTACATATCCTTGGCATCAGAGAGTTTTAAGTGGGTTTTGGGGTTCTTTTTTATTGGTACCTTTTTTTTTTTTTTTTTCCCACCAATTTTTCTTTGGAAAACTTCTGATAGAGGTTGAGAGAGTGAAGGAAACTGCCTTCACTTGAGCTTAAGTTACATAGATTTGAAAAGGAGTCGTTTAGATTTATTGTGCATTGTCTAGATAGTGGTCTCCAAAGAGTGGTGAATTGTTGGAGACAATTCACTGGGGTACAGGAAGGAAATATTTTTGTACAATTACTAAATGTTCATATCATCTTTACTCTGTTCCTTTTAAATTTTTATTACTGTGCTTTATAATCATAAAACTGAGGTTGGGAAAAACCTTTGAAATCAACCTGTCACTAGTATCTCTCTGTAAATTTCAATTAAATAAACTTTGTAGGAGATACATACATGCTCAAAATACTTACTGCTGGTAGGGATGTGTGATTAAAACGTTTTGGAGATCTCTGGTCTGGGAAAGGCATAGCAGAGCTCTAGGAGAAAGAACTCATGGCATATATGTTATGGCATTCAGGCGTGCAGAGATCTCATCAGGTTCACAGCCATCCACAGCTTATGGGCAGGTTGTCCAAGCTGTGGGTAGGAACATTTGTCTTTTCAGGGTCAGTGAGGTCTTCTGTGTCTTGTGAATATGATAAGTAACTAGGGAGAGGAAATCTGAATGTCAAGTTTCAAAGAGTAAATTAAAATGTAGAACATATACCTCGAGTCTGTTGTGTTTCACTAGCATGGCAGTTCCAGACCCTGAGTTCAAGCATGTCTGTCCTTCAGCTGCAGAAGTTTCCATGCCATACCCACGTTTGCCACTAGGTACCCCCTGTAACCAGGCTTCTGAGCTGAATGTCAATGGAACAATTACAGCTGCTTGCAGAGTTGTAAACCCACAGAGGAAGAGCAGCCCTTTGCTTAAGAAATGTTACTGTAGCATGTGTGTTAACACATGTGGTAAGGGTTTTTTCCTAGCTATTAAGAGAGACCTGCTTTACAATGAGAACAAATGCTGGTTTATTTTGTTATGCAAGACATGCAGCAGGGAAAAAACCCAATTCTCGCTTCAGTAATCTTTAAAACCCAACAAATTAGCCTGAACTTCAGTGTCTTCATAGGACCAGCTCTTGGAAAACAAGTCCAGTTTTCAGAGGTTTGAAAATAAAGTAAATCCTGACAAATCTATGATCTGATAATGCTTATCAGCTTATAAATTCCATAAGCTGAAGTCCTGCCATTAGGTCACAACTACCTTATGCAGCACTACAGGCTGGGGAAAGAGGGGCTGGGAAGATGCCTGGTGGAAAAGGCCTTAGTGGTGCTGGTCAACAGCCAGTGAACATGATCCAGAGTGTGCCCAGGTGGCCAAGAAGGCCAGTGGCACCTGCCTGTGTCAGCAATAGTGTGGCCAGCAGGACCAGGGCAGTGATTGTACCCCTGTACTTGGCACTGGTGACACCTCGAGTGCTGTGTCTGGTTCTGGGCCCCTCATTAAAAGACAGACATTGAGGTGTTGGAGTGAGTCCAGGGAAGGGCAGTGGAGCTGGTGAAGGATCTGGGACATAATTCCTATGAGGAACAGCTGAGGGAACTGGGCCTGTTCAGTCTGGAGAAGAGAAGGCTGAAGGAAGACCTTATTGCTTTCTAGAACTACATGAAAAGAGGTTGTGGCAAGGTGAGTGTTGGTCTCGTCTCTAAAATAGCCAGTGACAGGAGAAAGGGATATATATTCAAGTTGTGCCACAGAGGTTCAGGTTGGATCTCAGGAAAAATTTATTCCCTGAAAGAGTGGTTAAGCACTGGAATAGCCTGCCCAGGGAGGTGGAGTCACCATCCCTGAAAGTGTTCAGAAGCAAGTTGACATAGCACTTTGCAGTGTTGTTTAGCAGGCATGGTGGCATTCAGTTGAAGACTTGTTGATCTTGGAGATCTTTTTCAGCCCTTATGATTCTGTAAGAAAATTGTCCAAATTACTGGCCATAATGCAGAAATAATTCTTTATGTGAAGACTTCAGTACCAATCTAGCAGAACTACGAAAGTATAGATACTTCTTTAAAGAACTTCGTGGGGTATTTTACTGACTTTATAATTCATGTTTCTGAGTAATTTGTTTAGTAAAATTGAATAGAAATAGTTGGAGCTTCAGAACTGGGAGATTTGTACTAACTTCTTTTTCCCCAGCAAGATCATAAGTAATCTGCTATATGGGAACAAATGATTATCATGGTTTTAAAATAAGATGACACAAAATGAGTGCCTGTTTTCATATCCTGCAAATGGTTGACTGTACACTTTTAGAATAGCTTGTAAAGCCATAGGGACACCACTTACAACATTTTGTGATAACATGTGCCAAAATTTCTGTTTCAGTGTTTCAGCACTGAAAGTTTACCTCTTCAAAATGGCATATGGTTATGTTAGTCATTCATGCAAGAAGAAGAAACCTTGAAAGGCTGTCCTGATCAAAAGATGAGTTTGTGATTGCTCTTCTCCAAAGAGAGCTGCTTTGTAAATTGTCAGGGTAGTGTCCTTAAGTCTGTATGGTACGATGAAGAGACAGCAAACTCATGGAATATCTTTGTTGAATTCATGTGACTTAAGAAGTTCTCAGCACCCTATTATTAATATTTTGTTATATGTATGGCAGGCAACCCAAAGTTATCTTGACGAATGTCCTGAGGACGAAAATAGGAAGAAAATACACGCAGGCGCAACCTAAAACTGATGTTAATTTTTCTGATGCTGGCAAGCTGCAGTCAGATCAAGCACTCTCATCATCTGCTGCCAGCATAAAGATATGGCAGATTTTAAACCCTACTCTCCAAAGTCTTTTTCTGTCTAAAAGGTATGTTGTCTTTGCCTCATGTCAATAAACAAAATAATTTTCCTTGCAGTTTTTTCTTTATGAGAAAATGTTCTTTATTGTACAGCAGCTTCCTTGTTCATGAACTGTATTTTATCTGACTCCAGTGAATTCACTTGTACCTGGTTCCTTTTGATAATCATTGTGAGAGATGGTGCCAGGCAGGCTGTACTGTTTTTTCTGATCAAATGGCTTCTAGATGGTCCTGTACTGTTAAGACCAATTAGTTATAATTTAGCCATTAGATTTTCAAAATGTTCAGCTTTTTTATTGTCATGAAAAGAACACACTTGAATTTAACTGCAGCCCTTTTCTCAGAGAAGATATCAAAGTGTATTTTCACTGTTACTGCTTTAGATTACTCATGAAAATAGGAAAACTGGCATAAATGATCAGAAGGAAAGCATATCAGTTCCAGTATCTTCTTTGCACCCCTGCAAGCTCAATTGTATATATTCAGGAAAAAGTATGGCTAGAGTGAATGCTTTATTTTCTGGGTTTTCTGTCTGAGCTTCTGATGACAGACAGTTTAGGGGCTTCCTTTATTGGAAGTTACATGCAGTGTACGTGCTTTTCAGTATTAGAATTTTCCTCTTTAAGTTGTATCTTTTAATTGTTTATCCTGTGGGTCTCTGCAATTGTATCTGGCAAGTAGTCTCCCAATGAAAGCAAGTTTACATCTTGGAGCAAGAGGAGATCTGAGTATCTCCAGACAGCTGAAGTATGCTCTGTGGATGAACCCAGACAACAGGAGAATTATGCAGTCAATACCCAAAAGGCAGTGTTGTTCAAAACACATTCAAAAAGGCCATAGCCTTATAACCTTATAAATTGCAACAGAAGTGGTAGAACTTAAATCCCAGTCTGAGAAAGGAAGTGGATATGGTCTGTACAACAAGCTCGCTGCTGTGACATTGTATGAAGTAAGTTGAGTTGCTCTTAAACATTGTGTGTGTTCAAGTGAGAGTTGCATCTTTATATTTCTGCTTGGCTTATTTTTGATGATTGTCTGTTTTAACACTTGGGGCTATTTTTCTGGGTTTTGCTGTACTGTGTGCCACCTCATAGTTGAGGAGTGGAATAAAATCTAATGCTACCTTCTGTGTACATGCTACTTTTCTACCTGTTCACTAAGTGCTTTAGAAAATTTGCTGTGTTTTACTGGAGGCTTCTTGTTCACAGGAAAATCAAGACTGTTTGTTCCAGAGTTCTGAGAAATGTGTGCAGATACGACATGAAAGCTGTTTAGAGAGAAATATTTACCAGTTTTTAAGCAGTACTGCATGATATGTTAGAGGCAATGCATTGTGCATAGTATCTGACTAAGGTAAAATTACGTGGCTAGTTTTTCTTACCCTGGTCTTACTGTGTGTTTATCTGCTCTCCTTGTATTTGAAGTTTCTTACTGAGATTTCTTTTTTTTTTTCCCTCTAAGGGACTAAAAATATTGATGTTTAATTATCAAGCCTCTAGGATACATGTATTTAACAAGAAGTTTGTTTCTCTAGATTTCAGTGCAGTACTTACGATTTACTGTTATATGTATGGCAGGCAACCCAAAGTTATCTTGACGAACATCCTGAGTACGAAAATTGGAAGAAAATACATAGACAAACATGTAATAACTGATGCAAATTTACCTGCTGCTGACAAATTGCAATCGGGCCAACTACCCTCATCAGCTGTTGCCAGCCTACAGACATGTCAGATATTAAGTTCTCCTCATGAAAGTTCTTTTCTTTCTGAAAGGTATGTTACTCACTGCTGATTTTGCCAGTCTTCCTGAAATGACACAGCTTCACAATGGGAAAGAATTTCCCTGAAGCAGCTCTTGTTCTATTCTTTTCTTGAATCAGGAGATCAGTTTCCTGAGTGCAAATTAACATGCTTCTCCAATGAGCCATTTTAACATTACATTTGTTCTGGGTTGCTGGACCTGCTGCTTTTCTTTCTTAGAAGGAATTTCTGTTTTCAGTGCATCACGGTGTTGATTTGGGAAGAAACGCAAGTAATTCAAACTCATCTAAATTGGTTTTGTGTCCAGAGCCACAGTCTTGCTTTCCTGTTGGTGTTCAAGTGTTCTAGCATGATTTAAAATAACTTCTTCTGCAAAATATCTCCAAATTTCTCTCCGTGATAATTAATTTGTTTTCACATTAACTGATGGTCTCAGTATTCCTAACAAGGTGGCTTTGGTTAAGGGCTGTGTGTATCCTCTTACCACTTAACATCTACTTTTCATCTTTTCTTCCTATTTTTAGGTTGACTGAGCATCACAGTAATGTTTGACATATAAAACTTGGTGAAATCAGATATTAGGATTAGATAACATCTGTTTTGGTTTAAGGTGGCAGTTGCATTCAAAGCTGTCTCCTTTTGTCTGTTATGCCTACATCTTTGCTTAACAGCAAATTTTCCACAGGAAAAAAATAGCAGGAAATTCTGAGGAAGACAGTAGAAAGATGTAGAAGAGAAGAATGATGGTTTTACTTGAAGGCAGAAGTGATTAACAGTTCTCAGGTTACAATTGAGAAAAGTCAATCATATTTCTCATTCTGATGCATCAACATCTTAGAGAACTGAAATTAATGGCTATTCTTTTTTTTTTTTTTCCTATTGGGTTGCCCATTGCTGCTTAAATTAACCTGACAAAGCTTCAATTTAAGTGAGATTTCAAGAGAACAGTTTATTAGGCTGTCGCATTTTAAGGTATCATATTTGTTGCTAATAATTTTCTGTAACTTAAGGCTGGTTGTGGGATGTTTGGATTGTTGTGAGTTTAGGTTTTTGGGATTTTTTTGGTTTTGCTTTATTGCAAAATAAGACTGATTTTTTAGTATCTGATTTTTTCACTTTGTGAAGTTTTGGATGATAAGAGGTAGTGGATTTACAGAGAGGAAAATGTGAACTCTCGTATTTAACCCTCTAAATCTGAGGGTACATCTTTTGTATTTTTTCTGGCTCATATCTGGAGCACAACATCGCATATTAAGCACAATAATGGTTTAAACTAGTAATTTATTTTAGTAGTTGTGAACTCAGCTTGCTTTAGATATGGAGTCGTTCATTGTTTGAATGATTAATACTCTGTACCTGTTGTGTGATTTTCTAATGTATGGTGTAAAAGGTTTTTTTGTCAGGAGCCAACATTAGGATGATTTTTCATCCTTCCCCAGTGACTAGCACTTTAGTGCAATTTGTAATAGATACCAAATTGGAAATTGAGAGTTTAGGAGTTATTTGAACAAAGTCATGGCTTGATCCTGGTCATGTGTCTATAAATAAAGTCAGTGCATTACATATGCTGTGCACTGATTCTTTTGGGGGTCTCTTCTTTGGAAGGGAATAATAAAATCTCCCCCCTTGTAAGTGTTATGCATATGTGTGCACATGATCATACAGAGAGTCTTTTGTACCATCAGAGTAGCTAGAATGTGTGCTTTGTATTGCTGAAAATTGTGCTAGTCTTGCACTATGGAAATTTCAGATCAAGTCAAAGAATTGTGTATCATCAGAACAGGGTAGTAGTAGTAAGTTATCTCTACCAGCTAGAACTTAATTCCAGCTCTCTCCTTCTATTCTTGCTCTTTGTATTACGGAATTGGTGGATTTTTGTTGCTTTACTGCAACTAAATGTGAAATGCATTTATTTAAGTGAGTGCTGACCTGTCAGTATAACTAATGAATTTGAGGTAGGTTTTAAATGTAAAGAAACTTAAAGGGTTTACAGTATTTGTTTCTTATGGTTGTTAAGAACACTTTATCATATATATTGCCATAGCATCATAGGTGATGTATATATCTGTTAAGGGGTGCATTTTAAACTGAATTATTAGCAAAGCTGGAATTGAAAAAAGAAATGTGCAGAACTTATGTATAAAGCAAATATGTTTAGGAAAATCTAATATGTGAACAAACCTATTCAGGTACTTTTTGTTGTTAAATACCCTGAATTGTGATGTTGGTGTAAAACAAATCTTGAAAAACACTTGATGGTTTTGTGTGGTCTTTTAAGATGGTCAAATCTATACAGCTGTTATACATACAAATATTTTAGTTGAGAGAGAAGTGTGGGTTCCAAAATAAAGGTTTTCTATATTGACCTGTCTAGTCTAAGGAAGACTGTCTTGTTCTGTATACAGAATGAACAATAGCTCTTATTGTATTGCACTTTACTGTAATGTAAAATACTTCTATGTGTGGTCCAATTCATGATTCTTTGTGAATGGAAAGATAATCAGTAATTTTTTCACAGTGCTCATCACTGCAGTTATTGGAGCACTCCAGAAATCTTTGTTGTACTGAATTCCCAAAGAGCACTGATACTCCAGTTTACAGACAGGTTGCTAAAGAGTAGTCATCTGTTCCAAAAGTGTTCAAGAGTTTTGCTTGTCTGATTAGAGATGTCAAGAATGTTTTTTGCCATGGTGGTGGGTGATTATTTTTAGGAGTTGAAGCTTTGCTGTCAGTGGTATCAGGCATTGTGATGATCACTTAGCTCTTTGAAAATTTGAGACCACAACATTCTGAGTAGAACATATTATGAAATTATGAACACAAAATCCATTTGGATTAAGTACTGTAATCCTTTTCTGTTTCTTTCTTTCTATCTCCCACCCTTCTCCACCAGCTTTAAAGTTACTGTTTCAGGCCCTTTTGAGCAAGAATTTCTAGTTCAAATAATTTCACATTTTGGGGTCTTACTCAATGGATTCTATCAGCAGTTCTGAATCTAAGTTAAAAATATACTACATTTCCACCATATTCATTACAAAAGCAAGGATAGTCAACTGATTTTTTCTCTTTTTTTCTTATGTGTTCTTATTGCAGTCATTCCTTACAGCAAAATAATGTTTCAGTGTCTGATCTCAAGCATGTCAGCTTCTCATACTGTGCTTTTTAGAAGAATCTGTTTCATTAAAAATGTTAAGAATATCTGTATATTTCCACGACTGGACTGAATTTTGTGTTTCATTTGGCAAGGTCCACATGTTTATGGAAGAGGCAGAAGTTTGAAGTCTTCTCAACACTTGTTTCTGTTGGGATTTTTATTCAGTATTATTTAAAAATTAAAGATAAGTCATAGTTAATATTATTTACAGGTCTGAACATTGCCTAAGAAAGACAGATGATGAACTGCATAAATTGACCAAGGCTTCTAAGGATCTAGAAAAACCTAACGCTGTCACTTTCAGAAGACGAGAGCTGCAGAAGAAAGGTCTGTAATGAACAGTCATCTGGCAGTTAAGTATGAATTTTGGAGAGTGTTGAAATATTTTCCTTTTCTACTCTAGTATTGTGAGGAGAGCAGAGAAATTGAGGTGTTGCACACAGTGTATGTGTTTCCTCAGAATGCATTTTTTTTTTACCAATACAGTAAAAATATTTCAAATGCCTGGTTTTAAATAGGAATAAAGCTATGCTGAATCAAATCTGTGGAAGAATAATGAGACTGAGTGCAGCCTCACTGCATTGTTATAATCTTGATTTTCTGAAAATTCTTATAATAAAAAATGTGATCCATTAAGAATCCTCAAATGGTTTGTGAACCCTGCTAAAACACTAATGCTAGACAATATTTGCTTTCACTGCTGAAGAATTTGCACACTCTCCAGGGATAATGTGCTGTCTTTGTATGCTGGTTACTAATATTTGCAGATTACAACAGGAAATTGAGAGTATTGCATTTGGCAGAAGATAGACTGTGGAAAGTGCTAATTTTCGTTTGGAAAGGAACTATAAATTTGGTTATACCCTTGATTAATTATATGAAAATAGTAATAATTTTAGGGAATGTGTATTGGCAGCCACTTAGAATTAAAAAAGAACTTGCTGTGGAGGATACCTGCTTCTATGCATTTTTATATAAAGACAAGCAGTATGAAGAAATGTAAGGGTTTTTTAGGGCAATATGTTAAATTACTTTGACTTTTTTTTTGTGACACAGAAAACAAGCACTGTGGTGAACTGGAGAAGAGGAGCAGACACATGAACAGCACTACTCTTAGTCAGAAGGGATCAGGCTCTTTTGATTCTGAGAAAAGGAAAAGAAGATATAGTGGCCATATTTCTGATGATTGTAATGCACACATTCCACAGAAGTCACTTGTATTCTCTGTAAGTTGCACTTAATTTTAGCACACATTCACACACGCTTCATCAGCAACATCCCAAATTAAAGGATTATGCCAATAAATAGGATTTATTATACGGGTATATTAGCAGGTATTACCTGTTGAGGCAAAGTAGTTTAGTGATGCATCATAAGGAGTGAATAAATGTTCTTCTGTCCACATCATCACAATGTGCTTATTGTAGCAGAAAGGTTGTGAAAGATGAATGACTGTTTCTTACCAAACCTGTTAAACCCAGTTGACTAAGCCACACTTTTGGAAAGTAAAGAATAGCACTGATTATTGGCCTGTCCATGTCTGACACTGACAGAGCTGCTAAAAATCAGAAATAGTTCCTTGTTAAGTTTGAATCGCCATTGAATAGTCTTTTTAGCCTATTAAAAGGTTGTACCTCATGCCTTTATGTAATAATATTCTTTGGAATGTGAGGAAGGAGAAATTATCCTGAACTGAGCATTAAATGTCACTGTGTTAAGCTATAATTATTTTTTCTAGCACACAGCTAATGTCAGTGATCACTGATCTGAAGTGTTGAGAAATGTCAAATAATAAACTTACATCCTGCCTCTGATTCCTGTTTCTAGGAAAAGCAAAGTTTGAGTTCAACTCAGTCTTCTGGCTGCAGAATACCCTGTGAGGATGGACAAGATAACAGATCTAATCCTATTCTGGTGCCAGACTCTCCAGCAGAAAGTGACTCTAAAGACACTTCCACCCACAACCACTTAAGCTCTGCTCACAGCCACACAGAGGACTCAGCCTCAGTGTCTCCTTCCAGAAATTTGTCAAAGAAACAGCTTTCTGCTGCCAGTGAGGATGTGATTTCACCACAAGTTAGTACTATCAGGAAATTAAAGATGGACAAATCAGAGTACCTGAGCCAGCTGCGGAACAGAATCTGCAGGGGTAATCAGCAACTTGTTTCCATTGACCCAAGTATGTACTGTATCTGTGCTGATGACAATTACTGATGGTACACTTAGGTAGTAGAAGAACTCAAGCATAAGTTTCTGGTTGAGACACAGGGAACAAAAGATTGAAGGCAGCCATCCTGTTTTTTGTAATGCATTGTGCAGGTTAGAGAACAGTGCCTAGTGTCAGGATGTTTTACCTGAGAAACAGGATATATGGCAAGACTCTCAAATTCCAATCCTCTTTTTTTCAGCTGACTTTGTGGTTATAGAAAAACTGAGCTTTTACTTTTTAATGATGCTAAAACTTAGAAAAAAATACTCTTTGAAGCAGCTGTGCTGTGTCTTATTTCATTTAATAGCCAAATAATTTTGAGGATCTAGTATATAAGGTGTTCATAAAGATGCAGAGCAGTGTTTGTTGCATGCACACAGATCTTGACTGGTTTGAGCAGTACTTTGATATCATGTACTGCAAGACAGAATTCCTTACTTGTCTGAAATACACAAAGAATTAAATATTCTCAAGTCTGTAATATGTAGTATATGTATACTTCTTTCTTCCTTTTTAGTTATCCTTTCCAGTGATGATGAAGATGGACCTTCTGAACCACAACGCACAGAGCTGATGCAGGATGATATCACTGAAAATAAAGAAACAGACCAAGAGTCTGACTTCTGTTTCTCAGCCAAACAATTAGAAGACAAGATGAGAAGTCACACAGAGCAGGTAGTTCAGTTTTTTGCCCATGTATTGCTATGCCAAGCCTTTAATTTATTTCTGTAATGTTTGTTACAGAAAATTGTTGTTGATTATGGTCCCAGCCACAAGCAGAAGCTGCAGTAATTTATTTCACAGAATACTGGATAGTCATCAGAGAATATCTCTGGTTCTGAAGCTTGTGTGTTTTTGCTACACACAATTCCTATTTTGACAATGAACATTTGAAAATATTTAATATCAGAAAATAGGAAGATCAGATAGTAACCTGAGGTAGAAACAGACATGATGAAGATACACCTGTGGAAAAATGTTTCCATTCACTGTTTATGTTGATCATAGTTTCTTTTTGTCATTCAATTCTCTGTTGTAATTCAGTGTTTATAGAAGTTCAAAGATCTTCATTGACAGCAGACAGAGATAAGGTGAAGTTCCCTTTCCTGTTGGGCTAGCTGTAGAACTTGAATCTGAAAGTAGCCATAAAGGTTGTTTGCCCCATTTTGGATTTGATTAGCCTTTGGCTGATTTGACCTGGATCTGGGTTCTCTCTGTAATCCTGAAACAACTCAGAAGAGTCATTGCTGCCTCTTCTCACAGATTATTCAATTCAATCGTAAATATTGAAATAGATCCTGAAGCTTTGCTATGAAAAGAAGAATATTATTTTGTTGCTCTGTTGAGTTTTTACAAGTTTAGAACCAAGTCAAGAGCACAGATCATGTCTTGGTAATGGAGGTCTATCAAGGTACTGTTGGACCCTTAAGGAAATTGTCAGTAATGGATCTAATAATACTTAAGAGCTTTTTAATATGAATTTTTTATGTGGAACCTGGCTTTGGGTGTCAATTCTCACAAACATGAAGGAAAAAGTATTCCACAGGTTACAGGAAGGGCATATATAACAAGTCCTGTAGTAAATACACCTTTTTTTTTTCAGTTTTTAGCCAAGTCAATTGAAGACAAATGTCCTCTCAGTTTACCTTCTCGAAGCACACCTAGAAAGCAGACAAACCTGGCATTGGATGTTGAATTTGATAGATTACACATTGGGAAATATAAGTGTTTTTCAACAGGTCCTGCTAGGGTAAGTTGTTCTATTATGCTATTTTGTGAATATTTAAGAATTCTAATTAAAGGCATTCAGTGATACTTAGTGTGGAAGCACAGAGTTCTTACTATTGTTGCATTACATTCCTTTGGCTAAACAATGGGGTTTGTGGTCCATTGCCTTGTGCATTTGGATTGCTGTCAGTAGAAAAGCTAACTATGATTTTCTATGGCCAGTTTTCACATGTATAATCCTGTACTGGAACACAAGTCATACAGAGGAAGCTTTAATGAATTCTAATGAATTAATGAATTCTAATTAATTCTAACAGAAAACAACGGCCATATTAATGGCCAATTAATGTCACTAATAAAGACTAATTACTTTTCTCAGAAATAGTAATTGTGTTCTGATAAAGTAGTTTATAATGATCAGAGTTCAGATATATACTATGCTCTTGCCTTTTAAACAGAAAATTGCTTGCTTTGTGGCTTCAGAGAGCATAAAAACAATACTATAAGCTTTAGTGTGTAGACAATGTGCTACTCACAAGGTATAGAAACATAAGTAAAGATGTTTCTTAAATGGAGCACCAGCTCCAGGAGTTTCAACAGGCCTTTGACCAGGTTCATTCTGTATATTGCAATTGAAAAGGCGGTGTTTGAACCTGCATATCTTCTTTTACCTTCAGTAAGACATTTTGAAATCTTGGACTGTAATAGCAATTTCAGCCTCTCACAAAATAGCAGCTACAAAAATATTTCATGGAAATTTTCTAAATTTATAGGAAAAAATAATTTGAATAATGAGCTGAAATAATTTTAGACTCAATGCTGTTGTGTATAAAGTAGAAATTTTCTTTGGGAAACACAACTTTGTGCCTACTGTGGTGCCACAGTGGAAACCTCCTTTGTTAACACATATAACCTTTTGTCAAAGTGGCAGTAAAGCATTTTTTATTTAGCAATGTCTCTTTAACATAGCAGCAGTGCAAGTGGAATCTTTAAAGGCCTTAAATTCAAAGATTAATGTAAAGTAATACCAGCATAAAGTTGAACTATTTCTATCATGTCCTTACTTCAAGCAGTGCACGTGACAGCTTCTCACAGGTTGCTTTACCTCCTGTCCCAAGTGTTTTTCTTTAGTCTTCTTTTTAAGGAGCCTATAGGCAATTCTGTGACTTTGTGCTTATTTCTCAATGCCTTGCATCTCTTAAAGTTACTTGCTGTCATTTAGGTTCTGCAATGTCTTTAGGAATGTTTTTAGGTGTTACAGGCAATATGAATTCTCAAACTAAGCATATTTGATTTGGGCTTAATGGTGTTTTCCAACTTGAATGATTCTATTATATTATTTTCTGTTTATTTCACTATAAGGAAAGATGTGCAGATTTTTAAAAATCCATATACTGTTTTAATCAATTTGTAAAATACAAACTAACTGATATTTTTAAAAATCCTATTTCAGTTCACAATGAAAAATATTGTGATCCCATTTCAGGGTAAGAGAATTTTCCTTTCTTTAGCCTTTTCTTAATTTTATCTTTAAAGTATTGCATTAAAACACCAAGTATGTATTTCTGTTATTAATAATATATAATCTTTCACAGATATAACATAATTTTTAAATTTTTAATGTTTTTCAATAAATAAACATTTTGGTGTCTGTAGTGTAAGCATTAACAGCGTCATCTTGTACTTCTAAGGTGAATTTGTAGTTTTAATGGCTTGCCTCCCATATTTCTGCATATTTTAGGTGTTGAACTATAGTAGATATGACTATGCATGTTTTTGAGGTGAAACATTGAACTTTTCAAATTAGCATTTTAGATCATTAGGTTTACAAAAATGTGTGAGTAGACTAAAGATAAGAGGAATATAACTATAGGTTTGCATTTAGTCGATTTTCCAAGATGATGTGTGCAAGGAAAAGGTTTATGAGCAATTCTAAGTTGATTTGACTGAAAGCAAATAGGAATTAATGATTTGCAATATTCTTTTTTCCATATTTTTAGAATATTTACTGTGGTTATTTTGAGGATAAAAACTACTTTTTTCAGGAAGAATTCTGCATGCAGATGTTTAGATTTTTGTGTTATGATTTGATGACTTCATTTTACACAGTTTGATGTAACTGGTTTTTTTGAATTCTGTTTTTTGTAGTGTCTCTTGAGAACATTGAGCTAACAGTGGATACACTGGATCTGAGAAGATTTGGCTGGTGGAAAAGTGATGGTGGCTGTTCTTCAACAATTTTTTTCTTTGGTTGTCTGTGGATTATGTAGAAAAGATTGAAACCCAGATGGGAAAGTTAGTTACCAGCAAGCCATGTGAGTAATTTTTTTCCTTAAGTGCAATGAAGAGGTCGTGTCAATAAAGTGCTTGTTTTACAGCTGTGTTTTTTGAATGCAGAGGAAAGCTTATAGTGTTTTAAAGATCACAGAATCAGAAAATATGCTGAGTTGGAAGGATCATTGAGTCCAATTCCTGGCCCTGCATAGCCCCATCCCCAAGAGTCATAGCCTGACAGCATTGGGTGGTCCTGTGACCACTTCCCAGGGAAGCCTGTTTCAGTGCCCAGCCACCTTCTGGGTGAAGAACCTTTTCCTGATATCCAATCCAACCCTCCTCTGCCTCAGCTTCAGGCCATTCCTGTGGGTTCTGTCACTGGTCACCACAGAGAAGACATCAGTGCCTGCCCCTCCTCTTCCCCTCATGAGGAAGGTGTAACACTGCAGTGAGGTCTCCCCTCAGTTTCCTCTTCTCCAGGCTGAAAAGACCAAGTGATCTCAGCTGCTTCTTGTATGAATTCCCCTCAAGGCCCTTTACCATCTTTGTGGCTGTCCTCTGCATCCTCTCTAATAGCTTCATGTCATTTTTATATTGTGGTGCCCAAAATTGCACAGATGTACTCAAGGTGAGTCTGTACCAGTGTAGATAAGTTGGTTAGTTCTGCTTTTCTAGAATGTACTTGTATTTGGAAGAAAAATCTCTAATATAATGTGATTCAAAAGTACTGTTATTTAATAAAAATACTCAAAACAGTTTAATTGTAGTCTCTGTCAGAAGGCCTTCTGAAACTAGACTTGTGTACAAAGCATCTCTCCCTTTAAAATATGTGGATGTTTTAAATATCCTTACTCTTGAGTATTGTATATGCTGAACAAAAGACTTGGCAAGTAAAGATTGAATTGAGCTTTGACAAGACTGCAGTGAGCCATTGCATTATTATTGAAGAAAATTTCCACTAAAGGCCAAATGGGCTGTTTAGTCTTAGGGTATTTTGGACTCATTGTATTTGACTTTCTTGCATGAAGCCCTGTAAAAAAAGAGTATAACTTGTTGAAAAAATCAGTGGTGGTTTTGTGGATTGTGGAAATGGTTACTATGATTTTGCTGTGCTGCCTTCATGTGTTAATATTAGAGGAAAATATATCATGGTGGATCTGACAGCCTGAGAGGGGTCAGAGGAGTTTCTCAGCCAGGAAAGTTAGAAAGGACTTTTATAAGAAGACAAGGATAGGCTGTGCTGGCATGGCCAGACAAGTACACTGGCCAGCAAAGTATTTAAGTGTGACTAATCCTTCTTATGCCCTTTACCCTCTCTTTGCCCATACTACTTCTTCCCTGAATTACCTGAATGTCTCTCTTTGCTGCCTTTGGGTCTTTTCTTAAACAACCTATACTTAGTCCTGTGCAATCCCAAAATGCTCTTTCCCTGCATTTCCATCATGTGTGCTATACATCTCATCAGCAACCCCCTTTCCATCCAAAAAGTGTTCTGCCATTGACTTTTGTTGGGTTTTGGGTCTGGACCTTTGGGCTGAGACTTTCCTGGGACAGCCCTGGGAAAGGCTCTGATTGTATCTCTTCCTCAGTCCTTAATTTGGATTGCTACCTGCCATTTTGCTGTGCCCCTCTGGGCCTGTCAAAGTGGGACTTCTGTGGGCTGATGGGCCCCTGTGATGAACCTGGCAGGGTATTGTTAGGGCTTCTCCTCCTGCCATTGTCTCTCTAAGTTCCTTTGTGGATGTTCAGACAAGTTTCTATCACATAATCTAATAGTTAATATTATCCATTCTCTCCTTTTCCCAGCTAAATCCAATGAATTTGTATTTTTTGAACTGTCTCAACCACTCACAGAATGGGAAGAAGACAGACTGACTGAACTGATTACACGTGTCAGCAAGAGGAACAGAGCACCAGATCTTGCTGAGGTTTTATCTTTGAAACAAGCATTACCTTTGTTTAAGGATCTTTCTCCTGAAGAAAGCTCTTTCATGAGATGTAATAAGGATCTACTAAAGCAATACATGCCAAAAGAGAATACCTCAGATGCTCATGAGCCTGTAATTCAGGTTAGTGGTTAGCTGTTGCTTCATTCATCACCATTGGTTGGCATTCATACATTTGAGTACATTTTAGGTTGGCCTTCTTTCTTAATTCATAGCTAAAGAAAACCCAGTCATGGTTACTCCAAAATTTGCAGTCAGCTAGATTGTGTCCACAGAGGGATAGACCTCATCAGTAAGTGACAAGTATCAGTGCTTTAGATTGATTCATGGCTGTGTAAACTTAGAACCACAGGGGTGTTCTGCCCTTGTGGTGTCTCTAGGACAGCAAGCAGGAAGTTAATCAAGTAATGAGTAATGGAACCATTTTTTTTTAGTTGAGCTGGAAGTGCAGCTGAGGAGGAGCTGTGTAGATGACTCTCCAGACATCTTTACATATCCTTATGGGGTTGCCACAGCTTGAAAATGCTGAATTATTCCTCAGACTGCTGGGGAGATGAATCTGTGCAAGTTAATGTGTTGTCTTGGTTTAATCTACTGAGTGAATGTCTAAACCCAATCCCACATCGTTGTCACACGGAAATTACCTATATTTGTTCCCACCAATAAAAAGGCAAGAGATGGCAGATCAAGCTGATCCATAAAACTGGGGAAGAAAAACTTTACAAGGAAGCCAGGCAGCTCGAATATGTATTGTTTTTAGGCAAATTGTTCAAGGACTAGATTTTCAAACCTTCCAAGCATATACAGCTCCTGGTAAGACGGTCTGATACTTGTCTCCACTCTTTCCTGTTTCTTCTCCAAAACCATTTCTAGTTGACTTGGCTGGATAATGCCTGAATAGTTCAAGAGAGATTAAGAATTAAGATCTGTCATTATTTTTTTAAAATATTCATAACTTTTTAGTTGTCTGAGCAATGGCATGTTTGCCCAAATACCAAAGCTTGTACTTTGGATCTCCAGCAAGAATCCTCTTCAGTGGTTCAGGGTACTCCTGTGGGTTTTAGACTTGGGTTTTGTGTTTTATGTATCAAGCTGTATAAAGCTTTTTACAATTGTTTGTGTTTTTCTGGTAGGAGTCAAAGATGAAAGTGATCAGGCCCAGTTATGCCCTTGCAAATAAGCAGAATAGTGGCTGCTATTGTATCTCTTTGTCCTCTGCACTGAATGAAGAATGGAAAGAAGTAAGAGAAATGGGAACAGTTAAGAAGTAAGTGTATTTAATATAAATGAGAAAGGGAAAATATAAGAAATTGAATAAATTAATTACTGGAATAAAAGCCCTCACCTGCCATTCTCTAGTTGATTTGAAAGTATTGTATAAAAGTCACTCTTCAAATCTAAAATATCGGTAAATAACAGTGTAGTTACCTGTTAAAAGACAATATGTGTTATAGGATGACAGTCTCTCAGAAATGAGAACAAATCTGTCTATGAATGCAAGGTTATATCATGGAGGGTGGGGATCTCATGGGTTCTGTCAGTATCCATTTAAGTCTATCTTAGCAAAACTTACTAACTTGAGCTAACTTTTTATTAAATCTGAACAATGTTTTCTTTTACTGTTCTGTCACACTCAATCTTTTTATAACTATTTGTCCTCTAATATTTCTTCACATTTTGTGTAGTAATTTTTCAAATACTTTGATCAAAAATAGAAAAACAGTATGAAGGCAAAAATTAGTCTGCTTTTCAAAAGCTTTTATCAAAGTTTCAGAGTGCATTGGGGTGATACTTACTTTTTAACACCTAAATGTTGGAGGAGGAAATGGTAAAGTTTTGCGAGCTACTCCTTTTCACAGGTTTTCTAGAAAATCTTCTACATGTAAGACTCAGAACAATGCCACATAAAACAATTTGTCGCTGTTATGACTTGGTTTGTTTTCTAGTTTAATTGTTTATCCACCCCCACCTGCAAAAGGGGGACTGGGAGTCACAAGAGAAGACCTAGAGTGCTTAGAATATGGAGAGTTTCTCAATGATGTCATCATTGATTTCTATCTTAAGTAAGTTATCTCAGCCTTTCTTGTATGCTTCACACTCTTTGGGGCATGATGTGGACTTAAATGTTACTACAAATGTTGGTTGCTAAATACAATAATTTCAGAAGTAACAATGTGATGGGTTGGATGTTGGACTTTTTAAAAAAGCTTTTTTTATGTTCTTAGCAGTTTCATTTGTTTTATTTTCATTGGTTTTGTCTCTCTGAAGGTCTGTGATAAAATCCAGACAGCATAAGTGTAGGAAAAATGCTTATTGGTGATCTTACAGAACAGAAAGTGTTAAGTAGGCAGGTGAAAAAATTAGAGGGTCTGTAGTAGTATTTTACTTACTAAGTTGGCTTGAAGTGGACCATCCTCTGCTATTCTGTACAGGAATTTCAGGTGTTCTTCTGATGCAGATCTGCAGAAAGGAGCACAGCTGATACATCTTGAGGAAGTTGTGCTTGGCTTGGTTACTCCAAGCCATCATGCTAAAGTTGCTTGTGAAAGCAGTTTTTCAAGAGCTGGCCTTGTGGCCACCAGTCCCTAAAGCTGTGGTTTATTTTCACTCTGCTGACTTAGACCTAAGAAGAATTCTGGTTCTTTAGAAGCTTGGCAGCAGGAATTGCATTTTATTTGGCATCCAGATAGGTGCAAGAACTGTGAGCAATAGGAAGACTTGTCTAAAGGATAGGAAAATGAAATGTGTAACAGTGTTTCAATGGGATTTTGCAGCAAAGCACCTTGTATTTTGCTCTAAACTACAGCTAAATAATGCATCATGGTCCTCTTAATAGCTGTAACTTCTCAACAGAAAATGAAGATTTAAATAAAAGAACTTAATGCAGTTGCTGTAAAAATCCCTGTGCTTTTAAAGTTTGTTAAGACTTCTCACATTTGCAGTTTTCATTCTATTGCAAGCAATATCATGTATGACTGTGTTACCCAATTCATCAGGTGAAGCTAGAAGGCAGCTTGTGTAGGATAACAACAATTATGAGAGCTTTGGCCTTCTAGAGTGACAAAATAAAAACTGAAGCTGATGTTTATAATAAAATTATCAGCAGTGAAATAACAGGTACTTAGCTTTCCTATGTGTAACCTGAAAAAGTGAAATGGACAGTTTAACTGACATGTTAATGACTTTTGATTATGTACAAGTATAACATTCCATAGGTTTATACTTTCTTTAGGTTTTCAAGTCTCTCTTAATTGCAAGGGCTAGGTACCTAACTTTCAAAAGTAAGTCAGAAGCTTGAAAATTGGAGAAAAAAATCAGAAAAAAATGGAGAAAAAAATGGAGAAAAGCTGGAGAAAAAATAACTGTATTCTTGGTAGGTGCTTGGCTGTTACATACTCTGATGTGCACCTAGTGTGAACAGTTCAAATAGAAGTTTGGCATGATTAGTGGCTGTGAAGGCAACTGATACTAAGCATAACCTGAGTATAATAAGTCATTAGAATAACTACCCTTCTTTTTAGCAGTGACAGTAGTTTCTAGAACAAGAATTTAATAATTTTCTTGTTTTTATCTTCGGTAGATATCTGTTATTGGAGAAGGCGCCAAAACACGTTGCTGACCGTACGCACATTTTTAGCAGTTTCTTCTACAAGTGCCTGACCAGGACAGAAAAAAACTCTGAGGGGGACATCAAAGTTTCGTAAGTTTGTTTTAGATGCCATTATAACCAGAAACAATCTATTTATTGGTGCCACTTGGAAGTTCTGGACATCATCTACTAACCAGCACATAAAATAGTTTTTGGTGTTTTCCAAAGGATTAGTGATTAAATATTGCAACTCACTATTTAAGCATACTGGTGTTTTTCCTTAAATTCAATGTGATTCATGCTGAATATGGATGAAAATGTTATCACTTTTCTTCAACTTTATCTGAATATTTACTTCAGACAATTATTTATTTGATATTTTTATCATAAATGCACAGTTTTCCCAGACATGCGTAATTTTAAGAAATTATGCTACTAATAATATTTTTATATTTACCACATATTTCATTTTACATATTGGTAAAAAATTATTGACCAAGTCTTGGTAAGAAAATTTTATTGTACACCAAGCTTACACATTTGTTTTTTAACGCATAAGGTCACTGGACTGGAGAGTTTCCCAAAAAGATATCATTAGCAGCCCAGGGAACCCTGTATCACATTGTGTTTCCTGCTAACTGTCTAAAAGGTAGAAAGATGCATTCTTAACTCCCTTGCAGTTTCTTCTCAACACCGATGTCTGAGAGCAAGGCCACCAACATTCATTCTGTTTTCATAGAGTCACAGAATCTACTAGGTTGGAAAGACCTCTAAGATCATCAAGTCCAACAATTATTACCCAGCACTACCAAGTCCACCACTAAACCATGACCCCAAATGCCACATCTACATGTCTTTTAAATACTCCCAGGCCTGGTGACTTAGCCAATTCCATGGGCAGCCTGTTCCAGTCCTTAGGAAACTTCTTGGTGAAGAAATATTCCTAATAGCAAATCTAAACCTTCCCTGGCACAACTTGAGCCTGTTGGCTCTTGTCCTGTTGCTTGTTACCTGGGAGAAGGGAATGACACCCACCTCACTAAAACCATCCACATTGTTATAGAGATCAATAAGCATCATCATTCAGCTTATAGTGGGTTTTTTTGTTTCTCTCTGAAGTGAGGGTTTTTTTCTTTTGTTATCCATGAAGTCTCCAGATTTTTAATTCTACTGGCAAACAAGGCCACCTGCACAGAGAGATGTGTGCACCATCATGTTTAGGTGACAGTCATTGAAAGCTGTGTTGAAGGGAAGAAGAGTGACACTTCTGTAATAGTCTCAAAGATGTCTTGAAAATTCATGTAACTGTGTTTGAAAGAACATATTCTGTAGGATAATAGGGATGTCTGCTGAGTAGAGTGAATTTTACTTTCATATTGGAGCAAAGTTCTGTGAAAAGTTGGTTTCTATTTCAACTTGTGCAGACTAGGCTGAAAATCTGAACTTAAATATCTTCTCAGCTTTTTTCTTGTTCTCCTGTTATTGTCCTCATGCTATGTCTGTAGAGCTGGAAATGAAATTTGGTTCAGCATTTAAATCTCAGGATTGGGGGGCATGTGTTGCACCTCTGTTTGCTATAGGTGTGCTGCATGACCCTGTGCAAGATATTTAGCTTTTTTCCTTTCAAAAGATAAGGTTGTTCAGATAGGCCTTCAAAAGTGGTATTGTGAAGCTTAATTCATGGATGTTTTTAAACTATTATAGATCTGTATATACACGGTCTGATGTTTAGATGAGGTTTTTGCATTTAGTGCAGTAAATAATAATTGTAAGAAATCCAGTCAAATCTATGAATGTTTGTGGGGTTGTTTTTCAAGACAAGCTTAAGATGGTTCAGAAATGGCTCACTAGTCACTGGGTCAATGGTGTGCTGATTTATTTTTTATCTGTCTAGGAAATTTCTAGAGTAAATGAAAAACCCATTGAGGGACAGGGGACATGTGGGAGTACTAATCCCTATGCCTTGCTTTAACTAAAAAGAACAAAACCAGACAACAATTGTCATTTGTTTTTTTTCAGAGCAGCACAGAGAAGACACAGAAGAGTAAGAACGTGGACTCGCAATATAAATATCTTCAATAAAGATTATATCTTTGTGCCTGTGAATGAGGAGTAAGTCTGTTTTCAACACCTTCTCTGATATTTAAAGATTTCAGTGAATGTTGTGGTAAAAATTTATGGCTGTGAAGTTGGATCATTGCCTGTGATAGTAAAAGTAACACATGTGGAATGAGTAATTTTTGAAAACTGTTCAAAAGATAAACATTTTATTCAGCTGTCAGCTTTGTACCTTTGGGTTTTGTTTTATTGAAAATTACTGTTAGGTATTTTTCAGAATGATTTGTGTGTCATTATGATGATTCCTGTGCACTTCAGTAATATTTCTATAAAGAAATCACAGGAACTCATAGTGTCAGTAGAAAAAAGTAGAACTTCTATAATCTGTGCCTTGGCCTGGCTAAATAATTGACCTATACATGGCAACTCCTGTAAAACTGAATAGTCATTGAAAGATATGTAATGTAAAACAGCTGTGGAAACATGTCAGCTATATTCAAAACTGGGATCACCATCACTGATTATAATTTTTTTTTTTTTTTGGAATTTAGTTTGAAGTGTGGAATGGATGCACAAACACTGATAAACTGCTGTGGCGGGCTTCGTGGGGTTTTTAAAGGAATTGATACTTACTTTTGCTGTTATGCCACAATGCAAAGTAAAAAATGAGGGAGAGGATTAGTATGAGATGCCATGAAAAGAGCATGGCAACGATGGTTGTGTGTCACAGAACAGTTGTCCATCAGTTCTCAGTATTATAAAAGCTTCTCATAGCCTTTTCAGAACCAAATGTTACAGAGTGTTGATGTTTTTTCTCCCTCTCCTCACCACTGGGCAGGTCTCATTGGTACATTGCAGTTATCTGTTTTCCTTGGTTAGAAGAAGCTGTGTATGAGGAGTGTCCCCCTCAGAATTCATTATCTCACCCGCCTCCCCAGCCTTCACTTGAGCCAGAGTGTGAGAACACTAGAGCTGGTTCAGTGCTCTTCAAGGATGAAGAAGAGATGGATGGTAACAGAAGTTTATTCTCTAAAGGTACATAATCTAGGAGAAAGTTATGTCAAGCCATAAACAGTTCTAAGTGTCTTAATCATTGAAGCAGGGAAATTATGTGAAAGCTAACTTCTAAAACTTCCAGATTGATGTAGAATATTTTTATATACCCATGCATAGTAGGGACTGCAAGTTGTCTGCAACTCTGGAAAACCCTGGTAGAGACATGGAATATCAGGGATAATTGGAAAGTTGTTTGGTTTCAATAAGAATTTTGTCAGGAGGGAAGAGCTTTGGTAACTTTGCTATTCCAGCATTCAGAAGGGAATGTTAAAAATTGATTTATAAATTAGTTCTTTATTTTCATATTTTGAATAATAATAATGAACATGAAAATAAGTATCCTTTTCTTAGGTATTATTTTCTTAACTCTTTATTTTCATTTGTTCTTCTGTACTAGGTGGCAATGAAATGGCTGCTTCTGCTTCAGTTCTATATTCAGCTATTTCCAAAGTAAGTGCCCTTTTGTATTGGCAGGGAAAACATATTACTGAATTTCTGAAGAGACTGTGAGACTTGACCCAGGGATTTTGCATCAACTTTTCTGCAGCAGCAGTTATTGATGTTTGCATGGCCTGCAGCATGTGCAAGGCATTTTGAATTAGCACTGTCCTTTGCTTACCTATTTGCTCTGATTTCACCTGTTTTTAAAATTGATTATCAGTTTCTGCCTTTCTGAAATGAGAGCTTCTCTAACAACCTTTATGAAGATCTTAGAGTTTATAATTGATGTTGGTTTTTAGAGATTTATTTTTATTTTTTCTTTTCTCTCAGATCTCCCTAAGTAATTCTAAAAGGCAGATTTGTAAAAGGTATGTTTCTGCTTTCTTTCTAATATTGTGACATTAAATTATGAAATTCTGTAGTAATTCAGGTATTGCAATAAAACCACAACTGTAAATACTTGTCCATTTTTACCACATTGGTAAAAATATTCAATTTCTGATGCTGTTGGGTAGGCTGTACTTCCTTCAGTAGTGTTGGTGACGACAGACTGTAATGACCTGTTTTTGTTTTTGTTGTGTACAGGCCTTGTATACTCATCTTAGATTCCTTGAAAGCCTGTTCTGTGCAGAAAACAGTTCAGGTTCTGAGAGAGTAAGTAACTACACTTTCTATCTTTTAGCAATAGATGCTGCTGGTCATATTTCTATGTACAAAATACTTTTGTCTAGAGAGGTGTATATTCCTAATGCTAAAGGAAAATCCATGAGGAGTCATGACTAAGGAAGTTGTAACTATAATATAGAGGCTTCCATGAAAAATTTGTCTGTGTTCTGCAACCCACATATGATGTAAAAACTGTAAAGTGGGGAGGGGGAAGGATTTACCCGATCTAGTCTAGTAACTGAAGGTGTTTTTAAGGGTAGAAAAGCATTTAAAATTAATACTTTGAAATCTGAATGATAATTTTCCAGGGGACTGATGTTCGTTTTTTTGATGACACTTACAGAATTAGTGTTAAATCCACTCCTATGGGCAAAAATGCAGAAACTAGACTGAAGCTGTCTAAAAGCTTGATATGTCAGGAGAGTTATAGTGGAATGGTATTTGTTTTGAAAAGTGTAAAAATATATTCAATTTTTTATGTGATAAGTATGTAAGTACTTAATGTAAGAATGTAATAAAAACTTTCAGTCCTTTTACACACTCCTAATGACTTTAATGTCTATCAGCAACTTTTTAAAAAATGTTAAATATCTGAAGCTAAATGCAATTGTTCTTTCTGTTCTTTTTGCTGTTCCATTCACTGAAAGGTACAAAAATCTGTAAACTAAATAGCACCACCTTCTTGTAAAAGTGAACTCTTCAAAATGCTATGTAAAGTTGAGATTTAGAAATGTTTGTGAAACCATCTTTTCCCAAAATAGATTTGCCTCCCTGCCATGTTTCTTGGGAGGAAGAATGAAATAGCAATTTCTATTTATTTATTTATTAATAAAATCTCCGTGGGATGTATTATTTTAGTGCATCATTCTTGGAGCTACTCCTGGGGTTGAAATTCCAGAGTGTAGTTTCTTGGAGTTTAGAGATCTCACAAAAAGTCAGAAAACAAGTGGAGACCTATGGAGTTAAGGGGAGTTTGAGAAGCAGACTTCTTCTTCCTTCAGTTTCCAGTTTACACGCTGGAAGCAGAAGTTTAAGGAAACTGAAGCAGGGATTCTATAATACCTTCTTTTCCCTGAGCTGATTTTTGTTGTGTTTTGGGCAGTGGTCAGGCTCAAACAAATGAATTAGAAAGTCTACAGTCATAGGTTCTTGCAGTGCCTAGGAAGTGTGCTTCACTGAAATGTCTTCATCTTCGAATTGTTTCCATATTTGGTGCCTCTTCACAGTTGCCATTTTCCCCAAAAGCTGTTTTAAGTGTTCTATATGTATTTTATTCTCATGACTGCAAGGACTTGGGGCTTTTAGAAGTCAAACACAAGGTCTGACTTAATGCATATATTTATTCTCTTAAGTCAGATTTTAAAAAGCCCTGCTGGCCTCTTAGAATGAACCCAGGAAAATTGTGTGATAGCCAAGAAAATTATTCCTTTAATTAAGGTATAAAAATGTCCTAGTATCCTAATAGTTTGTAGAAACTCTGCACAAGTAGCTGATTTTAAATGCCATCATGCATATTTGTTTTGTATGTTGCCTATTATGTGGTAGAAATGCCTCTGTGTGCAATAGAATATTGGATAGTGGAAATTAATTTCTTTGGTAAATTCTGTGAAATAATTTGGCTAGAGCTATTTTAGCTTTTTGGCCAGCTTTGGAACAATGTTGAGTAGTGTCCCAAAAGGCATTGAGCTTGGGAGTTATTTCTCAAGTATTTCAACTGTTCACTTTGTTTTGTAGGTACCTTGAAGTGGAATGGGAAGCTAAACGAAAAACACATCGGGAATTCAGTAAATCTACAATGATTGACCTGTGTCCCAGAGTGCCTAAACAAGATAATAGCAGTGATTGTGGGGTTTATTTGCTGCAGTATGTGGAAAGCTTCTTTCAGGTACAAATGCAGACTACCTTCCCCTTTCCCCCATATTATCTTAATCCACAAAAATCTACTTTCTGGGCAAAATAGCCAGACACAAAAAAGCTGTCTAAAGTGCCATTTGAGAAAAAGGAGATTAAACCCATTCTTAGGTAATGGCAGGGGTCTTTCAATCTGGTTTGTCATATGTGTCTATCCTCAAATATTTCTGACCTTGTAGCTTATTGTGTCTGTTATATTGACACATGCAGTATCCCTGTCTATTTGCTTGTATTTAGAGCCTATTAGTGTAGGCACTCCCGCCCTATAGCTGTTACAGAAGTATCTTTGAATCTCTTCTTGCAGTATCTAAAACTTTGTCAGCTTGTCCATTGGTCTTTGAGTGGGTTTGCAGTGGGTTTTACTTCTGCAGAGAGAGGGAGAAGAGAAATTGTTAAAAGAGAATGTTTAAAGCTAAGGAAGCCTTGTTTTCTTTTTCAGTACATATCTTTAAATATCTGCAGATCCTGGGCTTCAGGCACTGTCTTCTAGGGTGTCCCCAAGCCTTCCTCCCCCTGATCAGGACACTGCACTGCCCTTTGCTCTGTCCTTTGAATGGATTTGCTTGTTTGAGGCTTGATGCATGTGGTTTGCATTCTGTGAGGTTGCTGTGCATGCAAAGCCTTGTGTGAGGCCTTGGGCAGTGGACAGGTGTTTCTGCTGCAGGAGAACAGCTTGCCATTCCAAAGCACCTGTACACAGGTACACCCATTGGGGGAGGGAGGGTGGATTGGAGCTCTGTGTGCAGTTGCAGGCTGTGATCTTGTCCAGATCATGGGGATGTTGTTGGATACATCATGTATCCAGCAGGAATGATGTGGATTGATAAAGGCTCTTTGGAATGCACAGACCTGGAACACAAGGAGGTAGAGTTGTCCTTCTCGTGGGTCAGCTGGAATGCATGGATCTGTGCCTAGGGCTGGGTGAGGAGCCATTTGAGATGTTCTGGGCAGTGACTAAAGAGCAGAGTACCACAGGTGACATAGCAGTGGGCATCTGCTGTCGTCCACCTGACCAAGAAGAACAAGAGCATGAGGCCCCTTTGGTCAGGTTAAAGCAGCCTCACATTCACAGAGCCCAGACCCTTTGGGTGACTTTAACCTGACACTTCCTGGAAAGTTCCTGATCTGAGTGATAGGTGACCCAATGAGGAGAGGTGCTCTGCTGGAAGCCAGCAAGGTCTGGCTGGGGATATAAAACTCCAGAAGTTCTTTGAATCCCCAGCCATTCTGTGGTTCTGTAATAGATGGGTCGAGCTCTTGTGTAGGTGGAAAATTAAATTACTTACCAAAGCTTTTGAGCTGCCCATTCCCTAACACGGGGGACTTCTTCTTGAAGAAGCAAGGCTTGGGACAAGGTGGTTGTAACTTGTCCTAAACATGCCAGCACTCATAGACTGCAAATCATGTGTTCTTTACTTTACTGTTTCAATTTATCATATATTACTTCATTTAAATGAAGGAGACAGTGAATTTTAAGCATTGCAAAAGAGTGAAGAGGGAAAGAAGAAAATACTGATTTCAGCAAATCAGATGTGGTGTTGTGGTCTTAACTACCAAATCTGCCAGCAGCTCTCAGCTATTTCATTTTGCTATCCTCTTTTGTTCCAAATTCTCCCCTTCTCATGTCCTGCTAAAACTGTTAGTATTCTTACTTGTTGTTGTCTTCTATCAGAAAACCTGCTCACAACAGAAAAAATTTTGTAGCTTGAGACAACAAAATCTCAGCATGCTCGACCACTGTATGCTTGATTCTTTGCTGCAGTGTGATTGTAATTATGTGTTTTGTGACAAAAATGCATCTGTCCCTTGTTAGATATTGAAAGTATGGCTGCTTTGTCAAAGTGCATGAAATCTGCCTTTAATATGCATATCTTTAAGAGAAGTGATGATAACCTGTCTGGTGTTTACCATGAGTACCTTCTGGTAAGGGCACATACTTACGTGATTATGATGAAGGAACTGCAGTTTGACTTTGAAGGCTGCCAGTCTTGTATGGAAACTTGTTTGTGCCTCCTTGATCTCAGCAGCAGTGGAAGGGTTTGAAATTGTTTCTGAAGGTTGTGTTAGGAAATCCATTCCATAAATATTCCTTTTTCTCTTGCCAGAATCCCATAGCTATTTTTGAACAACCACTGCATCTGGAGAATTGGTTCCCTCGTCAGCTGATCAGAAACAAAAGAGAAGAAATTCGAGACCTGATCTTGCAATTGCACTTCCAACAGCAGAGTGGCAGCAGCAGCTAATAAATCTAATAAGGCAGTCCTGGCAAAGTACACTGCTGTATAAAATAACTGGAACTCTGCTTACTGATGTTTGGTTTCTCCCTGCCTTGAAAGGAAGGAAAAGAAAAAGGCACAAGAAGAACCTTTTGTTCAGCATTTATTTATTTAAAGATAATATATTTTTTTTTTCCACTGGTGTTGTGTGGTCTTATGATGCTGGAAGGGGGAGAGGAGGAGGTTGTAGATAAGAATGTAAATATGTAAGTTAAAACTAATGCATGTGGATTGCTCGTTGATTCTTGGAATATGTAAGCTGCCTACAGGTGTATGCCTCAAGGATGTAAAAATACTTCGGTCGTTTGGGGCCTATTCTTTATAATTCTGTTTAAACATGGATGATCATGTCGAAGTCAGGCCTGAAGACAGGATCTGGATCCTGTATTGTGTCTCTTGATTTGCAGCTGATGCAGATAGAATGAATACTATGTATTGTTTTACTTTAAGGATTTAATATTGACTCTCTTTAGAGAAGTATTTTTTGTTTTGTTTCTGATTATATACAGAAGTAATCTGCATGTGTCAGAAAATTCTCCCAAGATTTAAGGCTGATGAGTTTTGATGATTTTCTAAAATTTATTTTCCCCCTTCCTAGCATTTTCATAAAAGTGTGTTTCCACAAGTGGAAGACATTTGTTTGAGAGTGACTGTTGAAATACTTCGAAGTCAGAAGTTTCTTTTAAGCTTTTTTTTTCCTTATCAGATATTAGAATCAAACTTGCTCTCAAAGTTCATACCAATGCAGTATGTGTAGGCAGTAGATTTTTAATGCTAGTCACCTGATTTTGGAGAACAATTCCTACAAATCTTAAGGCATCACCTACATTAGCAAGACAAGCAGGCTGTGGCTTAACCTCAAAAGTCTGAGGTGTTTTACTGAAAAATATATGTGATTTACATATAAGATAAACAGGACTTGTACCTTGCTTAGAAGAATTGAGTAAAGATGACTGAATATTGAGTGTTTGAAATCAGACTTGATTTGCTGTACTAGCACAATTTCATCATTGTCTTAATTTGTGTTTCTGTAGCTTTTCCTTGAACGGTGATCACATTTTGGTGTGTGCACTTTTTTCTGTACTCACTGCATGATAGAAGGTGACTGTTCTGAAAGGATGCTTTCTCTGATTCCCCACTGTAAGTTTACTTGTCATCTCACCCTTCAGGATTCTGTGTCAGATAACCACCAAAACCACCTATGTAATAAAACCATGTCTACAAAACCAGAGCACTTAAAGCTGGAAGTACAATAGGGAGTTAAAATAAAAATTGAGGGCAACCCAAAGATGTGAGCATTTTTATATTATTGCATAATTCTCAGGGCCTATTCCCTCAAGACAACTCTGAAACCTGGCTTTTGGAAAATCCAGTTATATTTCAGGTTCTGTACAGACATCCAATACCCCTTCACCCCACCTTATTTGTTTCTCAAACCAGGAAGCATGCTTTCTGGGGGAGAGAGACAATTTTAAAACAACAGTTTGCTGAACACAGTTACCTTGTGTATAGCTGTGAGCAGCCTTGTGAAATGACTATATGTTTTTTGTCTTTGTTTCTAGTTTAATTCTGTAGTTTGTCACAACCCCTTTTCTCCTCTCATCCCAGAGTTGTCTTTAGCACCTAAATCACAACACCAGCATTACTTACAAGAATAATCTGTGTGTTTATTGTAAAAAAAAAAAAAAAAAAAAAAAAAAAAAAAAAAAAGATAAAATGCAGAAGTATGTTCTCTTTCTCTACGCCTTTCTTAATTGAATAATATTTTCAGTGTTTCCTTATGAAAAACAGTTTGGGCTTTTTCTTATGGTAAAATTAGGTTTTGTCACCAAGCAATTGATTCTTTTTAGACTGACTGGTTTATAGATGTTTAAAAGCAAAATAATGTATGCAAGTTTCTAAATTAATTTTATAACATGAAAAGATTGCCTTTTTAGATTTCTTACATATGTGCTATGAGAATGCCAATGCATTTGATATTAAAATTCTCTCCAGAAGTTGCTGTGGTTGTTACCATTCTTTTCTCAGCTGCTACAAATAACCCACAAATTCAGTGTAAGATAGACCACCTGACTGCTTTTAAGGTATATACAAAGTATGCTAATATTAACCCAAGTGTCTCACCCAGTGATTATGGCACCATCAGCTACAACCTACCCCATTTCCAGCCATTTGCATTTACCAGGTATGTGGTAAATGCTAGGAAGTGTCTGTGGAAGAAGCTACATTTCAGGTATCTTCATGCTTCCTTTTTACTTGCTGGAACTCCCCAAAGTTAACTCTTTAACTAGACTGACTCAGGGACCTTTTTGCACATCTCTTGCATTTCTGTTTCCTGTATTAAGCCCTGTTTAACTGAAATAGTGGAGGGACAGAGTATTTTGAAGCAAACCAGTCTGTGTGGGGCTTTTTACCCTAAGCTGTGTAATTTTTGTTTCAATCAGTTGTGCCTGAATGTACCTGTCATTTAAAAGAAACTGCTGCTTTCTGTCTGTGTCGGACTAGAAAATGGCATCCATGAACACATCTGGGTCATGGATCTGTTTAAGGTACTGCACAACAGAAGAAGCAAGGTAGAAGTAACTTGTAGGAAGTAAATCTGCCAGGAAAAATCTAAAAATAGACACTTGGTTTTCATTAAGAACTGGAAAAGTGAATATGCAAGTATGATTTTTGTGGTTTTTGTTCATTTTTTAAACTATCAGGGGACTGCTGTGTTTTGGCAATGGAATTTTAGGCATGGATTAATTGCAGTTCATCTGGGCTTTTGTGGTACTTGCCTCTGGAACTTGACCCTGAGATGGGCTTGCAGTGCTCAGGAAGTACTACACCTTAGAAAATAATAAAAACTGAAGAGTCACAGTAGTAATACTTTTATCTTGGTTAGGACAGATAAGAGAGAGAAGCAGAATATTGCTTTGGGGCATCCATCCTCCCAACCCCAAAAAAAAGAAATGTAAACAAACAAAATGAAGACAACTGTTTTCCAGATGAAAAAGCAGGAGTTGTAGCATGAGACTTGAAAAGTCTAAAGAATTGAAAATGTGTTGAATAAACCAAGACTAATAGTAATAATTCTGCCCAACCAAACTGAAGTTGGAAATTGAAGTTCAAGGAGAAGAACAGACACTGGGATCGTCTTTCACTGTTGAACAAGGTAAGAGATTTCTGGTTGGCAGTTCAGAAAAGGAGAAATACTGGGAATAGGTTTACATTATATGGACAGCACTGTTGAGTGTGAGATTAATTTGGTTGACCTCATTTCCTAATTTTTCTGCTCAAAATACTTTACAATCCTGCATGATGGAATAGCTGGCAGTACAACAGGCTATGGTGGGCTGAATTTGGTCAGCTGGAAGTTTAAATAGCCTCAGAACTTGCTTATTCTTGGGAGGTGTTCACCAGAGAACTCTTCAGGACCACAAGCAAAAAGTGACGACAATGAGTGCTTGGCCACAGCAACAACAGAAACTGAACAAGTGAAAAGATTTTGTCTAACCTAATTGTCTCTGCTGAACTGATTGGGAATTATGTTGGTGAATCCTGTCAAATGCCATAAAGTCAGCTTCTGTTTCCAGCCATGGGAGACAGTTTAGATTCTGGATAGTAAACCTTGTGAGCTTGGAGATAGTGGGAATCTGCCGTGATGTGGCTCTTTATGAGAGGCGTTTTCATTAAAGTATTCCTTTATTTGACATATTTTTAGTTACAGGTGGATTCAGGTTTTTTTATTAAATTGTATTTGAAAATCAGGGACATTATTTAGAATGGCATGTACGCTGTAGCAGTATTTCAGTGAGCATTGTTCTGTAGGGAACTGTAATTCAGCTAATCACATTTGCTATATGAAAATACATATATTTCTTCATCAGAAATGAAAACTGTCTTTAATTTTGGAGGTACTGGGATGACCTTGGTGTGTTGTGTCACTAGAATTGCACTTCCCTTTTTTTCTCATTCAGTAAGAATGCTTTTCATAAATATTTTGGAGCAGGTACAACTTGGCTGCTGTAAATGAATAATTACACATTTTCTGATACAAAGTGTTACTGTAAAGGTCTTTGTAAAATCAAGGAAGGAGTTAATTTTCCACAATTATTTTGGAAATCAATTGCAAGAGTTGTTTTGCTTATTTTAAGAAACTTTAAATGATTGTGCTTTTAGATATGCCTTTGCTATTATAAATGTAGGAGATTTTCAGCTGTTGCAAGTCTACATTTCAGTGCTGAAATCACTTAAATATAAAACTGATAGCACACTAATTAATTAATTGCAAACTAATACAATTAAAACAGAATTTACATTTTTAAGCTATTTTATCTCACAGAAGCTGACATAACCATACCAATAGAAAACAAATTTTGACAGAGATAGTTTTTATACTCTTCACATTCTGAGTGCCTTTGAGTACTTTGTTGATGAAAGAAACAACAATACTGTAAATCTAAAAAACTCTCCAGGAAACCTTTTAACTGGGTTTCATACTTTTACTGAAGTATGTATGTTCTGTAAAGGGATTAGTTGTCACTTGTTCTGGAGGTAAGATATAGCTTTTGCCTTCATAAGCATGTGTAGTGTTTCTAATCTTTATCCAATTGCATTTTTGCAGGGTAATGCAAGCAAAAACATTCATGGCATCGAAAGCATGAGTTTCTGCAGAGGATTAAAAAATAAAGCTGGTCTGTGTTGAATCCATGGTCATAGTAAAGATACCTAAGCTAGCCTCAGAAGTTGCTGTGTCTACCCAGACATGCTGAATAGGACTTAGTTTCTGGGCACCAGTGCAGTGTTGTCTCTGCAGCATAGTGCTGCCACCATCATGGTTAGCTTGGCAGAGCCAGACAAGCTCTGCAGTGATGGTTTGATAGATCCAGAATGTCTGATTCTAAGAAAAATGGAGGTGATCAAGCAGCTCAGTGGTTAAGCTTTAAGTGTAACTTAATAATTTTTGGAGTGGAGAGGGGAGAGCCAAAGAAAATATGTTGCTGTTTTGAAAAATATTAGCTAGAGTCTGTTAGATATCAGAAGACAGAGCATAAAAACAAAGGTAATTTCATTTGATTCCTGTGAGTGTTGTATGTATAATACTACTGATAATTCCTGATAGGTGAATTGCTGGCAGTTCAGTAGAGCAGCTAGAAGAGAGAAGTGGGCACTGCACTGCCTGAGGAGCTCTGTGTAAAAGCTTTGCAGAAGACACCTGGGAATCCAGCTTTGAAATACTTATACAAAACCACTACCAAAAATAGTCACTTCAGCCAAACCAGCAGTTTGTTCAGATTGATCTGAACACAGTAACCAGGAAATCCTGAGTAACATCATGCAGAAGACAGTGCTGAAGGAGATTTCCTAGTGGTCTGTATGCAGCCTGCCATTGCAGGACAGCTTCCATACACGTTTCCGCAGTGAGCTGACCCTGGACGGGAACTGAGAGTGCTGCTGCTGTTCTGTGCTCTGTCCTGTCTGCAGTTTCCTTAGCTGATCATCTCTTCAGGTATCTGTGCCAACTTCTTGCTGCTGCTCATGTCAGGTAATACCTGAACAGACATGAAAGAATCATGGCTTTATCTTTGGAGGAAGCAGTTGTTTTGGGATGCAGTGGGGACTGTAGTGTGACAGCACAAGTCTTTCTCCTTTAGCACAGACTCAACAATAGACCTGTAACCAGAAGAAGCAGTCCCACAGAGAGGTTGCTTCAGTGTTTACACATACAGTGGTGTTTAAGGGAATTATACATTTATATGTGTATTTATAGTTGTACAGGCAGACGACAAAACATACAAGACTTTCTACTGGAGATAAGCGTGCTCCCCCTGATGTTTTGTGGCCAGCAGGATTTTTAAAAAAAGAGCAGAAATTGAAAGGCCAATGAAAAAGCGTGGTTAATTAAACGTGAAAGGTGCTGTCCTTGTTTGGACTGTCTGTTAATGGTATGACAAGCCCTGGTAAAGAGCTTAGCTGGCCAGATTAAAATTAAAAAATTGTGTCAGTCCATCTGCTAGCTCCAAGGAGTCTACTTGGATCACCTTTTCTTGTTTCTTCACTGAAGCAGAATACTGTCTTTGAAGAGAACAGAGCCAGGATGTATTGGTTGACTTTTTTTACCTAATGCTTTCTCCAAAGATAACGATATGTGACATCAAGACATTTTCAAGAAGTGCAATGCTCTTGGTTGGTTCAAGGCTACGGTAAAGACAACAGCTCTTTTGCTAAAAGGGATTGGGATTTTTTGCTTTTATATTTTTTTTAATTAAAAAAATAAGTATGTTTGGCTTCATGTGGAAAATCTTTCTTTGCCTTCCGGGAATGATTAACACAGATCTTCAAACAGTTGCAGGTAATGCAGACATCTTTCTTATGTTCTTGTTCAGAAATTTAGCTATGGCAGTGTATAGAATTAGAAAAACCTCTCTGATTTAATTGTAAAAAAGGAGGCTTATTCAGAGAAATGTTTGGTCAAATCTGTGCTGTGATAGCAGTGTAAATATGGAATATTTAGACTGATTTCCAGGTGGTATAACTGCACATTTGTTTTGAGTGTAAAAGTAGCTATAGGAGGCAAATTTTCAACTTTGATATGCTAAATACTGGTGATTTTTTCATTTTTCTTTTTCCTTTATTAATTTTGTATTAAATCTTAAAAAATAACGTTTTATCTTCTGCATATGGGCATTGAACATGTGCCAGTTTGGGTAAATATTTGGGGTTTTGCCTTAGTGGCCTTTCTTGATGTTCTATCTGCCTCTGCTATACCATCTGGCAATCCTCTGCAACAGAGCTTATTATTAATATACTATCAAAATAACCATGCCTTTCATAATTCAGTCATAAAAGTCAAAGATCTTCTGAAGTTGCAGAATAAACTCTTAATCTGTTGGATGACAAATGCCATAGAGTTATTACTATTCTTTCTCTAATAAATGATTTGTTTTGATTGTTTTTCAGGCATGTTTTCTAGGGAAAAAGGGAAAGAAGTTGAATTAAATAATTTCAGATTCAGCTGACTTTAAAGGATAGAAAATTAGACTGTCAGACTAAATTTCAATATACATGTTCTTACCTCAGCTGTTTCCTCAAGTTTCCTCTGGAATAATGTGGAATGACTAATTTAAAAGGGAATTAAAAATCACCCAAAAAAAAAAAAAAAAAAAAAAAAAAAAAAAGCCCCCAACAGAAAGCTGATGAACCTTTTATTCCTCTCCCCACCCCAGTATAGTAGAGACCTGTCTCATTGATGTAAGGTTATCTGTCAATTCAAGCAATTTTCTTTTGCAAGGTATACAAATCGCTCTTGTGGAAAGACAGTATGGAGTAAGATTTTTTCTTAATTATTTATTTTACTTCTGAAAAGCCCTGAAAGCTTCCAAATAGATTTGTTTGTTCACAAATACAGTCCCATTGACTTAAGCTTAATGGCAGATGGGAAGTTAAACACAAAGTGTTAGAATTCAAAGGGTTAGAGCCTTATGCTATGTTACCATTTGATGGGATATTATAAAGAGCTTAAGGTTGTTTATAACATCACAGTCAGAGACAGGTTCTGTTAACAGAAAAAAATAGCAATTTCCTTCAGAGACCACAGAAGTAGCATGAAGATATTAATGATTGCATTATTATCTCATCTGAGAAATTTGTGTGGTTTTAATTTCACAGCAGAAGCTTATTCAGCTACAGGAGAAGGACAGGCTAAAGATGTTTCACCAGCCCCTCAGCTCAGTGACTGGCAGTTGGCAAACCCTTCTCTGCCTCCTGGCTTGAAAAAGCCTAATGGCATAATGGATGCTGAGCAGTTCCACAGGCATTTGCAGTTACGAAGGAAGCGGTCCATTCTGTTTCCCAGTGGAGTGAAGATCTGTCCTGATGAATCTGTTGAGCAGGCTATTGCCAACCACCTGAAGTATTTCAGGCTCAGAGGTAAGTACATCTCATGGGTAATTGATAAAGAACATTCACTTATTAAAAAAATAGTTCAAGCTTTGAAACACAGTAAATACCAGGCCGTAGGAAATATATTATTGCTGGTGAAACTTAATTTTCTTTGATAATCTTGCCTATGTGAGCTGTTCTAGGTTAAAACCCCACCACTATCAGTCTACACTCATATATTGTAAGAACTCATGCTCCCTGAAGTCACATTGTTTATTAAAATAATCTTTTCTCAGAAAAATTTGAATGGTAAGAAAAGTAGGTGATATATACACAGTAGCTAAATAACAGTTTGTTTGGTTTATTTGGTGTTCTTAAATGCCAGCAGAATTTATTGAGGGGCCAGTCAGGAAAGTCAAATCTGAGACACTGGCACTTCAGCCATGTGACTTTTGGCTATGGCTCATTGTACAAAGTGTACAATTTGTGTGTTGGGCGAAAGTACAATAGACATGCAGCCTTTCTTTTAAGATGTGGAAGCTGATGTGGCAGAGCTTTCTCTGAAGAGCTGCAATATTCCCACTAACATCTTTCATTGGTGAAATATTACAGTAACATGCTGTATTTCGAACCCTTCTGTCTCACTGCATTGGAATGGGGCATCACAGTCATGCAGCACTTTGTGCTCTTGGTGTTTTTGTGTTGAAGCATTCAAGTAATTTGTAGTTATCTTAACATGTCTGTACGAAAGTGGCAAAATGACAGAGCTGCTGTCAGAGGAGAAGAAAGGGTGTTCCCAGACACATGTTTGGTGAGATTTGATTGCCTATAGAGAAACTCTCACTGGTGACAGTTTATTTACTTAGACAAGTGAAAAGCAATGACAACCAGGAGCTGTTTAATGTTTGCATAAAAATGAACATAAACAATGTATTTGGAGAACAAAGTGGAAGTATATGGGGTTTTACAGCCTCATTCAAATATGAATTGTGCCAAGCCTGCAAGGGATATTGACACTGATGATGCTGATGGTTTGAGAGGCTTTGCCAGTTTCTTATTTCCACCCAAGATGACTTAACCCTTCTTTGCTCCAAATGAATCCATACATACCACAACTAAGTCACCTCTCAGTTATGTGTGCTAGGGGTACATTAGGGCAATACCAACTAAGCAAAAGTGTGAGTGATAATAAAGAAGAAAGAAATCTCTAAATTAGGTTGCAAAAGTATATTTAGGTCTTAATAATCCTAGGCTGAACCAAAAATCCACCTAGTCCATCTGTTTCCTTACTGGATTTAACAGCTTTCACAGTCCACAAGCTTTTCTTGGGCAGAGAGGCTGTGATTACCATTAGTGCTTTTAAATTAAAACTTTTGAAAAATATCTCTGAAAGTAGAAGAGGGGACTTTAATTAGCAGTGATGTCCTGAGTAGGCACCTGAGGTCATGAGAGTTCATGTGCAGTGTATTGGGTTTGTTTGGCCAAATTTTGGTAGCAGGGGGCTACAAGGGTGGCTTCTCTGAGAAGCTGCCAGAAGCTTCCCCTATATCAGTAGAGCCAAGGACAACCAGCTCTGCTGGTCAGGGCCAATTCCATCAGCAACAGTGGTAGCACTTCTGGGGTAACATATTTGAGAAGGAAAAAGTTGTACAGCAGCAATGGTTGTTGAAAGAGAAGAGTGAAAATATGAGAGAACAGCTTTGCAGACACCAAAGTCAGTGGAGGAGGTGCTGCTCCCCTTGTCCTGCTCACATTTCATTGATGATAAATTCAAGGAATATCTCCAAGTCGAGCCTGTCTTGACAGAATCTGGTGAGTGATCTCTCACTGTCTCAACGTATGAGCCTTTTGTTACGTTTTCTCTCCGTTGTCCAGCTGAAGAGTGGAGTAATAGAGAAGGTTTGGTTGGCACCTGGTGTCTGAATTCAGTGTTACTGAATTATATGCAAAGTTTTTAGTAGCCATCCAGATAGCCATAGTCAGCAAAATAATCCTAGGAAAAAGTGTGGTCACTGTTTAACACTCAAAGACCAGCTACTATGAGTGAGTAAGAAAACACTGACCTCAGAAGGGAATAAATATAAATGTAGGCAGAATCTGTTATTTTCCAATCTCAGTGTGTATTTTCAGTTGTGTTTTTTTTTTTTTTTTTTTTTTATTCTGTACATGTTGAAGTAAGAAATTACTTCAATATCAATATATACTTTCTCTGGGAAGAATGGTTCTAAAACAGTCTATTTTTTCCTTGGTTTTCCTTTCCTGCCAGCAATACCGTGCCACTACCTTGGAAGGAAAGGTTGATTGCTATTGTGATATAAGAGTTAGTTAGAAAACAAGAAAAGGTTTGCATGTGCTGATTATCCAGACGGTTTGTTCTGTGTCCACCTTGGAAACAGGTGGGAATAAAATTATCTGTCTGTAGGTCCTATAACTTTATTTACTTTTGCTAGCTGTCAAAAGTCTCTCAGTGTCAGAGACTGACAGATGAACATTCCTGTCACAGGCTTTAAGGAAGTGCTTCTGTCATATTGCTGTAGGCTTAACAGTGTGCAGCTTTTTTTTTTTTTTTTCTGACTACACCACCTGGATTTTTTGAGCCTTAAAAAGAAACAAGATAAAGAATATGATAAATACATAATAAATTATAAAAAAAGCAACAAAATACAGGGATCTGGAGAAAAATCAGTATTTTCTAAAACAGCTGTATAACTCTTCAACATATGAAAGTCTAATTAATGGTATGATTATTGGTAGTTGTTTTATTACTGTGGTATTCAGAAGCACCAGCCTGGAACGGGGGAGGGTTGTATTTGTTTTTCTACACCTGCAGTCTAGAAGACAAATTTCTGAAGTGCTGCTTTATTCCTACAATTAATCACATGCAGAACAGAGTTTTGCAGCAGCAGATGATGCTATTTTCCCTCTTTGGAGAAGAATCCTGAGTTATGATTGTCTCTGATCTGCCCTGTGTCTGTATCTCTTGTAGCTGTGTATGGAGGTTGCTGCTGTTGGCTGACTTTGTATTTAATTTTCGGCAACATGGGGATGGAAATCAGTCATAGATGTTTACAGACTGGGTACTGTAGGCCTGTGGGCTGGGACTTAGAGTGTTCTTAACTGCTGTCCTTTTAAATGGTGTAATGTTATGGTTGCTGATGGAAGAGTCATGTAAATGTAATTGTGGTTCATTGCTAAACTGTTGTGACAAACACAAAGTGTGTCCAATGGGCAGCTGCAGATTCTACAAAAAAAAAGTTGTGGAAATCTAATAGTGGGATTTCAGACAGTGAGTGGGCTGTACATGTTAATGTCTGGTATGATGTTCTTTACATGTTAATGTCTGGTATGATGTTCTTTACTGCTGACAGGGAAATGGTAGCCTGAGCCTTAGATAAATACAATTTATAATGTGAAGAACAGCCATGCCCACTCAGACCAAGTCTCTTGTGATCAGTCACCTTATGTGTACAATTCAGTGAATCTGTCCATTCTGTCATGTAAATTGTTGGTAGAAGATTGTAGTAGACTGAGAAGTTGAATAAGCATGTAAAACAGAAACAATATAAGGATTACCAGATAGGCAAACAGTACAAGCCATGCTATCTCATATCTCTTAATTGGGCTGATGGATTTTGTCACCATGGCTCAGGCTAATATGCTTCTTTGCCATCTCTGAGATGTAATTACTCTAGTGGCTATCTTTCCTTTGTTCTTGTTACAACTTTTTTCCTACTGTGACCCTCTGTCTTAAATTATTCAGTGTATGCTTGTGTATTTTTTTTTGTGAGCACTGATCTTCTTTTCAAATGTGTTGATCAGATAGTCTCTCTGCCAGAACTGTTCTTGTCAGCCAGAGCTTCAGATAAAGCCAAACTTCTAAGGATGCTAATAATGATGAAAGCAAAGAGCCAAAAGTCATGAAAAGTACTTGGCTAAAAAGCATACATTAAATAAAGAATCTGCCTGACTGAGCCTTTTTCCCCTGTTTCCCCCACATCCCTGGTACATGTTACATATACCTCATATTCAGAAATAAATTTCTGAAGTTTATTTGTAGAAGGTCTGTCTCCCTCTACATTTGAATTTTTACATACCAGCATATGCTTCTAAGAAACTTGACCTTTTTCCATGAAGGACACTTGTTAGTTTTTACTGAAATATTATTGGTGAGAATAATTTATGTGCTAGAGTTTAGTATGCGAGTGTTCAAATCAAAAATCTTTCATGTGACTTAACTAATTCACATTCAAGTCTTTTCTCAATTTAAACCCCTTGTTTGTTTTATATATTTTTTTAGGGGTTGCTGTGTTACAGGTCATATACAACAGCATTCCAGCAATAGATGAGTGTTTTCTCTGCATGTGTGTATTAATTAGTTTAACAAATGCTAACAAAGCCTTTGCAGCAATGGCCTCTTAGGAGGTCCCTGTGACTGTAGTTTTTATCAGACCCCTCTGCAATTAAGCTGTTCAGTTGTGCAGAAATTGTTAGAGAGGACGAGGAGTTGGTCTCATGTTGCCTCAAAATAGAATATTCAGCCTGATTCAGTGCTCCTAGCCACCACAGACGATTCAACTCTTAAGAAGCACTAATGAGATTTAATTGGGATTAAACTCCAGCACTGCCCACTTACACAAATGGCCAGAAAGCCACCCTACCCCCTACAGGGTGCTCAGGGCTGTCATGTGGTGCCCCTTCTGTTAACCTCAGAAATCCCTGAGCACAGACTGAGTGTAATAGGCTAATTGAGAGATAAATGCATCCCCAGTTGTACAGCTTGAGCCACAAGGGTGCTGTATCCTACCCAGGCACTGAGGGGTAGCCTCAACTCTCAGACTGGAGAGTTTCAGAGCAAGAGAAAGGTCATCTAGTGACATCACAGATCTTAGCTGGAGGTTTTGAAAACAGTGATGATGTTTTTAGGAAATAAAGCTTCAAATAAACTTTTTTTTCACTCATTTCTGCAGATTAGTAGGACTGAGAAGAGCTTGTGTCTGCCTATGAGGAGTTTCTTGGGTTGAAACACAATTATCTTAAGCTTTCAGAATATTGGCTATTAGTTTTGAGTATTGCTTGAGCACAGACACTGCACTGGAAGTAGATAAGCTTCCAAGGGCTAGGCTTTTCTGCTTTTGAAGCAGATATGCTGATGGACAGTTCCCATTGGAATTGTCTTATGACATGTCTGGCTTTCTGAAGCAGCCTTTGAAACCTGATATGGCCTTCAAAGGTTAAGACATTGCTTACTTCAAGTGCCTATGACACTTGGCTCAATAGAAGCTTGAACAAGGGCATGGACCAGAAGTGCAAATCTTTTAATTTTTTCCTACTTCCTCTTTCATGTTGAAGATGATTATCTCAGTGATGAATTAAGTGACTTCTAACTTGTGAGGCTTTTCAGGATGCAGTACATGGAAAATGTAGTATATGCATGCAAAATATACTTTGGAGACAAACTGCAGACCAAGCTGTGTGATTTGCATTCTTAGTTTGAATTCTGGTTTATTGTGCCAGTCAGTTACATGTCTTCAGCTTTTCCTGTAGTCAGCTGGACATGACCACATCTCTTGTAGCAGGGAGCTTCTCATAAGCCTTTTTTTTTTTTTTTAAACATTTGAATTCTTCAGAGGAAAATTGCAAGGTAGGAGAGAGATCAACTAACTTAAAAATACAATTAATTTATTACTGCAGTCATGGGATGAAGGAAACAATTTTCCAGGGGAGCTTACCTTCCCACTCACGTTGTAGCTTCAAGACTCTTAGCTCACTGCCTTAAAAGATTGATCTCGATTTTATGATGTTTTTAATCAGTATTGTTTGCTGGGGATTAGAGGCCTCATCACAAATCCTGTCTCCTGCAGGGCCTTGTGTCACTAATGCTGTCCCACATATCTGTGCCCCTGTAGCATGCCAGTGAAAGTTTGGTGGGAGATGCAGGTGAAGAGCAGCTCCTGGAACATGGCCTGAGCTGAGCTGCTCTTCAGGGGGCAGTGGCAGTGCTGCTGGGTCTGCTCAGCAGCTCTTCCTCATGCTGGCAGCACTGCCTGCTTGTGGTTTTTTAAGAATTTTGTAGCTAGTCTTCAAAAACTAAATCCTGGAAAGATCATAATGCAAAACCTTCAATCAAAGCAGCTTCAATCATAACTCTGAGTTATTTGGCTCCTGGCAATTTATTATAAGCTCTCATGCAGCATTTCCCCCCCCCATTCTCTAGCTCCTTTAAATGTTTTCTTTTTAAAACTCAGAGTTGCATTTCTAGTTGAAAAGCTCAGTGATCATTTTGTTTCATTTTCTTTTTAGGTTTGAAGGAGTTGCTATTTTAAATCTTAGACAAAAGTTGCTTCATTTACTGTCAGCATACCTAGGTCATGTATTTGACACAGACACTGGCTAGTTTCTGGAAGGACAGAAGGGGAAGATAGTGAATTATTTTAAACAGCAAGTTATAGTTATTACCTGAAGCTGCCAGTTAAGTCTTGTTTAACTTTGGTTTTGTGCCTCCAACTTTTTTCTACAGTCTCAGAATGCTCAAAATCTAGTTAATGAAAAGCATGTTTTTCTTTATGGGAGTTCTCAAGAATTTGAGAAATTTTGAAAAAACCTCCCTCACATACAGATAGCTGAAAACCCATCACAGGATGGGCTCCACCTTCAAGTTAAAAGAAGGCCAATCACACTTATTAGCCAACTTGAATGCACTGTGAGGGTGGTGTCTTTTCAGTTCCCTGGGTGTCTATGTCAAGTCAGGATGGGAATTGCTTTTTTTTACATACCTGAAGGAGAGGTGGAAGATGGAATTGTGCCCATCTCTTTCTTTACACGTGTGTGATTTGAACCACTCGGAATAAATTGTGTTGTTTGTTCTCTTGCTGCGCTTGAAATGGCAACTCTCTTCTGACTGGAAAACAACAAAAATATTTATGAGAAAGAAAGAGAACAATTTCGTTTCAGTTTTCTTAGCCATCCATTAATTTTCTCTTGAGCACCCTATAGGTAAGCACATGTGAGGATGGTTCTTGTGTTGAGCCCTTACAGCCTGGACTTGTCATCCTGCAAAGCAATGCCCTGTTTTACAAACTGGCCAGTTGGAATAAACAAGACAGTGACAAGATGGACTGTATGTCAACTCTGTGCTTGGAGTTTTTAATCCCTCCCTGTGTGTCAGAACTACACACTCTTGACTGTGTGGAAGGAAGAGAATACAGAAAGAATTTTCACTATGTTGTCCAGCTTGTTGCTCACCTCAGTGGAAACAGCTATATATGAGAGGCTAGAGAGGACAAAATGTGACTCCTTATCCACATCTCATTTCCTCCTTCTGCAGAATAATGTGGCTGTGTTGACAGCTTAGGTCTAATTAATGGGCTTGGAGCTCACAGATGGCACAAGGCCTTTGGTACTGGAATTCAGTGGGGTGTCTAATTCCAAATGAAAGGACACATAGAAAATCCTTAATCTATTGGGAGCCGATTGTAACAACTGTTTATACAGGAGCAGCTTGTATTCAGACAAGACACTGTCTCATCACATTTATTTTAAACTTGTTTAAGAGCATTAAGGAAAATTACCTTCAATTACTTGCAACTGGAAAACCAGTCCTTTGCCTTTGAAAACTCTAGGACTAGACTGTCACTGCAAAGTATTTGCAAGCTGTTGCAAATAGCTTCAGTTGTTACTGAGAGTCTGTTGAGGATTTATCCCAGCCACAGGGAGTAATCTCATTGCAGGATTGTTGCTCCACAATGTGGCACCTGGAGTGAAAGGTATGTAGGACACAAGTACCACCCAAAGAAACGTGAGCAGGTAATATTCCTTAGTGTAGCCTTTTGGATTTGAAACTAGACTTCAGTTTTTTCCTGGATGCCCAGCTATTACAAGAGGGACGGTAGAGAGAATATTTCAGATGTTATTCTACTTCAGGAAGTTTATTAGTACTCCAGTATGAATCAGAAATCCCAGAGCAGGATTATGGCTTCATTGCCTGAGGTCTGTGCAGAGGTCAGAAGGAAACATGGTCTCTGTCTCAAAGGGTTTGCAAGAGTAACTTGAAGGGGGGATGTGAGATGGTACATGGATCTTTGTCAATTTGGCTATTTGTTTCTGATTAATAGAGATGCATATACTGACTGGAAACATGGACAATACTTTCCAAATGAGCAAGTTTTACAGATAAAGTTAACTGCCCAGATGATGGAGGGGTGATAGAACAGCAATATACTACTGACAGTTATAATGCAGAGTTTGGAGACTTTATTTTCTCTGGTCATGCATACCAGATGAGCTACAATACTAATCTCCATGTCATAAGCCTGGGAGTGTGGCATAGAAATGAGAAATATCTTTGTATCTGTGGAGTTCCACAACAGACAAATGGTCTCAACTGCTCTGATAAATTAGAATTCAGGGTGAAGAAAATAACTTTTTCTGCATGGTGCCATCAAGTGTGCCAGCATCAGCTCAGCTTTAAGGCTGGTGCTGCATAGGAAACAATTCTTTAAGGTTGTTATTTCTAAAGTATTTGCATTTAAGAAAAATGTCCATCTCTTGGTTGAATGAAAATGTTTCCATATGTAATCTATGTGTTAAGTTTTACACTTAAACAACTTTGGAATTTGGAAAACAAAGCATCAAGAAGAAATAACAGCAAAGTACTGTTTTTGGAAGTCCAGAGGTAATGTTGAAGCTGATTGAAGAAAATTACTTTCTGGAGATAGATTTAGTCTTCTCTAAGGCCTTGCTTGTGATGTCAGGATTTTCCCAGAATGTAAAGCATTCCTCTGCTGAACTGTCTATCTAAGTAGTGAAATCAGATTAAGGCCAAAAAGCAGATCTGTCTGCTACTCCTCCAGCATGGCATTTGGTGTGAATGATTTTGAGAGTTCACCTGTTAATGTTGCTCTTTTCCAGGACACAAGGAAAGTCCTATCAATCTTTCTCTCTTTGAGTTTTCCTGGGTCACAGAGTTGTTCTTGCTTGAGCATCATGTGACCAACTGCTCTGATTGGCAAAAAGAGCATGTGCAAGGTTGGGAGGTTAAAGTAGGCAGTGTAGAATATATTATTAAACCTTAATTCTCAGGATGACTGTTCAGAGCTGGCCAGTTCTTTCTCAGTGCACATGTACAGTACAGTTAGAGTTTATTTCATAACCTATTCTTTTGTCATCATCCAGCCTTGTTTTTTGAATTATGAATGCAGTTGTAGTTTCTGAGAAGTGTTTTAAATTCTGTGTGAAAGTGAGTCCGAAGGAGTTGTTACTGACTGAGCTAACTAGACTTTGATCAGTGCCACCATCTTTCTTACAACTTAAGCTCCGCCTCTACTTCCTATGAGGACATTTGCCGTAGTATTTTGGTTTTCTAGGTTTTCTAAAAATTTGATTAATTGATCAAATGGCAGTTTCACTCTGTGGAAATACTGTTCTTCTTGATGTTTGTAAAGAGACAAGTGTTTTGTCATGCTCTTCTTATTTTTTTTTCCTTAGATTTTCTTTACTTATTTCAGTTTAAGAAGTCAGGGAGAAAGGTAATATTAGTGTGAAAGATCCATCACATCTTCATTTCAGTCACTTCAATGCTTTCCACCTTTCCATGTAGATGTCAGGTGCTGTTTTCTATGAATTCATGTGCTGACAAGCTTATAACATGGGACAATAATAGCCTGGCCACTTGTGCCACAGAAGCACTCCAGCTGTACTAACACCAGACCTTTCTTGTGCCTTCAGTGTGCCAGGAAACAGTCTGGGAGGTCTTCAAGACATTCTGGGACAGACTGCCGGGGCGTGAAGAGTACAACACCTGGATGAGCCTCTGTGAGGAAGGTGTAATGAGCATCTTTGAGATGGGCACCAACTTCAGTCAGTCTGAGGAGCACCGGAGCCTGATCGTGAAGGTGGGTGCAGCAGCTGCTTGGAGAGCTGTCTTGGGCAAGGGCAAGTGTCCCCCTGCAGCATGCAACTTTGGCATTTTGCATTTGGCAGTGATGGACAGAGCCCTTACGGCAGGCAGGCGTGGCCATTCCAGCTCTGGCATCTGCAGCTCTGAGATCACTTCCAAAACAAAGCTGTGGCTTGTGAGGTTTCGACCCCCAGTGTTCTAAGGCACCAACTCCAGAGCTCTTGGGTTCCAACTTCATCGGCTTATCTTAGATAAGCAAAGCAGCTAATAGTTGAAAAGGTTATTTATTACAAAGTACGTCTTATTACAAAGCACATCAGTCTCAAAAGGCAAGCAGACAAGCAATAGTAAAGCAATAGTAGCAATAAGTGAATGGCTAGAAGCCAGAATGGCTAAAAGCAACAACTCTCCCCAATACATACTCTTATACAGGATTTTTCTAACAAGCTAAGATGCAAACTCGGAACCACCACTCCTTTACTTATTAGAATTATAGTTTCTTAGCACACCAGGTTATGTATAGAACTACACATAGAATCTATCTTGTTCTAGCTATAAAATGTAAGCAATATTCTTACTATAGCTTTATTATGTCTAAGCACTGTCTACAACTGTGAGCTTGGAACCTCTTGCTGAAGATATCAGTGTGTTTCAACCTTCATTAGAACTCGCTCTGCTACTCTGGCATTTGAAGTCTTTCATTTACTAAAGACATTAGAACTCACCCTAAAACTTAAATATCTACTTTATGTGTGCGTGGCGTACTTCAGTCTATCCAAAGGTTTTAATTTAATCCCTGCACTCTGATTTCTCTCTGAAGAACTCTCAGAGAGACCCCTGACTCACTGACGCCAACAGTGCGTAAAATGAACAACAATGAAGAGAGTATTGTCTTGAGTAGATGTTCCTGACAATTAGATGGTGTCTAGACCCACAGTGAGTCAGGCTGTGGTGCATTTTCCCCTGGGGTGTGCAGCAGCCTCCCTGCTCTGAGCTCTGCTCATTGAGGTGCCTTCAGCCCAAATGACACTTGGAAGCAGCAAGTTCCAAGCTGTAGTTCTGGTGCTACCAAGCCCTGTGGCAGAACTGCCTGTTTGATGTTTTGCAGGTCTGTGATGTCTGTGCACTGCTGCCTGAAATGAGTGTAGTTTTAAAACTTTGATGTCCTATGAAGGCAATAAATAACCTTAGGTAACTCACCATAGAAAGCTGCAGGTTAAAATCCATGTACAAGTCAATAAAAAGTGCTGAATGTCTTGGTATATTTTTTGCTGATTCAAGTTTATTTTAGCTTAAAGAAAATAAAAGAAAGATTAACTCAAACTGAAAAAGCCTGTCTCAAATGAAATACAAAGATATAATTTCAGGAGTTTGTGAATTTTAAAATAAAGTGCTTAACTTTGTATTTATCTAAGATACAGTAGATATCTTAATTTCTCTGGATAAAAGGCTTCTTAAAATATGTGGTGGCATATGGATCTTCTTTGAGATTACTTTTGCAAGTTCATGGATGAGTAGTCTTATGAAACTTGTAAGTCTTAAATGTGGAACCCCATAGAAACAGTAATGTTAAGTCAGTGTGAATGAACTGATTTTTTTCCCCTCTTGCTTTTTTATTGGACTTCTATGCTAGGAATGTGCACTAAGGAATGTGAATACAGAAACTGTTGTGGATAATGGAGAGAAGTTTTTTTTTTGCTGAGCCTGCATGTCAGTCTTCCCAGGTGATACTAGCCAAAGTTTGCGTCTGTGAAGTCTGATGATGCTGTTGCCCTTAGAAATCTTTGCAAAAAGATACAGAGAAATAAAATTAATGTGATTTTTTTCTTTTTTTTTTTTTTTTTTTTTTTTTTGTGCACACAGTGCATGTAACTGTTTCGTGTTCAGTTTTCTATAGTGAGAGTTATTAAAAGAAATCAAAATTACTCTTGCTGTTGTTTCACTGCATGCACAGGACTCTGTAGTGGGCAGGTGGGATACATGTGAATGGACCACACTGCTGCTTAAAAGGAAGATTCCCTTCTGCAATGTTGTTTTTTGTTTAATCATTACACTCCTCATTAAATTAAACCCTAATCTTCCTCTGCTCTCCAATGCCTGCAAATCATCTGTGGTTAATTTCAGGAGTTTAGTTTATAGCCTGCAGCTGATAGAAGTAATTCTGTTTTTCTTTTGGTATACATTGGCTGTTACTGCCATAGCATTGCTCAGATGCCTCTTTTGTATGGGCATGTTGGGAGATTCTGGCAGTCTTATTTCATAGTGTCTTTTTGTATTACTTTTTGGTAGATTGCAACAAGAAATTTAATTTTTAGAAATGCTGCATGTCCTGAATTTCCCCCCTCTCTCTCCGAAGAAGTTCAATGTATCTGAAAATTAGGCAAAATAAATCTGTGGGGTTTTCTTTTAATAAACAATAATTCTGCAAAATTATTGCTCTCATGGTGTTTTTGTTGTAGTGTGGAGGGTCTGTTATGAGCAGTGTAATTCAATGCCATCTTATTAGCCTTCCTCCTTGATTTTCTTTCTTATTCTTTCCTCTAATCATTGTTACTCTCACAGATGCTGCAATGTCTGCTCCATCCTAACTCAGTTCATGTTGGGAAAAATCTTATTTCTCTTACTTTTAACATACTTTCTTACTGGATATCTGTTGGAGCTTAAGCCAGCTGATCTCAGCTTTCATACTTTGATTTTTTGTTTTGGAGATTTGAGGTCTACCTCTATGAGTTTCCCTGTGATATTTGTATTATACATGCACATTCTGTGTGCTTACAAATAATTAGTATCATTGTAAGCACTTACTCCCAGTGCTGTTGTTTGAATACTTCACAGAGGCAGATTATTTTGTATTCCTCAGGTTCCTGGGGAAGATCTTTTTTTCTGTCTCTCTTCTTCCTCTGCTCTATAACCTCCCTTGCTAATCATTGCCTTTCTCTGTTTAACTAAATTTCCTAACCACTCTTTCCAGTTATTTACATTTTTTTCTTTGGATAGAGCACCTCCTTTACTTTCTTCTAGATATGGAAAAAAAAACAGGTCATATCTGCTCTTTCACATCCTCTTATGTATGCAAAAAAAAAAAAATTTTCAATTGCCATTCTTTGAGAATGTCAGATTTCCTTCACCCGTTTACTTATCCATGCACTTACTGTTCTCCTATTGACTTTCATTTTTGCATTACAAATTTTAGCCTCCTCTAGTTTAAAAAGAAAACCCCTCTACTTTGCCATAAATATCTCTAGCCTTAATTTCAAATTATATCTGAAACAATATCTGTTCCACCAAGCTGCTCCTGCTCTCCTCTAACTCACTGTGGACAGTACTTTTATCTTCCCTGTCAGGGATGTGCCTGAAAGCACTGCTCCCTATTCTAGCCTTTCTCTATAGCTTCAGTTCTGGACATTGTCCTCCATTTCCTTGAGTAATCCCCAGCTCTGTGGCCTTGCCTTCATGACAGTGTGGTGGGGAATCAGGATAGGCAGATAGAAAATCATTTCTTGGTATGACTTTTCTGTGGTAAATGAGGTATACAGGTGGGTTAAATCAAATATGCTTGGTACAGTACTACACAGATGGGATTAAACTCGTATGGGATTATTTCAGATCTCCTTGACATTTCCTCTGCCTTTTTCTCCTGCCTGGGATTACCCTCAGGATATTTTGTCTTCTGTGCATGTCGATAGTCTCTTAGGATCAGGCAAGAATGCCCTATGTAATTGCTTTTCTGCAAGATCATGAGTTGACAAAAGCTCATCTGGTTGGTACTACATGTGATTTGTTGTATTGTTGTACCTTGTGTTTAATGTATTTGTATTAATTAATGATAACTTTTCATTATGTAAAGTAACTGTTGAGAAAGGTGAGCACTGGAGCAATGGACACAAAACTCAGCTCCCAGCATTAGGAGAGTTGGTGTAATAATGTCAGGAAGGTCTTGCTTCAAGAGAACTATTTTGTACAATGCACCTGCCGAGATAGCTTCAGTGAGTAAAAGCTCCCTTTTGCTTTGGTGTGGCTGCTGCTGTTATGGAGAGCTATTTATAGATCACTTCAAGTGTTGAAAGGGTGAGGGCATTAAATAATCCTTGCAGTGTGTGTGCAGTAGTAATTTCTAACTCCAACTTAATGAAGGAACCTAATCGGTGAGTTTAGGTGTTTTGGCAAAGGCTATTCTGTCCTAAATGATTAAACAAGACAGTATTAGAACTCTAGAGCCCTTGGCTTCTAATTAGGGGCAAAAGGTGATTTTGTCATGGAGTTCAAACATGTCAGTGCTTGCCCCCACCCCAGGCTGGAAAGCAAATTAAACATCTGAGAGAGAGGAAGATAGTCACACTACAAACCACTGCAGACCATGCTTGTTTAGCAGTAGGGGGTGCTACTTTACTATGAAACTATATGAGAATTTAGTAACTTGCTGGCTTATTAAAAATGTGGGTGTGGAGACTGTGTAGTTTTTCTTATTCTAGACTTTGGCCATTAAAACAATAATTTGACATTTCAGGTTTGGTTTTACAAGTTCTCCATATAATTTGTTGAATAGATGACTTGGAAAAAAGAAGACATATTGGTTAAGTCCAGGGACCCAGACTCAGGGAGCTTGGGAGTTACCAGCTCCTCAGACTGCCCTGCAACAGAGTTTTGGCCCAGGCACCCCTCACAGGGGTGTCCCTGTTTCTTTGCTCTAGGAGGTGGTCAGGACTGCACTGAGCTCTGCTCTCAGGGGCCTTTGAGGAGCAGTGAGTAAAGCTGCTGAGTACAGACCAGCACTGGGTATTGAAAACATGTGTGATGCCTATAATAATCAGGGCTGGTTTTAATAGCACCTACAAATCATCCTGACTGGCTGAGTGTGGAAGAACATCTCCTTTGCTAATGAACAAACACTTTTTACTGAGCTACTACTTACAGATAACTTTCCAAAATCTTGTAGGGAGAGAATATATCTCTCTCTTCCTTGCAGATCCCAGTGCACTAGGGGTGAATGTACAGGCACTGTATAGATCAGCATAATGACCCATTAAAAAACTGCCTGAAGTCCAACACAACTTTAGTGGCCTTAAGTCAGAGTTTCCACTGTTGTCTACCTTGTTTCTTTATCACTTATAACTAGTCTTGCTGTGTTGTAGTTTTTCATGCTAAAGAATCTCCAAATGCTTCATTAAATGGAGTTGTATAATAAATGTTGATCAAAGAACATGCTGAAAGGCAAGGTGACTGAAATTAGAATTTTGGCAAGCACTGCTGATATCCAAGCTCTCTGCCATTCTAGCTGTGATCACAATGCCCACATCTCCTAGAAAGAGGAGAGGGCTACTCACTGACATGGCTCCAAATCCATAACAGCTGGATTTCTTCACTTTCCTAGAACACAGGAAAACACAGGTGAAGAGAGTGAACAGGCTAACCTGCTCAAAGGGTCTCTTTTGCATTTTCAACCCTCCTTCACAAGAAAAACCATGAGGAGAGCTTAGAGTGAGAGTCCTTAGGTCACTGAATACATACGGATGTTTTTCAGAGAAGTTTGTGAAGTGGAAATAGTATGATAATTTAATTTTAAAGGAGATACTTGAGTTGATTCACTTCCTGTTGTTTTTACTGAAAAATATTCCGACATTGATTATACAAAGAAATCTAGCCAAATAAGCAGTCCACCAAACAATCCCTTTTTGATCCCCTAAAGCAGAGAAACCGAAATTTTATGGATGGACAATAATTTTCTGTAAGTATTTTATATTCTGTTTATACTGGTACACCAGCAGGATATAGCATTGTTTCTCAACAGCTCCTATTATTTCTCAGGACCTCTTCCACTTCTTGTGGTGTTCCTCACAGAAGTGTCTCTGACTCTCCTCTAGTATTCTTGGCACTAATACAATGAGAATTTTGATGAAAAAAATAAGAACTGTGTAGCCTTTCTTAGTCTTTTACACCAGTACATGAAAAAACCTCATCCCTGCCACTTGTATAACCATAAACAAAGTCATCAGATTAATCCTGCTGTGGTACTTTAAACTGTAGCTTTATTTTCAAAAGATAGTTTTAAATCTATAGACAAGTAGCAGAAGAAATACTGAATTCCTGAAGACTGCTTGCTTAAAAGGTTTTTATTGTTGACATCCTTTAAAATGGGAGAATGCTGTACCTGCAGAACACTTCAGGGAAATACAGAAATGTAGAGCATCTCTGACAAACCTAATGCTCTTTACATTGTCTGATGTCGAGTTTCAGTTGTATTTTAGAAATGTCAGACATATTTCCTTTTCAACAGGGACTTTGTTAATAAATTTTGAACTTAACTAATAACAGCACGGATAATAGAATTATTTCAGCATGCAGAAGGAAATTAAGTAGCATAAACTGCATTTCAGTTTCTTTCATCTTTTATTACTCAAATATATTTAGGATTTGTTTTTGTTTTCCAGAAACTGGCCTATACAAAGGAAGCAATGGGCAGGTGAGTATCTGTGCTCTCCTTACATCTTATTCTCTCTGGAGATAACAGGGATGAGCTGTGACATTTTTTAATCTTTTCTCTCTTTTTCTTGTCAGTTCCTGTGCTGATTGGTCATGTGGGTAAGTAATTTTCCCTTTCTAAAGGCTAGTGATAGGTTGTTTCTCTGCTCTTGCTGTTGCTGGCATTGATTGGTGTGCTGAAGATGAACAACATTCACCTTTGTGCAAAAGGATGTATAGAAAAAAGAGTGGTGGAGAAATCTGGTGGTTCTTGCATGTGAACCTCTGTCCTGGCATGGCTGGCATGCTGGAAATATCTCAGCCAATCTGAGGCTTGTACTTCTGCTTAAGTGTGTCATCACCTTGTTGGTTGTGGGCTGCCAGGCACAGACACAGCCTATTTACCTGAAGAGGTTTAGTGGGGGAAATCTAATCTGGGAAAGAGATGTGTCCATAGTTACTTGTTAGTGCTCTGGCTGTCTTGAAAATATTTCCCAAAGGCTTTCAGGTAGTCCTGGTCATCATTACAGAAACAAAAAGAAAATGGAATATTTTGAAATGCTATTTTATAAGATTTTCAAGGGATGTGTTCTATAAATAGTTACAAGAGAATTGTTTGTGTGGGCTCCTCACACTTTTAACAAGGCAATAAAACTGAAAACTGATTTGTGGCATCTTTGTACCAAAGCAAACCTGAACTTTACCTGTTATTTTCATGTCTTTTATAGAACTGAAAGCAAGTTCAAATTATTATTGCTCCATTGCTACTCAGAACTTAATCTAAGCTGGTTTTTTTTAGGGTAATTCAAACCCAAACAATCTGGTACTGAACTCCTCTGAAAAACTGGCAGGTTCAATACTCTGCTTTACAGGCCACATAAAGCTATGCTAAATATGAGTAATTAAAATATTGGGGAGAGTAACCATTTAACAGACTTCTTAGAAAAGCCCACAACTTCTCAAAATAGGTATCCTCATAGTGATTTCATAACCACAGCATATGTTAAAATTAATAATGTGAGATGATAATGGCAAAAGTGATTCCTAAAAGGTTGGTTTCTCACTGTCCTGTGGAGCTGAGTGCTTCTTTGACAAGGGCTCTCCCTGAAGCCTCCAGGTCAGCTGGGTAGTGTCCATGTCTTCTGAAGAAGCTTGAGTTTGAAAACCTACTGCATCCTTCTGTGTGATCATTTGGGAAATTTAGTAAATATAGAGATACATTATAGAAATTGAAGTCAATGCATGTAGAGTCTGCAGGTACTCGGCTAAGCAAAGGAACAGCGCCCAAAAAGTTGGGAAAAAGCCCAACTTTTGATTGAAAGGTGGATCAGAGTGATACATGTTGTACTTGTCCAAAAGCCATCTTATGAAGTGTTTCATGGCAACACTAAAGGGGTTCCAGTAGACAACTGGCAAACTTTACCAAACTCAGTTCACTGTGGGACTGTTTTGCATCTGTCTCAAAAATACACTGCTTTTATTTCAGTATGTGTTGCTTCAGATTCTTTATAGCTTTAGGTTGGTATTCATGTTATTGCCATTAGTTTAAACTTTGTGTTTATTGTATCTTTTTGTCTGTAATTTGTTGTTTGTCTTGTGCTTGGAAATTGTAGTGTTTTATAGCATAAAGAGGGTGATAGAGGACTGAAACAGTGACAGAAACAGGTAGACTTGTTCTGGGAAATGGAACATCAGGAGAAATTAGTAGAAATAATTTTTCCCTTATAAAATCCAAACTTACTCTAAGGCCATTCTGGACATCTTAGAGCATTCATGGTTTAAGATGTGAAGTTGGTAAGCCACAGTCCTATAAAAAAACAAAGCTGTGATTTTCTGTCATGGGTAAAATATGTCTCATCTAACTCAGTGTCTTCCCCAAGAGTAAACCAGCCATCCCAATATTGCCAACAGCCAACGTTATTCCCTGAAAAAATAACCAGACCTCCCAGATAAAGATCAGAATAAATGTTCTCCTATAAGTGTTCTGTAAGAAATTAGCATAAGTACCCAACCCAAGACCACCATCAGCCTCTAAGACACAGCATGGTAAATCCAGTGTCATGTCCCTACTGCAGAAAGGGAAAGTGAGTGGAGTTCTACCCTCTCCTGGGCATTGCTATACTCACTACTCACCTGCTGACCCACATGTGCAGAGAGAGGCTGGTTCAGTGCAGGGCAATGCTAGGATTTGAACACAGCTGATTTGTCACCCAGCTGTGCCACCTTTGTCAGAATGCACAACTGCTCTGGTCTTGCTTAGAGGGATGGCAGGATTGTCATCAATATCTAGATATTCAGGGTGTCTAGATGAGATTTTCAGGTGAGATTCCCACATTGCTAGGGAAGGACAGGCTTCTGGTGCCTTGAAGTCTGATTTGTTCTGTGGTGAGATCCAGTGTCTCTGTGCAGAAGCAGCCATTTCACTTTGGAGGCCTGGATTTCTTTGTCTATTTTCCCACTGATAAGAGCAAGAGAAATTTTGCCATAGGTTCTAGAGCATAGTCCCCACACAAGAAACTACTGCATAAACTTTGACCAATCACTTTCCTGTGAAACAGTCTTTTCTTTGAAACTATTTCCTTATTTGGGGTTGATCTGGAATGGAAGACAGGCCCTTGATATCTGTTCATCATTTTGACTATACTACCTGTCTAAATCAAATAAAAATTGTGCTGAAAGTTATAAACAGCTATAGAGTTGAAGCTGTGACTTAAGCAGTTTAATACAACTCATATAATCCTATTGATGTCAGTATGGTGTCTCTCTCTCTCTAGCTGGAAAAAGCTGATTTTGTCTAGTTAAATAGTGGGATAGTTTTAATGTAGCCTATGGAAAGGTGCCTTGTGCTCTTCTAGTTTAGCTCCTGGAACAACTCCAGTCTGGCATTACTGACAGTGACGTAAGAGCAGGATGAAAGTTTGTTCCCGTAAGGTTTAGAGTGTGCACTCACATAGGTTAAATGCTCAGCTACCCTGGCCTTTTCAGGAACTGAGGGATTAACCTAAGTACCACCAAGGAGAAAATCTCAAAAGGAAAAGCAATATCAGGGACAAAATCCTGATGTGTACAGATCAGTGCAGTGGACACTGCAGAGTTGTTGCCCCAGATGGAAGTGTCAGAGCACTACATCAGCTAAAGACTTTTACTGATTGCTTTAATCAATAGGCCACTGGCACTTCACATAATGAAGTTCTGTCTTTTAATATTGAAGTCTGTCTCTTGACAGACAGATTTTGTCTAATTCAATCTGAAAGCAAAGATGTAGCACAAATTTTCTGTTGCAGCAGAAAACAAAAGCTTTTGTGTCATAGCCTTGCTGGAGTGCTGTATGCACAACAGCATGCTGAGGGAAAGATAAAGAGGATAGGATAGTTGAAAAGGAGGAATATAACACACTTCTTTTTCACTTCTTCAGAAGCATTTTTTAATGTAAAATGAAATATGTAGAGGCATGTGTCCTTTCTGATGGTACTTGCTGATTCTAAACTCACTGAAATTAGTTGCAGTAAATCTTGTCCAGACCTCCTGTGTTCTGTCTGTGTTCTCTGCCTCGAAATAGATTGGCAAATCTAGAATCCATATTTTGTCAGTGGTGGTAGCAATGGTTGATGATGTATCAATTTGGCTTTTGTACTGTTTATCTAAATGTGCTTCATGAAAGAGTAAGAGTCTTCTGTGCTGGGGTCATTTCACCAGTTCAGCAGTTCTGTCTGCAGTGACATAGAAATATAACTGAGTTTCTTTACTGTTTGCATGTGGACTTGGCAGTGTTATTCCTAATTTCAGAATTTTTTTAATCATCTGCACAGCTTTACCATGTGTGAGAAGTTCCACACTGCTCCTTTTCAGTTGTATGTTTTCTTTTGTGCTCCCTACTGTCTGGTAGCAAATATGAAAGGCTTGCCCTGATTTAATTACAACCAAAAGAGATGAAAATTCAGTAACTGCCTAAATGAAAATTAAGATAAATGCATGTAAATATTAAAAGGAAGAGAATCTGAATACAAGGCTTTGTCTTGAATTCTGAAATTGCATAAAGATACTTCTTAAATTATGTGTTAGTTCAAGGCTGTGTGATTGAAATATTTAAAAATGAGAAAATCGGACAACATTTTCTCTCCTTTGTGCAATATGAGAATTGAAGTAATATTGTTCAAGAAAAAGAAATGCTTGACGTAGCCAGTTAGACTTCAGATCATTCACTGACCAACAATCTTATAAATAATGGATAAACTGGATGTCCAGAACATGTAGTACAAATCTGAAGATTTTTTTTTCTTCAACCAGAGAGGAGTTGGGTTTATCTTAAACCTTGAATAGAAATGTAGAGAAAAATCTAAATGATGCCTTCACAAAACTTCATGGGGAGCTGTGAAATGGTATCACTGATGGCCCGTTTGACAGGTCCAGAATGTTGTTTCTCCTTAATAACACAGTATGGCTGCACATAAAGAACCAGTTTAGGTCTGTGAGTCACTGGAACTCTGTTTATGCTTTGGTGGACTGGAACTTGTCAAGTCTTCTCCTGACATGACTGATGTCACACAGAAGTACATATCCTGGGCCTTGAAAAAGGGGAATGTGGGCTGTAGTTGTGAGCTGTGATTGCTGTATTAATATGTATAGGCTGTCCATAAGCACTCTTTGCTTCAGATCAGCTTCCTAGGCCCTCATGGATCTTGTCCTACACCTGCCTAGATCCTGGTGTCTAACAGAGCTGTGTGATCTGAAACTGCTTGTTTCTGCCATGGAAACACGAGTGCAGTGTTTGTTCTGCTGCTTAGACATCTGCTTGTCTATATTCCTTCCTGCCTCTCCATACATATGTGTATGTTTTTATATTTTGCTTACTGCTCAGCCAAGATGATCCAGGGAATCACTCATGCAGGTAGGACAATGGAAATTACATTTCATGTGTCTGTGTCTCAAATTCACAGTAAACTCTTGTTGGAGTACAGTCCCTCTACCTGGAGTGGCTTGCTTGTGTAGGTAGAATTAAAAATCAAGTGTGGGCCCTGAATTAATCCTGGGGCAAAACCATAAAAAATCTTGTGTATTTTAAGTGGTGCAAGTGAGTGTGAATTTGAATCTGTGTTTACCTTGAAAAGTGATGTCTTCAGAGAATTCAGTGTATGCATTGCCATGTGCATTTTGTGTGACTTCCTTAGAGGTGCCCAGTACAACTGATGTTTTTTTAGGTCATCAATAAAGTAGGTATTTGAAAAGTGTTAAGGGTAAGTAGAAGGCAAAAAGAAAGCCAACTTTATCATTCTGGTGAAGTAATGAAAAATCAATGTTGTGCATAAAGTGAGTTTGGTTGCAGCATAGTATCTTTAAAACTCTATTTTCATCCTCTTGAAAAAAAGTGGTAGCTGATCATTTGACCAAATCTGGTGCTTGGCTGGTTTGGTTAGATTTATTAGGGTTTTAGTAGGTGATGTTTAACTGCTTGGTTTTTAATTTTCAGCCAGCTGTGCACTGGAACTCTGTCAGAAAATTTGTTAGCTCCTGAGGGCTTGTATTTAAAAGCCCCTCAGCACCAGTAAGAACATATTGGCCTTGACAAAGAGTGTGGTCTGTTGTTGCTTTAGGAGCTGGGTTTGCTACACAACCTTAACTCTCACCTTGCCACTGGCCCTGCTCTCACCTCGCCTTTCAGCACTGCCATGGCTGCCCCAAAGCCTGGCTTGGACTGTGCTTGTCACCACGTGGTTAAACCAGAGCCTAAGGGGACACTTGTGACAGAAATGCCCTGTTGGAGAGCTGACATTTGTTGGGGTTGGTGACAGAGAAAGTCCTCTTGGACTTTTGAAACTTGGACAACTTCACTTTGATGTCTATGACTAGTATGATCTAGAAGTAGAGCTTGAGAAAGGTATTAGGCCTTTCCATTTGTAAACTGCTCCTCTTTTGAAAATGAGATTTATAGCACAGCATTTTGTTTGGGGTTTTCTTGTCTGCTTGGAGGATTTTTCCTTTGAAAACTCAAGCAGCTTAGTTGAGGGGTTCCCAGTCTGGAGGGGTTCTGGGGCTGTCCTGGGGTGGTTCCAGATGGCTCTGACGGGCAGGGTTGAGCCCTACACTCATGGCAGTGGCAGCTCAGGGGAAGCCCGTGGGAGAGAGGGCAGAAATAGCACAGGGAGAGGAAGAGGGAACAGAAAGAATGAGAGACAGTGGCATGGGGAATGCCAAGGCCAAAGGCACTCCACCATGGCAAGGCATGTATCCCTGCGGCCGAGGGACGGCTGGCACCGGAGCAAGCAGACCTTTCCTGGGTAGAGGAGTCCAGAGTGAAGCTGAGCTTGGGAAAGGGTGAAGAAGAAGTGGTGTTTTAATGTTTGTCTGCTTCTCACTGCCCAAATGTACTTAAATATGCAATAAATTGGTTTTCCTTAAGCCGAGTCTGATTTTCCCATGGAGGTCATTGCTGAGTGATCTTCCTGGCTTCATTTCAACCCAGAAGCTTTTTCATTGTGCTTTCTCCCATCTGGTGCAGATGGAGGGAGAGAGAACATGGCTGAGTGGAGTGTTTGGCCCTTAGCAAAGGCTAACCAACCCCAGAATTGGGTGCTCAGTTGGTCAGAGTGTAATTTTGGTCCTTTTGAGATGCCCTGAGTTGCAGCACACACCTGCAGAGGGCTGGTAGGGACGATGTGGGATCCATGGGTGACCTGTTACTTTTGGGGCAGTAGCTGGAGGTCAGGAGTGCCTGGAGGCTCCTCAAAGAACACTGGACACCCACCTGTGGCCTCCTGGATCGAGTCCCATGAGTCTCAGGTTGGGATCAGGGCTTACCACAGTAAATCATGTTTCTTGTGGTCTTCCTCTTTAGAAAAGGTGGTGCATACAAGACTCAGCTAATGGCTATATACAGGTTTGAACTGACCAGAAAATTAAAAATACTGTAGCAGAGTTTTTGCTATTCACCGTTTTGCTTTTGTTGAATTTATATTCTGACCCTAGTTACACTAAACAGTTTATAAGAAATAAAATCTCAGACTGGTTCACCTCTCCTGAAAAGTCATTCTTGCTCTGGACATTAAACATGATGCACTAAAAACTAAATCCCTTTAAAACATAACCAGCATTCTTAAGAAAATATCCTTAAGAGAGCCTATCTTGTCTAAATTACATTTTTAGTAAAATTTTCCAATCTTGGAAATGATTCAAAGATTTACTGTGTTTGTCAAAGAATTGGCAAACTCAAAAGTAGTCTTGCACTGTGATGACTGAAAACAGGTACCAGTGTCCATGAGATGGGGGCAGATACAACTGCATTTCAAAGCTTGCATGGAGCTCATTAATTTTATTTGTGCAAGGAAGTACATGAAGGTACTGTTTAAACTCTTGAATAAGTATTTTCTGATTTCTTCATGCGGAAGTTTTTTGTTGGTTTTTTTGGGGGTTTTTTTGGGTTTTTTGTTGGGTTTTTTTTGTTGTTGTTGTTGTTGTTAATATTTTGGAATTGTTGTGGAGATCTCACCCTGTCAGTTTAACATTCCCTGAACTTTGTTTTTCTGTAGTTAATGGTTATGTGGAGGATTAGACTCTGCCTTCTGGGAAAGGATGGGTGAAAATATATTGACTTAAATAGAAAGTTCATCAGGTTTGCCTTCAGGCCTGTTTATTGGCACATAAATATTATGTGTCTGTGAGGGGCAGAGAGAGAAAGTGTTTCAGACATTAACTCAGTGAAACTAGGGTCTCTGATCTTATGCTGGTTATCTGGTATCTGTAGAATGCAACTGTGGTTTGGGTTGTCTGGATGGTGCTGGGAGTCTTTCATTGAGTAATACAAAGACTGACTATACAGCCTGAATGAGGCAAGATATCAACTTTGAGAGGAGTTTTGCTTGAGGATAGACTGCAAGACCAGTCGTAGAGTATATGAATCATAAAGCAAACCTGGCAAGGCCAGGAACCATGCCTGACGTTGCATATATCAGAGTGGAGACTTGCTGCAATGCATGTTTCATGCACAGGTATAATCACCAATAAGAAAGGAGATCCTTTAAAAGTGAGAGAAATATCTCAGTGCAATGAACTTCAGTAATTTTAATGTTCAGTTTCTCTCTAGCACTTAAACTCCCAGTCCTACAGCTTGTGCTGTATATATTAACAATATGACAAACTCAAAAAATATTTCTAACTTCATCCAGGAGAGATTTGTTTCTGTCAGAGCAGGTCTTCCAATCTTGGTAACTTAACAGTTGCTCCAGGCTTACAGAATTGGCTCCAAGCATCTTGGGTTTACTGTAAGAGTCACGTCAAAGCTGTTAGTTTTTCTTCAGGCTGACAGTCTTCATGTGATTTTTCTTTTGAAATGTTTTTCACATTTGGCCTAGAGTTGTTTTATATGTGTGTATGCATCCCATAACTGGGTTTGGAAACTGATGTGGCTTGAAGATTTCCAAATATGCAGAATAAAATTAATGATTAAAAGAACCCATCTTCTTGCAGTAATTTCAGTGCAGTTGTGGTGTTTTAGTGCACTGGGGAGTATTTTAAAACCGGAGTGGTTTTTAGGGTAATACCAGTTATCTTTTTGTTTTATCTCTTTATTTCTTTATAGAACTGCTAGAAGGCAAAGTGCATTTTTGTATGGGACTCCAGGTCATTTGGGATATAAGAGGGTTAGCAGCCCAGAGACTCACATGATGTGTTGTATGATGCAAGTGACCCAAAATCTAAGTTGCAAAGCCTAATTTTTATGAAGTTATGAGCAAAATAGTACCATGAAAGATTTCTTCTGCACATGTGCTTCTTGGTGTAGTATCTGAATTGCAGAAATATCAAAAACTACTGCATTTATCTTACCACATCCAGCTTCAATTTCTGATTTGTTTTTTATCTAGTGGGACTCCAACTCCACCTTTGGATGCTGATGTTACCACACTGAGAGGTCAGTTTTCATTTCACTGCTGTTAAGACTGATTCTGAATTACTAGAAAATTGAGAAATTCATGTGTTTGGATTTCAGAAAGAGCTCTGAGTTTTTCCACCTTTACAGTGCCATTTCTAATCTGGAGATCATGTTATATGCCAACATTTTGTTATTTCATGAATCATGAAAATCCTACTCAAGAAATTTGTTCTGTGCTGTTTTTACTGCACTTAAGTTCATGTTTCCAAAAATACATCTGCTTAGGCAGAATGTTAGCATCTTATACTGATTAGTGTATTTGATACTTCTCCTTAGGCTCTTCATGTGTGTCCTGTGCTGTTGCTGCCATGATGATGGGAATAGTAATGAAATTTGACTATTTGTTTATGCTTGCTGTGCTGCTTCTGTGTTTATGCTTGCTGTGCTTTGGTTCAAAAACCAAACCAAATCAAAATAATACTGTTCTCTTTCAAACTTAGATGCTGCTGCCAATGTTCCTCCCCCTCATGAGGTCTCCATTGAGAGTCCTGTGGGTGATACCATCCAAGAGCATGACCATGTAGACACCACTGTGAGTGGGTTTTTTCGTTTCAGGGTTGAGCAAAGCTCATCTTCTGCACTTTGTATGTTGACTGTGCCAGGTTTTGGGGGGCTGATAAATGATTTAAAACTACATGGTATTGCAAACAGCTGAATGATAGCACTATATGTGTGCCTGCTAAATGTGTGTCTCTCAAATGCTAAGTAAGTAATGTATCCTTTTGGTCTGTGTACAAAGTTATCCCATGAAAAAGGGATGTGAGGGGCTCGAAAGAGAATTTAATGAAAAAATTTTAGAGGATTCTTAAACGATGTAGAAGTTGCTCACTGATGGCAGATAAACTTTCTGGAGAAAGCTTTTTTCATTTCCTTCATGATGCACAACTTAGGTTGCACTTTCATTAAAAAGATCAGTTTTGCTGGCTCTCTTTTTTCCTTTTTAAAAGGGAAAAAGCAACAAAACTTCTAGCAAAAGGCATTTGGCTAAAGTTAACAAGCCAGCCTTCTCTTCCCTTCCAGAAAAATCTCTTATTTTATTTTATTTTATTTTTCTGATGTCTTTCAGTGTACCACAAGGAATAGTATGCTGTTTTAAAAAGACTAGGGATGTAAGCAGAAAGCATGCTCAGTCATTAAATTAGATTAAAAGTTGGCATTCACTGCTACCTGTGGTGAGCATTATAGCTCCATGCACTGATGCACTCCACAGCCACTGCTCTGGGGCTTTTTGGGCAGCTGTAGACACAGCAGTTGAAACCCACTGCTGTAGCTCAGCAGAGCTCTCATTCCCAGTGCCCACTGTATATCTGGGGGGATCCTTCACCTCCTGAGGCTGAACAATGCAGGTGTTACTCCAAATATTGAACTTTGCAAAGGTAGCTTGTCTTCCAGCTGGACAGTAAGTAGAATACTAGTGATAAATAAGTAAATTTTGGGTGAATCAGACTAGGCCTACTGGGCTCAAGTGAGATGTTTGAGTGGCCATGGTTGCACTTTAAATTGCTTAGTGAACATCCCACACATCTGTACTTCACTTTGTGCCTGAGATCAATGAGATGGACTTGCACTGAAGGTGTCCAAATTGAAAACAGAACTATCTTCAATATGAGGATTCTCAGGAAATCTTCTTGCTTAGCAGACTGCCTCATTAGCTTCTGCCTCTGTCCCTGAGGTTTCAGGAGCACTCCATTACAGTGCAAGACAAGCAGGAGTGCTGGTGGCTCCTGTAGCACACTGTGCTTTGGACTGCAGCATTCACGTGTCATTAAGTGTCTCTCTTCCTTCCCTTCTTCCTTCTCTTCCAGATCAACAATGAGATAAAGCAGCAGGATGAAAAGCTAGTCAGACCTGTAACTGAGCAGATGATTGAGTTCAACATTTTAATTGTTAGTGAACAGTACAGTGAGGAGCTGAAGGACCCATCTGCTGCTGAGTATCAACTGCTGTCTGAACGATTCATTTCTCAGGTGATCTCCTTCCCTAACTTCTTTTTCTCTTTTGCTAGCTCTGCAAAACAATAGCAGCAAAAAGCATCTATTTCAGGGCTCCTGATTTTTGTCTCCCTGTTGTTTCCAATGTTTGCTTTTTATTTTGTCTATAATGGTGGTAATTATATTACCATCATATTTTGGGGGCAGGGTGTATCTATCTCTTTTCTCTTTGCAGAGGCATCTGGGCTGTCATATGTTTGCTTACCATGAGGCTTATCTTTTCTCTAGCTTTGCCCTCTTCTTAGCCCCATTTAGTTGGGGTTAGTTCTCTGAACCCTTTTTACTGGGAGGGCTAACCCTGTGCCAAATCTTGGGCCAGATGGGAAAGAGATGAACTCTTCACTGCAGACAAAAAGCATCACCATGACAGTCACAAGTTGCTAGCATAGGCTAAACATCATAGTTTTCCTGGTTGTGAGTCCAAGTAGCAATGCCATGGTATATGTGTGTGTAAAAAATGTCAGATGGGACAGAGTCCACCTGGCACATGGATGTTCCACTCCTTTGATCCCTTGCCTGGTTTTCTCCGAGCTTGAATAAATAAACGCTTGGAAAAAAAAGTCAGCAACCTGTGATTGTTTAAGTCTCACCTGAGACAGTTTAAAAGTAAGGAGATGGGGAAGGGGAACAAGAATTTGCAGAGTAAAAAATAATGCTCAACTAGCAGGGATCTTTGGAAGCTAAAAAACTTTCTAGACCAGCATGAACTTTCAGTATTCTCTATCTTGGTTTTGTCTCCTGTAGCACAGTTGATTATTTTGGCATTCTCTTTCCATTTCTCCACTTGGAATGTTTCTATACAGTTCTTGGGGAATGCTGGATGTTGTTTTTCATATTTTTTTTATTTCTGCTTTTTCTAATAAGGAAACAATGTCGCCAAAACTACTCTTCCATAAAGAGAATAATATTTAACTGTGTTTCACCTCTTAGATATAACAGCTAAGATACTTTTTTGGAAAATGCTAGAAATACTTCCTGATTTTTCACTACATGAGCAGAAGTGAATGGAATCTGTGTTAATTTTTTTGTTTTTCTGTCAAAACAGATTAAAAAAGTATTTGAAGGACTACCTGGATACAAAAACATCCATATCCTGGATTACAGGTAAAAAGATACTGATGCATACGTGGTGATTGAACACGATCATGTGTGATGATGCTTGGCAGGATGTCAGGTGTGTGTGGGAACTCCTAGGATGGATTAACTGAGTGCTTTCATGCTTGGCACCTCTATATATGCAACTGGAATAGGCATCCAAGACTAATTTTGTTTTTCCTTCTGGCATTCTCAAGAGAATCTCACAGGAAACATTTGCCGTCATTTTAAGACAAGGCATTGTTGTTCAAGATTCTGTCCTAAAATTAAAATATATATTTGTATCTGTGACTTCTAATATGTCCACGTATTAAACAAGGAAGGACACAGAAATCTTTTTGGAAAAATGTGGTGTATGTAAATTTCTTTTTCAAATTTGGGATGGCTTTAAAATTTAGTGTTTAGGATATGTCAAGATCTCTCTCTCTCGGATCAGATAAAAAGGTGGGGGATAGTTTGATAAATTATATGAAATGTTTTAAGTCTCTGTATTCCTATAAATATATTTTTAAAGACCTGATTCCTTCAAATCCATTTGTGCTTCAGAGTGACATTTAAAGTTAATATGTTAGATTAATGCATCAAATGTAAAATGTCTGACTTTTGGAGTACAGGGCTCACAAATTGTGATTTTTCTTGAATGGACTGACTATAACTTTTAGAATATAATGAGCGTGTTCATTAGTTGATCCAAATTGTGTTTTCTTTGAGACTGTAACCTGTATTTCTTAGAATTTATTGCCTGGGTTATTTTAACTAGCATACATGTAGGTAACAAAGCAGCTGTAGTGAGGGAGGTCTTGTGGTTAGAACCTTAGGCTACATCCAGTTTTCAGCCTGGAAGGTGGCAAAACCTTCCACCTTGGTATTTGCAGCCTAATGTGTTTGCAAGCACCTGGTTAATTTGAGAAGACAAATAAAGGGCTGGTATTTCTGGCAAAGTCTGTTCTGTGCTGTGCATGACAAAAACCCATTGGCTGTAAATTAAACCTTTAGGTAGAATAAGCGAGCCTTGATCTTCTTGACAGCAATTTAACTGCATTATTTACAATAATCTGAGATGGCTCTGCTTTACTGATTCCTTGGGATCTATAGGAAATAGTTCAGTAAAAGCAGAACAATTTATTGTATAGCTGAGTAACTATGAATAATTATGCAACTTAAAAGGATTTTTCTGTATATTTTCAAATGCGTGTGCCCTGTAGAATACCAAAGCAAACTTGTTAAAGTTTTAAGACTTATAGGAAATTATGATATTGATTCAACAGGTTTTGCTATTCTGTTTTGTTTTTGTCAGCCCTTCCGAGGAAGACAGGTAAAGACATATTTTTAAATAGATATTGTCATAATACAGATGGGAAAAACATTTAACAAAAACATTGTTTTTAACAAAACATTGTTTTGGGATTTGTAGTTTTGTTTGTAGATCTGTAGTTTCAGAGCAAGATCATTATCTAACGTAAATATTGTGAGAGGGTTCTGCCAGAAATTGCAAGTAACTGATCTAAGTCCTAATAATAAGAAAAAAACTGAAAAATCATCCTAAACACTAGTTAGCTACTAGGGTAACTTGTGTATTAGAGTCTCTTCTGTGAAGAAAACAAAATTCCTTAGCAATGACTCAAAGTCTTCATACTTTTGCAGCAAAGTCTTGAATAGATATGGGGTTATTATTGTTATTATTAGTAGTAGTAGTAGTGAAATTGAAGCAGATAAGAAACCCACAGTTCTCCAGCAAAGGCTGTTGGTTTAGCTTCAAGGCCTGAGGTGCTGCAGATATTAGTAGAACTTTAATAAATGTTCTTTAGCAGAACATGGGACTAGCCTGGACTTGTTTTTCATGAGACATACACAAGTTAAGAATCCAGAATTTTCCTTCTTTAGTATGCTAAGAATGTCACAATACAGAAAAAGAACTCTGCAGCCTTAACTTACTACAGGTATTAATTTGTTCTGTGTGTATCTCAGCATAGCCAGTTTCAATGAACAAGTTTAAAGAGAATGAGCATTCTAACTTTTCAAGGAGGGTTAGAAACACAAATATCCTCACAAACTATATGCAACTGTACACAAGGACTATGTTCTAAGCACCAGATGTTTAGCCCTTTCCAGAAAGAGGATGGTCTAGTAGTTATTTGTTAGGAACTATGAATGACATCACAGTTGTATTAAACCTGAATGTTATGTTGGAGGAGCATATTCTGTTCCATCTTTGCTGTGCCTTTTCACTACTGCTGTCCTTTTAAATTTCCTCTGCTGACAGTCAGTGCTCATGGTGAACCCAGGGTGGGCTCATGTCAGTGATAAAGCCAGCAGCAAAACCAGGCTGCTGGGTTTAGTCAGTGTGTTTGTGGATTGTCCGTGTTTATCTGGCACTGGGGCTTTAAAGACTTCTCTGAACAGAGCCTTTGTTTTGGAAATCCAATCCAGCTCTGTGGAATGAGGAAAACCTGTATTCAGAGCACATTTTTCTAATGCTTCATAGATTACTTAGTTTTGTTGCTGTGTTCTGTCCACAGCCAAAATGTTCTATACCTTCTAGAGTTCCCTTGTGCTTATGCCCAGTGTATGGTAAATCTGATTGCAGCCTAAGCTGTTGTGTAAAAGGACATCCAGATGTATTCAGGAAAAGAAAATTAAGAAAATGGAGGATAGTTAATATGAAAAAAAAAACAAACCCTAAACTGTACACTGATATAAAACTGAGTTACAGAATAAATGATCAAAGGAGTCTAGATCAATTTTCCCAGTTATAAGATGAATTAAATACTATTTTATTGCTATTAAAGGCATTCTTTCAAGCAGGTTAGCACTGCACAGTGACAGAGATTAGGGCTCTCCCTTGCTACTACAGATTTCTACTATATACAACCTGTTTTTTCTGCCTATTTTCATACCTTAGAGTCGTTCCTATTATTGGCATGACCTTAAAATCACCACTGTCACCACTGAATGCTGATGGACCCACTAATAATTCTTGCAGAAAGCCAGTGTTTTGATCTGCCTGTGGTCTGTCTGCCATTCACTAGTAGAAATATGGGGCTGGGACCAGACCAGATGTCAGTTTTGAGTAGCATTTCCCTTGAGAACTTTGTGAAAAGAATCAAAGAATCAAGTAGTTTTTATTCATCCTTTAAAGCCATGTATTTTTATAATAAGAAAGCTACTGATGTGGGCCTCTGTGAAAAAACATAGTGTTTGCTTGCTTAGGAAATCCTGGCATTTCTCATCTGTGTACTTTCTCTTTGTGCAACTGAAGTGGGGTGGAAGTTCACTATGCTGTCACATTTGATGGAAAGGCCATCAGCAATGCCACGTGGGACTTGATTAACCTTCATTCAAACAAGGTGGAAGACAACTCCTTCATGGGCATAGAGGATAATCCAACAGTTGTGTACACCATCAGTGATTTCCGAGATTATATTGCTGAGATCCTCCAGAAAAATGCTCTGCTTGAAAATGCTTCCATCTCTTTAGACCCAAACTCTCTTCAGCTTACTAATGGTGGGTATTTAATTATGATTCATTGGTGTGCCACACCAATGTCTGACTTCTTATAAAATAAATCTCAGGTGAATTATTCAGCTGTCCTCTGAAAAATCAAGCAGAACAAAATCAACTATGTTATAGCCTGTTTTGCTGACATCTTAACCAGGCCAAGTCATTAGCATTAGCATCCTATTCTTGATCCATCAGCCTAGCCCCCCATTTTATTTTAATTTTTATTTTGAAACAGGTTTGTGGTGTGCGATTTTAGTAATACTTTCAAAACTTAATAAGAGTAAAAGAGGGAAATGTGGTTCACATGGTGCACATTGCATCAGAGTGACCTTCAACTTAACAGCTCTGTATTGCCTTAGGCAGCACAAAGGAAATACCCAGATTATTGCTGAGTATTGAATGATCCTGCTAGAGGTGATGAAAGAGTGCTGTCACCCCTTTGTCCTCAACTTTGCCCTCCACTTCCTGTCAGTGATTTGGAGGCATTTCCAGAAACAAAATCATTCTGGCAAACTTTTTGAGACCATATTACTTACAAATCTGAAATTGGAGAGGGTTTTTCAGTCAGTTTTCCAGCACAGCTTGCTCACACTGTTACTGCAGCCTTTAGATCCCAGGTGTTTCTATTTCCACAGTGAAGGAAATATTGCACCCCACATCAGAAGACCCATCCTGGATTACTGAGCATCCAGTGGTGCTGGAGCGCCCGGAGTTCGATGTGAGTATGGTTCTGAGCAGTGACCTTTGGACACATTTGGGCAACTTAGTTCAGCAAGGTAGAATTGTAGCCAACACCCAGAGCTTCTCTATCCTGTTGTTCATGCAGAATAAGTACTAATGAAGGTTCACCTTAAATTGGAGTAAAAACTGGTATCTGCTGCCCAATAGTTTTCTGTGATCATCTTATTTTGATTGTAAATGTCTGTAAAGATGTGATTCTTCCCTCCATGATACTACCTTTCTTTGGAAAGAAGAAATGGATATAAACCTTAAAGCTGGTCTCTAGAAGAGACAAAACTCTAAGTTTCATAAGCTCCTTTTGTTACTGTATTTCTTTCAAAGAAAGTTCTCAATTTGGTTTTAAAATTATGTCCAGCCTCCTAATACCAGTGGAGGAAAATAACTGGCACTGGTTTCTTTTTTAGTCTCTTGAAATTGTAATTGTCTCCTCTGACTACCTCTGGAATAATCCAAGACACAGACTAGAATTGTGTTGGACAGGAGACTTGGTATCCCTGACCATGTCCGTACAAAGAGACTTTATGCAAAGATACTGAGTTAGGTGCCAGCAGTGCTGAGATCAAGTCAGTCAGTTCTGCCAACAGAGAGGTCTTCTGAGTGCTGAGTCATTGTCTGGGCAGCTGGTTTCTGCTCTCCACTCTGTTCTGTAACACAGTTGTGCTTTCAACAAGAAATAAGCTCAGATCATGTCCTAAAATCCAGGTCCACTTGTGCTGGATGGTAGGTTCTCACTCAGTCCATCATGAGATAATGTTATGAACACAGACACATTTAATTTTAGCCAACTTCTGAAATTTTTAAGTAAGCAAAATTTGTTTTCACAGAATGCAAATATTGTTAGAATGTACATATGTATAATGCCCTTAATTTCATTACAGTTTTCACTGAGTTTTAAAAACTGGTTATTGATGTCTAAAATAAAAATTAATGTGGATTTGCCATAATGGATTAAACATGGTGTAGATAAACATGAATTTAAGTTAACTTTCAGAAAAGGGCTTTCTCTTTACTGGAGGCATTTTATGGGAGACATCTAACTAATCTAAAATGTTGTAGATGTTTATTTTAGTAAGGCAAAGAATTCTGCCAATCTGTACTCTGACAGATGTGCAGGAAGGAAGATATTTTAGGGTAGTGGTAGCTTTGCAATATTACATTTTAAACCAGTTTTGGGGAATATTATGAAAATAAAATTTGAGGAAGTTATATTTTTCTAATCATGGACTATGAATTAGGACTTCTATGCCTTCAGTCAAAAGCTCTGATTATGTAAAAGGTATCAAGTATATCACCAAACCAGCTGTGTACAATCTGCAATACACAGGTAATTTGCAAAGTAGCTTCAGATAAATAACAGAAAATCCTGAATATGCTTAAATAGTATACAATTGATCAATTATTTCCACAGATGTTGAACCTTTATGGTTCAAGTACATGCTCTCAAGTAGAACTGTTACCTATGGAAAAGAATTTTGCTGTAATTTTCCCTAGGTGATTTGAGAATAAGCTGGGTTTGTATTAGCTACCAATATCATGACATAACATGGAACTGTCATGATTTCACGATCCAATTGCTGGTGCAACTAATTCAAGTTTTGTAGCTCTATTTAAAAATAAAGCAAAAATCAGGTCTAGTTTTTGAAATCCATATTTTCTTGTTGCTTATGTTGAGTTGTAACAGAAAGAATGCTCTGGCTTGAGGAATAAAATGCCTTTCTGGAAGCAGAAAATGAAAAATCAGGGAGAGGGGTTCTGTGTTTACAGCCATCTATCATATTTGTAAGCCTTTTACATTGGTGAAAACCAGAACTAGCCAATATGATATTAAACTCGTTAGTATAATATATTGCCATGTAACAAGAATCTTTGAATAATGTTAGTTGCCATAGGAGCATTTATCCACATTCAAATAAATGATGAAGTGCAATCCCTGGCAACTGAATGCTTACATTAAATAAATGTATTGAGGAGCAATTTCTGGGAGTCCTAATAAATTCTTTATGGAATTTATATGTGTAATTTATTTCTAATTTTGTACAGTAACTCTTTTTACAGCTTTATTTATAGTGGTTAGTCTTGCCAAAAATAAAATTGCTGGAGCACATATCTCTATGGTGTATATATACTTTTCAACTCATTGTTACAATATAAATTTAAAAAATTGACAAGACTGTGGTGGCATAAAAATTGGCATTTTTAAATGTGATCAATACATGCGAACAGGAATTTTAAGGAAAAAAAAACCAACCTTAGCTGGCCTGTTTCCAAAGCATTCAAATGCAGTTTGAATCAAGCTGAAAATTTAATTCACCCACATTTCAACCGAGAGTAGTATTTCAGATTGAAAAGTATTTGGATTCTTTCTGTTAATCCTGCTGGTCAAGCAACAGAAAGAGATTTGACAGGAATGGTGAGCAACAGAAATTATTACAGTGGCTTTGAACTGTAATACATATTACAGAAACCTGTGTTCATTGCACACTTGTCACCATTGGCAGTTTGTAGGAAATTGCTGCTTCTTTAAATTGCTTGGCAGCTTTTCATACCCTACAGGGTTTTTGGTCTATATCCCACTGCTGCACAGCATTTATATGTGGGCAGGTGTCCATGTAAAGTACTAATTCCTGAGTTTTAGGCTACCAACTTGCTTTTGTAGCCTTGACCAAATAACTTAATATCTTTATTGCCTTTTTCCAATATAATTACCTCATCAGACACCATAGTAGGATATTAATATTCCAAGATTAAATATGCTAACCACTTTAACTATAAACCAACTAAGGATTGGGACCTGGAATAGTAAGTAAGCAGTGTGGAAATTGGAGATGTAACAACAATTTATTTTTTTAAAATTCATAAATTCATTCTGCATGCACTTTGTTGTTCATCATTACTGCTAATAGATTTTTTTTTTTTTCCTGCACAGTTATTTTGGCTTTGAGACTAAATTATTCCAGGTTCTAAATGTTCTTCATTGCATGGTCTTTTTTGTTCTCATACCCACAAACTAAAAGATATCAATAAATGATGACTGGGCATGCATCCATCAAAGTTCACTTTCTACACTGTTCCATGTATCGTAGTAACTGGAATATTAGAGTGACTCTATTGGTGTGTGGCTGAGGAATAATACTTGTTAGAACCCCCCTCATGCTTTAGGAAGGCAGATAACATTTATCTTTGGTTTAGTTGGAGATGGACAGATTCATTTTTTCAGCATAGGAAAGGAGATGGGGTGGACATAGACGGTAAATCTCTTAATACCCTAAGGGGTGCTGCACTCCAAACAATCTGAATGGCTCCTTTCCCTTCTGAAGGACATGAGTGGACATGACATTTTTCAGAAGGATGTGCATTTTACATGCATATTACACAAGAAATATTAATAGTGGCTTTGTGTTCCAGGACAACACCTTTTTAGCTGAACGTCCTTCTGCAGATGAGTCAACTGTCAGCAATGCTTTGCCCTTCGATTACACCAAACCAGATTCCACCTCAGACAGCGAGCAGCCCACTGACAATGAGATCCAGCCAAGACCAGAGAACATTGACTATGAGGCTGGTTTAGCACCTGAAGCTCCACTTTCCTCAGAGGTTGATGTCACTTCTTTGCCTGATGGGCTGAATTTAGAGACTTCTCATTTGGCCACTGTACCAGTGTTAGAGCATGATTCTATGGACTCTCTGGAATGGCTTTCAGCTCCCAGTTCTTCAGATGGTAAGTTAATGCCATTGACTGAAGCTTAAATTTGGATACCAGTGTTTCCTGATACTCACCAAATTTTAGTTCACCAAAATGAGTTCTCAGAAAGGTCTAAAAATTGAGTATCTTCCTCTGCCAGTTTTTACCTTTGGTGCGGGCATGTATCCAAGGACTATATACCGAGGTAAAACACTTGTAATAACTAATAAAGCCTGTTTCTCTCTTCTGGAAATATGTACATGGCACTTGTTAAATAGCACAGAAGTAATTTTGTATGTCTTGACTTGGCTCATAGAATATCTGAATGGAAAGTGGGAGAGGTTAACAGTCCTTATGACTTTGGCATGCAGAGGCCGGGATATATTACAAAAAATGAGGAACACAGATCTACAGATAATATAATTATTGACATTTGACACTTTTTTTATCATAAACAATATCTAATTGTCAAATTGTTTTCATTTTTAATGTTTGAAGATACTGGACTATCTGAAGAACTTTTGCCTTTAAGTCCTTCTCACCTTGTGCCTGAAGAATCTCCATCTACCGATGACTATTCAGTTCCTCTGCTTTCTGAACCAACAGTGGCCTCTTCATCAGTCGTAGAGACTGATAGCAAAGAGAAAGAAGAAGTAATCCAAGGTAGTCCTGAGGGCAGTGACAGTGCAGACTCTCTGGAAGAAATTCCTTTTCCCTTAGAAGTGCCCCCTATGGAAGACGAAACTGATATATTTCTTGGAGATAGAGTTACATATGATGATGGGTCTGGTTCAGCTTTTGATGGTTCAGGAAAAGAAATGGAGTCAAGTATCTGGCCTTGGGAAGAAGCAACCCTGGAACCAGTTTTCTACCCTGGTCCCGATAGCTGGCTTGAAGATGACAATGAGTCTTTGTTAATCAAACCTGAGGATATTCCTGAAGGCATGATTTTAGACTATATTCTTAACTCTGGGAATAAATTAGATTATGACCTTTCCAAAGATGAGAATGAAGGGAAAGTCAATATAAAAGATTTCCTTGATGAGTCTGAAATATTTGTCTTTCCAGAGACTACAGCTCCGCAAGTTCCTCTGTTACAGACAGAAGAGCCATCATCCCTGGAACCATCTACACAGACAGAAACACTGGGCATGTATGATTCTTCTTTTGTCATGCCAGCTGGAGAGGCCCCTGTCTCACCACCATATACACATCTGTCTGTGGAAGATAGTCTCCCTACATCTACAGGGACTGTCAGTATGGAGCAGCCTGAGGAGTCTAGTGTAGGCCAGAACATAATCCCTGAAGTAGTTGAACACCAGAGTGAAGACAAGGCAGTGGTAGAAGAGCTATTCACAGTGAAGCAGCCAGATGTAATGGAAGCTGCTACAATAGGACTCTCGGACACAATCTCTTTAGAAACTATTCTGACTGCAGATCCCTCCATGGTGAAGCCTGATGCTTCCACAGAAGAGCAGCAAGCCCTGGATGCATCGCTGGCAGACCAAGACACTCCTGGATCAGCAGTGAAGGAACCAGCTGATGTTTGGCCTACTGACAGGGCACTGGAAACCTCCTTAGGTCAGACAGTGCAACCAGTAATGCCAGTGGCTACTCAAGGTGCAGCTGCAGCTCCTTCTGCAGATCCCACCACCATCCCAGAGGGCTTTGCTGGGCAGGATGGTACAGACCATGACACACATACTTCCATGAGCTTCAGCACTGTTACGGATTATCAAACAGTGAGTGTAGCAGCAAGCACCGTAGAGCTTCCATCCCATCTCCCTCCTGTGGGATCCACGCCGTCATTGTCTGAGGCTACCTCAACAAAGCTGGGAGATGAAACAACAGGAGTCCTGGATGTTTCAGTAGACCTGGGTCACATTAGCACTGTCCACTTTTCTCCTGAGAGGACTGAGGAGGGAAGGAGAATGACCTGAAAGTCACATGGAAATAACAACTCGTGTCCAGTCCACAGAGATGGCCAGTGTGGCTTGGGCCACACATGAAACTCACTACAGCAGTACTGTCCCATCCCGAGCTCTAGTTGTGTTCTTCAGTCTTCGGGTCACCAACATGATGTTTTCAGAGGACCTGTTTAATAAAAACTCCCCTGAATACAAAGCCTTGGAGCAGCGATTCTTGGAACTGGTAAGAGTCACTTCTGTGCTAAATGTCCATTACCTGATAGACAAAAACTGTAGGTAAATTATATTTAGTCATCTCTCTTTTGCAAAGAGAGATGTTTACACATAAGATTTGTGTCCCTCTGTGGGGAAAATTCTGTCTGGAAATAAGTGGTGGGATGCTGTTCGTTTTTTATTCAGATAATAGTCTCTCTAAAGGAGAAGCATAGCACCATGGACCAGCTCTCCTTCGCACCGTGGACCAGCTACTCTGCTGGTGTCAATAGATATTGCAGCATTGCTGAAGTCACTGCTACACTCCCCCTACTTGCTTCCAGAGTGCTCTGTATTTAGGGAGGAAGATGCAAGGAAAACTGGGGCTGTGAGCAGGTAACTTTTCTGCAACACATTCAACCCATCCTGAGTAAGAGGTAGCTCAGGGAACTAAGCTGTTCCTAACCTGGCTGATGACTTGGAAAGCCTCACAGGAGTTACACAGCAATAACTCCCAAATTTTAACTGGGAAATTCTGAAACAAACCTTCTGTTGTAAGAGAGATGAAGGAGCAAAGCAGAAAGAGAAAAGGAGGATATGCTTGAAGGAAAAACCCTGTGAAATGGCAAGTATTCCAGGTACTTAGATCAAGGGAGAACACAATATGTGTCCTAAGACCTGTGTTTCTGAATTGTAGATTTTTAGAAACTCCTTCCAAATTGCTATTCTTTTAAGAACTGTTTGGAGTACGCGGGCTCCTGGCAGGCTGCCAGCACAGACCTCAGCTGGGTAAAGGTTAATGCCCTTGATGTAGGATTTGGATAAAATCATTCAGACTCTAATGGTCTGCTGCAGTAACAGTGCAACTGGCTGGAGTAGAGAGAGACTCAAAGATTCAGCTTTTCTGTCATATCCCCTGTGTTGCAGCTGGTGCCCTACCTTCAATCAAATCTGACAGGATTCCAGAATCTGGAAATCCTGAACTTCAGAAATGGCAGCATTGTGGTGAACAGTCGAATGAAATTTGCCAAACCTGTGCCTCGGAATGTCACCAACGCTGTGTACATGATCCTGGAAGATTTCTGCAACACTGCGTATCACACCATGAACCTGGCCATTGATAAATACTCCCTGGATGTGGAATCAGGTAAGGACAGCAGGAAAATGCAGCTTAAAGAAAGGGATCCAGAAAAATTTCTGGTTTAAGTGCTAAGGATCCCAACAGCTCAGAGGCTGCTGGCCTTTAGAAAGACAGTCTATCATAGAGTAAAAGAAACACTAATGAAAATCTGCTCTGGGACTGAAGAGATGGAAGTCAAAGTGAGAACCAGACAGAGAAAGCTGTATAGGATCCATATAGATTTATGGAGAAAAATTCACTGATTGAATACTCTGTATAATGTCCCTGTATTTGACCTGGGGAGTGGGGAGCAGACAGCTCAGGAAGAACAAAGGTGCCCATCTTTCCTGTTCTTACTTTCATGTGTGGTTTGAACTTGCTACACATGGTTATTCCCACAGGGGGTAGCCAGTTTACCTGCCAGGTGGGCATCTGCACAGGTAACAGTTCCTGCCTCATGCTTGGGGTAAGGTTTTGGTTGCTCTAAGAAGGGACAGGCCCTCTTGCTTCACTCCTCGGATACAGGGAGAAGGTTGTTTTGTTTTTTCCCCCAGTCCAAATTAGCCAGCAGTTTACCATATAAGCAAAATATCTCCTGTTTTTCTTATTTAGAGAAAAAGAATGCTGACCTGTTGGCATATGGCAGCTGTTCTTCCCAGATAGGTCTCTTATAAAGATGGTCTAATTAACATGGCAAATGTTCTGATATTGATTGTTTAGCTGTATGCCAGCTTCTTAAGCCAATACAAGTGAGATATCTTGAATCCTACAAGCTTGTTCCTTGCAGACAAAAAGGCAAATCCCCTCACAGCAGATGGTGAGAGCCTGACATCCCACTGCCCTTCCCCATATGCTGCCTTGGTTTTCCAAAGCAAGAAATACTGAAAATCACCTGTGGTTTACTCATTCATAAAATAGAGTTCCAGCAGACAGAGAAAATATGAGGTACTGTCTGTTCCAGTATGAAAAAGATCACTTCATACTTGCTTTTTTGACTGTTGGGTGGTTTTAGCCATGCCACTGGCATGTGCAGACAGAGGAATATTTGCTAGAGCTTGTTCACCTTAGCAGAACCTTTTGTTACTCAGGAAAGATGCACACTGGATTTTTGTGAATTAACAAGAAGCCATTAGAGAAGACAGCAGCCAGCACCTTGTCTCAGTTAAGGCTCTCCCCTTTCATTAATATTTTTTGCACTGTGTGTTGTCAGGTGAGCAAGCAGATCCCTGCAAGTTCCAGGCCTGCAATGAGTTCTCAGAATGCTTAGTGAACCGCTGGAGTGGGGAGGCTGAGTGTGTCTGCAATCCTGGCTACCTCAGCATCGATGGGCTGCCCTGCAACAGCATTTGTGACCTGCAGCCAAACTTCTGCCTGAACGATGGCAAGTGTGACATAAGCCCTGGGCAAGGGGCCATCTGCAGGTAGGTCACCCTGCTGATGGAAGTTGTGCTTCCTGGATGAAAACTCCTGTAGTCTCCTCTGTTGTAGCGTTCTATAAGATTTGTCCAAAATTCTGTACAGCACTGTGTAACAAATGAGTAGATTGTGACTATGATTCATGTTATGCTGCTCAGTGCAAGTCCCAGTGTTAACATTAGTTTTCCTATATGTATATCATAAATGAGACATTAACAGATTAATAGAACAGAAACATTAGAAAATAGAACTATGTAGGAATAACGATTGTAATGGAACACACTCAGTTGTTCAAATCACTTTTATTGACCTTTGGGGACAGAATTTACCTCCAGAGGTTTTCTCAAGTAGCAAAGTGTTTGATAGTGTTATGTCAACTGTGAGAGTTAATTCCATAACAGAAATTTATACCTGAACATAACATTGATAGTGCATAAATACATTAAATATAGTGCTTTTGGTCTGGAAAAAAGCATAAAAGTAAATCATTGTACATTTGGGAAAAATCATGTGGGTTCATAAAAGGATGAAGGAACAGGCCCCAGATACTCACTTTAAAACAAAATGCAAATGCATCTGAACCAGCACTGCTGTATTTTGCAAATAATCAAAAAGACTTTGTACAAGATACAGACAAATTGATGATGCCCCTGACATGGCACTGTACTTCTTACTTTTCAAACAATGCAACAGTCTATTTTTAAAAATAGAATGTACCTATCAACAAAAATTAAGGAAACTATCACAAAGAAGATTATCACTATTAGTAGTTATTTATGTTACTTCATGTGATTTTCTTTTTAAATTTTACCTGGAACTTCTCTAAAGCCTATCTTAGACTGCTAACAGTTAACAGAAGAAAAAAAAAAGCTTTTAAAAGTTTAAAATTTGATACTATCAAAAATGCATTATACATTTAAACATTTGTGTGATAGTGTTAATCAGAAGAAGGTAAGTGTCTGAAACCAAGCACATCACAGCCAGTATTTATTAAAAACTTTTTGAAAAAAATTGAAGTATTGCTTACTACTTTCAGAAACTGTTTCAGATCATTATATGAGAAGAATTAAGTTGCTGATATTTCTTATTAATAGGGTTCGGTTGCTGTGCATGGTCATAATAGATTACAATACTTCAAGTTTTTATGGAAAAAACTCCCAAACACATATAATGCAATTATATTATTTTTACTTATATATTTAAAGTCAATAACATTATAGTTCCTATGTTCAAAACAACATTAAGGAAGAAATGCCTTATGTTTGCCGAAACAGAATACTGTTTTGGGCAACCACTGCAGTCTTGGACTGGAGTAGTTTATTTTATGTTTCTATTATTTATGTATCTATTTATGTGCTTTTTTTGTGAAGCTCATAATAGTAGGAACATTCTACTTAGCTATCATTAGCATTTGCATTACAAGATGATAAAGACAACTGCTTTCTACCTTTGCAGTGTTGATATGTCACATGCAAGGCTCAATCAAAGCAGGATTTTTGCTCTGTCTAAACACCTTCCAGTTTTAACACCTCACAGGGTTCTGTAAATTTCATAAAGCACAGGTATTTTCCATCACAGATGCATTACCCTTTTGCCATTTTACATTCATTCAATTCTGTGGTGGGGGTAGCTCATCCAGGAGAAAAGAATGCTCCTGGAGACCTTTTTTGTGGCCTTTCAATACTTAAAGGGGGCTTATCAGAAAGGTGAAGATAAACTCTTTGGCAGGGTCTGTTGTGACAAGGCAGAATGGTTTTAAACTCAAAGAAGGTAGATTCAGACTGATATAATAAAGGAGTTTTTTACAGTGGTGAATGGTGAAACACTGGAACTGGTTGTCCAGCGAGATATAGATGCCCCACCCCTGGACTGGATGTGGCTCTGAGCAACCTGATCTAGTTGAAGATGTCCCTGCTCATTGCAGGGGACTAGATGACCTTTAAAGGTCTCTCTCAACTCAAACTGTTACATGATTATCCACCAAAACTTATGTCCATAATAATAACAACAATAAAGAAAATTGGTGGTTGGACAATGCAAAGGTGTTTATTGGGGTGACTCAACAGGAAGTTAAATAAATTAACCAAAGCTTTTGCTGGTGTGTAATTTCCCTGTGGTTCTTTGTGGCAGGTGCCGTGTGGGAGAGAACTGGTGGTACAGAGGGGAGCACTGTGAGGAGTACGTGTCTGAGCCACTAGTTGTGGGGATTGCAATTGCTTCTGTGGCAGGATTCCTTCTCGTGGCATCTGCTGTCATCTTCTTCTTGGCCAGGACCCTTCGAGACCAGTACACAAAGAGTGATACTGGGGACTCCCAGGGGTAGGTGACACCATCTAATATTTTAAAACACGTTGGCTACAATAAGGATAATCCTGTCATAAAGTCTTATATCACACAGTTTGCAAGAAACAGGATGTACAGGCACCTCCAAATGCCAGGCCTCCTTAGTGTACCTGCTGCCCTGCCCAGCTGCAGAGAAGCTCACAGTGTGTTTATTGCTCCCCAGGCAGGGTGACAGCCTCTCGTCCATTGAGAATGCAGTTAAATACAACCCCATGTATGAAAGTGACACGACTGGCTACAGCCATTATTACCGGAGATACCCGCAGCTCACGTCCTACAGTTCCACCAGTGCAGAGACATCCACTGACTACAGCAGTGAAGAGATCAGGCACATTTATGAAAACAGTGAGCTTACTAAGGAGGTAAATGACCTTGTTTTCACAGTGGCATGGGAAAGATCATGGAAACAGTAAGCTTATTCCATTCCACACTTCTAAACTCAGAGGTGGGCCCGATCTTTCCCCAGGGTCTATGCTCTAGATAAACAGGTTGAAGCTGCTGCAGCTATTTAAAAGAAGACAGAAAAGCTTGCTTTCTCTGCTTCCTTTTAGAGAAAGTCATGGTTTTGTTCTCACCTGTAATGAACTCCACATAATAAAGGAGCTGACTCCTTAAGCAACTTCATGGGAGTTGGGGAGGTTTGATGTATTACTTGACACATATTTACCCTTTAAAGCCAGCTATCTCATGTTAGAGCAGCTGCACTGTGAAAAATTGGTACATCCAGGCCTTTTCACTTGGTGCTTTTGTTTCGGGTGTTTTCTGATTGTTTTAAAGTTTAAATCTTTCTGTAGCCTGCAAGTTAGATCACATCTTATTTCTTCCTGTACACACAGTATCCAAGGTTTACTCTAGAAGGCAAAAGAGAAGGGATTTACATCCCAGATCTAACCACCTAACCACAGATCCTTAAGCAACTGTGAGAGGTGTGAGTCCAGTATATAGCTGGTAGGCTGACTGGTGGGCGAAGTATCTCTGAGAGTTAAATGGCTTTGTTAATGCCTGTTGAAATGCTACACTCTATCCAAACCCTGGTTTTGATTTAAAGTGAGGTATTACTCAATTCAAATGAAGTGCTTTTTTTTTTTTTTTTTTTTTTAATTAGAAGAAGTCTAATAAAATAAATAAAATAAAGAAGAATTTTAGCACTGGAGTGCCCAATTTCAAGCTCCACTCTCGGAAATAGCAACACAGAGGAGCTTTATTTTCCAAAACCCAGAAATGAGTTATTTCAGTAGCATTCTGATTTATATTATGTACTTACAATTCTGTTTATTGTATTGTAGGAAATTCAGGACAGAATTCGAATTATAGAGCTCTACGCTAAAGACCGCCAGTTTGCAGAGTTTGTTAGGCAGCATCAAATGTGAGTGAAATGTCTTGTCTGGATAAGTAACTCCTCTGGTATTTTGTCCTGTGGCCTTTACTACATGACTGTATTATTTTTTAAGGTTCTAGAAATGCTAGGACACTAGAGGCTAAGATTTCAACATTATTTTTTAAAAGGTTCAACCCTTTTACAGTATTTAATAATCCCAGAAGACCCGGGGGACAGTGAAGAGGAACCCAGAGTTAATGGGTGTCAGAGCTCTGACATCAATTTAGGTCATTGAAAGCACAGATTGAATTTTATTAATTCTTCTGGTGTAATTCCCATTGCCCAGTGCTTTGTTTAAAAAGAGAAATTTTAAAAACTTAAAACAAAAATGCTAGTTTATCTTGAGTTCTCAAGATTTGGCAACTGACCAGCACTGGAAAGATCTGGTACAGTCCTGTCTGGTATGGTGGGCACCAACTGTAACAGAAACTTTACAATTCCAAAAAATCAACCAATCTGAGTTGTACTCTTTGATGAAAGCTAAGCACAAAGAAGGTCATCAAGGACTGAATTGTTAGCATATACACTCTCATGAACTGTATTCCTATTTTAGGAACCTGCAAACCACAACTTGCTGGGTTACTTTGAAAGAAACTGTGGCATCCTATTAAAAATATATAAAGTACCAAAAAACTTGTGTTCCCAGAGCTTCAGCAGTATTTTTTTTTAGTTGGAAGGAACAGTAGTTTCCATTTTTCCATGTCAGTCATTCAATTTTTCATATTGAAGAGGATCAGGGTCTAGATTTTCCACAGCTGAAAAGTAGTAAGGGCTGCTTTGAATCCGGTGTTTGAAATGAACTTAATCACTCCTTTTCTGTTTTTCATTTCAGGAAGCTGCTTTAAGAAAAAAAGAAATTGATAGAATACACGTGGGAGATAAACACTACCTTGCTGCCCCAGCAACGGGCTCAGATGTAACTGCAAAGTTACTTATAGTCTTAACATTGCATGGATGGATACAGATGTTTTCTAAATGAATGGCTAAAATGTACACGTCTGTTTATCTCAATTTCTTCAGGCTTTTCCATGTAAAGTGACACTTTTAAGAGATGATCAGAAGTGGCAGAAGTTATGAAAATTCATTTTTCTTTAACTTCAAATGGACATTGAAAGATTTTATATACAAAGACAAAAAAAAAAATCTCCTCAGATAACACAAGATACATGCACAACCAAAATAAAATGCACATTGAAAATCCCTGCCTGGCATTTTATCCCCTCACTGGAGGTTCCAGTGGCAATTTTATGGGTACAAAACTCTAGTAGAAGGAAATATTTGATTTGCAAAGGAATGAGTTGTAGGGGAGAACTATTGTTCTAACATTAGCATTATTTTAAAGCAAATAAAATTCGCAAAAAAATTTAAAGCAGACACAAAAAAAAACCTCACTGGAAAAGCTTTTCTTCTGTACAGATGCCTGATGCACATTTTGCCACCTGGCATTAGCAAAGCAGAGGATAGCACTGAGCCTGCAGCCCCTGGAGGGCTCTCCCTGGAATTCAGCATCACCACCACCTGTCAGTGACCCCACAGGGAGCCTTGGCCTGGCAGGACAGTGCTGCTGCAGCACACTACAGTGTCTTTACAGCCAGGATGGCTGCTTCTCCTGCTCATTCTGGCAGACACACAAGCTGGGGCACAGAAGGGCTTCTATCATACAAATGTTCTGTGAAGCTTAAGTGAATAACATTGATTTTTACCTTTTTTTTTTTTTTTTGTACGTAGACATTTTGTTTCATATTTTGTAAGTTAATGGCATTATTTATTTGTTGTGTGTTTCCTTCCCAGCTTGTTTTCATAACAGATTTAGGTGTTGAAATAGAAAGATGACTAGTTTTAATAATGAAATACTACACTGGCATTTGTGCCCATTCTTTTATATCTATATTATATTTAGTGTTTACTCAGTGTTGAATTCAGCCAACTAATATTTGAAATTACAGAACTGGGCAATAGCCTGCCATGAGCTCCCTTTCAAAATCACGTACTTAAATCTATGGAAATTTGGTAGATGTCAGCACTTTCCTGTGGGAAGGGAAAACTGAAATTATTCTTGGTTTATTGGAAGTCAACATAAATTTTCTTAAACAGAAGAAGTCAGCCTAAAGCATTTTGAAATTTCTGAATTGAGATGTGGACTTCCAAGTAAAGAAATGGTATTTTATCTTCAAGTTACAAAGAGAGTTCTGACTATGGTAAGCTGTGTTGGGGCTCTTAAACAAGGTCTCTTGTTTAAGTCATTAACACAGCTGTCAGGGTTAGGGCACCAATTGCAATCACATTAGCTAAAAAATCTAGCAAAAAAAGCCAAGTGATTTATTTCTACATCTGTAGTTCTCGGCCCACATGTGCCAACAGCCACCTGATACTTTCTAGAGTTAAGTGATAGTGAGAATTACTTGATTGTCTTTAGGCAGCTTAGCTGAACACCAGAATATTTCAATGCAATTTTTCTACGTCTCCTGGAGAACCTCACTGGATCATTTGTGAAGTACCTTCTTGCCTTGAGTGGCAGGGGATGGATATCAGAGCCACACATCTGTCCAAGATATGCTTATATAAACCACTGAAAGCCAAATAATGCCAGACAGCAGGAAATAATATGGTGCTGCTGAACACTGTGACCAGATGTTATGAGACAGAGGCCCCACTCTACGGGCTGGCCCAAGGGCTGTCAGAGCAGCTGGTCCAGAGCTCCTGAGGCACAGCCCACTCCCTGTAGCCCTGCAGCAGCATGGCTGAGCCATCCTGTGGCCATCACCAGAACCTGTGACCAGAGCAGAGAATTGCTGGGCTCAGGGTGGGCAGCAGCCTGGGACTTGTTTCTGTGCAGTTCAGCTGCCAGCCCTGGGAGATTTGCTGCTGCTCCTGCTGGCTGCAGCAGTGGATGGCAGCTGGGATCACAGAGGTTTTCAAGGCATTCTGTTGTGCACAAGCTGAGATGAGGCTTGGTTACACTGAGTATGAGGTGTTTCAGTGAATATACAGTGATATTTTCTTTGTGTGTGTATACATATGAACATGATGGTATCTTTTCACTACAATAAAAGATTATTTCCAAGATATTTTTTCTATAACATTCATGTAGAGACTATGAGTTTGACATGGAGAAGGCATCTTAGCCATGAGCATTTGTGTGTGTAGGATCAGAAAGTTGTTTTGTTTTAACAGAGTTGGCCAAGTTGTTCTTTGCTAACAAAAGTACCAAATATAGTTCATTAACACTTGCAAGGTTATAGTCTGAAAATTTATCTGGAAAGCACATACCTGAGTGCTTTGCTTTCAGTTAAACTCTTTTGAAGGTATTTCATCCCTATTTACAAAGCCAAGAGCTTACCCAAACAGCTCTGTGTACAAATCTATCAGTCTATTATCAGTTAGCATGTGCTTGTTCACTTTATCAAGTAAAAAGTGCAGGTTTGAATGACTTGGCTTAGTTTAAGAGCATGGGGAAAAAAGCAGATATTGTTTACTAAATGCTGACAGGTTTATCAGCATCTGTGGCTCCCCTCAAGGCTTCCTCAAGGAGACACAGAAGAAAACGAGGTCCCCCAGGATGCTACCAGCTCCCCTTGAACAGAGGACCTCAAACACACAGCAGTCCAGGCTGGATCTCTCAAGGCCTCACTTTTAAACCTCAAGGCACCATTCCACAGTGGTAGAATTCTAATTTTAACAGAAAAGAAAAGTTCAGAACTTCGAGACTATCAGCCTTTCAGGAATTGTGGGCTTGTATTTGTTTTTTTGCAAAGCACAGAGCCTTGCCCAATAAGAAGCTAAAAGATATCAAATAACTGAATCTCTATTCTATGAAGCCCCAGACTGTGAGCTTTGTGTGCTGCTGGATAACAGTTTAGTTCCAGAAAACAGGGTCTTCCAAGTACTCAGAGTGAAACAACTTTCTCCTATCTCCCTAAACCAAGGAATGAATAAACTTTTTATGTTTTAAGAACTTACAGCTTAAATGTTAGAATGAAAAAAACCTTTAATAATCAAGATTTTCATTCACATTTCTCATCAGGCCTGCTGGAATTGGTCCTTATTCTGAAGAGCTGCAGGAGTATGAGAGGACTTTGAGGCCTCTGTCACATGGATTCTGTGAAGAGAGGCATAAAAAGGTGCTAGAGTTCCAGCATAGGGACAGTCATCTCATCCTATAAAGCACAAAGCAAAAATATTCACCAGTACCAATTTATCTGCCTGTAAGCATCATAGGACAGACACAGCATAGGAAATGGCTCAGGGCATTGTTACTGTTTTAAATATTAGTAGAAAACTCACAGAGTTTTTGTGGTGCTCGGTTTATTTGAAGAGCACGACACCACCAGCAGCATTTCTGTCTTATCCTTCTACTACTTGATCCAGTTTGGGAACAGATAATATCATCTTCTACATAACATTGATCCATTTGCTTTGGTTTGCAACTGGAAAAAAATTCCAAAGTTATTCCTGGACCAGACTTTTTTCATTTGTTAGACCAAGTGGGAAAGTTTTGGTTTTGCCGTATCTACGACTAATTTGCTCTCCTATTCCAGATTATTATCCCCCAGGAATTTTCATTAAGTTTCCATCCTCTTGGACTCTTGTTTGTGCTGCTACTCACCCTCCTTGCTGGGTCCTCCACCACCCTGAGCAGTGCTGGCAGCTCTGCTTGTGGGATGGGAGCAGGTTGCAGGACTAAAATGTCACAGTGCCTAACATGCTACAGCTGTTCTGAGCCTGTGCTTTTAGTTTTACTGTGTTTCCAGTTAAACACAAAAGTAGATTTCAACTCTTAGTTGTTTCAGGATGACAAATGCCCTCAATACTAGAATTTTGTGAGACAGATGCAAATTTATATTTTTAAAAAATCAGTTCTACCATCAGCATATCTAAGGACTTTGTTTCTGTATCAAATATATAGGTTGGAGTAAACTACACTTAAAGCCTGACCTTTTAGAAGGGGATACTGCCCCCAGCTCTCATTTAATGCAACTAAACCAAAAAAATATGACATCTATCTTGAGTCATTGGAGGTTTAAATGTTGTTCAAAAATCTATTAAGCACAAATTAGAGTTGGTGTTAATTAGGCTTGTGGTTGCATCTCCACAGCTGATTAATAGATGGGGAAACCATGCCTTTCTGGAAAGGCTGACATATCTTGAACAGAAATGAAAATGGGAACAATAAAGGATATGGCTATACATCAAAACTTTAAGTAGGAACATGGGCATGTGGCTGGATAAAAGAGAGCAAGTAAAGAGGAAGATTTTCAGAGGTGAGCTTACAAGCAATCTGAAGTGTGGAAGATTTCCACCTACTCATGGGAGACAGCTACAGGGAGAATATTCACTCAGCCCCACCTAAAGAGGACTACACAGTGATTATATTGTCTCTTGTCTCAGAAAGGGAGGGGGATGCAAAACACTTCCAGCAGAGGCACAGGACTTCTCTCCTACTGTGACCTACAGGTAACTGACTGCAGTTTGTAGGTCCCATCATCTGCTCAGTAAGGCTATGGCTTTTCTTCCCATCCCTAGTTTCACATAGAAAGATCAGAATGTTTTGATTCAAAAAATGCTTTATACAGTCCTCCAGTAAATCAGAGACTGCTGCACAGCTTTTTTTATTTCTCTTTCTTGTCCTTTACTATTTATTATTTAAAGATTTGATTTAAAAAATTAAATCAAAACGACCAGAAATAAGAACAACGACAACAAAAATCAACAAAACCTTCCCCCACTTATTTTTAGTGTTTGCTTTTTACATGCCCCTCTTAGGCATGCCCCACAACCATGGTGGGAAGGCAGTGTATTCTACAGAGCTCCTCCATATGGAGTTCTCACTTTGCTCTTCCCACCACAGCAACATTTATAAAGTCAGCACATGAATATCTATTAAAAAATCCATCAAGTTTCAAAAATGATCCCACACTGAAATGTCCTCCCAAGGCTGGCAGGTAATGTGAATGGGAGCCCCAAAAACACAGAGATTGACCTTTCAAGAGACTTAAACCTTCAGCATTATGCAGATAGCTCCTGATGGGATATGCCTAATGCAACACTGAATAGAGAGCAAGCTAACAAAAGCAGAAGCAGTGGGTATGTGACTTGAGAGTAAAGTTGATGGTAAATGCTTTGGGGTTATCTCTAACATCGATGACACGATGGGCGTTTTTCAAAGAGCAAAGCACATGAGTTCTTTTCACTTATCTGTCAAGAAAAGAAGGGAAATAGAAGCTGCTGGTAAGGTGTTCAAAGCAGAGAACCAGTCCACAGTTTGCAGGCAGACCAAACCAGTCTCTAAAAAAGGGATCATTTAGCCTGGAAAGATGGAATAAAGTCATGTAAGGAAAAACAAAGTAAGCAAAGAGGTTATATTTTAAAGGTTTTTTCCTGTGTAAGGAAGAGGAGAAACACCCCATATCCATTATGATTTGATAGATCTTCAAGTCAATAAGCAGCTTTTATGTAATTATCCTTAATATTGCTTTAGAAAGGGAAGAATTCTGAGCATTTTGCCCTCTGCAGCCTGCTGCAGCCACACCCAGAGCCAAGCAAGGAGGAAGGATTAAGTATGCTGTGTGTATCTGTCCTTGGATGTTACATGGAAAATTTTACTTCTGAAATATTAGTGAGGGATGTACATGATCCAGTAGAGTAGAGGTTGTGCAGCTTCACTGCTCAGCACCTATTCAAGAGCTTTTATCAAGTCTTGTACCAAGTACTCTCAGCTGCCTGTGAACAAACTTGTAAACTATGCACTGTTCCTCTGCAGATGGACCACTGCACCCCTTGTCATAATATCATGATATAAAAATCTGATTAGCTGTGATGACCAGTATGTTTCATAAGCACTTAACAAAACTTCCCACTCTTCAATTATTTGTGTGCAAAAAGCAGGTGGTTTTATAACATGAGAAACTTGGTCACAGGGGAAAAACCCCACAAGACAACCCAACAAAAAATAGGAGAGCTGTTCAGCCCTGTAATACAGAAAACCAGAGATGAGAATTCTCCAACACTCATGTGAACCTCTCCTGAGCGTTTCTTAAACCAACTCCATTTAACTAAGCCTTCTGACATGCAATGGTTGTGCCCTGTCCCCGTTCTGCTCTGGAAATTGGAAATCTCACATTTAGCAAAGATCAGTCATCAAACAGAGGATGCATTCAGAGACCAAATCTGAAAATCAGAAATATTTATCCAGCTTAAAATGAGAGATCATGCAAAATCCCACATAAAATTAATGCTGAAAAACAGAACTGGTACAGCAAAATGCCACTATTTACTCTGTCTTTGGCTGCATTTTCTAAGACCCTCAGCTGTCTCACACATCCGGGATTATTTGATCATTTCAGGACATCTGCTGATCTCCAAGTGTGCTTGCCTCAAAACCCTGCCACTCTGAGCTTTCTTCCCTCTGTTTAGTATCAAAGAGCTCCTGCTTGGAAAGCCTTAATCAAAACTTGGTTCAAATTAAAGAAGCAGCCCAGGCCACTAGCAACAGCAATACTAACTGCTGTACATCCATATCAATTGGATCCCACTTTGGAGTGCTTTTGGGGCTGGGAGGGAGGAGCAAAAGGTGGGGAGAAAGACCGACAAGAGACAAAGCTTGGCTACAGTCTGAGTCAGGAACAACAGCTCAGATTCAAGTCAATGTGAAACTGTAGAAAGGGAAAGAAGTCTCATCCACCTGTGTTTATGGGGTCTTTCAAAGGGCAAGACAAAGAACTGATATCAGCCTACTGTAGTTAAAAGGTTTTTGGTTGATTCCAACTGATTAAATCTCATTTGCAGCTGCCTTCAAAATACCATATGGACAAACAGGGTTCTCCTGAGCATCAGCAAGAAAGACCAAAGCAACCACAGCCCACCAAGCAAATGTCAGCCCAGTAAAGTTGCCATAAAATATGCAGGCCACAAGCAGTTGATGCCATGCTAAGAGGGAAGACTGCCAGCTCAGCTTGGTTTCAGGGCAATGATCTAAAGATCCCATGCAGGGTAGCACAGACTGAAGTTCAGTGAAGGCTAACTTGCCCTCCTGGGTAAGTTTTTCTACATGGACTCTAAGGTTGCTCAGGTTGCTGTCAGACTAGGGGACCCCACAGAACACTCAAGTGATGGTTTGATGAGTGCTGGCCTGCTGCCTTGGTCAGCAGCTGAGCTCTGGAAAAGCAGGTTGGCTGCAGCTGGCAATTGCTGGCCTGGAAAGGATCATCCCATGGGGCAGCCCACATCACCCTGTCCTTTCACCTGCACTGGCAGCAGGTGTCCTCTCAGCAAGAGCCCTATCCTTACCTTCCCATGGAGAGGGAGGCCAAGCTCAGTCCCCAGTGGTGACAGAGCAGTTCAGTTTGGCCAAGAAGGGGTGCCCTGGCTTTGGTGGGTGCTCACTTCTGGCACACACAGCGCTGTTCTGGCTCTCCAAATGGCACAGGCTGGAAGGGTGCTGGGCACTGCTCACTGCCAAGGGCAACACTGAAACACTACAGCTGCCAGACATTTTCCAGTGTCTCCTGAGCAGACAGAGCCACAAAGACAAAAGTGTTCTCTGGTTTCTGGATCTGGCAGTTCATCTCACAGCTTATGGAAAATGGTTTCATGACTGATTCCTCTGCAGAAGACATCAACTACTGGCACAGTCTTTGCTTCTTAAAGGAGGGCTGAATAAATGCAGTCACATTCCAACTGTCAGCATAAGGTTTAACATTTTACTTGCTTTGAAATTGTCTTTAAATCATACTGGAAATCTTATGCCTATTAGTTTTAAAGAGCAATCTCTTAACTCAGGTATTGACACATTACTGAGAAATCTGCCACAAGGTGTTTCTAGAGGCAGTGTGTTGTAGTCAGGGTGCTTTCTGCAGAAAGCTGGCTGAACATCACCCTGGACACTTACTAGGCTGAAGAACCTCCAGCCATTGAACAAACCCCTAAGTGTGTCCCAGAATTGATCAGTTTTGAAAAACTGTGATCTAGGTAAACTCCTTCAGCACCAATCCTTTCCTTCACACCTCCCTCCAAAACTGCCACCTACCCACGCAGTCACCAAGGGCCAATCTTTAACTGGATCTTCAATAAGCTCTGCTCTCAGAATCTCAAGACAGTCTCATCCCAGTCCAATAGATTCTTGCCAGCAGTGACAGTAAGCACCATTGCTCAGAGTAAAACATTTTTTTGTAGTAATAATTAGCTATAATCCACCAGAACATATATCACTTCCCAAATTATCAAACTTATCTGCAGTTTGCCTCTCTGCTGGGGCTGGTGGTGACCATCCCCACCCACTGGAGACTGCAATGACTTGACTCATTTCACATAAGCCACCAATTCACTATCAGGGGACAATTGATTTTCCAGTCAGAACTGAATCTCAGGAGCACTCATATAAAACTCAGTATACTCTGAGCTACATTTCATCTGAACATTGCCCACATAAATAAGTATGGACATTAATGAAAGGGAGATGTCAACACTAAAAGGTGTTGAAAATTATTTTAGGAATAATGAATGCTTTGGGGATTAACAGTAGCATATGGTACCTTTCACCTCCAATTTACTGGTACAAATCCAGCTAGAGCAGCATGGATAAAAACCTTTACCATCTGGTGGCTTATTACTTTACGGAAAATAAACAGGTGTTTATATCTGACACACACAAAATCCACCACCATAACTGGAAGTCTTGTTGGCTTTCTCAGTAGACAGATCAAAGAGGTGTAGAATAATCTTCTTCCCCCCAACAGAATAACCAGTCTATTTACCCAATACCAGAAATTAAAATATGATCTACCATGTTTCCAGTCTTTCTTAGGGAACCAGGATGATTTATGGCTTTCAAATCAAAATCTCACCTACCCCTTTCCTCCACCACAACCCCCCAAAGCAGTAGGTGTAACAATATTCTCCTTTTCTAAAACCTTTATCTAGCTTTTTAAATCATTGGTGCTATAACAGTGCTACTTAACCATAATTCACATTTAGCAGCTCTCATATCACCCATAACAAGGAAGCCTGAAGTAATCAGCTTCCATGCCTCAGTGAGTTTTTTTGGAAATTATGCTTTTTTATTCAAGAGTACCGTCCAAGTTTGAGTTACCTGAATGACCTGGTTTGTTTTTAAATTTACTCTCCCATGTTCCAGTTTCTCCCTATGAGCTAGAAATTTTTTTTTCTAAAAAATTATTACCATTATTATTGTAGGAAATATGCAAGCAGTTAATATCAGTTTTAAAATTAATAGCAACAGGTAAATAAATATCCTCTGAGTTTCCTCTTAATTTATCACTTGGAAATGTGGAAATCACTTTATATATAGCAGAAGTTATGAGCTGTTTAATATATCTAATCTTTCTTAGTGGCATATGGGAACTTCTCTGACTAACCTGGAACTGGGATAGTCAGAAGATAATTTACTTGCCTTCTTGAAAGCTCTATTTTTACCCCAGAGCAAGTAGTGTGTTTTTGGCTGGGGCTGAATGCAGCTACTTTCACAGCATGTAAGGACCAGGAACACAAATCGCATCAGAGAAATCTCTTAAGTTTCCTTGGCAAATCTGCACCTGTTGTTTGTTAGCCTCTTAATAAAAAACCCAAACCCAGTAAGGGTTCTTATTTCATTAGCCCATGTACACTTTAAACACTACTCATCAAAGGCCTGACAATGCAAACTAGACACTATCTGTTCTTTTTCCTTTGCCTGTTTTATCAGGATGATTAACACACACCAAGTAAGACAAAGCTAGAAATAACAAAAAATAATTGAGATCTGTCAGAAACACCATCTTACAAATCATATTATGTCTTTTCATACTCCAGTCATACCAGCTCCCTAGTCTGACCACCCATGTCTGGATACACTGTCTGGGAGGGCTCCCCAGGAACGTTTCCATGCATCTGCTAAACTTTTCCAGGTATCTTTGGGCTTTTATCCTTACTCTGACAAATACACACATATTAAAATAAAGCATCAGTGATTATTAAGTCACCAAATATTTGGAGCCAGAAGTAGCCCTGTACAACTATCTGCATTACTTTGAAGTGACTGAGCTCCAGACTGCAGTTTAAACACAGTGTGCACCTTGGTCTCTGTAATGACTTCTCCTTCCAGCTCTTGCATGTTATTAATGATACAGCTGCTGAGCCACAGTGGAATTCCTGGGTGAATGAATGTGCAAAGTTTCAATGGGTGTTCTTCTAAAAATGAAGTGCAATGTGTGAAGAGTTACTCAAGAATTGCAAGGACTAGGAAGTGCATGGGCCCAGGTGCCTGGCATATCTGCATGGCCTGCTAGAAAGACAACCCAGTTTAGGATTTTCTTGACACTTATCCATGTATGATTTCAGGACTTTGTCCTTCAGATTCTTCTAAATATTTGTGGCACAGACAGAAGGCAAGAAGGCTTAATTTGAGCTTTGCTTTCAGATAGTCCTGACAAGTTTCCTGTCTCTCATCAGAATGAATGGCTTCTTTAAGGCTCTCTGTCAGCTGGTGCACTGCTCTAGTTTTCCAGGAGAAAAACAACAACAACATAAATACAAAACCAGAACTGAAATGCAACCATTTGACTCATGTTTAAATACAATTACAAGCTGGCTGAAACTAGATGGAGAAAAGTGATAAAGGGACAAAGTTTTCTTTGAAATGGGCCACAAAACATCAACATAAGCTTATGCTGTTCTAAACAAAAGGTAAACCAGGTCAGGAGGTACCAGAGACTCGCTGTCATCCCCACAAAACCAGCTCAAACAAGAGTGCAGTGGCATTTGCAAGGCACCAGTGTCTCACTGGATGCTGAAAGGTGTCCAATTCACAAACAGAGTCTAAGCTACCAGTGGCTTCCCACAGTTTGCAGCTTCTCTGGGACCATGTTTTCCAAAAGCCAGAGAAATTCTCTGAAAATCCACCAAGACTTCATGACCAGTGCATCTGCACATAGCAAAGACCCCTGCAGCAAACTCTCAGAAGTCTTGTGGTCCATATTGGAGCACACATTGTCATAACCATGGATGCAGTAACATTCTTCTGGGTAAGCTTAAACCCAGAGTGCTAGGTGCTAATCACTGGATTTACATTTGTAGTAATATACAAACAAAACTGCCTCTAATTTTGTAATTAGCAGCTTCCTCACTACCAGAGCAAGAATCAGCCTGTGGAACTACCCTGCTATGCCTTATTAACTCTTTTAGCTCAGGCTCCAAGTGGGGGTGGAGAATAAATAAATAAATAAGTAAAAGAAAATATAAAATGCAGATTGATTAAAAAAAAAAAAAATTACACACAACTACTGCAGCAGACTTCAATGCTATTAGATGTACCAGAAAATACTCAGACAAAAAATGGTGTGTTCAAAGTTTCAAATATCTTACCATTTTCCTCACCCCAGTTTCTCTTTCAGATTCTGTTTTTTGCTCCTTTAACTTTCTCAACTTCTCCCACTTCTTATCTGCATTTCCTGTAGTATGAGTATAATCTAGTATAATCTTTCATTTTCTCCTGTCATAAAGTAGGACTTGAAGGAGTATTGCACACTGAATGGCAGCTGATTTTCTCATGTGCTATCTCAGGTGTCTCAACTTTAAACAATACTTTGTTGTCCCCTTATACCCAGTTGCCTTTCCTTGATCTGATTGTTATGCCCTAAGTTCAACATCATGAACTAATAACTGAAAATAAGAACTAAATGTGTCTGTTTTGCTATTCACCTATAATAAGAGGAGCTGTCTGAAACTCGAGGCATATTCATCTTGCATACAAAGACATTTAACAAGATCCTGTGACCTGACAATGAGCTTAGAAGAACTGGACAACAAATGAGAAATACTCAGGTGTTTAAGCACACAGTGGTTCTGGATGGGTTGCTCAGATTCTGGACTTACTTTTGCTTGGAGTCCTCAAACCTAAATACTCTTCCCCTCAGCTTTCTAAAAGGGGGCACCTTAGCTTCACTCCCAAGAGAAAGATATGATGGCCATGATGAAATACTGAAGGCATCTGACAGCAATACCTTTTAGCACCAGCATGTATGTGGACTTCATCCTTGTCCTCCTCTACACCCCTGATTGAGCTGACCACACAAAACTGACATACTTCTTCAGCCATCACCATCTGTCCTCATCTGCTTTTGGCAATTCTGCTTTACATTCTGCACATGACTACTGTGATATAGATGAGCCCTAGTGTACAGAAACACTTACATGAGATTGAGTTTGCTTTAAAAAAAAATCACAAAAATCAGGATATCTGTGTAATACACTAAAAAAATCATAACTTTGTACACACATGGAGCTACCCCAGCCAGCAAGTTTGCACTGTCCCGTCCTCTGAAATAAAGATGGAAACCAGCACCAAAGGAAACAAAGCTCTTGAAAGTTACTGCATGCACATTCTGCTAGAAGTTTTCTCAGTGATTCACATTCTTAACTCTGTTAGATCTTAAGTGGGCTTCTTCCTTCAAAAATTGTGCCTACTTACATGACTCAAATGTGAATTTCAAAAACTGTTCACAAAGGAAGTAGGTTTTGATTCATCTTTTATCAGTTCCTGGATCCTGACCTGAGTTTCACTTTTTATTCTTTTCCAGACATTCTGTAATGGTTTAAAATAACACATGGTCAAAAATAATCTTGGATTCTTCTTCTGTAAAGATGTCACACTTGTGACACTGAGAACAGCATTTTTTTGTGTGTGTCTCATGTCCAGCCTGTGTCGGCTATTTCTTTCTTTGTAATACCTATAGAATCTGATCTCATTTGCTTGATATTTTTTGTTTCAGTCCCATCACCACTGGCCTTTCTATACTCATCACATTTCCCCCTATTCAGTGTAGCACTATTTAGATAGTTACTCTAAGCAGTAGATTCAATTACACTTCTTTCACTGATCAGTCATCCTCATAAGCCTGGGAGCTCTACCAGGACTCATCCTCTGCCTCCAGGAATAGAATTACCTCCCACTCCACTGTACTGCTTCACTGCACTGCCATCCCATCCCATTAAGTGCCACCACCCTTTGCTGCCCACCTCTCTGTGCTACCTCCAACAGAAAATTCTTGTCCACAACTGTCTGTGGGGATTTCCTTGTCTTTCTTTTTGAAACACTTTCAATGATTGGGGTGACTGGGGAGATTTCCCACCCCGACCCACAGAAATGCTTTCCTAGTAGGAAATCTGCCCAACAGATGTATCCAATGAGTGCTGCTAACTTAAAAATCCCACCAATTCAAACTTACAAAACTAAGAAAAGGAAATTTAACTTCCTTTTAATAACACAGAGTATCCCATTTCCAGTTTTTTATATAGCTATAAACACACCATTCTCATATTCTGCAATTACATCTGGCCTTGTACATTTAGCTTTCAGAATTATATTCAATTTCCTCTGCTCTGGGCCACATTCCTAGCTGTCACAGGGTTTCTATGTTATTTTAGGCAAGCTGCTAAGTTACTAATTATCTGGAAGTCTGCAGCACCTACTTCTTCTTCAATAGAACCAAGAGAAGTACTCAGCTCTCTCAGATTAATGGCAGGCCAAACAATACTGAGCTTAATGTCTTTTCCTCAATCTATTAATTGTTCTCCTCTAATAATTAGACAAGGATAATGTTAGTGCCTCATTTGGGTGCTGAAGAGGCCAATTAAGCACTTGAAGAAGGTTCACACATAAGCTGTACAAATGAATCATAGTAAAAGAGCAAAACTAAAACCAAACAAAAGCCATTAAATCTGGCCAGCAATAAATGGAAAAACAAAGCAGAGAAACACCTCAAACCCTAATTGTGCAGGATAAAAGAAAGATTAATGAAAGATCTGTTAAACATATATTACCTTTCCTCAAATTATATGTAGAAAATTCTCTGCATTTACATGGTTGACCTTTTGTCTCTAACCATAGTGTCAGGGTCTCACAAGTTGTCAAGTGGCATAGGAGTAACAGTTGTCTAAAATTAAAATTGCATGCTGAACTAGCAGCACAAAGGCTCATTAGAAAGAATGAAGGAGAAAACCTGGCCAAACTTCTCTTCAATTTTCATTTATCCTTTAAGGACAATCGGGAAAGCAGATGGTCTATCATTCCTGCACAGCTTCTGAGTAAAGAAAGCTGATCCATTTATTTAATAGTCTTACCTCCTGTCAGTCCTGTCTTTGGCAAATGGCATATTGCAAGCTTTCTCCTTACTACAAGGCTTCTTTCCTGTCAGGCTTGGAAAAATTTAAGCTTTACCGTCAGTCAGATGAGTCCCTTTATCCCATTTGGCAACAAACCAGCAAGTCTGTAAAAATAGACTGCCATCTGACTAAGCAACTGAGAGACTGTAGGACATGCTGGAATGCAACCAACCTGAATGCTGGTTAATCAGCTGGTGCCTTTCCAGCAACACCTTCTGGCTGCTCATAAAGCATAGGAGACTTATTTCAATAGTGCACTTAAAAGAACATATTTAAAGTGGACATTTGCTTTGTTTTCTTTGGTCTGGGGATGTGTGTTTGTGTTTTTGTGGCTATATTGCAGCTTCCTGATTTTAAAGGTTTGTTAACTTGAGCCTTTCTCATGACATCTCTCTAGAAAGTTCCATGCTATTTTCTTTTCACCTTCTGTGCTTTGGGACAAAAGGAAAATATAAGAGACTCAAAACCAAACATAGTTCAGAAGGCCTTAATTCAGAAGACTTCTGCATAAAGGCTGTTTGAGGCAGTGCATACAATTTGTCATACAGGAATGACCATTGTTGGCTATTAGGAAGGCAGCAGACAAACATGGATCAGTCTTTGTGAAAGTGAGATATTTCATGGTACTCTGGCAGTATCAAGAGTATTTTGGTATTATTGACAGAAAATTTTCCCATCTAAAATCAATTAAACTCCCTCCATTCAGATCAATCACTAACACAAGCTAGAAAGAGTCAATAAAGTAACTGAAGTGAAAGAGACTCCTCCTTCCTCTCAATATTTGCTTCACCAGTTTAGTCTCCTGAACAGGGTAACCTTGAAAAAAGAAGTTAAGTGGAAATGACTTGCTGACATCAATATTTTCTATTATTTTAGGCTGAATGATAAAATGTGATGGCTTCAAATCAATAAAATGACTCTACTGCTACCAAATTTAACAATTAATAATAATATATAAGAAAATTTTGAGGCATGTATACAGGCTCTGCTTCACTGTTTGAACTTCACATTTTGGATCACAGGGAAACACTCACTTGCTTTTCCAACACTGCTCCTACTCCCTCACGCTCAAATGTATTTAACAGATAACCTACAGCACACTCTGCTGGAATTCCCAGGCTGGTACTCCACTGAGAATTTTTTCACTCATGCTTTTCCAAGTAATTTATACCTATACAAATGATAATTAAAAGCCTGTATCATTGTTAACATTGTGCCCTAGAGATGCATTGGAAATGGTACCTGCACTTCAAAGAATGAGCATACTATTTTAATTAGAAGAAAGAACCAATATGGGACAATAGGGAAGGAAATTTCAAGGAAGTAGTCAATACCTACTGTCTTAAGGACAGGGCACAGACTAGACTGTTACCTCTAGACTGCTATCCTAAATTAATACAGAGGATATCACTTCAATAATGACTTTCAAGAAAAATTTTAAAAAGTGCTCTGTCAAATATGAGAGGAAAAGCCAATTTCCAAGAGAAAAGTGGAGATGCAGTATTCATTTAATTTATCCACACTGAAGGGAAGAGTGGAAAGGAGAAAGTCCCTACATTTTACTGTTGCCCACCCCATTATTTTATTATTATCATGGTCTTAAAGACATGCCATGGTACTGTACAAGACTTGGTGATTGATTGATTAATTCAATACATCTCCAGAAACCAACCGTGTATTTCAGTTTCATGGAAAAAAATGTTAATTATAGAAGAAAATATGTGTGTCTTGGTCCTTAACTGAAGTCTTTGAGGACAGAAACACATCTCCAAGATACAACTACAATTAGGATAGGAAAGTTTGCCACTTTCTACCAAACTCCACAACAGAAAAATTCTGACTGGAAGTTGTGCATCACTGACTGATCCTTTGAATACTGTTAGAAGGCAGAGAAAGCTGTTCACCATTTTGCAACTGGGCACAACCCATTAACCACCATGCCGGAGTTTTGTTCCCTTGGTTTCTTTTTAGAAACTAAAAATAACATCCTTTTACAAACAAAGGGTAACAACTGGTTTGATACAAACATTAAATGTAAAGTCTCCCTGTTTTGCCTCCTCCATGTAATTTTACTGGATGGCAAATGTTTCAGGTCTTGCAGAGGATATGTTCTTAGATTCCAGAACAGACAAAGTTCATACTAACTTCATTTTAAACATAGTGATTAGTTTTTGGTCTCGACTTTTTTTAGTTGGGATATCAAAAAATGATTTCTCCAAGAATCAAATTTTGCTACCTAGAAATGGAAAGCCAGTAAAGAGTAAATGTATACTGAAAAAGAAGAGATGCCCAAATAACAGCAAGAATATGCTCCTCATCTCTCCAAATTATACTCCAATCTGTTAGAGGGAAGGTCAGTTTAGGATTATTGTAGTACATTCTTTCCATTAGCTGGGGGCCTCCTGCTCCCCCATACGCAGTTTTTCCTTATAAGTGCAGGAAGGACTATTCATTCCAGTGGAGCTGCATGCAGTCAGTCTAATTTATTGCATTTGTGCTGATAGGGATCAGATGAACATTTAGGGTCAAAACACCTGCTAAGCTAATCATAGCAGGGGGTCAGTGTGTGTGGGAGGAGAGAGGAGAGTTGGCATACTGGACTTGAGCAGGAGATTTGAGCAAACCTGCACAAGTGTGAATGACAAAGGTTTACTGCAATGCAAATGCTGGCATGGCAACTTGAGTTATATACCTGTCTCCTAGACCAAAAAGATAGGAAATGTGAGCTGCTGGAATGTGAGTAACAACTTCCCAGCTTCCAGCAGCATAAGCAAAAAGAGCACATCCTGTTGCCAATTTTTCTCCCTTTTTCTTTGAGCCCATGTTTTTGGGATGTGTGCTTTCCAGTGCCTATTTTTTGGGATGTATTCTCTCCATCAGCCATGAAAGCATTTATCTGTGTGCTTTGAGAGGCAGCTGAAAGCAGAGATGAAGGTGGGTGTCTGGTGAGCACACAAGTAATAACCATTCCGAGAGTTTTATCCTATTCAAGCAAAGCTGAGCTTCTAGTCCTGACTGGCCCCCAACATTTTTCCTCTCACTTAGAGTGGCCAGCAATGGCTGGACAAAAAGCTGTACTGCAAGGAGTTCTTCCTGCAGTCAGCTTGGATCATTCTGTGAAGTGCTGCAGATTTTCATGCGAGAGACTGAAATTCAGTAACCATGTTCAGTATGGCAATCAGTATAAACCCCTGATTAAATAACATACAGCTTAAAAAAAATCCCTCCACTGGTCACCTTGCCATTATTTCAAAAGGATGTGTTTGAAGCAAGCAGTACTTGAGCTAAGGCCCTGCTGACCCATAGATCAGCTCCCCATGGTAATTGGAAGGTTTGGTTTACTTCCGAAGAAGTTCTACATGATCGTTGGCCATGCTGGCCCAATATGATGATTATAAGTGGCTTTTAGTTGTTGCATCATTACATAGCAGTGTAGTCACTGCTCCACATCCTCATTCTGGTAACAGTTAGGATGTTTTCCTTGAAGATTCTGGAAGAAAAATTTTTCGTGTAACTGGTACACACACCAACATAATAATAATAATAATAACAATAACAATAATAATAATAATAACAACAATAATAAAATAACAACAATAACGACCAAAAACCCACAACAAAACCCACCCCCAACATAAAAACCCAAGCAACCAAGAAATCTTGCTGTCACAACCCAGTTAAAAGAAAAGTAAATCCTAATTATCTGTTGATTCCACAGCTAAAAGCCTGTGGAAAAAAAGCACTGGAAAGAACAGAAGCCTTGCATTTCAGGTCTAAATCTAATCCCAGAATTAGGAATTAAAACACAGGCTTCCAAGCAAATGCAAAAAATCTGTTTTGGTGAGTTAAAACCTTATGTGCAGAACAGACAAACCAATACTGGTTCTTTCCACCTGAAGATGGTGGGATACTGGGAAATGTCTTCAGACAGTATGCAGTTCCACACAGGGCCCAAGACAAGAAATACATCTCACAGCATATGACAGAAAGGGATGAAGTGCCACCAGTGCTGCCTCTCAAAAACTCATCTCTTTTTGCTCCCTGCAGTTCCACCCTTCAGCCAACTCCCCTCTCCTCTATGCAGGGATGCTGTTGTAAATCTCAAAACTGCTAACTGTCCTCACCACCTCTGCTTCCAGGACTGCTAAGTAGTTTAAAAGTAAAAGTAATTGCTTAAAATTCTTTTCCAGGTTTTTACTGATCCAGCTTCTATTTCTGCAAGCTCAGATCTCCTCCGATAAATGAGGAACATTTACTTCATTCTCACTGATATTACTTTTGCAATAGTAGTCAAAAATAACAACAATAAAAAATGTTCAGCCATATTCAGCAAGCATTATCTTTTCCTACAGCTTCTTGAAGTGTATACTAAGCCCAAGAGATGTAGCATTTTGAACAGTCTATAAAACATGTTACCAAAACCTGTTCTCCCCATAAAAGAAAGTGTTTGCCTTTACCCTCTCCTATTTTGTATCCCTTAAAATCAGCTGTCTTATCTAACATTCTCCCATTTTGTCTGCATTCAAGTTAAAATTCTGTGCATTGATACAGCGATTGCATGATTTCTTCTCTTCTATCAAAAAATTGAACTAACCAAACAAAAAATCTCAAGCCAGGAAAAAATCTTACCACCAAAAAAACCTTACACCAAACCTTACACCAAACACCCCCCAAGAAATCTAAATCCAACAAATTGACCTTCAGGGAATCCCTGCTTTAATTTCAATGAAGATTCTCAGTGAGTAAGACTCAACTGTAAGCTACTTAAGGGTGTTTGACAACTTGCAAGCACAGAATGAAGAAACATTTTACATATTACTTTATGAATAGAAACATTTTACATATTCCTTTATGAAAGCCAGCTGTGCATCCTCTGTATTTCTAAAAGCAAGATTCAGGCAGCTCAGGGGCTCAAACCACTCACGTTCATGTAAGCCGTGTAAGTGATGCTTTACCACAGTATCATCAGACAGATGCAGTGCTGGTGCAACCTGCTGAGCACTTTTGACCTACTAAAGTCCTAAATGAACATTGACTACTCAGGACTAGTCTCTCACCCAGCCATGACATTTTTGTGAGTGACATTACTAGAAAATCTTGAGCAGGAAACTCCTCCATAACTCTTTCTAGCCTGACAATTAAGACAAGGTCTTCTAAATGTGGATTTTCTTTCCTAATTGAAGATTAAAACAAGAAAGCCTGGAGTAACCAGCAGTTGGAAATATTGATATTACTATACTTATATATTGTTTCTCTGCTATTGTATCAATGCCTATGGGTTTGCTTCTGGCATAATTTCTGTTACAAATACTGGTCACCTTCCATCATGTTCTCCATGGAGCAGCAGCACACATGCTATCAGGTAAAAACTTGTTTGCTAGACCAAATGTATACCTGGCAGCCATGCAAAAAAAAAACCTACCTTCTAGTTTATCTGGTCTTCTCTATTAATTTGGGGTGACACCAGTCCCATCCAGCACTGGAATTGGAACAGCTGTTATTGTGGTTTTTTCCAATGCTGCTGTAAGAGGGGAGTAACACCTTTGATTTGAACTACCAATATGAAATATCTTCAGTTGGAAGGAACACATTAGGATGGAGTCCTAACTCTCTCCTCCTCACAGAACTACCTAAAAATAAACCATGTGACTAAGAGTGTTGGCTAGATGCTGATTGAGTTCTGACAGGCTTGATGCTGTGACCGCTTCCCTGGGTAGTCCATTCCAGTGGCTCTCCTCTCTGTGAGGTGGCAGATTGCCCCACTCTTTCTGTGAGGAATCTTTTCCTAATTTCCACTCCTGACTGCGCACTGGAGATGCTGAATCCCATACCCCATTACTGCTGGTTTGATTATTTTTCAAACAGGATCATTACGCACACAAAGCTGGGGCATCAGCGTGGTGTTTCGGTTTTTTTCCACTTCTTTCCAAGGAAATATTTCCCCAAACCATTTAGGGGAGGGACTGCTTGAATCTGTTTCCTAGAGGGACCCCATTCAGAGACTTTCTCCCAAATTTGCCCTAAACCAGGACATGTCCTCAAAAACAGAGTCCTGCACACAAGTGTGCCTGGCAGTGCCGGGTCAGGGAGAGTCCCAGCCGAGGGCTGGAGGTGGGATTCAGGCAGCCTCGACATCCCTGATCCAAGCACATCCCATGGGCTCTGGACACCACAGGGAGGCAGTGGCTCAGGCACCAGTGCTGGGCTGGGCACCATGGAAAGCACCACACCTACAGAATTATACTTATGTGCTAACATATATAGGTAATACTAGCAATAATTGGACACTGTCTGCACACTAAAATACCTTTTAACTATACCTTTTGCACATAATTATGAAATAATAATAATAATAATATGAATATACTCATATTATTATTAAATGATATTACATATCATTTCATAATATAAAACTGTGGGGTGGAAAATCATGCTATGAAAAGCCATTGTTCACAAAGGAGACACTAGAGTCCAGGACCTTTGTTCAAATAAAGGGAGAGAGTCGACTGGGGTGTAACCCTGTGGGGTTTCTCTCTCAAGATTTTGGGAAACACAGCCTCTTTTTCCCCTAAATTCCCAGCCTCATATTGCCCCATTGACTGAGGAACTATGATGGCACAGCCTTCCTCAATGGCCTAGCATGTATTCCCCCCTCAAACCCATAATTTCCCTCCAAGGTTTAGAAGTTCAGGCTGTCTGGGTTCTGCAATAGACTTTGTGGGGACACATTTGTCCTATTATCCTGAAGTTCAGGAATTCAAACACAGCTTCCCTTGCCCCAAGAGGCACTGCCCAGGCAGTGGTGCTGCCCTACTACAGCCCAGAGATTGCTGCAGGGTCCCTGACTGAGGTGACTGATGTGTTCTCCTCCTAAAGGTTGTTGCTGTCCCATGGTTTGTGGTGGAGTCTGCTCAGATGCTCTGAGGCCTTTTTGGGCTCTGGGAGTGCGTGTGGGAGTGACTTGTGTGTTGATTTGGGTTTGCTGGCATGTAGGACTGACACTGGAACACCCATGGCTCGTTTGCTCGTTCACTCGTTTATCAATGCATGTCTGAGTGTCTTTTGGGATTTTGCAACAACTGGGGTGTGTGCTGTTAACTGTGCTTTGATTTCTGTGTGCATGGCTGAAACTGCATCTGTGGGTGAGAAGTGCCCTCTTGTTTCAGTCTTGGTGATTGCAAGATTTGGTATGGGTTCAGAATTTTCATTGCAGGCTTCAGATGGAGGAATCCCAAGAAGTTCACCTCTAGATTGTATTTGGCAAGGCTGGAAGAGGTTTGAAGGTGAACATTTTACAGCTGATGCTGTCTCTTGCTAGCCTTGTGTACACTGTGTGTGCTCTCTGTGCAGTGTATGTGTGCTGTGTGTCTGAGTGGAAAAGAAAAAAAGGGGAGGAAAAAGAATAGGAACACAAAACTTTAACAGACACTGGGGCTACTTACTCAGTGTTAAACACCAACCAGGGAGAATTAAGCCAAGAAATTGTAAATGTTATTGGTGCAACTGGGAAAGTGGAAAAATGAATTATTCTACAACCTCATTAACTTTAAATTTGGCAAACAGTGGATAACACTCCAGTTTTTATATATGCTTGAGTATCTGGTTCTTCTCTTAGGAAGAGACAGGTATATTGGAGGCTCAGATTATATTTGCAGATGGAAAAATACAATTATTGGTACCCAAGACTAAAGCCATTGAGGCAAGGAATTTTATATTGCAGGGAACACTGAAACCAGACAATTATGGAGGAATACCAGAAGCCATAGAAAATGCAGTAACACCCTTGGTTTGGGCTGGCAGAGTTCCAGGCTGTTCTGACAAGCTCAGCCTGTAAGCATTACCCTAAAACTGGATCAAAACTGGTAAGGCAGAAACAATATCTTCTAAAATTAGAAAGGGAATCAAGAGTCTAATAGAAAATTTCAGGGAATTTGGATTATTGACAGAATTTGAGTCAGAACATAACACTCCTACTTCGCCAGTTAAAAAGGGGATAGAGAAGTTCAGCTTAGTACAAGACCTATGAGAGATCAGTCAAATACTCCAGGACATCCACCCTGTTGAAGCCTTCTTCAATTCTTATGCCCTGTTAACAGCCCTTACGGAATATAAACAGTGGTTTACAGTGATATTTTTGAAGGATGCCTTCTTTTTCATACCCCTTGATAAACAAAGTAAGAGTATTTTTGCCTTTGAGTGAGAAAGTCCTCAAAATGGCCAGAAGACTCAGCTTATCTGGACTATGTTACTACAAGGATTTAAGAATAGTCCAGTGATTTTTGAGAACTAACTGACAAAGGAATTAGAGACCTGGAAATATGACAATCCTGAAGGGTTGGTCCTGCAGTGTGTTGATGACATGTTACTCGCAAATGAAACTAATGGAAATTAGTTGCCTGGAATTGACTATCAGAACTCATAATGCTGCAAAGAGCTTTGAAATGGCAGAGCAGGAAAAAATGGAAGACCAGGAAAAAAGTAAGCGTACGGACCAACTCGGAATATGCTCCTAGCATTGTTCATGCCCATGGGCTGTATGAAAGGAAAGAGGTCTATTAACAGCACAGCGGTCTCTGAGTAGCTGCAAACAAGAAATATTGACCCTTCTTGATGCTTTCCAATTACCCAAAGAAGTGGCCATACTGCACTGCAAGGCCCATCAGTGTGGGGATTCCCAAATTCATGTAGGAAGTAGACTTGACGTTGTGCAACAAGGCATCTTAGCATTAACACATAAGAAAGTTATTTCACTTCCAAAAGTTAGCCCTGGACATAGTCAAGCTGATTCAAAATTAACTACTTAGCTCAAAGCCCAGAATAAAGAGGGTGAGTGGTTGGTGACTCCAACCACAGCTGATGTTGCAAATAGTGAAGGAGAAAGATCAGCAAACCCACAGGGGAATTGATGTCATGGTGTTTGGTCTATGGACTCAGATACTTGATGTCTGTATGACAAAAACTGTCAGGTCTGTTACAGAAAAATGATTGATTTGTCTTAAAAATAATACTTTGAGTTCAAAAAGACTGCCTCCAGGAATTATTAAGAGAGGAAACACTCCTGGGGGTTACTGACAAGTTAATTTTTCTGAGCTACTGCATAACAAGGATACAAATATTCCCTGGTATTAGTAGATTCCTTTTGCAGGTGGCCAGAAGCTTTCCCCTGCTGCACCAACACAAGGTTACAGAAGTCACCAAGGTACTCCTCAAAGAGATCATAGCCAGGTTTGGATGTCATCTGATAGGGGATCCCATTTTACAGCTGAAGTGTTACAGCAACTTAGTAAGCATTTGGGTATTAGCTGGGATTTACAGAGTCCATGGTGACCACAATCTAATGTAAGGGTTGAGAGGATAAATCAGAACTTATAAGGACACATTAACAAAATGTGTCAGGAAACTTTCTTGAAGTGGCCACAGGTTTTACCACTAGCCTTGTTATGAATTTGAGTACAGGCCCGAATTAACCTGAAGGTGAGCCTGTATGAGTTTATGTTTGGGAGACTGTTGCAACCTTCCCTGGGTCCAAGGAGCAAATTGGGAATCAGGAAATGGAATGGAATATTTAATTTCATTAGGGAAATCTTTGAATTAACTTAAAAGATTTATCATTCTTTCAGAATCTCTTACCCTACACGCTTTGTTCATTTCAGCCAGGGATCAAGTATACATACATCAAGACCTGGAAATCTGGCATTGAAGAAAATTTAATATTGGCTTTAATCCAAGGGTTTGGTAAAATGTGTTATCTGTCCAGCATTACAGCCTGCCTCCCTATCCCTGATTCAGAAGGGGAACATATTCCTTGGGGAATAATCCCCATAAATCTGTCAATGGTAATTCAATATGATAACCTGACTAATATAATGGCAAAGAAACTTTGTAACTAAAGAAACTATCCAAAGCCACAGAAAGGGGATTGCAGACTTTAAATAGATACTAAAATGATAAAACAAAACAGAATGGCCTTGGATCTATTATTGGCCAAAGAACAAGGAGTTTGTGGATATTAAACATTGGATAGAGAACATTGTTGTGTTCACAACCCAAATGTAACAGAAGATCTCCAAAGACAATGAAATAGAGCAAGTTGCTGTCAGTAATGCTGTCCAAACAGCCTCTGAAACTAATTGGCTCAACAGAATTCTTCAAGAAATAGGAGAATGGTCCTTGAAAGGATGGCTGACTGAGGTACAGGAAACCCTTATAGTTGTAATTAAAAATGTAATAATTATCAACATTGATATTGGTAGTGTTCACAAAATGATTGACTTTAATCTTGCAGGAATATATGTAGTGTAGATAAAACCTGAATTGAGACTTATCAAATGGCCTTAAGTAATTTTGGAAATTTCAAAGGGGGGCATTGATGCCAAAGGGTTTATCTATGAACAGGGAGTTCTGCTGCACCTGTGTACTCACAGCAAAGAAACAGGGTTCGTGGGATCTGCTTATTGAGCAAGGACAAAGGGAGATAAAGAAACCTTGGAGAGAAGTGTATCTGGCTTAGGAATGCAGCCACAGCCAAAACAAGGCCATGAACCAGGGGCTGAACCAGGGGAGGGTTCTATGGTAATGAGCAATTATAATATGTGTGAATTTCTGGGAATTGTGGTGTGCCTGCCTGTGATGAATTGTGCAAGCAAGGCGCTTGCAGGGGATGGGAATGCACGCTGGATGGAGCTGTCCCTACAGCACACAGTTAATAATGCCTGCTTCTTGAGGCTGCACTAGTGTTAAGGAGTTCTTTTGACCCAACTTTCAGTCATTTTTGGTGACAACAGAACTGCCAAAATACCGTCTTTAAATAATACTTCAACAACACTGAAATGCATTCATTGAAAGAGCTGAATGTGGTTTCCAATAGATCTAAAATGGCTCTAAAACTGGAGAATTGATCCAGCACGGCTTGCAGGGAGGTTCTGTAGGGGCAGCATTACAATATTTTCAGTGCTGTCTAGGACACTTCCCACATTTGGCTCTCTGCTGGGAGTCAGAGCCAATGTTCTGGTGATCATGAGTAGTGATTCAACTAATGGAAATATTTGAAAATATGATAATGATTCTACTTCTTCTGTCACCTTGCTTTATTAAAAGAAGTAATACAGAAACAATTGTGCAAATGCAGCTGTTGCTACAATTTAGATGATGTGGTATGTTTTCTTCAAGAGTATGGTACAGTGACAGAGCACAGCAAGGGCTCTCTGACTATCTAGAGTACATTTTCTATTTTGCAGCATGTTTCCAGAATCTTTAAATGATAAACAGTGGCTGCAAGAGTCACTTCCACAGAAATCCAAAAGAGTGTCATACCTATGACATGATAAGTTTTTTATGTGGGTGTGTGCACGATGACAGGAGGATCAGATTCTGTTGTTCTAGTGATTTAGAGTTGAGATTAACATTTTACTTTGTAACATCTGTCAAAATGGTAGAATTACCTTTGTGAGTTGCTGACATAGCAAATATCTTGCCCAGCTAACTTGGTGGTTGGGTTATTTATTATTTTTTAAAGAGCTGTGGGGGTTAATAGCAGGAAAGGTTAGGAACACCTAAGGGCCCTGCTTGCTTCTCTGCTGTTCTAAAACTCCTTCAGCTTATCTGTTGACAAATAACATAAGTTAATATCATGTTTTTGGCATGTTCCAGTTGTTGATAGGGAAGACAGTAAAAGAGCTGAGTCGTCTTAAGATCCTTCTTAATGTTTTTGCTCATCTTTGTGTTGCTTCTGAAAACAATCAGCATCCTCATGCATTGGCATCCTCATGTTTTTATTACACGTGAGCTGAGCCAGCTGCTATCTTCTGTAAAAAGAGATTTGAACATCAAAAACTTTAAAGCATTGTTAAAATGCTTTTAAAAGCATCTGTTAAAAGCATTATGACACTCTCACCTAAAAATAGCATATGATGTTTGTGACAAACTATAATCTGGTGAGAAAGGACTTTAATGTTCTCCATTTTTTCCTTATTTAATCATCATTGGTTAAATTTACTCCAAGTGTAAGCAATGCCTACATTTGGATTCCCTTTTAACCAAACAAAAAAGGCTCAAAAGCAGTATATTGCTGTCACCTGAGTAAGATGCTGACAAAGCTGCAAGTAAAGAAAGTTCATTTTAAAATTACTTCTGTTCTTTCCAGGTTTAGAAATACAAAAGGAATGAAGGGGGAAAGTGGCAGGAGCAGAAATAGCTTTTTCTCTTTCTCTTAAGAATTAGTGCCTTTTGCTGGATTAAGGTGGTAAAGTTGAATTAATAAAAAAGCTGTTCTTTTGTAGAGTCTGCATGTTATTTTAGCCTGTTCTTTTGAGGGTGAATTTTGGAATGCTTTACTTCAACTCAAGAAGCCCTTAACATTGAACCATGGCTGTCCTTTAATATTTTTGGCTGTAATATATGAATAATGGAATTGGGACCATATTATGGCAAAGAAAATTATGGATGTTGATACTAAGAAAAAACCCACATGAAAATGATAACCTTTTCATGCTTTGTAGATTGCAGTTTTTAATGTGCTGCTTCAAAAGGAGTATGAGGTGACATATTTTTCTATTTCCCGACTTGCTCTCAAATAATTTCAAAACCTTTATGTTTTAGGTAATAGTTCAGTTTTCAGGGAAATAATGGTGTGGTGATGTACAGTGACTTGGAAATTCTGTGATAGGATAAAGAATTGGTGACAGAGATTATGCACATAGTGACTTCCTTTGAGAACTGATTGAACTTATGAAGACGTTATTCTTTCTATGTTTTTTCTCTTTAAATTTTAAGGTATGCTCTTTGAGATTTGTTTTAAAGTTGCAAAATCATTTGTTTTTAAAAGCAGTCCTAAAATAACACAGAGGTCTTGTTTCTTTTGGGAAGGGCTCAAGGTTCCAAGGCTTGATGGCTGTTTCTTACTGCTCTAAACTTTGTTCTCTTGACATGCTGGACTGATAGAAAAAAGTCCCTAAGGAATAAGCCCCATGAGAAAGATGAGAGATCAGCCCAAAGTGGAATGTCTGAGCACTGACTCGCTGGCTAACCATTTAATGGCAAACTTTTCCTCTGTTCCTCTCATGTGCTGGTCCTTTCTAAGCTGTCTGTATTTACTTCCCAGATAGCACTGTTCTGGTTAATTTCTCTGACACAGTCTAATATGGTGCCAGCCATGGTCAAAACTTCTTGGATCTTTAATACATCAAAGACTTAACCTTTAAGAGTTAACCCTCATAGTTTTCTACAGACTAAGCTATGCACTGGTTGTTTTTTTTCCCCTTTGGCATGTAGAAGTTGGATTGCGCATTGTGCTTGTGTGTAATGTGTTTTGAGACAATGTTCAAAAACTTCAACAGCTAGGTCCTACATTGCTAATTACATCTATTTTAATGAGAAAAAATGAGATGTTATGAATAGATGTGGAGAGCACGTTGATTGGAGAATATGAAAGAATATGCATAGAATTAGCATCTGTAAGTTAAAGACTGGACTACTCCAATACCCTCAATTATTGATTTATATCTGTTGAACTTTCATAATCTACTAACAATTGCTTTACTGCAGCTTGGACTGTTGAAATCCCATTCAGCCTCATAATAGCACTAACATCAATGAAACCCCATGCAAATACAAATTCATGGCTAAAACTGCTTTCCAGTGCTTGTTTCATAGTCTGTGTTGTGTCTTGTTTGCATCAGTTCCACTCCCAGTGGGCAGCTCTCCAAATTGCAGAAGCAGCTACTGCTTATGGTGCTGATATCTTTGTTGGCAGCTTTTGCTAAATAAGCAGCTGAATTGGTTGGGCATTAAACCTGGCATTAAACAGGTCACCAGACATTCTGGAAAAGTTTTTGCTAAGCACTGAATGTGTTCTTTCTGTATCAGCTTCTCTGCTGTATCCTCTCACACGTCATGTGCAGCCTCACGCACATGTATCTTCTTGCAAATGTCATATTCAGCAAAACATATTAACGGAAAAAGATGCTAATCCATGTAGTCTGACAGATCCCACCAGTAATCTGAGAGTCCTGCATCATGAAAATCCAACAGACCTTTTAAACTTAACATGTGGCCAAGCATTGAAACATGGCTGTGCTCGATCTAGCTATTTTTGTAATATTTATCTAATAGTTTAGCTATTTAAGTGTATCGTATATTGTTTTATATTGGCCACCAAGTGGATCAAAGGCCACATTTTTTTGTATTATGAGAATTATTTTAATCTTAACTTGGGAAAATTGTAGAAATTGTGGTCCTTCTTGTGGGAAATTTTGAAAAAAAAAAAAAGAAATCCTTTGAAAAGTCTCTGGTTTGACACAGTGGTATATTTTTGGTTTTGGTTTGTTGTATTTTTCTGGGGTTTTAGATTTTTTTGTTGTTGTTGTTGTTTGGTTTCTTGGGTTGGGTTGGGTTTGGTTAACTAAGTCTGGACTGCTGACCAAAAATGTAATGTTTAAATGCTTCAATTCGGCTTATTTTCCTTCAGGGTAATATGAGTCAAGCAAGGTATTTGACCTCTCCCACTCTATGATAAGTTAAATCTTCAATATGAAACTATGAAGTATATTGACTTTTTGTACAGACTTTGTTAATTACATGCAGTAAAAAATGTAGCTAGCATTTGTAATTTCCTCTATAGGAAGTGAAATCATCAGTTTGTGTAATAAGTTAACATTTAGAAGTGAACTGAATTATTAGCGTTGAGAGATTGTAGTGACAGGTGACAGAGACTCTTTTTTTCCTCCTCTTTGCCAATTATTTCGTTTATTTTTGTACTGACTAGGATGGCTCATGTAGTCACAGTGCTGCTGAACAAATGAACCTCAGTCACGAGTTGAGTAGACTGTGTATTGTTTTCCCCTTGCACCACCCCAGATTTTGAGGAGGGTGCCAGCAAGCTGTTACAGATGTTGATATGTAGAGCAATTGTTTTTAGTACTTAGACCAGAACAGAGAGTCGTTTCTGTATACACTTATAATGTCAATTGATAACAATGGCCTATAAAGATAAAGTTTTGTAAAATATTATTTGAAATAATGTATTTAGGTTACTGTCTTAGTTTTAGTCTTTCTTACAGATCATGCCATTTAAAACCCACATAATTATGAGAACAATTGTATGTTTGCCATTCCAAACTAGGTTAAGCTGATTGCAGTTTGTGTCTAGCTTTACCAGTCATTTTATTGATGCACAACCGACATCAATGCAAAATATAAGAAAAGTCTAATTAAATTTTTCCTAGGGAATTCTGCTGAGTTGGTTTGCTGTTTTACTAGGTAAAGTTCTTATCTTAATTCCTAAAAGAGAGGTGGATGTACATGATCTCTTTAACTGGGTCAAAAAACAGATGATAATTATGTTGATATAATGTTGCATTTCACATTTGCATTGCTTATCAGTCTGAAACTTCTGTGATTTTCATTTTTATCAATATCAGTTTTTGTTGAGATTAATCTATTTTTTCTTTAACCTTAATTTTTCTTTGGGGTGAGGCTGCTTCTTTGTTCTGTTTTTCTATTATTTCACATGTCAGTTCTAACTTTTGATTTTTTTGGACAGTGCGGTCCACTGTAGTAAGGCCATATGTTATAACTATAAACACTATTTGTTAATAACAAAGCTATTTTTTGTATTAAGCCTAAATGTTCTGAAATGAAATGTTGAATTGATTTGTCTGCTTAGATTGATTATATTTTGGTACATCTGTAGGTATAAAAAAATGCAACAGCTATTTGTAGTACTAGTAGATATGCTTTGCAATTTGAGTGTTATGTATTTTTATTTTTCTTTAATTTTATTGCCTGGGTCTTCAATAGTTCATATTTTAAAAAAATGTTGTGAGTGTAAACATCAGCCAATTTCCCTCTTTGTGACATAGCTTTCTGTATTTTACAACTTTGGTGTCCCCCAAGAAGAATTCTCCTAAAGAATTTCATATGTAGGTAACAGTAGGCAACTGTAGGCTCTGCATTTTATTTGTTTCTGTCACTGCTTTTCTGTGACTCTTCTATAGAAATTATTCTGAAATTACCAGTATTACTATTGCTTTAAATTGTCAGGTTTGGGGGTTTTTTTCTTAGTTTAGGTATATGATACACTCTAAGACTTTCCTTATAACTTTGTTTGGATTGGATCCCACTATTTGTCCCCAAAAGCTGAAAGTAAAAATCCACTTTGTGTAGTTTTTCAGGGTCTGAAAACAATCCTCCTGATTTTTCTCATATTCCCTAGACTCACAGCTTTGTGTCTCACAATTGTACCTGGTTTTTTTTTCTGTATGCTGTCTCTATTTTTTATCTTAATCTTTTTTACTCTGGGAAATTATTTAGAACCCAATAAAAGTGTGAACATAGAACAGCTATGAGGTTTGTGTAAAAAGAGACTTCCTCCCATCTACTCATCTTCCCCCCATACCCTGTAGATTTTTTAATTTAGTATATGAATATAGAATGATAATATATTAGTGCATTTCAGACTATTACCATCCCCAGTACATTCTAAATCAAACATGGAAGAACAGAACATGGAATAAAACTATTTTGAAGCACTTGGTTTACTAGAACTTTCTGAGGACCAATGTACCATTTCTGGTCTGATTTTCTAAGAAAATGAAGGTGCTATGAACATATATTTTGCTTACATTGTTGTGTGTAAATGTTCTTTATGCTGCAGCAATACTAAGATTCTATAAACATCCTAGGAGAAAGTAGCAGAGAGAAAGTGCTATACACATGCTGTGTTTTGAATCTCATACTGTTTTTTAACAAAGTATTTTAGGAAAAAAAAAAAGAAAAAAGTGGCAAGTTTCATTTCTGCCCTCAAAAGTTCAGCTCACTGCGTTCTGGCCTCATGATTAGGGAGAAAGGAAACAATTGCTCCCCATACACCTCTACTATTTCACTACTAATTCACATATCTTTAGTGTAGTGGCCTTCAGCTGCTGTTTCCTCTGTTGAAGAGTTTTGGGTGGGTTTTTTTTTTTTTTTTGATTGGCTTATTTATTCATTTATTTTGAAATTTATTTCTTCTTCATATGGAATCTACTTCTAAACTTTTCCCACTGTTGCTTTTTTTCTTCATCTTTTCAGTTCTGCCATTTCCCTTTTATTGAGTGTGGGGCATGGGGCAGAGACAGCTGCATCAGTTGTACCTTCTGTGCTTTATGCTGTGCTTAGGCACAGTGATGTTCTTTGTTTCTCTTTCTTAATGATTTTTATTCATTCAACTGTCTTTTTTTTGCTGATTTGTGTAGCTAGGTCATCAGCACATTTTGTTTCGTTGCAGTTTGTCTCTTTTTCCAAAACTTATATTTTGAGGAACACAATCTGAAGGACACTTTTACAGATAATATTCTCTAAGTAGATAAAAGTAGATACCAAGGTATTAAATATTTCTATTTGGTATTAATGGTGTTCAGTTTTACCTTGTGTATTTAAATTAGTAATCAAGTTAGTGTAATTCCTGTTTGCCATGTTTCTATCATTCCGATTTAATTCAGTGTTTTTTCAGTCCTTACAAATAGGCAAGACAAAAAAAAAAAAAAAAAAAAGAAAAAAAAAGTCTTAGAAATGAATGTGCTCCTTTCAAAAAGACAGTTTAAAAGTTCATGTGAGTGTTGGCTTTTGTGGGATCACTATTTTGGCATGCTGTGAGGGGAAGTGGTGCTGGAGGAAGCTGTGGCTTTGAACGCAGTGTACTCGGTCAGCAGGGGTGTGGCTCCTGAGACACACAGTGCACGTGCCTCTGGGAATTTGGGGGCTTTCCTTTTGCAGTAATAGCTCTGTCAAATTGCACCTTCTCCCAGCTGTGAACCTAGGGGGTGCTGGCTCATGAGTAGTGACTGGAGACCTGGTGCAGGGCTTGTCCAGGAGAGATGGTTGGGATCTCAGCTTGGTTTGTGTGATCTGATTTAAGGAAAATGTGAATGGCACATTCCAAAACATGTTCAAATGTATTTTAGAAGGGCTGGTTAACTGTGCTGAGGTCTGAAGAGGCAAAGAAGTCCAAGTTAGTACCAAGATTTTGATACTGAGTGTCCAACTCAGTGTTGTGTTAGGTGATATGCCATCCCCTTGCCCTCCCAGACAGATATCATTTTGATCACCATTCCAATATTTTTAGGAAATAAACTTTTCAGTGCATGTTTGCAGATTATTCAAAAACTTAATAATTCATATTGTCAGGGCAGAAAGTTCAGGAAACAATGTTACAGCTTCAAGAAGTAAATCGTTTGGAATTTGTAGTTTGTCCATCACCACCACACTGTTTTTCACAGCAGAAGAATGGGAAGAGGGTATTAAAAACCACTCTTGAGGAGGACGTGTTTAGGAATATAAATTCTGTGTTGTCATTATAGGCCTTATACTACACTTTCAGTAACTGGCCATTTCTGCCACTGATGTGGTTAAGACTTTATCTGGTTTAGAAACTTCAGACTGACTCACTTCAAGGCAGTTTCAGCTGCTCTATGAACAGCAGAGCTTTTTATTCCCAAGCCTATTCTTCCACTACCAGTAAAATGTGCTACAATTTCAGTTGACTCCCTTGGTTTCTAGAATAGCAGTTTCTTCTTGCAATAGCCTGAATGTTCTAGATGCTGAAGGATGCCTATTTAATATTTTGCCTGTATACTCCTCTTATCCTAATAAATAGATGAATTAATTCATATCAATATCAATATTAATTCATATCAATATCCTGAATCAATATTCAGGACTGACATATGATATTGTTTAAGATTATTTCATTGCCAATATTGCACCAGTTCTACTTCACTGCTCTGTGGCTGGAAGATCCTATTCTAGTTCAAAGAAAGTTATAGAGATTTTGTCTACCAAAAAATTAACTGCTTGCACAGCTGACAGTTTTTTTCCTTCTTCTAAACCACTTGAACATCTTATCAACTTAGAAACAGAAGTGTATAAATGTATTGAATACCCAGAAGTTGTAAGTGGAAGGCTCTAGTGGCTTCAAGACTCCTTTCTCTATTACAGAGACCCACTCAAATCCTAACCATCCTCCCTTTCTTTGCCCTTCTGTCAAGAAAGAGACACCCTTAAATGAAACTCTTTTTGTATGGTTCATTGCATATTTTTTTTCTTCTAATGTACTTGTACCTAAATTCTAGGCAGTGCCAAGTCAGACAAAAGTGCAAACTATTTACACAAATTCAGGATGTTGTTAGCACTCACATTTTATTTGAGTCAAAAACTATCATCATCGTTGCACCTGTGTTTTATCTTGAAAAATATACTTGGAGAAGATGGGGAAGCATCTTGTTGATTTTGCAATTTGGCAATGCACATCCATGTAAAATATTAAAATAAAAGGTTTCAGGAGGGACAAGTAAAATGTTTCTAATGTGGAAATACTTATGTTATGAGAGAAAATCATTATGCTCCCCCAAATAAAATTATTCTAACACAAAGCTTGAATGCAGAAATGGAGATACAGGCATACTCTGTTAAATAAGTGCTCACTCTGTCCTCCCATCTCTTTAGGAAGTGACTTTAAATGGTGTAAATTTTACCCTGGATCTGGGCCTGATCTCGGATTTGTTTTTTGTTGCTGAGGAGCATATTTATTTAAAGGACACTTGGGTTAGGAAAATTGTTGGACAGCTGAAACCTTGTAGAAATGGAAAAAGTATAAATAATTGAAAAACTGCTCAGCCTAATTCAGCAAACTGTGACATTAACTAGTATTCTTTTGCCAGTAAAAGCTATGTCCACATTAGGATATTTTGGAACTATAGCTAGGCCAAATATTGTGCATCTGAGTCTTTGCCACAGCAGAAGGAACAACTTCCACATTTTTTCCTCTAGTTGCACTGCTGGAGGAAAACAGTGCAAAAGATTATCTAAATATAAAAACCTCCAAAAAATCAACTGGAGTAACTGTCAGTTATTCTTTACATAGAAAATAAACTGTGTTATCACAAATGGATCTGGATGAGCTTTCAAGCACCTCCTGCTTGCCTCAGGCTGATCAAACCACCAGGCAATTGTCCAAGCATAGCAGGCTTGGTAACTCTGCCTGGAGTTGAAAGGGAAGGAGTAAACAATGACATTTTTACTCTGGAAAGTGCTTGGTCTCTGCCAAAAGGTTCTTTCCTTCCCCATGTGGAAGTTGTATAGCAATGGAATTACGTTGTCAGGGCTTTAATCTCTGAACTGAGGGATCATTCTCACAATTGACCCTTCCTAGTTTAGGACTGAAGTTGTGGGTACTGTCAGAAAATATTAGTGGGTGGAGATTTGTAGCTTTCTGCTAACAGTACTGGTGTGAAAAGCATTCTGCACACTCCACTGTAGTTTGTAGGACATGCTAGCAGCTGCAGTGGTGATGAGGAAAATGAACTGGAATCCTGCTACCTGTATTTAAAGAGAGAATAATCATGTGCTACTAGATATAATTAGCATTAATAATTCAGATGAAATAAGGGAAAGAATTCAAACAATACTCTTATCATCAGATGATTGTTGTCTCACATGGCTACTGAAGACAAAACTGTTGAAAGCTGAGGCAAACTAAAAGGAGGAAAGCCCTATTGATCCAAGGCTAAGGCTAGACCGAAGTAAGTTTTCCCTAGAAAAGTGATTATTGGTGTACCTATGTATGTCTATAATTATGTTTGGATAATATTTATTTGGGATTTTTGAACATGCATTGTCATTATGGCACATAGTATCTTTCCAGAATAATATAATTATCTGAATAAGCATGTAAACTATGCATATTAAAGCAGAGGCCAAATTTTTTGGCAGAAGTGATTGCTCCATGGTTTAACCTCTGTCTGAATATTTTGACTTCAAGAGAGTCCTGGGAACCAGAGTTTCCCAGTAAATTTTAGTTGTTTTGGGTTCCTACAGACATGCTTATATGAAAACTTTCTCTAAGTTAGTGTGGATGTGTAGCTCCTCCCCTCCAAACTAGCTGAATCCAGGACTCTCTAGGAAGTGAATGGCACTGATTTACAGAACTGCTATTACCTCTACAATGAGCAGAAAGGAAGTCATAGTGTTTTGAATTATCGATGCATATAGCTCACCTGCTGAGGACTTTTCATGCAATATTTCTAATATCATGCTCTCTGTGTCACATGAACAAAACTAAAACTTTTCCCAAAGCAAAACGTATTTTCTCTCATACAAGATGTATGCAAATAGCTGGAAAAAAATGTGAATATGTTATAAGCTGTTTTGCTTCTGTCATAGGTATTATTTTAAAAATATGAAAGATGAGGAAGTTTTGGAGTTTGCAGCTTAACAATCATCATAAAAGACAAACCAACAAATCCCTAAAATGGGTGGACAAAAGAAGACAAAAAATGTCTTCTGTGAATCTGCTTTACTCGGAGATCAGATAAATTTAATCACTTTAAAATTATTCTATTGAAACACAGCTTTTCCAAATTTGCCATGCATGGTCATTAAAACAAACTAAATCAATGTCCTTTCTATATTATTTGAAGACTTTGGTTCCACATCTTGCTGGTTTTTAAGAGTTTGTTGTTAGCAAGCCTGAAAATGAACTTTGAAAGAAGCAAATCTCTTTCATCTCTTACTAAAAATGAGCCCAAGCTTCCAAAACAGAAACATTAGCCTCAGTATGCGCTTTTATTTAAGGTCTTCATCTTTTGCCATTTTTAAAGCTGATCTCTGTGCAAATCTTTGCATGGGTTAAAGTCTTGTTGCTCATCAGAATTTCAGTCCACAAATGCAGCCAGAATGTGGGGCCTTGTCAATGACCAGCTCATTGTGAACATTGTTTTTTAGGAATTGCAGCTTTTTATAGACTTGACCAAGACAAATTTTTTTTTTATATGTGGGAAGCTATTTGAATGCTACTCAGACATGAGTTTTTGTGATGTTAATTTCTTCTCCATTTCAATATACTTTTTCTCTCTGAGTTTTATATCTGATAGTGAATACTATTCTTAGATTGTATCCAAGTCAAATGCTTGAGTAGGAGTTTTTATTCACTGGCTAGAAGAGTAGTTTCATGTTAGACTAAACAAGAAATGGTGACAAAGCAGCCAGATAAGCATTCAGCAATGTCAGCAAAACAAAGTGAATTTTCTTTTTCCATCCTCTGCTCTGCAGTCAAACTTCAGCAGGATTATTTAATCTGTGTAATAAAGATCATCTTGGTGTTTGAACTTGAAAAGTGTTTTAGTGAAGTGCCTGCTCCTTTCAGGATAATCAGCATGGCCAGACTTTCCAACTGCACCAATAATTTTCTTGATTCTTTTAGAGTTCATCAAGAGCAATGTTACAGTGTTCTGCCCTTACTTTTCATCTGGCTTGGTTTACTTGCAGAAGGAGGGAGTGTTGGATGCATCTGCTAGGGGGAAAAAAAAGTCTATCTGAGCACAATATACAGGGGTTTTTTTCCAATTCTCAACTTTTAGGCAGAGGAGTTGTTAGTCATTCCTGAGTAAAGAAGATACACAAATGAATTCCCTTGCTTTTGACAATTCTTGCCACTTAAGGATGGTGATTCTAAATACTATAGGCACTGTGCTTGAGTAAGCCATGGGTTACAGGATAGAGCAAGAAGATAAAAGTCTGATATTTAGCCCTAAGTTCATAAAAAATAGAATTGCTACAATAATTTCCAGTAAGATAAAATTTCCTGACTTTTTCTGTTGCAATGCCAAATTAATTTAGCCTAAGATAAGGATAAAACCATGTGTGACCATCTAAAAAAATCCTTGTGGCTTAGTTGGCAATGATCATAAATAAGACAATGGTATTTACCTGTAGGCTGACAGAATAATTCTCTTGCCATAATTGAGCCCACACTGGAAATTTAGGAAAACATAAATTTTATTTTGAAATAGAATTTATATAACATAATACTGAGTAAATGTTCATGAGCTTTTACAGGCATCACTTTACTTCATGACTGTATAACAATAGGTTTTATTGGTGATGCTGCTTATTGAAGCTGGTTTATTTGGAAGGACTGATTGCTATTCTTGTATTCTGTAAGAAGAGGAGAGAATCTTTCTGTAGTTCCAGCCTAGGGAAACACTGCTTCCTTTCTCTGTATGTGGCATATTTAAAACTGGTTAGAATATGGATGTCTCATTGGAAATACAAATATTTAATGGATACGAGAGGAGAGGGAAGTGATCATGCTGGAAAGGACAATTGTGTAGTTCACAGAAAAGATCTGTAAAGATTTTAAATAGAGTTTTTTGATTGTTTGGCTGCGTGTGGGGGAATGCTTAAAATGGTAAGAGCCATCTAGTCTGTTTTCTTCTTTTTGGCGTTCTGCCCACCAGAGGAACAGAGAGTGGGAGTGTTGTTATGGGACTGGTGACAACTTATAATGCAAAATGTATCAGAAAATCAGTCAGAGAACTCTTAACCAACCATTAATACCATGCCAGAGAAATGGCATCATGCTAGTGTGCCTAGCACAGTGTTTGAACCAGATGGAATCTTCCACTGGGAGAGTCAGCTTGTGATTGCTCACCAGAGGTTCTGATAGAAATATCAGAGTGTGTGTGGGGAGACTCTGCACATGTCCTAAACTATCTAGGGAGTTACAAGCAAGCAGCATCTTCCTCTTGAGCTTGTTTGTAAAATACACAGATTGTTTTGTTTGCTTGGGGCAAGGTACTGCCAAGAAGTTCCTTTTGACTCATCTCTAATTCTTTAGCCAAAAATACAGTAAGTATTCTTCAGTCTCAAAGTCATATCCTCTGTATTTTGTATTAATAAAATAATGCTTTTTAAGATGATGAATGAACTTGATCTAACAGCCTCACCATGAGTATTTTCTTAGACTGAGCAGGAAAAGTATGAAAGGACATGTAGCTGAGAGATTTCTTTCTCTGTACACACAGGTTGTTTCTGTCTGCAAGTTAAGGCAACTGCTCTGAGGGAGCAGATTTCAGTGTATGAATGTGTCAAAGTTTCCCTGCATTTTTCAAACCCACCATATTATTCAAATATTTCTTCAAAATTAACATTAAGATCAGCTGGTGTATACCACCATACCAAAAGTAATTATTTTCTGAGCTCTTTTTGAGTTCTTTTCTTAGTTTTCTTGTTGCTTTTACATTCCTGCATCTTGGGTTTTTCAGTATTCATTAGTATATGTTTTATTTTCCTGCTGTTCCCTCTCTATTAACTCCCTTCAGAGAGCAAACCATCCAGCAGAGTGATTGAGGAACAGCAGTATCCTATCATGAATATCATACATGTTAAATAAAATAAGGAAGCAGAGGACTCTTGCTGTTACTACTGATTTATTAAGTTCGCAAACTAATACTAATTTATTCAGCTTTTGTGTAATAAAGTGCCTACCTAGTTACCTGTCCATTTACCTAAGTATTCTCTTATAACATTCTTTTGTTACCATGCAGAAATATTTCAGTTGTCCTGTATCCTGTATTGTCAATCCTCTTCCACATTTAAATTGCATTTGCTCAGGATGTTGTGCTAGAATCTTACTATACTCCAAAATTTCTTATTGAGAAGCATGCACTTCATCTAAAGCCATAGATGAGATGTGATTTTAGAATTACCTTATTTTGTTGTGATTGCAGAGCCTCAGGGTCAATAACACTGTTAGTCAAAAATCATATTCAGGCATGTGTTTAATGACGTGTAAAAAATAAATGATGTGTTCTGAGAAGGGGAAGTTTGTAGTTTTTGTAAATGTTTGGTAATGTGCTACAAAATATGAAAATATGGCAGTAATATTTGCAAAGAATAATTTGAAAATCAGTGTTTGACACTGTTTGGACTATTTTTCGTGTTATATAAATGATGCTGCATGGTGCAGCTGTTTTGGAAGTCTTGTAAAATGCAGTGGGACAACTTAAACATGAGTCACATGCTAATTTTTTTTGCTGATTTTGCTGAAGAAGTGCTTTGGGGTTTTTTTTGGTCCCTTGTTTCCCTGATAATTAGTTAAAATAATTATTTGGTCTGGGGGAGTTTATCACACAAGCCAGCTGAAAACTACAAAAAGCCACAAAAGCTGAGTTGAGTCTATCCCTGGGGATGTATAAGCCTTTTTCCTCCCTCAGTTTGCTTATGCTTGTCACAGGTGTAACTTTTTCAAAGAAAAGATTCAGGGATGATGAACGTTTGGATGTTTTGCCTGAAGAAGTAACCACAGCACCCAATCCAATGTCTCACAATGTACTAGAAAAAGTTGAAGGGGAAAGTGCAAACGGCTTGGAGCTGCAAATACCAAATTAATTGGCATTTATGAAATAAAAAGTGATATTTTTTGATTTTTTTTTTAAATCTGTGGAGACATGGAACTTCTGTATCTTTACCTGTAATAGTATCATGTAGTCTTCTTCACCTGAAGATTTTCCTGCATTCTGTGGTTTAAAGTCTTGTTTGTGATCTATCATTATCATTATCATTATCATTATCATTATCATTATCGTTATCATTATCAATTATCATTATTATTTTTATTGTGCCACTGGCGCAGTTTTCATAGGGTTCAGATGAAACCTGTCTCTTATATGGGATCTTTGCATTGCAGAAGCATTCTTCTTTTCAGGGATGAATCTGAAACCTTGTTCCCAACATTGTCAGTTCAGCCAGATGTTAAATTTCTGTATTCTGTTAATTTTGCCAGTCTGGCATTGTATAAGCTGTGTGAGGTCTCTGAAATCACACTGCTTTACATCTGTGTTGTCATACTCTGGTGGAGGGATTACAAATGATTCCCTCACACCAGGGTAAGGGAACTGATCATACCCATGCTTAGCATACCCTATCTGCAGAGAATATAATTTGAAGCCTCAAACTTTGAAGTATTCCCATAAGAATATTCTCTCCTAAATCCTTTTTGGCTTGGCACCTTTATTGTAAATTAGTATCTTCAGTGTTAATGCTTATGATATGGTCAACTCTCCTTGAGAATTAAGGGAATTCTGAAATGGCAGAAACTCAACTCTATTGGAATTAGAGTTCATACGTGTTCAATATTTACTAAGCAGGTCTTTGAAACATATTTTTTCCCAACAATTCCATGTTGACAATTACAAAAAAAGAGATAAAGTACTGTATCTCTGCATCCTTCAGAACTTATTTTTGCTAAAAATAAAATTTTCATCATCTGAGATCTTAAAATTGGTGTTTTGATTGTAAGTGTTCCTTGTTTTAGTAACGTCACAAGCTCCCGACACGAGATCCTGTTAATCTTATTATTTCTGGAATAGCTTAACATGGGTGTCTTCCTGGTTTCAGAACCCTCAGAATTCTTTAGAGTCCTTTAAGTCCCAACTGGAGAGATTGAATTTGCTGATGTGATTGCTATTCATGTAATTTTTTTTTCCCTTCTTAGAACAGCTGACAGCCTTTCTCTGCAGTACCAAGTTTCTGGCTGTAGAAGCAGGTGTTCATGTTTAAAATGCAGGCATTATAAAATTATGGATTGTTGAGCAGTGACCTGCTTAAGGCTCTGCATTATTAATTCTCATTACTTACTATTGATGGTTTTCTTATGCACAGATTTTAGAGCTACTGAACACCAGTTTTGAAATTAGGAAGCCCTTATAAAGCTTGGAACCATCTCAGTCAATGACAAGCCCACTTTTTTCAAAGCTCATTAATAGTGACTTGCAGAGCAACAACTGATGTAATAATGGGTGTGTATAAACAAATCACTCGTTTCCTGGCAGATATTCTCATACCCCTGCCTTGCTTTCATTGCTATCAGATTTCCTTACAGATTTTTATTTTTTTCATTTCAAAATTCTCCTTTGGTTCCCGTAACGAGCCTGCATAAGAGTCATGTGTATGTATAATCACATACAAGTATTTCTGGCATTTGTCTAGCCTAGTCACAACATATACTGGATTTCAGAACTGGTGTGCAGAACATTTATAAACAAAATCACAGTTGTTATGGGCAGTCATATGGTACTCTAAGACAACAAGAGACTGTTTCATCATTTGGTTTTACCTCTTGTGTATCGCAAATCATTTTCAATTTTCAGTAAAAGCAGAAAGTGCCTTTAATGAAGGTTTTTTGGGTGGAAAAGTCCTGTCCAGTTAGTGCTTGAGTCCCAAATGGTAGTCTTTATTTCTTCTTTTTTATTCCTTCTTTTGCAGCAAAAAGCAGAGCATAGCTGTAAGTTGATCTGAGCACCAAGGAGAAATCTACTGCTTTGGCTATCCTCCATATGATACTTGTTCAAGGTATTTGACCCACAAGTGCTCAGTGCCCTTTCCCTGACACAATGGATTTTGTCTGTGTGCACAGCAGGACTGTGTGTAAAGCCCTGCAGTATGGAAGACAGGTTCTGGAAGTCCACTGAGGCCAGCAGACCCATTCACACCGTCCTCACCTGAACCTGCATGTGGGGACAGCCTGCTCATTAGTTCAGGACCAGTCCTATTCTTGGCCACTGCTTTCTCATTGGTATCTCCTTTTGGTAGGAGAAAGATTATTGATCATCTGTAAAGCTTGTCCATACAGATAGGAAGTCATGAGGGATAATAATGTGGAACCTTAAGCAGGTTACTGCCCAAAAATCCATAACTTTATAATGCCAGCATTTTAAACTTCAACACCTGCTTCTATAGGCAGAAACTTGGTACAGCAGAGAAAGGATGTCAGCTGTTCTAAGAAAGGAAAAAACCACAAACCATGAATAGCAAACATATCAGCAAATTCAGTCCCTCCAGCTGGGACTTACCTGAGGGGAAGGAATCCCAGGAGACAGTGTCCAAAGCCTTGATAAAGTTGAGGTGGACATCTGCCAGTCCTCTCTCATCTACCAAGCTAATCCCCACTGAAGAAGATTTTAGGCTTATTAAGCATGATTTCCCCTTCATAAATCCATGTTGACCACTCCCAATGACATTCATGTGTCTGAAAATAATTTTCAAGATTAAGTCCTCCATCACCTTGCTGTGAACTGGTCTGTTGCCTAGATTCTTCTTGCCTTTCTTGGAGAAGGTGACACTTATTTTCTTCTGATCATGGGGAATCTCTCCTGATCACCATAACCTTTCAAAAATATTTAAGAGTGGTCTTGCAACTTCATCAGCCAGCTTTGTCAACATCCATAGATTTCTGTCAGGCTCCATGGACTTACATATATTCAGTTATTCCACTGAGGTGAAGCCTTCCTTGCATCTAGGCATGATTAGACCATCAGTTCCATTGTGTTTCTGGTAAATATGCAATCAACATTACCCCCTCCTCTTAATGTAGAAATTCACAAATATATAAACTCATGAGACTCCAGCAACCTTTTCTGCTCTTTTATCAAAGACCTTCCTTAAGAGATAACTTAAACTTTACTTTCAGAAGCATTTCATAATATTCATGTTATTAAAATGTTATTAGAAGTAGTTACACAGAAAAGCTTCAGATACAGAAAAAAAAACACTACTGTAATAAAGACTATTAGGATAATGTTTTGGTCAAATCCTTATTGGCTTTCTTTTTAAAGAATTTTTAAAGAATTTTTTTAAAATTCCCAACATAACTGTATTGAGACAGCCAAGAGTTGTCCTGTATATTTTTTGATTACCCATTAAAATTCAACTAGAAAGAGAAAAAAAAAAATCTGCAGAAATCTCACAAATACCTTTGTAGGATGAACATCAGACAAGGGTCACAAGGATCAAGAAAGAAGGAACAAGATTCAGACCAGAGATCCATACAGTTTTCATTAACTGAGCTGCTACTTCTAACTCCTTTTTGTCATTCAAAGGGCGCTGCAGACACTACTTAAAACACAGGATGGTTTGGGATTCCTTCTGTGTCCTGTGAAATCCTAACAGACCAACTGAAAAATTATGAGTAGTAGATAGTGAGGTGGGTTAAAATCTTGCTGAATGCTTGTGAATTTCTCAGCATTTGAACTGGAGTGTCTACAATAATTTGTCTGCCCTATTTTTTTGAGAGACAGGAGTGAAGTGGAGCGTGGTCTGAGGAGAATAGTTTCTCTGCAAAAGCCTTAGTTGTTTCAAGCCAGAACTACAAGTATTTTGACAGTTATTCATTGGATGAAGGCAGAGAGAATTAATTGTTCTGTTCTAAATCCAGGACATCTTTGTTGCACTTTATTAGGATTATTTTGACTTCTGGCAACCCACAAAGTGAATATTCAAAAATGTTTAGTTTAATGATTTTAAGTATTACTTTACAGAAATCTGCCGACTATAGTAAATTTCTTCATCACAATGTTAAAAAGGAAGTAAGAAAAATTTATAATGCAACAGAAGGGCTAGTACCCTTATATCAAAGAAGCAGAACAAGCATAAAATAAATGGTGGAAGACAAGCATGTAGGGGACATGCTGGTGACTAAATAGAATTTTTCCTGTGTTTTTAGAAAAGGAAAAGGTAAGATGAATGAAAAAGAAAGATTAACTTAGGCTCACATAACCAGGTGGATATATTTGTAATACTCATTTTGAATATGACAATCTCAGGGCAGTTGTTTTATGCACATTTTTGTGTCCTGATTTTAATATTCATCCAGCCATGCGTGCCCTGCAGGGGAGAACCCTGACCCATGCCTGAAGTTGTTACTTTTGACTTCATTCTTTTGGTCAGTGTTGGAGAAGATAAAAGCTCTCTCTGTCTCTGTCTCCCTTGCCCCAACCCCTTCCCTCCATTAGCCTGATAATGCGTTGAGAAACAGTTGGCAGCTTTGTAAGTTGTTTTGAAAGCTAAAAAAACTCTTTTTGTACCTTAGAGACTAAATACTATTTGTGAAATAAGTGATGCTGTACGCTTTGTCAGTTTATTGGCTGCTATCTCACATGCTCTTTTGGAAAATCCCTATAGTCCCTATGCCCTTCTTCCCACCAATCCCTTCCCCTACTTGCACACTACAGAAGATACCTCTAGTTTTTCTATTGTCATGTTACTTGAAGAGCTTTTGTCTTTTAGCATCCAAATGCTGTTCCCATGGGACCTTGTAGAAATTGTTCACCCTGACTCATGTGAAACTGAACTAAATCTCTTCTGATCAAAAGAGTTTAAAACTGTTTTTCTGAGAAAATGATGTCTGACACTGTAATTTCCATTTGAAAACAGCTAACATCTGTGGAAAGTGCATAACCAATGCCTGAGGAATTTCTGCGAATTAAGTCCATGTCATGTTTGACTTTTTTTCAGTTCTCCTATAGAAGAAAAGGGAGGGTGGGGGGAACAGGGGAAAGAAGCCTCTGACCCAAGACTGAGCTAATTTTGGTTTCAGCATACCCTGAGAGTATCAAAAGGTTGTCTTTCTTTCTGCTGTTTTTCTCTATTTTTGGGACTGCTCTGCACTTGCAGCACTTGTTCCCTTGTCACTGGTTCACTGAGGGTGAGCCAACATCTTGAATACTGAGTTAAGAATTAGTTGATTCAGTAGATTAACTCCATGTTTGTACTGCTTGCACGATACCACTGATGCTGTGGGATTTTCCCCTTAACTACTTTGACTCATCATTGCCCACAGATTTTTAGGGATGTGGCAGAAGACAGAACATTTTGCTGTTAAAGGAAAGGCTTGCTGCAAGATGTATGCCTGTATACTTGTGTGTAGTTAATCAAAAGGCTTATCTCCATCAACTAAATGATTCCAGTAGCCAAGGCTGGGTTGGAATTTGGTACAGTAGTAGAACTGATGTGCATTATGTTATTCTGTAACATTTTTGTACCATTCCAGGAGTTCTGTTTGCAGACCTCTGAGAGCTTTTGATGCCCTTTTATGTTCAAATTTTCTAAACCAAATCTCCTGGTATGATTAGAATTGTTATAAATTATCCAGGGGAATGCAAGCTCTTTAGCTGTTCTGATACAATCCAAAGGCTAGACACATCCCACTAGTAATCTGAAGTTTTGAGTACTTTCCTGAGTTGGCTAGGGAAACATCCACAGGGAAGCACCTACACTGCTCTAATTGATAAGTGATTTCATCATGAAATGAGAATGGGATCCATTCTGATTGGGCAAATCTTGACTTCTTTGAATACCAATTATTTTGCACATTTGTCTTTTCATTTTCTCCTCAAATTAAACTAGGAAATTGTGGTACTTTAATTCTTTTCTGCCTTTACAGACTGAAGAGTTTTCTTACAATGTGTTATTCTTTTCTTTTTAAGTTTGGTGGTTTATCTTACTCCACACTCAAAGCAGGAAATGTTCTCTGTTTGTCAATTCTTTTTTAAAGCTCCTCTGTGCAAAAGTAAGTTTAGCATCTGCTTATGACGATAAGAGTGGCACATGTGAGATCAGAATATATTTCCAGTTTCACAGGTATGTGATTATGAGTGAAAGGAGATTTAGATCCATTTGAGGACTACTACTGCTCCTGATCTGGAATGCACAGATTTGTAGTTAAGATTCAGAGGTTCACTTTCTCAAATTAAGCCAGTAAGTAGCTTTTAACTAAAATAAAAAGGGATATTTTTTCCCCTGTGCACTGGAGAGAGTATAGCAAAATATTTGCAACTTGAAGAGGAAGGAAATGATGACACATGAATGAATCAAACCCACAAATTATCTTCATATTCTCTCTTACTTGCAATTACAAGATTAAAATTGAAAATCAATACAATGGTGAGCAGCCATATGTTAATGTTTCTTCCATATGTCTTCAACTACTATTTCTCATCATTGAATAATTTGCTTTTTCATTGGTGTAGCAGATACAGAACTCATTTAAAAATAAGTTTTTATGCTAATTGACACAAATGTATTAATATTTTTGTTTGGAACAAATGTAATTTGTCATCCATGAAGTGTCCCAAAGTTCTTATTTTCTTGTTAGGCTAGGGGATAATCATGTATGTGGTTGTAACGTGGCTTCTTGTACCTTGCCAGTGAGGGCTTTATATGTCATGTAATAGTCACCCAGAAGATTTTTTTTTTATGGTGTTTTGTGGGGTTTTTGTAATTTGAGAGCAGGTCAGGGTCCTCTGCAAACATCTCTGTGGTGAACTGGCAGTGACTGCAGCCAGGTGTCAACCTCTAAAACGAGCACGGTGCTCAGAGCTCTCATTTGTCTGCAGTGAACAAGGATGAACAGCTTGGCAGAGGAAGTCTCCTTTCTTGGAGAATATCCTTACACTTTATGACTGATGCAAACTGGCAGAATACAGTTACTGAACTAGTAAAGTATTTGTCTAGTGATTAAACAGGAATTCATAGTTGAGGGTCATCTGGCACTCTGTGCTCAATTCAGGAATGCTTCAAAATTGTCCTACTCAGTGCTGTCAACCTCCCTTTGAATATACAGAAACAATAATTTTGCAGGAAAAGGTTTTGAAAGGAGCTCTCTAACATGCGTGCATCTTTCTGTGTGTTTACTTGTGTTTGCTGTAACAGAAACACAGATATTATTTGATAAATAGTGGTATCAACTATTACAAAAATACCTCACTGTTGCACAAGAAGAGATTTCCAAAATGTGCTATTACAACTGGGTGTACTCCAGAGAGTGTCCATGTCTCTGTAGCAGTTCCCAGCTCTTACAGACAGTCTGAGCTCTTGAAAATTTGCACTTTGGACACTATATCTATGTTCCTTGAAAGTCTTTCAAGATCCTGAGGTACAGCCAGGTTCAAGAGGTTCTACATAGCTTCATAAAACAAAATCCAATTTTATGTGAAAGAAAAGTCTTACAGGATTTTAAACTAGCTAAGAATTCAGAATTCAGTTTCCCTGCTCTTCAAATTATGAGACAGTTCCCAAACTCTAGGTTTTCCAAATATTAAGGGGTTTGTTCTGGACATGTGATGTTTTAAGCCTTCTGGGTTGCATGTACTTTTTCATTTGGTGTAAGGGAGACTGCTGAATTTCTTTAGAAGAATTTCTTTCTATACTGTCAATAGTATTTTAAACTTTAGAAACTACAGAAAAGATTGTGTTCTCCAAATCAATATTTACTTTTCATGCTGTGAAGTACACTGGTTTCATTTTTACACACACACACACACACACACACACACACATATATTATATATGTAATTATGGATGTTATGGATGCCTGGAAAGAGACTCTTCTGCTCATCCCCCACTTAATTTTGTTGATGTGATGGGAATGTTTTGGGTAGCACAGCTGGATTCTTCTAAGATGGAACTGAATTGGAAGGTAAGATCCACCTTATAGGATGTAACCCTCTATAGTCACTTGGGTTTGCATGGCTTGGTTTTTGGTAGCTGGGGGGTGCAGGATAAACTCACAACACCACCACTGGTCATTTGGTCCACAGAACCAGGTTAAGACCAGTACTAAGTAATTGTTGTTCTGTCTTGAACCTAAAGCAAGGATGTCAGGCCTGATGCACTGTTTGACTGTACAAAGACATTTCTTTTGGGCTGTGTTTTTTGCAAAAGCTAAGAACAGTCCTTGACATAAAAGAAATTTTCTAACACACATTTGAGAGCTACCTGCTGGAAATGTGCAGTTGCTGTTCATTTTTGAAGTGAAACATAGCCCCTTTTTTATAGATGAAATAATGTGCTGTGACTATAATGTTGTAGAGTTGTTTTGATTAGATTTACAGTTGTTAAATACTTGCTGCAAGAGTGTCACGCAAATAATCTTGTTCTAAAAACAGCATTTAGAGTTTATTTAATCCTGGGTTCAGTTTGCTTCAAATAAATTGTACATTCACTGTTACTTTAATCTTCATGTAATATAACTTCCTATTTTTTACTCCCTGGATACAGGAGGGCAATTACAACAAGTAAATATATGAATTTCATATTAATATGTACAAGTTCTTTATAATAAATGTACTGTGTGCTTTAGAATGTGTTTCTATTGCTCATTAGCTGACTTTTTCATCTTAAAATGAAGTGTATAGTTCATAGTGGTTTTTATATGTTTAAATTCTGTGCACAGTAGTGACAAAGACACTCGAATGCTATTCACAGTATTCTGACCTAGATAAGCCTGCTGATGTTGAGTGCAAACTAATGCAGCCAAATTCAGCCAAAAAGTTTTTGGAAGATGTGTTTTAGGCCAAAATGACTCATAAGGAGAGAGGAAAAAACATGAATTATTTCCCTCCTGTCTTTGCATGCATTCATCAAATCTGTGCATCCTAGCCAAAGAACTAATTTTCTTATGCCAAGAAAATAATATCTTTTTAATAAAACTAAGAATCTGGTCGTCTTCCTCCATATAACTTTGAGATGACTTCTCTGCTTTTCACAAAAGTTAACAGTGTTTTGTTTTTATTATTTGCTCTAGTTTTTGCAGGGCTTCCCCTGGCTTTTTGTCAGAATATTTGAAAGATTGTTGTAGAGAAAGGGAGGAGGGAAAAGGGAAATAAGGACAGTTTAAGGCTGCACCTGCTGTCTCTGGCGTGGACCAGATTCAGTATTGAGTTGCATTTAATTCAGTGCCCCCACTGTAGCGAGACAGAACTTAAACTTTTTTTTTTTTTTTTTTTTTCCTGTGATGAATTGAGCTGGCAGCCATAGGGAGGATAAATTTTTCTTTCTTTTAAGTAAAAGAGGACAGGCATCAGCCTCGTACGCTTTTGTGCATTGCCTTGATCCAAGTGCAGCTCGCTGTCTCCCTCCATTCTGCCCTTGGAGCTTATGCTGGGGGCGCCACGAAATAAATTGGGAAAAAGCCCAACCCACGGGCAGAACCAGCGGCGCTCGGGAGGGTACACGGGGAGCAGTTTGAGCAGCAGCTGTGTTCGCAATCCTTCCCCTCTCGGGGAGATGCGGATTGTGCTGTGCAGGGCGCATCTCGTCCTGCTGGGGCTGCAGCGGGCTCGAGCCCTGCGGAGGGAGGGAGGGAGGGAAGGAAGGAGGGAGGGAGGGAGGGAGGGAAATGAGGGAGGGAGGGAGGGAAATGAGGGAGGGAGGGAGGGAAATGAGGGAGGGAAATGAGGGAGGGAGGGAGGGAAATGAGGGAGGGAGGGAGGGAGCTCCGCAGGGCGCTGCGGGCACAGCTGGCCCGGCCGGGCGGCGACGCGGCCACTGCTCCTGCCGTCCCCGCTGTCCCCGCTAGCCCCGTTTTCCCCGCTGTCCCCACTGTCCCCTCCATCCCCCTGTCCCCTCCATCCCCGCTGTCCCCTCCATCCCCTCTGTCCCCACTGTCCCCGCTGTCCCGGGGCTGCGCCCTGGCGGCCGCGGGCGACAGCGCCCGGAGCGCTCGGGGCGGGATCCCCCGGGAGCTGGAACGCTGGGAAGGCCAGCTAAGAGGCGAGGGTTAATGCCCAGGGCACAGAAAACTGGTAGATGTACTGAGAAGTAAGGAAGCATCTCTCTTTGAGCCAGAAGCGTTTGATTGGAATGTGGCTGAGCAATGAGGAATCGGTAGCATAAGGGCATAGTAGATTGTCCTGTGGCAATAATCCAAAATAAACTGACTCTGTATCAGATATGTGATATGACACGTGGTATGTGGTATTTATTCCTGTACAAACCCACTATAATATAACTTGGCAAACATCAGAGAAGTCAATCACTGGCACTTCTTTGTTATCTTCAGAGGTGAGTGCTTCTGCAGAGCTGTGATACGGAGAGATCTCTCTTCTTCAAAATAGAATTGCCAATGGCATCAACATTCATGTTCTAAATGTATGAGCAGATTTTGTATCCTATCCTAGTGTATAGTAATAGACTCCAGACTTCACATCTGAGTTCACTAATCTGGACTGTGATCTTACATTATCTTTACAAATCAGAACACATTGTGGAAAGAGACTGAAAGAGACCAGCAGGTGCTGACTTCTGTGAGGGAAGATTGTGATGGAGTATTGAAAGACCAAGACTCGGTACAGCATGGATTATGAAGCCCACCTTCCAAAGCAATCTGGGACAGGACTGGTGCTTAAAGTCTTCGTTCATATTTTAAGCATGTATAGAATAATTATAATTGAGGATAATTTCAGCTATCCAAAATTCATTGTAATCACAGGAAAAATCAATATATGCTGAGATATTTTTGATTCATGCAGTCACTTTGTTAAAGACTCATTACTGTAAAGCACCTTTTTGTGTTTTCTTCTTTGCCTGCACTTCAAGTTAATCAGTTCATGTTTAGGCAGACAGTGAGAAGTATTTAAAGATATGATGGCAGGAAAGGCAGAGATGGAAGATGTTTGGAAGGAATGTTCTGGGGTAATCCAATAACAGAGAGGCTGTAATTGTGTTAATTATCTCAAATGGTACAGATGCGTTGATGAAAAAGGAGAATAAGGTCGTTTTCTTACAGACAGAAGCAATGTCTTCAGCACTTAGTAATTACATAGTACTTCAAATGCCAGGCTAAGTTTTTGCTCCAGAGGCTTGATGAGGTTGGGCAAATTTATTTGTGTTAAGATGTAACAATGAAGGGAAAGCCTTCAGGTGAGGAACCCATTTGATGTGTTGAGTGTTTGTCATGGAATACTGCCAGGAGCCAGGGAAAAAGAAGCCTTGAAGCCTTGCCTTCCTCAGGCTTTACAAGGACAAGAAGTTACAACCATGATTTGACACCTGCAGGGTGCATGAGAGCCATGTGAGTGGAACACGGGGGCTCCCCTTCTTTTTGTGCAACCTCTCCTCTGATTTCCTCCACCCCAGTCACAAAACACTCACACGGCTCTCGCGCACCCTGCAGGTGTATAATCACTGTTGTAACTTCTTGTCCTTGTAAAGCCTGAGGAAGGCAAGGCTTCAAGGCTGCTTTTTCCCGGGTTCCCAGCAGTATCCCCCAACAAGTGTTTGCTTAAAGAAGCTGTTTTCTAGACAGTGTTTTAAAATATAAATTGTAGAACACATAATGTGTTTTATGGAGTGCACATCTACCCAGGTGGTTCACAGAGACTGTGATCAACTCCGTGGCCAGCTGTTGGATGCTTGGGCTCAGAGGACAGTAGGCAGTGGATCCTACACTACAGATGAGGGTAAAAAGTGGAGCACCATAGATGGTTATCTTAGGACCTATCTGTTTAACATCTTTGTCAGTAACCTGGAGTGACAGAATAGACTCTTGTCAGGATTTCAGGTGACGCAAATTTGGATGATCACTTGATACTCTTTAGGGCAGGGCTGCCATTCAGAGGCACCTCACCACACTGGAGGAATGGGCTGACAGGGACATCATGAAATTCAAAAAGTACACCTGTAAAGTCCTGTATCTGTATGGGAGTAACCCCTGCAGTGATACAGGCTGGGGACTGACTGGTTGGGAGCAGCCTTGGTGAAAAGAATTGGAGATCTTGGTGGACAGAAGGCTGCACAGGAGCCAGCAGTGGGTCCTGGCAGCAAGGCAGGTCAGCAGTGTCCTGGGCTGTATGAACAGGAACGTGGCCAGAAGATTGAGGGAAGCCATTTCCCCCCACTGCTCACCACTTGGTGAATTAGGTATTTAGACAGCATCCAGTGCTGGTCTCTTACCCCACCCCAAATTCAGAACAGACAACAATGAACTGGAGCAAGTCTAGAGAAGGGCAACCAAGATGGTCAGGGTCTTTGAAAAAAGGCTGAGTGTTGAGATGCATGTTTCTTTTATTAAGTTCATAGTTAGAAGTGTTAATAATCTGTTCCAGTTAGCCCCAGTGTTTTCTCCAAGTTGGTTTGCCCCTAAGTTTCATCCACCCCTGAAGCTGCCCTGTATGGTATTCCCCACCCCTTGTTCCAGTTCCTTCACTATCTGTTATTGTAACCCTGCCCCTTTTTCTTGAACAGGGTATGTTCATTCCCTGTCATTCCCACCCTGGGCCAATCCCTGGTTGCTCTGCCCCCTTGGAAATCCCCTTTGACCCTTTCTCCTCCCTATTTCCCTTATTGGTTTGTGCTTTGTAAGACCCTGCCCTTCACTCTCCCCCTAAGGATTCCTTATTGATTGTTTGTATCCACTCAGCAGTGTGTCCCTGTGTTTAACCCCGGGCACGGCAGGGCTTGGGGATGTTTTGCTCCTGGTGCCTTCAAATGGGAGGAGGGTTTAGTAGGCACCTCAGCAGCTCAGAGCCTTGCTCTTCTGCCTCGACTGATCCCTGGTGCTGGTCAGATATCCTACACTGCTGAGCAGGTGGCTGGAAAGGTTCTGCCTTCAGTGAATCCCACACTGAGGTAGTTCCCCACACCTGGCGTGGTGCCGGTGTCTCCCTTGAGCCAGCCCAGACTCCAGTGGGAGGGAATGGGACAAGGGAACTTAGCAGCCCTTACAGTGTTTCCCAAGAGGTGGCCAAGAACATGGAGCTAGGTTCTTCACATTGCTGTGTGGTGGGAGCATGAGAGAAAACAGGCATGGCATAAACAGGGGTGGTTTAGACTGGTTGTAAGAAAAAATGTTTTTCCTCCATGTGGATGATCAGGCGTTGCACCAGGAGTGACACTCTACAGAGTTCTGCCTTGGAGTCAGTCAAAACCTTACTGTTAAAAAATAAATTTCAAAGGCAAAATCAACCCCAAATAAAATAATACAAAATCTCAATTGCGGGGAGGAGTGGCACTATTGAAAACGTGGGATTGTTGGTTGGTTCTTCATGTGGCAGGTCATGATAATGTTACCAAAACTGCAGAACTGAGTGTACCAAGTTATTTGCATTACAAAGGGAACAGTAAGATAAGTCAATACGTAATAGAGAAATTAAATAAATGAGATTTTTTTATTTCACTCTGTGTTGTACAGAATTTTGGTGAAATCTAACATTGCCTGCTAGAAAAGATGAGTCACTGTCTGAAATTACAAGTGTTAAATGAGTGAGTGCTGAAAGAGTTTAAACTGTGTAAAACATCACAAGAACCAGCTATTCTGTCCATTCCTTTTCACTGAATTTCTTCCTTTCACTTTGTCTCAGATTACATTAATTTGGAAATCTGGAAATCAGTTCGGAGTAAGGACTCTGGAATGCACTGTCTTTGTCACTTTTATTCTATTAAATGAATGTGTCTTTGGCTAATAGACTAATTAATGTATGAACCCCATATTTTTGATAGCATGAAAGCTCAAATATTTGCTTATCAAAATGAGAATGGAGTATTGGAAAAGAAATAAGTACAGATTTCTAGAAAGTAAATATCTTCTTTTTTCTTCTTTTTTCTTCTTTTTTCCTCTTTTTTCTTCTTTTTTTCTTCTTTCTTCTTCTTTTTTCTTCTTTTTTTTCTTTTTTCTTCTTTTTTCTTTTCTGAACAGCACATCTGAAAGAATGTTCTTTGGCATCTCTTTGTTCCTGAAGGCCTTTAGAGGAGATCCCATGATGTTTGCAAAAAAAAGAGTCCAATAATTGAGTCATCCATAAGAGAATGAAAATTAAAATTAACATTTATATAGCACATTTAATGAAAAAGAGACTCCACAGATAATTGACAAGCACTGCTGAAATGTTAGTATCAACCAAAAGTGTTCTGAGAAAAGACAGACCAAGTGCACTGTGAGTAAGTACTTACTCTTGGAAGTTCCACATGGCATTATTGTGGTTTTCAAAGTGAAGACAGGATTTTGTTTTTTAAGTTACTCTTTGCATACTCTTTCTGCTTTAAATTGGAACAACAAGGAGTGGAGGCACCTTGGCTTTTGCTTGTCAAAATAATCAGGAATGATACGGGAATTGGGACTGAGCCTGAATCTCAACAAAAGCATATTCGTATCTGGGGAAAAAAAAGTTAAATCTTGTCTCCTGCTCTTCTTGCTCCTGTTCCTCCAACTTTTTCTTCCCATACTTTTGTTTGCTTTGTTCTTCCTGGTCTGGGAACTGTTAAAATAGGACTAGAAAAGCTGTGCTTTGCTCCCAGATGTGCCATTTTTGAGATCTAACCCACAGAGAATCAGTTGAAATTGAGGTAAGCAGGTAACTTTTGAGTGCTTGACTTTGTTACTTAAACATTAATTTGGTGCTGAAAAGGAGGAGTCACTAGAGGATCAGAGGGGTTTTCTCCTGTTTTATGTTTGAGACTTTTCATCACTGCTCTTAGCTCAATACTCTTGCCTTTTATGTTAAAGGTGTAACCCCAAACTGTCATTAACTGGATCTTCCTTGTTTAATATTTTCCTTTTGAGGAGTCAAAGAATGGGTAATGTACTTCCAGGTTTGTGTGAATGAGAGAAACCTGAGGAATGTGCTGGGTTTGATAACTTTGTGAATGGAAATCAGATTCTCTCTGTTTCAATGGAGACTGTGAAGCAGGTCTCCAACAAGAGGAGAAATCGGATACCTGAACAGCATTACAGAAGCATCCAGCAGTGCAGGATAATGTTTGAAGTCCCAGGAACTCCCTTATGTTCCCATGTTTAGTTTTGCACTGAAGTAATCAACATCCATTGAAATGGTGGGAGGATTTAGGAAAAAGGAAAGCAGAAGCTCACTATGTTTGGTTGGTTGGTTGGTTGGTTGGTTGGTTGGTTGGTTGGTTGGTTGGTTGGTTGGGATTTTTCATTTTTCATGTACCAGAGGTTTCTTAGGAAATGTTAGTCCTGCAAGAAAAGAAGTGGACAAAATCAGTGATTATCTATTTATCATCTATGGATGGTGCAGATGAGAGGAGCATATTAGAAAACTATAAAAGAATATTGTATAACTCATTTTTGTGCTCCTAACATATATTTAATAGAAAGTTACACTTGCAGCTTATACCAAAATTGTCCCTGATGAAGCATATTCTAATAATAATAAGACAGAAGAAAATGCATTTTGCTGGGCTGGAAAGAGCTGTGTTCTACAGGATCAAAGGGAAAGGGACCTGCATAGTTTGCCAGAGTCCCAAGAGGAAGGTTAGATGTCTATATGGAACACCTAAGCAGAGAAGACATGGTTGGATAATGCACCAAGGAGAAAGAAGTAAGTGGCAGCACAGAAGCAAGTAGTTGTGAAAGCAGGGATAGGACTATATTTATCTGTGAGAGGGGTTTTGAGGTAGGCAAATAATAATTATGTTTGTTTCACTGAGATTTTTCTGAGTAGAAGTTGTCCTTCATGTCTTTTTTTGGAAGGTGTTGTGTAATCCTTTGAAGAAAAACGAATTTGCCATAAGACAAATAGGAGGGTCCAGTTTGCACTAATACAAAGACAGCTCTGTGTGACCATGGAGCAATTTTTCCCATTACTCCTCCCAAGAGACAGTTACATCAAATGATTGATTTCTTATTTTTTAATTTTGAAGGCAAAAAAAAAAAATAGAATATGATTTCTGCAGCATTTTTAAAAATAGTACTTCAACCTAAAAAATAAAATAAGGATGCCATGTTTGCTCTCTCTATCCATCTTTCTGCCATTTGACACTCTTGGTGTGGTGTTTTGTGAGACCCTTGTCTACCTGTATGGCCTTTTAAGCATCTTCTCATCTCATTCAAATTGTATCTGTCTCATTTATTTGTTCAGAGTGTTCATATTCAAGACCTAAATCCTCCCAAAGATCCTTCAGGCAATAGTGTTTGGGGATTTTTTGGGGGTTTGTCTCAAATATTGACTTTCAAGTTGCTCTTCCTAGATTTGAGTTAGTGAATAATAAAAACATTTCCTTATGTCCAAATTCAGATAGTATGATGAGTCTGGAATGTCCATATTGATTGGAAGAGCTTGGAATTCATCAGGTTTGTCTCTAAGACAATGATTGCTGGTTGCTGTTGTGAAGTTCTTCCTGAATTACAGCAAACACAGGGTCTTTTTAAATGCAAGATTAATCTGATCTTTAAGAAATGCCCCTGTATTCTTCAAGGTATTACCTTTTTATTTTAAACTACTTGTTTCTAACCCAGGTACAAGTGCTGTGATTTTCCCTGTTTATAAACTCTGTGGGAGCAGAACAATATCAGGTCCAGTCAAGCAGGGAGCAGACTGAGCATACTGAAGAACTTCACATATTGTAAGCAAGAGTTATGTTTAGATTTGGTTGTTGATGATTCTTTTGGGTTTGGTTTTGCTTAGATTTTCTTTGGTTTTTTTGGTTTGTTTGTTTTTTTTCCTCCCTCGGATTCGGATTTTCTTTGTTTGTTGGGTTTTTCCTTGTTTGATTTTTTGGTTTTATTTTTAGGGGGAGAGAGATATCACTACTTAGTTGAATAGATTTAATCTCTTTGGAAACTTTTCCAGATACTGAGACTAAATTCTTCCTTACTGCTTCCTTTTCTTCTGCTTTACCCTTTCCTTCCCATCTTCTCACTTGTGAGGGGACCAAGTGCTGGGCTTACTTGGCTTGTTGTAATCATGGAGTGCAACAGCTTTTAATGTAAAAATAGAATTTCTTTTCTAATTTAACTTATGTAACTGGTGAGAAGATCACCCTGGAATGAGAAGCATTGCTTTATTACTTTCAATATGCATTGTACCTATTAACTCACCAGACACTTATGAAAAGGAAAATTATAAAGTATTTTTAAATTGTCAGCACTAGATACAAGTGAAAAAATGGCATTCAGATTTTTCAAGTCCAGTTCTTTTGCTGGATAAATATTTACAATTCCTGTTTATAATGTCATGTCAAATTAAACTAGTATTTATTTTGCCTGGATGAGAGCCACAAGTAGCCTGAATTAACCTTAAGAAAAATGTTGAGATTGCAAAAATACTGAGGTCAATATAGCAAACAGTTCTCTGAGTAATGCAAATGCTGTTTCTGCAGTTCAAGTCCATCTCTCTTGGATAAAACAGTGAAAATGTCTCTCAGATCAGTTTTCCATTAATAGAAAGTTTGATATTCATTATTTTATTTCATGAAATGTAAGTAATAAAATGGTAATATCTTGCCCTTAGTGATGGAAAAGATCTTGTAAGAAACCCCAGAAGATTATTGAAGGGGGAGCCTGATAATATTTTTTTATGCTAATTCTCGTTTTGCAGTGGGAGTGAATGATGTCATCCTGTCTCCTCCCACTGTGTAAACTAAGCTTGTGTCAAAGTGTTGCTGCCTCTTGTCACAGAGAGAACGGTTCACTTAAATGCAGCTGCAGTACTTCTGTGTGATACCTGTCAGAGCCATTCCCAGTGCGAGGTTGGGTTTGTGACCATGATGTCAAGATTTGTCTGTCTTCTTTTCTGTGGATATATTGCACTAAACCTGGGAAATACTCAGAAATTGCCAAGAGGCAAGTAGCTGGGAACAACTTTCTGGGGGTTTGTTTGTTTTTCTGTTATGGGGCTTTGGGGTTTTTAATGCCTGTGTTTTGTTATGGAAATTTGCTTTCAGCATGTTAGGAATGATTAAAGGTAATAGACAAGATTAAAAAGGTCAGGGAAAAGGGCAAAGTCCAGGTATAACAAGCCTTAAAGCTCCTGAATAAAATAAGCTCAAAAGTTTTCATGATATCTTGTGAATCTAGTGAGACGTATCATGACACAAAGTTACTGTATTTAATGATTTTATAGTGATTTGGACAGCAGTGTGCAGGTCTGTGGTTTGATATCTTAAAGACAATGTGACTTGGAAGCACACTGTGTCGCTGATGGAAGACTTCAGTTCCCTCTTTGAAAGAACTTGTATACTTTCCCTTTATGTCTATCCTTAACAATGCAGTAGGAATTGACTAGTGTAGGTCAGGTTGCATGCATTTTGAGGGAGAGAAATATGATTGATTAAAATTTATACAAGAAGAAAAAGCTCTCCAAACTTGTGTGAATATTTGTTTAACTATTCCTTTCTCCCAGAATCTGGAAGTACAGTAGATTTGCAAAGCTGGCAGCGATCTCTTCTTCTCCTTGGTAATATGACACATGCAACATTGGCATTTTAATAGTATTTTATTGCTTACTGCAGGAAGAACGGTCATAGCATAAAATTAAAAGAATATTTCTCTATCTGGAAGGTAAAACACTTCGTAGTGCCTTGGCATTAAAGCAGCAATTTCACAACTGTTTCTGTACTGCACGTATTGCTCTCACTTTGTGGAAGTGCTTGCCTGAGTCCACTGTGCTTTGTAATGCATTTTACATCTGCATTCTCCTGCAGCCACTGACATTTAGAGGAACCTGTGATTTAGTTATGAGAATGTTTATTAATAAATAAGCACTTTGAAGGCTTCCTAGCAGATTCTCTTTGATAGAAGGGAAACCTAAAGGTATTTTGGGGAGTTGAGGTGATTTTTCACCCCCACCCCTCCTTAAGACACATTTTTTTCCCCAGAATTTTATTATTTTTCTTTCTTCCCTATGATGTTTTTTTTTGAAATTATCTTTCTTTAACTGTCATAATCTGGAGACAATGTGGAGTTCTCTGCATACTGGCAATAGTGGGACAGTGTGTAGTCTGTGAGTAACAGATATGCAGTTCAAGTCAAGCTAACTCTAAGACTTTAGTTTTGTCAAAAAAGGATTTAAAATAGAATTTTGTTGACCAGAGAGGAATCTTGCATGTATTACCTACACTGAGGGAAGAAACTTTTCCGATGCTTGTCTTTTTAAAATGGTTTCACTGGTCTTTCTGCTCACACTGTAGAATAGTGGCTCTAAGTTTATGCTAACTGTGAAATTCAGACAAAGCTTCTAATCCACTGCAAGATTAATTCTGGCATGCATTTTTTTCTGTCCTAAAATAACATTGCAGAAGTGAAGTTCTGTTTGCCAAATGCATAAAGCTGCAGGTGGAAACTTCATTTCTTTTCAGTGAACTAGCTTTTTTTAAGATTCTCCCCTTGCTGTGTGGAAACATCAGTCTAATTCTTTTGTTTGTAGCTGCCTCTCCAGTTACTATTTACAAAGAATTACATTGAAAAAGCAAGTGTATTTGTACGTAGTTGCTACCTGGAAATGCTGAAAGGATTGTCTTCTACAGCATTGTCTTCTTTGATAGGGACTGCAGACTTCTTTTTTTGTAAGCCAAGAGTATACGTGGCTCTTAAAGGGTTTTAAAAATGAAAATATGTACTGGTAATAGTATTTTAAGAGGGCTTCTCTGCCTTGCTGTGCAAGCTTAAATTCCAGTAAATTCCTGTGCTCTTAAGTCCCAGAATTATGTAGCTGAGGCTTCAGAGTCACTCTTGCTTTCCACTTTTGGAACAGTGGAATCAAGTTCATAACTTGAAGGAGACCAATCTAGCCAAACTCGCTTTCTGGTGGCGCAGGAACTTGTGGGAACAGGTTATCAGAGTAAATCTTGCCCTTCTTACCAGCACTTTGCAATTCTACTGCTCAAATCTTCTCTGCCAGAGGTGAAACACACTGACCCCATGTCTCATGGACTGGGATTTCCTTTCACTGGTACAAGGTGGAAGAAATGTCTTGCCTCCTGCAGCTGCAAAGGAACAGAGCCAGTACAGTGACTTCCAAAGTTGTTTGAGAGACATTTGTGCAAATGTGCTGGTCAGGAGGCTGGAACACAAACTGCTCCCTTTTCCCATGTATTTTTGTACTTTCATCTCCACACACACGTGTGTTTTACTAGGATGAAAAAGAAAATATTATTGCTGTTCTCAAAAGAGCGTTCTTTATTAGCGTTCTTTCTTTCATTATTTTGATTTCAAAGGTTAAGGTATTGTTGGGGGAATAATAATAATAAGTGAAGACAATATAATTAGGAAAGGAAGGAAGGCTGGTGGGTATTGTGTTTTAGTATGAAGGCAGTGGTTTTTTTACAATTAGGCTAGTGTTTCATCTGGGAGATCAGCTGCTAAGAAAATTCTGCAGTCAATGCCTTTGGATACTGTGAGAGGGACCACAGAACAGCAGTGAGAGATGGTGGCACCATTACAGATGACATTTCATCCAGTATTTCAGTGGCTGTCTGTTCAACTTTGTCTAGCTCCTGAAGTTTTCTTCTAATTAGAAATTTTCCACTTATTTTTGTCTCTCTCACGATGCCATTATGCCAGTGCCATCCAACATACATGATTCTAAAGTTCAGCATTGTTGTGCTTTATTGAAGCAAAAAGGGTGGAAAAATGTTCTAATTTTTACAGTTCTACATAACAGAAAAGTTCCGTTTTTAGAGAACTCAGTGTTGTCTTTTTAGATAGGAATTAAGTACAGACAAAAAGTCTTGTCTTTAGAGAATGAGTTGGTAAGCAGAGCATCCCGGATCTGAGACAGAGATGAGAAAGCAAAGCCACAGAATCCAGAATAAACAAGTTACAGGACATAATCCACAAGATTGTACTGCCTTGTAAACCGTGTTTCACTGTCATCTTTCCAGTTGGAGCTGATACAGTTGTTGAAGGAGCAGTTGAAGAATAAGATCTCAGTGTTTGGTAAAAGCAGCATTTCATGGTTTTGATTTTGTCACTTGACTTTCCAGTTACGGCACAGATGCACATGTAAATGTGGTTTTTCACTACAGTCTCTGTTTCTGATAGCTTTTGTCTATCTTTTTGTTTTGTTTTACTTTGTTAGAGCTAAAAAGAATTGGGTTGATCCCTTCTTATAAAATTTCAGTTTTAGGAAGTTTCTAAAACCCAAAGAGTCTGAATGTTTTCCTGGTTTGTTTTCAGGGGATTTTTTGACATGTTTCTGACCACTGTGGTTTTCCTACTATTTGAATTAGTCATCAGGTACAGTGGAATTCAGGTCCATTCTTGTTCTACTTTCCAGGACTCAGCCCTATCCTCCTCTGCTGTCCAGGAAGGGCTCAGGAAATCCTATTTCAGCTTTCCCCTTGTTGCTGTCTTCTTAGGGAAAAAGAATATGGACTTGACATTTCTTAGGGGACCATGTGAAAAAGCCTGATTTACAGACTCCTGTAGGGAAAACCAGATCCAAAACTTCCTTATATCTACAGTTGTCAGCAGTGGGGATAAGTGGGAAAAAGAATTGTTTTGCACCGAGGATTTATTTCTTTGTTTGGAAGTACTGAATATGTTTGGTCTGATACTGTAGATAGCTACTTGCTAATATTTGTGCTTAAGGTAATTATAACTGACATCCCTTTGAGAGTGAATGCTATATTTACAGGAGACTCCCAAACTTTGACATTTGAGAAAAGGAATAGACTAATTTTATTCCTAGCTAAGTTTGCTGGCTGTGCTATATTACGTAATACATCTTACTAAGCAGAGCATGTGTTTTCATTTACTAGTGTCAAACACTTAAAACAATGTAGTTATTTCAATGTATCACAGATACATTATATTGCAATAGCCAAACCTTAAGTTTTGTGCTGCTTTCTTTCTTATCCTTTGGTAGCTGAGAGAAGTCTCCTGGAAGTTGTGGGGTTTTGAACATGCAATGAAGCTGGCATATCAAAATATCACAAAAGGACTGAAATGACATGTGGTTTATATATTACTGTCCCCATGGTTTACAAAACATCTTTCTGGGAACTATTTTTCAAAATACACAATGCATTAACCTTTAAAAAACATTCTTACGAAGAAGGGCCAGTTTGAACTAAATTATTTAACTTCATTTTTTGTTGTGTCTGGAAAAAGAAGTGCACAATTAATTCAGGATTTTTTGTGAAATATTTTTTTCTTATTTTTAATAACACATAAGTGACAAGTCCAACAGGAAATTTAAAAGGGATCTTTTATCTGGTGTAATGGCGTGACAAGGGTTTTCAGTCACTAGATATGTCATGGCAAATTTGGCTCATTATTGCTGCAAGTGACAATAGCCCATAAAAATGTAACAATTATAGCAATTCATTTAATCAAAGAAAGTTATCTTAAAATGAAGACAGTTGTGTCCTAGGCTTGCACATAAACATATCAAAGCTCAGTACTGAGTGTCAGGCTTCCAAATCCAAAGATAATCTGTAATACCAGAATTCCATTTTTATATTGGCACATGCAGTGGTGCAACATTGTGATGATACATATGGGTGGATTCTGCCAGAATTAAATTCCACTGCATATGAATGCCTCCAAAATGATCTCACCGCTGGGTAATCTATATAGCCTTCCACCTCTTCATTTTAATTTTTGTGTTCCCAAGTATCTCTTTTTGAGCCTTATTTTCCAACCATCCTTCATATAATCTTTGGATCTAAGTGTTCCAGAAGAACAAGCTACATAATTCACTTGAGGGGAGAGCTGTAGACTAAATCCTGCTGCTGCTCTGGGACCAGAACTATTGATGGTATAGTCTATGTATCTCTTGGCTGGTGATACAGTGCATGCACAATAGGTTTGTGGCTTCTTTGGACTCACCAGGTGTGCACTACACACTGTGTGTGGAAACAAAAACCTGTCTCTGCTCCAGGGGGAAAAAATGGCTAGCAGTGACCTGCCATAGTCAGAGCTGTGCATGTAGCTCTTAGTGGATTTATTTTCCTTGGGGAAATTCAAGTGCAGACTTGAAATTGTTTGTGAGCAAGACAGGTTTGTTGCTGTGGAGTGTTCTTGACTGCTGCCTTTTAGAGAAGATGGTTGGAGTCCTCCCTGGCATGGGGAGTCTTGGTGGGAACAGAATAAGATATTTGTGTTCTGGACAACCTGCAGCCTAAAATAGGTGCCATTAGCAAAACAGCCCAGTCTGCAGTGTCTTCCCAAGTGGAAAAGGGCAGCTGAAAACAGGCCAGATACTCAGACTTGCTTGACAGGCCTTAGCTCAAATGGTCTTAATTAAAAATTGTTTTTTCTTCAATACAGGACAACATGAATGAAATGCTAGTTTGCTTTGTGAGATATGTATTTGCTTTATTGTGCTGTGAGAATGGTGGTTGTGAAGGTGACTACTGGCAGCATCATGAATGAAATGAAGCCTTTGTGTGGGCAAGGTCTGGGCCAACTTTTCCAGTACTGCCATCCCTCAAAACGCAACAATTATCAGCTCCAAACCTCCCCCCTTGAGCAAATCAGTGTGTGTCATACCAAGGTGAAAAAAACAGGTCAAATTTTTAACCACCAATGAATTTCTGTTGTTCATGAAGTGGTGATTGTATTTAAAGTCTCCAGAATGGAATGTTTTTGCTTCACCAAAGTGATGCCATCAAGCATGCAGGTATCCAGGTAAGGTTACAGAAGGATGGCTGCACTAAGAATATCAACACAGAATCTTCACTAATTCAGAGCTCCTGAATAAAATGGTAATAAAGAGTTGAGGCTCTAGCTATGAAGATTCTAGACCTAAAGACAGAGAGGTAGGGAGTACTTTTTTATGAGAGGAAAACCACTTTTCTCCCAGTCTGGAGGGGAGTGTTTACTGCACTTGTTCAGAGGTTGGTAGACAAAACATAACCTGTGTTCTCTAAAATGCTTTAGAGTTGTTGCTGAGGTCCATCACTTTGCAATAATTTATTGTTATTTAGAGCATCATCTGGAAGAAAAATAAATGAGGCAAGGGAATCCACAATTTTTCTTAGGCCAATTGTAGCCATGGCTCTTATATAAATCCTGTTTACCTTGAACAAACATGTCATCAGGGCTCCATGTGAATAAATCCACTTCGATAAAACCCAGCTTAATGAAGTGCCCAAACCTCTGCATGTGGTTTGATTTTTATTTATTTTGTGTGTGTTTGGGGTGTGCTAACAAGAGGATATGTATTTTAAAAGAAATTGTAATTTTATATTCTTTCTCAAGCTGAAGAGTTCATGGAAAAATGGATTCTCAAAGTATGAGGGGATTATTTTTTAGCGCTATTTCAGCATTTTTATATAGTTCTAAGATTTTTCAATATTCTTAAAATCTGCTCAGGAATAGCACCATTTAATAGAGTGGGAGAAGATTCTTTCCAATCACCTGCAGTTGTGGCATTAGTTTTTGAATCTAAAAATGGCCACAGAGTGCTTGATATGAGTTTACATAATTAATACTTTGGGAACCTGACCAATTTTAAAGGACTGACTGTGTATGTGGGATAACACTATTTTTAAACTCACATTTGGAAAAGACATTTCTTCTTTTGCCAGCTGCTTGAAATATCTGCTTTATATTAATTATTCACTTTAATTTTTCTTTCTGTGATGTAGAAATCTGGAGTAATTTTAGAATACATAAAATTATGGTTGGTTCAAAAATACAAATATGTACACTTGAAATGTCCCAGTAGATAGTTTTCTGACTTCGAAGATAAAATATTTTCTGGCAGTTTAGATTACCTCATTACCACAGTTCAAGCCCATACATGAACAAGAAAAATGCACACTGAGAAAATTACAAGACTTTCAGACCTTATCGCTCATCACTTTTCTTTTGAAATCTCAGTGTATCTGTACAACATGCACAAACACACTGAAAACAAAGGCATGGGTGCAGTAGGCTGAAAGCTGATAAGAAACTGAACTTTAGGATACAAATAATGGAAAGAAACCTCTACTGTCTGACCTGAACAATTTGGCAGAGTTCCATTCTGTGGCTCACAAATGCTGAAGTAGTTGGATTAAATGGCAGGGCAGAGTTTTTATTTATAGCACAGTGTACAGCTTGTTTCACAGTCAGGGAAATGGCTGCAGTCAGCCTTAAGAGCCGTGAATTTCCTTAGTTTGACTTAGCTGACTCAGGTAAAAGTGGTGAGGTTTCATATTCAGCTTGAGTCAATAGATCTCCTTCTTTTGTCATAAAGCTGATTCGGAGACATTTACTGTGTGAACATGATTATGAAATTGCTCCACAGTGACAGCTTGTCATTTGCTACCTTACAGATGAGGGCCAGCTTTTGACTATGATCTGACAAGCAACAATACTGCACCTCTTCAGCATTCCTTCCTGCTCTTTGGTTTAGTTAAGAGGAACACAAAAACTGGCAATTCTAATAAAAATGTTGTCTTCTTGCTTGTGTTGGTTATTCAGTATTCCTTAGTAGCTGATGCATCTGATGTGACTCGGTATTATGGAGTAGGAGATAATTAATGTCCTTTGTTAATCAAGTCTGTATAAACATTATTAAGATTTTTTAAATATATTAAAATAATGATTATGCAATTATTTTAACTGTAGAACTTCTTTTGAATTGTTGGCAGATATGAGGATTTTTGCTCCAGTGGGAAATCTGTACTCAGTTTGCACACAAGTAAGCAAGTCATGAGTGTAATTTCACATAGATTCTCCAGTAACTGAGGCATGCAGGTGCACACACAAAAGGCAGTGTGGGATCTTACTCATTTTTGGTAAATGCATTACATCAAAAATTATCTGTTTTACTCTTTCACGTTTTTGTCAATCCCCTGTACTCTCACAATTTTCATAACGTGGTCAAATAGCATTTGATAAAAGCATTAGTATGTTGTCAATGTACAGCCATGAATTCTTGGAAAGCAGCTTCTCAGTAATATAACTGACATATATTTACTGTGTTCCCTTTCCACTCAGAAATACTTACAGCAATTAGCAAGGGAGATCATGTGCTGTTATTATATTTAGTTGAAGGCAATGTGAGGTTGCTCATAGTGTTAAGGATGTAGAGAAGTTACATATAGGGAATAAATAATCTCATTTATGCCCTGTTGGAACATCAGGCATTGTGAATAATTTTTTTCCATGACCTGGCCCCTTCTGGATTTTTTTCCAATAATTTGTTTTTGTAGTATTAAAACACTTGTCAGTTGTCAGAAAGAAAACTGGCACAGGGAAGACCATCTAATTAAAAACTCTGAAGTCATGAAGCATTATTTATGTGCTTAATACACTCTTAAGTCAGAGAGCATTCCTTGGGAATTAATGTAATCTGCTGCACATTGGGTTACAAGATCAGTAATGAGAGAGACACAGCTTCCTACATACCATAAATTCTCCATGAGCATTTGGATAAATGCCTGAGAGAAGTACAAGTAAAAATGCAAAGTCAGGCCTACAAAGATTGCTTAGCTGATGGTTTTGTGCATAGATGTACATGCCCCTATCTCACCCCAAAATTTTCATAAGGCTTCCTTTTGTGTAGCTGACAGTATTCTTTATTGGCATTTTTCTTTCAATGAGGCATCAACTAGAGATTTTATTTTGAAAAAAGTAAATATAGACATAGAAAGACAGTTTGGAAAGAGAGATTACCTCCTGCAGCTTTCTTGCATCTCTATAGATAAAAGGCAACATGGTGAAAATAGAGCAGGTGATGTAATAGATAAGGAATTTGGAAATACAGTCAGAGAGCATAAACTCTCTGCCATGTCCGAGCTGGGAAGGAAAATATGTGGGAGAAAAGATTAAACACCTTCAGTATCAAAAATAAGTATTTTTCTTATCTTAGTACTTGTCTAGTCATAGGCATAACTTTTATTTTACATGCTATATACTTACCAGGCTTGGTGTCCATTATTTTCTGTAATCCAGAACTGTTGACTAGAACCATTTACTTCATATTTCAGTTTTCTTAGGATGAGTTAACAGTGCTTCTGCTTCACAATGTGTTCACAGAGCTGAAAAAGAATTTCAGTGAAATCTAGGAATTCAATAATACATTCTAAACTTATGAAGTATTTATTAGTACTTTTAAAAATTAAAGATACTGACAATTTGTAGCTTCTTTTCTCCGGATGTGTTTGAATTGCAGAATATTTCCTTTGATCTCTGCAAACTCAGAATGTGGAACAATGTAGAAGAAGATTAAAAGGATCACCTCTGATTTTTCTTAATCTGTTGGGGTTTTAGTTGGGTATATTTTAGAGTAGTAGTAAGAAGCCAGGTCATCAGTCTTGAGATCTGTCTCATCTAATGGTGCAAGATGAGATACATTTTCCAGCTGGAGAAACTATGTGCAGTTGGAATCAATCCTTGTAGGACTGAACTGTATCCAGCAAGTGTCATAGACATGTGTGAGAACATTCAGTTTGGAGATCAGGAACATAAGTGAAACCACTTTATCTTGAGTGCTCTTTTGGAAACATAGGGAAATTTTTTTAAATTTAGATTTTGTTTTTTTGGTGTTTTATTTGTTTGTTTGCTTGTGTCTACAGCTTTCTAAACCAAAGGGAAGTAACTGGCTAAAAGCTTTGTTGACAGAATTGACTCCATTGACAAGCCCAAATCATAGTTGTCAAAGCACAATAAAATTTCATATTTCAGTACTGCTTTTGTTACTGAGAAAGTTTTTTTATTCTTTCCAAGTTTAGCATTTGATATACAACACTGCCTAAGAATTCATATGTGTGCTTCAGATATTTAATTGCTTTATCATCTGTCTGCTTCTAAGTAGTGGGGAATTTCTTCCAAAGTTAACACAGAATATTGCAAGAACCTTTGCCAAGTGCCATTCAGAGCTACTAATCCTTGCTCTATTTGAAGTCCTGTATGTCTTGGGTGTTATTTTGAGCACAGAACGCAGGTATTTTGTGGCATCATATGCGGGTTGCAATGCTGGAAGTGGAAAACCGTTGTGCCTTCAGAAAAAGGATAATCTCATTCCATTTCCATCTTTTTTTGCATATTATTTTAAAGATTCTTACTTCACTATACCCAGCATAGAGGGAAGACTTCTAAACAGAATGTCACCTATTTCTGAATGGGCATCTCCATCTAGTTTGTTTTCCTTCCATTTCAAAGCTGGTCGTTACGGAGAACTCATCTGCTTCTATTTCTCCAACCCAAGTTCTTTCCCAAGTGTACACAAAGCACAAAACTTTCTCCCTCACTGAGATGGGTATAGGAATTACACTGGATCTTGCTCAAGAAACAGGTTCTCAAAGAGGTATCTAAAGGGTCTTTGGACTTTTAACCACTGCTATTCTTTGAGCCCAGTTTTCCATCTTCTCTGTAATGTAGGCATCCAGTCAGCATTTCTCCATTCTGACAGAAAGGATACTTGTGGAAATTGTGCCAAAGTTCAAGTAAATTATATTCACCCTGTTCCCTTTGTATGCAAAGCTAGGAATAACATTACAGAAGGCAGCAAGCTTTGCCAGACAGCCTAGCCTTGGTAAATCTCCTCTGGCTGTTCCAAATCACATTCTGGTTCATCATCTGCATAGGTGTGACTGTTCCTGTTACTGAGGCCAGGGGCAACAGCTTGCAGTTTCCTGAATGCTCTTTCTTGCCTTTACTCAATCAATTGCACTGAGATATTTTTCTCTTCTCATATAACAAATTAATCTTTCTTCTTACTGGCAATTCTCCTAAGTTTATCTATATACTGAAGAGACCAGGCCTTACTAGGTTTTCATGTTCTGTATGTTAGAGATAGGAACTAGGATACTGGAATTCACACAGAGCACTGAGGTGGGCAGCCCTTCTTGAGGTGCATACTTAGATGTGCAGAACAAAAATTGAAGTAGCCTTCAATTGGAAAAATAGTCATTTTTACAAGGAAATATAGGGCTGGAATGGGCTTCCTGTCCATTTTGACAAACTTGTTTTATTCCTGAGACAGTTTGTTCCAGAGTGTAACTTCCTGTATCAGTTTTCCAGATATTTTCCTTGCTACACCTTGTCATTTCACAAATATGGAGCAGAATTAATTTTCACTGCTTTTCCTCAGGGCTTTGTTTGCTTGCTATATATATTTGGATACTGTCTTCATGTCTATCTCTGCACTTTTTCTCTAAGTTCAATGACTCCTGTTTTCTCAGGCTTCTTTCCTGGGTAATATCCTCTGTGCCTCTAGTCATTGAATTTGATTTTTTTTTTTCTGGATTTATCAAGATAATCTGTTTTGCAGTGCTCTATGTTCTCATCCATTAGTGATAAGAAACCTTTTTAGAAATAACAACTAGTGCATAAAAGGACTGGAATCCATCTCTTCAGATTTAAAATAGAGAAGGTAACAATTTTGAAACATAGCTGGATATGTTGCGGATTCCGACACTTATAGATGAATTTACAACTAAAGGGCTGGAAGTACATGCTGGTTTCAAATTTATTCTGTTACTACAGCTTGCAAATCCTCCTAGCTGTCTAAATACTACTATCTTTAAGCAGTTTTGTCTCTAAAAAACATGGCTATGTGCTGAATCAGAGAAGAAGGTAGAACAAAGTTAGCTTTAAAATCATCTAAGCCAATGTTACAGAATACTAAAGCTGAATACTAAAGAGCTAAAGTCTTGCTCTTTCAGTTGCTTGGATTATGGCAAATAAGGTAATATTTATCACAGAAGATGATTACCTATTTTGTTCTATTAACACAGATAAACATGCTCACTTCAATTTATTACTGCTTGAGGTTTTTTTTAGCTGTTGCTTTGGAGCTGCCTTATGGTAACACAGTAGAATTTGTACTTTCTTGCTGTTCATTATTTTGATTTTTTTTTTCTTCTGAATGGTTCTTCCCAAAATGTTTCAAAAGATGCCCAGATGAGTAAGTCACAGAGTGACAATAAAATTACATATTATGGTGTAATAAATGGTGATCACATGTAAGGAACAGACTCCAAATTGGCTGTAGGAAATGAGTCCCTCACTACAATCTGAGTACACAGTAAGCCGTGTAGCAGATTATCTGTGCACTCAGTAAGAAACACTAACATCCTGGATTGCAAAGTAGTGTCCTCACTCTTCTCATGGAAGCAAAGGTGGCTGCAGTTCCAGATAGTGTTTGTTTAATTATGCCTTTGATTTTCAATTCTTCAAAAATGCACTGATATTTGTAAATGAAAGGTGGCTTAAGGAAGTGGTGATGCCAAACACTGCCTGCCACTGAGTAGTAATGGCAGTGATAATGCACTGCCTGCTTGGGAGCAGAGTTATAAGAAACTCCCTGCATTAAGGTCTATGGTCTTTAATACCAACTGCTTCAACACATTTGAAGTTTATGGGCAGAGCCAGTCCAACAACATTTGAATTCTTCACCTGCTCAAGTTCTTAGTATTTTGTTGAGCTTTTCCTAGTAAGGAGAGGTTGTTTTAAAAAGTCCCTGATTTTATTCAGCTTATCAGCTCTAAAATATGACCACCTTGTATGAGGCCATGTCTAAAGACCACATTTCTCTTTTGGTGTTTGCTGATGCTCTTGCTTGGTTGGCTGATGCTCTTTAAAGACTTTAAAAAAAAGAGTTAGACCTAGAAAATTTTTGAGACTCTCCTTGCTCTCCATAGTCTTCTGCTTGCCTTTAGTGATTATATTTATGCAGAATCTGTCAGGTTCTTTGGCCAGGACACAGTTTTCTTCATAGCCCAGCCTGGGTGGAGTTGCCTTGGACTTGTTTCCTTGGACAGGAGAAGCCAGGATTGGAAAGACAGCTCTTCTGGGCAAGATGCAGTCAGTGTCTCATCAGCTCTGTCCAGGTGAAATTACATCCAGAAAAATACATACCAGGGCAGTCTGGATAAAACAACAACAAATATGGAACTTTGAGAGTAAAGCCAGGGGAACAGGGCCCTGGAGAACCTAAAGACATCAGATCAAAATTAAGCTTTGTCTTACTACAAATAAGTGATCCATAATCTAAATTGAAATAAGGGTTTCAGGTTGTTTTATTGACAAGTAGTTTTTGTCTTGTCCTTTAAATTTGTGCGCTGTTGATTTTAAAAGTGTTATCTCTCAGAAATTATTCAACTTGAAGGAATTTCAAAGGGCATTAGACTTTGAAAATAATGAATAGGTTTGGTTTTGTCCCTATCCTCCGAAAATATTGAATTGTTCAATGTTGAGTTTTATAAATTTTTGCCATTAAAACCAAACTAAGTTTATTAACTGGACACATAAAGGATCTGAATTTTCTAAGGTTTAAAATAAAAATTAAAAAGAATCCCACAAGAGGAGCCAGGGTCAGGTCGTTGTAAGTCATACCAAAGAAGTTTTCAGAAGACTAACTCCTGTTCCCTTTTCCATCAGAGCTTCAGGTCTGGTTATTTTCAAACAGTTTCCTTTCTTGTTTTCAGTTTTGTTTCGTATTTTAATAAATAATGAAAAATGAATTAAAGCTGTAATTGAGGGTTGGACCTCTGAAATGGGATCCCAAGTTAAATCCAGACTGTTTTCAGCTTTGCACCCTAAAAGTAATGACAGGTACTTTACTAAGTCAAATAAAAAATAATTTGAAACCAGCATGTTTAAGTAAGATGGTGTGAAGGAGATAGTGATGAAGACGGAAGTGGAATTTCAGTTAAGTTCTCCAATGACCTGAAAACAGGTGAAACAGATGGCAGCATATGAGCGAAAAATTTCCTTTGTATGAAGATTTATGTAGCTGCATATAAGCTGGAATTGCTAATAACTAAATCTTTGCCTCTGCATTGACCTAACTGGTCCAAAAGTACTAATGAGTACAGCTTAATAACTCAGTTCTGAACTGTAGTAATCACTAGAGAGGAATTGGCAAAACAAGTTTTAAAACCTTGTAATTTTGAAGTAGAAATGCTCTAACAATTATCTTTTAAAAGTATATATTTAGTTTATAACATTAAAAAGCAGCATATTTCTGATTAGCATTAATAAAACTACATGCGCATAACAACTGAAGGAAAAAGTGTCAGTAACCTTGAGAGAGAAAGGACACAGGAAGGGATGGGGGTGACCCTGGCCATCTCTTCCTTTCAGGTCACTACCTTCAGCTGAACACCAGTATTGGGGAGTTTCCCTACCGCATATTTCAGCTACTCATACTCCTTTAGCAGTGAATTTCTCTATCATTTAAATTACTAAAATGGCCCCAGATATGAAAGAAATATGGAGGGAATGACAGCGTACACTATTTTATTTGCTGTGTGCATTCTGTTAAGAATATTGATACACCAAAGAAAAGTTGCCCTCCTTGATACGAAAGTATCAAAGGTGATTTGAAGGTGTAAATCGAGAGCTTAAGAGCTACTTTTTTGTAGACATGCGTGCTTGTTTATGTTTAGCACAGTTAACTGCTGCTTGTTGACAGCCTGTTCTTCTGAAACAATACTAGACTTGTGTAGGCATAACAATACTTCAAAAAAAAAAATTGGGGAACTTCATTTGCAAGTGAAAAAAATACATGCAAGACTGTTATCTCACCCTTCCCTAAAAAGGTATTCTTGGTTGCTCTCATACTTACTTTCATCATTCAGAGTATTTGTGAAAGTGAATTTCATGGCTAGGAGCCTGAGTGTTTGATGTAATCTGTCACAAGAAAGGACCAGACATTGTCCTCAGCTATCTGACTGGAGGATAAAAACACAGATTTTAGGCAGAAGTGCAGAGTAATTTGGCAAGAGGCACTGGACACAAACTGGAATATGGGAAATTCCAGTTGGACATTAGGAATTTTTTTCAAACAGAAGTATACTAAGCACTGAAACAGATTACCCCAAGGATGTTATGGAATCTGTGTCCTCAGAGGTGTTCAAGACTCAGCTGGATGTGGCCCTGAGCAACCTGAGGTCTGCTTTGAGCAGGGAGTTGAACTAGATGACTTAGAGAAGTTCTTTCCACCCTAAATTATTTAGATTTAGATTCTGTGGTTGTGGCTGCTTTAGAAGTGTGCCTTGTTTATTGTAGTACATAGAAACAGAACTATTTTAAAATGTTTCCCTTTTTAAGATATATTTGGGTTGCAGCCAAACAACCAATATTTCTCCATGTTTGGCAGCCAAAATAAATACAAAAATATAAAAGAGCAGAAAATAAAAATTTCATAATTTTTTGATTATCATTGAAAACTTGCCTGGTGGTACTATGACACCAGATTTGGAAAAATCAAAGCACTGCTGTGAATGATTTGAATAAGTGAGGTAGTGCTTACAAATAGGTGGTGCTAATATATTTTCATAAGGCACACTTCATTTGTCTAGCACTCTGGGAGGCAGTGCTGGGTCTTGCCTTCATGCCCCTTAAAATCTTTGAAATGGTGGAAAATAAACAGTTTCAATGTTAGGCAAAAGGAATTCTGGCAACAAAGCCAAATTTGCTGTAATATGCTACAGCTGTATTTCACCCTCTACTTTTGTAGGGCAGAGTTCAAGGATCCTCACTCTATGAATAAAACCAAAATATAGGACTATATTTGATGACAAGAGACCATGCACATTTAAAGAGTGCAGTAGACTCCTGGTATGAGAGAAAGTAACATCTAAACTATTAAAAGTCTCAGTATTGGTTTGTTTTTTGTCTCCTGTTGCCTATACATTCTAACTAGCCAAATGATGGTGCTTCCAGCTGGATTCTTCAGGCCATTGGTAGCTATTTTCTTCTTTCTGAGGAGTTGGTGATGGCTGGTTCTCTATGATGCAGCTGATTCATTAAGCTGTTTTTCATTCTCTCCCAGTGTAGGCAGATTCTTTTCCTTAGGGTGATTCCAACACTCCAAGTGCTCTGATGCACTCAACATCATGCTTTTATTTCAGATGTGCTTTGCACAGTCTCTCCTGCTGATCTTGGCCATCAGCTGACTTTTGTTGAAGAGAATACTTACAGATCAGTGTGGAATTTCTGTTGGCAAGCATGGAGGGAAAGATTGTGTTTCAGGGGTAGCTATAGATCTCAAAATCTTCAATTTGGAAATGGCCTCAATATAAAAGAATTACATTAAAAATGCAAATACTTAAGATCAGGGTTTCACTAACAAATGCCAAAAACTGGCACAAATAAATTGGAGAGCATCTGGTTGACCATTCAAGTCTTCCATCAAGGAGATGCAGGGAAAAAAGGTCTTCTAAAATCCTAATATGACAAAATTATTTTCCCAAAATCAAATAGATTCTTATCACAGTTCCTATGAATTCTCTTGTCCATTCAATTGTATTTAATGAACGTTTTTCTGAGTGGTGACTAAAAATGACATATTACTCAGAGTAAAAATGTTTCCCTGGTTAGTTGTTCAAAACACTGTGAGATCCACACAAGTGAAATCTATATTGCTAATATGCTCCTGGGGGCAGTCCCCATTTACCAAGATAATTTATATGTCATTTATATCCACATTGCTGCAGGCTGGCCCTCTCTTGACTAGACTGGCAGTGCCTGTGCAGCACGTAGGATTGAGCTCTCCTTGTCCTTGGTTGCTCCACTTCTCTTCATACTCTTCCAGATACTGGTCATTTATTGTTTTACCAGTTAATATTCATCTCTCATTTTCTGGAATGCACATGGCCCCTGAATAGGAATGTGGTTTAGTCACATGAAGTGTGGTATCTGTGTTGTTGCTTTAGCGGTTATTTTCCCTGAAAAACAAGCAGCTAAGTTAAAGTGAAGAAGGAGATTTACCTGCCTTGCTCTTTGCTGCTCTTTGGGTCAGGCTTTGGGAAAGACAAGTCCTGCTTGCCTAACCTGATCTCCTCTTATGGCAAGGTCACTCACTCACTGGGTGAGGGAAGGGTTGTGGATATTGTGTACCTTCAACGAGGCCAAATGCTGGATCCTGCACCTGGCTCACAACAACCCAAAGCTGCCTGATGAGAAAGGACTTGGGTGTGCTGGTCACCAGCAGCTGAACATGAGCCAGGGGGTACCAGGTGGCCAAGAGCCCAGTGGAAGCCCAGCCTTGGTCAGCAACAGTGAGCCAAGCAGAACCAAGGAGGTGATCACCCTCCTGCACCTGGCACTGGTAGGGCTGCACTCTAAATCCCATATTAAATTTTGGGTCCTTCTCTACAAGGAAGATGCTAAGGAGCTAAGCATGTCCACAGAAGAGCCACAAAGCTGGTGAAGGGATTGGAGCAAAAATCTTGTGAGGAGAAGCTGAGAGAGGTGGAAAAAGGAGGCTCAAGGGAGACCTTATCTCTCTCTACAGCTGCCTGAAGGGAGGGTGGAGGGGCCAGGTGGGGGTCAGCCTCTTCTCCCAAGTAACAAGTGACAGGAGAAGGCAAATGGCCTCAAGTTGTGCCTGGGGAATTTTAGTTTGGATACTAGGAAAAATATCTTCACCAAGAGGGTCATGAAACATTGGAACAGACTGCTCATGCCCTGGAGGTATTTAGAGGTTGTGTAGATGTGGCACCTGGGGACATGGTTTAGTGGTGGACTTGACAGTGCTGGGTTTATGGTTGAACTTGATGATCTTGATGGTCTTTTTCCAACCTAAATAATTTTTTCTTAATGTTTTTTTTTCTATACTCTACAGAGACTCTGCAATGCTTTTTGCCATCAAGGCCATCACTGTACTTAAAAGTAAATTAGTGGAAAATCACCTGCCCTGTCAAGACAGGGTGGTGAGGATGAGGATTTTTTTTTTTTTTTAAATTTCAAGTGCATCTTCCTTTTCTTCTTTCCTGCCTTTTTCTTTTTTTCTTTTTTTCTTTTTTTTTTTTTTTTTTTTTTCTTTTTTTTCTTTTTTTTTCTTTATTTCTTTTTTTTTTTTTTTCTTTTTAAAAACATTATTCCTTTTTATTTTCTGCTAGAACTGTCTTTGATTTTAAAAGCTCTCTTGGTGGTTTTGATATGCTAGATACAAAAAAGAGGTCTAAAGGGTCTTATCTCAAGGCTACTACTGTTTTGGGATCCCATTTAAGCTTTCTAATTGCAGAGACCTCACTGAGAGTTTAAGGCTTTAATAAAATCAAGACTGTCACTATGACTGACTGCTTATGAAGAAACAACAGTATCCATCTAACTGAAATCAGACCTAGTTGAATATAATCTTGATATGGAATTAAGTCTTCAAATTGGTGTAAAGTATAAGTGAGAGATATGTAGATACAATTGTGGGGAAAATTGTTTAAATTATTGTAAATTTAAAATTAAATAGATATTAATTTTTTTTTTTTGTAAATTCAGTTTGAGACTGATTAAGAAATTTATTATGGAAATCAAATTACCATATTTGAATTAAGCCTGTAAGTCTTATTTTATTCTTAGATATGAATACTCAATAGAGACCAGGACAATCTAATTTCAATCATGCTTAATGGGTTTTGAAGAATCCATAATTTAAACAGATGTAGCTCACTGTCAGTCAGAGAAAATATTCCTAAACTTTGTTACGAGGTTTTATTAAGTGCCTTTATGAAGCCCTTTAGAGATATTTGAAGTGTGTTGTGTTTTCTTCCTGGTTTGTGGTACCTGGAGCCCTGTCAATATTCAGAATTGCAAATCCTCAGTGATCTTGTGTACTGAAAATAAATGAGCTAGGATGTCACAGAGATTAGAAGCAACTGCCTCCCTTTTCCCCATGAAGGTATTGCACTGATGAAAATGCCAGAGAATTGAGTTTTCTAGAAGCCTTGCAGTCTTCTGGAACCTGGCAGAGTTGCCTTTGGAAAATTGTGACAGTTTCCTGGCTGAATGATTTTTCTTGATCAGTCTTTAGATAAAGGAAGGGAGGCAGATGTTTTCCATCAATTTTGCTTGTATGCTTCTTTCTGTAAAGAGAAGAGGCATAAAGTGTTGGCTTAAGGCTTTACATTCTCTGTGCAGACAACTGCAGATGCTCAAATCATCTACTAAAACAAAGTGAGGGTTTTGGTGTCTTGGCAACTCTAGTCATTAGAATTTCTCAAAATAAAAGCAGGGTATTTTGGGGTGATACCAGAGAGTCAGTATGTACTTGTCAACAGAAACTTTTAATATCAGTCTGCAATTACTGAAAGACAGAGAGAGAGAGAGAGATAGAAAGAGAGGGAGAAAGAAAGAGAGAGAGAAAGAAAGAGAGAACAGAAGAAAGAGAGAAAGAGAGAAAGAGAGAAAGAAAGAGAGAAAGAGAGAAAGAAAGAAAGAGAGAAAGAAAGAAAGAAAGAAAGAAAGAAAGAAAGAAAGAAAGAAAGAAAGAAAGAAAGAAAGAAAGAAAAAGAAAGAAAGAAAGAAAGAAAGAAAGAAAGAAAGAAAGAAAGAAAGAAAGAAAGAAGAAAAAGAAAGAAAGAAAGAAAGAAAGAAAGAAAGAAAGAAAGAAAGAAAGAAAGAAAGAAAGAAAGAAAGAAAGCAAGCTTTAAAGTTTTGTATTGCTCTACCCTATTTTTCATTGATATAGTATTTATCATTTATCTCATAGGTTTTTGCCAGGATTTAGTTCCTGAAGTAAAATGATTGTCTGCAAAGTTCTGTTTTTTCCTGATAAGTTAATTTCAGCCCTCATGATTGGACAGATGCCTGAAAATCTGCTGGGGATAAAAATTTATATTTTGAGAATGAGAAGAGAAATAGCAACCCAAAATGTACTAGTCCAGTGCTGGTGTTGTAAGTCTGGGGAAAAGCCAGCAATTCAACAGTTCTGAAAATATGATATGCCTGACAGTAACAAGGGAGTATTAAAATTGTACATACCAAGGAAGGAAAAGGGAAAAGCCAATCCTCCCTTACCCCACTAAGAAGAAGCCAAAACACAAAGTTGTAGCTAAAAAGTTAGTTATTGTGTTGTGAAGTCATTCTCTGTTGCTAAAAGTTAAATTTTTGCAGATGAATATACAAGATGTTCCTTACTTTATGTGCTGTTCCCCTGGAAAGCATAAAAATGAGTGTTTAAAAATAGTTTCTTTGTAGTTTTTAGTAAAGTATTTATGTTAGTTAGGTGTCCTGGTGTAATTCCAAATGCAGAATTACATTTCCAGCCCAACATACGGAAAAAAAATTGTCGAAGATTTATTTGAATCTAGTTACTATTTATCCTCTACCATAATTTTTGAGTGTGATTAACTGATTAGTTTAGTTTTACAACTTCATATTTTCTACTAAGAAGCAAAAAAAATCAAACCAAAAACTTGTACATTTTTCTCCTATGGGTCCTACATATGGCTAATACTACTATAACTCTTGCATTTAAAGGAAAAAATACTTGCATTTTTTCCACTTACTTCATGCATGGTTTTACTTCTGCAATTGTAGATGTTAAAGCAAATGATAATGCTAAACTAGTGGAAAAAACAGTCATGTTGGCAACCACTACTTTACATGACTGTTACTTCACTTTTTAAAATACATTATGTTTCCAGGAGACATCACCTCTAAGAAATTTTTCAGTTGCATGCTATTAGCAAATTAAACAGCTCTATATTGTTGTATTGTCATGTACCATTATTGAACATGTAATGGTGAGATAATGCATTCTGATCTCCTCTTTTTCACTCTTTCCCCAGTGAAAAGGCAGAGTCTGAAGGTTCAGATCAATGCAACAGATGACACTGTTTGCATGAGGTATCTTCGACCAAGCCAAAGCACCAAGCTAGAAGGTTTTGTCCTGGGTTATGGAAGCAACCTCTTTTCTAATCAGTACATTCCTTTACCTGCAGAAGGAAAAAACTACTTAACAGAACTTGGTAAGACATCATTGCTTTGCATGCTGTTGTTGTAATGAATCATGGGAAGAGACTGAGGGGAATATGAACCTTTTGTTCACCTAAGTTTTTGTTTTATTGGGTTGCTGCTCAGGGTTTCTTTGTGTTTGCTTAAGGTTGCTGTCAAGAATTTCAATGGAAAGTGGAATTAGCAGATCCTTCAAAGAAAACAACTAGTTCTTGTTGTTTGGAAATGTTTGCTTACTGGTATTTGTTTTGGGGATTTTTGTTTTACTGAGAGACTGTACTAGAATACATCACAGATCAATTGGGATGGTTTGCCTAAAGATGCAGCTATGAAGTAGAATACAAAGGAAATGGATGTGCTTTATGTGGTTGATTCCTTTTGACAGAAACATTCATGTCAAAATGTTGCCTCTTCTTGTTGGGATCCACTCCAGCATTGCATGTTATAGATTAGCCTCCAGCTTCCATGTCAGACGTTACCCATGGAATTCCATGAGCTGTTTTATGGAAGAGATTAAACCATGTCAAGAATGCTATATCCTGTTATCTGGAATAGGGAGAAGGAAGAATGAATTACTAAAACATTGATTTATCAGAATTTGACCTTTTGAGAAATCTGTTAAATCCCTAAGAATTTTCCTATTGATTTCTCTAAGGTTTTCTAGCCTGAAATGAATCAATTTACCCTCATCATTGTAATGGTGGTCAACCTGATGTAAAACAAGGGGAAAGAAAGGATGTATGAGCATAGAAGTAAAAATTGCCTTGTTTTTGATGTGGTCGAAGGCCATTGTCGGTGTCTGCTCTGGGCTGAAAACTGCAGAATAAAAACTGAAAAAATAAAATGTTGGACAGGAAATCATTAAGATATTAGAGACTGATAGGATCACTTTGGCAAAGGTTAACTTTTGTTTACATGAGTTTGTACTCCTGGGTTTTCTTTGTAATTCTACCTGATTCACCCTATGTGTAACTTTTCAATCAGTTCACTGAGAATGATGTACAGGATTTTCTGCAGTATACTGTGCATCAGGCATAACAATGCTTGTCAGAGGCGTGGTGAGGAAAAATATTTTTCAGGTACTCTGAGATGTTAAAGAAGAGCAAAAAAAAAAAAATGAACTGAATGTAACATCATCTAAGATGATTTGCACTTCCCATTTAAGAGATGCTCTTATACCTAATCTTTTGCAAAACTGAAAACTGAAAGCTCTAGGTTACCTGGAATTTCAGGTATATTGATTTTGTAGCTTTAACCATAACAGTTAATAGCTGGAAGCTAGGTCACTTTCTTTAGTTCTGCAGCACATTAGAGCACTGACCATATGCACATCCATTTGGAGAGGGAAAACCACAAATGCTGAGGAATACTCTTCCTTTATGATCATTTCAAAGGGGAATAACATCAAAATTTAATCTCCCTTATGCTGATAGAAATTGTGACAGTTTCCTTGTGACAATAAATCTATGCTTGTGACTTCTGCATGTGCAGTAACTAAACGTGCAAAATGCAGTGTAATATAGATAGCAAGACAAGCATTTCTAACCTTCAGAAAATGTCATCTCTGAAAAGACAGGAGTAAAAGAAGTAATCAGCAATATGTACTTCAAGCTGCAAACATTTATTTAATGCAATTACCAGTATGTTTATTGGAGCTGTGGCTTTTAGTTGAGAGATTTAGAGTTAGATTTTATGCCTTGGGGACTCGTTTATTGGAAGCAAAGAGTGCATAATCTTTTTCATTTCACAAATATTAAACACAACATTAAACTGCAGCTTTGACTGTGCTTTCCAAATGTGTATGGAACACGAGCTAAAGCAATAAACATCAGTTGTGCTTTTGGCTTTACTTTAGAGTGACTTGTGTGGCAGACATGAAGACAGAGATGATTGCTAGCACACTCCCTCCTCCCCACCATATTTAGGGATCAGTTGCTGGCAGAAACTGGAAGAATTGCAGAATGGTTCAAAATTCTAGGAAAAATGATTAAATTTTATTGCGGCAGCCAGAGACCTCAGCTCTAGTATACATTTTTTATTGATTTTAGAAAAAGCAAGGTGTTGTAGAGGGACAATAAAAAATACTCTCAAGAGATATGCCAAGATATAAACCCTCTAGACCCTATTACTGAAAAATCTCGGATTACCTTTATACTCCTAGTATATCTCATATGTGATGAAGTTGACTTAGTATGTTATCTTCATATCTAAACAATGTACTTTTAAAATTTCACACTCAAGATTGTCTATCCCATGTTCTAGATACTCTAGTGATCCAACTGCCACTGCACACCCTGAAAATGGTCTTCTGTGTGTTCCACACTTTTTTTCACAGACAAAATAACTGGGTTTATAAAAAAATATTCATTTTTTGCTCTATGAAGTCCTTTTTCGTCCTCTCATGCTTTGACTTACTTGAATTTTACAGAAAGCAGGTGAGTTTACAGGCTTCCCTGAACAGTGGTAGGTGAGACTTATGCTATAACAGGATGTGGAGGAAGTGGTTCCTGAATATGAAAATTCACTGTGGTCTATTTAGACCAAGACTAATGCAATTTAATGCTTCCTCCTTTCTTGTCAGTTTTAGTGGTTCATGCAAAGAGAAACCTTTCCCAGTCAATTTAGGGACTATGATCACAACATTTAATTGTTTGGTAGCTGAAAGATAAAGATAAGAAATGGACATTTGAGGGCATTTGTAACTCACTAAAGGGTGTGTTTTTCTAATTCATTAAGGAACAATGCTGTGGAATATAATCCCCTGGGAGAGAGATTAGATCCAGGAGAATGGAAGATCCATGAAAGTGGATCCTGTTCTGATAGTATTGAAATTGTTTTTTCTGTGAAAAATTTTCTGGAAAAATTGTACAGAACACAATCAGCTGGAGACCCTACTCAAAAAAAAAAAAAAAAAAAAAAAAAAAAAAGGCACATAAATTTAAGTGTTAGGCCAATGTGGGAAAGCACACAGACTTCACATATAAGACATTATTCCCTTCCTAAAATGCATCAATAAAAATCCTTTAAAATATCATTTCTCCTTTCTAACAGGGTGTATAGGTCCACTAGGTAGAATGATGTGCCTTGGAGACATTTCCACATTTTCTTCATTTAGCTCTTCTTTTAGCCCTGGTTTTGTTAATGGGAGCAGCATAGTCAGTATTCTGTTTGTGGCAATTGTCCCCAGCTGAAACTGGAATATGGAAGATGACACAGTATACACAACACCTATTCCTGAGGCCCACAGATTTTATATTTCCAACCCAGCCACTGTAGATTAATATGAAATGTATTGTCAGCTTTTCTGCTAGGTCACACACCTCTTATGATCCTGCTAAGAGGAAGCATGAAGTCAGCAGCTGCATTAATTTATAAAATTACATATCTACAGAGGGATATATTTTTAAAGAAATTGTTAAGGACATGACATTTTCTAAGATTTTCAGGAGAGATATATGACTTTGTACAACGTGTGATATTCACCTGTATTTCATCCATTAAAATATTCAGCACGTCACTGCAGTAATTTTTATCTTAAGATATATGTTTCCTGTTGTTTTGCAAATTATATAGTAACTGAAGCAGCAATTGCATAACATTATCAATAAATTTGGATCTGCCTGCAGAGGGCATGTGCAAAGAGAAGGGGATTCTGTTGGTTTTCCTGAACATGTAATGAGTTTCTGCTGTCTTGAGCATTTTCATACACTAGTAGATAGATCTGAATCATACTGAAATGTCAATGACAATGGCAAGGCAGCAGCAAATTTTGTTTCCAAGAATTATGCCTCTTTTTTAGGACTCCAGATATGGTTTGTGCTGAGTGTACTTTATGTACTCACATGACAATAAACAACTTTATTATTGGTCAGAAAAGGTATTCAGATAGTCTCAACAGATATCAAGATGTTAATTCAGCTAGACTAAGAAAAATGTGAATGGACCCATCCAAAAGCTCTGTGCTTGTCTTAAACCTTTATCTTAATTTTTTCAGTCCTCCTGACTCATAAAGAAAGAGTATTTACTTAAGAAATTTGTGTTAGTCTTTTCTAACTTGGCTACAAAGATTGCAAGCCAGCCTCCTAGAAATCTTTGATACTGTTGGAGAAACCCAAAAATGTGGGTGGAGATAGGAAAGTTTTGTAAGAATGAGCAGCAATTACTTAACAGAGTGAACAAAATTATTTTCCCTTTCAGTTTCTAAAACCAGCTCAAAATTGGGCAATGCTTTTGCTTTTCCTTTTCTTGTACAAGATTGCACAGTGTAAGAGGAGAATGTGTTGGTAATCCTGCTTTATGACAACGCCAGTGAGTGGTGGGTGAATTTTGTGTTTATATATATACATATATATATATATATATATGTGTATATATATATGAGAGAGGGTTCTAGTACCATCTTGAGCACATTTTAAAAAGTATAATTCAGGGATCTGTGCTTAGATAAAAGATCTTGCTGTGCAGTTTCTTATTTCTGATCAATTACCAGAAACTGGCAGGTGTATTATCTATGTGCTTTTCCAGATGCCAAAAAAGTGAATGTTAGTTCAGCATTATGTTGCCTCCTGCTGCCTTACCAGAAAGCAGGTTCTCATTGCTAGTGCTAGCTGAGCCTAGTGGAAGGGAGGGCCTGGAGGAGGCCAGCAGATGCCCTCTCCTCTAGATAAGTGCATTGATCAGCAGTAGGTTCATTCATGCCAGCCTCTTTGTCCCACTTCTCTCTTTTCCCATGATTGTTATACTACAATACTTTCCATCCTCCCCTTCCTCCAGCTTTGCCCTTACAGCATCCCATTGTAAGTCTTTAGCAATCCCTAAAATCCCATTGTAAGTCTTTAGCAATCCCTAAATACAGATTAAGGACTTGCAGCCTGAAGCCAAACAATACTTTGTTTTGATTTTTGAATGCAGTGGTCCATGGATTCTAATGATACATTTGTAACACTAATTTAAGATTTATTCTGAGTTCATCAGTCAGTTAATTGTTTTGCTTTCAAGTGCATATTGGCTGGGCCCTGAATAGGTTTCTTGAACAAAAGCAGAATTTCTTAGCATTTTGTAGTGCATGTAAGTTGCCTGCTGCCATTCATTTGATAGCCTAGCTCATGGCATGTGGAAGTAAGTGCTCTCCTGTGTTAATCTGATATGCCAGTGGCATGTATTTTTATTACATCCTGGTTGTCTTCCTAAGATATTAAGGTGGGTAATAGAAACTTTTTTCTTTTAATAACTTTATTTACTAATATAATAGCCCATGTTTGGGGAACTATACTGCTAAGAATTAGGCATGGATTTATCAAGGAGCACTTCTCTGGTACATGTGGGCATTTTCCTAGAGTATTTTGTGGCTAAAGAATTGAAGGTGCTCACTATTTGGACTTTGTCTCTTTTCTGAAAGGAGTTCTTAGCCAAGATGTTTGTTGTTTTATCCTTAATAAAGGGGATTAGACAGTAATAGATTCAAACAAGTGGTCTTAGAGAAGAATGTGTTAGGCATCAAGGAGTCACTAAGATTTTCATAAAAAATCTGCAAATGTATTTCAATCTTAACTTGTTAAATTTGCCTTGTTTTGTAAAAGTCCTTCATTTATGAGATTGTGGATCCTCACAGATGAGAGACAGACAGACCTATATTTTGTATCTTTTTCATATATGTCTCTGTTATATACTGATTAGTATTGAAATGATTTTTGGAGGCAGATGTTGGATTCATGCATCTGTGTCCAGACATTTCAACACTGATCTTTAATAAGTAACTACCCTTTTCTTACTAAATACAGTTCAAAGAAAACAAGAAATATTCAGTTGCAAACAGAATTGTCTGTACTCTGTGGTGTGGTTTCCTCTAACTTGAGGTTATAATTTTATTTTTCAAACAAACTTCCTTCTTAAATATATTTTCATGTAAATAGTTGATCTGTTATGTGAATCATAATTACATCCAGTCAAACATCCATATTTTTGTGACTGTTACATTTTCCTACTTACCTTCTATTTCAGCAATTTATCTCTTAAGCATTAAATGAATTAGTGCAAAGTAAATTATGGTTTTATTTAAGTTCTGGTATTCTGCAGAATTTTAATTTTCTTCTATTGTTTTGCTTACCTCTCCCCAAGATTCCTGCTTCTTGTAGACATGGCTCTGTGGAATGGATTATGAAGATATAGGCATCATAAAAGAGCACAGATTATCATGAAATATTTCCTGTAAATTGACAGAATATAACAGTTGGGTGAGGCAATGTTTTAATGCCCTGAAAATTAATTGAGTCATAGTACTATCAGATGATTTCAGCATTGTGGTGATGACTGATAGTCATATTTCTCAGCAAGAAGACTGAATCAGTGTGGAAACTCAGTAGTCTTCTGAACTTACTAAAAGAAATGTTGAATTTCAGTGGAAGACTAAGAAAGAACTCCCATCTCTAATGAGTCAGGGATCATTATATGATATTGAAAAAGCTCTCTGCATTTTTTAATTTCAGATGCCTTGGATATAGAATGTATATCTTCCCAGAATAAAAGCATTTCAGGGCATGTGTCCTCCAGTCCATGCATAATGCTTTGATACTGTGCATCAAATGAATGAACTTAAATTACATTTGCTCTACTCTTAACATCTACATAGTAGCATGGGTGGTTCTGCTCAGGAATCATATGTGTAAATTAAGATATATTCTAAGTACAGAACAGAAATTTATTGTTGTATCCCAGGTATTGAATGGATATATAATAATAATAATAATAATAATAATAATAATAATAATAATAATAATAATAATAATAATAATAGTAATAATAATTTCATTTTCTGATTTCAGTTATAATGATTTTATTGTCTTAAATTCAGTGGTTCTAAAGAAGTGATTTTTTAAACCTGCCTCTACTCTTAACAGCACTCTCAACATCTAGTCTCAGCCTGTTTTCCTAAAAACTTCCTTTTGTAGGTTATATTACAGTCATAAGAGCCATGAATTCTCTGGAAAATGGGAATGTGTTGTATTATTTATTAGGGCAACATTTGTTAAAGTCACCAAAATAAATCTTAATGAGCAGCATATAACAAAATATTTCCACAGAGAACACTTTGCTACAGAACAAAAACACCTGCTAGAACTGATGAATTCTGAAAACTGCCAGGTTTTGTAGCTGAGATGTCCAGTGAGGCATTAACAGTCTGTTTATTGCCATATTTTGTTTAGCAGTTAATCTATTTCTATACTGCTACACAAGTAATTTCAGATTTCAGCCAGAATTAATTTTTCCGTCTATGGAGCAGGGAAAAACTGCTTCCAAGTACTTGAATAACTTTCTTTCACAATCCTTGGACATTTTACTGATGAACCCATAAATTTTTTGAGTTTTGAAGACTGGCTTTGTAGTTCTTGAACTTTCAAGGTCATGCTTTAAAACAATCCTCTTCAATACTTTATGATAGTTATAAGAGTCTCACAAGTGGGCTTAAAACAGAGGAAACCAAATTATTTTAAAGTGTTGCCTATTTTTGGTTTTCAGTCTCAATACAAAAAATGTCCAAGTGGTTACACAGGTCCCACACTTTTGTACCCCCCTAAATATTAAATAACACTTTTTGTAAATGAAGAGGTATTTGTACTTTGGGGCTCCTTTTAAAATTCTTTTTTCCACACTACTTTGAACAGCTGTTTTTAATGCTTATCTTGGTTGTTGGGTGCAGGTAAAACCCATTTAGAAAGACTATTTAAACAATTAAAGTGCATCCATAGAATGGGTTTCCAGTGAATTGTGTGCACAGAATCAGTGAAGTTTGAGTGGTTTTCCCCACACTAGCAAAACCTTTTCAGTAGTACAGCAAGCTTTGGATTTTTTGATACTGCTTTTCCTTTCTCTCTCTTTACAGAAATCTGAGTGTAAGAGAAAATGGAATGATTTCTTTTTAGCTGGTAGAATTCAAGGTGTCTGTTACACTGAAATACGCAGGAAATTCAATCTCTTATTTATAGTTAAACACTTAGATAAATGTGTCTAAACTAGAATAAGAATTCTATCTAATCTTACTTTTTTTTTAAACCTAGAGTAAAAATAATTTTGGTTGGTATAGAGTGAGCCAAATTCTGCCTGTGGATATCTTGTTGGAATTTCCTTCTGTCGTGTTACAGTTAAGAGAGAACAGAGCTTGACTTTAAATAATTAAGAAGGGCAGAAATCTCTGACATCGGGTTTTCAGAGTAAGGGAAAATCTTATTTCTGAAGAGGAATTCCCCAAACTAAAATAAACATCTCAACTTTTGTTTTAATCGAAGCATTTGTAATTTTGAACTCAATGAATTCTGAAGAAAACAGCCTAAAGATCACGAAGATTGGATAATGTGTCAAGAATTCACTGACTAATTGACTTTTTCTTATTAGTTTCAGATTAGTCTCTTTCCAAGTAAATAGCACATCTGTACTAATTGCTTTTTCATTAATTTGCAGATGCAGAGCCACGGTATTTGGTTTCAGTAAGACCAGCACGTGTTTCAAATAACAAGAAATCTTGTTCAGGTATTTTAATATTACTGCATCTCTTTCTTAAAATATTTGAAAGAAAACAGAACCTTTTGCTGGGCTTTTCTGAAAAGATGTTTCTATCTGTAGGCATCTGCCTGGGATACACAAATTCCATATGTGGAAAGGTAAAATGTAGGACAGTGTTTTCTAGTCAGTAGCCACACACATGGTATAAAAAACATGAAGATGTACCTAAAGATTTTTTTGCGTAAAGTTCTTACAAATGAGAATTGAAATTTAGAATATAAATTTCTGATGCTTAAAGACATTACAGTTATTCTTCCCCAACTACAAGTGAGGATTCCTTCATCCATTGACGTGTTAATGCTCTTTGTTTCTCATTGGAAAATGGTAGTGTGTGTTTGTATGTCTGTATCAATACTACTAAGTTTGCTGATGCAAGAAGTTATGGAAAGAATAATATTTCCAGCTGAATCTATACACAGCAGAGTAGAAACCTGAATTTTATTCTCTTCAGTTTCAAAGTCTTCTATATGACCTTAATCATGTCATTAATATTGTTAGTTCTGAATTCCTTACTTTAATATGGAGACTTCTTTCAGGATGACAGGACTGCTGCAAAAAATAAATTGATGATCTATCCCTGGAAGCACTAAAGGTCAGGTTGGACAGGGCTCAGAGAAACCTGATCCCGTTGAAGATGTCCCTGTTCATGGCAGGGGACTTGGACTAGCAGGACCTTAATGGTCCCTTCCAACACAAATCATTCTATGATCTTTAGGTTATTTTTTTTTCCTAACTCCTGGTGATGCTTAGGATAAATCTTTTCTTCCTCTTGGCCAGCTGTAACACAATATACCTGGAAAGATTTTGGAAAGTGATTTACCTTTCAGATGCAACATATATATATTGTTTTTAATGTAGACTTTGTGGCAACATATTCATCATCAACATAAGGTAAAAACCAACATGGTTAACATTTCTAAATATACACACATATTGATTGAAAATACAAATCAGACTGTAACTTGGGCTGGTTAGTGAAGAGATAATAGGGTTCAAAAGGCATGAGGAGAAACTTAGTCAAACCTGGTTCACAACAGTGAGAAGTAAATCCTTTAGATCAGTGGCTTGTAAACTTACAGAAAATGTTGGTCACCTGTGAATTTTGAGGAGATCCCTTAGATTTTTAAAGTATGCCACATGATGTAGAGAATATATTGATTTCCTATAGTCAATCATCTTTCAAAGACCAGAAATTCTCCTTGGGCCTGTAGCAATCCATAAACTACAGGTTCAAAATAGAGTCTCTAGATCATTTGCTCATTTCCATCCATTAGCTTTTAAACTTTCTTTAAAATAAGTTCTTTCTCCACACAAGAATTGTACTCCTTCGTACAGAGCAAAGTTGAAGTTCAATATAATGCAAAACCTGATTTCAATATGGTTGGTAATTAAAAGAGAAAAATCCTGCAGATACAGGCACTGATTCAGATCTGCTTGCAGTTAAAAGCAGAAGAACTTTTGTAGGTTTTATTTTACTCTTAAGAATGCCCTAGAAAATACCTATTATGTGTAGATGTATTTGCAGTGTTACTGAGAAACCTGCCAAGAAATTACTATTTTTATCACGACTGTGGAGACTTTCTAATGTCCTGGACCCTGTCATGTCTTCTGTGATACAGTCCAAGATAGCCAGAGTTTTTAATTTAATCTACCTAAAGCTTATTCTTATACTAAGCATATCTAAACCACCAAATGATAATTTTGGAAAACTAGTTTTAACTGGAATATTTGGTTGAAAAAGTGACCATGGACACTGTTGTTGCCACTTTTGAAAGTCATATGTTAGAAATAGCAAACATGAAAAATAGAGAACTGTTGCACCTTTCCCTTCAAGCTTAGAAGAGAAGTTGATTTTCATGTACTTAATTATCCAACTGCAAAAACTTTCCTTTGCATAATGCCAGAGAGAGAGAAATTAACTTCATGTGTTTCTTCTGTAGGTCGGAACAAGACACAAAAGCCTCTGCAGCTGGTGGTTGGCACTCTCAGCCCAACCTCTGTGTTCCTCTCTTGGGGCATCCTAGTCAACCCTCAACATGACTGGACAGCAACAAGTAACTGTGCTAGTGACAGGTAACAGCAGAAAAGAATGGGGTTTATTACTATTGTGATTTCATTCAGTGCAGCTCTCTGCTGTGGTTAAGATAAATTTTACATTAAATTAAAGTGTGGTCAGCAGTAGTTCTGAATGTGAAATAAATTTTCTCATTTGCTCATGCTAGTGTTTTGCAAATCTTTATTTGACAGCAAGTTTAGTCAGATGTCTACATGCTGAATCACAAATCTTGCTATTTCACACTGGATTCTTTGTTCTTAAACTAATGGCCTTGGCTTGACCTTCATTTTTATCTGAACCAACTGAAACTTTGTTAAATCACAGGAGATATTTTACTTAAGAATTGACTGAATAAGTGTAGAAAGTATTTTGTTGTGCTGACGTGGGGGAATGATGCCTTAACACCATTTGATTTTTGTTTCATTTATTTTGTGGTAACACTAAAACTGCTTTCCTGCTATTAATACAGCACTACTTTCATTAATGTTAATGTAAGTAAAAGAGGATCTCTTCTAGGTCAATGTTTTTGGCATTTACTGGGTGGCACAGTAGGTGGGAAACTCAGGAAGACTCACCAAGTAGCAGTTTCAAGAGAAGTCATAGTGCGCTATTATAGTTTAGTAAACCCTTGGCAGAAGAATAAAATTATTTAAATTGCTTATGCAGATGTTTTCCCTACTTTATCTTTTTGTGTTCTCTTTATATTCTTTCTCTACAACAGAATAATTTTTTTCCCTTCTTTTACTTTGTGTGAAGCTCTATTCAGCAGTGTTTTGTAAAACTGAAAAAGAAACATGCACCCATGGGATGCATCTCCAACTGTTTTGCAGCTGTTATCTTTTGAGTTTAAAATGCAGTGTTTTTCTGGTTTTGTTTTTGGTTTTCTTGGGGTCTTTTTGGTGGTTTTGGTTTGGTTTGGGTTTTTTTGCATAATTCAGAACACTTCCTTTACTTGTTTAATTTGTAGCTTTGAATTTTCTTACTCAGGTATTAACAAGAAAACTCTAGCTGACATGATTAAACCAGATGTCAAACACAGGTTATGTTAAAAAAAAATCACATGTAGCCAGAATGCCATTTTTCATACCTTTACAAAAGTTTCATACCTCACAAAAGGATTAATAATTTTCAAGCATCAGAAATTTCTTATGAAAAAAATTTGGATCTTCATCACCAACCACAATTTCAAACACTATTAAAAAAATGCTAATGTTTGTTAGGAAGCAGTTAGGGAATGTTAGTAAATGTCCAAGGATGAAATTTGATCAGATTTTTCTTCAGCAGAAATAAAAGTTGGTTTAGGCTTAGATTTTCTCTCTCAATAAAGAAGCAAATATTTTCATACTGTGAGAAACTGAAGAAATGAGATGATCTTCGATGAGCTTGTAAAATGTTCTGATGTAGTGATTTTAGCACCATTTTACCAAGGAATTTATCTTTAAGTGATGTGTCAGCACCAATGTTGCAGCACCCATTGTGCAATGGGAATGAAGAACACTTCAGGAGAAGCCTACATCCTCTATTAATCCAGCTGGAAATTCAAGGCAAATGGTATCCACCACCATGCTATCATCAATTCTGTGTTTTCTCCTCTATAGCTAAATTTTCTTTTTGGTCATGGATTCAAAGTTTGAACAAAGTTTTTAACTTAGTTTTTCAATTAGGGCAGTGTGCTACTGGTGTGTTGCTATGTTTAGAATATATTCTGATGTAGTCCTGCTCTCAGGAGTGACCTTTAATGTGCACTCCATTTTACAGAAATATTTTCAGACAGGAGTAGCTAGTTTAAAAAAACATTTATATCAGATTACAAATGATCTTATCAAAGATAGATATATACCTATAACCAGATTTCTGTTTTGCAATAAAGCATAACAATGAAGTTAATGAAGAAAAAAAGTCACTTAAGTGGTGCTCTTATTATTTTTACCTTTACTGGACCAAAGTGCTTGTGATTTGTATAAATGATGTGAACAGTTGTCCACATGACCATGGTGTGTATATCTAGAATTCTAAGAGAGATTAGATCCATACATATTTCTAGTCAGTGTGTAGAAGAAAAATAATTTATTATAATAATTTGAATGAATGTTGATAATGTACAATAAGAAAAAAATAGGAAGCAGTCCATGCTTAGCAAGTTGGCTTTGGGATAGAAGTACAAGACTTAAAAAGCACATAACAGATTCATTGATATTTCAGTCTATTTCAGGGGCTTTTTTATCTGGCATATTCTCTGTACTGTGACATGCTGCAGTGTATTGTTAATCATCCTCAGGATTACTGTTAGTGGCTAACCTCTAACCTTTGTCATTGGCCTCTTAACTCAGTTCTGTCAGTAAATATCCCACCAAGGTTTACATTTGTAACTCTCTATGACCTGAAATGGAGTCACTGTTCTTGGCCTCAGATTTTACCGTCTCCATGTGGATGTTAGGCTTTTGTACAACGTTGCATAATAAAAGTTATTTCAATGTGTTTCTGAGTCAGAAGATAGAAACTACATGGAATAGCACAGTTCTGCTGGCCAAGATTTTCTCTAGTGTGAGTTCTGACCTCAGTGGGATATTCCTGGGAAGATCTGGTTTTGTGAGCAAATGAGTTTGGAATAAGAGGTGCAGTATTCTCAAAGAGCATTGATATCTTTTACTGTTTCAGTGGAATTATTGCTTGCTCCTTTGGGCCACATAGTGGTCTTCTGCATCTGTGAAATTTTTAAGAAACTCCAATGAAAAAAATTTACTGTGACATTTTTCAACAAACCACTCTTTTGGTTTAACTCCCTACAGATTAAGGGCATAAACCAATAGAGTGCTATGTATTTTCTTCAAGATAACCCCAATGCTAATCCCTTCTTGAATCAAAAGTATTCACTGCCATTTTTGTGGACCAAAAATGAAAGTTGGAATTTTGAAGCATTCTTGAAGTTACTATTATCTCTCATCAGACCCTTAGCACTAGAATTTAAAATAAAATAAAAATGCATAAATCAAAAAACTCAAGTGATAAGTTTTATGTAACTGATGAAAGCTACATAACTCCAGAAAGCACAATTGGTGGAACCTTTCTCAACATCCTCTGCTTTCTGATGCCAGTGGAAGACAGTTGATAAGGGAAGATGGCAAAGTCATGACATGCTGCTGCATAGCCATGTTCAGTTCCTCTTTTTTTATTATTTCCAATAGAGTAAAAGGCTTGTTTCCTTTCTGCCTATCTGTGTTCATACAAATATTAGTGGACAGATTGGTCAAAATAAAACTACTTGGGTTTCATTCACTGTCCATCCAGGTCTGAAAAAGGCAGAGTACTCTGTAAATTTTTCTTTCTTTGTAATTGCTTTGATTAGAACATCTTTGTAGCTGGGGGTCGAAAAAGGTGGACTTTGACTTTCAGTCCTTTAGGAGGAAAAGTCAGGGGATGGAACAAAATCTGTTATTTTCCATGTTACATGAAAACAGGTTTTATAGATACAGTAAAATATAATATTCTAGTGAGTGTATTTCAGATACATGCAAAAACAGGAATTTAAAACCTGAGGGTATGTCTTTTTAAGTTAAAAACTATGACAAATTCACACTGGCATTGTTTTAATTGGTCTGCCTGTGATTTAAATGTCCTGATGTCATCCTTGCAAGTAGCACAGATTTTGTGGTTTGTTTTTATCTGATGCTTTAAAAAAGTAAGAAAAACAGAAAGGGAAAACCAGAGAAGAGTCTGTACTTAGCCTTTATGTTGTATAGTATGTAGAAGTAAGGTTTTTAAAAACATCAAATTCAGAAAGATGTGCCTGTCTCTTCCCGTGCCTATTTCCAAACTTCTATCATTATCCAGGTGCCAACTAGGTCATGCTTTGTGTTGCAAGTGTCATACAAAATGTATTTTAAGCATAGCAGAATTTCTTCAAGGAAAACACAACAGCAAAAACACTTTTTGAGTTTCAGATGCTTGTCAGTTGCTGCTGTGGGAGTACATGCTAAAAGCTTGTTTAAACTGGAATGATTTATTGCTGTTCAGTCTCTCCCTCTTCTGAGCCTCTCACTCTTCATTTCAGTCATTCTGCTTAAAGTTTTAAGTAAAAGAAGTGAATGTTAGTGGTCATGTAAAAATCGAAACTAAATTAGAAAGTGCTTTGCAAACTTAACTGGTAACTCTCACTGTTGTCATTATTTCCATTTTAATATATGCTGGTGTATGTTACTTTAAAGTAAACTTAGCAGTAAAAAAGGAAACAATATAATCAACTTCATGTGTCAATTTGCGCAATGCTTAGTGTCTGAAAAATCAAGGTTCAAACCATTTCTTTTTTCATTTTCTAACATCAAATGGATGCTGCACTTCTAATGAAGTCTAGCTATAAATCAATAAGTACTGGTATGCTGATAGTCTCTTTTTAAAAATTCTGATTACATTTGTATGAACAAAAAATTAATGAGCTTTATAATCTTTTGTCTCTGGCAACACAAAATCACAGAGCTGGAATGTTCTTATATCGCCAAGGCTTAATTGTTTGTTTAGTGTTACATGTGACTAAAATAGTCATGATTAAATTGTTTGGAGTTTTGGTTGAGACCTGGTTCCAAATAAATCCATGATATTTATGTAAACTGACCTAGCCTTGAAATCTCATAAAACCATCTGCCTTATAAGATTTCCAGTATCTAATTGTTTGTGTCTGAATATTTGACTGTACTGACAAGTTCTGCGAATCTGACAGAAAAGAGATTTGGTTAAAAAATGGAAAAATGGCACTGGAATTCTTGGCAAAACATTATCATTCATACTGATGGATGAAAACTTAATATCTTGTCTATCCATCCTAGAACTTTGCTTCTTTTAACAGGGAATAAGATTTGCTTTATCTCAAAGGCAAAACCCTCTGTGCTGTTTCTTTAAAATTGTCATTTTATTTTGATTTCTAGTGCAATAGAAAGGCTGTCTAAACTGAGCACTGCCTTCCAGTGCAGAATTTTTAAAAACAAGCTGTATGTAATCTGAACATAGGAGAGAACAACCTTCTGTGTCAAGCTGAGAGTCTTTTACATTAACTTTGCAGATATAGTAATCACTGCAGTGGTTGGCCTATGAGTAACCTTGTCCTCTCATGGCTTCCTTTAAATTATGAACTTGCTCTTACGTATTTTATTCCTGCCATCACATTTTGTGTACATCTTATGTGAAGGCAAGCAAAGTAAAAGTATCATCAAAGATACAGAGTTTCAAGAATGCAGACACTAAGCATTCAATGATGTTGCACGAATGCGTATGGAGAGAGACTCTCTTGATGAATGTTGGCTCTTTATTCCTCTGCTGTGGTGTGTTTGTGGTTTTTTTCTCATTACAGCGATTAGTTCTGAGTGTAACAAAACCTCTCACTGCTCATGACACCTTTTAAATTGTTGGAGTTTTGGCTGTCTAGTAAAAAGGGAGGAGGTAAAATTTCTCTGCAGTTCCTAGGGTGGCCTGATTGGTGGTATCTTCAAATGAGTGAAGCATTGCCCTGTAAGGGGGAGAGAGGGAGGTACTAACTTTTATGGAGTTTTCTAGAGTGCCAGCTGGCAAAGAAATCATTTGATTAACATTTGTTCTAAATAGAAATACAAGAGTATTTGAGAAACATTGTTCTAATAAAATGTCCCCCACCAAAACACATAACAAATCACTTAATCAAAATTAAATGTTAAGTTAAATATTGTTAGGTCTTTGTACCTGCTGAGAATCTAGATTAAAATAATTTCTCACCAATGTAACTGGATGTGCCATCTCCTTGTTGAGACATCAAACCAGTATTCACAGGTGGGAATAGCATTCCTAGGTGTGTTCCACAGTGCATTACTTGGATATTATCTGTTAGGGCCCTGTGGTGAGCAATCAGTTTTTCCTTTTCTTACCACACAGAGATAATGGGAAGTGTTTTATTGGAGAAACGTGATGCAGCTTTCCCTTCTATGTGACTATGAGAGCACTCTATTTCAGCCTAACTTCTGTCACTCTAGAGGCAATCTATGAAGATGTTTTGCTGAATGTTTCCAGTTCAGCCAGCTGCACTCATTTTGTGCATGTATGTCACTGCCACGAGGGGATTGATAGATGTGAGTGGTGACTGGATCTTACTGCTTAGTCATGTCTTCAATTATATGTGTTGACTGTTTGATATTTTATTTTTGATGAGAGAAAGGTTTGAAAAAGGGAGAAATTAAAATTACAACAAAATTCAATCAGGACAGTGTTCTCAGGCAGACACTGAAATTGCATTTTATTTGGCAGTTTGTTGGTCTGGTTTAACAATGAGTTGTTGTTCTTTGATGACAAAACTTGGCATTTCTGAATTTTTACTCTATAAACAAATGATTGCATTTCCCCAAAAGCACATGTAGATATTTAGATGTTTTTAATAGTCAAATGATTGTGACTTGCAAATTGTTAAATGGAATTTCATTTTTATTGCTTTTTCTTGAAATGGTTGAGGAAATTCTGTCATTGCCATCAGTGTTTTTAGTACTTGCTGTGGCACTTTTCCATTAAAATAATTATACCCTTGATGAAGTTTTTACAGGCTTGGAAATCTTGGAGTTGAGAGCGCATTTCTTCTATGCTGTATGTTTCTCTTTCTAATGGCATAGTTTGGCACAATTATGAAAATCCTCTTTTCAGATTTTATAATAGTCTTGAATTTAAGTGAAAGATGGGGTTGGTGGAGTTTCTTTGTGTGTGCAATTGTTCTTGATATTTTAATTCATTTAAGAGTGAAGGAATTTCCAGATGTGGAGACAGCATTAAAAAGTAGAACATTTTGTCCACTAGAAACAAGTGGGGGCAGCTGCTTAAAAGCCTATTCATTATCAACAAGTTTTTAGTGTTTTGTTTTCTCCTCATTTCTGATGCAGCTGTTCTTTTAGATTTTTCAATTACTGAACTGAATCAGTATATTCTCTTTTTTCCATCACATGCAAACACTTTATCCCATTGGATTAAAATAGGTAGGAAAAGGTAAAGATGAAGATGAAAAAAAATGAAAATTACTCTTTCAGGCAAGGGAAGAAGGTGACTATTTCCACTTGAATTCACATTTGATCTCTGTCCATATTTATTCCAAATTCCTTACTGAAAGACTGTATGGGGTCCAGTAAGATGCATTTGTGTTGAATTTGTTTACTAAAATTACAACCTTTGCAAGACAGTGACAAGGAGTTCAAGTCACCTGTTGGTTAATGTCTGTGTGACTACATACAAATGGATTAAGAGGATAAAGGAGAAGTTTTCCTTCTTTTAATGTTAGCAATAATTGACTGAACCTGATGAAGTACCTGAATGAGCTGAATTGTAGCAACTAAACCAGGAGAATCTATATTTTTGGGCCAGGAAAACAAATTTGACAGTTATGACATAAAAGATGTAAAAAAGTAAACCATTGGGTATAGGAATATTTTCCCTGAGTGACACTTGCCTTGTCTTAGGTTATGTTTTAATAGTGAAGTAGGAATTTCAGTGTACTCAACAGTCACATTTCCTGTAAACTGCACTCTGAAATTGCTCTTCTGTAACTTCAGCAGAAGCAGCTTTATGAATTCACTGTATTAGGTTTGGTCAACTAAGTAATTTTAGTCTGGACTTTTGAAACCTTTTCAGTTGTTTAAGAACCCTTTCTTTTGGATGGTTTGGGGTTTTTTAAGTTCTCTCCCTTTCTCTCTATATAATTGTCTACAGAATGCCAGTAATAAATCTCAAACCTTGACTTGCAAGCATTAAGTTTTTGTATTTAAGTGGGCAAAATACAATTGGACTGAATTAGCCCCTTTTCAGATGCTGTAATGTGAGATAGATATGAGTGATGGATATTAATTATTTCTGTTATACGTAACAATTTTCAGTAATACTTGGATTTAAAAGTTGCCAAATCTCTCAGAGATTTGCTTTCCAAAAAAAAAGAAACCTCCACTCTATTCTGGTAGTGATTCAGCACACATATAGAAAATGAGATTATAGTCAGCAGGGGAGTTCTTGTGCAGAAGTTCTCACCATTTCCACTGCCTTGTTTTTGATTGGTTAATGTTGCAGTCATACTTTTTCAGGGTGGTGCTCCTTGACAGAATTGGGCAATTTCTGTAGAAATGTTTCCTGGTTTCATAATCTATTAATACTCATCACATTATTGATTTAAACTGCTGAAAGTAATGTCTTGGTTTACTTTTTTTGTTTGAAGTGGGGGGCAATGCATAATGGGATCTCTGAATAAGGAATGTATTATACAAACAACAGATATTACTGATCTTCCTCTGAGAATGTTTTCAGACTGATTTTGATGGGAACACTTTCACCAGATGGATATAGAAGATTCTGAGAAATTATTAGAGGTTTCTTGACTAGCAGACTCATGGTTCAATTGACTGGTTCTGGCACGTGTCAGAATCACAGGAACTGCTTGGACAATGAGCTTACAATTTGTGGTTAGAACCTCACAATGGGTGTGAATAAGGAGACTGCCTTTTGCTCTTTGTACAGAACTCCTAATGTCAGGGTCTGTATGGCAGGGTATATATATGTGGAATAAATCTGGCTTTTCTAATATTTGCTGAATATAAAGAGCCAGAAAGAACAAGAACAATGGATTGTTATGATGATGATGATGATGATGATGATTATTATTATTATTATATTTCTTCTACAAAAATTGTTATAGTGAATTCCTTTGTGTAGATGTATTTTTTTTCCCCAATCAGGTTCTATACAGTTCGCTACAGAGAAAAAGGAAAAGACAAGAAATGGGTTTTTCAGCTCTGCCCAGCTACAGAGACAGTGATTGACAATCTGAAGCCAAACACACCTTATGAATTTGGAGTTAAAGACAATGCAGAGGATAGTATTTGGAGCAAGACTTTGAATCATAAGACAGTTCTCTCTAGTAAGTGTTTGACAATCAAATAGCTGCTCATTTTGACAGTATTTTCTCCTCTACTATGGTATTTCTTGGAGTAACCTACTGATCAAGATTTTATTGATTAAATGCCATCCATCACACTCCTAAAAATTGTTTTAGAAATTGCTGAAACTAGAAATATTTTGAATTTGCAAAACTGCCACCTAGTCTTCTGAAAGGTGTAGTCTTGTGATTGCAAAAAGAGGATCTGCTGCAGACTGGTAGAATTCTAATGGTGTTTAGTACAGACACACCTCAAGGGTTGAGTATGAATATTTATACTTATGACTGGATTCTAAGCCTTTCCTTAGGCCATGAATCATAAGATGATCAAGTAATGAACTAATCCATCAACCATCATCCAACAACTTAATTTAATTCCTTCCATCAACTAGTATGAGTGATGGAAATTATTAGCATTGTTTGAATCTTCTTTTACACCTGCATTTACATTGAAGCTGGTTTGCAAGCTAGACAGGACTGTCCTGCCTCAATGGGCCCTTTATGACTCCACTCAGAAGTTGAATTTAAAGCTGACTTTCAATCAAAGTATTGTATGAATCGTGTCTGAAGCATGCAGTGTCAAGTATGCTTTTGTTTGTGTTTTCATGGAGGCATGACACCTCTGGCTGGCTCTCAGACATATTTTAAGGCTCTCATCTGTAGTCCCAAGATAATGTAGGAAAAGTGATGTCAAATTAACCCTTGTAAAAGCATGTCCTGCTGAAAGAATCACTCCTGCCAGAAGGGGAAATAGGATTCAGCAGAGTTTTCCTCCTTTTAATGAGAAGAAGATAGGACTTAACAGAGTTTATCCAATTTGATTTCTTTTCCCCAAGCATTTGCATAAGGGTATTTTGAAACATGGTGTTGGTCAGAAGATGCTGCAAACTCCTGTGTTTGGTATTCTTAGCTTGACTCTAATGGGAATTCTCATCAAAGAGTCTTATTCATATGAGATGTCCAGGTGAAATTTAATTTGGACTTCAGCTTTGACTTCTAGGTGAGTTACAGAGCTCATATACTTGAGGATAAATGAGGGGAGCAGCATGGTGTCTTGTAACAGTGGGGAAACCTTCATAATCCCTAATAAAGAGCTTTACTGGCCTTCATTATAAAGTACAAAGCTTTGAAGCACCTGCCTAGCATCCATGGAGTTGTTTTAGCAGTCCAGAATAATGCCATTGCTATACCATGAGCTTAAAGAGGATGATGGTGGTAGCCTTTTCCCATACCTGATTCACAAAAAGCTCTGCTTTGCAGCCTTAGAAATATCTTACCAAGTGTTTTTTTTCCTGCATTTCAAACATCTTGAAGTCATCTGTAGAGCAAATGATGAAATATATTTCAACACTCAGAATAAGAGGGAGTGATGAGTGCAAAATGTTTATAGTTTATTACTTGTTCATGACTGATGAAAACATCCCCAAATTTTCTCTTTCTATATAATGTATTTCTAAATGGTATTTCTTACAGACATTTTACATTTTTAATAGGTCAGGAGAATCATTCTTGTAAGTTTATGGAGACCCACTAACTTTGGTTGAAAGATTATTTCTTGTAAGAGTTCGTATTCTATTTATATGAGATTTCTTTTGTCTACAATGTAGACTTGTATGTTCAGTGGATGCTTCTGCAGGAGCTAAATCCAGGGAGCTTGTGATTACCCTGTCTACATTCTGGTCTATTGATAAAGAATCTTATAATCAGGAAATTATCAGCACTTTCAAATTCAAGCCGTTCATATTTTTAGTGTATAGCAGGTAGATACAGAAAATGTGGGCAGTAAACAGAGAGTGTATATTTATAATAAATGTATAACCAGATGCCTGTAAATTTTATCAATCAACAGAGACACTTCTTTTCTGTGCTAATTTCCTGTTCTATATCAACTCAAGTTCTTCTCATTTAGGAGGAGCATCTCAACCTAAACCAAATATCCTTCACTATAAATGTTTTATTTCCCACTGAAGAATATATCAATTACTAGAAACTGAAAGTTCTTTTGCATGTTCCTGGATTTGTTGAATCCACAGACCAAATTTTTGTTATATACTAAACATGTTGGGAGGGGTTGGGAGGAGAATCTGCTTTTAATTCATGATTTGAGAACACATGAAAGCCATGGCAAAAGTTCAGTATTTATTTAACTTTTTTTCAGAAGAGATGAATGTAGCTTATTTCAGACCATCTTACCATGACTTTCTCATGAAGTCAGTTCTCATGAAAATTCTGTCAGTTTCCCCTTGAATTCTGGCCAATAGTAAGTCCTGTTCTTTAGAAGTATCAAGCACTTTGAAAGGCTTTTTTCCAACTTGAATGTATCTGAATTGATTTTTTTTAGAGTTGAAATTTTTTTTTTGCTTCTCATCTGTTTTGGATGGAATTTGAAAAAAATATGATAACAAGTAGTTTGACACTTGTTTACACACCCGTTGTTGCAAAGGCAGCAGAAAAGTGTAAAGGTGGAAGATACTGAGAAAGTTTGAAGCATCATGCTAAATCAGAATAGGTGCTGAACAGAGCTGTTTTGTGACTTACTCAACAGCTGCATCACAAGAAACATCTAATGCTTAAAAACTAAGAGGAAAACCTAAGATAAAAAAATTCAGAGTTTAAATTGGAGGTTTGTTCACACACTGAGAGAAACAAAACCATAAACAGAACAAGAATAATACATTTTGTTTACTTGCTGTCAAAATGCGGAGAGAAGGCCTTGCAGATGTATTAATGGATCTGGAGACACAGAAAAAAAAAAAAAAAAAATCCATTATGTGTTTTTATACAGGCTTTTAATTGAGTCTGCTAACATTCCTAGCTGATGAAAAAGGTGAATACAGTTGGTTTGCTTTGCTTTGGACAAAACAAAAAATTAATTCTGTGTTTATGTATCAAAACAGGTAAAAAAGTAAATGGACAACTCCAGAATATGTACAAGTTGGTACCCAATTCCCAAACACAGGTATGCAAAATAGTCTCTTTTTTTACCTGATTCATGTTTCATATGATCACACTTTTTTATTCTCTGTTAGTCTTCACTGAGAAAGAATTATCAAGGCCACAAACTGCCATTATAGAAAACAATCTGTTGAATGCAGTGTATGGAAAATCTTTAAATGTGTTGATGGGCAAAATAATTGAGAATTGTAACTGAGATGATTACATACATTTGCTCCAACCTATCAAAGATGAATCTGATGGTTTCCATGTGTAGATTCCAAACTTAAAAGTTTCTTATTCCTTTGTAGTAGTCAGGTTTGTTAACCTGTGATATTTGTTGTGATCAGTTAACTTTGGGATAAGTTTTTTTATGTGATTTTATAGACTAATTTTGTATATACTCAGGTCTTCTAAGTTAGTCATCCCACTGAACTCACTGATAGTTTCCATATGTGAGGCAAGTGTTTTCAGAACCAGAGGAAGTTGGAAAGGAAAATTTAATCGAGTTTCCTAGGCTTTCCTTTAAATCCTTTTATGTGGCATGGTAGAATTTTTACCATTTAATTTTTTAAAAAATGATGATTTTTATAAATAAATGAAGATTTTTTTTCTTTCCCTCACCCAACTTTTTCCATAAACATTCTCGAACAAGCATGGTTGGATTTCATTTGTTAATGGATTCCTGTACCCAGATACTTTTTTCTTCCAAGAGCTGAAGCAGAAATGAAGGCTCTCTAGATCAAACCTGCTAGTGGGTTTTAATACAGTGAAAAATAGACATTTTAGTCATAACTTATGAGCATTACCAATTCTACTATGAGATTAAACCAATTCTTTATATTTCCTTTCCTTGTTTTTTCATCAAAGTGCAAGTTTCAGCATCTAATCTTCTGGAGGACTTTTTTTGTTCTGCTTCTTTTTAGGTTTCTATCCCAGTGACAGGCTATGGGATAACTTCCTAAGAAAAGTTGTAGAAATTCTTCTTTAGAGATTTTAGAGGGTTAACTCATGAGTGTTAATTACAATAGAATAACCCATTCTTCACAATTCTCTTCTATCTCAGATTTTCCAAATGTTTTCATAGTAGTAAGTGGTAATGTATGATTTCCCATTGTTTTTTTCTTCATATTTCAGAATATTATAAGTAGTCTGTAATTATCAGACCTGGAATTCCTTTAGGAATCAAACCATAATTCATTAAATATATTTTCTTCTAGGAATAATTAGTTATGCACAGAATCAATGAGGATGGAAAAGATCTTTAAGTTCCTCAAGCCAACTGCTAACCCAGCACCATCACCATGTTTGCTATTAACTCATGTCCTAGAGTACTATCTATATCCATAGTTTTTTAACACTTCCAGGTATGATGACTCCATCATTTCCCTGGGCAGTCATTTCCAATGCTTGAAACCCCTTTCTGTGAAAATAAATTTTTCTAGTATCTGATCTAAACCTCCCCAGTGCAACTTGAGGCCATGTCCATTCATTTAGGGCAGTAATACTTCAATTATTGCATTGCATACAGAGTTAGATCAGTATAATGCTTACATTATTGGAAATGCACTTATGTCTTGCATCCACGAGAAAATGTTTTATTTGTGAGTACTATGAATCCAGTTGGTTAGATATTCAGGAGCATGCTCATCTCATTATGTTGGTGAAGTCAACTTTACTGTTCTTCCCCTTGGTCCCATGAGTGTCTTTAAAGTTACACAGCCCAAGACCAGGTAATTCATTCTGGGATATGGAGTGAAGCTGAGTCCTTTGCTTCTCTTAGCAAACCCTGTGTGCCAGAACCCTGACTGCTACACTGCTTCTGTGCAAGTAGGGTTTCTATTTATGCAGGAGAAGTCCTGAGAAAGTGAGCTAAAACAGTTCTCCAAATATTTGCACAGCTCAAGTATGAAAGGAGGACTGGAGCCAACATCTAGTCCTTTTTGTGATCTTTACAGGGCTCAGCTCCAGAGCAGTACTGCTTTATCACCCTCTGCAGAAATACATGCCATAGATTACTCTAAAAATTTTCTTATCATTCTTGCTTTAGTGGTGCAAAAAGCCAAAAAGCAGATAGTTTACATTGCTCCTTCAGTTTCCACAGCATTAGGTGGGGTAGGTTTCAGTGGATCAGATCATTGATGCAAAGCCTAGAATGATTGTTATTTAGGCCAAATTTATTTGTTTGTGCTTTATTTTTCTCCAAAGACACAACTGACTCATATCCAAATGGTCCTAACTCTTCTCTGTAAGGACATTTTTGAAGGCTGTTTATTAAAATAACGTTACCAACCCATCTAGTCATTCTGCCCTTTCAACATCACTCACATATCATCTTGTGGTTTTTTTGGCACTTTCATCCTTTAAGTTTGTCTAAGCTCCTGGGCCTGTGTGAGCAGCAACTAATGAGAGAGTGGAAGAAAAGGACTGCTCTAGAAATGATCATTCTTCATCCCTTCATAAACAATGGGTAGTGGTAGGGCAGAGAAAATGTAACAGAAATTTATTGCCTGCTTTGTCTGGTTAAGTTCCTCTAATTTCATAATGTTAGCCTGGAAGGTGGGATCCTCTCCAATTTTTCCAGCCAAAAAGGACTCTCAGCTTCTATCATTTGTTAAACTCTAGAAGGAAACATTCCTGCTCTTCCAAACCTTATTTAGTCCAGACTGACCATGATCCTTCCTTGAGGAGTCTCTTACATGCATGCCAGTTAGTTTTGGCTTTTTGAAGGATCAGAATGCAACACAGAAAGAAAGAACAAATGTCTCTTAAAGTAATGTTGCCACACAGTTTCACAGAACATTTGAGATTTGCAGTCCTGTAATATGCTGTATGGATATGGTAAGACTTGAGTTGCTTGACCTATGGTATAATTTACATTGCTAATTTTCCTCTGAAAATAAGGAATACCTTATTTGCCATCTTCTTTCATGATGCCAGCAATTGTTTTAATTACTAATGTTCCTAATAGCTATATGCTTTATATTCCCTATCTGAAAAATATGTTTGATAGTGCCATTCCTACAGATGATGGGCCAATGCTTCCAAAATAGTTTGTATCAGTAGTAAATATTACTAGACCTAGGAGTATCTAAATTAATCACTTTGTGGAAACTGAGAAGAAAACTCTGACAACATGGGTAGATTTCAAGTGCAGGAGTTATAGATTTGTGCAGGTGAGTAATCTAATTATAGCACTTGGGGAATATGGATTTCATGTGAATTATTAATTCCTGACTGAAAATCTATTTTTAATGTATTTAAATGTATTTGGAATTTTTATATTGTTATCATTGTAGCCATCCATTATTATTCAACAAAGAAAGAATGCTCTTGTCAGTATAAGAACTGTTTACTAGTAAAAAGGCTGATAGTAATTATGATTAGAAGTTCTGCAGTAGAGGTTACACAAGTGCTCACTACAACTTCAGAGCTGTTTATTTGATTGTAAGGCTTCTGAGGAAAATAAAATAAAATTAACACCTTCTTCTAACAAATGCATTCCATCCCATTTGTTAGTCACATGATTAGGAGGGCTACTTCAAAAGCAGATCATTTGCAACACAATTTTTTTGCTAGAAAACAAAATTGAAATGGAAAAAAGGAAAAATAAAGGAAGATTTTTTGTTTCCTCATAATGACAATGACTGGAATCTCCACCTCATTTAAGACCATGTTCACACCAATGCAAAACTATAATTAGGTAGCTGACAGGAATGCCTTTCACAGAATAAGTTGCCTTCATCCATTTCCCCAAGGAAAGATCCATCTTAATCGTGGAGATTGACCTTATTTCAGCTTCTTAAACTTTGGTATGTGTTTAATGGGTACCCAATCATTGTTTTAAAAGCTATTCAGAAGTATTTAAATTAGAAATAAATAGTGATGCTTAGGTAAATGATTAGCATTTTGTCATCAAATGCTGACTTTTAATGCAAGTCTTCTTTCACATGAAGTAGACCGCATGTCATAAAGTGCAAAATTAACATTATCTGATTCTGATTTGAGCTGAATGTATTTAGCATGAAAGGTAATTGCCAGAGTTATTTTCTTTTTTGTAACTCAAATACAACTTTAAAAATAATCTTTTAATGTATTTAGCATTTTTATGTTGTTAGCATTACAGTCTACCTTCTCTCATCTCTTGAGTGCATTATTGAGCTTTCAGAATTTGTTCATAGTTCTTATCTTTCTTAACAGCTGTTTTCTTTTAATAACTGAGGGGTCCATTCATATATTCCTTTTTTTTTTTTTTTTTTTTGTAATGTGTTTTGATGTAATCTGGGTCAAGGAAAAATGGACAGCATAAAAGTCCAAGTATTTAGCATAAAAATGTAAGAATCATGTGAGTGGCTGACCACTTGTGCTTTGGAAACAATTCCATTAAATAAAATAATTCTGAGTTAATCTACTTTAATCAGGCTATGCACCCAAGAGTGCTGATGGTTTACAAATGTGCATGTGGTTCTGGAATAGTCTATGTTCTAAATATAGTATTCCTGAGAATATATTTGTTTCCTGTGCCCAAATTGTAATTGCATATATTTCAGATGTTTTGCTGTAGTTAAATTTCAGCTTTTCTTAGCATTCTGGACTACTCCCCAGTGAGTGCTCCAGAGATACTTAAGAGAAAAAAAGAATTTGAGTTTCCTAAGCTGTCAAATACTGTGTTTTTATTAAGCAAAACACCTGAAGCTGATAGAAGGGGATCAAAATGTAGTATTACCACATTAGCCTGCAGGAACTGAAGCAATAGCTCAACCATCAAGGACCAGGGCCAGAGCCATGTCCAGTGTTAACTTGGGATAGATGTGGTATTGGATTAGAACCCTCTATTTTTATTACTCAGTTCAATTACTATTATGGCAATTATCCCAAGGTGCTATTTTATCTTTTTTTCTCTTTTTTTCAGATTATACTGAGTGATAATAAGAAGTTGGTGCCTGTCACAATAATCAAACAAAGTAAGTTTGTGTATTTTTAAAAATTTATTCTTACACTCTGCAAGAGTAACTTGGGCTTAAAATGAGTGTCAGGGCAGTGGGATGTCCTGCAGCTGGCCCTACAATAACATAAGCATAGAATGTCAATATCACTAAAATTGCTATGCCAGGGGAAAGAGGTGCACAGTTAGGAGACAATGTAGAAGAAACACAGTTTGCAGTCTCTTAAACTGGATGTAAATACAGAAAAGATTAGGATGGTGTCCTCATCTGCAAATATTGAGGAATGGTTTCTAGAATGCTGAGGTTTGTTTCAGGTGTGGTTTTGCTTCTTATTCCATTGGGTTTTTTAAAATGAGCTTCTAACACCTCTGTGTTGTCTCCACAGTTATTCAAAATCGGACCCAGTCAAAAGCACCAGATAGTTCTTCTCTCCCAGGAGCAATATTAGGTGACTAGAAGATATTTTTTATTATTTCTCTTAACCCTTGGTTGAAACTTAGAATTGTGCAAATGCTTTTAATTTTCTTGATCTTAATAGTTTTTCCTTGCATATCAAGGACTATTTTGCAGCTGGTGAAGACAATATTTGTTGCATTTTATGGTGGTACAGATGGTTCAAGAATGTTGTAGCTTAAGTGAAATAGAATAATTTTCTTTTCATTGTATTTAAAAGAAGACATTGTCACTGTTTAAGCCAAAGAGTTGTTTCATACTTCAAATGAAGTCTATGGCAAAGATCTTGTTGAGATGAGGGATTGTTCTTACTGGGCTTTTAAGGTAACACAAGTAACATCACATCTACAGTCACAAACCTGATATATTAAACTACAGAAATCTTGCAATTAGAATTTGATGTGAGATCTTGGGGCATTACTGTTTCCCTCCAAGCTATTCAGTTTCATGCTTTATGTTCTCGTTTCACCTATAAGAATATGCAATATTGGCTTAGAACATAAAACTAGGGGGAATTCTGTCATACACATCCTGTCCTGTGACCAATTTATTCCTGGATTTACTGTTTAGTCCTTTAAATATGGAAATATTTTCTATGACTGTATAACTTTGGCTCAAGTTTTCTTTGTGTGAGTTTCTGTGTAGTGATGTGAGTCAAACACACACATGCTAACCCAGTCTGGTGTTGAGCCTGCTTGGCCCACCAGACAGAATCTGTCCCAGTACCTGTGATACCCTGCAGTATTCCAGTGTTGTGTTTTCTGGTGTGGAATGGTTTCCAACTCTCATAAATCATGAAATGGTGGTGATAGAAGGGGTTGTATAAAGGGGAAATAGCACCAAATGGGAGAGATAATGCCTTTGTTCTATTCCACAATTTCCCAGATATTCACACCATACTCCCAGTGGTTCAGTAGTAGTTGCTCACATATCTCAGAGAGCAGACCTGTGTGCTTTCATGTCCTCTGGAATTAATGGCACTCATCTTTCTCTGTAGTGCACCTTATTGTCCCAGGTCTCAATGAAAGTCAGCAGAAACTTCCTCCTTTCCTGACAATAGATGACATATCTCAAGCATCCAGGAAAAAACTGGGTAAGCAGAAATTCTAGACAAATTAAAAATGCTGAAAACCATTTTGCACTGTGAAAATAAATTATTTGTAAGCCATTAAATCCTTGCTGTAAATTTTATTTTTAAAGTATATTTTAATGAACAAAACAAAACCAAAAATGCATGTCTTTAATGTAGCTTATAGTGATTGTGCAGTGGAAGTCCAATGAGGTCCTAAAGGAGCTCAGCCATCCACATTTATCCATGTTGGCTTACTTAGTCAAACTAAAGTGGGACAGAAAGAAATCTGTGGTAAAAGAGAGCAGATATATCTTTGTAATTACTCTCTAATGTCTGTTCTTTTAGCTAAGAATGAAACTGGAGTATGGCCTGCTGAATCTAAAACACCAGAAGTTCAAGAAATCTCCCCACAGTCCCTTCCAGGTAATGAAAATTCTGTTTTTAGAAACTCTGTGGAATATCTTTGCCAAATATATAAACTAAAATTAAACCCATCTTTGTGCTGCTTAATCTACAGTTAAAATAGTAGTTGGAAACCAGGAGGATAGTGGCTGAATTAGCAAGGAGTGGTAATGTGAATAAAAATCTGAATCTAATTTTGGATAAAAGTTTCAAGTTATATAATTGTTAGGTGTATAAAACTACTTAGAATTAGAACCATACTTTGTGGTGTGATGGATGTCTTGAAATTGTTAAAAATGGCAAAATGAGGTTTTTTGTGTAACACTGACAGACTATGATATGAATTTGTGTGACAAGTACAGTCATATATTTTAATATTTTCAGTCTGAGGGGGAGGATTGAAAAGAGCTTAATGGTTCAGAGACAAATGATGATGATGATTAACTTTTTACCCACTTTATTGACCCACATTTCAGAATTGTTTAAGAAGGCATATGCCTATCTTAATTTTCTATAGTCTGACTCTAATCCTGTAACTGAGTCTGAAGTCTTAGCTCTGCTGCCACAAGAGACAATAGCTGGCTTCTGCCAACTTCTTTGCTGAAAAGAAAAAGGGCTGCTTGAACAGTGGGGAGAATTAAAAAGGAATTTGAGGAAACAATGACCAAAGGTTTACTTTGGTTTTGTTTAGATATATTGTGTGATCTTGCTGGCATTTCTGTCTTCTATCTGTCAAATCATTCCTGTCTGAATGAAGTAGTGTAGTGTGTGGTTTCTTTGACATCACACAATTCAGGCAGATATTTCCCTTGAATAGAACTGTGTTTATTTTATTCCTTAAGTATATAAAAAAATGCTATGCTTAACTTCATATTACCGTCTTAGTCTTTAAAAAAACTCCAGAATAAAAAACCCTCCCAAGAAATATATAGGGAATTAAAATGGTGTAAAGAAACACAGCAATATCATGTAATCATTGACAACAATCTTTCAGACTAACCTATCCATTTTTTTTCTTCTGTGAAAATGTTAAACCTTTATTTTCTACTCAGTAGATATTTGCCAAATTCTATTTTAAACCACTCCTTCCTTTCTGCAAAACCTTCATATGGATGTCTCTTTTCTGCTCATCCTAAATATTGAGGGGAAAAAAATGATGGCTCTTCTCAAGAATTTATTATCAAAGGATGCATTGAAAATGTGTGGATCATTTTTAGAAAGCTGTAAGGAGTCTTTTTAGGTTGTTTGATTGGTTTGTTTTCTCTTACAGTTCATGGTATCTTGTGGAATTAATTTTTTTTATTATATTACTAGATTACTTACTTTAAGTAACTGCTGTTGAAGAACTGGCAGTCTGGAAGCATATATTCTAGAACTTTGTCATTTTTTGTGAAAGTGAGAACTGAATACATTTATATGGTTGGTTCTCTGTCGGAATCCATGTCCTCAAATCCCAGCCCTCAAGCTTGCATTCATCTTATCAAAATGTATCATTCCTTGTTGATGGAAGGTATTGGTCAGTCAGCTAAAGAGTGTGAACAGTGGCAGCTGGGGAGGAGAGCATTGGTTTGTCCCATTTCCTTTCCTTTGTGTTCTGTAATTATATTTATGTACCAGCATGTAGAATTTCTAACCATAGACATTGTCATAGACAGGGCACAGAATTGCATGTTTATGAAGTTGGATAGTGTTTCATTATACTGGTAATAATTGGCAAGTATTGTCTTTCCTTGTAACAATGTAGTAGCATTTAATTGCAACTAAATACATTCTTATTGCTCTCACACTGAAATATTCAGAATAATTTTCATCTTCCATTTCAAGCTTCCATGGTGTTTTTGCTTCCATGTCTTTTTTTTTCCCCTCTGGTGACCATTCCTTTCAGATATTATTTGTTGATCTCAACAGCAGTGCTTCATGTTAAAGTAAGAGTATATCACACTCCATTATGGTTACAGTATTTCAGTTAAAGAGGAAAAAAAAAAGGAAGCCAGGAAACAGAGAAGTGAAAGGGAATCCTTTAAAAGAAAAATGTTCTTTGAATGTAGTTCTGTCTTGCCATGAAATATGGAGAAATAACTTGTCTGGCTAAAATACTTAAGTATTCTTTTATGAGTAACTTAGGTGAGAGATCTGAGCACCAGCCATTTGCAAGGCTTGCATTTAAGGGACAGTTTAGTATATAGACATAATTAATTGAGTTTAGCAATATGATCTACTTCATTATATTTCATCTAGACATTGCTATTTGAAAAATAATACTGGATTCTTTGAGTAAGGCATAATAATTATTTGCTGTGGCAGGTTTGAGGGCTGGTGCCAGACTGGCAAGAGAACAGTGATTTAGAAGGAGCTCTGTGCTGTTGCAGCTGTTGTGTCATCAGCCATGCTAGAAGGGAAGGAAGGAGCTCCAAGTACTTCAGCAAGCAGTCATTGTGAAAGGCTCTGTGAGCTGAGCAGCTTTGTGTTCCACTGGCTCTTTATCAAAGGGTGTGTTCTGTGATGTGACACAGTTTAGTAACTTTTTTTCATGTATTTGTCCACCAGGCATCCCATCATTTTCTTAATTTCAATCCTCCCCTCCCTTGGCATGCATTTCCATGGAAAGACTTGTTAGTAAGCTCTTTCATTCTTTGTTTTTGCCAGGCTTGTTACAATATTTTCCACTCAGGACTAATTTATTCTTAACACAGCAGCACAAACCCCTAGTGCTTTCCTCAGTCTTTGAATTGCTATCTAATATACCTCAAACTGCTACAACTTTTTTCTCTGCTAAATGCACCTTTCTATTAACTTCACTGGGAAATTTAAGTTGCTGTTCATGACTTATATTTTCTTTTGTTTATATAAAACTGCAGCAAAATAAATCCAAAACATCATATAGATTTCACATCTGAAAACAAAAGTAAATATTAATCATGATGGAGTTGAGCTGCTGTAGAAATTATTCGAGTCAGGTGACAGGAAATGGTGATAAGCAAAGGGGTTTGGGCAGTAGATCATGAAAAGTTCAGAGGGATTTTTAATTACATTAAGCCTCTTTCTTCTAGCTCAAGCTGAGAAAACACATGGACCTGAAGATTTTAAATCAACACCTAAACCCAAATTGGTGCAAACTCAAAACATACTGGGTAACTAATTTTGCTGCTTTTTACATTCTTTCTGCATTAAATGCTTTTTCACCTCCAGCAGAATTTTTCTACTACTTGCTGCGTCCTCTTTGTGTCATCTCCAAAGGAAGTCCTGATTAAAATATTCTGGTTTCTTTTGTGGTTCCAGTGACTAATGCTGGGATGGATTGTACAGCAGGATGCACCTAGCTCTGGCTGAACTGTGGCTTTCACAGATTTGACTGTGTGATTCTATTTGAGTTTTCAAATTAATGCTTTCTGTCTATGTGATCTGCATATTTGACATAAAATTTCCATCTGTAAAATTGGCCTCAGTGATAGATTTGAAATAATTACCTCCTTGATTTTCTTCTGATTGCAGGTTCATTTAGGTAACACCAACAGCAATGAATAAGAACAATTTAATATTGCATAATATAGGATGTAATTGTATTTATCTTGAAAGAGAAGCTTTACTGATTTTTTTCATTTTTTGTCTCAATGTTGTATGGTTAGTTTTGTGATTTGGTGTAACACCTATTTATTTCTGGTATTCATAATTTTGAATTCTCTGATGTTGATTCTATTGCTTGTACTTTCTTCCCTGAGCCATGCAAAATTATGAGGACAAATCTAAACTTGAAGTTGTATTTAATTCTAATTTTTAAAAAACTTTACTTAGATTTTTCTGAAGCATAGCTGGCCTGCATTCAGGAGGATGTATGACAAAGGGAAGGACCAGGAATGTTTGCTGGACTAAAATACAGATCTTCCCATGAAGAGAACTGCTGATGCTTCTCAATAAATGCATTTTACACAATCCTATTGATTCACATTAATGTCTTACACTTTTTCACTTTTTTCTTTTTTCATTTAAATTTGACAGCAGATTTCCAGAATTTACTGCAGCAAAACTATCAGACAATTAATTTAATTTTAACTTTTAATCAGCTTTTTAGCCATACTCAACTTTCCTTGGTTTTGCTATGTTTCAAAGATTAAAATATGAAAACTAATCAAGATGGATCATTGATTAATTTTAAACAAGGTGCTCATAGTTATTGATAGATGTTTATTGTCAAATTCCCATGACTGATAGATCTTTGTTTAATAATTAGGTGGAAAAGACTTCCTTCATATTACACAGACCTTTTAAAGTGACAATTCATGTGGGTTTTTCTCTAGGTTGGAACTACTTTTTTGTTTTTATTAAATATCATTGTTTTCAGGAGCAAGTGGTCCATAAGCCATATATATAAATCCATATTATGCCCTGTTGTATTCTTAATCAAGTAAAGCTTTGGTTATTTTTTTTATCATAGCTTCTAATGAAATACAGCTACTTCCTTCTGGATCCAGAGTCCCTGATGCTCCAAAAAGTCCATTGGCAGAACTCGGTAATTACTTTCTTTGTAAATATGAGTAAACTTTAGTGAAAAATTATCTTCACAGAGCTTGCTCCAATAAAAGAAGTAACATAATTATAACAGTAACACGCAAACTTTTTATATTGTGCCGTTTTCGTGGTGCTTTGTACGCCCTTTCCTTAGAGAACTGAGCCCTAAGCTCAGTGCTTTGATGCTTGTGTTGGTGATGAGGGGGGGTATTTCAGCAAGTTATGAGCATTTGGGGTCCTGTGCTGGGAAGAATATGATTTTTGTGTGGATGCTTTCCTTCCTACTCCCTTCTTTCTTATTTTTTCCTGCTGCAAGACATCTCAGACGTGAGCTCACCGCATAGGGATCCATTTGTCCATGAGTGTCCTTGGTGTTACCCTGAACTAATTTTTGTCCAGTTCCAAGTGTGTGGTTTTTACAGCTGACATTGTTGAGCTGTTGGTGGCAGGGGGTGTCCAGTGCCAACCCTAATCCCATCTCTCACCACCTCGTGCCTCTGCTCCTCTACATTGTACCCTGTGTTTCCCTTTCTCACGACCTCTGCTTTCGTAACAGGCCTGTGTTTTTTTCTGTTTGTGTTAGACATAAATAGCTCATTGTACCAAAACTATTGCTTGTTGCTCTTTCTGTATTAACAGCTATTACACTAGTTACCTGGAGGGCCATTGAATCTGATTAATTTATATTTCATTAAGCATTAGTCAAGGAGTAATCATAGAATAGTGCTGGTTTATTAGGATGGCATACTCTTGCTTAGTGTAGTCTGCCAAATTTTAAAATAATTTCCAGGAATGCCTCTTAGTTCTTGAAATGCACATTTGAAGCAGATTCTCAAGAACATGAAAATAATCTTCACAATTTGTTCTTAATTTGATAGGTTTTTTTTGACAGCTCTTTTCCAGATACATTTGAGGGGATGGAGAGAGACATTTGTTTTCACTGTAGTGAAAGAGATTTGGTTAAATCCAATTAGAAGCAGCATTGGAAAGACAGAAACAATGATTTAAAACCTGTTTGCTATAAATGTAACTGAAAACTCAAAATTATTAGGAATGTGAAGTATTTTTCTTTTTGTAAAAGAAAGGAATAATAATCTAATCCTATGTTTGTCTCAGTGGTAAAGGTGGAATAATAGCAGCACTTGAAAAATAAGTGTTCAATTCAAGTATTTATTATGGTTTTGTTCTCATGTCCTCCTTTTCCTTTGAATTGTTTTACTTGGCAAATGTGGGATTTCATTAAGTGAGGCTAATCCCAGCCATTAGGTCAGAGGGAGCATCAGTGCTCTCCATGAAGTCATTGTTGAAGTTAAAGATATTCTGTGGGAGTCAGGGCATGGTTAAACAGAGGAGGTTTCTCTGCACTGTGCCTCTGCATGCCTTGATCACCTGCTGTCATAAAAACAGCAAAGAAAGCAAAATTTAATTTATGAAGTTGAACTGCATCTGACCTGTATTTTGCCCTAGCCCCTCTGAAGGCTTTTTTCTTTATTTTTCTATCCTGATTGTGCTAGAGGGAAATCTCTCCTTTGTTTTGTAAACTTCCTGTGTGGTCAGTATATTTTGAATTCAAATGTTTCTGAAAAGATATTTTTGTGAACATGCCTTCAATGTTCTGATGCCTTTGGGAGTTCTTACTGGATGTAAATGGATCAATGGAAGGTTTTGCCAAAAGCTGTGACTCATATGGCTCTTTTTTGGTAGTGTTTTCTTCTCTGTAAATATAGAATAGAATGGTTCCATTTGCAAGGGACCTACAATGATCATCTGGTCCAGCTGCTGAGTCCAACAATATCAGGATAGTAACCTGGGATCCAAATTGTTGATGTGATAATGTGGATTGAAAGTAAATGAAAAGCAGATCCAATGTATGAAAAAATGGCTGCTCACTTTTTGGTGTATATTCATATTTCCTGTACTAGAAACAAATGCTACACCTAATTATTTGAATGGGAGTTTTAACAGAAAGAAAAATACTTACTGACCAGTACACACAATTGACTAGAATCAGTAGCACTTTAATAGTGGCAAATCTGTACACGTTGGAAGGTTTTCTATGATGACTTTCAGGTAAAAGCGCCCAATTCCATCCTGACTCCATTTTCATTAAGGTACACTTCAGGTTATCCATACCTCAAAGTGAAGAAACCAGAAGGGCTTTGTAATAATCCTCATTACAGATAACAGATAGTAGGTGTAATTTACTAACTTCAACAGTTATTTCACTGATTTTATTGTTCTACTCTTCTCTTATCTTTTGCCATTTCAACTTCTTTAAAAATAGTTATACATATTGCAGTAGTGACTAGAGACCTGCAAGTAGTGTGAATATCAAATATTGGGTTGTAGCTGCCTTGCTGTAAATTAAGTTCTTTTAAGTAATAAGGATTCAGCTTGATTAGCTAGGGTATACTAAATATGAATGGGGAACAAAGAGACCTTCAAACAAAAAAAACCCTTGTTATTTACAGTTGAAATTAGATTTTATATCACTTGCCAGAAGAATCTGTCTTGGAATGATAAAATGTTTTGTTTTCTCTTAGCTACTCAGAGTCCAACCTTGAAATCCATGTCTCTACCTTCTGCAGAAACAAGAGAGGTGGAAATGGGTAATTAGCAGATTAGTTCAGTGATTATTTTCCATTACCTTAGCATCATGTAGATCTGCAAATGTTAATCTTGGCTACCAACTTTCACAGAGAGCTGCTCATTACCATTCTTATGTCTGTGTAGCTGCCTGAAAAATGTATTTGTTGCCAGCTTAAAAATTGCCTAAAGACAGCGTTGTCACATCTCGTCATCATCTTATTTCTTTCGGTATAGCTGAAGCTCTTACCCAGAAACTTTAATAAGAGAGAATTCCCTGCTGGTGAGAGTTCTTTCAAGCATGTGGCACTGGTATTTCAAGGCCAGAAACCTGTTTTTCCAGCCATCCCCTCCCCTTGTCATGGCTGTTGTCTCACGTCTCACTTGAGGCCATCTTGCTCAGCTTGGTGTTAGCATAGTCTGGAAATACACAGACTTCACTCAGCTGTTTGATGCTAATCCATCAAGTCACAGCTCTCTCAGCATTTTAAGCTTAGATTCTTTTTTCAGCTTTTGAGGAAAAACAGACTGTATCTTCAGGATCCAAACCATCTGCTACCATGGAAGTGCAACCAACCCGATCCGGTAATGGTTTCTCATGAGGCTGATCCTCCTGACAGTTGGGAATTTTTGGAGGAGACATAGAGCCCCTCATGAAATAATTTGTTTAGTTTGACATAAATGATGTTGTTACAGAATGTTCTTTGTCACTTCAAAACAATACAGCATTATTTTTGCTTTTATTTTCCATCTTCACATAACTTTCTTCATGTTATTTCTACTCCCCAAACTTTTACATCTTCAGAAATGCCAGGCACTGGCAAATTATGACAATATTCTTTCAGAAGCATGCCCTTTTGATTGGTTGGTCATGAAAAGTTCATTGCTGCTTCTATATTGATGGTTTCACACAACTGTTGCATGCTGCTTGCCTTGGGTGTTGCCCTACATCTTATTTTTTCAACTCCTCAGCATCCTCATTCCTGTGATCAGGCAGAGAACAAGTTTAAAGAAAGTCTGCAACAAGCTTGCAGAATAATGCAGTATTTATCATAGAGGTGTGTCAGGAAAAAGATTAAATTTTGCAAGGCTTAAAGCTGTTCCAGTCAAGTAAAATACTATGCTTTTTAGTGATAAGTTTTTTTGTTTCTTTCATCCTGTCAATTTTTCACATACAGTTTGCTGTGATTTTTTTCCTATGTATCGTCTTCAAATAAGTAAGTCAACACAACTAACCTTTCCAGCTAAGCTATACTTTGAGTTATAGCTTTGGGAATAGATTGTTTTTCCTGTAACCCTAGGTAGGTGAGGATGCCCAAGTTAACATCTTCAGCTAAGTAATTAGTGATGGAATTTAAAATAGACAAAAGATGTTAATTTTTAAATAAATAAGTAAAAATAATAAATGCTTTGCAGAGTAGGGAAAAGTAAAATTTCTCTCCAACTGATGTTCCTTCTTAATTTACTTACATGAAATTATTTCTCAGATTTTGTCGGTTTTAGTTAGTTGGTTTTTTAAATGACAGCTGGAGATACTACTGATTTTGAAATATCCATGCTTATAATTACTACAGAGCTTCAGCTGTTAGAATGGCATGGGGTAAAATTGATAAGGTGAATTTGTTGTATTTTCAAAGACTTTGTTTTTGTTTTTTTTATCCTTTCTGCTATTTTAGAAGCTTTGCATTGCTTTATTTATCACCGGCACAGTAATTCATTGTTACTTAACACTTATTGCTGTTTTTAACCAGATTCTCATCGGCACTCATTATTCATCTTTGTAGACGGAGTATCAGAGGCAAAGAGGAGAGTTCCCTTTAGTTGGCTGTGTTTGGTTTTATCATTAGTAAGATTCCCAGCTTTGGGGTTTTTTTTCCTGTGTTGAGAGAACTTAATTGTGAGAGGGAATAAAAAACTTGCACATATTTCTGTGTAACATTTCTGTAAAAAAGCAGGCTCTCTGGTTACCTTCTGGATCCAAAGGTGTTTTATTGCTATCTGCCATGCATTATGTGCTAAGATTATTAGGTAATAAAAAGAATTCTCATTAGTATGAATAATTAGGTTGCCTGGTTTCCACATGGACACCCACACCAGCCTAACAGTCCATAAGACACACTAGTGCCCAGCTGACCTGCAAGTAATTTTCCCTTTGCTTCCTTTCTAATAAATGGAAATTCACCAAGTCCTGAGTTATTCAGGTAGCTCTGAGGCAATTAAGCCTTTTAACACAATATTTTCTTTCCAGATTTAGGTGAAAGGAAGCCTCTTTCTTCAAGATTCACAACATCTGGCATGCCAGAAATGCCACCAATCTCAGCTGGTAATGATATCTGTCTTCTCTGTAGTTCTCCTCACATCTAGGCAGTCTCTCAAAAGACAGAGCAATGCATTGCTAGAAGGTTTATTCTGACTTGCTCTCTATAAAGTTGGACAGATAAACTAGTTGCATCTGTTGCAACATTTGAGACATTTGGAATTAAATATTGCGATGATAAGATTAATTTTTTTTTCACTTCGGTAAAAAATTAGCTTGTCCAGGTTTTCTTGCAAGGGATTGTTTGTATATATGGATGTGTATATACAATGTGGAAGGCCAGTATTAAGAATGGTTAACGTGTCAAATTTGTTGCTTTTGCACATTGGAAAAGCTCCTCCACAAGCAGAAAAAGATTTATCTACTGTTCTTAAGCAGGTGCAAACACTTTGGTTAGTGAGTCATTGAATGTTGCTAGAAAAGGATCAAGTCAAAGAGACCTAACACAAGGATTTCCATTTCCAAAGACTTGGAATATCAAAGTATCCCAGAGGAATACTCAACACTATTTCCTTATTGCCACCAGCTTCATCCAAGGGCATGTTTGCAAACTCTCTGCCTGCCTTAAACCTGAAACCAAGCCCAAAGCAATGGACAAATATGCACAGTGCTAGTGAGTACCCATAGTCCAGATTTGACACTGGTTTATGTATTAGGTTGTGTATTCTCCTTGTGCAAAATTAGGATAACAGGATCTCTGAGGAGATAGGTAAAGGGACTTGTTTTTCAGTGTACAAAGAGATGTAGAGTTGAAGACGTATAAGTTGTAAGATATGCTAGAATTCTGTGGAAAATTTTCCCTCTTTCACTTGCTTGCAAGCATTTAGCTAGAGAGAGAGAGACATTCTCAACACTGTTTTATTAGTGCCAGGAACAGTAATTTTTGACCCATAGAATGAAGGATTTCATTGCTTGTTGGGAAAAGTGAGATCAGATCTTGAATTCCAAATACATAGGTGTCATTCTTAGTTGCCATATTATCTCTACAAGAACAGTTAAGAATCTGTCAAGGAAATGTAAGGAGTGGTTTGGTGAATTGGATATTTTGGCATTTTCTACTGATGTAGAGCCATTTAGCTACTGGGGCTCAGCGAGTGTTGTGTTACTTGCAACCATGGCAAGACACTTGACTGTGGGTTTGAGTCACAGGGTGCTGCCAGGAAAGGGCATGTGTGGCCCTAAATACAGACATGTGTGGGGCTGTGAGCTGGTACTGCTGTGGCAAGGCTGAGTGGATGTCTCAAGATCATTTCTGTGTCTGACCGTAGCAACCAGGAGAGCAGAGCTGGAACCGACCTCGTCTGCTTCACGGGAAACCACAAGGATGGGTAAATAGCAGCGATTCCCTCCTTCACTGCTTACCTTGGCAGTGCTCCTCCCTGCAGGGATGAGCCTGTTCAGGTGTGCTGCTGTCCCAAGGATGGGTCAGTGATGTGGCTGGGCCCTTATGGCTCCTCACTCACATTTATTCTACCTGTTCATGTTCTGGGGCCATTTCTCAGCTTCCTCTCGTGCCTTGGCTGCCAGTGCCAGTTGAAAGGCAGCACTGGGCACACGGGGAGTGAAGCTGTGACATGGCAGCCTGGCCCAAGCAGGGCCACATCATCCCCTTCTTTATAGCTCTGCCTTGATGTCACCTGTGTGCCAGCAGCCTGTGTGAGGAGCTGAAGGTGCTTTCTGTGTTTGATCTTAGCTACTCGAAGACCAAGGCTGAAGTCCACCACTCCTTCCTCCCTGGCAGCTCAACAGACTGTGATGGGTAACTAGCAACAGCCTTCTTTTCCCATTGTCTCCCACCTCTTTCACATCCCATCACACCCCTCCCACCCCAAACCACCTGGCATCCTTGTCACCTTCCATGGAGAGGATGAAGACTTGTTGGCGCAGCTTGGCTTTCCAAAGCACTCACCTCTCTGGTTCTGCAATTCTGTTGTTCGAGCCCCTGTTTTTTCCATGGCTGATGAGCATTTTCTGCAGGAAGCATGTGGCATTCTGCAGAGAGACCATGTTGTTGCACCTGGCCTTCAGCTCCATTCCCCTGCTTCTTTGTGTTTGTGTTTGCTTTCTGTGATGCACTCAAACACGACAGAGCTCCTGAGAGGCAAACCCAGCTGGGCTGGCACACGAACACAGTTCAGCAGTTCAGCCACTCTCCAGACCTTCCTTGGGCAAGGCTGCACCTCTTGGTTGCTTCACCACTGACTTTCAAGTGGGAATGCTCTGTCCTGCTGCAGCTTTTGAGACCATGTTATGTTTTTTAAAATCAATACCTCATTTCAGATTTTGGTGAATATTGGGATGTTTCTTCATGGTTTAAGACACTGGCACCCTCTGATACTAATAATATTTCTTGGAGATCTGACAGCTATGCAAAGCAGCAGTGTCCCAAGAGATATTGTTGTGCTTTTAGCCAACCTGTTACTTCTCTTGGGCCTGTATTGGGATAAACCTTCAGTGTAGATATAAACCGGGCCATAAGTGCAAACTGTATTTAGATCAGGCATTGGCTGTGGCACCTGGTGACCGTGGTGGCAACAGCTTCTTTCACACTGGCAGGTGTGCAAGACCTGTCCTGTGTCTTTGCACTATTTAGTGTCCCATGGGGTGACAAAGTATTACATGAGCAGGCTGGTGTGCCTAAAATCTGAAGTTGAGTGGGAGTTAAAAATGTAATGAACAGTATCAAGTGGCTTGGATCTTTTGTCTGGAGCAGTCTTGCTTTCATATCAACTGAGATATTTCACACACTTCAGGTTCTTTTCCAGGGAATTTACATTCCCTATTTGCATTACTTGAAATAATTTTCTGAGCTTTCTTGTTTTTACAGTGGAGAAATCAGATACTTGTAATTATAACAGAGCATATAAATTTGGCTGGGCTAAGGATATTAATCTCTGTTTCCCTGCCTGGTGATGTTGTCTGAATCACTTAGTATGTTCTTTTATTTTTGCCAAATTTTTAAATTGGAATTTTTCCAATATCTTCATCTCATAAATTTGATTTCTCCTTGACTCCTCTTGGCCAGTGTTCTTGTACTTTTTCAATCTAGCATTCCTTCTAACCACATGGGATTTTTTTCCCATATTCCTTGTGTCATTCTGTTTAATTTTTTGTATTATATTTGTGTGGTTTTACACATCTTTGCATATTAACCTCTTTATTTTTAAAATTCTGCTAATTTTACAGATTATATTTTTTCTATTCTTCATTGTTTGTACTCTAAACCACTGAGTCCATGGTTGCAGGTGATGCCATGGTGGGATGGTTCATATATTTTTTAATAATAAGCCGCCATTTTTTCCAGCCTCACATGACTTTCTTCATGTTACTTCCACTCCCCAAACTTCTACATCTACAAAAATGTCAGAGCGAGAGACTGGTAAATGACATTTATTTTATTACCCATCCTTTATTTCTCTTGATATTCAAGTAGTACAATTCTGATGTCTCTTATATATCCTGTACTTTTAATGTTCCCTCCAGTGGTCTTTCATTTGTTCATTATGACTTCATGATACTTGTAATAATTGCCAGTGTATAATTAGCAGTTCTAGCCTCAAGTAAATGATGCTGATACCACCTCTTTTAGGCTAGTATTGCATTACTGAAGGGTTCTGATATGGTCAGTGGGGCAGAATTTAGCCCTTAAGAGGAAACTCTGGGGCTTTGATTAATGTTGAGATATCAGCATAACAGTTATCCTTTGCAGGGGGAATGTTTTTCTTTACCCAGTAGACATCTTTTAAAGAGATAAATTGGTTGGTACTTAATTTGGTTCCTTGTTATAACTTTTTGAAGAAGTCCTTAATATTTAAAAGGCTGCTGCAGGACAGGATTTTGATGTGAAAAGTTATTTTTACACTTACTTCTGCTAATAATTTATTATTTCCCTCCATGTATTTGTGAAGAATATAGGTTTTTAGGCACAATTTATGCATTTGTATTTGAGCATGAGATTTTCTCAGAATATAGTCATAAAAAATAATAAAAGTTTGCTGTGAGGTTCTGATCCTTGGTTCTGCTCATGCTAGCGTGATTTAACAAGTGACTTTTTATTACATCAGTGTATCAAACATCACTCTCTTTCTGGGGACCAATCAAATGGAATTGGGTAAATGAACATTGACACAGTTTGTCATCTGAAGATTAGCTAATAACAACCTACATACACTATTTGTGTTTTCTCTAGTCTTATTTGATTGCAGTTTGGGCAGTGTTCTTGCAGCTTCTCTTCACAGATAAATTTAGAAAAGCTTTTATCTGTTGCAGAATTCACACTGAACACAGACATGGAACAGCTGTACTAATACTCAGTGGGTGGTGCTGACAATTATCTTGCCTCTGCATGAGCGCGAGATTTTTGTTTTCTTTTGAAGTTGAGAACTCTATCTATCCAAGGTCATTTCTATCTTCATTACACAGAAAACTTTTAGCAGTTTATCAGGCATGACTTTGCTGTTGTCTGCAGCACTGTTCTCACCAAGTCACCACAGCCTTCTCTCTTGTTTTAAAGAACTGGGCTGCTTAGATTATTATTTGGCCTTGCACTTTAATAAATCCTAAGTGTTCTTAACATTAAGAGAACCCACTCTTCATTTTTTCATATAATACCACCCATAAAAATATTTCTTTCATGCTCTAGGCTGAATAATTTTCCTAATGGAAATGGTGGTCTTAGGGGCTGATAGAATCTGATTTGTTTTTTTTTCATTTGTGTTTTTATTACTGTATTGTCAGAAAAACATACAAATAGTTTTTAAGCCATTTTCTGGCAAAGGATGACCTCTCTCAGCAATCCTGCTTCTCTCAAAGTAGCTCTATGGCAGTTGCAGGGAAAATCTGATTCTTGGCCAAAATATGAATTAGTAGGAAAATATTTCGATACCACCTGTGTGAAAATTGTTGTACCAAAATAATATTGGGCATTTGTAACTCCTTATTTAAAAGACTTGTCTGGCACATCCAAACTAAAGTGTAGGGGAGAAGGGGTTTGCTGTCAGCAGTTGCTGTTGGATAGAATTTTAAAATCAGATGCAGACAATTGGCCTAGTAGCTAATGCCTAAAATTAGATGTTATGTATCCACAAAAAAAATTACCCCATGAGACAAATATGAAGTAGGCTACTGTAAATATCAATTAGAAGTGTGTATACAAGAAGTCTAAAATAAATGTATGTCCCTTAGACCTGCTAAGGGCTGAAGATCACCTTATCTAAAGGCTGATTTCGCTTAGTGTTTCAAGATTATTTTCGTATTTGATCTTAGCTACCCGGGGATCAGGCCTGAAAATCACTTCTCCTCCCACCATGGAAACCAGAGGGAGCGTGATGGGTAAACAGCTCATAATTCCATAATTCCATTCGCTTTTCCATTGCTTTCCATCCCTTCCAGCGGCTGTGCAGGGTGCCAAGGCTCATTCAGACACGTTGCTTCGAAGGCTGCTTTGATGCTGGGCTTTCTCCCCACACTCCCCCCCAACCCTGCTCTACCCAGCCATTTCTGTGCAATCTAAGCTGGGAAATAATTCCCCAGAGTGACTGAATAACAATCCACAAATAGATCTTCTGCTAGCTTATGTTGCCTCTAGGTTTCTCCTGGTAGCTGCAGTTTTCTTTCAAAGAATAAGTACTTTATAAAAGAAGCCAGTGAGACGAAGATTGCCCCACTTGAGCTACTGGAATTGACCCTCCTTCATTTCAAACCAGCTTCAGTGTTCATGTAACACCTAATTTCTCAGTTGATCTTTGCAGCTGCTGTCACCTTGCTTGATCTCACATCAATGTTGTCTTGAACTGCCCAACAGCTACTGGCCAAATACTGTGGATCTGAAGCCAGTTCTAATTTAACTCCAGATTTTTTTTTCAGCTTTTGATGAAAATCAGCACATTTCTTCAAGATCTGAAACATCTGGCATCCAAGAAATGCCATCAGCTGTACCTGGTAATACTTGAAAAATGTGATTTTGAATAGAAATTACCTCAGATTTTAATAAAAAAATTAGTATAATGTTAATTAAGTTTAATATGACTCAAAATAACTTCAGAGCTGTCATAATTAAGTTGCTCTCTCGAATACCAGACTAATTTAGGAAATTTTGCAGGAAATAGTAAATATTCTCTTCTAATTTTGGCCTATATTCCTGGTATATTTACAAGTCTGAATTGCTGTTTTTGGTGTTAGTAGACATCTCTTATTATTTAAAACAGTTTATTTTTAAGTTGCAATACTGCAGAAGGGTAGAGTGAAAGGTAATATAAGTTTTGTTTAAATTCCTGAATTAAACCATTCCAAGTTGAAACTGTTGAGAAAGTCCCATAGAAATCACAGGAACAATAACAATGAACATAATAGGGTTCAAATGGTGGACAATAAACACTTAAATTCTTTTTTTTAATGTATTTTAAATGGTGATTAAGTCAGACATTTTGCTGTGAGAAAGGGAGACTGTATAGGCATGAGACTAATAGAAACAAAAATGTGGAATGTCGTATGTATTGCTTACTGCTTGAGTACAACTTTGTAAATAAAAGAGACAGCATTGTAACTAAAGAAAACATTTGTAGCAAATTGCTCTTGACCAGACACCTCCATGGTAGATCTGATGCTTCCAAACACCCTTGAAACCTGTTAGACCAGACCCCAGTGAAATTGAAGTGGTGGATTGATGGTATTTTATTGACATTTAAATTAATTACACCTAATAATATGTAATAATCTATATAGTTTTCCTGTTCTTCCTTGTCAACATTTATCCTTTAGGCTTCTTCTACTTCCCTAATTCATAAAATAAGCTTACTTACCAAAATCTTAAAAAATGGGACACTGAACAAATGCAATTTTATCTGTGCTCAAGATTCTGCTTCATTTAGTGTCCCTGCAGGAAGAAATCTTTAATTTCCATTCAATAATGACAATTTCCTCCAAATTCTATTTCAAGTTGTTACCAAAACTCCCTTGCAACTAAAAGTAGTTTAGGTTTATCTTTGATCTCATTGCCACTTGATGCCTTTTTCTGTTGTGAGCACAATTTCTTGTGGGCAGCCTGTTAAAGGACAGTTTTGTATCTGTCAATTTCTGATTAGCAGCTAGAAAGCATTTTTGGTACAAAGTGCAAAAAGACTGATCTTTTGCACCAACTTACATGAATTTCTTCTTTCTGTTGGTGTGATTTAAACTCCAGAAAGTGTAGAAGATTCTTAGGAGCTCTGTCTAGCATGAGATACTGGATCTTCTTGTCACCATATTGGGCTGCATGTCTTTCTCTTTATTCACATAGCACAGAAAGGACTTTGAAGTGTCCAGTTTGTTGCTTGTGTTTGCAGTGACATCATCTTGAACAGCACAGCTTGTGTGTTTGCTATCCCAGCAACAGTCAGATTCCTCAGCACTTTAAATCCAGATTTTCTGTGCTGCTCTTAATGAAATGCAGACAGTTTCACAATTCCCATTGGAGTCACGGAAATACCATCAGCTCAGTCTGGTATTGACATTTCCTGCAACTTGCATGTTCTTGAATTATCAGAAAAGTTCCCAGAGTGCTTCTGGTGAAATGTTGATTTCCTTTACTTTGGGGATAAGAACAACTACAAGATAAAAATTCTGCATTTGATACTATTTTTGTTTAAGGCAATATCCATGATGTTTAAAATACTGGATTATGATCTTCTTTCCAAATTCTGAGTTCACTTTTACAGTACTATTTGGTAGTATTACCCATGAATGCTAATTATGTATAACTTAATGTAATAAAACTTTGCTATGAGATAGTGTGGGGCTTGTAACCAAACTAATTTCTCTACTATATGCAGTGTATATGACACAGATAGCTGTTGTATCACTTCAAGTCATACCATTTTTTGTTTTCTATTTACTTTTATATTTCTAAAGTTTATTTTTGTGGTTATTGGTATTTAAGGCATCGGCTTGGTCAGTTACTATGTTGGGGGCAGAGAGTGACGTTTGCAGGAAATTGTCTTTGTGGATTTATCTTCTATAAATATTGTAGATACTTCCTTTTATATTTGCCATCTTGAGTTATGTTGAACACTCATTTAAACCAGTGGAGGGCAACGAGAAGACATTCAGAAAATGTATTTGTGAAACTCTATTCCCATTTTTCAGCAAACAAAATCAAGATGGAGAGGACAGTAAGTAGCCCAGTGCCACAGAGAAGTGTGTAGTCAGATGAAAAGGGAGACATTTCTGAAGCTCTTTCAATCTATCTCTCTGTCAATCTACCCTACAAACTTTTGGTGTATTTTCAAAATATTTTATTTGCTAATACTGGAGGAGTCTAACAGAATTCTTTTAGAACAAGAACTCCATGTTTGAGATGTTCTCTTTGTTTCTCCATCAGATTTGTGCTTTTCTGCTTTTTCTGTACTGTGTCCTTGCAAGTGTGGAGACAGTTTCCAAACTTTGATTCCATTTTCTGAGATAAACTGTTTGACTATCATCTGTTTGATTAGGAATTTGCTCTATGCTTTTATGAGAAACTTTTTTCTTTTTCAATAATACATTCTTAGACAAGAGAGGGATTTTTATTGTGATCTTTGCATTCATTGTTGTCATCTGCATATCTGTTCACTAATTACTGTGCAGTAAATGTGACTCTTCCTGTAGCTTATCCTTGTCTTCCAGTGTCAATATGAGATTCTGTCTGTTGAAAGTACTTCATACCTGTTCATACCTTGTAAATTAATCAAGCTACTCTATTAGAGATTCTTACAGATTTTTGAGCACTGGGTTTTCTCCTACCAGTGTGCCCAACTCTTGATGGAAATTCTTATTAAATTCGCCTTTGTGCATTTTTCAGAGGAGAATCTATTTTTTTTTTTTTTTTTCTTTTTCTCCAGGCATATATTAGTTTAGACCCAAAGTTCATATTTGTAAGTATGGTGAAGTACATAATAATCAGAGCTAGTTAATAGCTTTTCAGATTAAATATAAGGTGGGCATTATCTCTGATGCAAACAAAAGCTCTGGCTATATATTCATTGACTAGTTTGCAGTTTATGGTTGGAAAATATTTTGGAATGTGTCATTTACTCTGCAGCTCTGGAGCATCATGACTGCCACTATTGTGCAATAGGAGTAGTATTTAGCTAGGGGCTGGGGGTTCGTGGTAATATCAAGTGACTATAAATTGATGTAGGATTTATTTGGTAAAAAGAGTATACCTGAGAAACCACAATTTAAATATTGGCTTACTTGGGTGTGATTAAAGTAATGCTTTCGTATGCATAGAGAGATTGTCATAACATCTGAAGATAGTTTCCATCTCTAATCTTAGCTCTCCTGAGACAAGTTCTGGAGCCCACATCCTTTCCTTTCCTGAAAACCATGAGGACAGTGATGGATAAACAGTGATTCCATCCTAATTTCTATCATTTCAGAATACTTAAATAAGAAAAGCTCTGTTTCAAAATTTAATCCAAACATTTCAATTCTTTTACTGATAGCAGCAATGACAAATATTTCAGAAAGATGGTCAGTCATTTCTGTAAATGAGGAGATACTTAATTATTAAGCTTCTCATTTACTCTTCCTAATTTTATGCTCTATAGGCTCAGTTCACTAGAAGATTAACTGTCTGTATACTACACTAACTCAACTAAGCCCCCCTGATTTTGAAGTAAAAAAACCTTTTAATGAATGCCAATAGTTATGTGAAAGAGCTGAGTGTAATATGGACATTAATCACACATTTCTGTACTGACACAGCTTAAAAATAGTTCATCTCTATTTCTGATGGTGGTGTTCTGGTTTAATCTTAATTACTCAGAGACTAGAGCTGAAATCTACTTTTCCTTACCTTGCAAGCCAAGAAACAATGGCGGGTAAAAAGATAATTTAATTTTTTTTTTTTCCTTGCCATCATTTGACATAATTTTCACCTGCTTTCAACAATATTTGTAGTTTGTTAATGCACTTTAAAACACTTGCCATGCTAATGACATGACTACAATTTTTGAACGTATCTTTTTTCCATCACTTGAAAAGTCAGTTTTAAAGGGACCAGTGACAAAAATAATTCATCACGAAATTCCTGTGTGACTCTATGTGCAGTTGTTATTTTGAAAATTCTTTCTAGAATGAAATATTCCAATACAGCAGAAACATAATTTTCTGTCTTCTTGCTGATGTGGATTTGTTAACATACAGAAATATTTTTTTATCTTTTTGAAGGAGAACTAAAGTTCAAACTTGATGAATAGGCATATTAATCATTGGCTTAGAGACTAAATGTAAGGAAGAATGGGAATTATATTTCCCAGGGAATTGCAAGAAGCTTCACGTGAATGATGAGAGTTTATATATTCTATGTAAAAACAATAATAGTGAAAACAGTAAGAATATACTTATTTGCAAAAATTATTGAACTTTTAAGAAAGGTTGGAGTTATGGCTGAATATTGATAGAACAATATGCAGTATATTTCTTCATACTAGAAAATTAGTAATTAGTATTTGCAGCTGCTTGCATTGGAGACGTACCCAGCACTTGGCATCCTGAATTTTGAATTCTACGATGAGTTTTGGCTCATGCTCTGTCTGCAATTCCTGTTGGTTTTGCATCTGTTGAGGAAGTATGGTTTGGTGAATTGGATATTTTGGCATTTTCTACTGATGTAGAGCCATTTAGCTACTGGGGCTCAGGGAGTGTTGTGTTACTTGCAACCATGGCAAGACACTTGACTGTGGGTTTGAGTCACAGGGTGTTGCCAGGAAAGGGCATGTGTGGCCCTAAATACAGACATGTGTGGGGCTGTGAGCTGGTGCTGCTTGTACTGCTGTGGCAAGGCTGAGTGGATGTCTCAAGATCATTTCTGTGTCTGACCGTAGCAACCAGGAGAGCAGAGCTGGAACCGACCTCGTCTGCTTCACGGGAAACCACAAGGATGGGTAAATAGCAGCAATTCCCTCCTTCACTGCTTACCTTGGCAGTGCTCCTCCCTGCAGGGATGAGCCTGTTCAGGTGTGCTGCTGTCCCAAGGATGGGTCAGTGATGTGGCTGGGCCCTTATGGCTCCTCACTCACATTTATTCTACCTGTTCATGTAGTGGGGCCATTTCTCGGCTTCCTCTCGTGCCTTGGCTGCCAGTGCCAGTTGAAAGGCAGCACTGGGCACACGGGGAGTGAAGCTGTGACATGGCAGCCTGGCCCAAGCAGGGCCACATCATCCCCTTCTTTATAGCTCTGCCTTGATGTCACCTGTGTGCCAGCAGCCTGTGTGAGGAGCTGAAGGTGCTTTCTGTGTTTGATCTTAGCTACTCGAAGACCAAGGCTGAAGTCCACCACTCCTTCCTCCCTGGCAGCTCAACAGACTGTGATGGGTAACTAGCAACAGCCTTCTTTTCTCATTGTCTCCCATCTCTTTCACATCCCATCACACCCCTCCCACCCCAAACCACCTGGCATCCTTGTCACCTTCCACGGAGAAGATGAAGACTTGTTGGCGCAGCTTGGCTTTCCAAAGCACTCACCTCTCTGGTTCTGCAATTCTGTTGTTCGAGCCCCTGTTTTTTCCATGGCTGATGAGCATTTTCTGCAGGAAGCATGTGGCATTCTGCAGAGAGACCACGTTGTTGCACCTGGCCTTCAGCTCCATTCCCCTGCTTCTTTGTGTTTGTGTTTGTGTTTGCTTTCTGTGATGCACTCAAACACGACAGAGCTCCTGAGAGGCAAACCCAACTGGGCTGGCACAAGAGGACACCCTTTCCCTTGCCATCACCTGGAACTGGGAATGCTCTGCTCTGCTGCTGCTTTTGAAACCATGTTAGGGTTTTAACATCAAAACCTTGTTTCAGCTTTTGGTGAATCATAGGATGTTTCTTCATTGTTGGAGACACCGGCTGCCTCTGGCAGTAATGGTATTTTTTGCAGTTCTGGTAGCGGTGCGAGATGGGAATCCTCCCAAGAGATACTGTTGTGCTTTTAGCTAACCTGCTACTTCTCTTTGGCCTAGATTTCAGTAAAGCTTAAGTGTAGAGATGAAAGGGGCCATCTATGCAGAAACATATTTAATTCTGGCATTGGCTATGGCAGTTCCACTTCTCTTGTAATGTCATCTCTTTGTCATATTTCTTCCAGCCGCTTCTTCATCATTTTCATCATCAGTGCATTTTCGCACATTTGCATTAGGAAATCCATGGCATGACTCCATTTGATTTGTTTTCCTTTCCCAAATCCCTAGTTTCTCTGTCTTGAAACCTCTTCAGTCTAGATGTTCAGGTGATGGCAAAAAATGTTTTGTTTTGGTTTTATTTTTCTTTTTCCAGCTTCACTGGAGTCTAATGATATTAGTTTCCTGTCCCAAACTTCTGCATCTGCAGAAATATCAAAAACAGAGACCGGTAAATTGTATTTATGATACTTCCATTGCTTAATATTCGATTTTGCATCAAGGATGTTACAGTTACAGGCTGTTTGCTCTGATTACCTGGTGCCTAAAGCAGAATTTTGTTTGCATTGTGTGATAGACTCTAAAATTACATTGTGATATTTAGTGGTATAGGATCAAATATAAATGAAACCATGGAAATTAACGGTTTTTTGTATGGTTTTAAGCTGCTGAATAGATTAGGACCAGTAGGACCAATAGCTAGTTGGGTTCATTATCAGTTACAAAGATATGTTCTTGACTGGGGCTTTTCACCACAGGGGATTTTCTGTTAGCCATACTGTGCACATTATTTTGGAGTTTTCTCTATTCATAAGACTTTTTTTTCAGGTTTTGTTTCTATTGCACCTTGAAACTTTTATTGCTGGGGTTATAGGTATTCAAGGACATATTTATATTCATTGCAAAGGTATAAATGTGCAAGAGATAAGAAGGAAAATTATCCTAAACCTGGCAGTCAATATTTCAACAGCTTTGTGTTAGATTTTCTGCCTCAGTCTGTCTCTTCAATACATCACAGAAGTTGTGCTAATTTATATTATGTTAATTAGATACAATACCGCAAATGACAAATTGTATGATGTTAAAACCTGTAAGTTAAAATACTGGCTTTTGTTATATTGTAACATGCAGAGCTTTGGCAACAGAAATACTTGGTTGTACAAATTCATATTTGCATGCATTTAAAGTACATAGATCTCTTTCTATGGGCGCAGGTGAAGTTGAAAGCTCAGGTTTTTTCATGTTACATGAGCACAGACCAATTGACTCCTGTTGATGAATCTGCTTTTAGGGGGACTGCAGTACCTGTCAGGGTGTGTCTATCAGATGCATGTGGCATCTTCAAAACTTTGAAGTTTTGTTACCTTCTTTTAAAGTTGGAAATTTATGAAACTCTGATGTAGTGGTGTTGGCATCTTACAAAGCAGTGTAATGCAGTCTCTTTTTCTGATTTTTGCCCCCTTGCTATCAATATGATGTCTCAGGGATATTTACATTTTTCCACAGTTACAAGTACAGCTGACCTGGAAAAATCTATGTCTCCACTTTCCGGAACACCTCATGTGCTAACAACAACTGAGGGTAATAGTAATGCATTAGCTTTTCAGTTAAATCCCTTTTGGTGTTTGGACAGCCATTTTTAAAATTTTATTAATTCTAGATATTTTGATCATCTTCCATGTTGTCTTCTGTGTGAGTCGTGATCATTGAAAGCATCATTTTTCACATTAAGACTTCTACTTTCTGCTGAGAAACTCACCTGGTAGTGTTTCTGATCTCACATTCATTTCTCAAGAAGCTTCCAGGGCTATTTGATATATACTTACATGAAGTAAACCTGGTTTAATGCTACTAAACTAGGTTTAATACTACTACTGACTAAATCTTAGTAAGAATTCCAAAATTACTTGTTGTTTTCTTACAAGCCTGATTGTTATATGCTAATTTAGAGCATATGTTTTTATACAAAATATTTTCTTGTCGGCATAGGAAGCTCCTTTCTTACTTTTTTTTTTTTTCTGTTTAATGGTATTTTTCACTTTACCCTTGTTTTTCATGTGTGAAATGATTGTATGACATTAAAATTCACTTAAAAATATTGACACAAAAAGCACTGAAGAGAACTAAGGCAGGTGCTTTTTTTCATGGAAATAAACTGGCATTGCTTTTTAGTTTTTATAGTTTGGGGGTAGGTGGGGATTGAGTGCTTTATCTTTGTAATTGTAGTTAGAAGTTTTTATATTTGTATTTTCTGGGTCTCTTTAAGCTATGTGGACCCATGTGATCCAAAGCAATATTAGCTTTGGTTGGCTGACAGTTTAGTTTTAGTTCTCACTTTAAGCACTACCTTCAGCTCACACTCTGAACCATTACTGCTCCATTCCTGAGGTAAGGTGTGCTTATGGTGAAGTGCAAATTAGGTGTGCTATAACATATCACATGTTTTGGTTGTTTTTCTATGACCAAGAAAAGCTGTGTGTAGAATTAATAATCACAGATAACATGACGTGGTTTTTTTATAGTTTTCAGTGGTATTCAGCCTGTTCTTTCAAGTCCTGTGGCACCTAGTAAGCCTGAAATAGCAGAAGCCGGACCAGGTACAAAAACCTCTACCTAGTTCTTCATTCAGTAGCTCAAGCCATTCTCTAAAACTCAACTGAAATTAATACATTGCTGTTATTTTCAATGCACATTTGGATTAGCCCCTAAGAGCTGGTTTAGAATTTATGTTGCTGCTAATGGTTGAACTAGGGGTTTTCTCACAGTTATGATGCATATGGCAACTCAGTCACAGGATTCAGTATGTTGAAAAATGTGTCATATAGATAATTGAGAAAACAGTATTTGTAGAGTAGCTCTGATGACAATGCTGTGATGTGAACTGTAGGTTGCATTTTATTGTCGTAGCATCACTAAAAATGTTAACATTAGTACATCTTTAACAGCACGAAATTGGTTAACAGTCACAGACAATCAGCAGTTTTGGACTGAAACCACAGCTGGATCTGTTGTCAGGTTTCTATTCCAAATTCTATTTTTTAATGTGTGACTAATTGGTTGTTCAACATGTCCTCTTCATTAAATGTCTACATTGTACACAGTACCATCTCCCTTAAGTTTTGGACCAAAACTCAAAATGTTCAAAAGTTCTACTTAAAATCTTACTTGGCAGTGGTTGAGGTCCAGACCAGTTGCAATGAAGGCAGGAGGAAATAAATATCCAGAATTTTTGCACATCGCAGATCCTCTGATTTATAGTCACTGAAGTTTTGTGCACTTCTGAATTCCTCCCTAATGCATACTAAACTGATAAATGTCCAAGCATTAGTGAAATATTTGTTGTTCTTGTTAAAACAAATTTATTTTTCTCATGAAGGAAGAGTTTCTTCCATTAGCTCTTTGCTCTCTTGTGACTGTCATCATTTCTTCCAGCAGCAACAAGTGAATCCATTCTGGAATCTTTCACACCTAAAACTTCTCGTCCTTTTCAATGGCCAAGGGTAACATTAGGTAATGTTGTTTTCACCCAGTGAAAAACTGTGTTTGTTTTGAGCACTCCATCCCATATGAATGCATTCCTTCCATGTATCATTCCACATGCACAACCATTCTTTTTCCTGGTTAGAGAGTCTTGTTCTTCCATCATCATTATAGTGATTGTTCTTGACAAACCTGTGTATGAGAAAGAGGTTCTGGGTGGATTTACTGTCTCAGAGAAGTAAAACTTGTGTCTTGCATGATAAAACACCATCATCCTTTTATTAGTGTTCTGTCTCTTTTACTCCCAATGCACACGCATGTGCTGATTGTCTCTGGTATGTAAAGCTTTCAAAATGGCAATTTTAATTGTTTTGGACTCACAGAATCTTATTTCTGATCAATGCACAGCATTTCAGTACCATCTCCATTCCACACTTCAAAATCTGATTTCATCAGCTGGCTTTGACATTCCATACTAAGTTGTCTCCAATATGAAGTTGTGACATGTGCTGTTTGTTGCGGGGAAATGCTCGTTAAACAATTTTTCATTGCAAACTGAGCTCTTTCTTTCAGCTCCAAAAGAAATACCACTTATCCCTTCTAAACCGAAACCATCTGCTACCCCAGAAGTACAACATGTGAAACCTGGTAATTGTGCACATCATTTTCATAAGTTGGTATGCAGAGAGATATGTTCTCTAAAATACCTCTAAAAATATCTAAGCAAAACTTCCTGAAAAGGACAGGAGCTTTGCAGTCCATGAGCATCCTAACTTAACATTCTCATATTGGTCACTAACTCTCATTAACTTGTTAGAGTTAAGCTCATCAGTTTTACGGATTTGGTCCAGTGATAAAAATATAAATCAGTTCTCTAGTGTTGTAACCTTTTTAAAGGACTGGAATGGAAAAAAGTTTTCTGAGTAGCACAAGGATGTTTTAATATCATTCCTATAAGCAATAAATATGATTATTATTTTTATCATCTCCTTTGCCACTCCCCATCTCCCATTTTCCCACAGACATACTATGGCAAAGATGACATCTTTGCTAATACTATAGGAACATAAACATTGAGTCATGTTTTTTCTGCCTTTTGATCAAAAAACCAAACCTCTACTAATTTTCTTTGGATTTGGGATTAAGGGAAATCAATGTGCCTCCTTTAGTGATTCAGGTACTGGACCAATAAAAATTATGTTATGGATTATTTGACCTAAAATGTTTCTGCTCTCATGTCTTATAAACAAAAAGAGCAGTAAAGAACAGGTGCTGTCTTTATTGTCTTATACATCTCTTACAGTTAACTGCAGGTACTGATTTAGGATTTCAGCAAAATTTTGGCCTTTAGAAGTTTCCTTCCATATAGATTCTCTGGTGTTCATTACAGTCTACATTCTTTTCTTCCTCATCCCTCCTTTCTCGGTATTCTCCCATAACAGAAGAGAAACTTATTCACTGATTGAATCAAATACAGGATTAAAAAGTCTTGAGAACATAAATATGGGGAAGGAGCCTTAGAAGCAGACTCTCACACAATCATTCAGTGTGCAGTTTCATAGGAAACAAAGCTAAAAGGAATGAAGGGTCTTACACACAAGAGTAAGGCTTATCTAGACTGTTTAGAAAACAACTCCCCTGAACTGTTGGAATGATAACACTTTTGGCTTCGCATTGATACATCTGCTGATCAGTTTGATTACACTTGAATTTTTCTTTTCTAGCCCCTAAACCACCACTTTTGGAGCCTAAAACTTCTCAGACTGTTGAACAACCAAAAGCAACCCTAGGTAATACATCTTGCTGTAGCTGTTAGTCACTCTTCTTTGCAGTCAAAGCTGCAGTTTGTTACTTTATCTCAAAGCTTTTGCTGTATTTAATCCATTTCTCTGTAAGAAGAAGAAAATTAGGAGATAAGTATTCAGAAATGTTTTTCTAAACATAGGAGAAAAAGAAACCATTTTTTTCCATGCAGTTTTGCTACTTCCATGGTACAGTAAAAATTTTTGTCTTCCATTTCGCTGAGAGCTTTTCTACACCAGCACTCTATCCAGAAATTTCTTTGGAAATAAAATTGAAATGCCAGGTGTAAATATAGTATTATGGATGCTAATCCTGGAACTCTCAGTGAAGGATTCCTGTGGTCAACGTGTTAATTCCACTGTTTTATGAATCCTTCTGAATGTCATTTTGGCTTGAAAAACACCTCTCAGTCGCTTCATGGCTCACTCTTCTCAGCTGTTTTTGCAGACATCAAACATTTTTCTACTGTGTCAATTGCTATGAAACATTTTATTGGAAAGGAGTCTCATAGCACTGCATTTTAAAAATGTACAAAGTTACTTACCTCTGCCTGAAACTGAGTTTGCACTTTATCTGAAGTCAGACTAACAGGCAGATTCGGTAATTAAAGTTTCAACCCGCACATGTTTGGTGGAAAAAGGGTTTCTAGGACTCATTCTTCTTAATTTTTACCATTTAAATTATACTGCTATTCTATTTATATTATTTTTCTTATATTAGCTACTTCTATTCTATTAGTAGAATTCAATTACTGCAGTTATGAAGCAGTTCTATTTGTTTTAATTGATTCCATGTTCTTCCAGCTGTTTGCCAGTAATTTCTTTACTGTGCCAAAAATCAAGGACATTTCTGTATATTTTGTTTATACATGCCGTCTTATGGTTTAAAATTGACCTGGAATACAAAAAGATAAAAAACATGATTGTTTTATCTCTTAGGTATCTTACAAAAATGAATTTGGTAACTTAATGAGAGGAACATTTGGACATGATTGCAAGATTCAATTGCATAGTTAAAGGCAATTACTCACTTTTACAGTGAAGAGCAAACAGATTTTGCTGGAGTTCTTAGGAAGATTTTTGAGAAGCCTTCTTGGCATATCTGATTCTACCATTTGCTTTTGTTACCAGTAGCCATTCATTGCCTCATTTGATTTTGTTTTTTTTTCTTGTAGTATAGGGGAAAACATAAACTTATAATCCAGTATATTTCTTTCAGCTCCTAAAGAAGCAAAACTCACTACTTCTGCATCTAAACCTAGATCATCTGCCAGACCTCAAAAACCACGAACTAAACCTGGTAACTAATTTCCATAGAAAACATTTGTTATAGTGTATCACTTAAGTAGTGCAATTAAGCTTGAATTTTTTCAGTGTGGATGTGAAGTTCAGCACTTAATTATCAGAAAGGTGAGGAATTCCTCTTTGAGGAGTAATATTTCTGTATTGGATCAAAAAAATATAGAAGCAAAGCAAGAAAACATGACTTTTGTATCCCAAGTCACCAACTCACACAGCCTGACATTAAAGTAATTTTTTCCCTGCTTTTCATTTTGAAATAACAAGTTTTCCAACTTAGTTTAGTATAGGGTCCAGAAAACACAAATTCTAGTGTTTTGCTGATGGATATAGCAACTTACATAAAACCAAATTATTTGTACTGATTCAGTGATCATTAGTGCATATGCAGACTTAACTGAAATTCTGAAAGTAAGAGTGGAATTTTGTTCTGGAATTCAGTAAAGACATGTTTTATGATCCCAAATGAAATAGTACCGTCACACTGAGGTGAAATTTGGTCTATGATGTATGGCAGAGAATAAAACACACCTGGCATTTTTCTAGACCTGAAGAATAAATAAATACAGTTGTAAAAATATTTCTAGTGTTACATGGTTTATAATGAAATTAGAAAGATGGAAATTGCATAATTGTTTATTATAAGAATATATTACTCAATGCTGGAAGAGATCACATGATTTTATTAAATTCTTTCCAGATTCCCTGCAAATTATTTTCTGCTCATAAAAAGAAATTAACTCTCTTCAATCCAAATTATTCCCTGTGAAGCTTGTTAAAGGAATGGCACTTATGACTTGGAATTGTCTCAGAATACTGTGCATAATTCTTTATTTATGCTGCTTACAGCACCTGCATAATTTTTAGTGTAGGAAATCCAGTATTGCATTACAAGAATTGTTACTTTTGTCTCTGCTGTAGGTATCTATGTCTGAATATAGATCTGAGTCCTGCATGTTGTTTTTTGGAATGGCTGAGAAAAAAAGCAACTCATTTGGAAACTTGAATAATATTTTTAACACCCTGGGACTGCCAAGATCAAGGTTTTATACTGGTGTCTCCACACTGAATGGCTCTATAGCAAGTTTCTATATTCCCACAAAGAAAATGGCATTGTTCCATATTTGTACAGATGTCTCTGGTTTTTTCTTTCCCATTAGTGGACTCATTAATCAATGAGGTAGAACCCTAAGACTCGCTTTTTAATCTTGATGAAGCTTGTCATGATTCTCTTGTAAGTAGGTAGTGAAACTAATGTGTGCTGATGTGACAAAAATATATTCTTGTTCAAAAAACATTATTTGAGCCATAAAGTATGCAGTGCATGGGGATAAGCTGGCTTTTGGGTAGGTGGCAAAAAAAGAGAAGGAGCCTGTCTGTGTTCCAGCATCACATGGAATTCATCTTAAATTATAAACTTGTGTCATGATAGTGGTTGTCACCTTCCCCTAACAGTGAATCAAAATAATGAACAATATATGCCAAATTCATATTTAATTAATGACTTACTAACAACTGCCTTTGAGTCAAGCAATTAATTTTGGCTTTTATTATTAGTATGATTTTTGTGCTGTTTCTGGTAAAGTATTTGCCTTTTTTGACTCTGAAGAAAAAACGCTTCATTTAAAAAATCCCAAATACTTAAATGATTTTCAGATTTTCTAGCTAACAAACTGTACATTCTAGTGAAAGTTCACAGTTTCATTCTCTTTCTTGGTATTTGGGTAATAATATTTGGGTGAATCTGTTGGCTGCATGAAAAAAATAAGGTTTTGTTGCCAATGTGATCATTCCCAGCCACTGTCCTCCCTTTTACTATTGTTAGCATGAAAAGCCTCTCTCTAAACATTCTCCATATTTCAGAAAAGGAAATTATAATGAATTTTCTATTGTGCACCCAAATGCACTGCAACACTTTCTTTACAGAAAAGTTTTTAAATATCTCCAGGGATTGAGACTCCACACCCTCTCTGGGCATTTACTTAAATGCACAAATTATCTGTCCTGAAGCCATTTTTGAGTATTTTGCCTTCTTAGAATAGTGGCAATAGTAAAAAATACAAAAGCTGTCTAAGCTATTTAAAAAAATGTCTGTAAAGAAAAGAGGGAAAATTTAGAATTCTGAAATAATTCAGAAAATTTTAGATTTTATGGTGTTTTAAGTATAAACACCATCCACCCAGGTAAACCACCATAAACCTTCACATGGGGACTTTTAAATTAAGAACATGATTTTCTGTCTAAAGTGGCAGAGTTTTGGAAGTCTTAGGTCTCAGATTTTATCATATTTAAAAATTTTAATGTAACTTCCCTGAAATAAGTGTACTTGTGAGTCTTAAAATGCTTGAGAATTACAATGTGATAAATTGCTGGGATGTCCAAAAATATAGTTTGAGGCACATCATCCAATATTTATCCAATATTAATCGCTTTTCTTTCCTAATTAAAATCTGTAGGGAGGGACAGGGCTAAGAATCAAACCAGAGAAAACGAAGCAAAATTTGAAGGATAAGCACAAAGATTACTCAATGATTGTAGAGGTATTTCGGAATGAAAATGGATTCTGTTTGTAAAGCCACGCTAATATCAAACAATTCTACCAATATCGACTTCAAAGTTCTTTATATTTTTCAGGCTGTTTGGAGTTTGTTCCTTTCAAACTCAATTAAGTACTCTAGATAGAGATGGGAAGCTTGTTATCTTGATGATTTAATGTGCAGTGGCACTAGATAATCTGCTGGGATCTTCAGCCTTGCTTTCTGTGACTTCACAGTTATTTACACCTGAAGCCTTTCACATCTATCCTTTGTATAGCTATGGGAGAAACCCAGGAAAATCAATAGAAAGATTTACCAAAGAAAATTGAGTTCTCTAGAACTGTTTCTTTTTCAGTGGTCTGCAGCCATAAAGAGATAAATAAAATTCAGTAAAACAGGAAGGTGAAGCTTTAGAGAGCTCCTCTCCCAGTTTGTTCCTGTAGCATGAATGTACTTTTTATCTTCCAAAAGCAACACAAGTCACAAAGGCTAATTACAGTAAATTTATAGTTTACTCAGTGTTTCCATTTGAAGAGTTTTGAAGAGGTGGATTATAGTTGGGAAGCAAGAACAGCTGAGCCATACCAGCAGCTGGAAGATAAATACAGATGCACATGTATATCTCTTAAGAAAATTCTCTTTATTCCAGCAGCAGCCATTCCAGTGTCAGTCACTACTAGGAGTCCCTACACATATGAGCGTCCAAAGACTGCAGAGGGTAATGGTTATGAGTCATCCTTCTTTTCTTTGATCTGATAACATGTGCAGTTGAAAACTCCATTTCCTGGAGGCTTCTTGCTTATTCATGTGTGGTCCAAACCCAGCAAATGGAAGCCTCATCTTGGTGCTTTATTATTTCTCCATGTTTCTAACATGGAGATGTCTTCTAAAAGATAAGGTATCACTTCAAAGGTATTTACTTAAAAGTTTCACTTGCATTAGAAAAAGAAAAAAGAATAAGAATTAATGCCATAATAAAGGTTTTGTGGAATATAGAAATAACATAGTCTAAAAATTGCATTTAAAACTACACACTGCTAAACAATTCCTGCAGAAGGAGTTTTGTGGCACAGTGCTTGACAATTCCTCAAATATATGGAAAATATTGCACTTTTTAAATTAATACATCCAAACTTGTGTTCAATTAAAAAAAAAAAAGGTAATTTTATTATATTTATTATATTTTTTTATTATTATATTTTATTAAATTTATTATATTTAATGAAGAGCACCGTTTATATAAAATAATACATGGCCTTTTTTAAAGTATGGGAATACATATTAAGTGATGTGTTTAATATATAAATTTTTTTATTTAGACTAAGAACAAAGGTCTCTCCTTTGTATGAGCCCTGAAATGCTATATCTAATTCAAAGGAAAATTTGAATCACTGTTTTAATTTATTGTGCAGGTTGTATTCTGAGAAGGACTTTAAGATATTTTCAGCAGTCTGGCTTTTGGATGAAGCTGACTACATATATGATACTTTATAGGACAAGGACAGCTTTAAGCCTTACTTAAATTATTTGATGAAATAGAATCAGTCAATTAGCATAGTTTTCAACTGCAACAAGTTCTACACCATTAAATACTCTCAAAACGCCTCTAATGACATTGATTTGTCAAGGTCAATGTCACATAACAACCTTTTCCTAGCATTGATGTTGTCTCTTCTCTTTGCTTTTGACTAAACTATGAGAAGTTAATTTTGCTGCAGAAGAACGTCCAGCTCTTTGATTATCCATCAAAGGGCTAATCATTGCTTGTTTTGTTTACATCCAACAATATTTCGTGCATTAAACACACAGTACAGTTTCTTTTTCTGTGGTTATTATTTTGTATGGACAGAGAGTCATTTGCTAGACTTCACTTCTTCATTGCTGAATGTGATTTTCTATGGGACCATTTACTTTCAGCTTAAATAGCTAATAGTGCAGAAATGAAACCTTTAGCTTTCTTTTCCTTTAGGTAGGGAAAAGAGCCATTCTTTTATTGGGATATTACCTATACAAAAAGAAACCATATTGCTCCAGAAGACAGTTTGCTGACCTAACAAATAATAGAAATTTCTTTTTATTATTGGAAGCTGTTGTTCTGTTTCTAAGAACTGACAAATTTTTCAAATGCAGCCCGAAAATACAAATTAGTGTTTTGTAGGAAAATATTTTGAATTTGAATTGCAAAGGTAACTGGTGAGCTTGAATAACGGCAAAGTCTTTGCAAACCAGGCGTGTGTAGTGAGGACATTTGGAAAATTGGTGACTAGATTGAGATTTCTATGGAGTATCTGGCCACTGTCAGTAGAAGTCAATGCTGGTTGTTTTGGTATTTTTCCCTCATTAGCAATATTAATACTACAGAGTATTGTAACTGTGGATGTTAATAGACATGTAATAAATACTTCAGTATTAACTCCCTCAATTGCAATCAAAGTTTTATAGTCTTATTTACTGTGAAGCCCTTTTTTAAAATGGGTAGATCCATAAGAGAGTTTGGGAGATAAGTGAATGTGGGTTATAGAACAGGTTCTATCTTTAGATATCTGTGTGTTAGGTATCTGCTACTTTGCTTATTACTGCCTTGAGAGGGAAAAATTTATGTGTTACCATTTTTAAAATATATCTTTATTGTCAAGAAATTTTTATAGATTCTGCCATCTCATAATTTTTTGTCCCATTTGGTACAATTTGTGACCAGAAAAAGGGCATGATATATTGGTTTAGTGATCCAAATTGTAACTGGATATGAGAAAAAAATGAACAGGCTTTATCAAACTAATTTTTTTCATATAACAAATAAATACAGCTCTACCAATAGCAGCCTTTTAGTTCACTGCTTAATTGCTCCCTTTAGAGGAAAAATTCAATTATTCTGTCATGGTCAACACACTACTTTCAAGTAAAAGAGTTCAGTTTGGGGACTCCTGACATTCTGTATATCAGGAGTCCCTTGTGGTCTCTGAGTTAAACTCTGCCATCTCTTCTCTTGCTTGTTCTTTGATATACTGATTTATATCCACATGTTTTTACTTCTATTGCCATCAAGTTTGTCCAATTATTTACTTCTTATTTTACCTGTATCATTAAGAATTTTAAGTTCCCATGGTTTAAAAGTCAGCTTGAAGATCCATATTACTGTGGTGTTGTTTTAGTACCTGCCTTTCTGCTTAGCACTAGAGTAATTTCAAGTTTCTGGAGTGTGTTCCTTACTCACTTTGTCACACTGTTTCTGTTGCAGTCTTGGAACCTATTACACGTAGAATTGAACCACCAAGGTCACCCATAGGTAATAGTATTTCCTTGGCAAGCTGTTGCGTTTGCTTCATTTACACCACAGCAAGCATCACTGAAGTTAGTCACTTATGCCTCAGGATTGTTTCATTTAACCTCATTTTTCTTCTAGGTAATTGTCTTGCTTGGCATTCAAAACACTTGGGTGTATTGCTCTCTTCACAGCTGGAATATCTCCTTTATAAAAAGAGAAATTATGCTGGCAGCTCTGAATCACCTTTCACCTAATTATGCTTGTTTGGCTTTGTTCCAGTTTTTATTTGAAAATACAAACAAAAACTGTGCTTCAAAAATGACTAAAATTCCACTTTCTTGCTTAGATTGTTGTAAACTCATGGAGAGTATTACCTGACTTGCCTACTTCTTCTCAGTTGCAGGTGTGAGGTTTCTGTGCTTTTGTGTTCAGCTGGTATCAGATGCTAGTTGCTGTGCAATTTAATCAACTTATTGCCCACCTTTTCTCTTCCAGCTCCAAAGGAGACTCAACGTGTTCCTTCTAAACCTAAAACTTCACCCAAACCTCACATCCCACAGGCCAAAGATGGTAAACTGCTTTGTGATTGTTTCTAATACAGTTTGTTCTGGATCAAAATGTATTTGTGAGCAGCTGTTTAGTTATCTGAGCCAGTTAAAACAGAGTGGGGTTCTGTTCTGTGCTGTTCAGTGATTTAATTGCAGTTTTCACAGGTAGTGACATTTGCTAGGTATTTTTTCACTGAGCAAAAGAATAAACCTCTACTACTTCAGGGCAACAGGATGAGAACAGTGTTGTTACACTCAGATTAACCTTGCTAATTAAAGCAGATACCAAGGAATTCAAGTGTGTACTGAGGCTACTTGGGGGGTATAGTTCTTTTCAACATCGCTTTGCATTGTTAGAATAAATCTGTCTCCCTTCTAAGCCACAATTAATTAATTTCATGTCATTAATATTTTCTGCATGAGAGAGTAAATTTCCCTGTTATACATGCATACTTAGTATTTGCTTATAAATATTTATTGGCATTAATAATCCTTTACACTGTATTCCAAAATACTAGATTTTTATGTCATTAAATGTGTGAGCAGTTGAATTCAGTGATAGGCAGAAAAAACTACTTTCTGTCCCATCCTCTCCAGTTGGTAATATCAACAGAAAATTGTAAGGGTTTCAAATAACAACACATGTTATCCTTTGGTAAATGTGAAAAATTTAAGGATAAGCACTTTATTGAAAACCTTTAAATTATAAACATAGACCAATATTTTTGAAATCTGATGTTATCAATTAGATGTGATTTCCTCATGTAGCAAACAGTCAAAATCCTTGTTTTCTCATAATTTTTAACCATGGCATCTGATTATAAAACATTTTTTCCAAATTACACGTTAAGATGCAACTTCTCATACACTCAGTTTTTAACCTTTGTGGCCATTTTTCATTGTTATGGTAGTCTGGCCTTCTTAGAAATGGTTTATGGTTTTGTCACACAAATGTTATGAGCTTGTATTGCTTTGTATTTAAAACAAACAAGCAAACAAACCCACAAAAACCCCAACAACTGCTGTTTCTTCAAGAAGCTGTAATATACAGAACATTTTGTACAGCATCATCCACTTATCTTGTAATAGTCTTAAAAGATCTGAAGACATTTCTTCTTTTTGAATTGTAATCCATACAGAAGAATTGACACATCAATTTCAAACCCTTGTGATTCCAAACCAGTCAGTTTTATTTTAATCCATTCCAGTCTACAGCTGAATTATATGACTGTGCAATGTGATACACCATATTATGCTCTTTAATAATAATGTTTAATAATAATAAAAGTGCTGTCTGATTAATTGTGTTTATAGGGTGCATTTGAAACATATCACTTAGGGAAGAGATTCATGTCCTTAAAAAGACAGTTTCTGAATAACAGAATGATAATATTTGGATATTTCATTGAAGTCTATGGGAGCACAAAGCTCACACTATGTTGAAGATAACACTGCTTTCTCAAATTTTTTTTTAATGCAACTGTTTCTGTGTGAGGCAGTATACAAAGTATACAGTTCAGAAAGTAGTGCTAATTGTAAATTTTCAACTTTCAAAACATCTTTTCTGTTTTGTTTCTGATACAGTCCTGGACTCTATAACACTTAGACCTGATCAGCTAAAACCAACAATAGGTAACAGTTTTACCTACAGGGTAAATCACCTGGGACCATCACATTTAGCTTTTTTCTCACTGAGCATCACAAGCACTTCTTCATTGCACTCCACTCTCATAATTTTTTATTAAAGTTCATCCTGTAAGGGGGAATTCAGTAATTTTTCACTAACAATTCATAATAATCTTTTTCTGTTTTTTTTCTCACACAAATATGTTCTGCAAGGTGGATGGAAACACCACAAACTACCTTTGACTGCTTGTCTCCATACTCCCTTTCTATCATGTGCTGCTTCACCTTTTATACTGGCCTTGTTTTATATTGTCCTGTTACAAAAGTTTTCCATCAGCACTGGGGTTTGTTATTCATATTTCTCCATTACTCAAGTTTTTGTGATTCCAAAGCGTCCCAAAGGCATGTGTTCTTCTTTAATGTTATGCTTTCTGTCAGTGTCAGTATCAATCCTCAAAAAATTCTGATAGTTGCTGTATGTGCTGCTAATTTTTTTTTTTTTTTTTTTATTTAGTTCCTAGAGAACCACAGCATGTTCCTTCCAAACCTAGAACATCACTAAGCCCAGAGGTGCCACGAACAAAACCTGGTGAGTTCATTGTTTCTTTACCATTCCATGCTGACACATGAGTCTTATGGATTCTGCTGTGATCAGTGGAGCTTCAGATTTATATGCATTCCTTGGGCATATATTTTGGAACATTCCTTGACTGATAAAATCCAGTGACATGTAGAATTTATAAGCACCCTGCTAAGTTGAAAATATCTTCAGTTCTTTATTACATTGTAAGTCACTGAAGCAATGGGTGTTTTCTGTACAATTCTCAGTGAAAATAAGTCTTTCCTGTGTGTTCTGGCAAAGTGAAAGTGAAAATGAGGGGTGCTATTGTGAAGAGGAAGGATTCTACAATGTATTTCTCAAAGTGTATGCTTGTTTCTTCTTTTCCAAGCACAAGCTTTTATTCATACTTGGTTCATTTTCCAGAGCCTTTGTGATGTTCAGAGATTTAAGAATGTGTAATACTTCCTTTAACTGTGTCTACATGGGTTGCTAAACCCATATACAACCTTAGGACAATTAAGGAGGGAGAAAGTAAATTATGCAACTCACATTTGCATGATGTGAGGTTCTGTAGTGGGTTGACCCTGGCCAGAAGCCAAACACACACTAACCTCTTGTTCATTCCAGCCCACAGTGGTCTGGGGAAGAGAATCAGAATAGCAGAAGTAGGAAGAGAGAGAGAATTAAAAAAAAAAAAAAAAATTTAAAAAGAGGAAAAGAGTCATAGTTCAGGATAAAGACAGTTTAATAAATAAGGATAAAAAGAGGGAGGAAAAAACAAGTGGTACAAAGCGACACACACTCCATTCCACAGGAAGACCAGTGCCAGTCTAGGAGCAATGGGTACTTTGGAAAGTTTTGTTGCTAAGCATGACTTTGTGTGAGGTAGAATATCCCTTTGGCCAGTGGGGTTCTGCTGCCCTTGCTGTGTCCTCTCCAAGCATCCTGCCCAGCCCTCTTGCCTGGGGGCAGAGTGAACAACAAAGAACTCTTGGATGCGGTAACAAACCATATTCAGCAATAACTAAAACACTGGTATTTAATCAACACTTCCTTGCTCATGAATCCAAAACAGAGTACCACAGGGACTGTTCTGAAGAAAATAACCTCCACCCCAGCCAGAGCCAGTATGGGTATCCAAGGTACATGGAGTATTGGGTGGTGCTGGTGAAGAGATGGGCAGAGAGACAGCTCAGGTTCCTTTTCTCCCCAGTAAGTCTATTGCTTGAAACAAAATCTTGAAATAAGGCAGGAAAGTGTACAAAGCTGAAGGTAAATAAAACCACCCACAGTCTCTTTGTGGCTTTTACAAAACTTTGGACTTGTATTTGGGATCTGTTCTATATTAGAGCTGTTAACTTGAACTGGAGGAAATTCTGAAGAACACAACACTCAATGTTGAGTTTCAGGGAGGCGTGACTATCAGTCATCAGTCCTAGCAGGGACCGTATGATTATTCTGGAGACAGTGATTGTAACATTTTGATTATTCTTGGTAAAACCCTGGGTTTGTTCTTTTATTATGCTAATGCAGTTCTGGAAACAATTAGGTTTAGAACTGGGAAACCAAAGGCAACAATAGGTAATGGTGCTTTCTTGTTCGAATGGTCACATTGTCTTTCTTCTTCAGCAAAAATCATTAAAAGCAGACCTGAAATTTTTTTTTCTTTCTTCCTTTGTATGTTCCTTAGTAATTTAACAGTTCAAGGTTCTCTCAAGGTCTCTTCTTATTTTCTGTGGAACAATCAAGGATTGTTCCTTTCAAGTTATTATGCACATAAGATGGGAGAATTTCCAATTAGTGGTAAGAAGCAGAGGGCAGGTCAGAGCAAGATCCTAATTATATGCTCTCCTGTGGAGGTAGCACCATTGCAGGTGGTCATGTGGGCTGAGCTGCATCCTGAAAGTTTTCTTTCTCTGCTTCCCTTCCCCCTTCCAGTTTTATGAAATGAAATTCAGTCCTTCACAGAGGACTGAAATATAATTCTGTTCCCCTTGAACCTCAATTTCCCTGTCGGAACATAATCACTTCATTGATCCTGGGTCATATGATTGCTTGAGGCAGATTCATTTGACAAAGGCATTTTTGTCACTTGAATTTAATATTGTGAACCATTGCAGGACAACACCCATTACAGAGCAATGTACTTGTATTGGAAGCTACTTATTACTTTAATAATGCTTAACCCAGTTTCTTTCTTTCAGCTTCAAAAGATACATATCACAGGCCTTCCAAACCTAAAACATCACCCAGTCCAAGTGTTCCTCCAACTAGAGCAAGTAAGCTTATCAATATTTTACCCTTTAGTGCATGAAAGTTTCATCACTTCAAAAATTTTCAAAATTGATGAGTTGTCTGAAGATACAGAGATACTTGTTGAATAGTCTGTGCTTCGCTGTCAGAATCAACCTACAGCTGTGATGGAACAAGATAATCAGCTGGATATTTATACCTGTCAATGACAGATGATGGAGATGTGTGAGTTAACTCTCATCTTGAGCCCTTGCACACAGGAAAATCTGCATCTTGATTTCCATAGAGTGTGACAGAAATAGTTTTATTTTTGAGTTGCTTCTTTAAAACTGTAAAATTACAGTACTTCCCTTTTCCCAAAACTTTGGAAATCATTTGAAAATCAGCTGTAGATTTCCATGTTTCTTCTGCTTTGACTGCTTTGCGGAGGATTTTTTTTTTATGCTGAGTTGATTTAAATGAGCAGCAGGTTTTTGGAATATGATACACTTCAGAAGCACAACTAGGAAGTGTTAGAACTACAGCAGTTTACTCTGCAGGAAGCTCTGTTTGTTATTGCTGTTAAGAGTGGAGAGTTAATCACTATAAAAGTCACCATGTCTTTAGTCTCTGCACTGGCATTGCATTAACAGGAGATTTCTTTGGGATTATTTTCAAATGACAGAAATAATTCCTAAAAAATTTCTTAGCAGAAAATGAATCTTCTGATTCATCAGAAAAATCAAAAGACAAACGTTGAATCATCATCCTCAACAGCGTCTTCAAAACTGCACATCTTCACAGGTCCTAGAATCACCATCCTCAATAACAAATTCGAAACTTTTCTCATTTCCACAGGTCAAAAAGAAAGTCGACGAGTCCCTTCCAAGCCCAGGGCATCACCAAGTCCAGATGTACCACCCACAAAACCTGGTACAAACATTGTTGCTTTGTTGTGCCTGAATATCCAGGGGTTCTTTTGGGTTGTCCTTCCTCAGTGAATCAGGTGTTGACTAACATTCTTTCATATTACAAATAGATTATCTGATGATCATTAAATAGGTGTTTAAAGGAAAACAGAGCTGATTTCTATTTTTAATGTCTGAGTTTTAGTAGTTGATTCTGCTTTTCAGCCACAGGACATCTATCACTGATGAATAATCTGTACAGCAGGGTAGACAACATTCGAATATTATGAGCAGTTAGAAGAACTTGCATCTCTTTTGTGCCTGTCTAAAAGGTGCTTAGAGAAGAACCTATTTGAGGGCCTTCATGTATGACTCTAAATATCTCTAACTGAAACCTCATAGGTTTTTGTGACCTGGTAATGGAATTTCACCCTTAAAAATAAACTTAACAGGTATTTACATACTAATGAGCTGCCAAACCTCTGTGACTTCTAACAGTTCTGAGAGTATCCATTGAACATTATTTTGAGTGAGTGTATGTTCACTAATTTTACAAGGATATTTTTTAAAAGGAAAAAAAAATGTGTTCTAAACTGAAAACAAACCAGTCGTATTAAAGGGAGTATTTTTACCACTGAGTTATACTCACCACTAACTCTGTTTATCTTCTTGTGTTTTTTGACGTTTTGGCAGTTAGTACATTTACAGTTGAACAACAAAGGACAGCAGCAGGTAAATTTGTTACTTAAAACAGGTCATTATTATTTTTTTACTGCTCCTTGGGCCAGTGCTTATATATCATTAGTCTGTTTTTCACATAATCTGTTTGTGGTTTTGATTTGTTATCTTTTCTGCTAATTGAACTACATTCTACTCTGTTGCAGGTAGTGAAAGATTTCTAGCTGGTTTGTTGTCTTCACAGAAAATTTCTTTCCCTGTCACACACATAATTCCTTCAACACTTGTAGGAGACCAGCACACCATTGCAGTTATGGGTTCTGAAACACAGAAATATATTCCCTGTTGTCTGAGTTCTTTCAGGTTTTGTTGCTTGACTCCAGATTTTGCTTACCTGATGAATTTTCCACCCACGTTTTCTTTCAGGATTTTGTTTTCTCTTGGATTTCTGTATGTATCTAACACTCAGTTTTTCAGATGTTATGCAGGGATTGTTTTTCTTTGTAAACATGAGACATGCAGTGCCTGTGCAACAAACCGAATTTTGTCAAAGTATAAACCCTTAAAACAGATCTTTTCTTTCAGCTCTTAAAGAACCACAACACATTCCTTTTAAACCAAGAGCAACTCCCATCCCAGATGCTCCATACAGGAAGCCTGGTAAATTATTTGGTCTTTTGTGAAGCTGCAGTGGATAACTGAACAATTGCTTTTGGGGTGGCAGGGGGAATAGTCATCAGTGCATCTGCTGCTACTTGGTTCTTGTTCTAGGTTAAGAAACCTCTGCAGAGATGTAAATAAATCTGATGGAAACTTCAGCAGTTGAAGAGTTTTTGTATCTTATGCAGATATTAACAAGAAATAGTATCAACCCATATGTTTTAATCAAGGATAAAAAGTTATTTGCAGCTTGTATCTGAGCAAGACATCAATATTTTGCACCATGTTTTTGAAGCTCTTATGAGAGAAACCTCCTAAGGCTGTTGTATTGCTTTTTCTTCATACACACATTTTCACCCAGATTAGAGTGAGGATTCCCTTCAATTGCATTTTGCTTAGGTGACTCCCCATGATAAATCCAACTGATCTAAGTAATATAATCAGTGATTTCACTGAAGGTTTGTTATTGTTGTTTCTTAACCATTAATTTCTGAGGGTAAATGCCTATTGCTGTTTCAAAACATCCCTTTCCTATTGTATACAGTATAGTGCTGAAAGGTTTTTTAAGAAAAGGAGGAAAACGAGATTCCTTTCATTATTCAGATCATTTGTTGACATTTTTTCCAACAGAGATTCTTCCAACCTTTGATGAACGAGATACTACTATGATTCCTCATATTCCTGAAAGAACAAAGACAACATTTGGTAACTGTTATTTCATAAATAGTTATTTTATTTTCCACTTTTTTTAGAGAATATAATCTTAGAGAGATCTCATTATATTTTATTAAAAGCTAATGATGAAATTTTGCTCTACTTGTAGATACTTACTTGCTCTTTGGTCTTGATAAGGGTAATAATGCATGAGCTCATTCATTTTTGAAGGTTCCTTTCCTCATCTTCTAGCTTTTCCAGTCAGGATGATGCAATTCCTCCAGATGTTATCTATTTTCCAGTAAAAGTGGACTTTATTTTAAGAGCAGATAGTGATTCTTCACAGAATCACAGAATATTCTGAGTTGGAAAGGACCCACAAGGATCATCAAGTCCAACTCTGAAGCAAAGTGGCCCATCACAACCCTTGCATCAGCACCATGGTCTAACCAACTGAGTTAATCCTCTGTTCTTCATATGAATTGTGGATAATTTCATTCTAAAACACTCTTCTTCTTCTTTACTCCTCATGGTTTAATATTACGGAAACAAATTCTAATATATCAACAACAGCATAAAGTCTCCAGACCAGCCATGTGACCATCTAAAGCCAAGTCTACTTCTTAAAACCATCCTCTCTGCTTACTTCTAGTTATCCATGTTGGGAAAACTTGCTTAATTTTATGAAATTTTAGCTGAGTGTTCTTCCTTCTTAACTTAATTGTCAGATGTGGACCAAGGAAGGGTCCAAGCATTATCTGGGAGCAGGAGCACTGCTTGAGCAATTCTTCTTTGTTCAGTTTTCTGTCCCCAGTTTCAGAGACAGACCTTGACTGTCATTTTCTGAGAATGAAGTGGTATGCATTTTATGAGAATGAAATATTAATAGGCATTTTATAATCTTCAAACTCTGTTTCTGTTCTTTTTGGGGAGGAGGAAATTAAAACCGCTTTTAAACATATTTCTATTTCAATATATATTCCCTGAATGCAATGATATTTAGGTTAGTTTTTATTCAGTATCTGTTCATCTAGCTTTATGAAATATGTGCCCTGATTGTTAACACCTGATCTACCTGAGTAATACTCACATGCTGAAAAAGGTTCTTCAGAGCAAGGGGGATGAAAACTGCACAGGCTAAGGCAGATCATTTTGGATCTCTTAAACTGGTATAGATCACACCAAAGTGCTAAGATAACCTTTTCCAATAAATGATTTCTACTTTTACTTACAAGATTTTTGTAATCTGAATAGTATACAGATAACAATATTAAATCATTACCACATAAGAATGAAAGAATTTGATTTAGAAACCAAGTATGACACAGATGCTCCATTGAGAAAGAAAGCCTGTCCTCAGATACTCCTGTGGCAGGTGAGAAAGGCACAAATTACCACTGTCTATTTTTGTCCTATTACAATATGGTGATGTTAATGACTATATTCCAGACTGCTTGATGCAAAGCTACAGATTTGTATATAATTTTTTAGAAGTCTTCTTGTGTGAGTGGCCATTTAACTTGTTTTCCTTTCTTTGCAGGAATTCCAACTTTCAGCTTTATTTTTACATAATTTTCCATATTCCAGATCAGATCATACTTATGTTCTTTATGTGCTGTGAAAAGCAGTTCATTTTTTCAATTATTGTTCTGGGCACTGTTTGTTTTTATTCCAGCTCCAACTGAAAAACAGTTCATTCATACCAAACGAAAAACAACTGAAAGACCGAGAGTGCCATACACCAAACCTGGTAATGGACTCATTCTTTTAATTTTGTGTTTAATCATTCTTTCCCCAGGCTTCGGGTTTTGTGCTTCTTAAAGGAATTATTCATAGCTAGTTTTGTGCTGAAATAAATAATCCATCCAAAATAAGCCAAAACTACACTACAAATAATAGTAAGATATGTATAACATATATAATGGTTTTCCTCTGTCTATTACACATAGCAAATGCTGACTGAAATGTAGTAATGTGGGTATTGACAAATTTCAGTGGCTAGGCAAACTGAGTTCTCTGTGGTTACTTCCTGGGAATCTAGGATGCTCCTCTTTGAGCACTTTTTTAATCTTTTGTTGAAATGCAACAGAATTCCTTTACAATGTGCTTGTACTGTTAGCAACAGGCATTGTCTGCTGTACTGAAATGAAAGTGGCTTTAAAAATAGTTATGGAGGGCGGTGTGGCTTCCCATTTTTGGTATAAATGTAAAGCAGAAGTTAATGGAGAGATAATTAGATCTGTCAGCAGTTGATTTTCAAGATATTCTGTACTCCTTAGTTTGGGACATTTTGCAGGTTTTAGCAAATGCTGTTTTGTTTGCATTACAGATAAATATTCTAAGATTTTTTGCATTTTCTCCTTAACAGCAATACATCCGACAACTCCACAACCAATTATTACAAAATCTTCTACTACCACTGGTCATTCAAGGGCAACAATGGGTAAATAAGTTTCCTTAATGTTAAGATGCAGGTATTCCTAATTTTTCAGTGAAGAAATTTCTAGAGAACATTCCACTATCCTTCATTCTGCTGCCACATGCATGTATCTCAACACAGAGGATTCTCATTTCTATTTTTTCAAGTAAAGCAAAAATAGCCTACAGTTTATGTCTGGTCAGAAGTCTGTATTTGTCAGATCTCCAACCAAAATCAGTGGCCTAATTTTTCTTTTAGAGCAAGAATTTTAGCCACTAACTCAACTTATCCTACAGCACACTGCTGGGACTTTTCTGTGTTTTGGCTAGTCATTTTGTTTCAGGTTCCAGAAAGCCACGGAATTGTTATTGTCTTTTTTTCAGGCATTTGAGGCATGCATTTTCTGTGGGCTAAATATGGCATTGGATCATGAGTCCTGAAGAATACAATAATAATATTTTTTCTTTTCTTTCAGCTCCAAAAGAAACACTGCTCATTCCTTCCAAACCAAAAACATCTGTTGGGCCAGAAGTACCACAAACTAAACCTGGTAATTTACAGTTTGTAACTTTAGAAGTGTTACTGTGACTCTGCCTTAGTTATATTTCTGCTGTTACTGAGTTTTGTGGTCATGGGACATGCATAATAAGTAGACAGAAATTTATATCATTCCTCAGCTGAGAATTTCTTCATAAATTATATCAAAGTGAATGTCCAAGAATTGGAGCAATTTCCATGGAAAGCAGTTGCATGGGCTTAGTAGCCATCAAAAAAAAGTGAGAAATTGAATTAGTTTTAGTAAAAAATATATTTTTGTGCTCACATTCAAAAAGTTGTTTCGTTTTGGGGCATTTTATTATTCTAAAAACATTTGATTCAATTGTTCGTATACTTTTGAAAACTGGGTTACAGAGTCTCAGTCCAGGATATTTACATGCTAAGAGTAGAATGCCTTCAATACCAGTGATTTGATACCAGCAACCATGGTAGATTCAGGGATGCACAATTATAGGGAAGGGTGGTGATATCTCAGTTTTACCTTGGGGGAATATTCCAATAAAAATTGCTAAGGTGGTAGGGTACAGGAGAAAAACATAGTTAGGTGAGGAGAGACTACAAGTCTACAAGAGCAGCTCCTCATCTTTCCTCCTCTCTGATCTAACCTCTGAGCAGATAAAATTTTAGTCTTCAACAAATAGCTTACTGAATAGTTTAGTAATTTCCCCTTCACTTCTTTCTCCTTCTCCATTTTATAAGGCCAAAAAGACATGAAGCAGAGACCAAATTAATTCAAGAACTATTATCTATCTATACATATACACCATATGTACATACATATTACTGTGAACATCAAACTGAACAGTCCAGGAAAAAGATTTCTTTTCTAAATACCTTATTTTGTTCAATAGTCAAGTTAGATTTTAGGTCTCAGTTGAAATGAGAACTATTTCCAACCATGTCAGAGTTACCAAGTGCCATCTTTTAGTATCATAAAAATTTAGTTTCAGGGGAAAGAATTTAGAAAACAGAATTTAGAGGCTTATTTTTTGCCTTTAGAAGTTTCAATCATTATAATGGTGTATATGCAAACTGTAACCAAATATTTTCTGTTAGATATAAATGGCACTTTTTAGCACTGCTCCTTATGTAAGTAGGGCATTTTCCAGCTTCCATATTCAAACCTTATTTCTGAAAGACAAAGAGCCATGTAGTGTGTGCCTCTCTGCCTGTCTGTCCTTTTTATCCAGTAACTTAGAGACCTACCAATTAATTAATTCAAATTTGAGTGAGGTCTGAAAAACAAATATATTACTAAAAACTTCTAGATTTTTTTTTTCGAGAATTATAAGTAAATATAAGTATGAGAAAGACCAAAGACTGTCAGAACTCCAGGTTTAGGGCAAGTATTCTGAAGTTAGTGGGAGCCCAGCAGGATAGTTGCACTGTCTGGTTGTCAGCATGAAAATACACCCAGACTAATCAGAACGTGTCTGCCTCGTGTCTGTTAGAATTGTCCTAGCAGATGTGCAGATAGGTTTGTAGGAAACAATGGAGACAGATCCTTCATGAAATCCAACTTCTTTAATTTCCCTTCTCACAGAACAAATGGTTTATTTTTTATAGCTCCAAGGGCAACACACCTGGGATCAATTAACCTTGTAACAGTTCATGTTGTTGATGGGTCCAAAATACCTTTGGGTAATAAGAATATTACATCAGTTTATTTTTCATCAATCTTTACTTTCTCTGCTTTTGCTATATGGCTAAACCTACACTTTAATCAACAGAAATACCTTAATATCTTTGTCATGTTCATTTCTTAGTTACTTCACAGTCCAGTGCATGTACAAAATGTTGCTGGTTTTAATTTTCCAACTGTTTTTCTTCTTCATGCAATTCTTTATAGAAGTATTATGTGTACAAGGCTGGGGAGTCATGTAAAAAGGCATTGCCTTATCATCCTTCCTGATTGTGTCTGACTTACTAATGATATATACCTTACCAGACTTGAAAAGTCTTTTACATGTATAAAAGCATGATTTTCAGCCATATTTCTAGCACTGACTCTTTTGTTTATGATCTGCACAAACATTTGGAATTTCCTTTCCGCCTGTGATGTCTTATGTTTAAAAGGAAATCATTTGCTTTCGATAAGCATATGTCCATATGTCCATTTTCAGTTCCCAATGAAACATACCACATTTCACCCAGGCCCAAAATTGGTCAAGCAACTGAAATTCCTTGGTTCGATACAGGTAACTTTAAAAGATATTCTTAAGTTGTTGTAGTGACAGTCTGTAGATCTTAAGTAAAATCAACACAGTTTAATATTTAATGGTCTGTTCATTATTACCTTTAGAACTGTTTCAAATAGGCAATATGAAAATTTATTTTTCCCTTTTTCAATTCTAGTTTATTTCTCTGAAAATGGGATTTTCTCAGTATTGCCTCAAATATCAAAGATTATGTGAAGTTTTTGAGCAGTATTAGAGCTGTGTATTGGATACTTATATGTATACAGTGTTGCAAACATCGATGTAACTGAGGTCAAACTTTTTCCTTACAAAATCTAAATCTGTAAAACTTCCCCAGTCTAAAAGTCAGAAATGAGTAATGTGTTCTATCCTGCATAAGTATTTTCTCTGATGCTTTGGAGAGGCTGGATTAAGTGCTATGGGTCGGACGTTTATTTGTCTTGAATATCAAATAGCCAGCTTGACTTGAAAAAACTGATTTAGAGATGTTGCTAATTGAGCACAAGAAACAGTGACTGGTTTTATGCTTTCAACTTCCAGTGTGATTTTCACAGATCCCGTAACATCTAGAGTATCAAAAATATTTTGTAAGTGAAAGGCAATAATAAAAAATGGTTGAGGGCTTCTGATTTCAACCTTGCTGATGACACTGTGCCTCAGCTGCCCTGCACAGTGTTTGCACTGAATGCTCCCAGTGATTTCTTCAGCAATGTTTTAATGTTTCATAGTTTTATCTGAGTCTTTGTTTTGGGGGGGTTCCGTTTGGTGTTTTATTTTGAGGTTTTTTGTTTGTTTGTTTTTTACAGAACCTAATTAAATGTCTTAAGGCCATGGATACCTTGCAGAGCTAACTCTGTATCCATATACAGTTGGGTAACTGGCTGTAAATATTTTACATCTTTTTCCTAAACCTACATATGAATGTAACTGGTCAGAGTGCATGATGGAGTCATCTGGCCACTAAAGAAACTAGCATTTTCCACATGCATTTTGGATTAGAACTCATAGAACTCTCATATGTCCATTTTGCTGTATCACATTGGTGCATGGACCTTTTTGTCTGGCAAACTGCACTGCACTGTCCTTGTTCTTTTACACACAGCATTGAAACAGGACCTTATTTCTTTTAGCACCTCACAAAACTCGTCTCACTTCTGCAAGACCAAAGCCATCGGATAAATCACAGACCAGACCTGGTAATTGTTTATTCAATCTGGGATGGGGAGGAGGTTAAATAGTTCCCTAATTTCATCTATTCTTAGTGGAATTTTAAGTATTGCTGGGAAGAAAAAAAGGGGGATATTTTTCAATCGATTAATTAGTCTACTGGTAAAGCCTTTCCACATCAGAAAAAAGAAAAAAAAAAAAAAAAAAAAACCCCAAAACTATGTTTGCCATCACAGCAGGTTTTGCTGCTTCTTCTCTAGTGTGGAATTCTTGACAACACATAGAAGTCTCTTGGGTATTCTTCTCATTGAACTTCCTTATTTTTAGTTTTTTCTTATTTTTTCTTTTGAAACTCTCTCACAGCTTTTAGTAGAACCACACTAGCACCAGCCAGAACAAAAGCACCTGGACTGCCAAAGTGGATTGTGCCAACAACAGGTAGAGTTCTGGGTTTGGGGTGGTTTTTTAAAATTTATCAATAAAAGACTGGAATGTGACTTCCCCAAATCATATTGAGCCCTGCAAAATATCTCAATGTGTTTTATTACAGAGTTTAATTCCTCAGAGTACCATGTGTTATTGCTTCTACTGACCTTGTTATATATTTCCTGAGGGAGATTATGAAGTTACATTGGCACTCAGTCTGTGTAATTTTACAGATTGATTATTGTGTGCCTACTGTTTACTAATCTTACCTAGATGTTAGATCCACAATAATTACTGGAAAATGCTTCATTGAAAAGGGTCACCCTTTCGTTTGAGGCCAAGTCAGGAGGCTTGGTAGGGAAGCCTGAAACCCAAGTGTCATGCTAGTTACTCTCTATCCACATGGTGTATCCACAGCAGACCTACCCACATTCAGACCAAGCAGTACTTGGACTGTGCAGTATTCAGGCTTGGATACTTGAGCACCAAAAAATTCCATTTTGGTGGATGGCAGACGACAGTGAGAACTTCAATTTCCATCTCCTTAAATGAACAGATAACAAATGTCCCTAACCACAAAAAGTATAGGTCTGACTGGGGGAAAAATAATTGATCCTTTTTTAGTTGTACTTGATTTTTCCATCCAATCAACATAGTATCTTCAATGTTAATTCATAATGAATCCGTACTTTTTTATTTCATAAAAAATTAATTTATTACATCAGTACAAATAGCGTTGGGGATTTTTTTTGTTAATACAGCCATTGGTTAATTAAATATATAATTTTGTGATTCTCCATCAACAATTCAACTTTAAAGTAATAAATAATATAAATAAATGAATTTACATATTCAAGACAAACTTTTGGCTGACCACCCACTAAAAGTGCTGTTGTCCAATATTATTGCTGGCTGCTGTTACTATTTCTATGCTAGCTAGATTAGGATAGCCTAAAGGGATATTCCATCTATTCTAAATAATTTTGCCTGTGTAATGTTTCTTTCTGGTATATTTGGCAATTTAATACCTGTTGCTGATGGCTTGTGAATGGCTTGAGCTACTCATTCCTGTACATTTTCACAAGCCCACCATGTTGCTAGAAATGGTAAAAAACTCAGAAGAGATGGTTGTATATTTAAATTGAATTAAATTTAACCTTTTTAGAATATGGCATACATTTTTGTATTACATATGGAGTGAATGCCTTCATTAGAGGTATGTGTTCTTTGACCTTTCATATCCTTCTGGTATATTAAATGGGGTCATCAAATTCCAGGGCATCAGAGCCAGTTAAAGCATTCAGTGCCTCATTTCAATAGTTGTGCGTCAAAAGGTTTTGTTGTTCACTTGTGCTGAAAATCACATTACAATGAGCTTTCTGATGTCTGATTACTGGAATAAGAGAATGCACACAGGTCTCCAAGAGTGATGACATTATGAAATTATGCACAGTACATTGAGTTTTTCTCCCCTATAGTTGTAACCTCAGCAGAGGTATTGGTAGGTTATAAAAAACACCAGCAAAAATGAGTACATGCTAAGTAAATCAGTAGTATAAACATAATAGTAGTAAACTGTTACATGCAATTTTTTGTGCTTGATGCTGCTAAGGTATTGTTTTAAGCAATCATATTGTAAGTGGCCCTCTTGATGTGCCTGCCATTTGTTATTATTTCCATGTCTGGTGCCAGGAAGAGCTAGAGTTTCATTGTGGTAGATGATGTCAAAAGTCACCCCAAAACTACTATCTACTGTGCATGCTATGTGTACTCACTGGTTAATAAGTACCTTCTTTTAGAATTCTTCTGAAAAATGATACTTCCAGTAGTGGTTTCCATTGCCAAGTTACATAAGTGTATTTTTTCTCTGAGTTAAAGAAACGTCCTTTAGATGTCTCTTAGCTAAATTTTGTGTTCTGCCAAATGAGCCCTTTAATTCAAAATTGGTATCCAAAGTACCAAAGGTCTGGCCTTTGTTATCTCTTCCCCACTTCTATCTCCAACCCCACTGCCACAACAACTCATTGACACCTTTCTGTGAATCTGCACCCTTCTTCTGAGAGGTGCAAGAGAAATCACCAATTAATTTCTTACATTTTTGGCATCTTGAGAGGGGACTGCAGCTTGTCACAACTTTTCAGTTGGCACTTTTCTTGATGATCAGTAAGTGAAATCCCAAATTTTCTGTAAGGCAGGTAAATCGCAGTATTGTGCCAGTGTCTGAGACACAAAGCTGGCTGTGCCCACAAAAATAAATTTGCACAAAAGGAATTCAGGTAACCAAATAAAGAAATCTTCTGTATCTCTCCCAAGCAATGTGCAATTAATTATCTATTTTGCAAAAGTGACTTAGGAAAGAACACTATAACCTGGAATGCCAAATCTTACCAGCTGAGCAAAGACAAAAAAAACTTCCTTTTTCTGTATTTTTCAGTGGTTGGCTTATCAAAATCTGGAACTTTTGATCTAAGATGATCAGAATTTTTAGCTGGGCTGTTAGGAATATGCTCTATATGTAACAATATGTTTTTCAGACTTACCATTAGACATTACATCACTTATTCTTGCATATTCCTCTGTTCGGACACCAGTTTGGATCTTTTAATTCTTAGCTGGACTTTGCTGACTGGCTGTTGAGTGTACTCCATTTTTCTTCCTGACTGGGCTCATTAGCCTCAGTGCAAAGATGTTTCACCCCATGCAGAGAGTGCTTGGCAGCTGCAGGGCCCAGATGATAAGCAGTGGAATTTGTTTTTTCCAGCACCAGCACATGGGGTTGTGGCTGATTTCCTGGCAGGCTTTTCAGTCTCCTGGCCAGCTGTAGTGCCAGGTGGTAAAGAGCAGGGATTGCTTCCTCATGACTAGCATTCCTTTTAGTTTTTTGCCATGTTTTAGTCATTTTCTCTAGAATGCTATTTTATTCAGATGGCTTTTCATGTTAGTGTACGTAACTTACCTTACTGGGCTGTTTTTTAATTTAATCCTAACCATATAAATACTGCTCCTGATCTACTGAGCTTCCTGAAAAATGTCAGCAAACAAACTTTGTGCAACATTACCATTTCCGTGTGAAAGGGAGGCATACATGGTTTTCATTAAAATGACCATTAACTTTGTGTTCTATTTTCTTTCTATTTTTTAAATTGTGTGTATATAGTCAAGTTACAGAGGAACTCATGTATAAAGGTATTTCAGTTTATTTTATCAAGGACTCTTTTCACATTATTATTCTTGAAATTATCCACCCTTCTAAGTGTTCCTACAATTAAAGACAGAGAGTTTAGTTTAAACATATTCCAGACCCCTTGAATGTTTCAAGGAAAAAAAATAGAATTAAAAGAAGACACAAAGATATATGCATGTAATAGATCTATTCTCAATTCTGTTAAAAGTTTGGATGACTGTGATAAGTTTTTTTGATAAGCAAGTTACATTAAGTAGAATAAGGCAAATGCTATGCCAAATACAGCAAAATTTGCTTGTGCAGGTACCTTGTGTTAAAAACACAAACTTTTATGTTACTTGAAAGTGTTTTGAGGTACTGTTCCCAGCTTGCTGCAAGTCTTACTCCCAGCTTACTTTAATCTTCAGTAAGATATTTATCATGTATGGACTGTGGATTTGTAAGATACATGCAACAAAATATAAGGTAATTGAGAAATTATCTGCTTCATACCACTAAAATACCAGTGAAATATCAAAACAAATTGAGAACCAGATTGTAAATCTATGAAATCTTTAGCTGAAGTGATTAGATCATGTTGGAACAGGGTTGTAATTTGATAATTGAAGTAATATTGAGATTTATATTTTTTTAAATATACCAAATTTTAGGGGTTTTTGTCTCACATCATGAGCAAGAGTATGGGCAATTTTTTCCCCACAAACAGGATGAAGTTGCAATGCATCTTCTTGCTTTACTATATATACAGTTTTTATGAATCAAATATACTTAATTTGTGTAGAGAAAGCATATTAATTTAACAGTCTGGCTGTCCTATAAATACCAGCAGGTGAAACAGTTGTTCTGTACCAGGAGTTGTGTTGATCTTTTAATGCCACTTACTTTTCTTAAAATGTGTTTATATAAATTTTAAGTAGAGCTTTCTCTTATATACAAATTGGATGTTGTGTATACTTTGTCTCCTGTACTCCAAATATGGTGAATATATTGATCCAGAATTGCTCTAACCATTTAATATGGAGGATGACCAGAGATCTTATTATGGGGAGAAGAACTTTGCAAGAATCAATAGAGATTTTATTCTTTACACTGAAAAACTAGAATGTTCTCTCTACCCATTTTCCCCATATAATCTTGGTTTAACTCATCTGTTACCTCTTCATTTTATTAATTTGCTCTTTCCAAATATACCTTACTCAAGGAATGCTTAAACTGCAGACTTTGTAGAACCAGATCACTTTCTACTTAGCTGAATAAGAAGATAATGGATATCACTAAGTTATCAGTAAAAACATAGATGGGCCACACATGTTGGTTTCACATATCATGTCAGCTGGAGTTTGAAGATATTCAGCATACAAGTATTCCATGACTTGGTGCCACATTGTAGATACTTACTTAATTTCCTTTTTTTTCACAGATTACCTTTATACACCTGAGGCTACTGCCAGACCAATTGACATGGGTGTCAAAAGACCTCCAGAATATGTTGACACCTGGCAAAAGCCAATTTCTGGTAAGGTTAATAAAAGTAGACAATAAAGCAATTTTTAACAGTTGTTTATAAAAATAAAAACACTGCCTTTTCTGCACACAAAGCACCTCCACTGAGAAGAACAAATAAATCTTAATCATCCTCATCAATACACATTTTTATGGCTTCAGGATGCTACTAAAAGAGATAAAAATAAGAATTTATAGCCACTGCTTAGTCACTTGCATATGCTTAGTCACTACATACGGTGAAAATTTTCACCACCAGAGTTGTATCCTTATGATCTAACAGCCACAATACCCTAAGCACTGACTTTTTTCATGCTAATAGTTTCCACATAGCAAAGGTGAATAAGGTAAAAGCATAACCAACTTGTACTCCCACATATAAAGAAGTTTTGTTGAATATTGGGATTGTTGGAAAAGTTAGAACATTAGGCTTGAAGGAAAATAAGAATGTGGAGTAAATCAGGTTACAGGGTTTTTTACATGTGCAATACAAGACTTGTAAGGTTTACTCTTCTAGAAAGTCTTGCAATCATATTTTCAAAACAATCAAAATATTTTAACTGAAACATACATACAACAGGTAAATAGACTGATATGTAAAGAATTTCTCTGTTTCATAATCATAATCAAGCACTGAATTTGCTTTAGCTGTGGAGTTTGTTTTGGGGTTTTTTTCTGACATAGAAACTGACTGAAATGAAACCTTTTTTGTTTTACTCTTGGATTTACTACTCAGCTGCAGATGTTCTTTTTAGGTAGCTTCTCCTTTGAGAACGTGTTACTAGATTTTGAAATACTATTTTATAAACTGCTATTTGTTCCTAATCCCTGTTGAATTTCCTTTGCATCTAATTTGCCTCTACAAAGATAAGAGCCTATCTTGATGGCGAGGTTCTGCTGTATTATCATTTTAAAGTTTATTCAGTCTGACCACTGTCCTTTGCAAAGATTAAGTCTAGTGTGATTTGTAGCAGCTGAAGGGAAAGGGTAAACTGAAGACAAGGATCATACTCTGCACTTTTTGTTACTGAATGTCAGGTAGTAGCATTTTCTAAAGTAAATCCTGCTTGTGATTTGCAGAGACTTGAAGGTTTTTTATGCACATAGATTTGAAGGGACATTAGGACCAACTTTTACTCATTGTATGACATTTGGTGTCTTAAGTTAAGCTTTTAGAGCTTTGAGGCAAGCTAATACCTTGAACTGTAGTCATAAAAGGCAGTTGGGTATGGTTGTGAAATTAGCTACTACTGCTTCATAGTTTTCTTGTATAACTGCAATCTCAGCTCTCTTCATGGGGCCCGAATACATACATCAAAATTTATGGAATCATAGCATGGTTTGGGTAAGAAGGAACCTTTAAAGATCAAGCAGTTCCACCCCACCTGTTCAGAAAAGATGTAGAAACCACTGGCAAGTCAATACTTGCACATTTTTACTTCATTAATATCTTGGACAAACCCTTCTCTAATTATGGACAGGGGAAAAAGTAATGATGAGTGCTACCATATAGTAATATCTAGGGTATGATGGCATATATACAAGAATTTATTGTACTTTTTCAGGCATTAAGCATTTTTTTTTCCTCTCCATCTGGAGATTAAGAATGACTATGAAACCTACAAATGCTATTTTCAAAACCACTAGAGCATTATTTTCTGTCTTGATCTGAGGGATTGAAAAAAAAAAACAAACAAAAAACAACTGTTTTATGAGTGACTACAAGAGTCCAAAAACAAAAAGAGAAGAGAGAGAGTTGGAGATATTCCTGTTTATATATTGTAAGTATTTCCAAAAAAGCTCTCCTAAATGACTCTTTGGATCTGCTCCCTTTTCACCCACGATCTCTCTATTTATAGGATAATCTAAGGTCTGATACATAAGACCTGAGGTACCCTGTGGAGCCAGTAATTCAGTATCAGGCAACTTGCATAGTTGTTGACATTGGCAGCCTTATGAGAATTATATTGCTCTTGAGGATTTTCTCCTTTTAGGTACAAAAAGGCTTTTGTTACATAAATGTGTTGCACATATCTCCTGGATTTTCTTAAGGAAAGAAGGGCAAAGGTGAATAGTGGAACAAAAATCTTTTCCTTTTCCCTTGCCTTTCATTTGTATAATAAAATCCTTCATAATTTTCTGGAAAATACAAGTAAGTATGAATTAAGAGGCTTAGGTTTGCCTTTTAGACCTCACTGTCAACGGACATTATCAGATAAATTTAATGGGTACTGGCTGGAACTGCACTCTGAAATAACCAAGTTAGGTGCTTCAGCAGTTTCTACAACAGTAATTGTCTTTAGCCACGTCACTTTATGAGGTGACAGTAACTTTTTTCAGTTTTGAATAGCATAGAATAAAGTGTTCCTAATGATAATTTCATTTTCTCACATCTTTTGCTTCAAGCTGAGGGTGGCCAGTTGTATTATTCAGAAAGTACAAGAGGTCAGAAATTTTGTGAGTAGGATACTGAAGATGTTTCCTAGCACACTGAGGTGGTGTTCGTTGTGTGAAGATGTGTCCATTTGAGTGCCAAAAAATTGCTGTTGACAAAAATTAATAACTACACAGAAAGTGAATCACTGAAACGTTTGCATGAAATCCAAAAGGTGCTGCATTTTTTCAGTGTGAACTTTAAAACTTCATGGCACACAGTTCTCAGAGAATTTAAGGCTAAAAATACAACTCAGATCAGCTCCTAATCTCATGTCCACTTTTGATATTAAATCAGACATGAAACATTGCTTGAGAAGTCATAATATAATTTCTAGTGTGTTTCTGGTTTTATGGATTTTGAGGCTAAATAATTAATAATGCTGTCTTGTAATGTCATTCAGTGACTACACCACCTGGCCCTCAGCACCCTCCTATACCTCCTGCCAGACCTACACAAATGAGAAGAAAACCTCTGCCTCCTAACACCGTGACTGGTAAACCAGGGAGTCCAGGTATTTCAGCTATGTCAGCACAAATATTTTATTATGTGTGAGATTTTACTAGCTAAAAGAGTATAGGAGAATTCTATAGCATAGATTTCTTTGATCTGTGATATCTATAGAAACTAGTCTTTTGGAGCACACACAGGCCTTGAGTCTTTTGTCTTTGTACAAAAACCATTTCCTTTTTTTCCCTAACCTAGTTATATCAAAATCATGCCTAGTAAGGGAGCAGAAAGCAAAATAACACACTCTAGGTTATCCTTTAAGATGATCAATCTTAAGAATATTTCATGTCTACTAATATAATCTTTTGCTATTTAATGTGCATGTTGGATGGGAGATGATGACTATTGTGCTTCAATGCCTAGTCCTGACTGGTTGTTTGTTATGAAATTCCTCACATATATATTGTACATCCATTAAGCCCTGCAAAATATGAGCTAACAGTGACCCAGACAACTAACTGCACTGAGAGAGCAAGCTGAGTTGTTTCATGTGCAGAATTTTCATGTGCTTGATTATTGTGCTGAAGTATTCTGGCTTCTCACTATTGGTTTAAGAGAACATAGAGACTTTCACCTTTCCTATTTTATTTTAAGATTATCCTGAAGCGGGTATTCAGTATCCACATGGATGTTTTATCAGTGGATTCTAAGTAGGAATCCTTAGGCTAACATTATGCCTTGTAGTCAGAAACTATCACCTCCCTAAGCTTAGCATCATGACAGCTTCTTTCCTCTTCATACTGATCTCTGTAGTTCCTTGGAAATATAAAGGTCTTTATATATAAGAATATACAGCTGTATGTGAATATACAGCTCTACTGGATTTCCTATTGTGGGGTTTTTTTTTATTTCATTTGGGACTTTGTGTGCTATTAAGGTACTAAAGACCTAAATAATACCTCAGTATTTTGTGTGACAGATGAGTAGCAAAAAATCTCCAAGCTGGATGAGACAACCTATATACTTATTCATCAGCAGAGCCAAGACTGAAATACTGTGTCTGTACTTGTTGTTGATGGGTGGTGTTTCCTTAGTAATAGTTCCAAGAAAACAGAAGACATCATCAGTCTTAGACCTGATATATTTTCTTTTGCTTGTGTTGGGCTCTATACTAATCCTCTCCACTAAGTGTCTAATTAATTTACCAGTGTTTTGAAATTTCAACCTTTTTCCTTACAGTGGAAGCCAGGTTATGTTGGTAGTCAGCATTTGCCATACCTTCCTAGGCTTTCAAGATGGAATAAATTGGTTAAATGATCTGGTTCTTCCTTGTGGGGACAGGAGAAGATTTTCTTTCTTCTGTGTTTCCTAGTGTTTTATCCAGCTTAGCTTTAAACACTGTAATTTTGTTTCTTCTGCTTCCCTGGAGAGACTGTTCCACTGTACTGGAAACAGGAAAAATTTGCCTCAATGTTCTTCTTGGATTTTCCCTGTCAGAATTCTGTCCTCTTTCTCATTAACACTGTGATTAATTCCTTACTTGCATCTTTTTAACTCATCCAGTGGATATTATGGAAAGGTTTCTATGCAGACATTAAAAGTCTCCTGAATGGGAAAAAATATGGAAATGAAAGTTCCAGGAACTTTGTGAAACTGAACTCTAGTGACAATCTTTCAGATTTCCACTTTATTAAGAAAATTAGTGGAAAGTAAGCATTTTTGTTGTCTTAGACTTGGCTCACCAGAGTTCTGCCTTCATTTGCCATGTTCTGCATCATATGTGACAGGGGGATAACTACATTATATAGTTCTTGACTCTTCATGGTTGAGATTTCACTGTCATATCATGGTTATCTGGGAATACCTGCATGGTTTATGAATTTAATTCTTGTCTTTTACAGCTGTTATGCAAGAAATCAAGACCTTTACCATGGATTGTTTGCCTCTTAGAAACCTGTTTTCTTTATTAGGTGGTAACAGCTGAAGAATAAAAGCAATGCCACATAATCTAAAATACTTTTTTTTAAAAGCTGTTTAATTATAGGTGATAATATTGCCTCTGTCTGTCAGTTTCTGTCCAGACTTATGCAACCTACTACAGAAATGAGTTCAGCAAGAAAACCTTTCTTCTTGAGTGATACAGTGCTATAAATGTTCAAAATGCTGGTCTTGGCTGCATTTTCTTTGCTTTTATTTGACGTGTATCTTAATTTCATTTAGTGGAAGCTCCAGTACTGTTCTGTGGTTAAACTCTTAATGCAGACCACAGTTAAGGACCTGGTGTTTATCACTATAAATGTTCCAGCACCAGCCTTGCTAGTGTATGTGCTCTACCCAGAGCAGAAATTAATCTTACCTATGTTTGAGGGAAGAATCCAAGTTTCAGTTGCTGACTTCAGCTACTGTGTCTTGCAGCTCAGGAAGAAATGTGCTCTTTCTTTAAGGAACAGAATGTCAGTGCTGGTCATTTTGCATCCTTTTACCAGTCTGTGTAGGATGGTTCTGTACATTAAAACAGGTTATATTCTAACTGACTGAAGTCCTCCAAGACAACCTCAAAGTAGCAAAGAATTTTTTTCTGAGTTTCAGGATTAGGTTACATTTTCAGCTAGCACAGTTTAGAACTTTCCTAAATGCAGCTGAGGAATTACTATGATTTAAATGAAAATACTAGTTTCATGAAGCAGTTGTCACAAAACTGAGTTCTCTTAGAAAATCAGGAAGCTGTTTGACTCCTTCAAATGCTGAATGTCTTGTTGCTACAAGTCCCTCCATCTGTCACTGTAGCTAAGCCTGCTGGACCAACATCACCTGTGAGGACAGGAACGTTACATAAGACACCAACAGCTTTTGCAACTCCAGAGTACTATGGTGAGCATATGACAAACAGTTCTGGTTTCTTCTTTTTTCTTTTTTTATCTTTTTAATTAACATTAAGGTTTCCATTTATATTTTGCTTCCCTTCCCAAAACGTCATTGAGGCATTGTGTATATAACGTAAAAATCATTGTCTGGGGTGATTCTGATTTCTTTTATGCCACTGAGTGACTTTTCTGATTTGACTGAGATCTAGTTCTCCTCTCTTACACACCTTGATAATTGAGAGATGACAGGGCTTCCATCTTCCTAGAAATCCATACATGCTTAGTGGGCTTTCAATATTTAGTGGCCATTTAACACTGTGCAAAGAGTAGATAAGGCACTTCTTTTCCTGGACATTTTGATTTTCCCAGGACATAAATTCAAAATATTATTGGTCAGTGACTGATAGTGCTCATCATAGATGTGATATCCTCCTTCATTTGATCAAAATGCCACCATTTAAATTGTAAAAATTGCTGTAGTGCTATCTTAGTTGTCAGTGGGTTATTTGCCCTTCATCAAACTAAGAGTTTATTACAAACTCAGAGCTAAGTCTTTTCAAGGTGGCATACAGTAATGAGTTTGGAGGAGGATGTGCTTAGAATTTTTGAGTCCAGATGTACAGTTCTTGATATATTGTCATGAGTGATGCTGCTTCTGATTTTTCTGGATTTATAGTAATACTTAAATTCTTATCTCCTTACAATGACCATGAACTCACTGTGACCCTCAGTGCTCAGTAAAGCAAGTTGGATGTTAGATCTATTTATTAATACTTGTTGGGAAGATATTGTGTTTTAACTGTTGAGGTCCATTGTAGTATTTGTATCACATTCAGTGTAGTGGCTAATTAATACCACACTGTATCATGAATCCTGACTGCTTTAGCCCATTTCTCTTCACCAGTGCATTTGCTTCCAATTTCCTTCAAATTTTGTGGAAGTTGTACACTCTGAAGACAGAATTTTTTATTTCCTTGTTGTTATTTTTAGAGAAGCTACTGTGCCAATGTAATAGTTCTATACCCCCAGAACATCAAAAAATCTCCAAGCTAAACAGCCAGCACAGTGCAAAAAGATCCTTTTTCTGTGGCTGACCATTTTCTTCCTTACTAAAAAATTCAGTTGAAGCAAACCCAGGACTATGGTCTAAAAAGTATTTTACATGTATTGCATGAACTGAATCCAACAGGAGTCATTAAATCAGTCATTTTGATTATGGCTGTCTATACTGGCAGGTAAATACAGGGTTTACACAACATCTCAGAAAAAAATTGAGTACCTAAAATGTAGAGACCTGGCAGCAAATATCTACCATTTATCTATTCTTACAATGATTTAAAATGCCAAAGGAACTGTGAAATGCTGCAGTTCTAACAATGAAACTTTGTATTTATTGCAAATTATAACTGTGTTTTCTACAGTTGATGCAACTGTCTTCAGCTCAAGTCCTACATCAGAAACAGATTCTTCAGGAAAACCAAGGTACCAAGGTAGGATATTCATAACTATGGTATTTTTACTTCAGGAAGCATATGAAATCTGAGTTATCTTGTATCAAATGATCTTATTTGGTTATTCAAAGGCAACAATTGTATTTGATTCTGTGCCACTTTAGTGGCAGACGAAAGTGACAGCATTTTCTTGACTGGACTTTACTTTTACTTTGTAGACTTAAGTTATTGCTCCTTCTGGTGAAATAAAGTGTATGTGATGTCCTTGTATTTGCATACCCCTTAAAAATTGCAACTAGAATTAAAGTCTCGTTTTACTATAGAAGAAATAAAGTTGATTTTTCTATTTTGTGACAGATTTTAATTCTTTCAAACAGTATGTATCATCTGCTGATACCTTCAGAATGTCATTTCATCAGTGCTGCCAGTGGGAAGGGGGTGAAGGCAGTGCAAACTCCAGGTCAAACTACAATAAATAAAATTTAAAAACAAGCAAAAACCACAAAAATAACAACAAAAGTGTTAAAAAAATCCAAAACAAACAAACAAAAATGAGAACCAGCAGCTTAGTATTGAATATATGGGGTTTATTCTGAAAGCTTTGTATTTCACTTGTGCAGACTTTTGCTTGGTGTCCTGGGATGGATGTTGTGCACCAGATGAAATGGCACTGCCATTTTGTAATAACAATCCACTAAATAACAGCTCTTTCCTATTGTTCTTAGCCCCCCATGTCAAGTACATGAAGAAAGATGATGATGTGCCTTGCTCCATCACAAGCTCTCTTGAACATTTTCCACAAGAAGAAGTTGGCAGCAAGGAGGAACCCACTCGTCCTCCACAAAATCCTCCAACCAACCTCACCGTGGTGACTGTAGAGGGCTGTCCATCCTTTGTCATACTGGATTGGGAAAAACCAGACAATGACACCGTGACTGGTTGGTTTCATTTCTTTCCTCCATTGTGTGACAATACAGTATTTCCAGCTTAATTTACTTTCACAGTAGTTTTTTGCTATTTGAAAGGTACTTTAATTCCCAGGGATTCAAGGAACCCAGTAAGGGTTTTTTTCAGCTCCAGTGTGGATAAGAAAATGCTACTTTATTATAACAAGATTCATACGACAAGGATCATTGGTGTCAGTGCTGACACAAAAAGATACTAAAGAAGTATGACTCCATATCTTCTCCAATTTTCTGGTTCCTCTCTTTACAGGATCTGGTAAAATCTAGTCAAGAGGTTTCAACAATAAAGCAGTATAGGTATAGATGCACACACACAATATAGGCATCTTTCTTGACCTGAGGATGCTGTTTCACAGCAATCAAAGCTTAAATCCATCTTGTAAGTCAGTAGAACTTTGCCAGCATAATACATGCAGTACCTACTGTAAGAGGGTCAACAAGCCCTTTCTGTTAAAAGAATCTGGGTTTTTTCCATTTCTAAAGGAAGGGGTTTATATTGAGAATAAATGCATGTGAGTCATGCAAGACTCAGCACACAGACAGGTAAACATGCAACACAGCCATTCTTAATTCTTCCATCATCTTCTGTATCTCAGCACTAGCTGATGAAAATTGAACGCTGAAGTTAGCTAGCAGCTCAGTTAATGACTCATCAAAATCAATTCTGAATTCAAGAGAAGGCATTGAATCCTGTTTTCTGAAAACAGTGATTGCTTCATATTGGCACCTGTATGACATTACTTGTTTAGACAGGCTTAAACCAATTTTGCTGTCATCTCTTTCTATTTTTGTAGTTTATGCATGTTTTTCCAATCATCTTATTTAGGTATCACATCTCCTTTTTTTTTTTTTTTTTTTTTTTTTTAATAAATTTGCTGTTTCAGATAGAAAGGTGGAAACAGAAAACATAATTTGTTGCATCATTTTGTTTTTTGAATGGTTGCTTTGCTTGACTTTAACTGTGTCCAAGGGATTTCACTGGGTATGCCCAAAACCAAAACATAATGGAAAGGTCTGACAAATAACAACCAAAACAGTGATCACACTCACCTTCTTGTTTTCATAAAAATTGCAAGTGTTAGGAAACAAGACCATTTGCTCATGCTTTGCTCCTTTGTGTTGCCACAGAAAGGTAGGGCAGTTTGTTGCCTTGTGCACTCACTAACAAGCAGGCACTGGATGGACTCAGTAGTTCTTGGTGTGTGTCTGTGTGTGCATGCACATACTTGCATGCTCATTCATATCCTGCATTTTCTTTTCCAACTTGAATGAGTTAAAAAGTACAAATCATGTATTGACTTCAGGCTGGCAAAACGCAGAAAGGTTGAATTCCTGTACAATTGCATACTCATTCACTATCTGGTTGTATTTAAGAAGTTCAAGTAAGAGATGTTACTTGATCTAATTTTTCTTTACTTTCCAGAGTATGAAGTTGTGTCAACTGAAAATGGAGGAACTGATGGTGAGAAGGAGAAATCAATTATCACTACAAATCAAACCCATTCTACTGTGGAAAACCTAAAACCTGACACAAGGTAGTTAAATAATATAATTTTCTAAGTTAATCCAACTAATTTAGAGTATCAGCTGTCTGCCACATCAAACGGAAATACCTATGGAAATAAAACCTGATTAGTTTTCCTCCTGTTTTGATAGAAAAAAATGTATGGTTCAGTTTGGCTTTCTTGTAAGTTAACAGATAATACATATTTGAGGAATCTTTAGGAAACTTCCATGAGTATTTGTGGTCTGGACAAGCTGCAGAAGTGACTTGTTGTATCAGACTTGTTGTACCTGTCAAAAGTAAGAAAATTACCATGGGGAGGAAAAACATGTTTGTCCTGAATATATTGTTTTCTTTCAGTGTCTTAAAAGAGTTGGCAAATTAAAAATGAATAAGTGAGTTCCAGTTGGTGTGCCTCTCATGCAGCTAGTTCAAATAAGCATGATCTATCTTTAAATATCAAATCTCATTTAAAAAAATATTATTCTTTTTATGGTAAAATTCAGAGCAGGGAAGAAAACCCCTCATCTTTTGTTACATTGTTTACTAATTGCATCAGAAAGTTAATGAGTGACACTTGGGGTTTTTCCTGTAAGACTATCCATTTGGCTTTGTGAATGGATTTTTCTGTTTTAGATAAACTGCCCTTTTCTATTATTATCATCCATTAATTGGAAACACAGCACAAAATTCTGCATAGACCCCAAGCTGAAACTTTATTTTTAGGCACTGTGTGGTGTAATCTGAGGTGCTGGTTCAACCTCTGTTTTTACCAGCAGCTCCTAGGAGAAGGAATTGCACAAAATAGGTGCAATTACACCTATTGCACAAAGTAGAGGGCAAGGGAAGAGAATTTGAAAAACTAAATACATGGGAAAATTATGATACCCCAAAAGAGTTTATTTGACAGATTTCAAAAGATGGGCTCACAAGATGGGCTAGAATTGCTGGGCTTTGCTTCAAGAATGCCTATGTTATTTCCTGAAGGCATGTGGCTTGTGAGAGGGTAAACTGAAGTTCTGTCATGTTAAGAGGCAATTTGGATATGTTAGCAGTACATAGCTTGGGCACCAAGCATGCTTTTCTTGATCAGTGAGAAGGCTTATAAGGGATGACAATACAATGTATTTCTGGAGTAGTGACTGAGAAGGGGAATAGGTGCTGCTAAAGTTGCCAGATTGTGCTGTTTGTGTTTTCATTTCAGTTCTGTTTTGAAATAATACAGTTGCAACTTTGAAAGGAGCTCTGTATTATTAAGCAGATTCTCTTAAATTCCACATTCAAACTCTACATGTCTCATATGGTGGCAGAGATGGAAAGGATTTGGTTAAGTGTAGAACGACACTGAAGCAAATAAAAACTCTTGCTGCTGGGAGCAGTGTCCACATGATCATAAGAGAAAAGCTTTTTACACTGCTCTTTGTTCAGGAAAGCAGCAAGATAAAGACAGGCAGATCCAGCTAGAGCCATAATGAAGGCAGAAGCTATGCAGAAGCAGATAAGATGGTTTTTAACCTTAATTAGCAACAATTCTGTCAAACCTCTGCAAAGATAGGTAGGCAAGAGCAAACCAAACACCACGGACTACAGCTGTCTTTTGAAGTTTGTGTTTTTTTACAAGGAGCTAGATAGGAAATCAGGAATGACTGGTGGAGGCTGACTTAAGATATAAAGGGATAACTTTGAGGAGCGAGCAGCTACCATTTCCTCAAAAAGGAAAGACAGTGAAAGCCTCTCTGGATCCAGAGGGCCATTGCCCAAAACTGAAAACCTTTGATATATGCAGTGGTGCATGTCCCTCAAGTCTCACCAGATTTAAGGATGTAAAGTCCTCAGAGTGGCTCTGTTCAATAAAACTCCCATTCCAAGCAAAGTGCGTGTTTCCTAATTTTGAGGACACCTTGAGAGCTTTGGCAGAAGCACAAGAAGTTACTGTTACCACTTAAATGCAGGCTTGCTGGCACACTAAATTCAGGGAAAACAAGAAAGTGGTTAAGACAGCTGGCATCATGTAGACAGTATCTGTTCTGCCAAGAAACATCACATGTCCATAATAAAAGTCTCCTGTCTATCAGGAGCTGCTCATTAGCTGAAGGAAATGGACTTGTGGCTAAAACTGACTGCAAATGGGAGGAAGAGCAACAATTAAGCACAGCTCAATATTCATTAACAGAGTCCCTGAAATGTCTAAAAATTCATTAAGTAATACATTAAGACTAGAAAGGAAGCTTTTCCATAACTAGACTTAAAGGGAAGAGCTGTAGAAGAGGTAGAGCTGGAAAAGAAACTTGGAAGAGAAATAGAAATCCCTCCCACAAGGGATCAGCATTTTCAAAAGTACCAGCAATATATGGGGAGATGCTTAGCAGCAGAAGGTGGATGAACTGGGAAAAACCTCTTGGCCTGGGAACACTTTGGAGAAACTGGCAAGCTGAATTAGAGATCAGCTAAATTATTTTTTCTAGCTTTCCTGAAGCCCTCAGTGAGGCTTTTGTGAACACCCTATGCTGCTCTGAAGTTCCAGTGCATTCAGAGCTACAGGCAGCTCAGGACAGATCTAAAGCAGACAGACCTAAACAAAGACTTCCCAAAAACGCATAAAAATGTTTGTGAATCTGTTCCCTCAGCCTCCATGGGTAAGTTTAAACCAGAAAGACCCTGTAGCAGTTCAAGCCTGTAGTTGTGCATATGTGTGTACCTGGCAGAGAGGGTCTGCAATCACACTGGCATCCTGTTGAGCTACGTCAGGTAGGATATGGTAGTGCCTGGCCCAGAAGCTATAGAGTTGGTTGCCCACAACCAGCAGGAGGGAAGCAAAAAAAAAACCTTTTCAATGTGGAGGGGTCAGAACAAGCAGCAGAGAAAACCTGGGTGCCAGATAATACTGTTTGTCCGCTTTACTCTTTTGCGTTCTTCAAATAGGTCATACTGCTACACCTCTGGGAAGTTCTGCAGCAAGGCAGACACCCTCCTTCCTTTGAGCTGGCCTTCACACAAGGCAGCTTTTAAAGATTAGGAGCTAATGGCCAGACTTTAAATATTTCAGGAATTTGGACAGTGTTAGGGAGGCAACAGAGACTTTTACAGTCGCTCATCAAAAATTGCATGTGCGACTGCAGCTGTCAGTAAGTACAAACACAGAAGTTAAATGGGATGAGGATTATTGTGTAGCATTCTCTGTATCCATTTAGCTGTCTGAAATGTGATTAGATCCAGAAAAAATGCACTGCTGAAAAAAGATTTTCAACTTTGAGTACAGTTATCAAGTATTTGGTTTTAGCAGACTCATACCATGACAATATGGAGATGGAAATGAAAATGGACTTTCATAGCCACACCACACCTTGTGACAGTTACTTTTAAATAAATCAAGTTACAGATATTACAGAATTTTGTTGCCTTTCTGTCTTAAATATGCCAGCTTTATGTGATCCAGGTGACTTGACTGCAAGTCTGATACTCTGAGATGAAAGTAAAACAGAGATTTGAAGAACTTCTGACTGTGAGGACATAGACCCTTTGAATATATGTGGGGCACCATCAACTGCTTTCTAATGTGACTGACTGTTTGGGGTTTTTTTGTTCAAAAAAATGTCTTAGAGGCTCCTGCACAATGTGATATCATTGGAATGCTGAGATCCATATGTTTTTTGCCAAAGGAAAGATATATCATATTGATGCAATTTCCCCACAGTAAGGCAGGCTTCACAGCTGACAACCACACATTAATTTAAAGGATTTTTTCCTTATGGGACAAATATTTTATCTTCTTTTTCACCTAGAGAATTGCCAAATATGGTGATTGCAGGTTTTCAAATCTTAGAAAATTTCTGATAGTTTAAATAATCCAGAAAGTTCAAATCTTGATATCCATTATTTGATTGGTCAGAGTTCTTGAACTTGGTACTCTTGATGGCAGTAAGATGCTGTTTGGCTTCAGTCTAGAATTCTGTTTGATTTCTTCAGATTTGCTTCTGATTGTAACTATTTCCTGAAATATGTCAAAGCATGTAGTGCTCTTACACTGTGTGAGCTAGATAACAATATACATCTTCATTATACAGTTAATTTATTGGATATAACTGGTGCTTGAAGAAAACTTCCTCTTGTTTTATGAATGTCTTCTGCTTAAACATTTCTCTTATAGATGTGCTTCTGTGATCTAGTAGTTAGATATGCACAGCTTTGATTATGACTTTGTACTGTAGTTAGCTTTTTGTTACCTGTACCTTGTACTGTAGAGTAGGTCCAGGTCACATTTTACTCAGCCCCCTCTTGAGTATCACCCTAAAGCACACACCAACATTTCTGCAGTTTGTGCCATCTTTATTCTTTGGTTAGTGAAAAGATTGTAACAACTAAATTCCATTTATTCTTCTTTCTCCTGTTTATTCTGAACAGAGTAGTGAGCTACTCAGTTTTTACTCTGTTGTTCAAAGAGTGTCTGTCACTACTGTACTTGAGCTCAAAGCAGCTAAGTCTATCCTGTCATGAAAAGGGGCCTGAGCCAATTGACCTTCATAGGTGTCTTACAGCATATATTATTGTAAGATTGGACTTTAGGGGAATTTCTGGTCTTGTAGATATCAGTTTCATCCAGTTCCTTTAATGCATGCTGAGGTGGCTCAGTGTGTTAATGCAAATGTCTTTTCTATCTTAACAAAGAAAAATAGGAGAAACAAATGCACTAGTAAGAACTAACTTTCATCCTCTGCATGGAAATTCTGTGATTCTTATACAGAGAAATGCAGTGTTTATTCCACTTGGAAAAGAGTCAAACTGCAAAACTGATCATTTTAGTCAAAGTAGTTATAGTCTAACTTCCAAGCAGCCATTTGAGGAATGAGACCTGCAATATTCCATCTAAGCTGTCATACAGGTCTCCTGTTTCTGAGTTTCCTTAAAAGGCTGCTCACATTGGAACTCCCAATGGAAGTACCACTGGCATACCCAGGACTCTGCTCACTCTTTGTTTTACATTAAAAGCATGGCAGTAACTTCTCCTATGTTAATAGTCAAGCAAGATCTCCCATATGTGAGCCAAGATAAGGTTATTATCCACAATTTTCAGTGTTTTTCTCCTTGAGCTGCTTCTTTGCAATAAACATTGAAAGACCTGAGAGAGAAATGGGCTTACTGTGGTTTTTGTTGTCTTAGTTCCATCTCTTGTGTAGTAATAATGGTGTTCCTCTGCATATTCTCCTTGGAAAAAAATTGGTTTCACTGACCTGTAGTTTTTTCATGGACTTTCCTAGCCTAAAATATTAAATGCAGATGTTGTTTGGGTTTTTTTTCCAATGAGATTTTCTGTTATTTCTGCTGGTTTCTCTGCCAAAATATGTAGTTCTTATTTCTGTATCCCTGCCCTATCTTGGAACTTTTTTTTTTAAGTCAGTGTACATTTTCTCTTTCATTCTGGTGGTTTATTTAAGGGCAGTGAAGCCCATAGCACAGACCATAATGTCCAGGAAGTTTTACAGTCCAAATTTCTATACAAGCCTTCTAAAAAGAGCCTGAAGACTGCTGAAAGCTGTTCTCATGCTTGTTTGTGATGGCAGTAACTGGAAGGTAGTAAAGAAAAATATTAAGACTTGTTCCAAATAGCTCTGGGTAAGTTTGAGTAGCCATTGGAGGATGTGTCCTACCAGCCTACTGGTGTAGAAAAAGAGTGTTAATAAGAAACAAAAAGACTGTGATGCTTGCATTCCACAGTTTTGTATAACTGTGGATCAGGTGCTGATCTGCTTCCCCATTAATTATTTTGGTAATTTCAAATATATTCTTCTCCTTTCAAAAAAGTTTTGAGTGTTTTCTGTTGGAATTTTAGGTTAAATTGTGTCTCAAGGCTGTTATCACCTTTATCTAATATTGTTTTGTGTTACAGTTAGCATCCAAATCTTCTAATCACATACAAGGAAAAAACCAAGAAAACCTCTATCAATGCAGAGAGTTTAGCTTTTGTTAACAGCAAAGGTAAAAAGATAGGAATTACAAAGAAAGGTTCAACACAGCAAAATTCAGAAAGTGGCAGAAAAGTGCAGGAGGTTTCTATTTGTTTTATTAAAAACCTAACAAATACTGTACTAAATTGCTGTTGATATCAGGGTTCATGGATAAGCATTTCCCTTTTTTCTTGGCCCTCCTTCCAACTTTGTTGGGAGAAAGATTCCTCAAACAAGCATAGCAGTTCATTCTCTTTCTCTGCCCCTTTCTCTCTAGCTTTCTCGCTCTTTCTTTCTCTACCTTTCATTCTTTCTTTCCTTTTTTTCCTTTTCTTTGGTCACACTGCCATCCAAGCACATTCTGCAGAGACAGAGGATCTCTGTGCACAAAGCCCTGCACAATTGCCATCCAACACCAGCACCTCCCCAGCAACAGACCTGAAGCCCCAGGACTGTACTCAGATGCTCCAGTTCTATTATGGTGAAAATCTCTCTTCACCTATTTTCAGTTCTGCAATCTTCAATCTCCTCCTTTTGCATGATTTTAAAAGATGCAGGAGCATCTGCATTTGCCAGATTCCATGTGCTATAGTGATTTCCTGGTGTGGAAAAATACACTCCAAGTAGTAATTGCTATACATCAAGTCTGTTTAATCTGCACAAGGACTTTAAACTGTCTTACACAGTTTGGGACAATTTGGAAGGCCTGGTCTCCAAAAGCTTAAGATATTAAAGATGTGATGCATTAGATTGCTGTTACATAGGATAGCAGCATTTTTGGTATGTTAGGCAGGCAGATATAAAGATGGAATATAGACTCCAGTTTCTTGTTAGGTAAGCCTAACTAAGCAGCAGACATGGGATAGCCATTCTGTAGCTTTCCTATTCCCCTTTATTCATTTTGCCTTACATTCTTCTTGAAACTCGAAGCATTTTGGCCCCTTACTTGTGGTTTCTATAGAAGTGCATAACAGTTCAGATGGTACCCTTTTTTCACCATTTTATTTATATTTTTCAGATCTTTTTTACAACCTGACACACAAAAAGGAAAACTTTAGATTGTTTTCTATTAAACCAGCCACATCATATCTTTAAAATTACAGTAAACTATGTCATATTGTGACCCCAGTCCGACATTTCCTTTCTCTCCTTTTCAATGTTCTGTCAACTAGCTAATTCTCTTCATCTCCAAGAGTGATTGTTTGTTATTTTTGTACTGTGGAAGCCACTAGTATTGTTTTAGGATTGAAATCGGCAGAGAAAAGGAGCCTGTGATGCTTGTAAAAACACATACCACAGAACCATAAAATTGCATGTATTTTAGTCTTCAAAATTTCCTTTTAACATTATTAATAAGAGGCTTCCCTAAATGACTGAGCTGAACTTTGGACATTTCTTCATTATTTTCCTTTTCTCCAATTTTCTTTATATGTTTACATAAGCTGAAATCTCTATCTGTAGATTTTAGTTCTTTATTTAAATTTTGCCTTAATTTTCCAAGCTGTGGTTTGGTCCTTTGCAGAGAACCTAGTGATCTCTAAACCACAATTTGAAAAGCAGTGCTTGGAAAATAACCTTCAGTTCTTGTTTTTGTCTTTTTGGAATCAGAGAATTGATGAGTCCAAGTTCATAGACTAAAGATTTTTGGGAACAGGACTGATTCCTATGAAGAAGGTTGCCTAATGCAGCCCAAAGTAGGGCATATTAGCTATTGAGAACAATATATTTGTTCAAAAATCAGCAAAACACATAGAAAGATTGTTATCACCCATGAGATCAAACCATAAACTGCCCATAAAGCAATAGAACATTCCATCTTGATGATCACAATTACAATAAAAGCTTTAGATAAGGTCTTCCTCCTGTGAAGGAAGCAGGAAAACTTCTTTGCAGTCTTTTGTCTCTAGGTGTGGATTAATTTCTATGTTTTTAAAAAGACCCCAAACATATTAGGAAATCTTTTTTTAAGCTTCAGTGATTCTTCAGAAAGAATCAACGACTGCTTTGCTACAGTTCTCTATATTATGACCTCTCCTACCAGATAAGAGAACTTCTTGACCAAAAACGTTACTGTACCACATGGCCAATGTGAATACTAACTACTCAGGTCATATTTTTAAAAATATATCTTTGTTTAAGAAATTTGAAGTTGATAATGAAGATTTATAAATTTCTTGAATTAATTATTTAGTTAATGTCTCCCTCCTACCGTGGGGTAATATAGGTAGTTCCAAATGCTTTTTTGGCATGTTTAAATGAATGTCAAGATTTCTCCAAATAGACTTCTTTCAGCTCAAAACAAGCCCATGTTTCTCTTAGCAATATCCATGAATTTCCACAATGCATCTGTTCAGCATACCAGTCTGTATAAGTATTTCTCTTAAAAAGAAAAGAAAACCCTAAAATAAAGGCAATTGCTTAAGTAAGCAATTTTAAAGTTAAATATTGTCTTAGAAGTACAATGGATGGAAAACAGTTGCTTGGTGCTGCTTGAATACTCCACTGAGATTAATTAGCTCAGATTTTGCAGGAGCCAAGGAGGAATGAGAGGTAATCCAAAGTTTGGATTGAATTATTCTTCTGGGGCATTGCAAATGGAGTTTACAAATTTCCAACTGTGCAGAGTGTGGTATGGGGGTTTTCTTTCTTTAGAAAATTGCTATTTGGAAATTATTCCAGCAATAAGTTACAATGCTATGTTACAGTCATGAGCAACCAAAGTCATAATTGGTAAATGATCCTTCTCCAGTCTGAGTGTTTAGTTGCCCACTTCTGGGACTCCCATTTTTTTTTCTGTGTTTAGAGCAAAAAGTGCCTGTATTTTGAGGCCCATTTTCCAGTCCTACAATCTCTTTGACTCATGTGCTGTGGCTCCCTGTCACTGATGAAGAGATGCTCTGTGTTAGGAGAGATTCACCGCGTGTGCTCAGATGGGAGATGTCCCTCTGTACGTGGCACTTCCACTGTTAATCCAGGACTGAGAGGTGGGGCACGCTTAAGAGGAGGCTGGTTTGGATTTTTTTCTTCAGTTGTGTTCTGTTTTTACAGCAGTGTGTTTGGTTCCCAACACAGTGATGGAAAGGGATCATGGGATAACTACAGCACAGGCTGGTGCTGTGCCACATCAGTAAAAACACATGCAAAAGAGACTCTGCACAGTGTCCTGTCATTGCTTTATATGCTTATTATTAATATACATTCAAGCAACTGGATCTTTGCCTTGGCTGAGCTCATGTCCTGGAAGACTTGCCCTGTGTTTTGCTACTGGTCCTGTCTGTCACTGTTGGTGGGCCTGACAGGCGTTGAATTGGAGGTTTGTGTTCTCAAGAAACCAAAAAGTACAAATAAATAGCAATGTCATTTACTCAGTCTCTGCTTATCAGGTTGCTTCAGACCTCATCTGAACTTGCTGTCTTTGCCAGAACTGAAACTGCTGTGTGAGAGGAGACAGACAAGTCAATGGTGAATTAAATAAAATATTAATAGTATGTGTGCAAAGAATTATCAAAAGGATTGGTTAATTTTGGTTAATTGGTCTTACACAGTTAGGACAAAAAAATGTCTCAGTGGCTTTGTGGCAAGAAATTGGGCTTTTTTTGTTCTTCTCCAGAAGGGGAGTAGCACCCATGTGTGTGCTGTTTGCTTGCTCCAGAATATTTAAAATGTTTAATTTGCAAAATTTACATCTCTTCAATTTTATTCCCCAGTTACGAATTCCACGTGAAACCCAGGAATCCCCTTGGTGAAGGCCCAAGTAGCAATGTTGTGGCATTCAGTACTGAATCAGGTAAGAACTCCCAAAGTTCAGACCATAATTTACAGCAGCTTTAGTACCCATGCATCTGGGATGCATGAAAGGCTCTCTCACTTCATTTTGTGCATTTGGTCTTGCTCTTTGCTGTCTCCTGAATGGCTTTTTACCACCGTGCCCGGAAAGTCAGCCTGGGATTGGAACAGTGTCGTGTGAGGATGTAAGATGGACAGACTGCAAGAGGAAAAAAACAGAGGAGCACAGAGGGTTTTGCCTGGTATTCATTGTGAAGAAAATGACTTCATCCTTAGAGAGGGCTCAGTCATTTAATATTTATATTCCTGACCTTTTTGCATTTATCCAACCCATGAACAGCTTCTGGGTGGGGAACATTAAGGGGTTTTTTTTGGGCTGGTGTTCATAGGTGCTTTTGTTACCTGTTCAATAAGGCTGCTGTAAACAGTGATGTTGTTTGGCTGAAATAAGGATTGGGAAAGAGCTGTTGTGAAAAGTCAGTGTCTCAGTAGGTCCCGTTCCCTCCTGTTTACTCTCCAGTGAAACAGTTAAAGAGCCCATTTTGGCCATTGGTTGGTCCCCAAGTCCAGTTCTCTCTGACTTGGAGAGCTTTTGCTTTCCCTGTTCTTGCTCTCCTTAGGGTTAACTACAGCTGACTTGTTGACTTTAGGCAAGCAAGATACCATCTTTTGTGCAGAAGTGTTTATTGCTTGGTAGTACTGAAAGACCACATAAAACACAAAATGGATTTAGCCTTTATAAAGGACTTTCTCAATCTGTGTTTTGAGCCAAGTGTAATAACTTAATAGTCCTCAACTAGTGCTGTCACTGATGGATGAGAGTTTTGGCTGAGCAAAGGATTACGCAGGGAGGAGTGCAGACTATGCCACACATATTTAAAAACTCTGAATACACTCTTTGTAATCCTAGATTGTTAAAAGTGAAAAAAAGTCTGCGCCAAGTGCAGTTTTCATGAATGACAAGGCTTATGTTCTGTCTCCTATTTAGTTTGGACAAATTAAGCAGTTTTGTTTTTTCTTAATTGCACACAGCCATTTCTCACATCTGGGCTTTCAAAGCCAAGTTTTTTGTGGCAACTATTACAGAAGTGCCCTTTTTATTATTTAGGTTTTGAAATTGAAATTTTAATAAGATGCAGTACAATTGGGTTTTGCTACAGGTTTAAACTCTTGTTTTTACTAGAACTCTGCTTGGCTGGTGTTGTCCCATAAGTAAAATTATTAAAAGCTCATTGATACTGGAGTTTCACATAAGAAATATATTTCTTCTAATTTACTTTAATACAAAAGTTAACTTTGCTTCCAAAACTCTTTCTGTTTCACAAATTACAGCTTACGTCAGCTGTAAAAAATCACTTACCAATGCTTTTCCATCGAATTATTGGGAACGTTCCTTTTACAGTGTCTGATTGAATGTTTGTTTTCTTCCCCCAGCGGACCCAAGAGTGAGTGAGCCAATTTCAAGTAAGTGTTTTATATATAAATCTGATCAGCAGTTTTTTCAGAAATGAGATAGCAGAATTTTACAAGGAGTGTGGCTCTGCTGCACCAGCTGGATGAGTTACAGAATCAAACAGCATTCACACACAATTTCACTCCTTCCACCCATGCCCCTGCTAAGGGATTCATGCGAGGCTGCTTGTTTACCTGAGCATAAAGCAATCAACGTGATGTGGAGCTCCCATGGCAGCTGGGATGGCTTCAAACCAAGGTACACAAATGAGCCAAGGACAGCCTCATATTTTCTCAACCTTGTCATTAAAGCAAAGAAAGCTCTGCAAAATGAATAAGCTACTCCACACTTTTTAAGTGAGTTAACAGAGCACAGCTCAGAGGATTCTATTTATCTGTCTTTGTGTTTTAGGACAATTTTCTGCTTCAGAAGACTTGATCTAGCTCTGCTTTAGGCCACTTACAAAACTCTTGCTCTCCTTGATGGAAGGTGGACAGCTTTTGAAGAAGAGCTGAGATCATTCAAGCAAAGTGGACTGCTTTTTGTATTTGTAATAGACATCAGTCTCACTTTGACAAACACTGTGACACAATTTTTCTCCACATAATTAATGGCACTTCATTTTTACATGTATTTTGTTAGATCACAGTTTGCTGCAAGTTGATTGTCTTGGCTTGAATGCACTGGAGAATGGTGACTGTATCACACACTTCATAAATGAGAGTTTTGCCAATACAAGCATTGTCCCCCTAACAAGGTCCTAGAATGAACCTATTCCAAACCTGCACCAGAGGACAGCAGGAGGAGTTTACAGCACCAATTCTGCATAGTTTGGTGGTTCCCTGAAATATTCCTCATGTTCAAAATGCAGGTGTCATGGTACATTCTGCTTCAACAAGGTTTCTAATTCTAGTTATTCAAATGTATTTGTTGGGTAATTTTCTATGCAGTATCGTACTTTAGCCTCTTTTTTCCTCTCCTGCAGTGGGGAAAGATGCCATCTGGACTGAAATCCCATTCAATTCGGACACATACTCAGAATGCAAAGGCAAACAATATGTAAAGAGGACTTGGTATAAGAAGTTTGTAGGTGTGCAGCTGTGCAATTCCTTGAGATACAAGATATACCTCAGTGATTCACTTACAGGTAAGAAACATTCAAATCAGTGCTGTCCACATTATATATCCCTGAAAGATATCATGGCTCCTAAAATAAGAGGTTTAACAAGATGAGCTCTGCTGAAGTGTGATCAGATTTGTTTAATTTAGTCCACAGATTAATCATAAACAGAAATATGCTCAATGTTTGAGACTGAACTTTCTGACTCCAGAGGATCCCCCACTGTGGTGATCATCTTATTTTAAGTACCTGTTCATATACTGGGGATCATAGAGAAAACTGATAAACATCAGAGTGAATAGCATATATTGTAAAAGAGCCAAACTGGTATTTAAAGGGTAGCCTTTAATTATTATTAATAATTAATTAATAATTAATAATTAATAATTAATAATTAGAGGATCAGGACCTCATTTTAGACCAGGATGAGACCTATCACTCCCATCCCTTTTGGCAAACACCTGTTTACTGAATGGCTTATAAATACATGACTTTCTCTAGTCAACAGCTTTTAATCACCTGCTCTGACATTTTTGTTTTTACTTTCCCCATTTTTGCTTATGATCTTTTTTCCCCACCTTTTTGTCTTTCTCATATTATATTTTGTTACTGAAGTAAACTTCCTGGCCTTACATTCTCAAGTTTTGTTTGATGTTTTAAACCCAATTGAGTGTGATGTGTTTAAGACCTGAATCAGGTGACATATGCTGGGGAAACAGCCTGTGAGAGTGTTTTTCAGTTAGTTGATAGGAGATCTTTGTGTCTCATGCAGCTTGTGAAAGCTATATCTGCTACATTAAGAATTATGTTAATTTCTTATAATGCATCCTGGCTGTCTTCTGTGTGAGATCTCTTATCACAGACAGCTCTGTGATAATGGCATTAGCGTGGCATCTGAGCACAGAGATGTGTGAGAAATGCCTTCTGAGTGCAAGTCAGGCAAGTGTGTTCAACACATTGCATTGAATTAGCTAGGAGAGACTGTGGCTGGAAGAAAACACTTTCATAACCTAAAGTTGCCCCATCTCTGAGCTCAGCACCTCACAGGAGCAGGGCTCTGAGCTCCATGGAAGGAAAAGAGCAGGGGACTGTAGGGCAGCCCACATTGCCATAATTTTAAGCTTCCCTGCCTCGGATCCAGCACCATTCTCTGATGAGCAGACAAGTAAGGAAAGCCTTGTCATTAATAGAGTACAATACTCTGTATGTAAATAATATCCTAGCAATTATGTGAATAGAAGAGAATGTTTTGAACAGATGTATCATTCATTCAACTGTTGCTGTACTAACCAGCTGTGATCAAATGACAAGCACTGGCAATGAGGCATGATGTGTCCCAAAACCAGCCAGCAGGAAATAGCAGTGCTAATCTAGCAGGACTAGACTTCAGCCCTAAATCAAGTGAATTAACACTGCAGTGAAAGCTACTCCAATCTAAGGAGAAAAGTTTAATATCAGGAGCCCATTTTCCTATTTTCATTAGATTGTTTTTGCTCTTGCTGGAAGGTGGTGGTTTAACCTCACTGGAAAAAGAAGAGGTAGACACACTGTATTCATTACAGTTGCTATGCCTGGTTCTTGCACTTGAATTGTTACAACCAGAGCTGACCAGTTGTCACAATATTTAAAAGAAGTGAAATATTTACGTAGAAGGAAAGCTGCTTTTCCCCCGTTTGCTAAGTGAGGCCTCTGTGTGAGTGAGAGGTTTTCCTGTTTGAAGGCAAGCTCTGTTCTGATGTGCTCCATGGTCACCTCTCCTCGCCGTGCCCCCGAGGCTGGCGGAACCGTCCCTGCAAGCACCAGCCAGCTGGGCCAGTGCAGGGCTGCACCGAGCTCTGAATTCCACTGGACACTGAAAAATCTTCCCAGGCTTTGCTGTTGAAGCAGTGCAATTGCCTCGGAACTTGGGTGCATTGTCCAAATGCTGTTGTATAAGGCAGGCAACAACTGTATCTTTGCATGCTGGTTTTTAGCATGAATTTATTCTTCTAGTGCTGTGGAATTTAGAATGTATAAAGCAAATTTTGTATGTAAGATTGTAAGGCCACCCACAAGGCAAACCTGGGGAAAAAAATTTACTTTTGCTAGAATTGCTATCCCCGAAACAGAAAACCAGTTATTTCCTAGCTAAACGGTTTTTAAGTGTGTTCTTTTATCATGGAAATAATTGGGCAGTAAGAATGTAATAGTCACTGAGAATGCTGCTAATTTATGAAGACCAATTGTTTGAGTTATGCATAGGTTAAGCTGTGAGCCAGAAGAGCATGTGTGCATCTGCAAGTTACTGTTCTGGTGTTAGCCATTAAAATTTGTGGCTTATTCTCTCTCTTATGGAGAAAGACTGATCTGCATTACACATGCCAGCACTGTTCCATAAACCAGCATCTACTGCTGACCTCATTTAACAGTCCTCCAGAGCAGTCACTGTAGGCATTCCAGAAAAGCAGGCCACCTAAAAATAAGTATTTATTGAGGGAAAGAAAAAAATAAATTCTATGTGTGACCTTCAACAGCTGTGGAAAAAAAAAAAAAAAAAAGGCCTTTTTGGGCAGCCTGAATGTTCTTAATTTCAGAGCAAAAATTGCTGAGAGGAACTCCCTCAGACCAGTTCTCCTATGTAAAAAAACATGTCTGCAGCCAAAGCTAGATAACAATAAATAATTTTGTAAATCTAGAGAAGAGCCACATGCACAGAGGCCGTCAACTGGAGGTGAAAAACTTTTGCAAAATATTGCTCAGATCACAAAAACATTGGAGTTTATTGGTAGGCTGTGCTTTTAATAATTGCTCTTTAGAAGCACCTAACCACCTCTCAAATGGCCAGACTGGCACAAATTCAAGGCTCCAGGACACCCAGTCTCTAATGAGTAACTTGACTTTCTGCCTAGCTTAAACCTGCTTCCTGAGTCTTTTTCTAAGTGCTCTCACCTTTCCTTTCAACATCTCAACCAAAGGTTGAACATATCGAGAACTAAGTGCTGTGAAAGAAGCTCAGAAAGAGTGATAAGTTTGTCTACAAAGGTTTCCATCCCAGGTTTGGGAAGAGAACGTAGCATGCTCTCTTTTGTCTTCTGAACTGAATTTTACTAATGTCTAGCAAATCAAATCAACAAGAAAAAACCATCTGCCCAAGCTCCTTCACTGTCTGTGCCTGTTAACAGAATAAGCACAGCCTGTAATGTCAGCACAGCACATGGGACACTTGAGACCTTGATTTCTACTCAGTTGCAGTAAAATCTCCTGTTAAGCAATCCTGCAAGTAACTACATGGGCACACTCCATGCTCTGGATAAGTACTTAGTATCTGAGGTCATCTATATATGAAGGGCTATCACCTGCACATACATGTTATGAAAATATGATGATTGACAAAACAGGCCTTGGCTATATTAGGAGGTGGTCTATAAAAACATCTCTGAAGGTACTGAGTGCATTCTTACAGGGTCTCAGAACTGCCTTCCATTCAAATCACTACCAAAACTTGATTTTGATGATCTTGGTATTAACAAAATTTCCCTTACTGTATGGAATGTAAGGAGAGGGAACAATTACATCCAGGCATAGATTTTGGCCAGGAGTGGGACACATTTGCCTTAGCTGTGAGCACTTGGAGCCTGCACGTCATGTTCAAATTACAGCTACAGGTCCTGAGAGGAAAAGAGTCACAGTGTTCACCTTGGCTTCCCCACAGAGGAAAGAGCACAGCCCATTGCCTCTGGTGGTTTTTGGAAATAACCTTCACTAAACTTTGCTGCTTCTTTGCTTTCAGGAAAATTTTATAACATAGGAGACCAGAGGGGCCATGGAGAAGATCACTGCCAATTTGTAGACTCATTCTTAGATGGAAGGACGGGACAGCAAGAAGATCTACCAGTCAAAGATGGTAATTCCTAACACCTGTCTCTGTAGCAAACCTTGGCAATTCCTTTGTTTCTATTTCCTGCCAGAGGATTCAATGCCCACTGATTGAATGAAAGGAGAAAGGGAGGGTGGAGAAAGGAGAAAGGGCGATTAAAGGAGCTGCCAGCTTTGCAGGCAGAAGAGGGTCAAGAAGTTTTTGAAAGTGAATGATGACTTGTTAAGACAGTTATGAATTATGAGTTGGGTTCTGTTAGGTAGCAAACAGCCTTTCTCCTGTTTATAACAGCCCAACAAATTATGCACAGTTGGTATTACATATTTAAACCCAACCACAAATTTGAGTTTGCAGAGAGGCATTAAGTGGTGTGTTCAAACTAGCAAGGTTGATTTAAAGCACAGTACATAATCAGTTGGGCATTAATCTTGTTTGGTACCAATGAGAAACTGAAAAGTTATGGCTGGAAAATATAATTCATGCTGCAGTAATTCCATGTGTATTGATTGCAAAAGGGTGCCCAAAATTCCAGTCTGGTCTAAATGGGCATGGGACTGGATGTGCTAAACACAGCTGTGACCTGCCTGGCTATTTTTCACACATTGCTGAAGCTGAGGCATAAGAAATTTGTACTTCTGTTCACTGCCTTGCTGCTTGGCAGAAGTGCCAGGGTGAGGTGTTCCGTTCCTTGTGGGGTAAGAACACAGGCTGTACTGGTACGTGCACGTGTGCTGAGCAGGTCATGGAACATTTTTCTGAGGAAAACAGCAAAACAATTTTCAGTACAATATCAGTATGCTGACCAAGCCTTCCTGTGCTTCATTTACAAAACACCCCACATGAGTCCAGAAATGCGTCGAGGTAGGTGTGGGAGATGAATGTGAAGTCACTTTCACAAGTTTTTCCAAAAAACAAAGTAGTTGAGCAGTCTGAAGGGTGTTTGTTTATGTGTTTTGTGAGTTTCTGCTAAAGAGGTTTTTGCTTTTCCCTTCCCAGTCAGTGCTGCCCATTTGAAAAGATATTTTGTGTAAGAGATAGTCAGAATGCAATTTTGTTGCCAGGACAGCAAACTTCTCAGCTGGACGAGATTCACACTTCTAAAAATACTTGAGTATTTAAAAAAACATTTACCTAACAACCTTGCTACCTCAGTTTAAAAAACTTAAAACTAATTTGATTTCAGCAACTGGATTTGAGTGAATTCATGAGCAACACTCATTTTTAGGCGAAAACAAACAACAAACAAGCAAACAAAAGACCTCACCTTTTCATTAGCCTGTATTTCTAGCAAATGAACTGAACAGAGGAAAGAAAAGACCAACAGACCAATTGTTCTAGCTGAAGCAGGTTAATTTCTGAATTAACTACTCATATTTGACCTGAAGTGCTGTGAGGGAATCATGGCTGATGCTGCCTCTCACCTGCAGAACAGTATTTTGTGTTGCTTCAGCCACACATACATTCCTTACAGTCAGGTTGGATGGAGCCCCAGTTCCTCACTTTAATTCGTAACCTAATGTTAATTGTTTGAATGGGAAGCAAGTGTGTTGTCAAAGGCAACAGAGTGAAAGGAGGAGGATGATTTCTCATTTAGGGATGGGTAGATGCTGTGACCTCTCCCCAGTGGCTGGGTTTTATTGAGGTTCACTGCAGTGTCAAGGCCGTGCACTGGGGACGATTTGTCACTGTCACTTTGCAATGCGGAGCAGCCTCCTGTTCCCAGAGCCCCGCGTGGCCAGAGAGGGGACAGAGGGGACACAGGCTGTGCCCAGCCAGCACCACCCACAGCAGGGTGCTGGGATCTCCAGGGCAGGCAGGCTTCACCTCTGCACCACCATCCCAAGCACTTTTCCTTTAATTTGAATTGGGTGGGCAAATTGCAGTGCTAATGGATGTAGGGGGAGCAAACAGCTCTGCTTGTGGCAAGTGGGTTAATGGCTTGGTGACTACAGCCACTCACTGAATTGTTAGTTGCAGACTTGTTGGAACGTTGGAAGCGTGGTACCATCCCAAGAGCTTCATGCAAACAAAACTCTGTTTTATTCTCTGTTCCAGGGTTTTTCAGGGCAGTTCGTCAGGAACCTGTCAAATTTGGGAAGATAGGTGGGGAGACTCAGATTAACTACGTGCGCTGGTACGAGTGTGGCACATCGATACCTGGCAAGTGGTAGATGCTGCAGAGGTCGGTGCAGAGGCCCAGCCCGTGCCCAGCGCAGGCTGCAGGAAGGCAACGCTTACGGTGCGCCCGGCACTTCGGCATTGGCCGACGTGCGAGGCTTATACAAGTCTAATGCCAATACAGCATTAATTGTGTAATAGTGTAGGCTGCTTACCGTAGTTATCCAGTGTTACAGATTTGTTTTTAGAATTTAAAAAGAAACACAGGCTAGGGACATGTTGTAGGATAATGTATAGGGAAGCTGGCTCCCTATTCTTGAGGTATGGTTTATATGGTATTTTAAAAGATACAGTGTGTATATTATTTATCACGATGTTGTAATAAATGTTTAAGGCACAGATATGCCAGAGATGGTCATGGAATGCAATGTGCGTTAGTTTTTAAATATTCACTGGTCCTGTAACGCAAGTGCCATAAGCTACCCATCCTAATCCTTCTGTAACATCTCCCAGTCATAAATTATAGAAAAGATCCTATAATTTTTAATATCCTGCAGCCAGTAAACTTGAAGCACTTTCTCCTTACATGTACGAACAGTTTATGCTCCTGCCGAAACGCCGAGGTAGGTTGCTGTATGTGCAGCTTTAAATGATCAAGTTCAGTGGGGTTTTCTTCCATGTTTTGTTTTCAAATGTTTCAGTCCCAGCCAAAGCCATGTTCAGCCTGTCACTGTGGAGTCAGAGCCGCTGCCTGTGAGCCTGGCGGTGGCTGGCAGGGAGCGTTGGTGTTCTTTAATTGAAGTGGACAGGTACATATGTACATGGAATGAAAAAGCAAAGCTGGCCTCCACAGCTGGGGTTTTTCAGGAAAATGTAGTTTTCAGATCCTGAGACTTACTGGTTCAAAAGCCAACTGTATGTATCATGGAAGGGGACTTGGAAAGAAAAATGAAAGAGGAAAAAGAATAAACCAGTTATAACAGCATGATCAGGTTTATTTTATTTAAAAAATCTGATTTAAAACATTTTTCATTGGGGACAAAGGGGAAATACTGATAACTGAACTTTTAACACTGCTTTACAGTTATTTTGATTAAAACCTCTCCCAAAGCTACTTGTTGTACTGCTTGAACATTTATGAACTAAATAAAGAGATGTAGGTTTTTTTAAAGGTGTTATTCATTACCTTACTAATGTATTGAAGAAATATGAACAGGAACACCCAGATCTATAGAGTAGTCATTTATAGAAAATATATAAAGTACATTGCAGGTACACTGTACTCCTAATAAAATATTTTTTAATCAAGTGCTTTTTTCAAGTGTTTTACATGAATAGAAGGGTTAGTTTCTGTGGTAAATGCTGTTATTCAGAACAAACTGCTTGCTGGAAACAAGCAATGTTAAATGGTGTGATAAACACAGGATGTGTTAGGTCCGAGAGCAGAAATGGGAGGAGCTTACTGAGCAGCAGTGGGCACAGCACTATTTAAGAATGCTGAAGGTAGGAATATTTTCACTCAAGTTCCTAATTTGTCTTTAGGAGAGTCCAAGCAGCTTACTCCAGTTCATTTTTTTATTCCCCACTTAGTTTTACATGTTCCTAGAATCTGCAAAATGGAAATTATTAACTCGGAGAATGTTTTGCCCTGTGCTGTAATATGGTCTATTGACTTCATTACAGCTCTTGATCTGCTTTTTCTTGGCTCAAAATTGAGTCACTAGGATTGCACGCCCAAGTTCTTCTGGGTGGCAAAGAACATGTGGAAAGTAGGGGGTTTTTTAAGAGTTCTTTTTTAAAGATACACATTTGGTTTAAATTTTCAAGTAATAAATGAATTCTCTCCCATGCCTTGATAAAGCAAAATTGATAAGAGGTTTTAAGATGTTATGGATTGGTTCCTATTTGGTAAAAGCATCACTTGACAATCAATGACAGCAGACTGCACACAACCACCCCCTGCTGTGAAACCTCTGTGAAAGCCATCTGCAGTCCCACCACTTCTCCATTTACACACCCAGAAATCTGCCTCTCCTCCTACAAACCCCAGCACCACTGCTCTTTACCATGAAGTCTTTGCACCCAGCATGCACACTGGTCTTAGCAGTTGTCTTGCTCAGTATTACCTAACTTCTAAAATCAAGATCAAGCATTTAATGGATTCAGGGTTTTTATTAGTTTTTCCATGTGAACATTACAATTTATAATACATCATATCTAGTTTGACCTCCAGAATTAATCTAATTTAGTACATCATGGTATTAGTAAAAATAAGCCTGATAAGTGGGCTAAACTTCCAACTAGTATCTTCATATCCTTCAGACAAGGCAAGCTAGAATGTCAATCACTTTACAGACATTTAAGTAGTGTTTTCCAAAAACCACCCAGCCCCAAATTAAACTAGGAAGCGAATACAATTTAAAGCAAGAAAGATTTGGTCATTTCCCTCCCCCCAGCAGAATTTAATTAACAGCTATAGTTTTGCCTCATTACAATTTTGGAATCTCAATTTAAAGTCCTGGAGTCTGTCGGGATGGAATCGCACGTGTCAGTCGCTGTCTTCAGGGCAGCTCCCTAGCGGTAGCCGGGCCCGGGCTGGGTGTAGCCCTGCGGCCCGAAGGGGGGACGGCTGCGGGCGTAGGGGTTGGGCCCGCTGGGCGGGGGGGTCATGGTGCTGCCGGGCGGGGGGGTGAAGCCGGGCCGCGGCTGGAAGGTGCCCGGCGCCGCCTGGGAGCCGCTGTAGGCGGCGGGCTGGGAGGCCTGCGTGGTGTAGGGCTGCGGGGGGAAACTGCCCGCCGGGTACTGCGGCGGCTGCTGCGCCGGCAGCTGCTGCGCCTGCCCCGGGTAGGCGGCGGCTGGGGCCGGGGCGGGCGCCTGGCTGTAGGCCGGGAACTGCTGGGCTTGCTGCGACGGGGGCTGCTGCTGGCTGTAGCCTGCTGGAAAGAGAGAGCAAGGTGGGGTGAGAGACACTAAGGAACCGAGGGTGCCTGCAGAAAGACCTTTTGTTCCTAATGTTCACAGTGACAAACGCAAAACGATGCAGGAAGCACAGAAAAGGCAAACCAAGCGTGAACTGCGAGTTTCCCTGCCTTTCACATAAGCGCATGGCCGGGGTTTTGGTGCACACAGTGGCAGCACAGCACACTGACAACAGTTACTATAAAACAGTTTTCCTGTGACTGACAAGAAATTAAAAAAAAAAAAAAAGACAAGTAGTCTTTTCCATAATATCACACACACAAAAAATTAAGTCTTCATTGGCAAATGAGGCAAAATTCAACCCTTTTCCCAAATAAACCTCCAAATTAAACTGTCTTGACAATACTCTCAGGGTTTAATATAAGTCATACCTTCGGTTAAATCATAGGTGTTTTCAGTTATTTAGTGTTAAATATGAAAAGGCTGTGTAGAACAGAACAATTTAGCACAAAACTTCCATTTACAAGTCCCAGATTTGATATTTCTGTATAAAACTAGCTTCCAAAGGGAATTTCTCTTTTCAAAAATTTTAAAATGGAACAAAGTCCTTTCATGAAGAAATAGCTACTTTTATCCATCATGAAACACACCTGCAGCTACTTGCAATGAAACCTCTCCAGTGACTGGAATCCTGTCAGCATTAAACACCAGACACACAAATTATTAAAAGTGCACAGCCCTAAATGGAAAGAGTAAGGGTAAGAAGGCACTGCAGTAAACTCACCTTGAAACTGGGATCAAAATTTACTCATGAGACAAACCTCTGAAGGGTCCATTTTTACACCCATGTATAAATAGCCACTGTTGCCTAGTAGATCTACAAGAGTGGGAAGGGATCCTCCTCTTGGGGAGACATGGGTTTGAAAGGAGACAATACTCATGAGAACTAAAGCAACACAAACAAAAAGATCCTATGACTCAACATCTCCAAAGTCTGCTGTCAATAGGTCCTCAAGAAAAAAAACCTCTGTTTCTCAAGATTAATTGTGAATTAAGTTATGATAAAAAGAGGTGCCCCAATAAGTTTCTGGTGGCATTTCATTCATACTTTTGACAATGATGTTGATGGGAAAGCAAAACTCACATTGCACTACAGCTTTCACAGGAACATATGTAAAATAATGAATGAATTAGACAATGGTATATGATATGTCTGGAAAGCACATTGGAATTCCTTTGTTTCCCCATCCAGTTTTTAAGCCTAGAGAGTCAGACAGACCCTTCTACTTCCAACAGGCTTGCTACTTCTGAAATTATACCTCAGTACATCTGTCCCAGTATTCTAATTACAAATGGGGGGGAGAAATCTGCAGAGAACACGATACCATTTAGACACTCTAACCAACGAGCTCTCACACAGTGCACAGGAACAAGGTCTGAGGCACAGACCTTTAGTCCAAGTATTCTAGGGTTCTTACCGAAGCTAAGCATGGAATTTCTTCATGAGCTCTGCAAATCTTCTCATCTACATAAAAACTGATGCACTCCCACTGTGCACCAAGAAAAGGTCACACTGGCTCTGAGTCACTTAATGGAAGGCTTTTGTTTAGTTTAAGGAGGATTTTTTAAAATAAGGAATAAAAAATGCTTTGTAGGATTTTCTGAAATTATTCAGTAAAATGCAGTTTGTTACAGAATCTACTCTTATAGGTTCATCCCTAAACCTCATCTAGATTATCATTCCTAGCATATACTATGCATTCCTAGATGCCAGCTGCTTCTAAAGAAACTGAAAGTTCTGAGGGCATGTTTATTTTGGGTATACACCAAAGCCAGCACTTCGTATTTCACTGCACATACTGCACATAAGCCACTAGTGCACTAAAATATTCTGCTAAAAGTCCACTGGCACCTTTACTTAAGGTAAAAAATAAAGAAGAAAAACTATCACTTGAAAATTTCTCTGGGATTTACAGTATGTTTAATAGCCAAGGATTTACTTGAATGATAACTACAGCATTTACATCACTAAATTCTGGACACAGAGATCATTGTAGATGCACGAAATAGGGACCATCTTTAGACACCTCCGACATTTAAGGAAGGTAAATTGGGATATTTAGTCACTTACTTGCTAGAATCCCATGACTGCAGAATATAATCCTGAAGGCTGCTCACCCTTCAGGTGATTCATTTTGCCTGCTTTTCTAACAAGGCATTCTGCTGATTAGAAATGATGTCTTCCTTTGGTCACAATCAAGTAGGACTGAACTTTGACTACATATTAACAACATAAACAGCTACAGTACTCTCTTCCTGGCAATTTCTGCATTGTGCCAGTTCCCATAAGGAACACAGGCATGTGGGCAGCTCAGCACCCTGACCTGCCCCACAGCGTGAGGAACTGAAGCTGACAGGGTTAGGCACTGCAGGAGAGGTCCTGCAGCTGAGCTGCTGCTGCAGAGCTGCTTACCTGGGTACTGCACGCCGTACTGCTGCTGGGGCTGAGCCTGCGGCTGCTGAGCAGGGTAACCAGGCTGCTGGTACTGCTGATACATCTGACCTAGGGATTAAAAACGCATTTCATTGAAGCCCAGTACCCTGGTGCATTACAGCCAACGACAGCCTGACAGTTCAACATCACAGAAACAAACCAAATGACATCAAAGTACAGATTTTAGATTCTGAAACACGTTGCTCTGACTAAATAAAGTTTATCTAAAAGGTTATGTGAGGTTTACTATTGCACATTTTCAGAGGCTGCCAGAAGCTATGCACCTTAGTTAGCACTACTCTGGTGGGTAACAGACCAGGAATCTTTAAACATCTTCATAACTGTTCCAGAACTTACACTGTAAATTAAAGTACTTCGAAAGTTAAACATGTCCTCAGATTGTCTGTTTAGATTAGATTTTTAAGGCCATTTCTGCAACCAAGTACTGTAAGCAGAGTGGTACATTATTTATGCTGACCACATTTTCCAGATAAGTCATCCATCTCCTAGCATCGCCAAGTTTTCTTAAAGACCCAGCAGTATACACCCGAAGCAAAAATAAAACCATACATTCTTAAGCTTGGTAGTCCAAGTCAATGCTTATTTTTCCTACATTAGCTGTTTTCAATTTCTTGGCCAGAAGAGGCAGAATATTTGTTTAGACAACCTATGGGTCCTGCTGAGGCTTTATGCTTCTGCTGTTTTTCAAGCCAGTAAGTCACAATCAAAGAACAAAATCAATTATCTGCCAAAACTAAAGCTTAGCTGAACTGAAACAGACATGGAAACTTTACTATTATGAAGTGTTACTGTACTATTATTCATTCTGCAAAGACCAGCAGACTGTATAAATAGACTGTAAACTCTATCTTCGGAGCTGCACCAAGACAAAAGCAACTTAACTCTGCTCCAAGTCCTCCCAGACAGACCCCTGTCCACACTGATTTAAACTAATTCCTTATTTCATCTTTTATCTGCATTATTTGCAACTGAAAGGACAGTATTTTACATTCACACTAAGCTGTTTAGAATATTTTCTATTGATGCAGTCACTTAAAATATTATTTGGCGTGCAATTATTGTGGGATTATGAGAGTGCAAAACACAAGACTTGAATTTAAGCCTGTTAGCTTAATAATTAAGAATTAGAAACTGAGAAAGTTCTCTTTCTGAAACTCATTTGACATGGGGAAGTTCTGGGAGAATAACCAGCAGGCTGCCTGTCTCAGGATAATTCTTAGTACAGGCTAACAGAGACCACACTGGCACCTGCTGGAAATCCCAGGTAAAAGGATACAAAGAAACAACGTGGAGTTTCTGAGAAGGCTTGCTGTCTTCTCCAGGGCTGAGACATTAGTGAGGAACAGAGAAGTGTTCCAGTGCCATTTAAGAAAACATTCCTGATTTACAGCCATGAATACAGGCGGGGATCCTATAGGTCTTCAGAGCCTTCTCTCTCCCTGGATTTTTATTCTGAAAACTAGATGAGATACAGCATTGGTGTCTGGTTTTGTACTTAGCAGAGCTTATTGCAGTGAGGGGTCTGCCAGCATTTACCATTGTTTCTGTGCACTGAAAAAGACTTCTGGTCTGATTCAGAATATAGACCACTTACATATATTAATATAACATTCTTTTCCCTAGAAGATCATGAAGTGCTTATGGGACTGAGATGTCAAATGTATTTCAGCAAAGACTAAAAAAGCCTCCACATCTGTATATAATCGCTTCTTGTGTGTGTTCAGGACTGAATTTAGTGGTAAAAAAGCACAGGCCACAAGACATAGCACTGTACTAGAACATCTTTGCTGGATTGATTTAATTCAAATTAGTGAATGCTGAAAACTTCTCAAGGGAGGCAGCCCTTCAGTACTATCAGCACAGAGAAGTAAGGTAACTTGATATACACGTGACAACCTAATCATCATCACAGCATTTACTGTCAGAGAATGCCATTAATATATAAACCCTGAGATACCAGAATGACTGACTGGCATCACCCGTTTACTTGGATCTTCAAAATACTGGGAAAGTGTGTGGGAGAAGCAGAGCTTGGGGTGTTTTGGGTTTTTTATGAAGCGAACTGAACATTTCAAACTAGTTTTAAAACTAGTTTCTAAGAGAACCTGCTGTACACCAGCAGTGCCATTTATATGAGTCCATCCTGTTGAAAACTTAACAATCAAAACCTATCCAAAGTTCTGTCTGGGTTATGGCTCTGTGGGGACAGGCCCCCATATTACCACTGGACTGAAGTACTATCAAACCTTAGTGAAGTATAGAAAACTCCATGTTTCAAAGAAAAGTCTTTGAACACTTTGGAATAAAATTGATAATCACACTTATATTACCGAGCTTTGGTGAGAGGTTGCTGCTTACCACCCATATACAATGCACAGCATAAGCAATGTACTTCTAATTTCTAATGAGCTAACACAGAAGTTCCTTCTAATCTCTTCCCAAAGACTGAACCACAGAGTAAGGAAAATATAGTCAATACTTAGAAGACTGCAGTACCAATAATAAAAACTACATAAAACTACAGATCAAACCCTTTATAATTAGTACTGTTGCACTATCCTTGACCCATATTTAGAAAAATCACTACATCTACTCTGATACATGAGCCTGGGTAACATCTTCCCCAAGTAAGATGAGTTTTACTGAAACAAATACTTTTCCCCTTCCCTGGTGGTAGCAGCCATACAGGATTCCAAACTAGTGTTGCTAGTGCATTTAAGTGTTTCACTTCATTTCAGTTCCAGTTTAACAGCAACACTTAAAACTTCTTAACTTACTGTATTAAACTAAAGTAAAAAAACTAAAATTATAAAATGCAAGTTCAGTAGCTGAGAGTATGGTTTCTGAACATTAAATTTTCTGGCTGCCAACAAAAAACCTGGAGCCCTTTTTTGCAAAAGTAACTTTTATACATAAACACCAAACTGCTCTATCTTTAAGCTACAGATGTCTCTTGCTGTGTCGTAACACTTGACTAATAAGCAAGAAAAGGCTGAAAGCAGCAAAAAAAGTGTTTCATAAGCTCCACTGCAACGAACAGTATTCATACCTCTTTAAATATTATACATAACTAGCAGCTGTTCAAATGCTCTGCTCAATCAAAATAATACTTATTTCCTTCCGGCAAGACGATGCAAGTGACTATGGATACTGCTACTACCACCTCACATGTGTCTGAACATTAAATCAGTAAAGCAAGCATTGGAGGGCTCTCACTTGTGCCTATACCAGCACAGAAACAATTTTATGTTATTATTCTTCAAAGGGAGGAAGAAGTAACAAAGCAGGTTATTTCACAGACAGTGTAATCCAGAAGTGTGCAGGTCTGAAGGTTCAGTGAACTTAGAAAATAGCAACAGAAGAAATTATGCCAAAATGTAGGAAACTTCAGAATAGGTAAATTGTGAGAAGTTAAATAGCATTTTTAAGGGCACAGTGAAAACAAGTCTGAATACCAGAGTTAAGACCCTAAACTTTAAAGCTCAGTCAGCTGAGCTCTCAGGAGTTATAAGGAACTACCACGCATTTAAGATGGCTACAGGGTTTAACTTGACTAGCACAGAGCCATATGCAAAAAGGAAGCAATGAAATACTAGCTCCAGTCTGTTAGAAACGATGAGTAAACAACACTTTTAATAGACAAGCCCACAAACTGTTAGCTGAGTGAAAGCTCGACACAACACACAGTGTATGACACGAGCACAGACGCAAGCAGAAAACAGTACCATGAAAACTCTCTCGTGTTACAGAGCCACTGCTCCACCTGCTGTTTCTTTATCGACCAGCAAGAGCAGTGAGGACAAAAGCTGCCCTGCCCAAGGGCACACATCGATTTGCAGTTTGGTATCCACTTTGAGTCTGTTAATTTAAGGCAGAATCAGACACCATCCTTCACATCCTGGACTGCAGAAAAGCACACTGCCTACCTTCCACCTGCCCAGTCTGTGGCTGCGTGCTGGGGTAGGGCGGCTGCTGTGCCTGAACCCCAGGGGGATGGGCAGCAGAGGACGAGGAAGCGATGCTGTCCGGCGTTCCTGATCGCTCCTCTGCAGGGGCACTGGGTGGTCCTAGAGGAGCAAGAACAAAACACAGTATGTGAAATGAACACCAAGTTGAAATTCAAAAATTCTAATACAAGACCCCTCCCTTGCAATGTTTTTAACATTTTTCCCACTTCAGATTTACATGTGTGTCATACCCAAGCTAAAACTAAGTGTATATTTGCACATCTAAACTTTCATTTGAAAATACTGGGGAGGGCAGGGAGGGAAGGATTTTCCACCTATTTCTAGGTCACTCAGATTTCACTCTTTTGAGGAACATGACTCATTTGTGAGATAAAACTCTTAATGACAGCCTATTTTTTCAACAGCTTCAAGTGTTAACCTTGCACATATACAAACTGAACAGTTGCCGTGTTTGGACACAACATGCACTTACCTATTTTTTTCTTATCTAGAGGAAAGGGAAAAGGTTGCATGGAACTATCCAAAAGGATTAGCATCTTACTGTGAAACACATGGACCAGGCCACGAAGTGTTTTACTGATAGTCAAATAGCAGGTGAACAGGAAACCTCCAAAGAGGTGTTAAAATCACACTCCCAGACAGGATATGCAGGCTTCAGTCTAAAAGCAATTATCTGCTCTGCTAATTCTGAAAATATTCCAGTTGACAGCCAAAGACAGCATGGAAACTGGGAATTCAGACTTCATCTACATTAGTAAGAAGTGCTGAAACACATGTGAATAAATATAATACACTAGAATTTAGTGCAAAATATTTTGTTGAAAACCAGAGAGCTTAAACCTGGATCTTCCCAACTGTATGAATGCTACGAGACACTACTTTCAAATACACACTGTAAGTAAGTTATGCACAAGTACTAAAACTGTAGAAATATGCATCCAACAAGCCCCTAACTATGTTTTCATGTTAACCTTATTAGGGAAAAGTTAATTAAATCTGCCTGCTACTAGATTTGCATTTATATACATAACTGTAGGATTAAATCTTTAGAAATGGGATTTCTTACACCCTGCTTAAATGGTCTACTGTGGAGTTTTTTGTACATTCAAAAAATGGTCAAGTCAGTTCACTCTGTCAGAAGAATTATGGAAACACAAATATTGAAGTATCACTGATCAAAACATTAACTGACACTGACAAAACCACTCATTCAAAAATTAGCTCGAATTTTCTGCCAGTTGTGCTTCATTTGCTATTGCTTACTTGTTCAGATAGCCCACTGCAAGTTTTCAAGTACCATCTGGTTTGTGAAAGAACTATGCTGTGACAATACCCAAAATGTGCCATGGAGGAAGAAATCACAAAGTAGGCCTGGTCCACAGACCAGTACTTCATACTGAAGTCAACCACTGTCTGTGGGTACAACTTTGGAACCTGCACAGTCACAATCACAGAGTGCAGATCCATTCCTCTTACTCCACACTTTTGCCATGGCAGCCATACTGGAGGAACGAGCTCCAGTTGCTACTGGTTTGCTCATCTGTATCTTCACATATCATATAAAACTCACTTGCTCTGGAGTTTGAGAGTACACAGCAAATCCTGTTAGCTGACAGCAGTTTCATTTTCATGTTTTAATGAACCATTAAACCTTGCCAGGCCTGCACAGGTTCTGTGCAAAATCACTTCTCCATGTTTTGCATCACACTCCCACATTCTACATTGCTTTTCTAGCTTCAGCTATCCTGTCTCAAGCTGATAGAATTCAGTTTAGTATAATCAGTTTTCATATGCTTAGCATTCTATTACTAGGCCAAACAGCCCTCCAGCTCTTCAAAAATAAATATAATTCAGACAAGTATGTTATTCCTTTCTACTAACAGTGAAAAAGTTGATTCTATTTAATTCTAAAATGAAACAGAGAAAAGGTGGGATCATAAAACACATTCTGAATGATCCAAACAGCAGAAGCACAAGCCAAGAACATGAACTGCAAGATCAAACCATAAAGCAGAGCAGTGAGTTCTTCTATCACTGCCAGATACCAACTAAGTTAGTCCACACAATAGCTTTAAATAATTCAAATTTTTAAAAATTGAAGCCATTTTCTACTCCATGCTAAAACAATGCTAAAATCAACAGCAACATTTCAGTATTTTGCATACAAAAGTTAGCACACAGATGCAACACCTTAACATAGCAAGTTTGAGGATTCTGAAAAGACATAGTGAACATACATCCAACATACAAATGCTTTATTACAAATCAAAACTGGAATCATTGATTATGAACAGGTTTAGCTTTCCTTTTCACCAGCCACATCCTTACCTGACACCTGATCATCTGTCAAGCCAAAGGCTGACATGACATTCTTGCTGATTTCATCCTGGTTCTTTAGCGGATCGAATGCAGACATGCTCGCTGCTATAACTTGAGTGGATGGCTTAACATTAGCGTCAGCAGCAGCAGGCTTTTCGTCCCTACCATCTACAGCATCTACAAAGCAAAATGCCCAGTTACCAGCTCTCCAGAACTGAAACACCAGCACACACACACACACTGCACTACAGCAACCACAACATTCCACAGCTAGGGGGTTTTATAAATTTAACTGTTGAAATGTGCATGTTAGGATAGCAGTGAAGAATCACTGATGTACCTGAAACTGGGATGGATCACAAAGCTTAGGTGTCTTTCACAGTTACTTAAAGATACACCAACACCATGGACTATCAATATCATATATCACGTGTTCTGAAATTCAAAGGCACAAAGCTCCTACTTCAAACAAATGAATTGCCCACAAACAATTCAAAATTAGGAAAACATACAGGACAGTTCCAACTTATTATGGTGTTTTATCAGCTGCAGTTTCTGTTTTGTACTCTACCTTTCTCCACTAATTTTTCCTAAGCTGACAGGTAAAATTGAGATCTTTGCAACTATACATGTAACTGAATTGTTCAGAAATGCCTTACCTAACAATGCTACATTTCCTGTTAAAAGCTAACAACTACAGATAGATACAGACTGGCTAGTTTTGTTTAGATCACTCTTAGATCATTACTCTAACCTCCTTCCAAATAGTTTTTACCAGAATCCATGGGATTCCACCGAAATTAATAATTGCATATATTGTAGGAACAGGGATGGGATTTTTTAAAGCAACAAAAGCAGTACAATTTCAAAGTGCAAATACAAAAGCAACACTTCCTAAAAGTCAGGTTGATTCACCTTTTTACTCAGAGCACTGTACTTCATGACTTTGTGTTATTATTTTCTGTGTCTAGCTTACCTAAACTCTGTAGTTAAGCACACAGAGATACAGTATTTGCAGTACAACTGTCCTAAGCTAAGAGAGATCAATACCTCAAAACTGTGAGAATAAGACTTTCTTTCCCACTTTGCCCTCCCCCAAAAATCCTTTCCCACCCCTACCTGCACCCTTGTGCTGCTTACCCTGAGACAGCTCTGATGCTGGTCTGAGCGCAAAATGTGTGGATTCAATTTCCTAACCTGGCAAAAAAAGTGGATATAATTTTTGCTGAATTCACTTCTTACTGTTTTAGTGAAGCAAACTTGCTTAGCAACACAAGATAAGCACCAGAGCTAGCCCAAAGTAAGCAGAGGAACTACTCAACTGCGAGCAAGAACTCTTCAGCAACAAACTATGAATTTGGCTAAAAGCCCTCTCAAGACATTGCTGCGGTTCACAGGAGTTAGTTACAGTGTTTTCCTACATTGCAACAAAACCTTGGATTCTAGAGTTTCATTCCTAAGTTAGTTCAATGCTTTACTCCAGGTACATCGAACAAAAATTCTGTCTCTGAAATAACTAAAGCATTAAAAATTCAGTTCTGGGCCACCAAGCAACAATTAAGAATGATCCATGTTTCACTTTGTTAAACAGCACACCACTCTGCAAATCAAAGCAAACAACTCTTTGCCAGGCTGCCTACCACTCTCAGGCAGATTAGTGGAAAGCCCTGGTTCCGCTGGTGGCTCTAAACAGTCCAGTAAACGATTGACTTTATTGCGAAGTTCTATCAGCTCTCGGCGCAGGTACTTCACCTGGTTAGATTCTAAGGGTCTTGGTTGTCCATTCACTGCAAAACAGCAATTAGATAAAACTGTAGTAACATCCAGTTTTGATGTCCAATTTAAGACGACAAAAAAAAAAAAAAATCCAACTTTTACTTGCTTGTAGCATCATCATCCTTCATGGAGTTTAGAGTGACAAAGTTTAGTCCACACAGACTGAACTCGTTCTAGAGTTTACTGCTCCTTTAATAAAATCTCAGTTCAGCAAAAACTACAGTACCAAAGCAAAGTCCACAGTAAGTGTCTTTCATGAATATACCCTGAATGATGCAGTGGTTCTGGAAAGCTGTCCCTTTAGAACTAACACAGCACACACAACACTGCTCCAATTCATTAATAAGCTCAGTGTCCAAGTTAAAGGCTTGGAACTTACTACATGCTAAATTACCTACAGTAGCTTGAAAATAAAGAACTTTTACACAAAGGCTAAAGGATAAATGTTAAGATCTATTCAGCTCCAAGCAACTAACACTAGTTTGGAGCAGTGTACCACTGCAAGGTGTCAGCTTCAAATTCTCATGCATGGGGTGAAGAACACCCTACAAATGCTGAAGAATAGAAGAGAACATGGAAAAGAGCACTAATGAAGAAAGAATCACTGATCACATGTATATGCACACATGCCAAGTACTTCGAGCAATCTTATAAAAAGCAGTAGTTTCAGTTTCCATTAAGTTCAGAAGTCTCATGAAAAACATTAAGAGAAAACAGATTATCATATATTAATTCAGCAGTTCCAACTCACTGATTGCATTTTCTTCACCTTCTGAGATGACAAATTTAAATTTTTTTGTACCTGTCAGTGAAGTACACTGCCTGAATTTTAATAAATAATATTTAAAAGAAACAGAAAAAATACAGTATTCTATACTTACCAAACAATGTCAGCTTAAGTATCCTACTGCATTGAATTGCAAAGGAGAGATCTGAGCTATCAAAAATTGTTATAAGATCTCCATCTGAAAAGAACAAGAAAAAGTTACATTAAAATCATAGCCTATGACTACTGAACTTCACATCAAGACAGAAGTGTTCCTTCATTACTGAAAAAATAACTTTCCCTATTTGATTGTGAGGTCACTAGAAAAGATGTTTATTATTTTAGTGCAAGAATCAGTATACAGAGAAATCATGCACAGAAGGTAAGACAGAAGCATGACTGGCTCCAAAACAGTCTTCTGACATTAGCCCTTTGATGTCCCACATAGCTCATCATTCTTTAATGTTTACACACATATGAAATATCAGATGAAATATGAGAGCTAGGAGTCCACAAAGTCCAGCACCAGGAAGAATGACGCTATCAGTTAAAAGCAAAATGCCTATGCCAAGTGGCTCCAGAACCACACTGTTCATGAAGAGACAGAAGTCAGATAAATGGCACAAGCCAAACCTAATTCAGTTTTTAAAAACCAAAATAAAATTTCAAATGTCTAGAACACTTTCTCAGGTTATATTCAGTACATGAGTTGCAACACTATTACCATTCCCATTTCTGAAAAACAAAGTTCACGTGTAGAAGTGAATAGTAAAGATCTCTCTCAGCTTTAACACACAAGTAAGTACGAAAACACGAAGATGCCAAAGTAGTCAGAAGAACACTTCCGTCAAACAGAAATTTGACATGAAGCCACAACTCTTAGGCATGGATTCCTTCCATGTCACATGTCAGGGGATCCTAATGAATTTGCACATTGCCATCTTTCACAGGAACTATATTAGAACTGTATGAGATCATTTATTCTTAAGATACAAAGAGCAATGCACAAAGCACTGATCACTTTTAATCATACTAATCCTCAAAAGAGTACCAAGTTCCCCTTAAGTCTGGCCTCTCACGATTTTTAAGTTGAGTCAGGGAAAGCTATGTTAACATTTTTGCTTACCCAACAAAATCACAACTAAAACAAGACTACTGTCTTTGGCAGGACAGATTTTCTGGTGTTTCTGGTGTCATTCATAGTTTAAACGAACCCAAGCTAAACAGTGCAAAGTTAAGAGTGAGAGCACATTACGAGGAAAACAAACATTTACTGGCACAAGGGATAGTAGGAACACTTCCTTCCTGAGCAGTTACTGGAGTAAAACACCATCTAGTGAAGTTTCACCTTGAAAAGCAACAGTCTTTAGATAAATGCCGAACAGCCTGGAACAAAGTCAACTCCAGGCTGCCCAGGCTCCTCCACAAAACACTGTAGCAAGGGGGCTCCGCAGACAGACACAGGAATCTGTTTTACAGATTGCTGTCTACAAATTCTGAGTGTATATAAATTCCTTACACATTAGTGACAAGGGCAAACTGTATCTAAGTTACAGTTAAAATTTTCAAATAAATTAATGCTTCAGTATGAACAGTCATAAAACACATGATATCAAGTCAAAAACAGCTCAGAATTTGAAGAACGACATAGTCTAATTTTGTAACAAGTAACACCTCTGCAATGGAAAGTTTTCTTAAGTACTATTAGTAACACCTCACAGCGCCTGTCAGTCTTCAAAGAAGGTGCTTTCTAACAAAATTAAGTTACAAACACTAATAGTGATGACATGTAAAATAATTTTCATGTTTTCCTGAAAGAAATACTGTTGCTCTCAAGATTTTTTTAATGCCTTGTTTCCACTCTCACAATCTCAAAAGACATCTGTTGATAGCAGTATCAGACATGGATTCTCTGAGTAGAGACTGGAAAGTCTCCAGAAACAAGGGCTCCAAACTCCACCAGGCAGCCTGCTCCAGTGACACACTGCCCTCCTGGCCAAAACTCATGCTCAGCCTCTCAAACTGCAATTTCTGGCTGCTGCCATCTAGTGCTACTGCAAATTGTTCACATTCAATGGTCTTTGCAACTCCCTTTCCCTGGCTCTGCCCTCAGCCCCTCTGCAGCACAGTGAACAAGCCCAGCTCCCTCCAATCCTCCCTGAAGGCCCCCTGCACAAAGCCCCTCCCTGTCCTCACCATATCCTGCTGGACCCCTTTGCAGGTTTTCCAAGTATTCTTGCACTGCAGTACACACATTAAAAGTGAGCACAGACATGCAGCTTCACTGGTGCCACCTCAGTGAAGAGGAGGAGCAGTGTCCCTGTTAGCCATTATGATGCACAGCAGGACTTGGACAATCAGACTTTATCAAAGTTAAACAGATTATTTTTTTTTTCCTTTGGCAGAAAAAGGGAGGTGTGATGACGTGTGTACTCCTTCCAACTAATCACTTTCTCCAGCTTTTCAGTAACCTTTCCTAAATGCTGATACCAAAATCCATCAGTGTTTTAACAAAAAGCCCTTTTATTCCTCATTATCCTCATTAACACAACAAATAACCATCCTTTGATACTCTTCTGTCATAACAGTCAACACCCAGATTCACTGCCTGAACAAAGATGCATGCTCTAAACAGTCTATCCTGCACAGTGAAATGAAAATGCACATGGCTTACATGGATTAATGTCACCCAAAAGAACTGGGATCATTCCATCTTAATTCTCCCTCACCTATTTTAACCTTTAGGTTGAAGGCATTAAGAATAATGAATAAATTTTCTATTTTAAATTGTTAGCAGAAAAAAAAAAAAAAGTGAGAAGCACCAAGTACAGAATCTTGGTAGATGCATAAAGTCAGTTCCATGATTCCTATTGAGACCCATCAAGTTATTATCTAAGTAGAGTATATGCTAGGATTCATAAAATACATGTCAAGTCATAGAAATGTCTGACAATTAAGTATAATAGATTTAGCAAAAAAACTTTTCAACTTAAGGAATGCCAATGAAGCTCAATTTGTGTTACCATGACACAGTATTCCACAATGTTATTTTCTGTTGGAAAATAAACCAGACTTTCCTTTATTTTCCTTACTAATTTTGTTATTTTAAGATCTTATCTCTCTCATTCTTACAAGGGACATAGCATTCCCTCTCTATAATTTCCCATGTATCATGGTCTCTGCTATGTTAATTATATTTTTTTTTTTCAATAAACTATTGACTCCCCTAACTAACCACAGGACTGCAAGGTATTTTAGCATTAAGGCTGCATCATCATGATGTATTTCAACCTTCATGACATTAGAAATCTGCCTCATTCCTTCACTCTTCCACCTGTTTCCTCCTCTACTAAGCTTCATTGTCTACTAGATTTATCCACACCGATATTTCTCATTTAGTCCATTTTTAAAAAAACAAAAACTAAACACAAAACCCTACACAAACAAAAAAACTGCACTACATCAAAATGTAATTTTCATTCACTCTGGTAAATTTATCAAAGTCAGAGAGATTACTGACTAGCACAGCAGTTTGAATACATGCAGTATGAGTAAACAATAGTCTGTTACAAGGTAATGAAGAACAAAAAGGCCAATCTCACATTACACCCTCTGTTTTAAATTCAACCATAATTTTAAGAAAAGCTAAGTTCCTGTTATTGGCTTTATAGGGCCTTTTAGCCTGTGTAACTCAGTAACATGGTGTGCTTAAGATGCAATTTTACTCTTTGATTCATACAAATTCACTGCTGACAGTCCTTATTAGTTTGTTTCGGGTCGGGGGTTTTTTAGCTGACATTGGGTTTTGTGTGTTCAAGAACTTTTAACAGGACATGAAAATTGTTTCACATCTAGCAGAGCAATTTCCGTAGCTCAGGAGTTTGAAAGATTGAATATAAAACTTGACTTCACAGAGCAGCATTCAATCTGAGGCTTCTTTTCTCTGGTAATTAATAAAAGAAACACATAACCTAAATATAATGTAGGAATATGGAGGGGGAGATGAAGCATTCTTTGAACACTCAAAGACTGTGCATGTGAATTTGGAGAAGACACAGATGGAGGATGTGGAAGTAGTGGATGATGTTAGACCAGTTTAAGATATCTCTTTGTAACAGATCCAGACAAGCACTCCTGCAGGTCTGGGGGGATAAATAACAAAACAGAAATAGCTAAAATGTATATATTCCAATGCATCTAATGACTGAAATAGATTTTAAAGAAGAATCTTAGCCTAGCTGAAATGAAGTTAAGGATATAATAGCTCTCATATGACAAGCAAACCGAAGCCTTATTAACCTTTTCCTTGGTCACTCGCAACTACCTCTGATATTAAGAACATTTATTGGTTTATAGTAGTGATGATCAGCTAGCATAACACACACTGAAATCATAGTGAAAGAATAGTACATTCTGTGTGGTGGGTAACCCTGGCTGGATGCCAGGCACCCACCAAAGCCACTCCATCATTCCCCGCCACAAGTGGCCAGGTCAGAGAACATGCAGTGAAAGATCAAAATATAAGATAAGAACAGGGAGAGATCACAAATCAATTACCATCATGGGCAAAACAGACTCAACTTGAGGAAAATAACTGAATTTATTACCAATCAAAATCAGAGCAGGATAATTCACCTTTCAACCCCTCCTTGCTTTCCAGTTCTAATCTCTTCCTCCACCAGTGGTGCAGGGCCACAGGGAATGAAGGTTATGGCTTCTGCCACTGCTCAGGCAGAAGAGCCCTTCCCCTGCTCCAACCTGGGGTCCCTCCCAAGGGAGAGTTCTCCATAAACTTCTCCAGTGTGGGTGTATCCCATTGGCAACAGCTCTCCATTAATTGCTCCAATGTGGGTCACTTTTCCACTGGGTGCAGTCCTTCAAGAACAGCCTGTTCCAGCATGGGTCCCTCACAGGGTCACAAGTTCTACCAGGAAACCTGTCTGACCATGGGCTCATCTCTCTATGGGTCCTGCCTGGAACCTGTTTCAGCACAGGCCTCGCACAGGGTCACAGCCTCCTCTCAGGCATCCTGCTGCTCTGGTGTAAGGCTCCTCCACAGGCTGCACTTCCATGCAGGTGGATCCCTGCATTTCCTTGGACCTCCATGAGCTGTGGGGCCACGTTCTGCCTCACCATGGTCAGCAACACAGGCTGTAGGGGAATCTCCTCTGCCGCCTGGAGCACCTCCTGCCCCTCCTTCCCCACTGACCTTAGTATCCACAGAGCTGTTCCTCTCGCATATTCTTGCTCCTCTCTTCTCTGGCCAAAACTGCATCTGTGCCATAACTTTTTACCTTTTTAAATATGTTACCACAGAGGCATTACTACCATTTCTGCCTGATTTAGCCTCGGCCAGTGGCGTGTCTGCCCTGGAGCTGCCTGGCTTTGGCCTCCCCTGTAGCCTCCTCACTACCAAAACCTGGCTATGCAAACGAAATACAATTCTGAGACAAAGAAAACTAAAAGTAAAAGCAGGAAGTCTCTAGACTCAGAAAGACAACCAAAGAATGAAACTGAAATTACTGCCTCCATCATACACCATTATCTCACTTTGAATAAAACAGAGCAGTATACACTAAAAATCCCAGAGGACCATACTTAAAGCACAAGTAAGAATGCAATAAAACCAAAGTAAATCAAAGTTTTAAGCTAATGAAAAGGCATCCAATCTCCTTTCACCTTTCTCATTTCAGAAAGAAATAAAAAAATTTGATAAGAGAGAAAACAAAACCACCACAAATCCACTAGAGATCAAGATCCAAAATACTGGTCAAGGCCCAAGACCTACACTACTTACAATTTTGATAAGCAGCATCTCAGAAGCTTTATGAACCTCAAAAAATCGTCTCAGGGTTATTCAAAGTGAAATTTTATTGCTTAGATATATGAATAAAAGTTGACATTTTAGGCAGGACAGGCAGCGCTAGAGTTTCCAAAGGCTATTAAGAAAAATGAACCTGAATGCTTCAGTAATGTGGGAATTTTTACTGTGCAACAGCAAAATCACCAGTCTTTAAGAGACTTTGGATTTTATCACTTCATTCCAAGTTTCATTTTAGGAACACCATCCCTCTGTCCCAAATTAAGTAACATGCCCCATTGACATTCAAAGGGGAAAAGCCCTTCAATCACAACTTTCTGTCTCTATGCATCTCAAATAGAGCTCTCTTCATTCTGTGGAAGTCCTTAAGGTTGTTTTTTTTAAACACTAATGATCAGTATTTTCTTTGGAACAACCAACTTGCAACAGATTCAAATGGTGCCAGAGAGGAAAGATAACTTTTAATGCATATTTCAAGCTAAAATTATCTAATCTTTACTGATGGAGAAAAACAATCAAGAATTACTACCACATAATTCAAGTTTTCAGTCTTATAAGGACTTGTGTTAGGTTACACATGTTTACTCTCTTTTCACCTTCAAACCATCCGAAAACTCTCAAAAATGGTTAAATGAGTGAACAGAAGAAAAACCTGCAATCAGCTTCCTGCAACAGCAAAAAGCGCAATTTCAGAGAGAAAAAAACTGAGGAAATATCTCAGAAAAAAAATGGAAGAAATGCTGTTAAGAGAGCATAACAAGACATACAGCTTCTATTGTCTGATTAAAAAGATTTCACAAGAAACCACTTGCATTTGCCCGTGACATTTGACAATTCTGAAAGGTGAATTTCAAAGTTTCTATCCATAGATAAACCGTATCAGAGCAACACTGGTCAATTAAACCTCAACAGTAGTAATTAAACCTTACCTTCATCTTTATATTTTATTGTGACTTCATCATTGCTCAGAAGTTTTCCTCTAAAAACTCTTTGCATCATTAGCACCAATTCATCATAGGTGATATCTTCATTATGAATAGGGATTCTCCTAATATCTTCCCCAAGCTGAGCTTTGATGATCAGCTTCCCACTTAAATCCAGCTGCCCATTCATGGTGGATTCCTTATTACCTGCAGACCTGTTAGCAGCAAAACATTAAGAACATTTCAGAAAACTGAACTGTTAGTTATTTTAATCTATCTGATGACAGTTCTGAAGCTTTACATTATCACCTTATTCAATTACTTCTACATGCCCCCTATTATGAAAAAGAACAAATTGCTTTTTTTTTTTTCATTTAAGAAAAGACTGCCAGAACAAATATCTCAAAGATTTCAGGCTGTAAGGTGGCTTTACTAAGGGGATCAAGCTGAACCATGTATTATTTACTGAACAAATAAGTGCAGAGCTAAACATCAGCTTTATCACATGGATGATCAGAACTCACTGAGGGTTCCTCTCCATAAAGGAAGATACACAAATTTTTAATTTTTAAAAATTTTGATTGGGATATTTTAACCAAGACTTTAGAACTGTAAAAGCAGCTCAACAGACCACACAACTAGCTACTCATGGGGCTCAACACATGGTCAGAACAGTCTATTACTCTCAGTGTTTTAAGAGGTGAACAACTGTTCCAACTGAACAGGAAGTGCAACAAAGCCATCTTGTGTCCCAGCAGCACACATATACTTCTGTTATATCTTTAACATTTTATGTAAGAAAATAAAAAAAATTACCACTTTGTATTAAGCATCTATCATTTAAAAACACAAAGACTTGAATTTAAAAATCTGAAACTACAGCAAAGTTACTCAAAACTGTAATGAGAGGGGAAAAAAAAAAAAAACAACACAAGAAGAGATTCAGGCAGATAGTCAAATGTCCCCTCCTATTTTCACTGCTCCTATTTCACTGGACAGGGCCAAAACAATAGATCTGGAATGAGGAGCAACTAAAAAAGCAGTTATCTTAATATTTGAAGTACAATTACTTGAGATCTTAAAAAGCAGGCAGGCCATAACCAAATCAAGATTTCTGAAGCGACGTGCAGACAAGTATGTGGTTCATTCTCTTGTGCAAGAAGTCTCAGAGATATGCAGCTATTTTTCCTTTACCTTTAAGAATGTTACAACACAGTGCCTTACAAGAAAAATGAATTTTGCTCTAGTCAGTCTATTTTTAAAGTACTGCACTGAAAATTCTCTCCTACCAGAAACAGGACACTCAACTAAAGCCTTTAATACATTCCTTGATGCACTCGTATATATTTAACTCTGGTGTTTCAGTGACAGTATTTTGCATTAAAAAGATGCAGTATAATGCTGTCTTTAGGTTGCAATTAAATGTCGAGGGTGGGGAGGGGGTACTGGTAATTAACTTAATATAAAGCAAAGATTTCAGGCAAAGCCCTTTGTTTAACCCAAAAAGATACAAGCAATTATTGAACAAAACTCACTCTCCTCATCACATATAAGGGCAGGTAGGTGGATACAGCCTAATTGCACTGAAAAGGGACCTGCAATTAACACAGCCACATTGCTGCTGAGGCACTGTGATGAAACTGTGAGGTTTATTGTATTGTTAATGCTCACTAATGCATTATTCAGGTTTTGCAACACAGGAGTCTTGACTGCAGGTACATCAACACAGCCTAATTAATAAATTAGACTTAAAAGCATAGAGTTTTGCACGAGTTGGTTGCTGGGATTTTTTTTTAATTTAAGCATTAAAAAATAAAATAGTATCAACCCATATTTTCTTTTCATCTCCTTTCCAAAAATATACATCTATCATTACCTTGTCTGTCTTAGTGATGCTGGATTATTGGACAGTTTTCCCACCTCACTTCAGGACAGAGTTAGGATAAGCCGCCATGCACTATCAGTGCCAGAGAACAGCAAGCTGCATCAGAAAACAAACATATTTTCAGTCATACTTCCCAAGAATGACACAATGACACAATTCACATCAATCTTTCACTTTAGAACATCTTAGTGAATATACCCAATTAAAAAAGCCTTGCTTTATCCATAATGTAACAATCAGATTTACACTTTTGAGTACTGTATTCATCAAATACAGTAGAATTCATACAATTTGCATTCATCTAAAATAGATCTTGAACAAAACTTTAAATTTCATAATATAATTTTTTACTTTTTATTATTTTCTAATGGCATGTAGGAATTCCTAACAGTAATGTATTCCTTTCCAAGACAGTCTCCAAGAGATAATTTAGCATACAGAACAGTCCAACAGGGAACACACCTGGCTCCTCCCTCTGACCCCATGGGTGCACCCTCCTGGCAACTCCTCTCTCTCATATGCACTACCAATTTCAAAAATCTATAATCTGATTTTTAGATGATTCTCTGCTAACCAGAGAAAAAATTAGGTTCCCCTTTATCCACAAAAAGCTTCCCAGCTCTCCTCTTTCAACTCAACTGGAAGTAAACTGGAACATACAGGATGAAGGCAGAGAACAAGCAAACCCCAGAGAAGACACAAAGCCACTCTCTGGTTCTCAAAGGCTGGCAGATCTCCACTCATCCTGGGTACGAAAGGCTCCTCTTTAAAAAGGGTTGTGCCTGCTCCTGACAGTGACAGACTGCTGTGACACACTAAGCAGGGGAACAGGAAGAGACTACTTTTCTGATGCCTCACTCACATTTTATGAAATGAGAAAGGCATGAATACAGTACCCCTTTCACCCCAGACCTGCTACAGTTCCAGGTAAGTTTACTGCACTGGACAAATGGGATACAGATAATGCATCTAAGAGTGGTTGAACCAAAGAGTTCATTTAGATAGCCCCTCGTGTTGTTTAAGCATTAGAGCTGGGCACTGGTTTTGCTTTTTCAGCATTACAAAATATGCTGCTCAGAAACTGTCAACAGTAAGAATTGAACCTCATGTTTAAGTCCTAAACATACACATTTTGGTGGACACAGCTGAACTCCTGTGGCCCTTCAACAGATTGAACGTATCATTATCATTCATATCTTTGTGCAAGGAAAGGAGCTACTGTAATTCCTTATTTACCAGCATCACTCACAGAAACCTGCTGTCCATCAGTGACTACGACAAGGCAGCAGGAGAATATTTAATGCACTTTTTTTGGTCCAGTTGTTATCCATTCCGCTTGAAGGTGTCCAGATTTAAAGACAAGGATTCTAAACACTGCAGCTGCTTGCAACTGTTACAGAAAACTATTCAAACTACTGAATTACACAGCATTAAAGCTTCTTCCACTCACTGTGACACAGCTGAATGGATGACTCCATTGAGAGAGTTATTCAGAGAACACATCCAGAATGCACACTAATGAGCTTTTTAACAAAATCAGTGTGTGTCTACTTTCCTGGGGCAGGGAGGAATCAACCAAGCAAAAAACGTGTATGTCTTCATGTTTCAGACTAAAGATTGCTTTCCATAAGAATCACACTGACATTTTTCTAACCTTCCTGGTGCACCACTTGCATTCTGCAGGCACAGACATTTCCTTCCCTCCCGGCTCACTTTCCATTCATATCATGCACTAAACTGGGTGGTGCATGTGGACAGGGATTGCCTAATCTAGGCCAGTGACTTCAGGATCCCCTCTAAAACCAGCACCTCATCACCACGTTGTATTTCACTACCCTTTTTGCACAGCAGCAGAGAAAAACAGCCTTGCCCAGGCAAGGGAAGGACAGACAATTTTTTCCTGTCAAAACAGGGTTAAGGATCAGGGCGAAACCGAGAAAAACATGAGCAAGCAGGACGGCCTCCCAAACGCCACCACCGAGAGAGAGCCATGAGTTTTCCCAAGACAGGTGGGGGGGTGACGCGAGGGAGCAGAAAGGAGAAGAGCTCTTTTCGGTTCTCTCCAGTTCCCGTGCGGGCAGGCCCGGCCCAAAGGGGAACAGAAGTCTCAGGCAATCCCCGCCCGGCAATGAGGAGCCGGCAGCTCCCGCGGCTCCCAAGGCAAAGCGGAGGGGTGACCCAGGGAGCACCCGGCCGCGCGGAGGGAGGGATCCCGGATCTCCCGCTCCCCGGGCCCAGGCGGCCGCGGGCGCTTTCCGCCTCCCTCAGCCGCGGCCGGGGGGACGCGAGGGGTCTCCCGGCACCTCCGCCAGGGGCCGCGTCGCCCGTGGCACCGGGGAACGATGGGGGGGAGGGGGGCGGTCGGCTCACCCCAAACCCAAAGCCCTCCCTCTCTCCCTCCTTCCCGCCGCTTCCACACGCGGCTGTCCCCGGAGGCAGCCCCCGCTCTCTTACTGTGGCCTCTCCGCCGTCCCGCCGGAGCAGCCCCCGCCGTCCAGCCCCGGCCGCCGCCGCCCGTACGTGGCAGGGCAGAGAGAAGGGGCCCGAGCGAGGCCGGGCCTGCGCGAGCCGCGCGCCTGCGCGCTCCGCCGCGCGGAGCCCCGCCCCCTCCCGGCGACATGGCGGCCGCTCATTGAGCGCCGTGGCGCCTCAGCCCTGCCTCAGCCAGGCCGCGCTCTGACAGGGCGTTTCTTTGGAAATACGAGCCAGCCTTCATAGGCTGGCGGTGCTCAGAGAAAAAGGGTCCGTAAAATTCCCCTGTACTTGTTAGACACCCACACACAGGAGCCATTCATCCTTGAATGGTCACATCCAAGCATTCATTACAATGGTACCCGCACACACCCTCACACACACACACACACACACGCTCCCGTCTTGTAATCAGAGCTTGTCCCCTTAAGAGAGAAAAAACATGAACCTGCAGCTAATTTCCTGAGTTGTGTCAATGGAAAGTGCGGGAATGGACTCCTAAGGGTGCCTCTCCCAGCGCGACTGGAGCTGGCTCTGGTGCTGCTGCGGGATAGTTGGGATTTCTGCGGCCCGTTTTGGTTCAGCAGTGAGGTCGAGCTATCTAAGGCACCACTGGGCTTAGTTATTTCCTGGCGTTAAAGGACACCTTTTTCTTTAATATTCCTCTCAAAAAGCAAAGCTTCCAAATAGTGTTTTCTGCCGGGACACAAGAAAAATGTAAGAGTTAAATTTTGTAGTATATGTCCTTGCTGAGACCTCTGTCCCTGCCTGGAGGAGGGTCCAGCTAGCAGTGAGCAGATGGAGGTGAGAATTTGGAATGGAAGTGAGAAAAGATGAGCATGATGCAAACTTTAATTCTAAACATTTCAAGGAGGAGGAGGGGCATGGTTCAGGCGGCTTCTTTGCTAAATGTTACAAAGTATTTTGGAAATATTTGGATATTTTCAATGAAAAAAACCCCTTTGCTTTAAAAAATATAGGAAATATCCAGAAAACTGGGCTTTTACATCCGTTATGCTTTCTGCCGCTTGTACCTCATAACTTTGTACTGATGATTCAGTCTTTCTCCAATCCATGTCTTTATCAAAGCAGTCTTTCCAAACAAGAAACTTTGTGATCCCTAAAGCCCACATATCACAAACAATACCAAAGTTCACTACACTATGAAGATAAATATATTCCACGTGTAGATAAGAGCTGAACTACTGTTCCTCTAACAATTTAGCGTATAACCTGAAAAAGATCATTTTAGTTTGTTCCATTTCTGAAATTAGGATTCCCTAGTTGAAAGAAAATGAAGCCATAAAATGCATAATTGGGGAAGGCTTTATGCTGCAAATGTTTTATATTAAGCAAGACATGTTCAGTGTTGGCAATAACAGCATTTTATTGACATCTGAAATATTTAGAGACAGGATGCTTAGTTAATAAAAGAAGCCAGCATTTCCAATTCCATACTTCAAATTCTTCTTGGGTTTTTTCCTTGTTTTTTGGGATAATATGGAAACAGTATTTTTATTTGTTTTTTAAAAGAGATATTTGAAATTAAATGGAATGTTCATTAGAGAATACTTTTGTTTGTGGGGAAAAAATACCAATGATTAGAAAATATTATCACTCATTTAAGAGGTCATCCTCATGGATGTGAGGATGTAAAACACAGTGCCGGTGTTTTACAACACAATCAAGCATCATCTTTCCTAAGTCACACAGATTTCTAAAGGAAAATTTCTGAAGGAAATTGGAAGAATTGACAAAAGCAAGCATTATACAAATGATTTACAAATAAAAAATGAATACCCACAGGACACAAACTTCCTATCAGAAAAAAAAAAAAAAAAAAGGTATGAGCTACCTGTCCTAAATAACTTTTAATGACCTTCTCTGCTTTTTCTGGAGCAGTAGTGATGAACTTCAGCCTTGCTTCTGATGTTACTGCTCTTTTTGGAGGTTTATCAATGCTACAGTACACTTATTTTCTGTCTTATAAGAGAGCATGGATTTCTAAGACATGGAGGACTTCTCAGGATTGATCAAACACTTCTATGAAGACACTCAGAAAGTGTCAGGTGTAATTCTCAGTGTATTTACAACTGCTGCTTGTTGATATACCTTTGGTTTCTGATTAAATTGAACTTTTACTTATGAAAGGGAGAGGAGAGCTGCAGTGAATTGGCCATGTCCAATCAAGAGATGCCCTCTGGAGTATAGAACTGGAGTATATACTGGAGTATAGAACTGTCATTAGCTCAGGTCCTTGCAAAGACCTTGGAATAAGAGTAGCACCAAGAGGCTCTGGTGCTGCCTGGCTGTTTGCAGTCACATTGTCCTGCCAGCACATGGTCCTGCTCCTGGCTCCACGTGGTCTCAGCTTATGATCTATTTCCAGCTACCTGCAGCTGAAGAAGTGTGTCCATCATTTGAGGTGCCTGTGAGAACTGCATGAAGCAAACCATGAACAACGCAGGATTGTATTTCACATGTTTGCAGGTTTCTAGTTCCAGTTAGGGAAGGTAGACAAGGAAATGTTGTCTGAAAAAGTCTGGGCTGATCTGAAAGTTTCCTGTGAATGTTTTTGAGGCTGTGATTTTGAATGTTTTTGAATGCAGATACAGTGGTATCTAGAAAACATGAAACACTTCGGAAACTTTTTTCTTGAAGAGTGGTATTCTGAAAGTCAATAGAAGTCCCTGTAGATGAAATGAAAGTATGGACTAAATATTTTGCTGTTAAAACCAGAAAAGATTTGTCAATGTCTCCTTGATTCAAGAAACAACCATAAAATTATTTTTGGTAACTGCTAACAATTACATCAATAACTTGAACTAAAAGAAGTACCACAATAGGAAAACTATTTCATGTAGATTATTCCCAACTATAGATGCCTCATTTGCACATTGTAATGGATTAGTTAGCGTGTGACAGGATCCTGTCTCAGGATCATATTATTATTCTCATCTGGATAGGATGAAGATAAGACCTGGCTGAGGATCTGAGGGTGCCATAAGCATTAAATGTGGTGTGCCATATCAGCGCTTCAGTCAGATTCACACAAAGGGAATAAAGACTTTTACATTTCTGTACTGGTTTTCTATATTCTCATTTTAAGGATTACACAGGAGAATCCTGAGTCAAAAACAAAAAACCAAACAACCCTTTTGTTTTTAAATAAATGGATCTCTGTTTCCTGTTCATGATTTTAGTTTTAAATCCTGGGCAGAATCTGTTCATCAGCGTGGTATGATCACATCAGGAGTTTTTGCACAGAGTTGGCAGATCTGTTTGTCGCTGGTGTACAGGCACTCAGTTTTCAGTAGATCAAACTGATAATAAACAACTTAATGTTTGGGCATGGGTGGATTTTCACATATTTCCAACTTGCTGTTTTATAGAAAATAGCCAGGGCCCTAATAATAAAGAATCCGTTACTCCAAGTACTTTGTATGCCTTATATGAAGGGATGAATTTATAGGAGTACAAGGCCAAGAATCCAGCAGAGCTGGGGGGGGAAAGAAGAGGCAGACACTTTCCTGAAAGCTTTTTTCAGTATCACTGTGAAAGGCCTCAAGCCATTTAGCTCTTGTTACTTCCCTGGGACTCTTTCCAACAACTATTGCAGAGGAGTTTTTTCCTGCTATTCTTTCTGAAAATAGTTTTTATATTATTTGGTATAAGAGAAGCCACTCAGACAGAACAGTCTTTTCAGTGCTGACCTTGAAATAAAATCCCACCTTGACTTGAACAGGGGAAGAATTTTATGTGTGACAGACCAGCATCCACTTCTGAAAAAAATATCTTAATCCCTATAGCTGCTTTCTAACAACTTCCCACCCTATATCAAGCTGTATAACAAATAAGTCTGATTTATGTTTTTAAATCTCAATTATTAGTCTCAGAATATTATGCCTGGGTAGCATTCAAAATGCAAAACAGAAAGCTGAAAGCAAGACTTGTTTTTTCACTACCTATTAACATGAGGTAGCCAATCATCCAGGCAATCCTGAGCACTACCACTATAGAGATAGTGCTAATATTTTTCATTAATGAATCCTTTTTATTCCTAGAAGCACTCACACAAAAAAGTTATTAAATCTTTCTCTATACCATTTAATATCCGAGTTTTAAACTTTCTATTTATTCAGGGCTATATTGCAAAAAGGTATTATTAAGGTGAGTTGAGAAGATACACTTCCCTACATTTGTCTGATGTATCATTTGGAGAAGAAATCCAGAAAAACAAATGTAACCAAATTTATCACACTAATCTGTGTTTGGAGTATGCAGCTTGGATGCATCTGTTTTTAATTTAAAGTGAGGTTTACCAAAGCAATTGAAAATTAGCATGTTTGCTATTAAAAATATTTTAGAATGTATGAATTCATCCAAATGCACTTAATTTTCAATATAAGAATTAGCTGCCTGTGAGGTTTGAATATCCAGGTTATCTCAAGCCTGAACAGACCCAGAGATAAGGTATTTTGTTTTCTCCAACCATGAAAATTGTACTTAAAGAAATGAAGGAATAGTACAAAGTTTTGTTGAATGGATCAGTCCCATGGAATTAATAAAAATTAAAGCAACCCTTTTTTAAATAATACAGTGTACACTGTGGGCTTGTGACTTATAACCTGTGACAATACATGAAGTGTTGATGTAAAACTGAGCAAGTAAATCTGCTTCAAGCCACTCAAGAGCTAGTGTGGTGTTTGGCTGTGCTGAGAAATTCATAATTCTCAGTTGCCTGGACCTGCTCTTCTCTCAGTTTTAGGGATTTAAATTGGGAATAACTGTCATTGAAGTCGAGTGACACTGCAATCCAAAAGGGGATGAAAGTCTGAATGTGTTCATTGATATACACTTGAACAAAGTCTGATCCATTGTAATAAATTGAATACATTTTCTGCCTGCTTAAAGTATACATTTCTTAAAAATGAAAGATACTGTCAAAAATCCAAGTTTCTGACAAGAAAGTCTGAGCTGCTGACAAGAGACTGAGGAATACATTTGGTGAAAAATATGAGGAGTACTGACCTTATCAAATTAATCTTCTTCTATATCACAGAGATACTGATCCTGATGAAGATCAAGATGTTAAACAGGAATATGAGTGCAACTGGCAAGAGAAATGACCACAATGTGGACTTTTACACACTGAAATTCTGATTTTGGTTCAGTGCTGCTAGCCAGCAACTTTGACTATAAAAAGGGGTAGTTTCAAAAGGTATGTTACATTATTCAGAATACCGAAACAAAACAAAATAATATTCCACTTTCCATCCTGAAAACCTTACAGTGCTTTCTAGATCTTGCCAACTTAGCTCTGAAAGGCAGCATGAGGATTTCAATCATGCTTCTCTTTCTCTGGGAATGCAAAATTATACATCAAACAAACTACACAGAGAAGTAATAAGATGCTGTGTAACTAACCAGGTAGATATCTGGCCACTACATGCATGTTTATCTTTAGGATATATTTTACAGTAGAGAGTAATAGGAGAGACCTAATGGACAAAGGTTGAAGAAAAACAGGGACAACTTCAGAAGAACAAGGTTATCCTGTAACAATTTTTAACTCTTTTCTTTTTCATTTTCCAATAATCTCAAGTTAGAAGTCCACATGCCCTAAATGAGTATCACAACACGACCGCCATCTGGAAGGGTGGTTCATTTCTGAACAAGCCTGCCTTTCTTTTGTATCATCCACTATTGCCAAGGTACATTGTCAGCCTGATGGCCTGATTTGATATGTGGGCACTCCAATGAATACCTATGCCAAAAACACTGGGCAAATAGGAATAGAGTTATTGTGGCCATATTTTAAATACATATGAGGTATGTATATTTCAGTACATTAATTTAATTAATTTAATACATTAAATGTAGGTACTGAAATGTAGTTAATGCATAAGTGAAGGGTGGAGTATCAGTTAGGCTGAGGGTGTCTGCAGTTTGCATTTCAATTCACAGAGGACTGCACTGTCTTGCAGAAGGATTCAATCCAGTACCCTAGACCCTTAGTAAGGAGAAAATGTGTTTTCTTCTAGTCAATATCTAGGTTGAGTGAAGAGTTTTATTTATTTTGAGTACTTAGAAGTACAAAATAGTTTACCAACAATACATTTAGAATTGTATTAATAATAAACCATCACAAAAGGCATGAGATAGCAAGCGCTGTAATAATATGTGGACTTAAAGGTCTTCCTATTGGCAGTTTAGGATTTTCCCTTCTCTGTCAGTAGCTGCAAGTGTTATTGCAACTACTATGGCAGGATTCCTAATTAATGAGACCTTAGCGATTTATTGTTTGATTGCACAGGCTTACCTCTCTTCCACATAAATAGCTTCTAAATTCCATACGTTTTAAGATCTATCTTTCACCTGCCTTGTACTAAGTTAAAGGGGCTTTCTGTAGCCTAGACAAAAAGGCAGGACTGAGGGTTGTGAGCACTGTTTTCTGAGGACAGCTCATGTCCATGACTTGCTGATTTTGCCATCGAAGAGCTTCAACAGAACTTCCTGAGCCAGCACCAGTGGGGAAAGAGCAGCTCCCTTCTGGGCTGTTGTGGGTTCCCTTATCACAACTGTGCAACCCTATCTTCTGGTCAGCAGTGAGAAACTAACTTAGGAACATTTTGTACCAAAACCATTGCATTTCATGCCAGATTGATGCAGAGTGTAACTTTGCCCTGCCAAAAGAAGCTTGGCTGTCAGGTTTGCCTCCTCAGTCCCTTTGCTTCACTTGTCTTCTGCATCTTCTGCCTACCAGCTCACACTAGGCAGCACATCTCATGGAAAAGGAACCTCATGCAAAACTTTTTATCCTGGTAATAAACATGCTCCTTAAAAGTCTGTTCCTTCTGCATCCTAATAGAGACCTTCAATACTGCCATGCATGACTGTGCTCTCAAAGAGATCCAAAAGCAGTGAGTCAGAATCATGCTGATTTGGACGTGTGTGACTTGTGACAGGACACAGAGAAGAACATAATGCTGTGCTGTCATTCAAATACATAAGGAGAGGCACAGTGCCATGTAGCCAGGTAGTGTTTGCTGAACTTTCTGGCTTGCATGTGCAATCCAAATTCTAAATGTTTCTGAGAAAGAGAAGCCACTCCAGACAGAACAGTCTTTTCAGTGCTGACCTTGAAATAAAATCCCACCTTGACTTGAACAGGGGAAGAATTTTATGTGTGACAGACCAGCATCCACTTCTGAAAAAAATATCTTAATCCCTATAGCTGCTTTCTAACAACTTCCCACCCTATATCAAGCTGTATAACAAATAAGTCTGATTTATGTTTTTAAATCTCAATTATTAGTCTCAGAATATTATGCCTGGGTAGCATTCAAAACGCAAAACAGAAAGCTGAAAGCAAGACTTGTTTTTTCACTACCTATTAACATGAGGTAGCCAATCATCCAGGCAATCCTGAGCACTACCACTATAGAGATAGTGCTAATATTTTTCATTAATGAATCCTTTTTATTCCTAGAAGCACTCACACAAAAAGTTATTAAATCTTTCTCTATACCATTTAATATCCGAGTTTTAAACTTTCTATTTATTCAGGGCTATATTGCAAAAAGGTATTATTAAGGTGAGTTGAGAAGATACACTTCCCTACATTTGTCTGATGTATCATTTGGAGAAGAAATCCAGAAAAACAAATGTAACCAAATTTATCACACTAATCTGTGTTTGGAGTATGCAGCTTGGATGCATCTGTTTTTAATTTAAAAAGTGAGGTTTACCAAGGCAATTGAAAATTAGCATGTTTGCTATTAAAAATATTTTAGAATGCTTATGAATTCATCCAAATGCACTTAATTTTCAATATAAGAATTAGCTGCCTGTGAGGTTTGAATATCCAGGTTATCTCAAGCCTGAACAGACCCAGAGATAAGGTATTTTGTTTTCTCCAACCATGAAAATTGTACTTAAAGAAATGAAGGAATAGTACAAAGTTTTGTTGAATGGATCAGTCCCATGGAATTAATAAAAATTAAAGCAACCCTTTTTTAAATAATACAGTGTACACTGTGGGCTTGTGACTTATAACCTGTGACAATACATGAAGTGTTGATGTAAAACTGAGCAAGTAAATCTGCTTCAAGCCACTCAAGAGCTAGTGTGGTGTTTGGCTGTGCTGAGAAATTCATAATTCTCAGTTGCCTGGACCTGCTCTTCTCTCAGTTTTAGGGATTTAAATTGGGAATAACTGTCATTGAAGTCGAGTGACACTGCAATCCAAAAAGGGGATGAAAGTCTGAATGTGTTCATTGATATACACTTGAACAAAGTCTGATCCATTGTAATAAATTGAATACATTTTCTGCCTGCTTAAAGTATACATTTCTTAAAAATGAAAGATACTGTCAAAAATCCAAGTTTCTGACAAGAAAGTCTGAGCTGCTGACAAGAGACTGAGGAATACATTTGGTGAAAAATATGAGGAGTACTGACCTTATCAAATTAATCTTCTTCTATATCACAGAGATACTGATCCTGATGAAGATCAAGATGTTAAACAGGAATATGAGTGCAACTGGCAAGAGAAATGACCACAATGTGGACTTTTACACACTGAAATTCTGATTTTGGTTCAGTGCTGCTAGCCAGCAACTTTGACTATAAAGAGGGGTAGTTTCAAAAGGTATGTTACATTATTCAGAATACCGAAACAAAACAAAATAATATTCCACTTTCCATCCTGAAAACCTTACAGTGCTTTCTAGATCTTGCCAACTTAGCTCTGAAAGGCAGCATGAGGGATTTCAATCATGCTTCTCTTTCTCTGGGGAATGCAAAATTATACATCAAACAAACTACACAGAGAAGTAATAAGATGCTGTGTAACTAACCAGGTAGATATCTGGCCACTACATGCACATTTATCTTTAGGATATATTTTACAGTAGAGAGTAATAGGAGAGACCTAATGGACAAAGGTTGAAGAAAAACAGGGACAACTTCAGAAGAACAAGGTTATCCTGTAACAATTTTTAACTCTTTTCTTTTTCATTTTCCAATAATCTCAAGTTAGAAGTCCACATGCCCTAAATGAGTATCACAACACGACCGCCATCTGGAAGGGGGTGGTTCATTTCCTGAACAAGCCTGCCTTTCTTTTGTATCATCCACTATTGCCAAGGTACGTTGTCAGCCTGATGGCCTGATTTGATATGTGGGCACTCCAATGAATACCTATGCCAAAAACACTGGGCAAATAGGAATAGAGTTATTGTGGCCATATTTTAAATACATATGAGGTATGTATATTTCAGTACATTAATTTAATTAATTTAATACATTAAATGTAGGTACTGAAATGTAGTTGTGCACTTAAGTGAAGGGGTGGAGTATCAGTTAGGCTGAGGATGTCTGCAGTTTGCATTTCAATTCACAGAGGACTGCACTGTCTTGCAGAAGGATTCAATCCAGTACCCTAGACCCTTAGTAAGGAGAAAATGTGTTTTCTTCTAGTCAATATCTAGGTTGAGTGAAGAGTTTTATTTATTTTGAGTACTTAGAAGTACAAAATAGTTTACCAACAATACATTTAGAATTGCATTAATAATAAACCATCACAAAAGGCATGAGATAGCAAGCGCTGTAATAATATGTGGACTTAAAGGTCTTCCTATTGGCAGTTTAGAGTTTTCCCTTCTCTGTCAGTAGCTGCAAGTGTTATTGCAACTACTATGGCAGGGATTCCTAATTAATGAGACCTTAGCGATTTATTGTTTGATTGCACAGGCTTACCTCTCTTCCACATAAATAGCTTCTAAATTCCATACGTTTTAAGATCTATCTTTCACCTGCCTTGTACTAAGTTAAAGGGGCTTTCTGTAGCCTAGACAAAAGGCAGGACTGAGGGTTGTGAGCACTGTTTTTCTGAGGACAGCTCATGTCCATGACTTGCTGATTTTTGCCATCGAAGAGCTTCAACAGAACTTCCTGAGCCAGCACCAGTGGGGAAAGAGCAAGCTCCCTTCTGGGCTGTTGTGGGTTCCCTTATCACAACTGTGCAACCCTATCTTCTGGTCAGCAGTGAGAAACTAACTTAGGAACATTTTGTACCAAAACCATTGCATTTCATGCCAGATTGATGCAGAGTGTAACTTTTGCCCTGCCAAGAAGCTTGGCTGTCAGGTTTGCCTCCTCAGTCCCTTTGCTTCACTTGTCTTCTGCATCTTCTGCCTACCAGCTCACACTAGGCAGCACATCTCATGGAAAGGAACCTCATGCAAAACTTTTTATCCTGGTAATAAACATGCTCCTTAAAGTCTGTTCCTTCTGCATCCCTAATAGAGACCTTCAATACTGCCATGCATGACTGTGCTCTCAAAAGAGATCCAAAAGCAGTGAGTCAGAATCATGCTGATTTGGACGTGTGTGTAACTTGTGACAGGACACAGAGAAGAACATAATGCTGTGCTGTCATTCAAATACATAAGGAGGGAGCACAGTGCCATGTAGCCAGGTAGTGTTTGCTGAACTTTTTCTGGCTTGCATGTGCAATCCAAATTCTAAATGTTTCTGAGGAATTGCCTCTGCAAGTGCAAGACGTAATAGTAGAAAAATAAGGATTGAAAACTGCTTGGTGGGTGCCATCAGAAACAATATAACACAAAAGCTGAATACACAACATAGAAAAGTCTGGTGTCCCTGTACACCATATTAGAAGAGTTTCTTGAGGCTGAGATTTTCACTTTACCTTGTCAGCATCTGTCTGAATGTTTCCATTTTCTGGGTAGTTTCCTTTCAGTTTGCATTGTTGCTGCTAACTGCTGTACTGACTTGAGAAAATGTTCTTTGCTTATATATATATATTATATACTAATAAATAGTATATAATGGATAATATCAGGCACTCGTTGCTGAAAGATTTTTTACTTAGTGACCAGAAGCAGACTGTTGAATGCTTGATTACTGTGAAAATTTCTCCTGCACCCAACAGACGTATGCTGCTGTGCCAGTGACCAGGCTATCAGTTTCAGTGTTTTATCAGGACAATGAAAATAGGCTCAGGTTATACCAGTAATGTGAGCAGCAGCAGGAGGTTATTAAATCACGTGGCACTAACCCAGAGACACTGATTCTAATTGCTCTCTGCTGATCCCCTATCTTTACAACTCTCCCTGAATGTACTCTGTACTCTAAAAGTTGCCATATGGACAACTTTAAGCCTTGCCCCATCTGATTACTGACATGGATACAGGGAAATGTTCAGGCAGTGGCCACGTGGCTCTGGGCAGCAATAAGTACAACAGTGCAGAACTGAGTGCTGACCACAGAAATGTTGCCAAAAAGAAAGAGTGCAGTAGGATAGCCACAACTGTGCACCAGGAGTCTGCAGGAGGATCCACCATGTCAGAGGTGAGTAAGGTGGTGCTGGTGGCATCATAAGGAAGGTATTGCTGATAGCATCTTGTGGTATCATTACTGCACTTCCTGGAAGTTTGGTTCTCAATTCCAGAGATGAAGATGATGTTAAAAATGAGCACAGTAAAGCAGAGACTCACTAAAATCCACTTTACAGATAAGTTTTGAGTTTTCCTATTGGTAGAAATATGTTTAGGAGAAAAAAAGAAGAGAAAAGGGAGAAAAATGGTCAAATATTTTCTCATTTTCATTTATACTAAAAGCAAGCTAGAGAGGAGAAACTTAAATACAGACAGAAACCAAAACAACAACTTGTTTGCAGAATTACACCAATGTTATTCTCAAACAGCTTAACAAATCCATCAGTTTTTTCTGACTTTGACTAGAACAGAGAATATCTAGCACCTTTTTATTTTTTCCCTTCAGCTCTTTTTGGAATCTTTTTCTTCAGTGTTAAGAAGTGATGTGATAAAGTGATAAAACAAGTATTTCTAACCATTCTCCAAAGTGAAAAAGAATAATAAACCTCCACTTCCAAACTTTGTCTTATCTTCAAATCAGGGAATCGCAGAATCCATAAGTTTGGAAAAGACCTCCGAGATCACTGAGTCCAACCTGTGACCAAACACCACCATGTCATCTAGACCCTGGCACTGAGTGTCATGTCCAAACTCTCCTTAAACCCTTCCACACCTCCAGGGGCATTGACTCCACCACCTCTCTTGGCATTGTATATAGTGTATGTATTCATGTATATAAATGTGTATTTATATATATAACATTATCAGAAAAAATGCATTTAAAAGAAGAAGCTGGAAGCTCCTACAGTCTTAAAAACATGAACCTTGATGGAATTGCTCCAAATCTGCATTAGTGCAAGCAGGGTGAGAAACATGCATTAATCTATTATAACTACAGCTCTGCTGGCATGACTTTGCTCGTTGTTCAGAGGGCAATCACAGGACACCATTAGTCACAGGCTTGTCCATCAAGAAAATTTGCTGCAATTGTGTTTGTATTTAGTCATTCACAATAGAACAGTAGCACAGGCAACTACTGCCTAGAAAAAAATAACTGTTTATACATTGTAATACCACGGTATGAGAGGAGGTCGTGCTGGTGGTGACACATTTTTAAAACCTGGTTTGAGATAGTTAACTGAAAAGCTCCATGTGTATCACAGACCTGTGTAGAAATAATATCTCTGTGGGTCTGTGCTGATCAGGGTAGTAACAGAGGTGTCAAGGAGTCCCAAACCATGCTAGGTGATTTAGCTATTTTTGAAAATATTATTTGCTAATCAATAATATTGCAGTTTGTTCTAAACTGGCTGCTTTTAATTGTTTTCCTCAAATTACATACAGAACAAAATATTGTGACTTACTGTAAAATACTTGGCAGTTTAACATCTTCCCTCTTACCTAGTGAGTATTTGAAACAAAATACTAATAACCAGACCAGCCATGGACAATCCAACACCAATATAAGAAATACAATCCAAAGGCTTTGCATATTTCTATTTTATCAGAAATGCCCAGAAAACCAATTGCATCAGTGAGATGAGATGAGATGAGATGAGATGAGATGAGATGAGATGAGATGAGATGAGATGAGATGAGATGAGATGAGATGAGATGAATTCCTTTTTAAAGTTTCTGTTTCTGGTTAAACATAGAAACAAGAATGTTTTAGTAAAGTTATGATTATTGCTAGACACTGCTAGAATGTTTAGATCCCACAGAATTATTCTGGACCCCAAAACTAGAGAGGCTTTTGAAACACCAAAAAGATATTTAACAATACCACTCAAATAACTATTCATAATAAAATGCAAAGTGACACAGACTTAACAAAGCAGCTTTTAACTTTTCATGCTGGTGAGAATTCTGAATTTTGACTTCTTGGTCTACGGTAAGATATTACAAATAATTATAAATTGAAGCCTGTGTATGTTTGTATAGTGACAATAAAGCAGCAAGTAAATGTAAATGTATTCAGTGAAACAGAAAATGCTGTTGCATTTGCATAAATAGATAGGAATCTTAATTAGAATATAGTCACTTTGTGCAAAAAGGACAAATGTAACATAAAGGGAAATAAGCTAATAATACAAATTAAAACAAGTTAATAGTACAAATATGGAAATGCTGTTCTGTGAAGACAATGAAAATGAACTTTGAAATGTTGGCATGCTGAAGCTACTGACCACAGATACGTGTTTTTGTCCAGGGTGTGTTTTATTTAGAGAAGATGAAATAAATACTGAAAGAATAATGAACATCAGAAAGAGGCAGTCATTCCTAAATAGTCTTGTTAGTTAAAGAGGCCAATGTATGAAACTTTATGGTTGAAAGCTTAATATTTACAGAGTAAGTCCTTTTATAAACATATAAGTAAAGGAAGTAGTTAATGCTAAATCCTCTGAGTTATTTGCCCAGCATGAGGCAGTGCCACAGCTAGCCCGGATTCCAGGCAACTCTGCTGCTCACCTGGGGACACTTCAGCCTTTAGACAAACTCTCATTTAACCACCAGCTGCAGCAATGGAGGTGCAGAGCTGGGGGCTCCAACAGCTGAGCAAGAGGAATGAATTGGGCCAACCTTTCCCTGCTAAGGAGCTGCACAAGCAGGTAGGCACAGCCACAGGTCGTGTCAGAGGAAGCCAGGACTTGCCAGTACATCTGGCTATTCAGCAACTTGCCCAATTTGCCAGATCTGCCACAGGGCAGAAACAAGTGCTCAGGGACACATTAAACTCTTGTGTGTTCTAGCTTGAGTGCACCTATGCCCTTATATTGCCATGCTCATCTTAGAGTTAGAAACAGCCAAACAAACAAAAAAATTATACAACCCCAGACTCTTCCCATTCATGAAAGGACAATGCCCTATCATCAGATCAGCAAAATTAGTGGTGTCATTACACCTGCATCGTTTACAGTGTCATCCCAAACGACACAGTCATGATTACACATCTGCAGTTCAGATGTGTTTTACTAGGGATTGGGATTGCAAGGAGGGTAAGGGGCTACAGAAACATAGAGATAGGCCCCAGTGAACGGTGTGAACTGACAGTGATTTGATTTTGAAAGGGGAGCTGACAGCTACTGAGGGATACATGGATTTACAATTTACCTTGTGAATGATGCCAATAATAGCATAATTTGGCATTATAAACTTACTTTATGTGCCTTTCTTAGTCAAGATTGCCAATGAAATTACCAATTTCTGTGAATTATCCAGGTGATTAGGATTCAGGCTCCCACTGACTAAGCATTAAACAACTCCCAGTTGAATTACGTGTAAGCCAAACAAGAGCTTTCAGTTTTTGGTAGCACTGTTACTGCTGACCAGAGCTGAATCCACACTGGAACAGGAAGCAAACAATGATAAATGGAGTGACCCCTCCCTCCCTCCTGCACCACAATGGTGCTCCTGCACTCACACATCAATTGACATGTAGTTATTTTCAAGCATACTTCTCCAGAGTACAGCAATTAGAGCTACTTTTAATGAGCAACAAGCAGCTTGTAGTGCAAATAAGAAGTGAACACAACCATTCACGGTATTAGGTAGTTCAATTAAAAATTATGAATAAAAATAGGAGTAAAACAGTTTGTTTCAGTGATTTCCTTAGAAATGACACATTTTCTGGATCACTTAGCTTTATGGTTCCATGATGATGGTTACATATCTGTCATATGCATGTGTTTGAGCTTATAAACTTTGTCAAATATTGTAAGAAGCCAGCTACTGTTTTCTGGAGAAACCATGCCAAAGACATCTAAAAATTCAGGGGGTTTGGCAAATGGACACTCACATAGGAGCATTGTCTGCAAGAAAGCAGTAACATCTGAAATCAGTTCCTGGTGAAGGAAGTCAAAGCACACAATGGCTTTTATCTGGAAGTAGGAGTTAAAAGATGCATGAAAAATGAACATTCCCCACATTAATATGTTTCTTGGGCTAGGCCAGTCATGTTGACTTTTTATTGTTTTCCAAAATTTTGGTAGTCTTCTGGAGAAAAAAACTGTCCTCCATAGACCTGTTTTTTCATTCTTGATATAGGACTAATGCACCCTAGAATTAATCCTCTTTGATATTCCTATAACATTTTAAGAAATCCACTTTTGCTCACAAATGTCCTAGTTTAGCAGCACAGAGTTAGCAATAACAGCTGTTACATACAGAAGTTGAAGAACATTTTCTATGCCACTTGATCTAAACATCCTTATGTCACCTATACATCCCAAAAACTCTGTCAATTGCTCATTGGCAAAAATCAAAGCAAAATAAGCCCACCCCCTCTCTGCTGGAGTCTCTTTCCCTAAGTCCTGAAGAGTGTAGTAGGGCCAGGGCAGCCTCTGGCTCCAACTGGCCATGGTGTTTCTCCCCTTGGGACTGAAAGCTATTTCAACACTACTCATTGTTCTGCCATCAGTGATGCCAGAGATGACATATTTTTGTCTCCATCAAACTGTGGAGACTCTGGTAAACCCTGGACTGGAAGAATTTGTCATTTTAGTACAGGAAATATCCATCTCTGCCACTGTCTGATGAACCTTTGCAAGGCAAAGAGAAAAGTAGGTATAGATAGCAGATATCAGAGAAGCTGGTGCTTTTGGAGAAGCCTGACTATGCTTGTGCACACATTTAGCATTTACAGATTTTTGTTTAGATTTATTTTTTTTAATCCTATAAGTAGTTGAGAAAACCTGCTCTTCCCATGAATGTCGAGAGACATCTTCAATTTTTGCTCAGGTGGAGCATGAAAATAACTATTATCCTTCTCTTATTATAATTTCTGGAGGAAAATACTGGTAAATGAGGAAAATAATATCCTCATGCACTCAATATGCACACAGACAAAATGGCCAGGCTTTTAATAACACTAAATAAGAAATAGCCACACATTTATGGTTAGTGCAAAGTCAGAAGGTAAGAGACTGCCTGGCTTTTTGCCTTCAGATCCCACATTTGACTGTTTTTTTGCACACTTCTACCAAATTAGAGTTCATTTATGTGATTTAAATCACTCATCTTCATTGTAGCTTAAGTGAGGAAGCAAAATCCTGGATTATAAACTTTGAGACTTTGTTATTGATGTTATGCTTTTGATTTAACATCAAAACACACTGATTTGATCATCATCTGGTCATCTGGTGATCTGGTCATCAGGTAAAGCTAACATTACTGTATATCTACAAAATATCACAAATATGCACTTAATATTGAAGAAATCTGTTGGGACTTTTCTAAAGAGAAAACAAAGCGAGATTTGATATGTCTGTCTTGAGGGGTATATTATGTTATTCTGGCATTATGATAAAGGCTTTAATTACATGACCACATTGTTTTTTCCACAGTATTGTTGTCTGAAACAGTGAACAGAAATGGCAGTGACCAGTTAGTGAGTTATTCATCGATTTTTATTGTCAGTGCTGGGTTACTTGGTTTATCTCTTCACATCTTCTAACCCTGGTGAGAGGACTGAATTATTCATTTTCCCATGGCCTTGTATTTGACTGACGTTCACCATTATGATGTTTAAGTACTCTACTAACTTTACCTTTGTTATATTGTTGTGATGTCTGAGTGTTACTGACACTACATTAAGAGACTGAGGACAAGTCTGCTGGTTTCAGGTGTGAAACTCTTGGGATGTCACAGAAATTCACATGTTTGAAGCTCAGCTCTCTCACACCCACCAGCTTCTGAAGCAACTGAAGCAGAGGAACTACATTTTTTTTTTTTTCTCCTGGTCAATACCAATTTATCCTCCAAGTACTACAGAATGTTAGTAATGGACATCTGGAAAAATCCCAAGTGAGTAATTCCAATTTGCAGGTGTTAGGATGTGGATGTCCTGGCTGACACCTGACAGAAGAAGTAATTTGAATTGAAATGGTTGATATCTTCAGAATTCAGGCAAAGTATGTACTTGTTCTTGATCTCGATGTTTGTAGAGTTATGGTCAAAGATTCAACACACCTTCAATTTTAGAAAACAAAACAACTGAAAAAGTCCCAAACAACAAAAACATTCCAGCCATTACATATACATTCACATTCTTCTATAAATAAGATTATCCAGCTCATTTAACATTTGCATTTCCTGTACCAGGCATCAGCATGCATAAAAACCAACTTGCTAAGTCTTTTCTTCCCCAAATGAGATTTTCTGTGAATATTCATTAAAAATTTTCCTACGTGCAATTTTAAAAAGAAAGGATTTACTATTACTTAAAATGTTGAACGGTATCTGAACTTCAGTGCTGAGGTCAGCAATAAGCCCAGGAACATTTTCCTGTATTTCTAGTTTTGTTGACTGAAACTTTCCCAGTGCTGTATCTGCAACAATTAGCAGTGTATGAGTTAGGATTTATAGTTCATACTGGTGTTCATTCTGTTTAGGTCAATCCAACAACACACTGGACTTACTGCTCTGTGCCAAAAACAGAAAAATAGAGTAGCTTGAATTTAGTGGAGCAGACTGGATTGCAACATTGGGCTATGAGATGTTACCAGTCAAAGAAAATTCTTCCATTGCTTTTGTGAGGCTGCACCAAAATAATGAGTGGGATAAAAGTTATCACTATTTGTTATTATACAGCTACAGGTCCCATTTCTGAGCTTCCTCTCTGATTTGGTTCTCCGGTGGGAAATGCTCCTCATTTCCTATCCCCATCTTTTCTCTAAAGCAGAAGAATCCAGCAATGTTTATATTGGTGTAAATTGGAAATTACACATTGGAGCTGAATGCCAAAAATATTTTGACTTGTTCATGAACTGCTTTTATCCTGAAACAGAATGGAAAATGCTGTTGACTACATCTAAAGAAAATGGCAAAAACTAAAGTTACCTGGTTGTGGCATTGGCAAGATTATTGTGGATTAATTCTGTTTCATTGGCATCCAAGATTTGACTTACTGTAGCCGTTACTGCACAGATGCCTGAGACAACCAGAAAAAAAAGGCAATAATCAAATGCAGTTGAATAAATCACCCCATGTGCTACACACTGAATGGGCAAAGTAAGAAAACTTAACAAGCATTGCTTGAAAGTACACAACAGAGTAAAAAAGGATGCCATTCAAGAGAGCAAAAACTTTGTCCAATGGGTCCATAATGTCACATTTCTATCAATTTAGTTAGTAAAGATTAAATTATTAACTTAAACATCAAAAGATGCTCATATTAAAATTTCAGATATACATCTCAACAGCTAATAAGTTTACATTAAGCTCTCAGAACAGCCCAACAATGATTCCACAAGTATGTGCTTGAGGACTCTTAAATAACTCTGCTAAATGACAAAAGTAATGCATTTGTTTGTAGTGTTATGTACAGTTAAGAGAAAAAACAATGTCTTTTCTACTGGTGGGGGGGGGGGGCAGAATTGATGTCCCAAATATTATGCTTCACAAGTCACCTGAAAGTCTTCTGAAACATTTGGGTTTTTCATAGTCTGCACTGCAATGCTGGTGTTCTGTCTGGTCAGTTGGTCTGGCATGCAGCTCAGGATTTGAGTGCTACTTGCAAAAACTGACACCTCCCCAGAGCTCACAGTTTCAACCTGTGAGGAAAATGTCATTCAAAAGAAATAAAAAGACAAAAGGAAAAAGGGTCACCACCTCATAACATTCTCACACTAAAAAAAAAAAAAAAAAAACCAAAAAAACAAAAAAAAAAATAAAAAAAAAAAATAAAAATAAAAATAAAAATAAAAATAAAAATAAAAAAAAATAAAAATAAAAATAAAAATAAAAATAAAAACATACAAGTAATTTTCCATCTAAAATTTTTATGTTAATGTCAAGTATATGGTGTTTGCAAATTCTCCCTGGAGACTGTTTCCATGAATTCTTGGAGTATCTTGGGTTGGAAGGGAGCCCTGGAGATCCTTTAGCCCAACAGGGGTTAAAGCCAGGCTGCTCAGGGAATCACTTTGAACATCCACAACCTCCCTCGGAAAACTGCTCATGTTTGAACAGTGGTAAGGGGAAAAATAATCTCTTATGTAACTGGAATTTCCCATACTGCCACTTGACTCTGTGGGCACTCATCCTAAAACTGCATACCTTGAAGAGCAGGCTGGCCCCATGGTTCTCCACACCTTGCCATGAAATAGCAGCAGGATCTCTGCTTTGTCTTGAGGTCACTGAGTTCTGAGTCTATAAACTTCTGTGCACCTTTCATTGTTCCTTAAATAATCACAACAGGATTTTTTGAAAGGCCATCAGAGGAACTTGGAACAATCATGCCTCTCAACACAGGGTTTATAAGCTGCACTGAGGACATTAACCTCACTTCAGTACATTATACAGAGTGTCAGCTTGGAATAAATGTAAAAATAAAAATTAAAAAAAATCTGCTGCTGGGGGTAATAGGAATTGCTATAAGCACTGATTGGATCCAGTTTGAGTTAGCACTGAATGAATAGAGATTAAATGTCTGTAGCATCTTAAAAGTCTAAACTCAAAACAAAGTTAAGGCATCTAGCTATACCTTCATACAGTATATGAAGGTATAGCTAGATAACAATAGGAGATGGAAAATCTGCCAGTCATCAGGTCACATTGTCTGTTTGTTAATCCTGTCAATGAATAACTCTCCTGAATTGCTTCAATAACTGAATTGTTCTCAAATTATTTATGTTGGGAAGCTACCAAAATCAAGATTAATTCTGTCATGCAGCTTTGAAGCGTTGACAAAGCAAAGGTAAGAAAAGTGAATGTGTATGGAGGAAGGAAATTCACTTTTATAGTTACTGGAGATGATATTATTTTACTTGAAAACATCTGCATATGCATGATGGACTAACAGTATGTCATGAATGCCTTTGTTCAGTGTTCTTGCTTCTGACTTATAGCATGACCTTGGATTCAAAGTAAATATTTCTATTTAAAATAATCAAATCCTTTTAAACCTGGGCTCTGGCTCAGTAGCATGAACACCTCCTGCTCCCATTCCCCAGCTCCCCAAGTGACCTTCAGGTCACTAGATGGCAGCCCGACATCACAGCTCCCAACAAACCCACACATTACTGAAGGCAGCAGAAAAAACATGTCACACCTTACTGGTGCTAGAAATAGCTACCTACAATATTATATATTACTTTGAACCATTTAGTGAAGGTTATGTACTGGAAAAATATAATATTGAGCTCAAGGGTTCCTCAGGAAAGGATCCAAGCAGGTGAAGCATTGGATTGAAAGTACAGTAGTCAAGCAAAAATGCATGAGGAAAAGGCTTATCTTATTTAATGGGACTGTACCTGGTGTATTTTTTTTCTTTTAAATTTATTTTGTTCAATTGGGACTAGTGATAAGGAAATGAAACACAGAAGCAGCAGAAGGGAAGCAGTCACTATAATGTGCTTAGTCATGCTCAGCTCTCCATGTCTTGCAGATACAGCAGGGCTAAGCTCTAGAGCTAGACTTAAAGAGTTATGGATTTTATGGACTTTATGTATGGCATTCATACAAGAGAGTTTGAATTTGGATTCTTGATGCACAGAAATGTTGACAGAATGGAAAGTCTTCACTCTTAATCCTTCTGAACACGTTGGTGTCAGTATCACACTCGTGCCAGTTTTCTCCAGTTCCCTTGCACATTCTCACTGATTTGGTGCTCTGGGCCAGCATCACCTCTGCTCAGAGGCATTTGCAGAGGAAATTGCAGGTCAGTTAAGAAATATTAAACGGGGTGCTCTGTTCAGGCAAACCCAAGCAAAATAAAAATATCACCATTGGAAATTCAGGCCATCTGCAAAGCAGACACATGTCAAGAATGCCACTAGAAAACCATTTGGTCATTTACTTTGCTTTCTGCAAAGTTTTGAGGAACATGAGATATACTTTCTGCCCCACTTTTCTCTTCCCACTCCCTGGTTTGGTTTTTTTTTTTCCCCAGGAAAATGCAGCATCTCAGAAACTGTTTAAGTAGTAATTTAAGATTACCTGTGATGCCAAGAATTCCAGATTTTCATTACAATTCAGAATTTGGGGCGGCTTTAAAGTAGGAATTTTCCTTTCTCTGGAGCACATCCAGATTCCTATTGAGGCATTACCTTTAATTTTGTAAAAGCAGAAAGATATGCATTTAGTGTAGGAGTTCTTAAATGTTCACGTGACCTCACTGGGAGTTAAAACTGTTCTGTGGGTGTGATGCTCTATCCAGTGTTATTTTCTGTTTGCTTGTAAAATTTTGTCTTTCGGTGTTACAAGTGACCATCAATTATTTAACTATTTATTGTTCTTTTTAGAACATGTGGTTTACATTCATGTGCCCAGTCGTGTTAGAGGGGCTAACATTCTTTATGTCAAAGTCAGACAGGTTTAATTTATGTTAGAGCTGCAGAAACACATCTTTTAATTAGGAGGCACTGGGATCAGCTCTGAGCTGTCAGAAAGACTTTTTAGCATGTCCTGAAAAACACAGTTAATCTGTCATGAAAGGAATGCCAAGGACATGAGGAGCAGTAGTGCAGCACTTATTCCTCTACAAGGTCTCTGGAAGCTGAGACAGTTCATGGACCTGCAGTTGATGGAAAGCACCCTGAATCCTAATGCTAAATGTAGGATGTAAACAGATTGTTTTTCCATTAAAAGGCTGTTCAGGACCCTGACTGTCCTCCCAGCCCCAGACAGGCATGGATCCACCTCAGCATGCATACATGAAATTCTCTGTATTTGGGTTAGAAAGCTTTACAGAAAAGTTGTACTCCTGCTGCCTGAGCTATGGAGTTCTGGCTTCAAACACAGACCTCTCATCTGGTCAAATAATCCAACATCTTTCACAAGCCTTACATTTACTTTTGGGAAATGGGAGCAAAAGGAAAGAAACACATACCATTCACAGTATCAGGTCACATTCCTTTTTGGGGTGGCCTATTTACCCACTATGACCTCCTCAAAGGTAAGGTTTTTGTATTGCTTTCTGAAATGTTCACTGTCTCAGTACTGTAGTCACAAAAATTAATTGCACTGAAAGAAAAAAATAATATATTCCCAGATTAAATATTTTTAGCATAAGGATCAGTTTTCAAAAATGAAATAGTACTGAGACAATAGAAGCTCATTGAATCTGTTGCCCTAAATGAAATAAAAACAGGCAAATCTTGTCTAAACCCAAGCTTCTAAGATGCCACAAGTGGTATTTTTCAAGTTAGTGAAGTCTTAAAAGCCCATACTTTTTGATCTTTTCTATTTTCACTGTTTTCATCCTAGAAAATTTGTAAAATATTATAAAGCTTCATCTTTGGTGTCTTAATACCAGGGCAGAAATCAGACTTGGTAACCAAATGCCACAGAGTACAGCAGGGGGCAAAAATACAGACCTTTGAACAATTAATGGGGGACAGTCCTTTGGTTACTCTAAACCATGATGGGTTGGATTTGGCTTTTGGTGGAGGAAGTTTCTGCCCTGCTATCTGCTGGACTGGGGCAGGCTGACCACCCCAGACCCTACAGCTGGTACTGGCTACACCTAAAGGCAGCATGGTGAGCCCAGTGTACCCTGGCCTGACCCAAAAGAGCAGCCTATTACATTCTCATGTATCTTACTGCCATAACTTAACACAAATTTACCTCACAAAGCTGCAAACACTTGGAAAAAATATTGCAGCACACAGGCAGAAAATTTTTGCTTCATCTTATGACTTGCAACATCTTGTTTTTGCTAACTTTTGCTAATTCAGATCAAGTTTCAGCTGAGCATGTCCCATTAGCAGGACTAACTCAAAGCATATTTATGGCCAGGGTCCTAAGGGGGCTTAGGAAACCTGGAGTGTTGTCTGTGTTCTGGCACAGGCTTTCATGTGAAGTTACTTAACTTTCTGTGGATCTTGTTTTCTACAGGGTCTCAGTTTCCCATTATACAATGACACTTTCCTCCCACACAAATTATTACAAACAAATAAGGATTCATGATGCTGCAAAGAGGAGGGTGCCATACCTGAGCCTTGCTTGCCAGGGTGTGGTTAGCAGGACAAGGTGTCTCAAAAATCTGGTGGAAGGAACCTCTGGAGGGCATCTAGGCCAAACAGAGGCTCCACAACCTCACTGGGAGATGTGCTGCAGAGATGTGGTACCTTTCTAAATCCAAGCATTTCTCTTCATGCTCAATCTCAGCATCTTAAACTGCAGTTTATGGCTGCTGTGGCTTGCTTTACCCTCTGGTGTTACTGAGAAGGTTTGGATTTGATGGTCTTTGCAGCTCCCTCTCAGCTGGAGTTGAGACTGCTGTTAGCCCTGCCCTTGGTATCCACTTCAGCACAGTGAACAAGTTCAGCTCTTTCCCACACTTCCCACATGTCCAGAGCCCCTCACTGACCTCACTGCATCCTGCTGAGCCCTCTCAGCTAAGTCTGGTTAACCTGGCTTACAGGGGGCAAAACTTGTATTTCCCAGCGGTGCATCACCAGGACCAGGAAGGGCAGGGTAAAGTGTCCATCAATGTGTCTCCCTCCACATAACACAGCTGCTCTCCCACCTTGTTTGCAGAGAACCCCACGCTGTTGGCTCATATTGAACTTGGCATCTGCTGTCATTCCCAGGTAGTTTCCAGCAGCCCTGCTGCTCAGCCAGCAAGTTCCTGCTCTGTACCCGTGTCCCTGGCATGGAGATGGGAACTTACTCCTGTTGGACACAGTGAGGTTTCTGCTGGAATGATCTTCAAGTTTCCCAAGTTCTTCTGCACTAAAGCTCTGCCATTAACTGTGTCAGCAATGCCTCTGCCCACTCCAGGTCAGTATTGTGGCACACTTGCTGAGAGGACCTGCTGTGCCATGGTCCAGGTCGTGGATGAAGGCACTGAAGGATTCTGCCCTATTATTGACCAGCAAATGGCTCTACTTTTTCAATGTCCTGATCAAGTCACTGGTTGCTACCCCTTGAGCTTGGCTCTTGAGGTGTTTTCAGCCCAGCAAGTTGTTCATTCACCCAACCTTTGTGTCTTCATCTACCAAACTAGAATGCTGAGGGACATGGTGCCAAAAGCATCTATAAATCAAAGTGTACTACATCTTGTTACTCCTCTATTGTCTACATACAGTTATTTCATATGGCAGACAGTCACATTGGTCCTACATGAAAATCCATGCTGTTCCTGATGCTCTTCTTCTCTCATAAGCATGGAAATAGACTCCAAGAGGATATGTTCCAAAAAGCTTCTAGCACCTGAGGTGAGCCTGACTGGCTTATGGCTCTCCCCAGATATCCTCCTTGCCTTTCTTAAAGGTGAGCATAATATGAACCTTTTTCCAGTTCTCTGTGGCCTCTCTTTATCACCACAGGTGTCAGGAGTCCCACAGGGGCATCAGCCAGGTCTTTCAGCTGTCTTGAATGAATCCTCTCTAGACCCATGGATTTGGACACCTTTGTGATGATCCTGCCTTCCATCTGAGGGATGAAGCCAAGAATAAGTTGCTATGAACAATAGGCATTCATACAAGCTTAATTTTTTTTTTTCTTTCTAGTTATTCAGGCCTTGATCTGAAAGCGCTTTGGGCTGGTTTATATGCTTATAATACTGAGTTTCAGACTAAGAAAAGAGAGTCCATCTGAAATAAAATTTTCCTACTGATGAAAATCTGAAATTATTCCAACTATTTTAATCTCATTAGGATCACTCCAGATTAAGACAAAATAAAACAAAACAAAATAAAACCAAACCAAACAAAAAAATACTCAAACAGAATAAACCGCAAGAAGAATACCAGACCCTTTGTCATGATTTGTGAAAAAAAAATAACCATGACATAATGTAGAAAAGCAATGAATTATGAGCCAAGTGGAAATTTTTTCATCATTGTTGGAACAAAAGTAATTGGGTTACAAAAGTTGTCTGTGCTGTGTGCCATGCTCTCTTTTCCTGGCAATAAACCAAATTACCTCCTCCGTACCCCCAGCACCTGGCTGCCCTTCCTTCCAGCCTGCTCAACACCTTTAGCCCTGTGATCCCATGCTCTGCATGTTCCATCACATCTCAGCCCCTCTCACCTCTTAGATCCATCTTTATATTTACAGTGCATAGAACGTACATCTCCATTTTGTTAGCTGGTGAAGAAGAGACAGATGTCATGGGTAGTGTGTGCATCTTAGTGACAGGACTGGACTGACTGGCCTTGCAGCCTCAGCCTCCTCACTGATGGCATAAATCTCCTCTCCTTTTCCTCTTTGAGATATTTATAGAGTTGGTCTTCTGTACCCAACTAGTGATATGTGCAAAACTCACAAGATTTTGAGACCTCTGAGATGTGTAAGCACCTAGAAAATTTAGTTTAAACTGGTCAGCAAGTTAAAGAAGGTGCCAAGAAAGTGGAACAACCGATAGATTGACAGTATAAACTTTCCTTAGTAAAATGGAATAAAATTGAAAGTTTGTAATTTCAGCAATGTTGGTTATGATTTCAAGTTAATTATGTCTGTCTAAACATTCTTACCTCATGTATTTTAACAACTATAGCTATTAAAATCTATTCTTTAAGGAATTCACAGCAAATCAAATGCAGAATGCTAGAGCAGTGAAAAAGGAAATTACGGAATCATCATAATGCTTTGTTTACAGTGCTGAAATCCCAGCCATTATTATTTTATTTAAGCCAACTTCTCTGAAACATTTTGCCCAAAAGTTCCAATCAGTCATGAACTCATCCAACCTGTCATTGTCTGTTGGATGTGCTGCCCATCCTGTCATAAGGAAAATAACATGGAAGACCTGAACTTTCCATCTACCTAGCAGTCCTCACCAAGCATGTTTTCCTGGTTACGCTGCAGATATTTTGACATCCTTCTGGCCAAACGTGTCTCATTATTTGACAAAAGCACAGCTGACACATGATGGAGAATCTGTGTGTCACACTTGCCACATTATGGGTTGTTCTGGGAGAAAAGGAGCTGGGGATTTTAGCATCTCTGGAGATGCTGCAGCTCGGTGAGCTGGCAGCCTCCCAGCACAGGGGGGTGCACAGATGCCAGGATGTGGCAGAGGGGACTGAAATGGGAGTCAACCAGGACGCTGCTATTCCAGGTGTAGGAAATTTGACTCATCCAAAACCATGCCCATGGCAGCAGGAGCTGAAAGCAGGCATTGTCCTGCAGGGTGCTGAGGTGATGGTGTCCTCAAACACAGGGCAAATCCAGACATGGCAACACTGGTCACTGAGACCTGGATCAGATTTTCAAGTCACTGTGATCTTCAAACAGGGGAATTCAAACAACAGCCAAATTGGCTAGAAACAGGCCACAGATTGTCAAAACCTGTAATGTCTTCCCCAGATGCATTATTCCTTTGAGGTGGCTGAAAAATACAGCCTCACTAAGCAAGAAGAGCCATGGCTGACCCTGCTGGGCAGATCTCAGCAGCAGGAAAGGTCAGGGATCTCCCAAAGTGGGGGTGCTCCCAGAAGTGGTGCCAGCTGCCCATACTGCCTGGCTTGGGCTGACCTATGTGACAAAGAGATCCCACCCACTCCCCTGGGCATGCACAGACTCCGTCCCCAGAGCTGCCACTGCTGAGACACAAGCACAGAGGTTCCATGGGTTCTGTAGTGCCTGTCCAAATAATGAATAAAGAATATATGTCTATACATACATTATTTTACATACCTATTAATGAAGATTATATATATCTACTTAATTTGATGAAAAAAAGAAAGAAAGAAACATGATATTTTGAAGCCTCAGATAAAAAATATGTACGGCCCATAATTTATCTCACCCATATACTTGGTCACTTGCCCTAAAACCAATGGCATGAATGTGGAGTCAAAGCTTCCAAACATGAATTTGCATTACCAAAACAATGTATGTGGGAATAGTTTTATGCAGATGCTGAATGAGCAGGAGTGTGGCCCTTCAGTCTACCAAGAGCTCAAACTGTTAAGTCCATGAAACACCCAAATTACTTCTGCAGGAATTCACAGAAGCAAGAAGGCAAAACAAAGCCACAAATTGCCAGAGCTGAAGGGCCTGGAACAATAATAAGGACATGGATAGTCACACATCCAAGAATCAGATAAAGATCTATGATTTAAAAGGGTGTTATAGGATAAAACAGAAAAACCCCATGCCCCAACTTCATCCATAGCCTCTACACCCACTTCAGGACAGGTGATGATTTTTATCCTGTCCTTTGGCAGAAATAGTCACTGAACTGGCTGCCACAGCTTTGGGAAACAAAAAGGCACAGTCTAAGCAATAGCAGAGAAATTGCAGCTCTTAGAAATTTCTGAATACATTATGGTATTTCCTGTGTATTATGATATTTCAGAGCAAGCTCTGAAAATCTTAAGTTTTTTTTTAAGAAGAGAGTGGCAGATCTTGAATGGCTAAAGGGTTATTCTGCTGCAGAAATCGCAACAGGGAAGGAGTGGGTGGATCTCAGTCTTAGAAAGAAGGATGCAAGAGCTGGGGGATCTCCACAGAGCAAAGTTTCCTCACAATCTCACCAGATCCCCAAGAGAAGGATGGAGTTGGAATCCTTTCCAGTAAGGTTCACAGTGGAAATTGCACATCTATGCTCTAGGTGTATGGTTTCAAATAATGCAGAAAACTGGATTTGAGGACTGCCATTTGATCTGATATTTTAATGCCTGTGTTTTGAGACACTGAAAAACAGAGTAAAGACAGAGCATTCAAAAGTAAACAGCACTGCCAGGAACACATGTCATTGTATATATTTCTAATGTTCTCACTGAACTGAAGATTGCTTAACTTCTTATTCTTTAATGAGATTCATATAACTGGAAGATTATTGCAAACTATAAGGGCTGTGCCACATGGCAGGGGTAATTCTGTTCTTGGCACTCTTTACTCAGCTTTTGCTCATGTTATTGCTATTCAGCAGTTGTGTTTCAGGCTGTCTCAGCTCCACTGCAGCCAGATGTCTCTGATGATAGTGGAATAACATCTAATTGTAGCTAGGTAATGTCTATCCTAGCCATCAGCTTTTCAAAACACATCATCTCTCCACTGGAAATCTTACAGGAAGGAAAGGAAATCTCCTCCAGCCACTGAGATTTGTGTGGCCCAGATTTGTGCAGCCCTAAGCAGCTGTGGAGAGCATCTGTGGGAGCTGGGTGCCCAATCATGCTGTTGTTGCTCCACTGCCCAGCAGCACTGTCTCACCAGCTGGGCACTGAGTGTGCTCAGGGCCATGTGGCAGGGGAGTGACCCTGGGGCTCCCTGCTCTGGGCTGGGAGCCTGGGAGCCCCCAGGACACTGGGGAACCTGCAGCACAGCTCCAAGCCTCTGCCCTGCTTGGTGAGCACGAACCCAAACAGCCAGGCCAGGCAGGACTGCTGGGTCACCTGGCACCAAGGATCCCAAAACCAGGGAGGGAGCAGGGCTGCCCTGCTGGTCCTGCCTGGACCCTGGGCTGCCTGCTGAGGAGCAGTGTCTGGGACAGCCTCGGGTGGGAGCAGAGCTGGAGCTGCTTCTGCAGCCAGCTGGGGCAATGCTGGTCAGGGTCTGCAAAGAAGTGCAAGGAACGAGAAAGGTGAAAAAGAAGACTGGGCTGACACTCCTTTGGGAGCAACAAAGCAGATAAGCAGGCAGCTGTGGGGTAAAAGGTACAACATTTACCCCTGGAGGTGGAGGCAGAGCTGCCATGAAGCACATACAGCAAAGGGCAGGTGACAGCAAAGGGCATCAGCCTTACCTTTGCATTCCCTGAAAGAGTTCCTCTGTAACAGTGTGACACTTGCAGGACCTGTTAATGCCAGACAAAACTGTGTCTCTGTTTAGAGTTTCCTGGTAACTTTTCTTATCCTACTGTTCAAGGTCTCATGAAGCTTTTTTTTATTACAGAAGGAAATCTGTCTTTCACAAATGCAAATTCCTGAGCTGACTTATGCAGTCACACCTACTACACATGTGGTAACTCACCAGGCTCCAGTAATTGTGGGACAGGCTTAAAATCATGGGGTTCTTCTGGTTTAATTTTAAGATTCAGAAAACCTCTTCTTTAAGGTTTGTGGAGTCCCAAGGATGTACAGAAATGCAAGTCTGAAAAAAGGGTTCTGGTTTCTTGGGATGCAGCACAATGGTCTGACCACTAAGTACTACTGCCACTGCTCCAGACTATGATTCCTTTAACACCTTACAGATTGTTAGGATGTTTTTTCCTCTCATGGAAGAATAAAGATGAGTAATATAAGATATGTATTTATTATTGCAATTTAATTGGTGGTAATCTGCAAGGTACTCACAATGATATTCATATTCATATTCAAAATATTCATACTGAAAATAAAAAATACCTCATGTCAGGTGACCAAGACACTCTGTATTGAAGAAAACTCCTAAGGACATAGGAAAGACTATGGAAATGCTGAAACAATTAGGATTACTTTACAAACAGGAGCACTAAAATTGTTGATGAGTGTAATGGTTTGAAAAGCAAAACCAGTAAGAGACTCCAAGTCAGAAATACAATTTAATAGGAAAATAAAATAGAAAAATAAAGTACATGCAGTAGTACAAAAGAAAAACCACTAACAGAGTCAGAATACAACCTGACACCCCGCTAGTTAGGGTGGTGGTAGCAGTCCAGATGAAGTGGTCTTGTTGAAGCAGTGATTCTGTAGAAAGGTCTGGTAGTTCTTGTCCTCTAGAAACCAGTGGGTAAGGGCTGCTTTGGTGTTTCAAATCTCAGTTTTTATCTAGGTAGAAAAGGCTTGGCTCCTCCTCCTGGCTGGAACACCTCTTAATGGGATGATGTAATTTTATCAGTCATGTAGTGGGACTTAATGGCCCATTAGCAGAAGATATCTCCCTGGAGGAGGATGGGTCATGGGAAAGATAAAGAACACTGCCCCACCTGGTTTTTAACAGATGGCCCATTAGCAGAGGATATCTCCCACAGAGATGAGAGTCACTGCCCCACCTGGTTTCAGCAGATGGTGATAGAATACATACTTCTGGGCATATCCTTACATTGTAACCTAGGACAATGTGCTCCTTCAGATAGCCAAATGTCTTGATAGCCTGCTCACAGAGGTTTTATTTAAAGAAAGACTGTGTCACCACACCAGTGACAGACTGGTACAAACCTTTAGGAGGGGCAGGGCTGCGTGCTGTCCCTCTGGGCTCAGCTCTGTCCAGTCTGGGTGTGGGGTGTCTGCCTGCCTGTCTGTGGTAGCCCTGTTGTAACAAGCATGTTTCTTGTCCTAGATCTTTCCTCTCTCCATGTTATTCTCATTAACATGAGAAACAGAAAAGGGAAAATATCCTCAGTGCTGAGATCAGCACAGAGACACGAGGAGGGTGCAGGGGCCGTGGCACCCAGGTGATGAGTGAGAGTCCAAGGGTGGGAGGAAACAGCACCCCGGGCCACCAGAGCCCTTTTGCTCCCTGAGGTGCCAAACTGCAGTTTTGGTAAATTGCCAGGGAATGGGAGGCAACCATCAGAGAGAGGTGGACATGAGGCTCTGTGGGGCAGGACAGCTATGGGACACTGAGTGGCACAGCTCGAGGGCCAGCCCCAATGTGCATCCCAATGCCCAGGTATCCCATGGGATTGGAAGTATTTGCAGGGCTGGCTGGTGAAGCCCTGGGAGCCTGATGGCTGCTTGACCCAGCTCTCCCACTGCTGTCCAGCTGTGAACAGCAGCAATGCTCAGCTGGACAGAAACATCTCCTCCTCATCCTGCATACAGAGAATGCCTTGGACCCTTGAAAGGCTAATTACTTTACAGCCTCCTGCCATAAGCAGTTAAATGTTTGCTTTTCTGCTGTTTAAAGGAATAAGAATGTAAAACTGGATCTAGGAGACACACAGGAGGATGCTTGTTCCTGAGCAGGACTCTTATAAGACAAAACAAAACCAAGTGCAATTTGGATCTTGAAGATGGAGAAACTGAGGCACAGAACAGTTCAGTGACATTAAGTTAAGCTCCATCCAGCTTTGCTAAGCAAAGTCTGAGGTTTGAGGTATATTAAAAGCATGCCTAGCCTCTGAATCACAGGTCTGAGTCCTTTGCTAACAGAGATGCCCCTAGATGATTGCAGATACTTTTAAATGACAAATAGGAAAGAAACCATCATTCATTCTCATGGTTACTTACACATGATGCTCTTACAAAGAGCATCCCTGCTTCTTTCCTTTACATGGCTAACATCATCATGGATATCTTTGACTAGAATGGTGAGTTTAGATATATTAAAATCTAAGAGTCCAAAACTTTGGGTTGCAAGCCCAGCTTTGCAAATGGAAGACAGTTTGTCAGCTGGGAAGTTGCAGTAGGATTGTGGGCAAAACTGATTGTGAATTTCTAACTTCACATGAGCACTTCATGTAAAACAGAGAGAAAAAATTACTTAAGGCACCACATGGCAAAACCAACACAAATAAATGAACACCTCTTAAAAGATAGTATACTTTTGTTTATGAAAATATTAAACCATGTTTATATGACAGAATAATCAAACCAAAAGGGAACCTTAACACTTCCAAATTTGTATCTGTGATGCAGCTGGAGGGAGATAAAATTGCTCTTGAGTGACTGAATATGTTTCTTCTGTTTTCCTCCATTTCTTTCAAGCCTTAATTAGAGCCAGATGTTTCTTATTTCCTTTCTTTTTTGTTTTCAAGTGTGCTCAAAGTGTGGTGCCAGCAGTAAACACCATCTTTGACTTTTTTTTTACGTGTCAACTGCATCTGAGTCAGAGTCACAAACCAGTAAAATTCCAGCAAGGCAGTGCAAGCTTTCACTCCTCCTGTCATTCCCACTGAAAGGGGGAGATTGTCATTGCTGTTTCCTGTGGCATAAGAGTCATAAAAATCCCACCATGTGTCTGAGAACCCTGCCCCTGGCAAATACTGGAGGCAAGAGGCTGGAATGCTGTATGCCATGAACACAGCTGCCCCTCCCATGCTCTTCAGAGTGCTGGGAGTGATTTCTTGTTGCTTAATTGCTATTCAGCTGTATGGACCTGCAGCCTGTTTTCCATTTCTTCCTTCTCCTCCTCAGGGACACAGTGGCTGGTAGCCACAGCATGTAGGCAAAACCATTTCTGCTCCCATTTCATGCCTTTATTTTGGCCTTACATTGACATATTAGGTGCCATCTCTGGCAGAGTGTTTTGTCAGAAATGGCAGAAGTCTATAGGTGAGAGCTTCCTTTCTAAACCAAACTGCTAAGTAGTATTGTTGTAGTCTTTATAATTATGGTTTTCATCTACTTTTCTAAACATGTTTTCATTCTAAGAAGCGTACCAAATATAGAAATCCATGAGCTGCAAATTTACCTAGCAAAGAGATAGAAATTAATGTTCAAAAAAAGTCATCCGAGGACAAGTTATTCCTTATTTGACAAACATTAGGCTTTTTACTCCTACATATTTTGAGCAAGCATATATTGTACCTAGAATAGATTTTAAGGAAAAATTTTCTGGGAGTTTTCCAGTTGTCTTTCTCCCTTTTAACACATGTGCTCTTTGTTGCTCAGTCCTTGGGAGTCAGGCTCGCTCCCACTGCTGCACATGCTGAAGGGCTTTTTGGATAAAAAACTATTCTGTTTTCTTCCACCAACTTCTGTACCAGCAACTCCTACCCCAGCTGCTGGTGTTTGGAGGAACTGAAACATTTTGGGGGAGGGTATAAAGGTACATGATTGACTGAAATTTTTTAGTGTTGTAGTTTTAAGGATTGAGTGAACCTGGAGGATTCAAATTCTTTGCTGTCACATTTGCTCTTTGATCATGCTATGTTTAGTCACAAGGGGAAAAAGTATTTGTTTACAGAATATAGAACAAACATCACAGTTTCTAATGACAAGGTAGTTCTGACCTTTCTTCAATTAAAGTGCAGCTTGTTCAAATGTCTGGATGTGTTATCAGAGTAACCTGTTTATACCACCCTATCCAGTCCCATAAATGGTTATATTTTTTCCCTTGAAAACATGACAGGGATCTTACATGAATAAATCGATTTTATTTAAATAAAGTTACAGGTGTATTTTGTCTAGTAAAAACTACCATATAGTTTCTCAAAGGCACCAGTATTTAAAAATAATTTAAATTTTCTTGAGAGCAGCTTACTTTTTCTGAGTGGTGTTTGTAAACTTGTCAGACGTCCTTCCCCTTAATCAACTCAGGCAATATCTGCTGCTTATGAAATTATGAAGGCTGTACCTTTTTCATTGTAATAGGTGCCCTACTGTTCCTGGGCATCTCTTTTGAACACAGGAGAATGGGTCAGGTGCTCCATGCAGCAAAACCCCACTCTGAAATAGGGTGTTTCTTTCCTTTGTGGCACCATAAATTTGTCAGGCACAAACCCCCACTATGACACTCACTTTGCATGTACTGTAAGTATTAAAAATTAAATTCAAAAGACTATTCTTTCTTTGAGACTTCAGAATCTGCTTTTCCTTGCATTTCTCCAAGCTTGATAATGCAAGGCCACCTTTTCTAATGTGAGAAAAGAGTACTGCACAAAGCCTGCCCTACAGCTCTGTGTCACACACTGCATCAGCCTCCAGGCTGGGCTTCTTTGCTAGGTATGGTTGCACCAAGACCAGCAGATGTGTGTTGGGCTGACTCATCCAGTTCTGTGATCATTTACAGGAGATTCACAGCAGGAACACAGAGGGAGGTGCAGGTGATACCTCTCAGCAGGCCAAATCCTGCTCATATTTCCTCCAAAGAAAAGACCCAGCTCTACAGCCACTGCTGGATGTGGGTAAGGACAGAGCCAGAGTCCCCAGGCTCCTCCCCACAGGAGGAACAGTGTCAGGCAGCCACTCTCTGGTCAATGAGTTCAAGTACTGTCACTTTTTGCTTCTGTGAAAGCAGGGAATTTTTTTCTAAAAGAAATTTTGCTAAACACCTTCCCTGTGCACAGCTCATCCATGAGGTTCACCTCATCAGCTGATTTTGGCTTATTGTGACAGATTTTTGTGATAATCCCCAAGTTCTCTTTGATGCACAACCATCGTCTTCTCTGCCCAGCACTACAGAAATTTTGTAGCTCAACCATTGTAACAGGAAAAGGAATCTGCCCTTTTAAAATATCCCCACAATTTAGAGACAACAGTGATGTGGTGAAATTAAGGCAAAATGCTGCAACCAATAGGCAAATTCCTCAGGGAAACCATGGATCTTCCTTCTACAGAAAATCTGATTTTAATGGAACCACAATAATCAAACTCAAGTCTTAGATTTGCAGAGTGGAGTAAATACAATTATTTCAGAGTTTGTAGTAAGACCACTGTAAAGCTGAGACACAGAGTTACAAATATACCACACCAATACCTATCTTACAAGAATGTCCCAAGACAGGCTTTACTAAAGTTTGCCAAAATCCCCAAGAGCCTTCAGAAAAAGGCATTGAAAAAGGGCCAACAACTGCTAAGAAAAGCAGTGATCTTTGGCTAGCAATGTGCAATTTCCTCTTTGACGTTTGTAAATGTAGAAATGTATGTGAGCCAGCATTGCTTTCCAGAGAAGATTCATATGGATAACTCAACACCTGGTTACAGGTGTTACTTCACAATACTTGGCAAACATCTAAAATACATTTTAAAATTAACAACTGAAGTCTTCTAAGAAGACATACAAAAGCTCAGACAGTTTATTGTGCTTTTCATCCTTAGAAATCCCTTTAGTTTAGAGATAGAGCACCTTAATATTTTCAAGGTATTAAATCTATTTATCAAGAAAAGCAGTGATGAAGAAATTTGCATTGTTCCTGCCTGTGAGAAGCAAAGTAGTTTCTCATGATCTCCTTCAGAATAAACAATACCACTGATTTTGGAAAGGGACTGACAAAACTGACAGACTAAAATACAGCATTAACAGTATGTGCAGCTAAGAAAGATACTCCTTGAAAAAGGGGAGATAAAAGGTAGATCTTAAAAGTGAAGTAAATATTTATGTTGCATTGAAGGCAAAGTAGTTTTAGAAAAAGCTTGTAAGGATTTTTTGGGTCTTGGGATCCCTTTGAGGTACAAACTATTTTATTAGCTAGCTTTTTTAAGCAAATAGTTTGCTGCCATTGGCCATAAACACTGTGCTTTTAACTGGATCTGTTTGCATGGAGAAAATAAATGCAATTAAAAGTGGTGCTATTTTTTATTTCCCTCACAGGTATGGAGTTACTAGGGAGACAACACCTGCCCTCCCACAGCTCACTGTGCAGCACAGTGCAGGCTGCCTGCTGACTGAAGGGGTGATACAGGGAAAGGGGTGAAAAACCTTCTCATCCTGCCCACAGAGCAGAATTACCCACTCCTGAGCTCAGGTGGTGGGTCATGTGTCTGCTCTGAGCCCTGCAGAAAAACACCAAATTCCACCAAAGGAAAGGAATAACTTTGGAAAAGAAACTGGTTTTGCAGTTAGGTGCTGCCTGACTGGACACCTCTCAGCCTTTCTGGAAAAGAAATTGTTCCAGGCAGCAAAGAGAGGCAGAGTCACTTCAACTGCCTTGCAAAGTCAAAGGACAGCAAAGAGACAGGACTGTCTAGGCACAAGCATGAACAACTGCACTGGTTTTTGATCACCATGCACATCTTTGGTCCTCCTGCCAGGCTTGGTGGTGTCTCTGGGGGGGGTGAACACACTAAACAATCTTCAGTGAACCACTCAATGGGTTCACAGTGAGAAGTTCTTTCTGTTTAACATAAAGCCAGAGACATAAAGTTTTTACACAGGACAGCTGCAAGACTGCTGTTTACCAGGTCTGCACAGTTATTTATCCACAGGCACATGCAGGGCAACCAACACACACATTTAGACACCCTAATTATGGAAACTTTATGTCCAGCAGTGGCTGAAAGACATTTTTCTTAGCTTTTAATAAGGCAAACATACAGACTTCATTGTGCCACTTCATCCACGCTGAGTCTGTCCAATACGAGTCTGATTTTCAGTGAAGCATGTGATAAATAAGGTACTAGTGCAACCACCATGAATCAACATCAAACTTACCCTTCACAAAAAAAAAACCCAAAAAAAAAAAAACAAACAAACAAAAAAAAAAACCTGTGTAGATGTAGACATCATAGGGGATTGATATTTGCAAAGCAAGTCATAGTAAAGAATGAATAACACGGCAAAAAAATGTAGAGATGAGGTATCAATTAGCCTAATGGTTGGAGTGGGCAAACTGGTCAAACCATACTCATGCTAAATTTCTTCTTCTGACTCATGATCTCGTTCAGATGTTTTCAGTAAAACCATTTCCATGGGTTGGGACTGCTTAACCTTTGAGCAGACAGCCCTGGAAACAATAACAAAAAAGTTGTCAATAGTAACTCAAAGGCTCATCTGACCATTTTTAACATGGTAAAATAGGAATTTTGTCACAATTAGCACTGGGCAGCAAGGAAAAGGGTTAACTCTAGACATCAGGGGGTGAAAATGACCAGTGAAAAGGAAATCAGGTTTGATCACAGGAAATTTCTAGGAATTCTGTGTAATAATCTTCAAAGTGAAGTCATGAAGCCTGCTCAGTAACTTAAAACTAGCAGAGATGAGCAGTGGGAGATAAGAGTCTGCAGGTAAAAAGAATCTCCTACTTCTGACTTTATATGGACTTACAAATGTGGAAGACTATTGGAGCTCATTTTATGTGAGAAGTGTTATGTTATCAAAGATATAGTTATGGATGTGTTTTTCCCCTTTCTACTGAAGCAATGTCATGTGCTTTTCATTGATTACTAATAAGTGCTTTTATTTTACCTTGCAAGACAGTCAATTACTTCATAGAAAACTTCTCATTTGTCAGGAAACTTTTCTAAAATAAAGCCTCTACTAGACTAAACAGAAAAATCACCAAAGTTTTAGTGTTTCAAGTAACTTACCAGCTGACAATTGTGTAATTCACTGCAAGTATAAGAAAAGCAAAGGCATAATGCCAGCAATAGCACATGGTCAGGAACATCATGTTAGTGTGATCTGTCTGATTCCACTCTGGGCTCCCATTTGGAGGATAAAGCACAAAGCCAATCTGTAGTAAAATAAAAGAAATTTGGTGCATGTCATTTGATAAGCACCCTATGCTCATATATCATGTCTTACGGTACACATCACAAGGCAGACATTTAATTTCCTTATGGTGTTGCTTATTTCTGTGTTTACTATTAAAAATATTTATTTAGTCAATCTCAGGTGTGATGGATCACTTTAAACAGCTCTGTGCAGAAATGCCTTCGAAGATTAAGTGCCAGTCCCAGAGACCCACTGCTCTTGCCCAGAAAATTAAGGAGCCTGCCCAACAGCCCAGCCCTGCAACAATCACAATTATGCACTGCAAGGAGAGGAGCTGGTGCTCAGCCCTGTGTGCTCTGATCTGAAATCACCTCATAGATCAGAAAACCTGCCTGGCCATTTGCACTGGCTCTCTTCTTCCCAGCAGTGTCTGGAATGTGTTACATGGCTGGGAAGATGAACAATCAATGAACAAATAAAGGGGAGCCACAAGTCTATTTCTTCTGGGCCTCCAAGGGAAAGGTCAGAAACAGCATAAAAATGGAGCTTCCTCATGCAAGACTGTAAGTTCATGTGAAATATGTAGCTGATTTGTTTATTCAGAGCTGGGAAAGATCAAATGCCTATTTGTGCAAAAAGTGGGAAAACAGTTAATCCTGTGGCTATGCAGGGTTTGCATGACAAACACCAACCTTCTGTACTGCTTAATTCTCTTCAAAGTCATCACTCAGCAATTTAGCTGAGAATTTAGAAATTGGGAAGAAGAGAGGAAGAAGGAAGGGAGTGCATTTTGCATTTCCATGGAGAGAATTTGGTGAATGAGGGTGTTGATGATGAAAGAAAGTCCCTTTACCTTTTACAGATTTCCTGTGCTGCAGCCAGTGTGTGGTTTTCAGTCACACAGATGGTTGAAGTCTGATGTGGGTGTGAAAAAAGCCACTTAAATTTCTTCTATTTTTAGTACTTTAATTTTGAAACAAAACCCACATTGTCTCTAGAGCTAAAGGAATTATCTTTCTAAAATTAGACTAGGCAAAAAACAATGAATAGATGGTTGCATCTATTCCTCCTATGTAAAGCTTCTTAAATCACCAGCTGAAAGTTTGCAAACAAGAAAATAAAACAGCAAGTGTTGCAGGACCACATTCTTGAGTTCACTTATAGAAAAATACAGCCAGTTCTGAGGTCTGTCTTCATGCCAGAGCAAGTATTTGAATATTTGATTTGGTGCTGAGTGTCCAGTTCTCCTAAGAAACAGCAAACATTTTTATTCATCAAGTCTGGCCAGCACAGAAAAAAGGGAAGCCAGTCTAGACATGCCGGAAAGAAAAATCATTGGAGCGACCTCAATTCTCCACTATAGGATGAAACACACATCAACACTAGTGGTTCTATTTCTGTTACAAACTCCAGCTACTCCTTAAATCTCTCTCTCCTGGCAGCAGAGAAAGAGCCACTTTCAAATATCTGTTATTGGATAAACACACAAGTGAGGGCACAGAAGCTACATTTTGAAGAGTCCTTTCAGGAGCCACATCCCTGAAACATCAAAGTTTTGGCTGGTTTTTTTTCTGTTCAGCTCCCAGAGCGCTAGAAGAGCAGGAGGCTTTACATCACCCAGTCTCTTAATGAGAATCTGTAGATTAAGTACCTTTTGAACTTGGCAATGTTAATGAGGCCTTTGCCTCACCTGTCCAGCACTACACTGGGCATCTACTCACTGCTCCAGCAGCTGACAGTGGAGTCTCACTTTTTAAAGAATAGGATATATTTCCACACCTTAAAATCACTGCCATTTGTTGGCAAATTTGGAACAGGATGTTCCAAATTTACAGGGATCAGAGAGCTCAGTAACATAGAGAGCTCAAGAAAAACATTTCAGCTTCTTTATTGATTCAAATAAAAGGCACTGGAAGTAAAATGGCTGCAGCTTGTTCTGTAAATGGATATGAGAAATACTTTTATCTCTTAAAGGGACTTTTTTTCTGTATCTCTTTTAAAGAACTTATTTTCTGTAAGTCTTTTGAGGTCTATGTTTAAAAGGCATATACATAACCAATGAAAAATCTGCAAAGGGTTAAAATTGCTAATTTTGGTGAGGAAGAAATTACAAAGACAGAAAAGTCACCTACTTGCCAGAACCAGCTGCCTTGTAATATGCAGAGGCTTGTACGGAGCATCTCTAGCACAATATTGCCACGGAAAAAAACTTCCAAAAATATGCAGGCAGCTGCTCCAAAGATAGCAAATAGCAGTAACTGATGAACATGAACATCCAGCATGGCTCTCCCATGAAGATGGTAGCAGAAGAGAAAACCTGGAATAAATTGTGATCAGTTTAAGATCATTTCTTCCCTTGCAATTTCCCTTCATCTGCTTTTAGAAAACAGTGGAACATTTCTGGCATTTCTCCTTATGCCAGTATCACCATCACTCAGGCTGGCTTTAGCTAACTAGCTGTATGCCATGTCAGTACCTACATCAAATACATGCCTGAGCTACTGAGCACTTACCCAAAACAGGCTTTTGCTGCTATTTTCATAACATTCCTGTTGCTGTCTGAGCCAGGTAGGAAAGCTAAGATACACCTCAACAATGTGGGATCATGACCTGGGCAGTGTAACGAGAGCCAAGACTGGTCCTTTTGTGACCTCTTTGAAGTGTTTCAGGGAGTGAAACACCCAGATCCCAGAGGGCCATTCTGTAAGTCTGATTTGAGATTCCCAGACCAGTGCCCAACACCCATCCCCAGGATTCATGCACATCCCTGCAGGGAGAGGTACACTGACCTTCAATAAAGACTGCCAAGGAAAGCATCATCCTGTCCATGGCCACTGGCAGTGTGTTGGTCCCATGTGCCACGATGTCCACCAGCCCTGAGATGCCATAGAAGAGGTACATGGTGGCATGCTGCCAGTTCATCAGGTGATCCCAGTGCTGCTCCTCGTAGTTGTACAGCTTCAGATGAGGCCCATCAGGAACAAACTGCTCAGCCACCATCCCTGTGCATGAAACAAGGAGAAAAACCATTTGTTCTGATGCTTAAGGTATAAACTGATGACAAGTCTTTACATAAACAATAGAGGCAGCAATATATCCCCCATGCAGCACAATGCCAGTAAGTTTGAGGTTTTAGCATCACATAAACTGGAGAGTCAGAGGAAATCATTCTTCACCTGCACTCCTGGTGGAACTATTTGTGTCTTGCAGTTTCCAGCAGTGGAAATGAAAACAGCTATTCTATGCTGCTTTTTCTTCTTTTAAACAATTGCTATTGTAGTAGTCTGACCAAATTTTTCAGCTGCCTTTTCCAACATGAAACATAACACACATTAAAGTCTCCAAAAGAAAGATTTACCATTTCAGTGCCCTGCCACGTGCAGGATTACGGAGTTCAGACTCATAATTCAAATGGGATTTTTCCTCTAAAGCCATAAAAGGAAACCTCTCCACAGTGCAGGGTTATTAAAAGTCCCATGGGAATGTACACAGAGTTTCCACTCACTCCCTTACCTTGGCCCCTCAGTGTCTTGCTAACTAGCTGAGGTACTCCAGCAAGGGAAAACTGCTTTAAAATGCTTTATATGATCAGTGAAGTTTGGGGAGGGTTTAAAAATTGTTCTGCTTTTAAAACATCAAAGCTGATTATATTGTTTATAAGGCATAGGCCAGCATCCTTCTCTATAAGTAGATATGCTGTAGAACAAATGCAGTGTTGTTCCACCTTTATTTCCAGTTTTTCTAACATGGAAACAGAAGGTTTTACTCCTGATGCCTTTACTGTCTGTCTTAGCCAAGAGTTTTTTTCCATACCTTTGATTGGAATTAGAATTTCCATGTGTTAAAATAATAGCTTGTGGTTTCAAAATGAAAAAAAAACCCAGTAGATTAATGTTTTAGATGCCAAACTACCTTTAGACACAGACTGGGAGATTTGTAGGAAAGATGTCCATAGTCACACCTCAAAACGAATTCTATTATTCAGATTTTTATCATTTTTAAATGATAAAACTGTAGACACAACATCCCTTCAGAGCTGATGGATCTTAGCAGAGAAGATGGAAAAGCAAGAACAGGACTTTGTGACAGCCTGCACTTTGATTAGAAATGAGGCAACTCTGGGCATCTAAAGAAGAGCAGACAAATAGAATCTAGAAGTGCATAAGTGCTTAAAATTTAGATATTTTTCAACTTTTCTGAGGTCCTCAGATCCCTTTTTGTTTAGTTTACTATCCTCTAAAGCTAAGTCCCTACCATACAGCCTGCCAGCTACGTAGGCATACAGCCTATTTAGCTACAAGAGCTAAACACTTCCAGCCAGCTACACAGCTCTCAAAACCATCCCAGTGGGTTTGAGCCCAGGCCTGGACACAACAGAAGGACAAACAGCTCCCCCACACCCCATCACAACAGTCCTGCAGCAATAAGATCTGGAGTTCAGTCTTTTTGTGTGAATATTTTCACTTTTGACTGAGATTAATCAAAAAACCATCTGCATCACTTACATACTTTGTCAATAAATCAGTGAGGCTTCCAACATCTAAGATGGTTAAATTAAAAATAGAAAATGAATTCAAAATAAAAAAGCAACACCTTCACAGTCTGGTGCTCCCAGTGTGCACATGAGAGCCCCTTGCCTAAATATCTTATCTCCCTCCCTGAACAGTGAACAGTACACGAACACTGAGATGTGTCAGGAGTGGTCAGCTGGTCAAGAGACTTCACAGAAGCTCCAGAAGAGCACCATGGATGGAAGCCATGTTATGGCCACAGCTGTGTAATCAACAGCAGTATCCCTGCCACTTCTCAGTGTTTTAAGGCAAAACAGCAGAACACAGGGAAATCCATTTTATCAGAGAGCAAAATTTAAAGCAAGAGGTGTTACAAGATACAGCCTGCCCTTAGTCCACCTCACTTACCAATGAGGGCAAAGACAGCTTTGATGATGCCCTCAACAAACTCCAGGCGCTGGAATCCTGCCCTGGAACCAAGGTAGCAAGCATTCTTGTTCTTTCGACAGGCATACTTCAGTGGATACTTCACTGACCACCAAAGGCCAAAGAGAAGAAAAAAGCTTCCAGGGAGGGCATGCCCTTTGAAATTGCCCATGGTTTTCTGCTAGGCAATACCTGAAGGAGAAACAAACAGAGACCAATTATGGGAATATTGTGGGAGAATTCTGTGAGTTATAATTTTAAAGTGTCTCCTTGCATAGATCAAATGGGTGTCACTGAATTGAGTACTCACAGTTAATTTAAAAATAAATTCAGGTACTTATCTTCTGTCTTGCTGTAGGAGTTGTGCTAGCAAAAGAGAGAATCTGAATATTCATTGTTTGGTGCTTTCACCTTTAGAGAGGGTTTTATATTTTTTTCCTTCATGAAAGGAAGCCAAGACAATACCTGACTGAAGATGCATACCCATCAGATGGTAAATATTCACTAGTAAATTGTATTTTTTATTTCAATCCAGATGCCTTGTTATGATTTACAAACATCAAGTCATTCTCATTTGATGGGTGAGTTATGCACCCACAACCAGATATATATTATCAAGTCCATCAAGTGCACTCTGTGACAAGGTTATTAGTTGGTCAGGATTATATAGTCATTTAAAAGCAGTGCCATTCATAATCCTTGTAATTATGGTCATCATCCCAACATTTAGGATAGTTGGCTTTGAGCCAGCAGCTTCTTCATTAAAATGATAGTTCTAACATTGAATTGCAATTTTTCTTTAAGATATTATAAATTGAGTTGTAGTGCCTCATGCCCCAAAGGCTTACTGAGTCTCTGCACAGGCAGCAATCAAGAATAACCACTTTAGAAGGACTGGCAGTCTGTGCTTTCTGTTGTTATTGTTGCTGACTTAAAATTGCCACACTGCACTAGAGCCATCTGGCTATGAATGGAGCATGGAGGTTCTGGTATATTTTTCTTTTTCATGAGTATTTCCTATGGTCAGCTCTGTGTAAGGAGTTTTAAACTGTGGCTTCTGGGCCATGGAGTACTTGCAGCTGGTTCACGTAAGGCTCTCTAGTCACGTAGCGTGAGCCCTCTCCTATTTCTGGAGGCTAAACTCCACTGAAAGCATTCTTTTTAATTTTTTTTTTTTTAAGAAGAGAAACTTTTCCACATCCACAGGTCCTGGAGTTCTCCTAAAACCATCCCAACTGCACAAGAATAGGTGGCCTCTGTAGCCACAAAGGAGAAGAAAAGAAAATACATGCATAGCATGAGTCTGGTCTGAATTAAACAGGATGCTGAAGAGGGTCCTGCAGCCCCTGCCTGTTCCCTCCTTCTCACCTCTCACTGGTGAGGTTTGGGGAGCTCAGCCCCGTAGGACCCAGCCCCTCCTATCTCAGCCAAAAGGTTTTTTCTTCATTTTGGGACATCTTTAGTTCAAAGAGTCTGACCTGCCTGCACATCCCTGCCAGTACTCACTGCACCACTGTTTGTCTCAATAAAGGGCAGCTTTAGACAGTCGTCTTTGCTTTAAACTTTGCTTTAACCCTTAGAATACTTCTTTTGCTTTTCAAACCTTAATTTCTGAGATTTTAAAACATGCTGGCCTGGAAAGCATTACTTTTTTTTCAGGACTTTTCCTTTCTCTTATTGAAAGGAAGAGGGGAGGAGAGGGGAGTGGCTTTTCCTCACCATGTCTGACCTCACTGAGCACTGTTCATTGGAAAGACTTTATTCATTATTCATCATTATTCACCACAGATATAAGGCAGTTCAAAAGGAACAATTTACCCTGCACTGCACATCAAAGCAAAACAATGGATTAGAAAGGTAAAGGAAACCTCTGCATAACCTTCCCTTAGGAGAGTACAGCTGCAATAGGAGCAAAATTAAGAATTGTGTTGATGTCATTTGTAGTGCACAGTATACAAAACTTCAAAAGTAATTATTAATCTGTAAATTCACACCTGGGTTATCTAGATCTTTAAACACTGGAGGATTTTTCTGCACTAAATCTGGGCAAGCTATTGAGAAACTTTGTTTTAAACTATTTTTTGCCTTTCAAAACAAGCAAAAAGAAGAAAAGGCTGATACAGCAGCTGATGTTCCACATCCAATATAAACAAAATAGAACCAGAAAAATCACTTTTTTGCTGAAAGAAATACAATCACATATTATTAACTTTAGAGAGTGTAAACTTCAGATTGAGTTCATCCAAAGGTGTTAGGGATTCTTTGTAGGATTTCTCTAGAAAGACACACATCAGTTCTGCTGGCCAGCTATTGTGGCAGACCTTTGGAATGCTGCATCTCAACACAGTTGGTTTCAGAGAGGAGTTATACAACTTGCCCTTTAAAGTTTTAGTGAACTTGAAAACATAATGACAGAGCTTGCCTTAAAATGATTAATTATGATTTAAATGATTAATCATGAGTTTTCTTTTTTCAGGCCTGAGAACTCCTTTTGGTGAGTCTAGAAGCCACCTGCCAACACCCACAGTTTTGATGTGACTGAGAAGTTTTGTCTGCAAATAAACTGGGGGATATTGCACTATTTGGGGCCTTAGTATGAAACTGAGGATATGGTGAGGCTAAGCAGAAACTCCTCAGTAGGAAAGTCACTGTGGGGTCAGGAGATGGATCTGGGAGATGGAAGGCAGGGGTGTAATGGGAGGTGAAAGGAGAGGAGAACAGTAAGTCAGGCAGCTGCCCTTCCATGTGGCACTTTGGCATCCCCTGGTGCAGCCTGGGACAAAACATCTCCTGCCAAATCTTTTGCACAGCTTGAGAGCCAGACAAATCTGCTGTTTTGGTACAGCAATTGCTATTCACTGGATAAAGATGGCATCACAAGTTATAGCAATACTTGACAAATTTGAGGGCTTATTTTTATAGAACCTTACCAGTCTATATCTGCAATGTTGGACTGATGTTGCAAGATGTGCAAATCCAAGATCTTTTTTAACCTCAGTGATTTCAGGGCCAAGGGTGTTGTCAGAGCCGCAGCTGTGTTCTCAGCAGCAAACAATCCTTGCTGCCCACAACCCACCCTAGAGTTCATCATCTTAGATTGGATATCAGGAGAAATTTCTTCACTGAAAGAATTGTCAAGCCACTGCCCAGGGATGTGGTGGGATCATCGTTCCTGGAGGTAATTAAAAGATATGGAGATGTGACTCCTGGGACGTTGTTTAGTGAAGGACTTGGCAGTGCTGTGTTAACAGTTGGACTCAATAATCTGAGAGGTCTTTTCCTACCTGAACAGTTCTGTGATTCTATGGTCTTCCAGAGTTGTAAGCGGAGCTGTCCCACAGATGGGGGCCATGGCCCCAAGGCCACCCAGTCCCACCAGGTGCCACATGCATTCCTTTAGCTGGTGACCTGCTTTACAACTTCAGCTCTGTCCAAATCCTTCTCCTAACCCTGCCAGGCAAAGCCAGTGGCTCTGATGCCTACAAAAGGCACACAGACAGCTGGCATCACAGAATCACAAGGTTGGAAGAGACCTTCAAGATCACTGAGTCCAACCCTAACATCCAAGTGCCCTAACACCTCAACTAGACCATGGCACCAAGTGCTACATCCAATCTTTTTTTAAACACATCCAGGGATGATGGCTCCACCACCTCCCAGGCAGACAATTCCAGTGCTTTATCACTCTTTCTGTAAAAAATGTTTTTCCTAGTATCCAACCTATATTTCCCTTGGCACAACTTAAGACTGTGTCCTCGTTCTATCAGTTGCCCCCCTGGCTACAGCCACCTTTCAGGGAGTTATAAAGAGTGATGAGGTCACCCCTGAGTCTCCTTTTCTCCAGGCTGAGCAACCCCAGCTCCCTCATTCATTCCTCACAGGGTTTGTGTTCCAAGCCCCTCACCAGCCTTGTTGCCTCCTCTGGATGCACTCAGGTGTCTCAAGGTCCTTCCTAAACTGAGGGGACAGAACTGGACACAGCTCTCAAGGTGTGGCCTCACCCTGAGTAGAGGGGAGGAATGACCTCCCTGCTCCTGCTGGCCACACTATTCCTGATACAGGCCAGGGGCCATTGGCCTTCTTGGCCACCTGGGCACACTGCTGGCTCATGTTCAGTCAGCTGTCACCCAGTACCCCCAGGTCCCTTTCTGCCTGGGCACTGTCCAGCCACACCATCCCCAGCCTGCAGGGGGTTATTGTGGCCAAAATGCAGGACTTGACACTTGGACTTGTTAAACTTCATCTTGTTGGACTCTGCTCATCCATCCAACTGGTCCAGGTCTCTCTGCACAACCCTCCTCCCTTCCAACAAATAAACACATGCTCCCAGCTTAGTGTCATCTGCAAATTTACTAATTAAGGACTCAATACCCTCATCCATGTCATCAATAAAAATATTGAACAGAACTGGCCCAGTGCATTCCCCTGAGGAGTATGGCTGGTGACTGGCTGCCAGCTGGATGCAGCACCATTCACCACCAGTTCCTGGACCCAGCCATCCAGAAGGAATAGACTGAGATGGTTGATTTCAATATCTTCCAATGTTCTGAGGAGGGATGTTTCATAATATTTACCAGTTTGATTTCTGGTCTCCACTTTTGCTGGGTCTAAGGCAAGACATGCAAGTAATATGGAGAAACCCTGCATACCACCTGGTTACTCAGAAGGCTTCTCAATTGCTTCTGAAAGAACTAGGTTAGTTTCCCTTTTATCTCCTTTCCCTTTAAAGGACAGACAGGGGTTTAAGCAGCACAACCTACACGGGACAGGGACATGAGCAGTAGCTGAGCCAGAGCCCACCCTGCAGCAGGCATCTTCCCTTCCCTGCACATTCTTCTTCCACAGCAGTATGCCCTGCAATTTCCTGTGTTTGTCAAGCCCTAGGGGATGCTACAGAGGACTGTCAACCAGAAGTGTGGATTTATTTTCCAGAAATGACAAAAATTATAAAGCCACAAACTCAATCTGCTGCAATGCTTTCATTTCTGCTACACAACCATATGACAACAAAGGTTAAGCTCAAAGATTAAATATCACCATTTTTTTCTTCCATATGCTAGACTAGAAAACAATGATGTGGAGTTTATAATATTTGATGGGAAATGTTTATTTATCCATAACAGCTGCGGGAATTGATTGTGATATAGGTGAGAATGATGCACCCAGATAAGAGGAGGAAATAGCAATTGAAGGCATTTTCTAATCAGTACACAAGTTGTGATCATACAGCTTTTACAAAAATTGGAAACCAGCAAAGCTGAAATGCATGTAAGGCAAAGAAAATCACAGAAAAGTTTAATTCAGTACCAAAGTTTCCTACTTGCAGCTAAAGATCAATTCATGAGGCAAGTGCCTTTTGTCCTGCAGCCATTATGCTGTGAACACCACAGCCAGCCAGGCTGATCTGAAAGACTGTCTCCTCCAAGTACTTTATTCACTAAACACAATCCTGATTTCATGTTATGACTGAAAGCATTTCAGTGATTACAGGTCCATGTTTCCAGATGAGATCACTGCTCTGGTGTTAAGGAAATACTCAGCTGGCATCTATAGCTGCTTTAGAATTAGACTGAAACTAAATATTGTGTGTATGAATGAAAGCAGACACAAGACTATTTGAAATGCTAAAAGGTGACAGGACAACCTTGGTATTTTTGGCTTAGGGGGTGGGATATAAAGATTTTCAGGTAAAGAAAACAAAGAAATGTCTCACATGTCTCCAAAGTCTGTAGGAGAAGAATGCAAGACTTGAGAGGATATTCAAGCCTACAAGACAGGGATGAAAACCAGAAATCCCAGAGGTAATCACCAGAAATCTGTCAGCTGGCCCTAGAAAGGAGGGACTCTGGGACACAGTCTCCCACAGCAATGAGTTTAGGCCCACAATTGTACCACTCTATTTTTTTTTTTTTCAGTAAAAAAATCTGTCAGAGACTCTTCCTTCCCAGATTTTTTTCAGCTCTCTGAGTGCTCCTCACTGTTTTTGTCATCTCTCATGACCCTCAGTTTTCTGGCTCTCTTTCCCTGTTCTCTGTGCATCTGCTCTCTGTTTCTGCTCCCACAGATGAGCAGGCTATCTCCAGGGGTTATCCAGGGACAAGTACTACATAATAATCTTACCATTGGCTCTTGATATCTGAGCAGCTGCTCATCTGGGGATATGAAATTTTTCATCTTCAGGACTGCCAAACTGGGGCCTTTTTCAGAGCACCACAAGTTCAAAAAACTCAAACACACAAAAAGTAAATCTGGTAAGTGCATGGGACACATAAGAGTAATTTTTTCCTATGAAAGATTCATAGTTCCTGTATTGGCCATAAACCCTGGTATTTGCTAGCACTGGCTGAAATAAAGGATGAAATAGCACGGGAATGTGAGCAGAGTGTTGCAGGTACAGCAGTGCTACACTCCGGACCAGGTTTGGCTGCAGCCACCACAGCCACCTCCATGCCCACAGTGGGGTGCATGCTGTGGGGTGACCCTCCACCTGTCCCCCTTGCAGGGCAGCAGTTTCCTTCTCCACAGAGGGTCACAGCAGTGCTGCCCTCCAGCTGAGGTGCTGCAGGGCTCCTCCCAGCCTGACAGCTCTTGATGGTGTGTGGCAGAGGCAGCATGCTGCCCAAGAGAGGGCAAAAGGAGGGACATGTGGCATCCCAGTGCTGTGCTGTGGGAGCTCTTCACCAACATCCGAGACCATCTCCCCTTTCCAGTCCATCCAGAGCTGGGCTTAGCTGCAGATGTTAGTGCTTCCCTATTGTAACCCCAGTTGTGCCGGCTCGTGAAATTCCTGCCTGCCGTCGCTCTCCTTTTGAATCAATTCCTTTTATAACAGAATCACAAAATCATGAAATCACAGAATGGTTAGTGCTGGAAGGAACTTCTGTACGTTGTCTAGTCCAACCCCCTGATGAAGCAGGTTTATGTAGAGCAGGTTGCCCAGGATTGCATCCAGACAGTTCTTGAATATCTCCAGGGAGGGAAATTCCACAACCCCTCTGGACAACCTGTTCCAGTGCTTGGTCACCTGCACAGGAAGGAAGTTTCTCATCATGTTCAGGTGGAACTTCCTGTGTTTCAGCTTGTCCCCATTGTCCCTTGTCCTGTCACCAGGCACCACTGATAAGATTCTGGCACCATCCTCCTGACAGCAGCCCTTAAGATATCTGTATGCTTTGATGAGCTCCCCTCTCAGCTGTCTCTTCTCCAGGCTAAACTGGCCCAGCTCCCTCAGCTGTTCCTCTGAAGAGAGATGCTCCAGTCTCCTAATCTTACTTGGAGCCCTCTGCTGCACCCTCTTCAGTAATTCCTTGTCTGTCTTGAACTCAGGAGCCCACAACTGGACACAGCACCCTAGATGAGGCTTCACCAGGGCAGACTGGTGGGGGGGGATTACCTATGATCTTTAAAACAGTCCAAGTCACTTCCATGAACAACCTCTGCAGGACTCTAGATATTCCTGGAGTTCCATGGTCCAGCAGAGCTTATACTGCCACTAGAATGATTGCTCCATGGCTCTGCCACAAAAACCAGTTCTGTAGGGTGTAATCTCTGGCTCCTCTTTGTCATTCCAGTTGTGTTCACTTCTCTGCTTCCTAGGAGAAAAAAGGCTTCCTAGGCTAGGAAAATGTCAAGAGAGCAACATTTTGATGTATCAACTGATGCTTTAGAGAGCAGAGCCCTGCTCTGGAGAGAAAATGAAATAAAAATGCTTTGGTTTCTGTTGCCATCCTTTTTATAGACCTTCTCCTACAGCATCTTGACATACAGTTGGGGTTTCAGTGGAATGATCTCATAAAACAGCAAAGCTGACAGGACTACTAGACTAGGCAAATGTTTGTAACAAGTACTAATCACCACTAGGGCTGTGAAAGATCCTGCATTTGGCACTTAAAAACCTCTTTACAGGCTCTTAGAAGTTACTGCAATTTTTATTTATGTCTCCAAACACTTCTTGAAGACAAGAAGGCACAACCCAAAAAAAGGGGAGGAGTCTACTGAGAAAACTTAATGTTTGAGTGGTCTTCAATGGATATTTTCCAGCAAAAAGCCACACCTGAGAGAAAACTCTGTGCTTAGAGAAGGACAGGTCACAGAAACACATAATCAATTGCCTTGGAAAACACCTCTCAGATCATGGAGTCCAGCCTTTGATCCCCACCCATCAACTACACCATGGGGCATGTCCAGCCTGTCCTTGAACACCTCCTAGGAGAGTGGCTCCACCACCTCCCTGGGTGGTCAAACCCAGTGTCTAATCACCCTTTCTGCGAAGAAATTCTTCCTAATGTCCAACTGAAACCTCTCCAGGCACAGCTTAACACTATGCTCTTCCATCCTGTCCCTACTTGCTTGGGAGGAGGCAGACCCACACCTGGCTACAGCCTCCTTTCAGGTAGCTGTGGGTGTAAAGGCATGGAGGTGAAGTGCAGGGCTTGCTGACCTCAACATGAGCTATAATTCTTTGGTTGCAAGGATTGCTCCCTTACAATAACTACTGGTGACTGTACAGAAAAGGCATTAGAATTTCTCTTCATTATGTATAGTACCAGACATTGGGGTGACCGAAGCCTTTGAATGAGAAGCTGGATTACAAAGATGACCCTGCTTTAAGGAATCACCAAACACTAACAAAATATGGGAAGCAGAATTGTCATCTGTGCTGTGTGCATTAGTAAGCTTTCATCTTAAGGACAGTCTCAAGTTGACAAAAATGGGAAGGGAGCTCCTATCAACAAATGTGAGGTCACTATTAAGTCCTTGATGGTTTTCATGGGAAGGACTTGTTTTTCTTACTGAAAAACTACAAAGAGACTCAGTTTGCTAATGTGATGCTCATAATAGCTCATGCTTGTGCAACAAGCAGGTGACACTTGTAAGATCTGAACTTCTCCTGTCCCCTGCAAGGGAGAAGGTTGGAAACATGGGGCACATGTGTCCAGAATATTGGCTTCTGCTGTGACACTGTGCTTCACTTTGCTGTCTTATTCCATAGAGAGCCACCCACTTGTTCATGAATTTCTGCTTTCTGAAGTTACTCCATTAAAAGTTCATAATCTCATGATATAATTATAGAATATTTTGGGTTGGAAGGAACCTTTTCACCTCTCTGTGCAGCCTGTGCCAGTGTCTCACCATCCTCCTCTCTCATATTGGATCTACATAGACCCTCTTTTAGTTTAAACCCATTACCCCTTGTCTTATCTACAAGCCCTGCTGAAAAGTCTGTCCCCATCTTCAGCCACCCCATCTGTCTGTGTAGAACAGTTATGTAGTGTGAGCCCTCATTGCAGACAAAGGGATTAAAAATAAATGCTTAAATCTTGTGAATTTGAAGATTGTAACCAATTATATGAGTGCTTAGGGCTTACAGCATTCTGCTGTAGAAAAAAGAATAAAGAAAATAAGAGAAAAAAGAAATAGGAAAAAAAATATATATAAATTATCAGTAATTTCCCCAAAGTTTGCAGCAGAGCAGATAGGGTTTGCACCTGGAGCTTTGCCTTGGCTAACATGCCTTTGTACCTTGAAGTTTTCTCTACAGTCTTGTCTATCAATTTCAGGCTGCCTGATAATACTGCTTCTCCAAGGGAGGGCCAAATGGACTTCCTCTACCAGCTACAGCTTAGGGGAAACAAGCTATCAACAGCAGAAAGCTGTGTGGATCAAAACCAAAAAAAGAAACATTAATGAATAAATGGGAATGCTGGCAAGGTAGTCTGTAGCATTGATGCTAGCTGGGAGAAATGGCTGGCTGACTTTGCCCCAGCTAGAAAAGACAAAATGCTTGAGGGCTGTAGTTCCATTTCTCAGGACCTCATACTCATTAAATTGGAATCAGCTTGTGCTAACACAACATTTGCAGAAACTGAAGAGTCCTCCAGGATACAAGGCTACAGCAGCAGCAGCTTCAGTTCCTGCAACCCCTCTAACATCACAATTAACAGAGGGAGCAGACCCAGCAAGATCCTCTTCCAAAACCACTGGCATTACAGATGCTACACAATTTGTCTTGGAAATGTCTCAAGTGCAAGGTGATTTGGAGCAAGAGTTTTAGGAATGTTGCTCAGCATTAAAGTGTTATAGCAAACCCTGATTTAGGCATAAATTGATAAGAGATATTTAAGTCTCCTTTTTACCTTCTGGAGCAAAAAGCAGTGACAGGATCCAAGGTCTGGCTCATGCTCCATGATGGGATAGAACTGTCCCTGTAGAGAGTCACTCTGCTTAAAATGAAGGTATTCCAAAACCAGTCAAATTATTTGTAATTCCTGGGTTTAGGAGCCTGTCTTGTTCATAGCTTGGAAGAGATGGTCAAAATCACTACTGCTGCCAACTGCAAGTGAGCATGAGTGTGTTTGGTCACGTGTAAGAAAAAGGAGCCAGTTGACAAGAGTTTCAACACTGAGAAGTCTTGGTTCATGTACCCCTTCAGACTGGAAACAAGGAGCCCCTTTTTGCACTGCTGCACTGGCCATCTGCAGTACTGACTAAAATGATTCTTGCAGGCAGATTTGTGTGCAAGAAGAGAGCAAACAGCAGTTTGCCTAAACACAGGCATAATTATTCCAGCCACTCCTTAAGGTCATTTGAGTTTTTTCTCCAGCAGTTATTTCAACCACACTGTCCACAACTGAGACAAATCTGTTTGGTTTGCTCAGCTTCATTTGTAAAGAGAAAAATACAGAAAAGGCCACACAAGCAACCCTGAAAAGCAGCAAAAGATATCTGTGCAAACTTCTGAAAGGTAACTCTAGAGTCAATGATGAATTTGCATCTAAAATGGATATTGAAAATACTCCTTTTACAAAATACTTACAGTGACTTGGAGTACAACTTATGCCATAGTTTAAAGAGCTCCACAGAAACAGCAATATAAGGTGATGTAAACAAAGTTATACATAGTGGAGAAATCACAAGTCCTACATATGCAAATGCATGGTAATCACCAAACACTTGGTTTAAAAAGTAAAAAAGCAGAAATACTTTGATCTTAAGTACTTTGGTTCCCAAACTCTTCAGAAAGCCCTTTATCAAAAAGATAAGTTTTTGACACCATGTCAAGTGTTAAATGTTATTAATAGAGTAGAATATGATTTATTGATGGAAATTTAAAACAGAATGGAACATATCCAGGGTTATTCTGTTGTGAAATAAAATTAAGTAGCTAAGATAATTTTAGGGTTTCTCCCATATAACAAGAAGTCATGAAGTACATTTAAATTCTTTTAATTTTCCCTGGAAACTCAAGTTTGGACGTACACCTCCATTTGACACATCCAGGAGGGAGGGAGAGGAAAAAAATCACGTAGTAAACTTAAAACTAAGCCGCACGCTTAGTCTCGCCTTTGTTCAACGATCCAGAACCTCGGCTGCACAGCCTCTGGCACGGGGGCAGAACGCTCCGGATGCCTGCGAGGGCCACGCTCGCCTTTGAACACCAGCAACCTTCGCCAAAGTGACTGCTGATTTCAAACTCTTTTCACCCCAGAAGTGCCCCCGCGGACCGCACCGAGGCAAACATGGAGCAGCTGTCCTTTCCCCCGGCGATATCCGACATCCCCCGCCCTGCGCCGCCGCCCGTCCTGCCCTCACCCCGGCCCTTCCCGGCATCGGGCAGCCCTTACCTGCGCCGTGCCTCCCTCGCAGCCCCTTCTCCGCCCCTTGCCCGCTCGGGGGTCTCGCTGCCGGCCCGGGCACGGCAGGACCCTCCGGCTGCGGCCCCGGGGATGCGCCGCGGCCGCTCCAGATGTTGGCGCGGCCGCCCAGATGTTCCCCTGGCGGCCCCGCGGGGGACGGGCGGTCTCCTCCCCGCCCGGCCGGGAAGGAGCCAGAGCAGCCAAGGGAGAGGGGCTCGGGGAAAGCCAAGCCAGGCTTCCGCGGGATCCGGCGCTGCCCGCCCCCTCTCCTGCCCCGCTTTCCAGGAAAAGCGGCCGGGCGCGGGCAGGGCTGGCGCGGCGGACAGCGGCTCCCAGCAGCCCGGGCAGGCGAGGGAAAATAGGAAAAGCAGAGAGACTTTCAGACACACAAACTTTCCTTTGATAGCTACATATAACAGAGGCCTCTTTTTATTTACGCACACACCGACAGCCGTGGTTTCCTCCACGAAAATGAGCACCCGTGGCTGTCATTCCTGTAATTTAGCAGGAATTTATGGTACAGCCCTGAATCCAAAAGAAGAATGTTTAGAAGTGAAATTTAAAGAATGAATCACGGCTTAATTTGCAGATGTCATCCTGTAGTAAACAGAGTAAGTGACATTAGAGAATCATTCACGGTGTAGAGAAGGACAACTTCCACTGCACCACCTCTGTTACAAAAGCCAGCAGAGAACACCAGTGAAAGCCTCAATTCTCTCATTGTGGAAAAATCCTCCTTTGAGGTATTTGCCAGGCAGTTGTGATAATTGGGTCTTGAAGCTCTGTTTAAACTACGCCAGAAGACTCCCTTGACTCTTTTCCACCCTTGTCAGCATCAAGATCTTGAGTTGCCAGATTCCCCTGTGGCTGTAGGAATAACCAAGCTGAGGTGCAACTCTCTCTACCAGTAAGTCACCAGTAATTTGGATTGAATTCTGAGACACCCCCCTCAAGTCCCCTAATTTAAGATTTCTGCTTTTCATGATCCAGAAGGTTTTTTTGTGGAAATTTGTGGAGGAAATCAACTCCATGTAAAGCTTAAAACCTTTTCATGCTCACTTACCTTCTCAGGCAGCTACATCCACGCCTGCTCTTTAGCACAAAGTGAAACTTTCACTCTCAGATAAATAGTACTCCAGCAAATACCCCTCAGCATCTGGCAAGCAGATGCTTTTGCAGGTTGAATGATGTAATGAGTATAGAGAAAAGGGCAATAATATTTCCCAGAAGGATCACCTCTCTGGCAACAGTGCTTCAGAAATCCAGCCTCTATGAAAACTGCTTCCTGGTCTGAGTGATTTCTGCAATTTTTTTTTTTCAGACAGCAGAATGCATTTCACATCACAGCATTAATTCCTACCTAATGGATATCCTTCTCTTGCAGAAGAGTTTTCAGTTAGACTGAGCTAAATCAGTCAATAATACTGATAATTGTAATTACCTCATCTATTTTCCACTAGTTTGATGCTTGTCTTGGCAGTGGAGCAACCATCACATCCTGGGATTCCTCATTTCCATCCACACTTAAAATGACTTAAAAGTAATTCTAAGTGACAACCAATGTTGCCAATGTAAAAAACTCTAATTAGCATCCCTGGAGCCCTGCAGGGATACTGCTCCTCTGCGAGTCAGTGTGCATCAAAGTAACCACAAAGAAGGGCATGCATAAAATATTCTACAAAACTGTTAGGGACTATGGAAATAACAAAACATCTTTTGTGATGTTTTTACCTCAGGTCAACAAAAGGCCAACAGTGCTGCCACATTCAGTCAAGTTCAGACCTTCCTTCATTTTGACCTTACTCTTTTTGCCTTATTCCAATGTTAGTCAGGAAATTAATGCAACACTCCTCTTGCAAACTTAGGATACATCTTGACACACAGGCAGGCAGTTGAGCTCTTCTCTTGCTGGAGGAATAGAGCATCCAAACAGACCACTTGTTTGGTTTGTCACTGCTGATATTGAGCACTGCACCTGAAGCAAGAAGCTAAAATTGTTTCATGGACAAAACCTAAATGTTGTGACATGAATTTGCAATTATGCTTGAACCAGTTTCCACAGGAGTTAACATAATGAAACATCACATGGTCAAATGTCTCCAAGACCCACAGGTCTTTTACACTGCATTTAATGTGATGTCCAGTGCTTTTACTTCATCAGACTTATCACAGATATCAGGCACTAACATCAACACTAACAGGCAGTCACACATCTATGCCTTGATCCAAATAATTCATGAGCACATTACATACAAATTGGAGCTCTAGATGTTTTAGGATTATTGTAACATCTTCATTTTGGCCCAGAAGGCAAGATGCCACCTGAGGGCTGGTGAGCTGGTTTCAGCCTGGGCACTTCAGGGAACACTACTTTACACATCCTTGACTTGTTTCTGGGTGAAAACTGAAGTGAAATGTTGATCTACTCCCCTGAACACTTGCAGTCCAAGGTTTGCTGCTTGTAGGTATCTTTGTAGCACCACACCTAATTTATAGCTGTGGGAGTGAAGGCCCTCCCACCACACAGAGCAGGTTCAGGACCCTCTGATGAAGGTGAATAGCCACCAGTGTCTGGGACCTGGTGAGATGCACCCCAGGGTCCTGAGGAGACTGGCTGATGTTGTTGCCAAGCCACTTTCCATCATATTTGAAAAGTCACAGTGGTCAGGCAAAGTCCCCAGTGACCGGAAAAAAGGGAAACATTGCTCCCATTTGCAAAAAGGGGAGAAAGAAAGATATGAGGAATTCTTCATCCAGAATTCTTCACTCAGAATTCTTTACTCAGAATTCTTTACTGTGAGGGTGCTGAGGCACTGGCCAGGTTGCCCAGAGAAGCTGTGGATGCCCTGTTCCTGGAAGTGTTCAAAGCCAGGCTGGATGGGGCTCTGAGCAACCTGGTCTAGCAGAAGATGTCCCTGCCCATGGCAAGGGGGTTGGAATTTAATGGTTTCTAAGGTTCCTTCCAACCTAAACCATTATATGATTTTACGAAATGTACCACAGAAGTGTGGCTGATAAAATAATAGCACTCCAGACAGAGTGTCCAGAAAGTTGAACAAATAATTCTGGCCTTGCAAAATTCATGCAACAATTGAATAAAAAGCAAATACCTGCATTGGCTATAACATAAGGAAAAACAAACATTGACATGCTGGTTTTAATACAACTTGTAAAACTAAAGTAAATAAAATGTGAATTTAAATGCAAAGACCCATCTTATGAAGGTCCATTCTTTGGCGTGCTATTAGGAACATTTGCTCTTGCATGGATTTTGTAGGTACAAGTTTAAATCTGTAAAGTTTAAAAATGCTTCCAGGTCTAATCCTATCGTCTGGGGAGGGGGGAAAGAAAAGTAGTTACATTATTCATGAAATTTTAAAATTTTTTAATGTTAATAGTTATTAGTTATGTTTATGTTATCTGCTTTTTGTTTTTTTATAAGTAGCCTTTGAGACCTTTCTAAACTTTCTAAAGGAGTACTTTTTCTGATTTTATATCCTGTCCATGCAATTTGTCAAGCTGATTTCTAGCATATAAAAATGTTCCCTCCTTATGAAAGTCTTTCATCTAGAAGAATATGTAAAAACAATCATGGAGATAAAAAAGACAGCAGAGCTCAGCTCAACATTATCTGCACGAACAGAGGAACTGCAGTGACTGCAAGAGCATTTCCTGAAACAAACTTTAGTTCACAGGTAATTGGTGGTGTTTCAAGTTGATCAGAGTCCTTTGAACTAACCAAGCAATTTGGCACAAAGAATCTAGTGTAATAAAGCCAGAAATGCCAGGAGTATTAACAGTAATAACTTTCTCCCCAGACTTTCCTATCCCTTTATTATGAGGATGAAGGACAGAGAAATCTTGGAAAAGCAGAAGCACCAGGAGAAAGTAGCCTGCAGATTCCAAATGTTTTTCTTCTCAGAGTTTCAGTTCTTGAAGCAAATATATCTCAACACTGAGAACTGTGCAGGTGAGGTTGTCTGCAGTACTGTGCTGCTTTTGTGCACATGTTAAACCATGACATAACTGCACAAAAAAAAGATTGAGCCCAATCCCCATAGTGCCGAGCAAGAATCTTGGTTTTTCCTTGTCTCATTTGGTATCAGCTGAATGAGAGAAAAGATGATTTTAAAGCTGCAAAAATCAAGACAGAGCTCTGAAAATCATCTCTGAGAGTGTCGAATGGCATTTCTTCTTACTATGCTCCAGCTCATGATGCAAGCTTCATGTCAGAAAATGAGAGATTACTCACACTGAGGAAAATGACCTGGCATTTTTTGAAGGACAGTCAGCAACAGAATAGTCAAACAAGTTTACAAGATGTGACTTCTAAATAACATCAGGCAGTGGAGAGCTCATCTGGTGTGCTCACCCAGGGTCAATTATCAAGCCAAGTCCTAACTTATCTGGGACATGGAAACTGAAGACAGAGGACTGTGGGGAAACAGGGAATAATCGACTAGCAAAGAAATGTCATCTGAAAGAACTAGAAACTCTCCCTGCCTCTATCAAGTTCCTTAGTCACATCTAGGTGAGATATCTACATGTCTGGCTTATAGTTTCTTGGTTTTAGACTCCTGGTATGAGCCATTTAGGTTATAGATTTACAGAAGCACCTAGCTCTCAGAACAGCAAATGAAGTCTGCTCCATCAGTTAGTTAAAGTATTCTGAACAAATGCCAGAGCCAACAGAATATTAAAAAAAACTTCATCAAATCATAAAAAAAAGTTCCCAGCTCCCTGTAAATAGTAGTTTCTCACCTTTAGGCACACTGTGGTGAAAAATAGTCAGAGGCTGCAGGGAAGCCACCCCAGAAAACCTCATGAAGAAGCTGTCAGCTCCGAATTCAGCACAGTGTCTGGGTTAGGTGGTGATGAACAGGCCTCCTAGTGACACACTTAGTCCAGGAAATGCAGAGACCAGCTTCATTCCCAGACACTGTCCTGGGTTTACACTAAATGAGACACTAGTCCTGTGGGAAAAATAGTATGCAGCCAAACAATTAAATCATGCCACATAATACACATTGTGTGGGGGAAGGGAAAAAGGGGCTGAACTATCCCTCCACAGGCAGACTTAGGTCTGGATTTGTCCAACATTTGAGAGTTTAACTTTGTAAACCTAATGTGTTCTTTCCATATTTTTTTAAAAGTTGCAGTTTTATCTTCCTCATTGTTCTGTTAATTTTTGTTCTCTCAGTCTCTCTGGCTCACTGCTGCTCTGCACGTACCTCGGGTGAGTCAGGATAGTTTGCTGGGGAAAGACATCAGGGTGAACAACCCTCAAGACAGAGACAAGAGGCTGAAAGAACAGGATGGGGAAGCTGGCCAGTTAAGCAATAATATGAAAAATATCAGCTGTAGCCCAGCCTAGGGAGAAAGAGGAAAAAATGCTTTTTCAGCAGAAGAGGGAAAGTGAGAGTAGGAGCACAGCTGTGGAAGGTGAGCATGGAGTGATGAGGAGGTGGAAATTCAGTGTCACTGCATAGGCATTGCCTCCCACGACCCTCCTCCCCTGGCTCTTCTGCAGCACAGCAGGAAAATGTCCTCCTGCTTGCCACGTGTGGTTGTTGTACCAGTCCTCATCCCATGGGACAACAGGGCCATAAAATCTCTGGTGCACAAAAGTTCCCCCAATATACACATTGAACACTTACATGAAAGAGCCATAATAAGGAGGGAGTCCATCCAAGTCACAAAAGTCTCTGTGATTGGGTGCAATATTCCCAGGAGAAAAACACTTTCCCCTCAGCCACTGTCCTCCCAGTCAGCTCCTTACGGACATGGCTGTGTCCCATCTCACTGGGAAATGGATCCTTTGGTCTCCTGGCTGGCTCTCACTTAGGGAAACTTTGGCCTCCCAAAACAGCTGAATTTACAGAGTCCCTATGAACCCAAAACACCTCTTACAAACCAGCTCCCTCCCAAAGGCAGCTCTGGGCTCTCTCCACCACACTGCTCCTCAGAGATGCACTAATCAGACCACCCCATGAAAAATTTAGCCTGAGCTCCTCACCCCTGGTGTCACCAATTCTGCTTCCAAGCCAGGCACCAAGTCACAGCTGCAGAGGTGCTTCAGCATGAATTCACTGGGGTCCTTCTCCTCTTTGCTTTATTCCAGAGCTCCAGCTGGCACTGCTGCCTCCACAGCGCAGACTCCCACTTGTTCCTGCCTTTTCATGATCCCACAGCATGGGAATGTCCATCTGCCCATGGATTAAAATATATTGACACAGAGACCTTATCAGCACAGACACACTTGAACACGGGTTTGAGCTCGCAAGGTGATGTTGGATACAAATGGGGTCACAGGCAATCCTAAGCATCTCTGTAGGAAAAGGCTGTTGTAGGGAAACTGGGGATTGACAGGGAAATCTTGCTCATTTTTTCTGAGCAAGAAAGTTGAGGAAAAGCAGAGAAACCCAGGGATAGCTTAAAAAGTGATAGTTTGTGGCCAGGCAGGAGGAATGGTGGACAGAAACCCACAGCACAGCACAGATCTCCTGGGAGATGCAGATACACAAATGCCTAATTGTCAGCATGTCTCTGTGTGTGTGTGTGTATGCGTGTATATGTGCATAGTGCATATGTTATATAAATATACATAAAATGTTATTTTGTACCTTGGTGAACAGGCACCAAATGAAATTGCTGACTAATTTTGTAAGCCAGTGATAAGTGTAAAAGTGAAAGAAGGTCAGTTCTGATTCCATGCTGAAGTTCCAAGCCAAATCATCTTTTTAAATTACTATCAGCTTTGTTTTGACTTTCCTGAGACTTACTTTGTTTCTTTTATGAAATACAGTTGTTTTACCTGCTTTTTGTTTCTGATCAAATATACACTGTTACTTGACAGGACATATGAACTGATCATGCCAATGCGTCCGTTTGTGCTTCACTTCACAACCATGAATAATCCCCCTGCAATTAGCATATTTGTATTTGCTTGGAGAATGAAGTTCAATATGGTTTTATGTGTCCAGATTTCCTCTGCAATAAGAGTGAGAGGTCAAGGACTGTAACTCGGGTTACCTGTGCAAAGAAGCTGTGTGATTTAAGACTCCTGCTGCTCCCAGGTGCTTATTTCTGTCCCACTGCCCAATGAACACTCACAGCAAAGTTGTCCAACAGGAGCGTATTCCTGCCCTTTGCCATGGGAGTTCTCAGCCCAGCAAAGGAGCACAAAACTCCTCACATCCCAGACTTGTAACCAGACCAGACAAAACTGGGGTGGACATGCCACTCATGTCACTTAGCAGTTGTAAAGGAGAGGTTGCATTTGATGAACAGAGATGTTTTGAAATGTATTTTAAAATATGTCTTATTTTCAGCTGTATTGCCTGTGAAAAGTACTTGTGCTGCTTATAAGAATAAAAATGCTATTGCTTTTTCTGGCTGAGAAACTTCTGTCAGAATGAACCTGGGGCAAGAAATGTATTATCTTTCCTATAGTAAGGACCAGAAGAGAGCTAGGTCTGTGTTTTCTGCTGACCATGGGGTAAATACTGCAGTCCCTAATACCAGACTAAGCTCTGCCATGGGTTGCAGTATATATCAATTTCCTTTATACATTAAATAAAAATTTAAAAAGTCATATATGAACACAGGGAAAATTTTGACCACTTGGACTGGTGCTGTTGATGATGGATGTTTCCTGCTGGCACTGTAACTATTTTAGTCTCAAACTTGTGCTTGCACTGGACTATAGTGCATGTTCTTACTTGGAATGGACAGACTCCCTCTGCTGGAAAATGGCTATGAAGGTAATCTAGTCAATTAATGATAATAAGTGAAAGAGCTTGCAAACAATGTATTTTGTGGCAAATGTGCCATTTTGATTTACATTGTACAAGAAATTGTAAAAATATTTTGACTTCTTCTGTAATCACTGGGAAGGAGCTAGGAGCTTTATCTTCAAAGTTCATCCCTGGACTTTGTAAAAATCCACACCACTTACACTAACCTTATAATGCATTAATGCACTGAGTAAAGTTTTGATTTCTCTTTTCTTCTGTATCTAGAATCAGGCCTTGAATAGTTTTCCTCTGTAATCCCAAAAGGCCCTCTCTTCTTCACTTCTTCATCACAGAGGAGAAGAACCTGCCACTGACTTTACAGATGCAGCAGAACATGACATGTGGGACAGGTTGGTTTCTTTAACAGCAACTTTTGAATGCGCTGTTAAAAGCAAGTGGAAACATGCACTTGCAAACAGGATTTTAATGCAAGAATTCCTGTTATTTCTCAGGAATTTTAAGAGGTGGAGCTGATATATTCCCTTCAGAAATTAAAATCCCTGGTCCAATTTACTGGATCACTGATCTTAAGGAAAGGAAGTTTGCTTTTGTTAGATGAAGCATCTTATCATCAGAATAACTTCAGCAGGATCCAGGTCGGACACAGCTTTATTTTTTTTTTTCTAGAAGAATATATTATCCAGTGCTTTCTATTTTTGCTTATTTGATACCAGACCAAAGAGTATTGAGATAAGATTTGTGTTTTAAAGTACCACAGCACAGCAGTTATGCCTGCTCTCTCTCTGCCCTCCACCCCACCAATGGGTGTCAAATGCCACCTACAGAAAGAGCTTCCAGAGAGAGGAGCATTTGATGCTTGATGCTTTTTCTGAAGTTATCAATATAGGCAACAACTATACCATGTAATTTACCTCTATCATCACAGAATCACAGAATGGTTTGGGTTGAAAGATTGTCTGGTTCCAAGCACTGTGCCATGGGCAAGGCACATTCCAACAGACCTGGTTACTCAGGCCTCATCCAGCCTGGCCTTGGGCACTTCCAGGGATGGGAGTCCACAGCTTCCATGCACTTGTGAAAAGCTCCTATCCAGATTTCTTGTAGGTCTCCTTTAGGTACTGCCAGGGGCTCTAAGGTCCCCCTGGAGCCTTCTCCTCTCCAGGCTGAACAGTCCCAAAACTCTCAGCTTGTCATCACCGGAGAGGTGCTCTGTGATCAGTTTAGTGGCTCACCTCTGGACTCAATCCAGCAGGTCAATGTCTTTCTTGTTTTGGGGGCCCCAGAGCTGGATACAGTACATCAATGAGCTGGGAATTAGAACTGATTGCTCCCTCTCTGCAGTATCAACTCTGAACTGCAGACATTGAAACACCCAGATGCTTGAAGCTTTTAGAGCACTGTGTTCCACTTTTCCACTAATACAGCTCTTTAAAGAATGATACACTCTGGCTGCAGCAGCTTCAGTGTAGCCCACAGTCTTCACCTTTGATCTTTCCATCAGTGCAAAATGTTATCAAAAGCCATTAAAGATAATACTGAGAGTTCTCCCACCAGTAACAGGACTACAGCTGCAGCAGCTCCAATACACAGATGTATCACCTCTCAGTCTCCATCATTCAGGGTTTAGTCGAGATCTGTCCTTCCTCTGCTCTCTATATTGCAAGCAACATAAAATAAGGCCTGAGAGTTTGCTATAACCCCTCTTTATGAAAGCTGTGCATGCAGTGAAGTTCTGTGCTCCTGTCAGTCCTCAAGACACCATGAGAAATTGCACATGGATCTAAATCTTCTTGCTACAACTGAAATGAATTTTTTATCAGTTTTAAGCATTCTCAGCTCAGAATTGCTTTGGATTAGGAAATCACATTGCAGTGAGTACCCTGAGTGAGCAATGGACATTATGGTTAATGCCCATTGACCAGTTGAGACCTGGATTATCCTAATGTGAGAGTCCTTTTGTTCCATGCAAAAGGCATTAGAGGAATGGAAAATGAAGCAGCCTCATCTGCAGCTGTGGATATGTAGAACTTGGCAAAATGGAGAAGGAATTAATGAATATATATTATACATATCCCAAATCCTAGGCTGATCTGTGGTGGCCACTCCTGCATAAGTGAGAGCAGACTAAAGCTACCTTGTTCTCCCTGAGGATCTTTTATTGCTGCTGGGACCACTAGAGCAAATGCCCTAATCATTCCTCTCTGCCAGGCATAAATTTGTGCTAATCTAAAATCACTGTAGCTGTTTTCTGACAGACAAATTTCTCTGTATAGGAGTCCTCAGGGAGTAGACCCACTATATATAGAATGCTCATGAGAAACATTGAGGATGTATTTTGTGTATACAGGAAGAACAGTATATCAAATGAGAGCCATTGCATAATGGCCCAGGAAGGGTTCCTTTTCAAAGGACCAATCCTTAACATTCACCTCATATCATGGGATATGGCTGCAGGCATATCTTGAGCAGAATCCTTCTGCTCAAGCTTTAGAGCAAAAAAAGAGTTCTTTTTTGATGCTTCGTTATCAGGAATGGGACTAATGGTCCAGTCTGAGAACTCTCTGCAGGGGCCTTAATGGCTTTTTGATGAAAATTCATGTACAGCTGTCAAAAGTTGGTTGGTCTTCTCAATACACCAAAACTTCTGTTGGTTTAGAAATTGTATGAACTGAAGCATTTTGACAAACACATAAGGACAAGAATGCATCCAGTATGACAGAATGTGGATGCTCATTGCATCACTTCTTTCTCTTATTTTCTGTCTGACCTCAGGGACAAGACAAAGCTGAGAGAAATTATATTTTTCCAAAGAACTGCAGATACTGAGCTGGGATTCAGAGGGATCCTCCTAATAGGAATGAAGCATCTGTCAAGCCAATCTAAAACAACAGTGCAAATGCAAATCAACATGCTATGAGCAATGTTTTCTATGATAAGTGGGTTTATTTCCACATTTGTTCTCACACAATTACCTAAAGCTCTGGCACAACAACTGCAGGCAAGGCAATCTTTATGAAGTTTGTTGTATTTCAGTGTTCGATTCTCTCATTGAATGACTAGATTTTGGCTGTAATATCTCTCTGGAAATATTTCAAGACCTGCTTGTTTGCAACAGTTTTGGCAGAAAGCTGCAATAAGCTCAAAGTCCTGTGATTATGATTCATTGCTGTGTGAATAATTTCAGTTATCAAGCTTGATTATATCTCTACATGGTTTAACACTATTCACAGGTACACTGAGTGGATTCAGAGCAGGGCTGTGCTTACCCAAATACCTTTTTTGGGTAAGCACAGCCCATTTTTTTGTGCTAAAGAACAAAAACCTTCCAGTTAATAGCTTAAAATTTTTTTGTATTTAATATTTTGTTTCCTTTTTTAATAGGTATTCAGTTATACATTGTGGTTGTTTCATTTTTATTTTATTCATGCACTTAAATATTTCCTTTTTCTTCCCCCTAGAAAAAGTTGTTGTGAGCATGTACATAAATATAGCTGTTACATCATTTTATCTGTGTGGGGTATGGCATTTCATATGCCAATACATGGTAAGTTAACCAGCACTCAGAATTTAATTCATCCTCCAAACTGATGCCTAGAGAGGCTATCTGGAACAGAGACTAGACAGTGTTAAAGGAATAAAGACAGTATTTATTAAAAGGCCTTCAAAGGATTCACCTTGGGCAGTACAAGAGCCTGGCTGGGGCTCTACCCAAGATGGACCCAAGATGGACAACTGGTCACAAGTTTTCACACTTTTTATAAGTTTTGGTCCATTTACATATTGGGGTTAATTGTTCAATTACAGCTTCAGGTTACACAGTCCCATCCTCCCAGGTTGCTCTCCTCAATTCACTGTAGTTTACACTTTTTGGGCCCAAAGCTACAATGGTGCCCTTGGTTCTCAGGCTGGAAAAAGGTTGTTTTGTCTAACTAAACTCTGAGAAGAATTTGCTAACATTTCATATGAAGTTCAGAGTCACATCAATGCATTACAGAATCTGAAAAATATAAAAACTAAAACTTAAGGCATCAAAACCATAAAACAATACTGTGCAATTAAACAATACCTGAGAAGCAAGCATAAATATTTTGCTTTGGGAATGCCCACTGAGCAGATGAAGTAACTACAACTGATGTCCTCTTCCTAGCCCTCTCAGAAAACACTGGGGTAAAAGTCTCTCTTGCTCTTGAAAGGTTTGTACATACCCACATCTTCCCTTCCCACAGGAGCACTTTCCAGCTAGCCTGAATTGCTGGAAGAATTCACAGGGATAGGCATTTTATCAGACCGTGATCTTCCATTTGAGAGACACAGCAAGTTTAATTCTTCCTTTACGGCTCCCTGAATTACACCAGTTTTTCTGCTCGTTCCCCTTTCTGTTTCATGTTTTCAATATTTCTTATTAGTGAGCTTATGGATTTTTTCATCCCTTTGTCTTGGCTTCCCACTGAAGCCTGACCTCCTTCGTGTCCAAGGTTTGTACTCTGATACAACTTGCAGCCATCCCACTCTTGGAAAGGGCAGAAAAAGCAAAGAGTGTTTGCCCAGGAATGGGTGTTTGTGCAGAAACTGCCTGCAGCCAGCCCCTTGCTCTGGGAATTCAGGATGGAATCAAGACAGTGACTATTTTTTGTCAGTCACAACAGAACTAGTGACCTAGTGTGAGAATGGAAACCCTCTGGAGTCTTTCTGACTACTAGTGTATTCCACTTCCTATGGAAACACAAACATCAGATGAGCCATTGCAAATAGATTCCTCTTTGTATGGTTACCTGCCTTCCCAAATGCCCAATTTGTTATGAATACTTGTTAATTTCTGTGGAGAAGGATTTCATTCTATCATGCAAGCTTCAGTCCATCTAAGTAATACTATTGCCTCAGACTGGAAGGGATTGAGCTGGAAAGGACTGTTGGTCTAATCAGCCATGACACAAAGCAAGAGAGAGAACTTTTGAGTAAATAGAGGGCATTATGTGAAAGCTTGTTTCCAGAGTCACACCCTGGGGCTGATGGGCCGGTTCAAAAGCAAGCACATAAACACTTACAGACTCCCCCATCAGACAGATGGGGTTTGATGGAACACAGGGGAGCTGTTTGCAGACAGAGCTGCCCAGCTGCCCTGGTGGCAATGAGGCTTCTCTGTGCTTTCAGGGAAATGCTAACCAGCAAGTCAGAGGCAGCCACACAGGGCTCTCCTATTTTAGCTCTGCTTGGTGTTTTCTTTCCATCAGGAGTGGTGTACAGCCAACACATTGGTCTGACAAACACAAGCAAATTCTGCTGGGTGGGGTCTGTTGAGTTAACCTGTCTGTAAAACAAAATGAAGCAGCTGATGACCTGAAATCCAGGCAAGGCTGAGGCAGCCATGGCATTCAGCCCTCCCAAGATGTGAGGACAGGCTGCTACCTGAAAGGATGTATGTGAGAGGTTTTATTTGAGGAGCTCAGACACTGCTGGCCATGTTCTTTTCTATCCAGACACTTTGTAATGCAGTCTTCAGATTAAGGTTGTAAATGAAAAGCCATCTCTATTTAAGTGTTGGCTGACAGAAGAACTTTGTAAAAATTCAATCTGGATTGGGAAGGATGGAAACTATGCGTAGGAACAACATTTTTCCATTATAAGATTTATTAGTTTATAATATAGGTTACCAGGCAAGAAGCAATTTACAAGCATCAGTAAGGGTCCAATTGCTTTCTTATACAACCCCCAAAGCCCTAAACAAAAATCCAAATAACAGAATCCCTTAATGGACATAACTGTTACAAAGTTTTAAGGATGCCCTAAGCTTTTAAAGGGCTGAACATTCAAAAGTAAGGCTCTAAGGTAAATTAGCAAGATCTTTGTTAATTACAGAAAAATCACAGGAAGAGTATCAATCAGACCTTGACTTTTGCCCGTGACTTCATTAGTCTTCACTCTTCTCTAACTGTAGTATCCAAATCAGGCTTTCTCCATAGTAGGCCTGGGGGGATTATTTCCAAGGAGAGCAGGGTTGTATCTGCAGGGAACACTGGCACTTTGAAGAAAGAGGGGTATAGGGTGATAGTGTGTGTTTGTGAGCATGTGAAGATGAGATTTACACCTGTGTTCAGAATATACTCAGCCAGAGGAACAGAATTCCTAAGTCCTGCTTACCAGAGACAGCCAGTTTGGCCCAGATTTTGGAAAAGGAAAAAGGGTTGCAATGCCTCAGCAACCCCTTGAAGAGATTATATGGAAATAGGAGAGACAGGATGTCCCTGGTTTTACTGGAGAATTTTCAGCAAGACTCAAATGTTGATGAAGCAAAAGTAGAGATGTAGCAAGAGGCAAGATATAGCTACAAGGCACTAAAGTAGTAAATGGAGAGAGGAAAGGCCACAAAAGAAGCAAGGTAACAAGGCAAAAGTTGGGAGAAAGAACTAGTTGTGTGCCTGGGGAAATGAGACTGAGGACATGGGAGAGGGCTGGGAGATGCCAGTGAAACGAGTGATAGGAAAACAGTTACAGGAAAAGCAGAGAGAAGTGAGACATCAGTGAGGTGTAGAAGAGAACATGGGCTTCTCTACTCTTACTTACATAAATTTGGAGCTGAAATATTCTCAGAGCAAAAAGATACCTGTTTTCAAGACAAATCTAAGTGAATGTCAGGGCCAGGAAGCAGTTGGCTGTTTATGTGTACTTTTTTTCTTCCCAAGCCCACCAAAAAGCCTGTTTTTGATTAAAAAAGAAACATAAAGCTTTGCATGGCTCTGTAATACATAGATAGATGGAGGTCTCCTCTTAAAGGAACACATCCACCACTGTCCTGCTGCAATGCTAAATATGCCTGAAATCCTCTTATGGTGGTTAATCTCTAACTTGAATCTTGCTACTGATCCACTCCTATGACAAAGGTCACATTTCTAATGACAAAAGTAAAGAAAGGAAGGTAGTAACATGGTGACAGTGGTGCAGGTAAATTTTATTTTTATTTTACAACTTAGGGGCTATTCTAGCTAATAGGCCTCTTCTAGTCAAAACAGAACAAGAATGCTCCCTCTGCTCTTCAGGGAGAGTGTTAAGATGGATTATCTCAACGCATTCTAGCTGCCTGTGCATACATAACCTTTCTGAATGCTTGCTTGTGATGGAAACTGTTCGCTGGGTTTTGCAGGTACTTCTGAACTTTCAGCTTCTTCCCGGTCTCTCCTTGCCTCTGATTTCTCTCCCATTTTCTTATGAGACTTGGTTTTTCTCAAATGTAATTTTTCTCTTTCTTGTCTCTCTTTTGCACCTTCAGGTTGCTAAAAGGCAGGGAAAAAACAGCAGGGAATTAAAAGAGACTCCTACAAGAACAATGACAACAAAAAAAACCTCATTATTTTATTTCACTATGTAATACAATATTCCAGTAACCTGTCTCACCAAGATCAGCTTTACCATGATGGGCTCAAATTCAAGGCCCAAGCCAGTCACCGTAAAGCTCAGCAAGAAGAAACACATTTTTTTTATTTTACTCTGTATTTGATGGGAGGGTCACAGGCTCAGCTGTCTTGAAGAGGAGAGCAGACAAGAGGGAGAAAGGGAGGAACTCTGAGATTTCAGCCCAGACTCCATGTCTCTTTCCTTTCATGTGATCCATCTTTATGCCCTGAAGGCTTCTCAGTGCTAGCTGTAAAGACTTCACTGAAAACAAGGTCTGAAAGTTTCTCAAAGACACATTTATATGAGAAAAGCAATATGCAGGAGAGGAGATTAATTATCTTTCCCACACTGTTCACCTGTCTGATCATGGTGGTTTGAATTGCACCCACAGAGCTCAAAATACAAAAAACATTCCATTTGGAGGCACAAGTTTAAACCCAAATTTTCTTTCAAATCTCTGGCCTATTGCTCAGTTCTTTGAGATTCACAAGTCCTTCACATCTCCCAAACTACAACTGCAGCTGAGGGAATGGCAACAACTTGGTCTGCTTGAAAAACAGATTAAAATACAGCTCAGCACATTTCACAGCTGACTACAGAGGGGCACTGGAATCCATTATTTTAACTAGAACCAAAGCCATATTTAATACATTGTGCTCACTATACCTAATCATACATCAACTACATGCTCACAGACTTCCTACCTACAGTACTGAGAAATTACAAATGATAAACCAGATAACCACTGGTAATGAGGCAATGTAAATTTCCAAACAAAATCAATTTAATAGTTCCTGAAGAGAAAAAAGAAGATTAGGGAATGCACTTGAAATTTTGACAATGGTGTAACAGTGCTGCCATCATCATAATTCCTCATATTCTTAGAGGACTGGTCATGCAAGGACTATAATTATGGGATTGATCATGTAATTATGCTGCTTATTGAAAAAATATTTTTTCCCCTCCTTTGCTGTGTAAAGAGAGTTGAAAATTACTTTTCCATACAAATTTCAGTGTCAAGAAACTGGGAAAGAAAAGGATACTTCCTTCTGTGGTTATTTGATGCTAATATCAGGTGTTATTCAAGCAGTTTTTTGAATGAAGTGACAATTTGATAGTGTTCTTCTGATACTTAAAAGTGAGTGAGGATTTATTACCCTTTCTTCCACTGCACTGTACAGCAGATACTACGTATCATAAAAATATATTAAAGTGTCATACACAAAAAGTTGTTATTGGCTACTTCACCAACACACACCAGACAAAATGCTCATGGGTCTGGACAGAATGATGGGGAGAAGGTTGAAATGGGGGAGAATCCCCTGCTGCCTGCATGCCCTTTCAGTGAAAATATGTTCCACTACTTACAGCAATAGCTGCTGCTGCAGCTGTGTGGTGACACTGCAGAAAGCAGATGGATGGAGTCCTAAGGGGCAAATGAGAAGCCTATCAAACACCAGAGTGTTTGGCACTATTACAGATAACTCCAAATAGGTTAAGTCAGGTCAGCAGCAGTGAAAAAGTGAGCTGGGTCTTGCAGCAGAAGTGAAGCAAACCTGGGTTTGTATTGTCATGTTTTGTGGCCACAGCCATAGAAACCTCTGAAAACATTGCCACATGAGCCAGTGCAGTGCCTAATTTTGAGGATAAACATTCCTGAAAAGGCCTAGACAGTAACATCTCATCAATAATCCTCACACTCCTGATACACATTCAACTTTGTTTGTGCTACTTGTAGTAATTCGAGACCACATAAGAAATTCCAGTTGGAGTTTACTTCTGCACTTCCCCCAGCAAAGTCACAGCAATTACACAAAGGACGAAGCTGACTTGGTTGGTTGGGCTTTTTTCTTCTGTAGTGATATTAAGTTCTGTAGTGATCTTAAGTTGTTACCTACCAAAGAAACTGAGCGTTTGCTTTTGAGATGCAATTGCTTTTCAAAGGACTCTGCAAATTCCTGAATGGAGTTTGAGCTTGTCTCTGGACATGAGCTGTCTGCTGAAGGTGTTCTGCTTGCCTTCCTGTGGCAGTGGCATTTGACATCTTGGTCTTCTTGAAATTCCTTGGAGCCCCTGAGGTGGCCTGAAGATGAGCCTTTGGCAGAAGCATGAAGTCGTGTTGTATGGAAGGAGGAAAGCTTGGCCTGAAAAACAAAAGGTCTTTGTTGACTATTGAATAGTAAAGCAGAACAGACAAGGCAGATTTTTTTTCTGTCACAGATACTGTCCCAAACAGTGGTGCAAAGTGAAGGACCCTTCCCAGAGTTCTATATCTTTTCTTTTTAACTGTAGGAGAATCACAGTGCCAAGCTCTTGCTTTCTGGAGGCAGCAGCAAGCAGCAGAATTTCTATTATTCCTGGGTTTGAGTATATAAGTTTTGGCACATAATGAACATTTCAAATGTGAAGCGGTCAAACCTCTTAGTGTTCACTGACACTAAAAGGAACTGGAACTCCTCATAACCTCAAAAACTCAGGCCTCAGACCAGGTTGCAGTTTCTAGGCAGGACTCTCAAAAAGCATTAGCCAGCCTTTTGTGGCCACATGAGTCAGATAAAAGGTTTGACCCGTGGTGCTCCAGGTCTTATCAGCTGTTTGAGTTTAGAGTGTGACAGCAACCATTTCTCATCCAGTTTTTCCAAGTTTTCAGCACAGCCTATATGCAGACAAGATGCTTTATTGCCCAGCTTTGAATTTTCTGCTGTTTTCATGGGCATGTTTGTCTTGAACAAATAAGGAGCACCTTCAGGGTACACAACCCTAACAAAGAAGTGGTAGGAAACAGACTTCTACAATTATATTTGCAGGACTGAAGTGGGGAGTGAGTAGATAGTTGTTTAGTTTCTGTGTGATTCAATTTTCTGAGGCCTGGCATGCAGATAAAAGCTATTGATCTGCATCAGCTGTGTTTACTTGAATGTCTGCAAAGGAGATTACACTGCTACAGAACTGCTGTGTCCTGTGGAGTCATGTACTGGTGGTTCTAGAAAGGGACAGACCTGTATAAGAGAGGGGTGAGAAGGACACCACATAGAGCCAGGGATACCACAAACCTTGCCAGCTGTTGATGATTTTCAGGATGAGCAGCTGATCACTGGTAAGATGCAGATGGTGAAAGTTATGAGAGAGGGGAGGTAATGAAAACTACACCTCTGCATGTGTCAGATTAAACCACTGCAGGCACCAAGCTGCTGCATACCTTTTTGAATGCATGTATATTTTGGACATTATGAGGAATTTCTTCGCAGAAGGGATGACTAGGTATTGGAATGGACTGCCCAGGGAGGTGTTGGAGCCAATGTCCCTGGAGGTGTTTAAGGAAAGGCAGGACATGGCACTCAGTGATATGGTCTAGTTGACATGGTGGTGGATTGGTGAAAGGTTGGACTTGATGATCTCAGGGGTCTTTTCCAACCAGACTGATTCTGTGATTCACTGTTTTGTATAAGCCTGGTGCTAAGCTTTCAGCTACTAAGTAACCCCAGGAAGTTCCACTGGCTTTAAGGGAGCTGTGGTTGTTTATAACAATGGAAAGTTTATCCCACTGGTTCTGCAATGCTTTCTATGAAAATCCAGTAGAAAACCATAAACTTAGTGCAGGGTTTGTGGTGTGTGTATTGGTTGTTTTGTTATTTTAACAAATGGGAAAACTAAACCAATTTGGTATAGTGTTCACATGAATCTACAAACCTTGGACTGCAAGGGACCTGAAACATGTCCTGCACACAACTTCATTCACTCTGGCCCAGATGCTGCTATAAATGTATTGGCAAACAGGGACCTCTGCAGCCTTTCTCTGAGTGGAGAGGCTGTTCATTCATATCGCTGTGGCTGCCATTAGACAGACAAGAGATGCCAAAAACAATAAATCTCACACCTGACAGAAGTACCTAATATTGAAGAGTGTTTGCAAAATACATGGTACTGGTTCAGTTTTTTTTTCCAGGCATAAGCTCATTATGTCCAGTATTAAGGACTGCCTCTGAGAGTAGTGTTAATGATTTCTGCCATATTATTTTTACTTTAGTTTCAAACCAGTCAATACAGCTCCAAGTTCTGTAAGGTCATATTGTATTGTCACTTTAGAAAGCATTAAAGCAATCCCATTGTGCTCGAGGGACGGGAGCACACATTCCATGCCAGGCTCAACAAGCTGAATGTCTTCTCTGTCATTTTAATGGCATCAACATATATTCTTTCCTGGAAATAAAAATTGTCTCATGGTAAAAATCACTGCTATCTGTTCCTAGAGGGTTTGGGAAAAAACCCAAACCAAACACAGGAGGACAGCTGAAATGGGGAATTGTATTCTATCAATCTTGTTTTGCAAAGTCTGTAAATGTTTTCTTTTACTAAGACATTTCTTCTTGATTTCCCTTCACAGATAGAATTACAGATAAGTCCTTAACAAAAAGACTCCAGTTTACCTGCTGATATGGCAGCCATGGTCCAGAAACAGGACAAGCTTTCCTCTGAAATGCCCATCTGCCTCAGTGGGCTAAGGGTAAAGCTATACAGACAGGTCTATGCAATCATATTACTGTGACTGTGTTTTCTCTCACAGTGTCTTTGCATGATACATTAAATTCTTCACTATCAAAATGGGGATTTTTTGCCAGTGCTGAAAAAGCCAAGAGCACCAAGGGATCTCAGAGATTTTTTTCTCATTGCCATTGGTAGTCCTTTTTTTCTGTGTTGGGTAAAGGCCGCTCATGTTCAGTGTATCTATTTACAAAACAGCTAATCTTCTGTTAATCACCCACCTCAAATTCATAAAAGGTACACGAACAAAAATACTTCACACAACAAAAATTGTTGTCAGTATAATTTGCCCTATCTCTTTCTCAGTTTCTGTGGTAGACAAGTTAATTGTTTACATCTTTTGGGCTTGATCTGCGAGCTTGCACAGCTGTCAGTAAGAACATTAATCTTCAGTCTCAGCACAAGTGTTCATTGTTACCTGGAGTTTACACAATGACCCGAGTATTTTAGGGATCTTCTGGAACATCTGACATTCAGATGCTCTCCCATGGTTTCATTTCCTTTTGAGAATCTTACAGACGCATATATTTCTTAAAAATGTTTTGGTCTGGCCTTTAATTGGTCTATAGTAATAATATTGTTGTAGATGTTCGGTAAAGTTTAGTTTAAATTAAATGTCAGTAGCGTCAACAATAGTCATTTGTTCTGCTCTCACTCTCAGTTGTCTTAGCAATTTTCTCCTGTGAGCAACAATGCATATTTGAAGGTGGATACATGTATAGGGTTGTAAACTTGTTATTAGTTTCCTTTTTCCTCCAATCTTTTCCTTACAACAAAATGTCTGGGAGGTAAGATGTGTTCTGAACCAAAACGATGTAGGGTAACTAGAATGTGTCAAGGAAAGTCATAGCTGGAGGCTTCAAAAAAGGTATCACAGTTAATTTGTCTAAAGTTTGCCCTAGGAACAAGTTAAATAAAGGAGATGGAAATATCTGACATAATTATCTCTAGGCAGTTTTTTACATCCAGTGTTGGCCCACAGCAACATACACAGGTCTGAGCTTTCCAGGAGAGTGGACTTTAGTGTTGTTTTAGCCTGACAGACTGGAGTTACATGTTTTAGACTGACCTGCAAGTGACCCAGTGAAGGATGAATATAACGTTGTGTTCCTCTCTGCAAAGTGTGAATGACCATAAGAAAAGCACTTTGTAAAGCTCATCTCAGTAGTGTTTGTGAGGTATACCGAGATATTGGTGAAAAAAAACAAACTGATGTTAGTTTGGGAGTTACTCTTCAAAGCTTTATCCATATTTAGGATGGGGACTGCACCACAATAGGATACCACAGGAGTTTATTTCTGTCTTTGAGGTGGGAGCAGTGGCTTGAACGTCTCGCTACAGCACTACAAAGACCAACACACCAGGTTTGGAGCCAAAAGTGATTTTCCAGCTGAACCACCTTTTGTGCTACCCTGAGAGCACTTTGCTGTGTAGCACCAAAAGGCTCGTGGTGCAGAAGCAGTTTGTATGGAGAGGATTGCTCTGCTGCTGACACCCTGAATATCAGCCTTGGATATGAAAACAAGTGAGCAGGCAGTGCTCTTTTGGCAGTATCATTGAACCTGCACAAGGAGCTTTTCCCAACACCTTTGTCAGAACTTGCTGACTTGATTTTTATCTAGACAGTGGGATTATCTCAATTCTCAGTGTTGAAACAGAAGAAAGAGTATACTGTGACCTCCTGTGGAGGTATTAGCTTTCAGAAGAGATGCATTCTAATCTTAGTTATTATTCCTCCTGATAATTAGCACTGTTCTGATAAAATGAAGACAATATTTAAATAACAGTACCAGAGTTTTGAATCTTACAACAGTTATAATTTGCATAATGAATCTTACAGTAGTTATAATTTGGAATAACAGTGCAAAAAACACACATACAGGTGCAATAGCTCTCAAGTTGCTGCTCTCAACAAGGAGATGCACTTTCTGGAGGTATTCCCAAGGCATCAGTAGCGCCCATTTGTTTAGCTTCTGGATTTGGTTGGACAACACATCCTAGTGCTCTTTACTACCAACTACTCAACTTCCAAATCAAGAGTTCATTTCAAAATGTATCCCCAAATCATAAAATCCCCAGACAAATCTTCCCATCTCATGCCTCCAGTCAACATCTGGCACTGAGATATAAAGCAGTTAAAATTTACATCTTCTATTTGAAACTAGTGGAGCAAGACAAATTTGTGTGAAGCATTAATTTAAAGGCCAGATATAATTAGGTGTACATAATATCTTTAGCTTGTTAAATGGTAACATAAAAAAAAAATCATAGCCTTTCTGTCAGCTAACTTAATCTAAATTCTTGGTACAGTTTAAGGAATGCAAGTATAGCAAAGTATTTGAATAGTTATTAGCTAAATATTTAAATAGCTATTAGCCAAATATTTAAATAGCTTTTGAACAAACTGACTATAAGGACATGCTTCAAATAAAAAGTCTGCACACACAAATACAGACACAAATATACAAGATGTGTTCAGCACCTTGCTGAATAGAAAGAGATTTAAAGTACATCCTTATACTTCAGTTTCTCTTGAGGCCTAAAGAAATCACATATGCATGGATCTCTGAGTGAAAAAAGTAAAATACAGTAAAATTAATTATCCTTTTCCCCCTGCCATTAATAAATGTTATGTATTCAGCGTTCTGATGGAATACAGCAGCAAAGCTCTAGTTCAGAGTCTGTCTTACAATTTGTGGCTGAGATGAAATATAAGAGCAAATAACAAATGTGGCTGATCAGACTAGAAGTTACAAATGAAGGTTACCTCTCCAGCCTGTCCATGAATTCAAAGGGGAAGGAAGTGGTTTTGGACTTGTTTGTTTTTCTTAGCCAATTTCTTTTGGAAATGAAAAATCCCACAGCTTAGAACCTGACAGCTACAGAAGAGAACTTGCAAAGTGGAAAGATAGAATGGCACAAAAAAAAGGTTGAAAAAGATTTGCTGATCCTCCCCAATATATAAGCATCTGCTTCATTGCAGCCATAATGATCTAAGAATATATGAAAAAATGGTTTGTAAGGAAACATAATATCTTTGTTAAGACAATTTATGCAGTTGGGAAAAAAAAAAAAAAGGAGACAGGTTTGGCCCACCTAAATGTTTTTTAAAAGCTGAAATGAAAGCAACAATCATTGAATAAAGAGAAGACTGTCAACAGTTGTGTTCAGTTTAACCTAATTTTATTAATCACTTAGCTGTGAGCTGCCTTCTGCACATGAGCCTGCCCCTTTCCCAGCTCTTTTGTTTTAAGAATAAATAATGCACTTCTACCTTAAAATCTTACTTCCCAGTTTAGTAAGCTTTTTTATATGTTGTATCACTGTTTTCAGACTCAGATGTTTTCAAACAGGAAGGACTGCATCCTCTAGCTTAAAATAGAAGTTACACTTACCTGAAAAGGTAAGTCCCAAAGGTAAAGGGAAAACATCCTAGAGACAATATAGTTGCATAATTAGGCCCAAATCCTTTAAAATCATGTGGAGTTATACAGTTTTTCACATGAGAACAGACTCATTACAGAACAGTCGTCCTGTATGCAGGTGCAAAATGTTTTGATCTCTGCCAGTTGTGCTGAGCAGCCAGCACATACAGTAATACATAAGTGGTATTACAGTAATACTGCGGTAATACATAGTTAGGCAGCTATTACATGCTTCTCCTTACATTTCTGGTCCTGTCATCACTTATCTTGGAGTTTGTCAGTTTTCTGTAGTCCAAGACCCCAGAGGCTTGACCCTGTCAGACAGCTAAGTTCCAAAAGCAACTAGCAGCTGCCAGCAGGAACTGAACTTACTTGGCAAGGTACAAGAACATCCTCATACATCCCTGGGGCCGTACCTCTGGGGTTGGAACTTATATTTATGTGTATACCAAGTGCACACACAGAGAAAGCTGCACACAGCTCTTACCGGTAGAGATGCTCTCCTTTCACTCCAGACTCGTAGCTGACGTTTCTTGTGGCCTTTGCCTTCTTTCTCCTCATCGATCAAGTTGTGGCCCCAGAAGCTGCTCATCCATTTTGCAAAGAAAATATCATCATCCTCATCATATTCCATGTACAGGTGCTCCAAACTTGGGGGAGTCTCCCAGCCAGACAAGGCAAAGCAAGATCAAATTCCACCACCAAGCCAGTAGCTTCAAACTGTTCTGCCAATGAGAGGAAGCAGAGACACAGTTTCAACCACTTTCTGCACTCCCTCCCCAAAACCTCTCCCACTGCAGCCCTGGGCACTGTCTAAACTAAAGTCAGCCCTTTCTCATCTCTTTTCAACGAGATTTCCTTTAACCTTTCCATTGCAGCCATGTCCAATATGACACTGCCGCAGGGGGTGGGTGGCAGGGCTGTGGCTGCTCCCTGTGTTGCTGCTGAGTGCCCCAGCTGTCAATACCAATGCAGAGTTGCCCACAGTTACATGCCCGCGGGGGGCAGACCCAAAGTAGGCTTGCGATTTTTGAGAAGCAGAATTGACATATTGATGTTGGTCAGAAACTGGCACAGCTGCTTGCCGAGACCTAGCTGGCTCGGTGGGAGGGATCACAAATGGCCCACTCTTCTCCTGTTGCTCTCTCTCTCTCTCCTGACTTCTGTTGCTTCTGCTCTTCCTTCAGTATTTCAGAAACATTGTCTGCCTAGGTAGAAACTCTCCCTGAAGCAACTGCTCATCCATTTTTGGGTTATGACAGACAGTGCAAGCTTGCAGCTGCTGCTTTTCACCTGAGTGATTTCATCTGTTGTATCAGGGGTATGGGAGGCCCTGCTTCACGTGAATGCACTCAGGGTTAAAATGTGCTGGTTCTTCCTCACCAGCCCTGGATGTAAGCCATACAGACCCTGCCTGTACCACAGAACAGAACAGGGCCAGGGAATGACTTCTGGCCCTCAGACCAAGTGTCAAAACTGACCACGTGTACCCTACGTGGTGTTTGTGCTGAGGGTCTCCTTGAGGTTCTATGCTGTAATTACTGCACTGTGGCTGTAATAATTTGTTGCCACTTTTGTGTCTCCTTTATTTCAAAATCTCTGATATAACACAAAAACTGTTGTGGCCCACAAAACTGTTGTCTGCATGTGGATTTAAGTTCATGGAAGATGTGTTACATGATTTTGGACCTGGAGGAAAATGGGGGCTCTAAGGCTGTAGAACTGTTGGGACGGTGTTGGAAGACAGCATGGGAGGAAGAAACTAATCTAACTTCTTCCTGGAGGCAGTCCTTGGTGTGTGCTGATGCTCTTCCACCCAGCCCAGGCATTGCTGTGGAGATGCTGGTTGGTCTTGGCCAGAAATAGGCCAAAAAGCTTGCTGGTAATTTAGCACTACAAAGAATCAGAGGTCCAGCATTAAACCTTTTCCCCAACCTGTTTAGAACGACAGATATATCTACAAAACTCCAATTTCATTCATGGGGGTGTAGGGATGAGGTATAAGTACAGTGTGGGACTGTTCATTCTGAACAATACAGGCGAGGGGAATAATTGCTCATGGATGTCTATGTGCCCAATTTACCCTGTCCAGGCCAGGCAGGAGTGTGACTAGCAGAGGGACCTGAGTACATGGGTGTGCAGATGGCATTCCCTCAGATGTTCTGTATGAGAGCTTGGAGACACAACCACGCCTGAAGCAGCCTGGACAGAAGCAAGAGGAATGCCTGCAAAACAGTACAGTAAGGAGACACCTGAAGCAATGAAAAAGATGTGCAGGCTGATTTTCTAGGTGGGGAAGGACACTCCTGGCCATATTCAAACAGCCTGAGGAAACCCTGGAGGAAACCCATCTGTACAGGCAAGGCACATCTGAAGACCTACAGGAAGCATGATGTAGGTGGAATTGAGGTTGTCCCAGCAGGAAGTTATTGATCTTTCGGGATACGTGTTTTCTATTGTGAGGTGACAGGGAGAACAGGGGGGAGGGCTTGTCCCACAGCTTTGTCAAAATATGCTCACATAAATAGTAATAATCCATCAATTAAAGGACATTTCTCAAGTTGTTTACTACCAGGCACGCAGATACACAGACTCAGAGCACAGCAGGGCAAATTTTAGTTGGGATCCTCAGGTGTTTGCTTTGCAATCTTATTGTTTTTATTTGCAGCCCTTTTTTCTTCTGTGCAAAATGTGTCTTCTCACATTTCCTTCCCACCTACAATGAAATTTCCAGGCATGAGATGACTGGAGCTGATTGTAAAGACATACAAAAAATGATTCCTCTTCATCTTCACCTGAGTACTCCACGGAAATAAGTGGAGACAGGAAAATAAGCTTCCTCTGCCTACAGGTAAGGATTTTAACTAGCCATAGACACACAAATGAACAAAATTCCAGTATTATATATTATATTATAGATTCAATTAATAACTGGGAAGAAAACAGACAGATTTCATTTATAACAAGGATTGCTCCAAAACTCTTAAAGTACAAAGTCCTAGAAAGTTTAATCAGCCACATTAGCTGAAACTTCACAGAATTAGAGAATCAATCAATATGGTTGGGAAGGGCCACAGTGGATCATCTGGTCCAGCCTCCTGAATCAAGCAGGGTCATCCCAGAGCACATGGCACAGGGTTGTGTCCAGACAGGTTTGGAATATCTCCAGTGAGGGAGACTCCACAACCCCTCTGGGTAACCTGTGCCGGTGCTTGGCCACCTGCAGCGCAAATAAATTCTTGCCCATATCCTGGTGGAAATTCTGTGCATCAGTTTCTGCCCGTTGTCTCTCGTCCCACGGCTTGGCAGCACCGAGAAGGGCCTGCATTCATCTTCTTGGAATCCCCTCTTTAGGTACTTGTAGACATTGATGAGGGCCTCTCTCAGCCGTCTCTCCTCAAGGCTGAACAGGCCCAGCTCCCTCAGCTTTTCCTCCTCTTAAGTGCCTTAATAACCTTCGTTGCCCACTCCTGGACCCGCTCCAGGAGCTGCACGTCTCTTGGGTACTGAGGAGCCCAGGACCGGACACAGCACTGCAGAAGGGAGCGCACTTCTCGTGGGAGCGGCTCGGAACTCCTTCCTCACGGATAACTCGGGCCCGAGGCCGCTCCTTTCCCTGGGCGCGCCCCGAGCCCGGCCCGGCCCGCGCTCCCTCACCGGGGCTGCGCTGCCCCTCCGCGCCGGCAGGGGGCGCTGCGGGCGGGCGGAAGGGCGGCTCGCCCGTGCCCTCCCGGCGCGCCCCGCGAGTCCGCTGACCCTCCCCCTCTTCCTCCTCCTCCCGGGCGTCATGGCCGCCTCGAAGCCCGTGGAGGCGCCGGGCGCCGGCGGCGGCACCGCCGGGCTGTCCCGCTGGCAGCTGGCGCTGGTGCTGGGCGCGCCCATCCTGCTGGGCGCCGGCGCGATCTACCTGTGGGGGCGGCGGGCGGCGCGGCGCGGGAAGGGCGCGAGCGAGCGGAAGACCCCGAGGGGCGGGCGAGCCCCGGGCCCGGCGGCGAAGGCGTCTCCGGGCAGCCCGACGGGCCCGGGCACGACGAGATGGTGAGCGGGGAGCGGCGCCGCCTGTAGCGGCGGCAGGGGCCGGGGTTCCGCCTCCGGCCGGGCCGCCCGGAGCAGCGTGGGGATGCCCGGGCTGCGATCTGCGGGCGGCAGGGCCCGCAGGCCCTGGGCCGGTCTTAAAGCGGCTGTCAGAGAGCCGTCCCGAGCGAGGAGCAGGCGTGTGCTGGGATGGAGCCCGGGTGGCATCCTGACCCTGCTCTGCGTGCACGCCCGGCAGGTCACAGAGTCACAGACTGGGCAGGTCGGAAGGGCCCACCATGTGTTATCTGGTCCAACCCCGGGGTCGAGCAGGGGCATCCCAGAGCACATGGCGCAGGATTGTGTCCAGACGATCTAGAATATCTTCAGTGAGGGAGACTCCATACCCTCTCTGGGCAACCTGTTCAGTGCATGGCCACCTGCAGAGTAAAGTTCTTCCTCATGTTCAGGTGGAACTTTGCATCAGTTTCTGCCCGTTGTCTCTTGTCCCATTGCTTGGCGCCACTGAGTAGAGCATGGACCCATCTTCCTGACACATTTTCTCCAGATGCTGATAGTTATTGATGGTGTCCCCTCTCAGCCATCTCTTCTCAAGGCTGGCCAGGCCATTCTCGTTTAGGTTTTGCTCCTATTAGAGATGCTTCAGTGCCTTAAATCACGTTTATCACCCTTGGCTGGACATGCTGCCAGAGCTCCATGTCTCTCTGTAGTCTGCCTATGTGACCCACAGAGCTCTTAGCCAGGTATTCATGATTGTGGTTCTGCCCTCGCCACACAGGGATTGGGATTAGGTTGTTCCAAGATCAGGCATTGCCAAATGCATCTTCTCATCCAGTGACTGAGCATGGGTCTGTGCTGCTGAGGGGGGAACGTACCTCTGCCTCTGAGGTCTAGAATAGCTGTGGGTAAGTTTCCTCCAGGAATAGTGTTTTGAAAAGGAAATCTGTGAGATGGTGGATAGAGCAGAGTGGAAAGAAAAACCTATCAAGATTGTTTTAAAATGGAATATATTCCATGAAAATACAGGAGCCACACAGTTTGTGCAGCAGAGACTTTAAAGTGTAGAATTTGCCTGATTAGGCATGCTCTCAAACAACATTTATCCTGTTGTAAATTACTGTTCTGAGAACTTTCAGATTAAATGGTTTGTGCAAAAACTCAGGGACAGTATGTAAGATTGGAGTCCAGATCTGATCCCGTACTGCATTTTTTTCTACCATTTTTCTGTATCACCCAAAATGCACTGAACTGTCAGACAGTTTAAGCTTCCCATCTGAAATGATCAGGAGGGGAAAAAAAATCTCCTCTTGGAGACAGGAAAAAGTCAGTTTTAACCTTGATGGTTTGAGTGATGAAGATGGACGCACTTGGGTGGGCAGTGGCAGGTACACGTGGGAGTGGCAAGGAAAATGGCAACTTCCTCAGCTAGTGAATCATAGCTACTCTGGCATTCCTGGAAGCACAGTAAGCTGTAAAACCTATGCTGGTCCTTGAGGCAGTTACTTGAATGCAGTGATTTGTTCCTTCCTGGGCACCAAACAGTACTGAACAAGTTGTGTACAGAGGGCAAATTCAGAGTGTTTGCTGTGGTAGCCTTGGCTCATGGCTGCAAGCAGCATCTGGCATATTTATGGGAGTGTGCTTGCTGCTTGTGAGCTCTGGTTTGCAGGCTGCTATGTATGACCTTTGTCTTGCTGCAGTGACTTCCCTGTTAGTGCATTCACTCTGGGCTTCTTGACTGTGTTTCTGAATTCCAGCAATATCCAGGGGTTTGTAGTCATTCTGCAGTTGTAGGAAGGAAGCACTTAAAATATTTGAAACATTTACGTAGCATTTGATTTAAAATATTCTGTTGCTCCACAAATTGAATTACCAGAAGGCTCTGTGCATTTAAGAATAAGTTGAGTGGTATGACCTGATGCAAAGTTTCTTGAAGAGTGTCATTGCTTACACTGTAAAGAAATGAGAGATACTGCTTAGGAAAGCTGCAGAAGTTATCACATTTGACTGATTACATGGTCAAACTATAGCTGCATCAGGAAAATAAATTGCTGCAAGTTCCCAGGACTGCTTCATGTACGTGTGGAAGATTGTCTTCCTGTTACTCATATCCAAAACAATGATGCCATGTAGATTTAATGTTTCCTCTCATATTTTATTAGTTATAGATATTAGTGATAAGACATGTGATTGAAAATACAACCACTGCAGATGCTTCACTTGTAAAATTGCTTGTCTTGTATTAATCTGCCTTTCTAACGTATGGGTTATTTTTTTTAACTGAGTTGGATTTCACATACTAGTCTGCACAGTAAACAAAACCCAGTAATTAATTTCACAGTTGAAATACAAGAGGAAAATCTTTTGGAAAACACATAGGTCAATAATGAGATTGCTACCAACAGCTGTGTCAGCTAACTATTCTTTTACTCATAAATGTAACTTACAACTCATACTTTTTTGTGCTATTCATTAAATCATGCCCTGTATCCATTTGATGTTCTGGTCACTGTTTCTGAAGACACAACCTTGAATTATTTTCTTTGTTCTTTAAAAATATTTAAGGCCCAATATCTTCCCTGTTCTTTATTCAGACTTTTTACTATTCTGCATGCAGTTCAAGCATTTCTTTTACCTGCTGCACAGGCCTCACATTTTTTTCCCAGGCTGTGTGTACACCAGAGGATTCTCCTGATGAACTGGCCAAGTGTGTGATCTGTGACTGACATTGTGTTGGCAGAAGCCCTTAGCACAGGTGCTATATTGGGAAAAGCTGAACTACTTTCAGGATTCCTTCTCCTGTAAGCACAGCTCCTCAACAGTACAGTAAACTAGTATTATTGAACCAGTTAAGTGATGTCAGTAAAACTGCATCTATGGATGGCTTTAAGGTCATAAAGCCAAATGGCATCGGTTAATGACAGTTGTCATTGTTTCTTACAATTTAGATTGAATGTGTTTTAGTCACTCAGTAGCAGTTGCTTTTTACATGCTCTCCTGGTTTATAGGGAGTATTGCGGAACTAAAACATGGATATATTGCTTTAGTTGGTGCCCAATTGATTCTTTTGGTTTGTTTTTTTTAAACTTATTCCATGATAAATTCTTAGGAGATTTTATACCCTCTTTGTCTTACGGGAGTGAGCACTGGTTAGTCAGTGAGGTAATGTGTTGGTTGCTTCAGTGTTTTTTCCCCTGAAGTTGGAATCAATTCCTTTTGCAGCTCTGTGATAGTCCAAATCTCACCCCTTAACTCTTTCAGCAAGTTCATGGGGTAACCGTGTGTTTGGTGTGAGAGCAGGTCAGCTGGGTGGCCTTGTGCATTGCAGACAAAGCCATTGGGGTCACCAGCAGTTCCCTGTCTGCACATTTTGCTGTGGGCTGGGTACTGTCCTTGAGTGCAGGGGTGGGTGAACGTGACAAACTCCTCGGCCTTTGTGGTGCCACATATCAGGATCAGCAGCCAACTAGCATGGCTTCTTTCCAGTATCTGTTTTAGTAGCAATTGCTGAATGCTGCCTCTCTCACTGCCCTGGCATTAGATCAGCATATGAACGAATTGAACCCCTTAGTCTATGTACACTCACATTGGTACTCTAAAATTGATCTAAGCAAAGTAACTAAAAAGTAATTTCTATTGTACTGTGCACCTGTTGCTTAATAAATCTCGCTGTCAACCTACTTTAAGTCTTCTGTTTCATGCTTGCTGTAGAGCACAGGTGTAGAAAACTCCTAACTGAGTGTACAGTAGCAGTAAAACAATTGTTAGACTCTTGGCTTATTCATGGAAGGTATGGATGGAAAATTAATTTAACAGGAAGGTGACTGACAGAACATTTTGAATTTCTCCTGTAAATTTTTTCTGAGTGTAATACATCCTTGCTCATGCTTTGAATTTACTTCTAAAGTTCATGTAAACATACTTTTTCTCATAGTGGTTTTAGTGCTAAAGAGACTTTTAAAACCATTTATATTCAGTTAATGCCTTTGTTTGAAAAGTCAAAAAAAAAAAAAAAGAAGTGGAAAGATATAAAGGTATTCAGAAGAGAACAGGGTATTTTTTCGTGGTACCTCATCTCTTCAAGAGGGTTCTCTCACTTGGAAACAACAAAAAAAGAGATCTAGACCAAGGCTTTATTTTTTTTCAGGTTGAATTAAGATGGGTGAAATGGTAGCCGCCCTCCATGTCATCTGTCAGACAAGGGCTCATGCAAATCCTTTTCAGCCAAAAGAAAACGCTGAAACTCTCTGCTTGTGCTTCTGTTGTGATTCACTGTCATCATTGGCTGGCAGGAGATTTCTTGTTCTGCTTTGAATAACGGTTTCCCTCAATATATAAAGTTCTGAACTGCTAGTTTAACAATATTGCCATTGCTGGGAGTCACTAAACGTTATTTTTCTTGCAGCTGGCAGTCTGTTGCTGTTAAGTTGCTGTTTGCATGCACTTGCTGAACATTTTGTGAGGAAAGCACTTTTGCTGAGGCTAAAGTAGAAGTTAGGAAAATTTTCTCAGTGTTGTCTATGTTTTAGTCAGTTAGCAATCTGCTTGTTCAGGTACCTGAATAACTGATAACTCAATTTCACAAGTGTCCTTTAGCTTAAGCTCTGTTCTAAGACTTGTTAATGAACAGTTGCTGAAAGCACTCCTGAGAAGTTATTTTTTTGTGTAGCTGCAAATAACTTCTATGTTATTTGTATTGTTGAGCTGTTATGAACTTACATTCATTTTATTGAGCTGGTTTGGTTGTTGCACAGATTCTTTGACCAGAAGATGACAAACTGGAGAGTTTTTCTTGCTCTATATGGACCTTCACCATAAGGATAAAAAATGTCCAGTGTACCACATAGAATGGCAGTGGGTCAGGTGAGGAGAAGCAGTGAAATTAGAAAATAATGTCTGGAATTACTACTTTGGCAAGAAAATAGAAGAATGAAGTTTTTGATTGCTTGTGCATGAGGTGCATGAAGTTTTTTTGCATTATCAGTTACTTACATACACATCTTGTGTATGTCCAGAGTAGTAATTGAGAAGAAATTCTTTAAAATATGCTTTAAAATTTTGTAGGGGTTAAATTTAAGGCTTCACAAATCTTCAAAAACTGGCATTATGTGAAGAATTAATTTTCATATTCTTATTTCTGCTATCACAATAATGTGATGAGTTCTTTAATATTTTTTTTTGTTGTTGTTTTAAATAATCAGCTACCAAAAAACCTCCAAACCAGCAACAGCAAAAAACCCCACCAAACCAAACAAAAACATCCATTGGATTTGGTGGTGTTTTGGGTGCATACTGAGGGCTACAGCAGAGTAGTTTGAGTTAGGGTGCAGAGATAAAACATCTCAGAGAAGCAGTCTGGTTTAAGGCAGCATAAACCAGTTGTTTTCTTCCTTTCCAGCTTCTACAGACTTTGTTGCATGAGAGCATGTTGTGCTCTAAGTTCTGACTCCTTACCCCCAGGTTTCTTGCCTCATGCAATGGGTTCAGCAGGGGGTAACCAAGGAGTCAGCAAATGTTCCATGATTCATTTCTGTGTGATTGGTTGTGTGGTCTGTGATCCTGCAACTGTTGCTGGAAGTTTACTCACATAACACAGTTACTAATTGTAATAACTTCGGCATTATGTCTGAAGTTTTTGATGACTGTTCGTAGGCTTGTCTGAAGGTTTGATGCTTCCCAAAAACCAACAGAGCACCAGTGACAGCCCCAGACCTTAGTGTGTCTTGTTTCCAGTTAAAATTCCCACACCTGACCCCAGAGTAGTGGTTGCACTTGGGTGTTACCCAGCAGTTCTCATCCCTAGCATGTCTTTACTCAAGGACTGTGGGGCAGGGCTCTCCAAGTCCCTAGGATGGAGCACATGGACTGCTCAGCTCGGGGCACATACTGGGATAGGAGATCCCTGGCAGTGATCATAAAGTAGTAACCTAGCTGCAGTCTTAAATCTACAGTCTTAAATAATTTTCACACTGGGAACACATATATGAATGTTACAACATGGCCCATGTAACATGTTTTTGACCCAAGTTAATAGGAACAGCACTGAGTTTTGTGAGATTATTACACAAAGGCATTTTTAATGTGTTTTGCTTTAGAAATGCACAAGGAAAAATTCAAGCTGACTTGCATGCGTTTTAAGTTTGTGGCATATGCATAACCCTTCTCTTTGTTATAAGAAAAGCATTGTTGTATTTGGAGGTAAATTTAGGACCTCCTGGAAATAAATTTAACCTTATGAGACTTTGGTTAACTTTTAAAGAAACAACTTATCAGATACACAGTTGCTTGTCTCTCAGTAAAAATAGTTGTACTCTAATTTTGGATTAGAGTTTCACACAGTGTATGGGGTGAAGTTAATAATCTTCTATCAAATTAAATTTGAAGCTTTACAATAGAAAAATCTGAAAGCCTTGCAGATTGCCTTGTTCTGTGAACAATGAAGATGGTGTAGATTAATCTCCTGTGAGTCCAGTGATTAATGACTTGCAAGAGAAGAGCTTTGCTGGCAATAGGGATATTCAAGAAATTCTCTCCCTTATATGGTTTCACTTGTAAGTCTTCCCTCAGGAGAGCGCCTCTAAGATACTTTTGTTCTATTTGGATGCCTATTTCTATGTAGGAACTGAGGCTAGTACCTATTATCTGATTCTCTTCTGCCAGGATAGGGATCTAGGCCTTAAAAGACAGGTTGTAGAGCAAGTCCTGGCTTCCTCTCAGGTTTTCAGTTTTAAAGTAAATCACTTAGATGCAAAAAATGATCAGGCTGGAATGAAATGAGCAGACATTAAGGGGAATGGGCAAGTGAAATGCAAAGCTGCTTTCAAACTTGTGTTACAGCTGTCTGGTTGTCTGTATCTGTTCAGTTTGGCCCTGACAGTGGATAAGTGGGTAGAGGAGGCAGAATTATGGTCAAAGAGCAGCAGGGACAATTCCCAACAAATCCTTGAGGATCTGAAGTGCAGGTGATACGTAGTGAATCCTGCAGCTATTGTTAAAGGCACTCCTGCCCCCAGTCTGTGGCCTTTCCCTCCTCAGAAAGGTTGGTAGCATGCCATGTGTGCTCATACTTCTGTTCATTTTGGTCTGGCAGAACTGCTGCAAAATGTTGTCCATGGAGCAAGACTATGGCAGAGGAGCAGAAATCCAGAAGATCAATGTTAGAATCTTTTGCAGCTCTTATTTCTTGAATGTGGGTCACACCCCTTTGACAGAGCATTTTTACATCTGATCCCTTACAAACCACAAGATTTGATAAATTATTTGTAAATCCAGGGGTTTCAGGTAGAGAGCAATGTTAGTTTCTGCAGAAATACAGATCTTCAGGATGTGGTGCAGAACATAAGCATGCATTTAGCAGGATCTCAGGCCAGTCTGCAAAGTCTTCTGTCCCCTGCTAAGATGGTGATAGTCCAGCACTTGTCATTGCATGGAGCAGAGTGTGTGGAGCTGTAGAGGAGTCAGCTATAAAGTTAATGTGCCTGGTGCATGAAAGGCAAACCAGCTTTATTTTCCTTACAGGTTTTATTTGTCTTGCTCAGTAGGTCTTTCCACAAAATGTTTTCCATATTTAATTCATTGTCTCAGGAATCCCCTCTGGTTTTACGTGCTGTATGTATTTCAAAAGGAAACTTCTATTTGAATTGCTTTGAGGGCTTTGTTTTCTTTATACACTTAGCCTTTGGAGAAACAACTTGCCTCATTGGTTCTTCTGATCACCAGCCATGTGAAAGATGACAATCTGTTTAGCCTTCCAAACAGAAATCACTGCATTGTTTATTACCATTGTAGTGAATCTTGTGAAAAGGTTGTCTCCTATCTGATACACTTGCAGAGGAAAATTCTTGTGTGTTTCCAGGAATTGAAATCAGTGAGATTTTTTAGAAACTGGGCTATAGTTTACAATTCAGGTCATTTTTATGTCTTTGAAGATGAGCCCTAAAGTGCATAGCTTGTGTGCTGTGATGCCTTTTTAATTTGAACTGACTTCTCACTTTCTTTTTCAGAGTCCTCTTGGTAGAGCCCAAGCAGCCAAGAACAAAGGAAACAAATACTTTAAAGCAGGAAAATATGAGCTAGCTATTCAGTGTTATACTGAGGCTATCAGCCTGTGTCCTCCTGAGAAAAACCTTGATCTTTCTACCTTCTATCAAAACAGAGCTGCTGCCTATGAACAACTGGTAAGAAATAGAAGATAATTATGTGCTTATTGTAAAAAGTAACATTATCAGTTTTGTATTTTGTCATTTTCATCCACTGAAAGGTCCCAAGTGATAACATCTGCTGCTCTGACAACAAGATGCTATTGCAGGTTTTTTCAGCTCATCATATTTTTCTACTTATAAATAAAATTATTTTCTGTTAACTACACTCAGTCTATCTTATGTAATTCTTATGCATCCTGTTCTTCCAAGACAAGGTTTTAATTTCTTATTTTCTGGAACAGTTTTCTTGGCTATAAGTTAATTTTACTTCTCTCTTATTGAGTGTTTAACTATGAAAGAAAGGTGAAAGGTCAAATATTTTGGAAGGATGCTACTTCAAAATTTAAAGAAAAAAATCATTGAAATCCTAGTAAAGGCCAAGACCTAAATTTTGCTCATGGGGAAGTTGCATTTACTCGACAGCTGAGTATACTTGGTGTTATTTTAGAAGTCAGCCAGTGTTGCTTATTATGGTATGATGGATTTGCTTCTGAGGTTGAGTTGGTGAGCTGTTTAAAGGAGTGGAAAAGCTGGCTTTGTACAGTCTGAAGTATCAGGTGAGAGACTGTGCATACATAAATCTGGTGTTAGATTTAGTTCTTGTCTAACACAAATTCATGCCATAATGAATCCCAAATGTGTGTGGCTCCTCTGTTAGAAAAGCCTGCTTTGATAAATTGAAATAAATTTTGTTAAAAAATATTTTAGCACTTTGGTAAACTTGTTTGCTTCCATTATGTTTCCATCTTTTTTATTCTAGTTGTTTTACACCAGTCTTTTAGTTCCAACATCACCTATCTTTGCATCAACTCATTATGTTCTCCCATGGGATTTGTACAGTATCTGGTGTAATATTTTGTAGGAATTAGTTTCTTTTGTGTGGCTTTTCTGGGCAGGTGGTTTGCAGTGGTGCCCAGGCAGTTTCTCCCTGTGAAGTGGAGCCCTGGGAGCCGCAGCCACTGCTGGGTGCACGTGACCCCAGAGCTGGCTGTGGGAAGGCAGCACAGGGAGCTGAGGGGGCCCCCTCTCACTGTGTTCTTTTTCTGCCCACAGCAAAAATGGACAGAAGTGGCACAAGATTGCACAAAGGCTGTTGAGCTTAACCCTAAATATGTCAAAGCTCTCTTCAGACGTGCGAAGGCCCATGAGAAGTTAGACAATAAGAAGGAATGTTTAGAAGGTGAGTGGCTCATGCTGTGTATACTTAAAAGTGGAATTAGCTCTAGTGCTGTGGAGCACTTTGGAGATAGTAGCTTCTGGAAATGTTTTGTTTTTACTTCTGTAGCTACAGTAATACAGAATTATGTATTTAAAACCATTCATAGCTTCTGCAAATACATATTCTTCTCTTGTCAAGAGTAACCTATTCACATTTCGCAAGCTCTCATCTGCTCACATCTGAAATGACTGCTGAGAAATTGATGTTACTGTAGCAACTCAAGGTATTCTTTTTCCCGGAAACTCCTTCACTTTAGAATATAATTCATCTAACATGATGAGTAGATAACCAAGACAACAGTTGTTCAATTTCCATGCAGTAAAGAGACTTTCTTCTTCTCCATTTGTTTTAGAGAATTTATACTACTACAGAAATGAGGGTTTTTGCAGGTAGAGATACATGGTCAGAAATAAAAATATTGCAATGATTTAAATGCATTGGACAGGTATTACAGGGAAAACAGCTTCAGTAGTATTTTTTTCTGGTGCATAGCTTATGAAGGCCAGAACAGATTTTTTTTTTTAAAATATTAATGCTTTGTATTTGGAAGAAATTACTGTGTCAAATCCTTCCAAAGCTATTCCTAAACAGAATACATTTTGAACTGTCAGGAAGATGTCACTGAGAAGCCATGGGAATTAAGAACTACAGGTCAGATGTGTTTGACATAGCTCTTTTGAGCTACAAGGTACTGCTTGAAATTGCCCATATAAATTTCATCAAGTGAAATCATTCCTGCTGATGTTAGGTTAAAAGACAAATGAAATTTTCAGCTGTGCTCATTATCAAAGAAGGACAGAAAATAAGGCTGGCAAATTTAACTGGTAAATTAGTTTCATTATGTGTAACAGCTAAGAATTAGGTCTGCCAGATTAGAAGGTAAATTAGATTTGGAAATTTTATCTATCTGTTTATCTTCTGTCAGGATACCTTTATGCCCTTTAAGATCATAATGACTAGAAAAAGACAACTTTGTTCATTTAGTGCACTCCTTTGCAACCGCTGTGTATCAGCTGCACTTCCAGAGTGCTGTAATAAAATCTAAGCCTTATGTAGCTGCCAGGTGATAAAAGCCCCAAGAAAGATCAAGTGTCCCTGTGACAGTAGGACAGTTTTAAATATAACTTCCTTTTAGCCTTAACAGCAGTAATGTTAGTGACAATTATTTTCAGCCTTGATTTCTATTTGATTTTTTTTCTTGCAATTTTTTCAGATCTGAAGCTGTTTTGCTTTTTTTTTTTTTTTTTTTTAACTGCACTGTTTTTTACCTGCCAACCACATATGGCCAGTAAAATCCCAGAAAGTAGGGTATGCCCATGTAGTAGAGGAAAGCAAAACCAAACAAATCTCAAAACCCCAGCCACTACCAGCAGAAAACTCCTCTAGTGATCCCTGGCAGTATAATTTGGGAAGATGTTGCTGTAGCAGCCAAGCCTGGAGTGCAGCAGTCTTTGGTCAGACTGTCTGCTGGGTTTGTGTAACATGTTCTTTCTGGGGGTATCATATTTTCCCAGGGACTCTGATGTGCTTCCTGACCATGGCAGAAGTGCAGGGAGTTTCTGCATAAGTGATGGCTTAATAGTCCCTCTAGCAATGTAGAATTAAGAGAAATATGCTAAAACTCCAGGGCGAGACATTTACTTTTCAAATATATTCAGACAATACACTGCTTGAATTTCAAATCCAGGCTCTGTTCACCTTCACTAATGTTTAAATGAAAGCAAAACAGGGAAAACTCATGGTACTATTGCATTAAGTGGAGGATCCAGAGAAACTGTGTATGGTAAGAGTGCATTTCACACTGGCAAGCTTCACTCAAGCAGCAGTGAGTTAACATTTGCAGAGGTTCCTCTGTGTGAAAGAAAGCCATGTGATAGGGGCTGGCACTTTAAATAGGCCAGCAAGGTATTTCTCCTTGCTCCCTTCCAAAGTCACGGAGGTGAGTAGAAAAAATTGAGATAGAATTTAGGCAGATTTCTTAAACTGAGGAGTAAGTGAGATATGATGGGACTGAATGTGAATTTTAGAAGTAGAAAATAAAGATCAGTCCCAGAAGAGAAGCTGTGTTAGCACTTTCAATATGAACATAATTACTCTCCTCAAAGTTTCAAAACACTGAAAACCCCTGATAGAGGTATATACATTTTCACTGTTGACTTAAGTGTGCTCGTCTCTAGATAAAACATGAACAGAAAAATAAATGTAATTTCATTCACTGTCATGAAGTCATTTTATCCTAGGAGGATAATTTTGGATACAAATTTGTGTCTTGAAAAATACAGTAAATACAGCAAACTGGAAACAGAGGCTTTTGCTGGAGAACAGGACATGTATTAGTTTGACAGTGCCTCATTGTACTCAGTGGCACATTTTACAGTGTACTTCAGTGACTATCAGAATTCCTTTAATCTCACTTTTGTATGTTGTTTCCTAGATGTCACTGCAGTCTGCATTTTAGAAGCCTTCCAAAACCAGCAAAGTATGTTATTAGCTGATAAAGTTCTTAAACTCCTTGGAAAAGAAAAGGCCAAAGAGAAGTACAAGGTAGGACTTGTGATACTGCTGACTAATTGTTATTTCACCTGACCACTTGTTGAAAAGTCGGTTGTTAGCATTCTGTCAGTTGCTGTAAACAAGTCACTGTCTCCATCTGCTCAAGTGCAAGAAGTGACACAAACTGGTTTTTACAAAGCTGCCATTGTACCAATGTTATATTCCTTTGGGACCTCTCCAGAGTTTTTGTAGCCTCATCAGGGAAGAGAGATCTACTTCTAGCAGTTGTTTCCCTTTAATAATGAAATTTGTTATGACATTCAGGAGACACCCTGAGTTGATGTGCTGCCCTGCATAGGGCTTGTCTGAACTTGCAACATCATGGAAACTGGGTGTGTTGGAACACACATTCATGCCTGAATGTTTGGAAACTGTAGAAGAGAGAACTGTGGAAGCATAGGGGTAGCCAGGAGCAATCATTTTAAGTGTCTATAGGTTTACAAAAAGTTTGGGACAGATATTAACACATTCTTGGTTGTTGTTATTAAAGCATTCTTGCTTGTGTTTTGATGATGGTTGAAGTACTGAAATCCTGTGTTGGTTTTGAGATACTGGATTTTTTTCCTACAGAAATTCACATAAATGTGTAGTGTAGAGGGAGCAACAAACAGTGTTATGAGTGGGGTGAGCGTAGATGGGTGTGTTTCAGAAGAGTGCATCCAGTGTTTTCCTGCAAGAGGGACTGAATTGTAATTCTTGTGTGCAGCTTATTTTAAGCAAGAGATAATTTTTGGCTGCAGAAAAGATTCATTACCTGAGGGGTGTTACTTTTGGTACTTCAAGTAAAATGTGTGGTATCTGAGCCAAGTTCCACACAGAACTAGAGTATTTCCTAATTAGTCTCCATAGTAACAATGACAGCAGCTTCTCTTGGACAAGTTGGAGAAAAGAGAAGACTGCCAGTCAGAATCTGCTTGAATTTAGGCTCATGCTTAAACCACCAGCTTGCATTTTTCACCCAGTTTATGAGCACACCTAATGCTTTAGTACATCTACTAGTCTTTATTTCTAGTCACATATGTGGTAAGATACAATCTCCCTCCCCCTGGAATATCATCACTTTGTTTTCATTGATAATGGGTATTGCATTGTGAGCTGAAGCTTAAAGAATCCCTAAACATCAAAATGGCAAATCTAAAACATCAGGCTATCAGATGAGATAGTGAAAGTCATACATTGGTTTTTCCATCAGGTTTTTTTTTTAAATAATCATGTTGGCTATCCATTTCCATCTTTACCATCTGATATTACCACCTAATGACTTGGAATTACCTTTCTCTGTTTCAGAATCGGGAGCCTCTGATGCCCTCACCACAGTTCATTAAATCCTACTTCAGCTCTTTCACAGATGATATAATTTCCCAACCTTTGCTTAAGGGTGAGAAATCAGATGAAGATAAGGACAAGGAGGGAGAGGCTTCTGAAGTGAAAGAAAAGTGAGTGACAGTACAGTTAGGAATTGTTTGGTACTGGAATTTGGTTTTCAGTGATTTGGACATTCTGCTCAGTGTAACGTGCTGCTGTTTGTGGAGTACTTGGCATGGAGATTCCTTTGATATAAATGATATCAGTATTGCAAGTGAATCCTTAGTGAAAGCTGACTGGCTAGTTTCAAGCTTGCACTAAGCAGAGGAAGGACAATGAGACTGGGAAAAAATGCTGAATATTTACTGCAGTATCACAGCAAATCTTAGGAGATGGGAGAACTGGAGAGAGCTGAATGATGCTTTTGGGGAAAGGAATATTTTATACTGAAGGAGCATTTCCAAGGAAGAGAGCAAGTTAGCCTTTGGACTGGCAGGGAAAACATGAGCTAGGAAAAGATGATTTTTAAATGAAAACATGTATTTACAGCAAGGGAAGCTGAAAGAGTGTTTTAACTTTCCGAAATCTAATTGCCCATAAATGAAAAGTTTGTTCTGGCCTAGAAAAACTTAATTTTGTGGTTTTGTTTTATATTTTTTTTTAGTGGAGCCTGAGCACCACATAAATGGTTAATTTATTGTGCTACTTTCCAGATTATTTTTTGGAAGATAGCAGTGCTGTCAGTTTAGAAACCATTGCAAAGGGCATTATAATTATTTTAAAGTAAAAGAGAATGTCCTGATCTACAGGCAGATTCACTGAATCCAGGATACAGCTGAGAACAAGGCAATACTGTAATTTTTTGATATTAAATAATTTCTTCCATATAAAAACTGCACATTGCTAGGTTTAATATTTCACTTTCCTTTCCATGAATTCTACTCTTTTGCTTAAAACAGAGATTATTGCTGCTCTTCATGTGAAAAAAACCCTCAAGAGACACGTGAAGCTCACATTCAAAATCTTTAAAACAGTTTTCTTCTTAATTTCCAATGTATTTTGGCCAGTTTTTGTGCAAATTATTCTCCATCTATGATGGTACCATCCAGGAGTAAATGTTCCAATGGGACTATGCTGATGTTGCAGAAGTATAGCACAAGTTAGTATTTGTAATGATTTGATGAAACATCTGAATGGAAATTGCAGTGTTCAGTGAATGCATGTATATATATACAACTGTTTCTACATCATTTACAGCTCTGGCTATTTGAGAGCAAAACAATATATGGAAGAAGAGAACTATGACAAAATTATCAGTGAAAGCACAAAAGAAATTGAAGCAAAGGGAAGATACATGGCAGAAGCTTTGCTTCTGCGAGCTACTTTCTACTTACTTATTGGCAATGCAAGTGCTGCCAAACCAGACCTAGATCAGGTCATCAGCATGGAAGATGCAAATGTGAAGGTAAGACTATCACAGATGGATTGCACTTAGGATTGAGAAGTTAGATTATAAACTTGCAGTATACTTCAAGAAGTTGTTTGTCCAAATTTTCAGATGTATTAATGGGAATATTCTGGTTTATTTACTGTTTTGTTACTTACAAATTGTTTTTTTCAAGGGCTTGTTGATTTCTGAGACAGCTGTACTGAGTAGTGCAAACTAAAGGTGATAAGTAGTATTAACTAAAGAATGAGGGAAGTTGGATGAATTGGAGGGTTATCTACTCTGGATAAGTGAAAAACCTTAATTGCACTTCCACAGTCAGCTGCTTCAAAAAACATTGATGTATTTGTAAACATAGGAATTGAAATGGATTTTGGGAGGCTTGGAAATCCACTGAGATGGAAGCATAGGCTGAGCTGACATTTTTGAAATTAAGGGAGTTCATTCATTTGGGTCAATATGAAACTTATTCCTGCTTAGAACAATTGAAACCTGTCAGTGGGAGAAACTAGTCAAACGAAAAGTTTACTGTGATTGTAATGAAGCCTTAAATGTGGAGAACACTGGGTGGCTGATGTTTCCCTGGCCGTGTCTTGCAGCTGCGAGCCAACGCTCTGATCAAACGGGGCAGTATGTACATGCAGCAGCAGCAGCCTGCGCTGTCCACTCAGGACTTCAACATGGCTGCTGACATTGATCCTCAGAATGCTGATGTTTACCACCATCGAGGACAAGTAAGGAGCCTTCGAGATTTGGTCCCAACACTTGGCTATTTCAGTATATACTAAAAGGAAAAATGGTGTAGTTGGAGACACTTTATACTGTTTGTGGCACAAAACCATGACCTCCTAATTGGGAACTTTTGTGGGATAAACACACAGTCTGTTTTGGAGGTTCAGGTCAGGCAGAAACAGTTTATTTCTATAGCTATAGGAAAGCCCTCTATCAGTATGAACTGAGACTTACAAGTACTGGGGCTTTTGTACATTTACAGCAGATGAAAGCTGTTCTGTGAAGGGGCCTGGATGGCAGAACAGCATCTGCACAGCAGGAAGCTTTGTTACAGCAGAAGAAATGTTTCCCTGATAACACCTGCAGCCCTATGCCCTGGACTTGGATCTCTTCAACTCATCCCTCTCTGCTTTGTGACATTGCTATGTCCTAGACTAATTTCTAGCAGGCTTCTGCCTGCTGCCACAGACCTGTAAGATGAGTGGTGCTGAAAGTAAAAAAGGAGCACTAGCATATGCAGATAGGCTATTTGTAAGGCAGTCGTATTTGTAAGGAAGACTTCCATGGATCAAGGGGCTTCCTCCATTAAATTGTTGGACCTCTTTAGTACTCAGAAATGAAAATGGTGCTGTGTGTTGGCTGAATTTGTGTTTTTTAGTAGCTTCATGGTAGAGAATGATGGAGTGAACTCTGCTCCTGTGGAGGAGTAAGAATGTCAAAACCAAAGAAACGCCAACAAAAGAAGTTGAAATACAAGCTGGAAAAGCTGAAATGTTTCGGTGTCCAAATAGTCCACAGATACTGGCTACAGAGAGGCAAAAAAACTTGAGAAAATATGGCATAATTTTGGAGGCTGGTGATAATGCTGACACAATGATGGCAACAGTCTAAAATGCAAGCGTTCTCTGTTCCTACACAGGGTCATTCCCTGCTTGTGTAGGTAGCTAAAATGATGGTGATTTTTAGTTATGGGTTTTGTAGGTCTCTAGACAGTTCTGCAGCTGAGCTGGAGATGATATGAGTAACTGGTGCTAATTGAATCATCATGTAAGTGTCTGAAGCACAGATGAAATAGAGAAATAGGATTTTCTTTTATTCTGCCTAGCTGAAAATCCTGCTTGACCAAATTGAGGAGGCTGTGGAAGACTTTGATGAATGTATCCGATTGCGACCCAATTCTGCCTTGGCGCAAGCACAGAAATGTTTCGCTCTGGTAGGTAATGTGCTGGGGTTTGTTCTGGAAAACACTGTGTTTCTCTGGTTTATTCCAGTTTAACAGGAAAGTAGGGCAACATACATCTCTGTCTTTTAATAAGGTAAAGGAATAATGAAACAATTTCTTTAGTTGCAGTATGTGTTTGCTGCTTTCCTTCTGAAACGCTCGTTGTTCAAACAGTAGAACATTTTTTCCATTCTCTGTGAGAGGAACAAAAATCTTGATTCTAATTGGAGCACAAAATTGATTTTAATAAAGCTTTACTGTTGTGGAAAATAGTCATTATCAAGAAATTGGAAACAAACTGTTTCAAGCTAGTATAATGACTCAGTGTGCAAGAATCTTGTCAGGACAGCTTTGCATGGTGTGAACAAGGAGGAATGCCAAGTTTGGAATTTCTAAGCATTTGAAATAGAGAGAGGCTATCACAACTATCAGGCCTTATGAGTTCCTTCTTTCAACGGTTTTCCTCTCCAAGTCCAGACACTTGGACATGTGGTAGGTTGCCAAAACCAGATTTGGTAGGGTGTACAGGCTTTTCACCTTCTGGAACTTAGCACAGAATCATACAATGGCCTGGGTTGGAAGAGATCTCAAAAATCATCTCATTCCAACTCCCCTGTCATGATCAGGGACATCTTCCATTAGACCAGGTCCCATGCAACCTGGCATTGAACACTGCCATGGATGAGAACTTCCCTGGGCACTGTTCCAGTGTCTCACCACCTTTACAATAAAGAATTTTTTCCTAATTTGCAATCTAAACCCACTGTCTTATCATTTTAATCCATTCCTCCTTGTTCTGTTTACATGTTCTTGCGAAAAACCATTTTTACATACTCTTGTAAAAAATCCCTCTCCATCTTTATCATGGCTCCCTTCAGCAGGTATGTGAAGGCCACAGTTAGATCACCCTTCTCCAGGCTGAACAATCCCAATTCTCTCAACTTATGTAAAATAACTGAATTATGGTGCAGGCAACTCTTGGGGAGGTGGGTAGAGGCCTGATCAGCCTTTTTTCAGTCTAGTGATGGCATTTTTTTTTTTTTTTCCATTGGAATAGTATCGCCAGGCTTATACAGGAAGTAATGCTTTGACTGTGCAAGCAGCCATGAAAGGCTTTGAAGATGTCATTAAAAAATTTCCAAGGTGTGCTGAGGGCTATGCACTCTATGCTCAGGTATGTTTTTTTCTCTCTTAAAGAAAATGCTGCATTCTCTTGTACTTTTTATGTTGGATATAACATTTCTTCAAATAACAGATGAAGATTTTGGATACTGAGTTCTGAGATAAGTGATGCTGCCTGGAATAGGCTACTTGCATTTATGGTTATGGGTGTTCTGGTGCAGAGGAGGTACAGGGGGAGCTGGTGGAGCGGGATATAAATAATGAGTTGAGAGTGGTTGTTAGGAGACAGAGGTTATTCCTGCATGATTCCTTCCTGCATGTGTGTGGCATCTCAGCTGATGAATGTCAGGGATCCTCTGGGTAATTTGAGAGTCAGATATGTGGAACTAGGGTAACATTTTTGTTCTATCAGTGGCATGTAGTGGTTTAGAACAGCTGTTCAGAGTGCACTTTTAACAGACTGGAATTTCTTTTCTAAGAACATACTGCTGATTTTAGTAGGAAGCATGACACATTCTGATTTTAAGTAGGTTGACAATATATATTCATTTCCTTCTGAAAGAAGTATATGTGAAAAAGGAAGAGCTGAAGCTTGTAGGTACAGACTTTTAGAATGGTTTTTATTTACAGCACACAGCATGTTGCTTGTGGATATCCTATTACAGGTGACAGTATGGTCAGTAATTTGTGCACTTAAAGCACAGAAACTTTCCAAAATGCCTCATTTGTGAAACTTAACTCTGGTAACTGATTTGCCTGGCCTGCTCTACCATAAATGAACTACATCCAGTCTCATGTTGTCAATACAGTTTTAATTAGAATTAGCCAAGTGCAGAGTGCACGCTTTGGTTGCTTATTGACAAATGGGTTTCTCTTTTGATTCAGGCACTAACTGATCAACAGCAGTTTGGCAAGGCTGATGAAATGTATGATAAATGCATTGACCTTGAGCCAGACAATGCCACTACATATGTTCATAAAGGGTATGTATTGCTTTTGCAGTCCTTTTGGTTGAGAGCAGTTGGAGTATTTAGATGAATCAACCTGAATAAAGTGTTTATGTTTAGAAGGAAAAATAACTTTGTAAAAACATCTTTGTGCTCGTAATGTATTTCTATATTTTATCTTGAAAGAGCTGCAAATAAGTTTCAGGAAAGTTTAATCAGTGTTCATTGCTAATTGAATATCTGCTTGAAATATATCTGACTTTTCCTTTAGCCCTGTTACTTTCAGCTTTGTGTTGAAGTTTATTCTTTCATTAAACAACATGTACCAGACAACATGTTTCTCTTGGGAAAAATTTGCCCTTCTTTAGAGTCATTAAAGCAGTGAAGAGGCTGATTGAAAGTGACTTTCATATGGGTGCTTTTAAAAGTCATGAAGTTACTAAGTTACTGTACACCTGCATTAGAAATTAAATACATTATATATTTGGGATGGTTTTGCTTACCTGATAGGGGTTTTGGGAGGAGTATGTGAAGTCTGTTTGAAATTTTCTCTTTCTTGTAGTTTACTTCAGCTCCAGTGGAAGCAAGATTTAGACAAAGGATTAGAACTCATAAGCAAGGCCATTGAAATTGATAACAAATGTGATTTTGCATATGAGACCATGGGAACAATTGAAGTGCAAAGGTAAGGCTGAATTGCAGTGTTAAGAGTTCTTAGTTACTTCTAAAGTTATGGTAGTTCGTTAAATTTCTTCGTGGATCCTAAGTCTTGAGATCTCCCTGGTGTCCTGTAAGGCCAACTCTTACCCATGGTCCTGATTTCTATTCTGTAATTCTTAGGGAAAGTCCTCCATTCTCTGTGGCATAATTGTGATTTATGATCTGACAGCTTCTCATCACCAGTTTCATACTTAATGGACAACTTGATGCAGATGAGTCCATGTATTTTTAAGTACATCCCCTCTCCATTTTAAGTGAATTCCTTAATCATTACACGGCTTTGTGTGTTATCTGATGTTGTCCTTGGATACTGGACTGTCTGTACTGAGGATCCTGTGCTGTTTTATCCTGGAGCCAACAGAACTCCAGTTGGCAGTTCTTGGGGGAAAGAGGAATGCGTTGCTCTGTAATACTGTATTGCAACTGTGCAAAGGTTTAGGGTATAGCTGACAGTACAGTTGAGTCCCTTTTTAATATGTCTAGTCCTCTAAAGGACAGGCAATTCAACTAATGCCATGATAAATTTTGCAAGCATTTCTTATTGAAATAATGTACTTTTGTCTGTTCAAGTTTTCCTCTTTTGTATACTAAGTCCTTTCAGGGGAAATGAGACTTCATTCAGTTGCCCAGAATTATCTTTGTAGTGAACTTGGTGTCCTGTGGAGAACATTTTATCCTGCACTTCCACCTGTTGGGGCTCTCAAGAGGAAGCCTGTTTAACAGCTGTCCTAGTTGCTTAGGCTTGGTAACAACTTCTCTGCATTTATTGAGCATCACCACAAGTTCTTGTGGTGGTTCCTCCCAAAGTCCTTTTAAGTTATTAATGGGGGAGAGCATAGGTTCTGAAAGTAAAAAGATGTTTTAGAGATTACAAGATTGCTTTGGCTGTCTTAACTAAATTTTTGTTTATTTCAGAGGTAATCTGGATAAAGCCATTGAAATGTTCAACAAAGCTATCAACCTGGCCAAATCAGAAATGGAGATGGCCCACCTCTACTCACTCTGTGATGCTGCCTATGCCCAGACAGAAGTTGCGAAGAAGTATGGCTTGAAACCACCAACACTGTAAAGAAACAAGGAGGAAATGACCTTGCAAAGTGAAGTTGCCCACTTCAGCCAGCCCTAAAGACGCTGTTGCAGACCATGCTGAATGGTGGAACTTAGTTTTTTCCCGTTCGTGGTGTTGTCATTTGCTACATCTGTTAAATGTTTAGGTGTTGTGGGAGTGGTTGTTCAAGGAAGTATGCAGTGCTGCATCTTGTTCCTACTGCAGCAAAAACCTTAGAGTGTGTTAAGGGAAATAAAGTTGCAGGGGAACCAAAGGAACATATTTTGGCCATGCAAATAAAAACTTCACACTGGTTCATTTTGGGTGATTATGTTGTGGGCGATTTTTGCTTTATCAAATAATATTACAGCATGTGGGGTTTTTCCTGTTGATTTTAAAGGTAATACTAGTCAGTGCTGTAAAATAGGTTTCTTTTTTATATCCAATTAATCCTTGAGGGTTGATTTTAATTTTGCAAAAATTAATTTTCAAACTTTAATAATAGAGTTTTTTTAAATTCAGTAGATGTGGAGAGGATACCTGTAAATACATGCAAGCATGCACAATCTTCCCTTAAATCCCCTTCCACCCTCTGCATAACTTACTTAGAAATAGTCCTGTGGCAGCTATTAGGGAATTAATTTGGTAGTCCTTATTCTCACCCCAGAAAGCCCTAGAGTACTGCATAGGAGAGCAAGGAAAAAAGTTGGCTGGGGAAGGAGGTCAGGTAACGCTGCCTCAGTGTAGACTTTACTGGAAGAACGAATGTATTCCTGTACAGCAGTCCTTACTTGAATGTCATGGGAAATTGTTCTGGAGGGTTCAGAGGGACTTTCAAGAACAGAAGGCACTGCTGGGAGTCAAGCTCCAAAAGGTAAGGTCATGCTTGCATATAATCTTTGCAATCCCTGATGCTTTTGTATAAATGCACCAGCTGATAGACTAAATTCTCTTCAGTCTCTAGAGACTGCTGGGTTATGATCTCCTTTTAAGACCCCCTTGGCAGGAGGGATTAAGTGAGATAAGGAACAAAGCATAGGCTCAACCTATGGATTTGCAATCTGCAAATCTCATTTCCTTGTTCTGTAGACCCTGTCTTGTCCAAGATAACAAATACTGTAGAAGGGAAGCAATTGTGCTGCAAACAGCAGATGGGCAAATTATGAAATAGTTTTCCTCTCATTAGGAACTTCACAGAGGGCCCTCTTGCTTTGGGTTGATCTTTTCTGGTGTGGAAGTCAGTTAGTCAGTCCATCTTGCCTTTCCCTGGACTGATGTGGCTAGACAAATCTCATGCAAATGATATAGCTTAATTTATGACACACTAATTTGGGCTTCTTTCCATCCTGAAATCATAGATTTGTTCGTGGTGAATTGTCTAATGTATTTAACCTTTTAAAGAAATTAATGATGCTGTAGTCAAACTGTCTTGGTCTGTAGTTGTGCCACCATACAGCAGTAGCTTGCATTTCAACTTGACCTTCCTTCTCCCAGCAACTACAGTTGAGTATTCAAATGGTGGAGAGTAGACCTAAAGATCTAATCATTATTTTAGTAGCTCATTAGGTGATCTGAAATCATAGCACTGGTGTAGAATTGAAGATATGGGAAGGTACTGGCAGCTTCTAGGGGCACTGAATGTAACAAGTGTCAAACGTCTTCTCCAACTTCCAATCTCTGCATCAATTAGCTGAGAACAAAAATATGCCAGACTGAGGAGTCCTGTTCTCCAAGGAGTTTTTATTCGCATGGCCTTATTTACATTGGCATTTTCTCCTCATCATCCCATCTGTACCCCATTCCTTATCCCACCCAATCAATTTTAAGGGAAAAAAGCATGTGCTGTCAATTACTAGCATTCCAAATCATCACAGACTTTTGCCTGTTCTTCAACTAGTTTGAAACTGCACTGAAAGGATGCATTGTCTGTAATTTTTTTGTAAATGACATATCACCTGTAAACTGAAAAAATAAATACTACCTTCAAGTATCTCTCTCTGACATGAATAAGAACAGGTTTTAATGAAGGTGTTCTCTGCAGTGGTGAGCTCTGTGCTTATGTTCTAAGTCTAGGAAGAACTGATAATTGACTGACTCCTTGTCCTCTCGCACTTCAACCTGTAAGAAAGAATGAGGAGGAGATGTGGAATCAACAAATCTGATCTCTGCTTGCTTCCATCACCCACAGAGGTACGATCTTGAGAGCTGAAGATTACAGGGGAAAGGAAGTTGAACTAGGAAGGCTGGGAATCTGATAGCTGAGACCCTATTAATGTGTGCATGCAGGTGCATCCCTGTGATGAAAGGGACTTTATGTAAAAGGCTGATACAGTTGAGGTTTTATTTTAAGCCAGGTGTGCCTGTGAACTTCGAAGTGAAACAAGTATTACTGCTATTAAAAAAAAAAAAAAAAAGTTTTTAAAATTATGTAGGAAGCTGACACTGACTTGGGATACATGGGATAAAACCCATGTATGCTAGAGGGATTCTCTGGTAAGTTGCTTCTGCGTACAATTGTCTAGCAACTTGATACTCATCGTGTATGGTCCCTGTTGTTCACAGAGACAATGCGCTCAGGCACACAGTGTGATTCCTGAGATGTCCTGCACAGGGCCAGGAGTTGGACTCTGATCCTGATGGGTCCCTTGCAATTCAGCATATTTCATGATTCTAAGCTGGGACTTGAATTATTAGGATCTAACTGCAAATAGAAAGGGAAGAGAGAACTAACATACACCAAAGAGCTGTACTGTAACTTACTCTAACTATCAAGAACAGCTTAGATGCAGCTTTAACCAGCCCAGCAATCCTAACTATGCCCAACTTTGGCCATTTCTTTAAATTCTTGCAGGCTGAAATTCTGGAACTGTTTCAGGGTTGTTACTGATTAGTTTACTGGTGCGTATGTGTCATATGGATACTTAAAAGTGCCTGTTTTCTACAACACAAAGGTTGAGTACTGGCTGCTTCAAGTACTGTGGCTAAGGACTGACTCTGGTTTTTTTCAGTGGAAGCTTCACAAATTCAGTCTTATCTATATCACTTCTGAGTGCAATGCACTGGAGATTCTACTAAATACCCTACTAAAACAAGGTGCTTAGAAGTTGTCCTGATAGACTGAGAAGAACTGAGCTCATGTCAGCTCTTCAGCTGAGCTCACCAAAGTAGCTTGTAATATATTTTCATTCAGCCTCTCCCTTGGGGATTCCGGGGGAGGAGAGTTCAGACCACAGATCCTGTTACCTGCTGCAAACTGCACTTTGCATTTCTCGGATTTAATTGGTCAGCCCATGAGAGTCCTGCACTATAATCCTCCAAAGGTAGTATTTATTTACTCCTGTGTGTTGAACTAGTAGAGAGGGGTTGGGAAGAGATAAAATAGTTCTAATTTAGAAGTTGGAGCCCAGCAATGGCCGTCACAGATATGGGTTGTTAAGTATGGGGGAGGCACTAATCTAATGCAGGAGACTCAGCTCAAATGGTAAATTGTTAATTTTTTAATATTTATTTTTCAACAAATAAACCTTCATTTCACCTTGTGCTTTGTGGCTTGTTTCTTAAAAGTTCCAGTGCAGTATGTAAACAAAAATGCAGTGAAAAGTACACACAAAAAATACCTGCTGATACAGAATGGCACCAAGTGGAATGGTGGGATCTGGCTTTTGAGGGGCAGGATGTGTCAGGGCTTGGCTGAGCAATTGTTTTGTTTATAACACAGCTGAGCTCATTGCAGAGAAGCCAAAATTAAAAAAAAAAAAAAAAAAAAAAAAACGAAACGAAAAAAACAAACAAAAAACCCCACCAAACAAAAAACTGGGAAGAGGAGGATTGCTGAACATGAATAGAAAGGTAAAGATGGTTTTGGGGGAAATGTGGTTAACTAGAGCAAGACAAAACCTTCTCTCCCTCCCATTTTGTATTTTGCAATCTCTTTTAGCTTTAAGGCTGTTTTATGCTGCTGGGAAACTAAAAGCTTATCAGTGAAGGCTCGTAAATTCCTCCTTTTTTTCATCCCAAGGAATAAAAAGCATAATTTGTAAATTCTTCTTACACTAAAAGATACCTTCCTTCAAAAAAACCCAAAACAAAGAGCGCAACCTGCTTTCAGTATTTTAAAGCCATCTTTCACAATCAGTTTGTCTCCAGCAAAAGCAGCACAGTAAGGAGTGTTTTCTCTGCAGTGGATGGGAGCTGCCAATGGCAGCATTAATGCATTCAAACACTGAGCAGTCTTCTGGGAGACTGGGCAGAAGGCCTTAGTGCAACAGATTTTCCAACCTGACTCCCCTCAGCCTTTTCCAGGCAGCAGAGTGAAAACCCACTCAGACATTTTGAAGGAAGCAGTAAGGTGTGGCAACATGTGTATTATTGTAACAACACAGTAACCCATGTCACTTCAGCAATGAACAGGATTTGCCATAAGGAGAATTTAATACACAGGTCCAGACAAAACACATGAACCAAAAGCTGTTACAGATTCTTCTACAGGAGCAGCTCTGTCTGGCAGCTTCTTCTGGTTTCCCAAGTAGTGCAGAGCAGAATTTGGCCTGTTTTGCTCACTGTGTTAAATTTTAAGCTTCTCAAGTTAAAAGTAGGACATTCAAGGACCTTAGTTAAGACATGTACATCTAATAAGGACAGAATGAGAAGAATCATGCTTCTAGATTTTCTGATAATTCACAATACCAAAACTGATTTGAGAGGGAGTTTCAGAGAACAACATTTCCATTTCTATGTTCTACAAAAAAGCCCTCAGAAAGTAACTAAAACATTATGATGCATAAAAATCAATGTTAATCACTGCTGTGTTGAACTGATTTCATCTCCATCTTTATCCTAGCTGTAAAATACTATGAAATAGTTAAGTATGAGAGGAGATACAAAGTTATATTTCAATCATATTAGAATTGCACCAAGTTTTTGCTATGTGGTGGTTTCTTAACTGGCACATTTGGCAGTAAATTATGGAGCACCTACTAAGGAAATCCTTCCAAAGATGAAGGGAACAGCCACTGTGACAGCTGAACTTTCCCTCTTCACTCAGCTTCACTTTTTCATCTCTACACCATAGAGATCACAACGCTTCTGGCTTAAAATAGGAATTTGTTGACGTATTTCCGCAAGTTTCTTTAGATCTGCAGGGGAAAAGAAAATAGTTAAGAGAACAGTAGCTAAAAAAGAAAGCTCCTGACTTGCTCTGAGGTAAGAGAGGGGAAATAGCAGCTTTGATGGAGAATGGGGTGGTAGGGCATGGCAAGTGAGCAGCCAGGGCTGAAGGAAGCCTCAGCTTTGCTCTATCCTAAGGTGGCACCTTCTTCCTAAGGAAGTGAACGAGGAGGGTACAGCTATAGAGTACTGTATACAGAACAGTATACCGAGTGCTGCTGGTTCTTGCTTTAACCTAGCAAAGGTGGACAAGGCAGAGGAATGCTGCATCAGCTGTAGTTGCATGTGTAAGGCCACAGACTTCATGAACTGTCTCTCCTTAGCATCATGATCTGTACTCAAAGAAAAAAAGTGGGGAAAAAACCAAAACAATTTCCCCTTACCTATATCTGTGTATACAACTGTTTCCTCAGCCCCAGCTTTGGCTATGACTTCACCCCTGCAAAATTAAGCACATTTGTTCACAGGATTAACACACTGGTCTCAAGGCATCAGTCCAGTTGCTGCTGTTTGTACAAAAAGGAGTTCCTACCCTTGATGCCTACAGTAACAACAGGGCTGTCCTAAAAATAGCATTATCATCCATAACTCTGGCATGATAGAAATGGCTTCCAGGCTTTATATATGTCACTTTTATATGTGATACATACATACTCAACATAAGCATCTTTCTAAGATCAAGAACTGTGGTAAAAGCCACTCTGAGAACCACTGCCTGTGAATATGCAACATACCTCAAAGGGAAAGGAACAACACTGGCAAAGATCTCCTTTGAAGATCCTACTCGCTTTTAGTAGTGTACTTGTATTCTGCATGAACTACTGAACATGATTGTGTCTCCCCCAAGTGTTCTGTCACTGCTTTCATCACAAAAAGTTAAAAGCTCAAGACAGACAAAGTTTTTCTTACTGTGCAAACAACTGGAAGCAAACTATCTCAGTAGATTTATCTGGAAAAAAACAACTGCCTGAAGATTTAGTCACTTTTACCTCCTGTGCACCTGCGTGACTTCTGCTCAAGTCAGAATCTCTCTTCTCTAGCTGAAGACATTCTTCCTTGTTTCTTATTTCCAAGCAGTGTTGTTCTTTGAGGAAATGAGATAGTTCTGTGTAAGCTGTTTAAGATGGTCTGCTTCTACACAGGGAATTATATGCATAGCATATAATGGACTGACAAGGTGACAAGGTCAGCAGTTGCTAAACCCTAGTGCTAAGTAGCATCTTTACTACCAAAATGAATACATACTCAAACTAGTTCTAGTTTACTTCCTGGGTTTTTTTTTAGTTTGGCTGTTTTAAATTATGATCTTGAGAATGTAGGCTCAAGTCTTTTTTTACCAAGAATTTTCACTTTTAACAGTAGATGGAAAAGTAGGACTGAAGTGTGACTGCCAACTAAAACATTTTTTTAACCAAAAAAAGGTGGTTTTAATTTTATTGAACTCACCATGGATTTACTACAGTACTGTGTCCCCAGGCAACATAGGATGCTTTTTCATCTCTAGCAGGAGATACAGTAGCTACATAGACTTGATTATCAACAGCTCTATGTTCACAAAAAAACAAAGGAAGGGAAGGAAAAAGTGAGAAGAATTGTTTTTATAATACCATTTAATTAAGCAGAAGAGAAAGAATCTACTCTGAAGGACAAGCCATATATCCTCTAAATGACTAGCCCAAACTGTGAATGATACAAAGGTCAGAGAAAGCAGAGCCTGGAAAGAGAAGTCTCTAGCACCTGGCTCCAGAGTCAGTGCACAGAATATCATCACAGATTCATTCAGTATGTAGCAAAATTGATGGAGGCTGACCAAATTAATAAATAATACTGCATCCAGGAATCTCAGAGTCTATTTCTACCTGTAATTAGAGCACTTCCCAAATGGTTACTGGCTGTTCTCTCTAGAATTTGTGTGCGAAGGGTGCTTATAAAGCCATGGGAAAGGGCTGTTGAAAGGCATAACAGGGGTAGGCAAGCAGGAGTAAAGGCTGAGAACTTCCTGCTTTTCTCCTTACAGTAAAATCATTTCAGTGTCCTGTGCAAGGCTTGAGGGATGGTACAGCTCCAACGGCAGAGCAGCCTTGCAGCACCACTTCTGATGCACAAGTGTCATTCAGAACACATGGAAATTCAGTTCCATGCACCAGCTCCTCTAGAACAGGGGGATAAGCTGTTACTGTGATCTTACCGTCCCCTTTGTAAGAGTTCCCAATGAGCTGGTCCTGTTGTCATGTTAAAAGCCCCTGGATATATCAGCAGCTGGCAACCTTTAAGAGACAATTAGAACCCAAGCATCATTAAGGAGAAGATGTTTTATCCTAGAGTGGCCCTTCACACTGAAACCCAAGGTCAGGCTTCTTTCCATACCTCCCAGCCTCTGCCCAAAATGGAACCAGAGCCTGTCCATGTGGAACAGGTTGCATCAGCCAAGAGCTGCTGTGGGGATAACCCCAAGTCCATCACTCTACCACCACATGTGGATCAGGAAGTGTAGGTTACTTTACTCCCTGAGAGAAGTCACTCATCTGAGTAAGAGTCTTGGCCACAGGATGCATTTTGTGTTACTGGGTAGGGATAAGAATGCCTGATCACATGGATCAAGGAATGCCTAACCACAGAGATCACCCAGCACGTACTACCCAGAAACAGCCCTGCCTAGGCCTGGCCTTAGGGCTGCCCATACTCCCTTAGGTGACCCCGCCTCACCTTTCTGGCCGTAGATTTGAGCCATCTCAGCAAATCTCATATCATAGCAGATGCCCAAGCCCACTTTGCAGTATGCTGTTCCCAAAACACAAAGGACAGTCATATCACTAGCACAAGTACACAAAACAATCACAAGACTCCCTGTAGCCATCCTGCCAACTGTTATTTTTCATGGTTCACATCAACAGGAGGAGCTGTATTTAAATGTGTGTCCAACAACCACTGGCTATTGGTGGGGGATATCCGTGCTTCATGGCCACAGAAAGACTGTGAGAAGCAGTCTTATCTACCCTTTAAGAACAGCCATTTCCACAAAATCATGTCTTTGTGTAACATATTCCTCTTTCATTTAGCTACATTTTTTCAATTATTTTCTTTTCAATAGAAGAAAACACTCTGCTTTTCATGGAGTAAAAATACAGTTGTGTACTTTCTTAGAGCATGCACATTGCAAGGAGGAGAAAGTGACTGTGGCAGACAAGACTCTTTGGAGAGCTCAGTAAACAAACTGTGTCAGTGTTTTAGCAATATGGGGTGGGGAGGAGTAGCTATTTTGCTTTTTTATCTGGTGTGGTTAATTCAAGAAGGCTGATTTAGTTGTTTCCATTATTATATCACCCTCACATGAAGCAATCAACTACCAGTGTAGCTGTTACATACTTTCTTTTCTAGGCCACGTTTTGTAAGAACCATTTTTAAGCTGTAACTGCTACAAAAATACAGTCACTTCTCTCTAACAAATCAACAGGACCATTATTTAATTAAAGGAAGTGGGCTTACATATGTTTCAACTCTTTCAACTCCTCTGTCCTTTTGCAACCACATTGCCTTTTTAAAAGTTTCAGAAGTGACCCAAATACTTGAAGCAAACTTAAACTATATTTGCCATTGTAATCAAATGCCCAATCTGACAGTCTAAAAATCTACTGCTGGGAAAGAGGAGAGGGAAGAGAATTCCAGAGTGACTATAGTGTTACTGTAGCAGAGCTCCTTAAAGAGAGGACTTATCTTATACTCACGTGTATCAAACATAGAGAAACTATTCCCTGGACTCAGTGTTTCAGACTCTTTGAACTGTATCTTCCCAGGAACATTAATGTCAAACAAATGGACCTGCAATTATACTATGATTAATAACAATTACTAACAATTTCTCTGCTTGGTATTTGAGCCTCTTTAGGCATGTGTTTTCCACCGTTATCTAGACTTCTCCTTTGTCAGGATCCAAAGTACACATTGCTTAAGATTGTTAGATCCTCCAAAGATGATTTAAAATATTTCTTCTTTACAGAAATATACATGTCTAAAGTTGCAAATACATGCAGAACAGCTAGATGTCTTGACCTAATGATCTCTACATTTGAGTCTCATTCCTGTAAAACTTCTCAAGAAAATACCTTCACCAAGTCATAAAGTTCCCATGACTTCAGCTCTGCAGATGCCTCTGAGGGCCTGCAACAGCCTTTATGCCTCCCTTGCAATGTAAAGTGCTGTTCCTGACTGGAGCTTCCTAACAACAGAGCTGGTTTTATCATACTATTCATTCATACTTAGCACAAGCCTGAACTCATTCTACTCCTGGGCTTGCAGACTGCTGTGCTGTGACAGGTGGAAGGCAACACAGAACTGCACAAGGTGATCTAGTAAGTGATGCTAATGGAGAATCAGCAAACAAAAAAAAATAAAATTAATACCTGCACCACCTCATTTATTCCAAGTAACCCTGCATTATCTTTTTGGCTTATCCTTGAAAGAAATAAGCTGCTGTTCACCCATGGAGTGATCCCTGTGTGCACAGTCCCATGAACAGAAATTGGGGATAAGAGTGGACAGAACAGTCCCATGAAGATAAACCGACTTGAGTTACAAATGGGAGGCAGTTTTCCAGAAGGCAAAAAGCAATGTTGAGGTGGAAGATGACAGCAAGCAAACATCTACCATAAACAGCAGGGACAGCTTAACTTGGACTCTGCATGTCTGCACTAATCACATGTACAGCACAAAGTATGTAAAGAACAGTATTTATTATAACAGAAGGACTAAATCCATCAGGAAGCTGAAGGAAAATACTGATCATACTCAAGTGGCACTGTGTTTTAGACTTAGGCCATGGTACAGATATCTGAGTTGGATCAGGTTTTACTCTTTATCATGGTTTTCCCAGCATATGGGGAAAGCAAATTACACCTAGTATTTTGTCATCCTTATCCAGACCAAATTTATGACCTCTTTTTGAAGTGGTGTTTACATGCCCCAAATAAAAGCTACATGAAATTTCGTGACGGTACACAACCTTTTATTATTGCAAGATTCTACTAATTTACATCAGTTTTAAGTACAGATGAAATAGTTTGTGCAACACTGTTGAGAAAACTTTTAATAACAATATTCTGCTATCTTACCTTCCTATGCTTTGCCAGCAGAGCACCATCAGGCCCAAAGACAGTACATGTATTATAAAGCTTTCCACCATCCTCTTCAGGAATGGATCCTTTGTAAAGATGAGAACAGAGATATCCCCCACTGTATTATTTATGTAATTTGATCCAGTGGCAGTAACACACATTGCCCATTTTTCCCCCAGTGAGATGGTCACTAAGAGTAAACTACCTCCAATAAGATATATGCTGCACTCCTTTGCAACTTCTGACAACTTTTGTGTTGATTCCCCAGGTATCTTCTCTGCATACTCCTTAAAGTATTGGGTTCCATATGGAGAATTAAAGCATTCCTAGAATTAGATGGGAAAAAAAAAAAAAAAAAAGAGAGAGAAGCTAAAATCGAGTAACACCACCACAATGAGATGTACCTAACTTTTCAAACTCCTCTCTAACCACGTCCTCAAACAACCTTTGGTTACAGAGTTTAGTTTATAGAAGCTCACTAAGCAAACCAGAAAAGCCAGGAAGGCCAGAGAGACTTGAATATTTTGAAAATATAACAGGTGTGTTTGTGGAGTGCATGTCAAACAGAACATGAGCTAAGACTATCATGCAAGCTGTAAGGCTACCACATTCACTGCTCTGGGCTTAGCAAGAACACAAGGGATGTTCACATCAGAATGAGGAGCTAAGGTCCACACAGTTCATTTGACAAGTTACAAGCTCAACAGATCCTCTCAAAACTTGAAATGCTCATGCTCATCCACAGCCCATGAATTCTTAGTTTTTAAAAGGATATTTGCAAAAGCATGCATTTCTCAAAATTACTTACTGTTTTGCTAAAACAATACTTTAAACACTATTTCCTCACAACCGAACAGTGTCCTCCACCTTAGGCCCTAGTTAAAGATTTGCCATCCCTCAGAACCAGGCATGTAATCTTTACACAATCAGATTAACAGAGTAGTTAAGATGCCTAAGATAGATGGGCTAGTGGGGTTTGAGATGCCCAAGATATGAGGAACTTCACTCTGCATTACACTTGCCAGCTCTGTGAGAACGTGGAAACATTTCAACCAACACTTTTTGTCCACTGAAGGAGTACAGCTGGAGGCCACAGACAGGCTATCAAACTATGGCAGCAATTTCTCTTCTGTGAGAAAGGGACTCCCAGCCCCAACACCTTCACTGCTCTCTTTACTCATTGGAAGTGACAAACACACTCCCACACCCACCAAGAAAAAGGGAGGAAAAAAAATTGAGCTGTGAGTAGAACAATAAACACTCCTGCTTTATCTGCTCAAGCAAACTTCTTAAAATCTGAGGTAGGTTCTACTGAACTGGAATAAATTAACCCAAGCTGGAAAGGTTTTTTTCCCCCCTATACAGGCACTAGGTCAGGAGGTACCAGCTAACCCACAGCACAATCTGTAGATGGAAGAAGCAGGAAGGGAAATCTCTGTAGGCTATCAAAACGAGCTTCACAGGCTCTAGAAATCTGTGCTAAACTTCAAAGAAGTGAAATCAAAGCCAGCTGCTTCCATCTTCATACATTCAGTGCGAGTTACTTTTCTTTATATAAAGTTACTAAAACAAACAACGAACCCCCAAAGAAATAAAACAGAGGGATGACAATATTTCATACCCATGCCCTACTGTCAACACAAAATGTATCTCCCAGAAGTCTGTGAAATGCCTTGCCCACTTTTGGCAACTTATATTCTAAAAGCATAAATCATTGTTGGCAAAGTGAGTATCTCAGCTAAATAAGTCTGGAAAATTCAATGTTTGTACATGTGATGAAAACAGTAAATAATGGGTAAATCTCTACACAGGAGGCTCAGGCAGAACATTGAATGGTCACATTTGCAACACAAGAACCATGTTAGCACAGAGGAGTTGGGAAGGTTGCTCAATGCTTCCCCCATGACAGCAGGAGAGAAAACATTCTGTGTGTAAAACTGAGACCCAAAGTTCACCCAGAGATGAACTTTGCACTCGTGTGTCAGGTGTTGCAGGGTTCAGGAGTAACACAAATACCCCTGCGAGAGAGAAGAAATGCTCAATGCTGCACTGGGAAGCCCACCCTGTTGCCAGCACATCCACTGGATGAAAATTCAGCAAAGTAATTATGGCTGAAGTTCAAAAAATAAGTCAGAAGTGACTGATCATCTTAAGTGGTTATGTTTCCACACATGGAAGTCACAAGAGAAATATGTCTTAATCATATTTCAGTCATAAATGACCTACTGGAAATATGTTTTAAGCCTGTTTTGTTTCTCATATATCTGGAATGCTTACAGCAAAGGAAGTTACTATGTACTACCTTTTACCTTCAACATACTTTAGCTGAAAATTGCCTTTTTCTACACTTCTTCAGCAAAGATTCAAACTACAGTGTCACTTACCTGAATTCAGAATATATCAATGATGGCATTGCCTAGCAAAAACTTTACCAGAATCTTATACTACAAAAAAGATCAACCTGTTTTTGTTTCCCTTTACATTCCCCACCTCCTAGTGTGCTGCCAGATACAACCTCAGGGATTTTTTTGTTTTTAGTTTTGTTTTGAAGCTTCATACAGCATCTAAGTTATCCAGGGAGGAAGAGGAATATATATTGTATTAATAACAGTAGAAAGAAGTTTTGAAGGGTTGGAATCATAAGGGCTAAGTAGGCCATGATCTTTACTCACAGGTAGAGCCACAAGTTTTGCTCCTTTAGCAGATGCTTCTCTCACCAGTCCACAGGCTCGTTGGAGATTATCTGATTTAACAGCAGATACATGAAGCTGGATAAGAGCGAGGCGGAAGGCTAAAGGCAGAAAAGAAAAAAATTATTCATCAGAAATCCCCCAGGAAACTTTTCCAAATTTGAATTTGGTAACTGGCATTGAAGAAAATAAATTACTTAATATATAAACATATGCACAAATCACTACCAAATTATTCTGCAGCCTGTGACTCTGGAAACAGGGAGTCTTAACACAGGAAGAGCACTGAAACCCAGGATTGCCAACGGGAGCCATGCACGGCCACCACCCTGCACAGATCACAGAGCTCATGTGCCAGCAACACCCAGTCCATATTCTAGGAGAAGGAGCCATGTTACAGGAAAGCAGAGCACAGCCCCTCTTTCCCAGGCTGCTGTGCACTGTGGGAACCCATCTCCTTGCCACCAGCACATCAAAGGACTGGATAATCCCAAAAGCACCAAATAAAGGAATTGTTTGCTTTTATCCCTCAATTCATACCTAGTCTGGGAAATGGCTATAAAAACCAAGAAAGGCTAACATTTTTCCTGACAATTTCTTAGCAAACTGGTTTCTGGCCAAGTTGCAAGTGTTATCAACAGCTTCTACTCACACTAAGTAGGAAATACATTTGCAGGCTCTCCAAGTTACCATGTTTTTTGCACACCCCTTGGACTTCTTTCCCTTAATCTCTGAGTACCTCAGGTTGTAGGGAAACACACCCTGACCAGGTAGAACTGTTTCCTTTAAAAGAAACACAAACCAACCAACCAACCAACCAACCAATCAATCTTCTCTGGCTTTATTTAAAAAAGTATCCCGGTTTCATAGCACCTTTCCTGTCTGGAAAACTCCCCCATCATATAGTCAAAGATCAATAAAGAAAAAGACAAAGCTGGAAGCAACACAGTCCCAGTAGTCAGGAAAACTGGAAAAGCTGATTCAAGTGAAGATGAGTCAGAAGCAGTTGAGATACATCTTTTTTCCTGCTTAATTCTCACTTCAGTAACTAAACAGCTAATTTCTAGAGGTTAGGCAAATTATTAACTGCTCCTTTTGCCATTCTTCACGTGAGAGACTTTTACTGTTGGCTCTATTGAGCAATCAGAGGTTATCTAGTATTCTGAATAGATGTAACCATAGGTTCCAGACCCACAAGGAAAATCATACTATGGATCTTCCAAAAATTTCCCAGTATTTGTGGAATGTGTTTTAGTTCAGGCAAGTTGGCCACTTAAAGATTTACATTTCAGCAGAAAAGTAAAGAAGAAAAAAAGAAGGCACTAGGAAAAAAAAAAACCCCATAATGTTTAAAACATGAGCAGAGGTAATTAAGGTAATTAATATTATTTTCCTATATAAATAAATATAATATGCCTCAGTTTTGGAGTTTGATAAGGCGCAAAACTGAAGCTCAGCCACAACAGAACACGTGTATTGGTGCCACAGTTTCGTTTACAAACATTCCGATGTGGATGCAACTGAAATGTAGAGAAACGTGCAGCAGTGCTGTAGAGAGAGACCTCTGCTCCCAGCCTTGACTAGCTGCCTCAAAAACTTATTTAAAAGCAATTCTCAGGATAAGCCTAAAGCAATGTAGGCCTCAACCAGGTAAAAGCGCATCGGAGTAAAAGAATGGTTTACATTTGTATCACTGCATTACAAAACACCGGAAGCGAAGCACGCCCGGTTTGTTCGCATTCCTTGAGGAGCTGACCCCTGCAGGGCGAGCGCTGTATCCCGGTCTGTGCCCAGCGGAGCGCCAGAGCAGCTCCCTTTTCCCTGCACTACTCCACAGGCTGTGCCAGCGCCCAGGGCCGAGGTCCTGCTCGCCTCGCCAGGCCCGGAGACCCCGGGGAGGCGCGGGGCACCCGGGCGAGCGCCCCGCGGAGCGCTCGCCGGCGGGACCGCGGGAGGAGAGGGACGGGAAAGGCTCCCACTCACACGCCATGGCTCCGCCGGCCGCCCGCATTCCCGACACCGCCCGGGCGGCGCGGAGCGGCCCGCGGGGGCTGCCGGGACTCGCAGCGCCGGCCCCGGCCGGGGCGGCTCAGAGCCGCCCTCGCGCTGTCTTTAGCAAGCCCGGCTGGTGCCGGGACCCGCGGGGTTATTCAGAACCGCCCTCACCCAGCCCGGCTGGTGCCGGGACCCACGCGGTTATTCAGAACCGCCCTCACTCCACCTTCAAGCAGCCCGGCTGGTGCTGAGACCCACGCAGTTATTCAGAACCGCCCTCACGCCGCCCTTCCTCAGCCCGGCTGGTGCCGGGACCCGCGTTCTGAGCGGCGAAGGGCAGGGATGAGGCCCCCCAGCTCTGCCCGGCCCGCGCGGGGGGCAGCGAGCGGGCAGCGCTCCCCCGGGCCCGTTCAGCGCTGGCAGCAGCAGCGGAGCCCCCACAGCTCCGGCTGTGCCCAGAGCCTCTTTGCCCTGCCCTGCGCAACAACCCCTGGCTGCCTTAGGTCTGCTAAGGGCTCATCCCAAGGGTCCTGTACCAGTTTACAGCTCATTCAGCTGGGACATCTCTGTCTTTCTTTACAAGAACAGGTACGAACACCTCCACAGCGGCTCGAGCTGTGGAGCAGTGTCCAGTTCTGGGCTCCTCAGTACTAGAAAGACAAGGAGCTATTGGAGAGGGTGCAGTGGAGGCTACAAAGATGATTTGGGGTCTGGAGTATCTCTATTATGAGGAGAGATTGTGGAAGCTGGGCCTGTTTAGTCCAGAGAAGGGAAAACTGATAGGGGATCTCATAAGTGCATATAAACATCTCTAAGGCATTTCTCAAGGGTGTGGTGCCAGACTCATTTCAGTGACAAGGAGCAATGGCCATAAACTAAAACACAAAGTTTCACCTCAATATGAGGAGGAACTTCCTTACATTAAGGGTGGCAGAGCACTGAACAGGCTGCCCAGTGAAGCTTTTCTGGAGATGCTCCAAACCCACTTGGACAAGTTCCTGTGTCACCTGCTCAAGGTGACCTGCCTTGGCAGGGAACTTTGACTAAATGAGCTCCAGAGGTTCTGTCCAACACTGCCAATGCTGTGAAACCAACACACTAATTAACATGCAGCTCTTCCTTGGCTTTAAACACCAAGTGCTCCCCATTACTCAGCACAAAACATTGCTCACATACATATTTTCCAGCCTTGGGCTTTTCAGAAGCATGTTTGTAGAATTGTAGTTTTCTGTTGTGTAGCAGTATTTCTCACATGAGATTATATCTGTAACCTAAAAGCACATAATGGCAGAATGGGCAAAGATAAAATGGGTAATCCAGGGTGATCAATCTTACACACCTTCCCTTTCAGGAGACATGCAGAGAGAGGAAAGGATGGTGCACAACCACTGTCAATTCCACAACCACTACTGCGTGCAACAATTACAAACCTTCCTTTAACCAGAAAACTGTTCAACCTGTCCCTTGGAGCAGTAAAGGGAAACCCTCAACCCAATTTGACCAAGCCAAAGGATGACAGAACAGAATGCAGCAGCCCCTGGCAGGCCTCCGTGCTTTTTATACATGTCCATGGTGATAGAAAGAGCATACATGATATTTTAATTTTTTTCCCCATACATCACACTTTGCAGGGCTCCAGGTACAAAGAACTGCTGTCTCCAAACTTCTCCCCAAATAAGAAAAAGAATAAAAAATTAAGTAGTATCATCCCTTCAGGGTGCAAAGCACAGGCCAAACCCCCAGGGTCTCAGGGTCAGAGAGGTAAAATGTATTTTTCAAGTTTCCAAACAAAAGTATCTGAAAGCACTAAGTACATATCCAGTAGAACAACTTACATAGTACCATCCGTTTCCATCCCTAAAGGGAAACTTTTCACACATTCAGTAGACTACACCTAGCTTATTTGACAGTACCTGAAGTTTTGAAACTACAGCTGACATGTAGTTGGAAGGAAAAGATATAATCACAGGTGAGACCCCATGTGTTAGGGCTAACAGGAAAAGGCAATTTTAAAATTGCATCTCTGCTATCAACAGTATTTCTGGTGGGCAATATATGTAAAGTTCTTTACAAATTCTCATACAAAGCAGAATCTAAATGAATTTGTGAGACAAGTGAAGAGCCATAAGTGAGCAGAGAAGCACCAACTCTCACTATGATAGAAAGGTAAGAGCTTTCATTTGGCAGGGAAGTTTACGCCAAGACTTTCTTTCCTACTCCAGACCTCATTTCTATCACTCCTTCATCATAACAACTGTCATCTTATATTCAACAATACAGACAGTGGTGCATGCAGCATAAAATAAGAGCCAACACATTGCTAGCAAATAATTAAAAAAAAAAATCCTTGAAGCTCAAAGGGATAGGAAGTATCATACCAACTTTTTGGATTTTTCTTTTCAAAAAAATGTCACTGCAGTACTATAATTAGAATTTCTGCTCAGTAATACAAGTTTTATAATAAAAATAGTAACTACTGGTATGTACACTATAAGAGAAAAGTGCCCCTTAAACTGTGGGTAGAGATACACTAGCATCATTGAAGTTATTCATAGTTTGGGCTGAGCTTTTTAAGATAAGAGGTCTGTTGATAACTTGTACATTGTCTTAAAATTTACAAATCATTAGCCTCGAAATGGGTTGCATGATATGTTTCTACAGAGAAAGGATTTAAGAACTGACTTCCTGTTGCATTACTTGCTGTAGATCTCACAGGTCTGCTGTCCTCACAGTGAAGCATACATATTAGCCACATTCCACATTTAATACTCATATACACCTGCTTAACAACTGAGTGTTATTTTCACTTTTCCCCCTCCTGACTAGGAGAAATAAGTTGTATCATTCTGTCAACATTTTCATAACAAAAATATCATGCTGAGAAGTCTGGAATTTATGCAGAAACCTTTTCTATAACTTGATTATTTGCTAATTCACTTTGACCTTTCTGTGAATGCTCACCCAAAAGTCCTTAATGAAATTAACCTAAATTCTGAAATACTTACATTAAGAAGTCATTGACAGTAGCTTCCTACGATCCATAATCAGCTTCTTCCACTCCAAAGATCAAATTCACTTCCATTTACAAAACACCTTTAGGAAAAACTTTTAATTGATTCGGAGAATTTACACAGTATACAACTAAATGTCTTCTGACAGAAGAAGTTATGTTCAAATTGTACTGGTTTATTTACAACTGTAGTTTATAAACAGTAGCACAAACATCTTTACATGAAAAAATCTCATTGCTGAAGTAGGCACAGAGTCAGAGACTCCTGAGGATATTTTCAGAAGGGATTAGGAAGAGGAAAATGTAATACAACAGCTGCTGGGCAAAACTATAAATACATGAGCATTGGCCCAGGTGCAATTTCATGCAAATATTTTCAACAGTTCAAGTTCTATTGGTGTTTACTCAGATACTAAGAAGAAAAAAAAAGTAATTAGTTCCAGAATTAAGGTGCCCTAGCTTGATTCCTAGTAAAATAACTTAGAATAAATGTTTTCTATAAAGGTCAGTTTAACTTGTTTCACCTTCTGATGAAGTACCAAATCATAGGCTTTGATTCAAGTACTCAGAAGATTTCATGCAGCAAAGCTAATCCCCATTATCTTGATTTCAGTTTTTGGTGATTTCCCATCAGTCTACAAAGATGCTCTACCTTGTCCATAAGAACATTCCTGTACTAAGTTTGAACGAGAGAACCATTCTTGAACAAATGGAAAACTTATGATGAACAATCATATAGTTGTTATCTCCCAAATATTTACTAATTTAGAAGTTGTTGCTCAAAATAATATAAATGAATACTTGAATCAATGAAGGCAACCAGTTAAGAATCCATTTATCACAAGTATACAGCACTGGAATTTCTTCCCTGGTTTTGTGTGCATTCATCTTCTTGTTGAACACACCTTTGGTCAGCATGTATTCACTTTTGTGCTGAACTCAAGGGTTTTAGACCTCTAACTTAGATTTCTTAGATTTTTTTTTTTCTGAGGAGCAACTTGTTTTCAACAGTCATATTCTGTCATGAAACATGCATTTCAATGCATACACTCATCTTTACGGGAAACAGCCTCAACCTATGAAATGTAAAATTTTGCATAATTAAAAAAAAATCTCAACCCTGTACTAATAACTACAGTTAAGTATTTAAAAATAATTCTTACCATCAATTCCAGTCATTTAGCCTAGTAGCTGGTAAGACTTTAAAAACCCTTTAATTTTATAAATTTCTTGCATTTTTTCCATTTATCTGAAGCCCAAATTTGACTTAACCATTTTTAATGTGAAAATGGTGTTTTTAATATTTGTATCCGCTCTGCTCAAAACCCTAAATTTCTAATTAGTCTTTGATACTACCTGGTAGGCAAAATCAAATTTCTAGACTGTAGGCATTTTATTTGGAAGGGATAATAATTTAAAAATCATTGTGTTTTCAATTGCTGTTCTGTATCTCACAGTCCTTCACTCCTTTAATACACTTAATGTGAACCCACCTGCATCTGCTCTTGCAAAAATGTAGATCACTCCCATTAAGGCTGCAATAAAATGAAACAAACTGACCTTTATAATAAACACTTCTCCACAACAGAAAAAAATTTTAATTAAAAAAAACCAACCAAACAAAAATCCTGTTCAGAAATGGATAATAATTTACCCTATCTTAAGCCTGCTATTCAGGCACTCCCACCAGCAAACAGAAAAATTCTCTTAAGTTAGTATTCCATTGGGAAACAGTCAGCTTGTGTCCACATACAGTATCTTGGTTGCTTCTTCTTTATAAACTGGTCTCTACAAAGTCTTTAGTTATTAACTCTCCAAGGCATCCAATACTTTCATGATCTGTTGTTTTATGGCTTTGGTAGCGTCACCTGCATTTGGAATCAAATACCTTAAAGAAAATTAGAAAAAGCCATCATTAATTCACTATAAAATTTTTGAAATTTTGCTGGCAAATCTTTTTTCTTAGATAATATCTGACTTACGTATTACTAAATAAAAACTATTACTTTTGAACTCAATTCTGGGAATTACAGCATACCCGATTTCCAGTGTAGAGCACCCTGGGCATCATTACCACTTACACCTCTGCTGCTGAGATGGCTTACCTTTCAACTGCCAGAATTTCTATGCCTGAAGTATTGCTATTTCCATACTTAAAGGTGATCAGTTCTGGGTGTTTCTTCTTGGATGTGATTTTGACTACAGAGTTGAGTGCCTGTCGAGACTGTATGTAAGCCAGTCCCTTTCGTGATGGAATCTCCCTCAAACAGTACATATGAGTTGCTGTTACTAGGAGATGACTTGAAGGAAAAGAAAAAACACAAATTAGTTTTTTTAATGAATTAAATATCAGCTATTTAGAAAGTTAAATCTTATGATTAAACTACATGGAGAGAGCTAGATAATAGAGCTACCAAATCCAAGAAACAGTTTTAATACTTTCATAATATCTAATTAAGAAAGCTCTACAAAATACTTCAGATTTTCCTTGAGTGCTGTAGCACAGCCATTTCTGAAAACAAGCATGGCATAGCCCCAGCATTACTGGTGCACAGAGCGTGGCAAGTACCTCCAGCCCCTCTCTCCCCCTTCAATTTTTCTTACTATCTTGTCCTCCAAAGCAAAACTTCACACCAGGTTTTATACATAATTACCATTCTATAACACAACGAATACAATGTTGGGGGTTGGGCATTCTTGTCTTTTCTTTCCTTGTTACTTGTGGAATTTTTTCCTATTGACTTGCTAAGAGGCTGGGTGCTTGAGACATCGGAGAGGGGGAACTCCTCTGGTTTTTGGGAGTTTCTCTCGGAGATACCGAAAGATTAGAAGCAGATAAAGGACGGGAGCTGGGGCAGTTGTGGATCTTTATGTTCTCGCTCTTTGGCATCGGAGAAGGACGGCCAGGCTGTCGCTTACTGCGGGGAGAATTCACCGGCACCCGAAGGACCTCTCACCATCGGCCCGGGTGCCCGGGAATCCCGAGCCCGCCTCTCCCTGCCCTGCTCGGAGCCGGCCGCGCTGCCCCCGCCCCGCCGCTCCTCCGGCACCGCTCTGGGTTTCTCTGCGCTGGAGCCCTGCACCCCCCGGCCTGCCGGGACATCCAGCAGTTCCACCTGCTGCCACGGAGTTTCTGATACATCTCGCCCACCAGACCGGGATCTTTTGCTCATTCCTGCCGTTACAGCTTACTGCTTTTTTCAGAGTCCTACGGGGGCACGGGATCAACTGCCCCAGGGCTTTGTGAAGCAAAGCCTCTCCTCCATCCTTTCCGTCTCGGCCGAGAAGGCTGCCACGGGGCCCTTGGGTCTGTTTGTTATTTATTCCATAGTTGTTGTTTTGTTTGCCTTGTTATATATACTACTAAAGAACTGTTATTCCTATCCTCGTATCTCTGTCTGAGAGCCCCTTAATCTCAAAATTATAATAATGTGGAGGGAGGGGTTTACATTCTCCATTCCACGGGAGGGTCCTGCCCTCCCTAGCAGACACCTATCTTTCAAATGAAGACATACAAGAACACAAGTACAGTAACACTTTGCTCTAGCCTGCTTCACACTTTCATTTCCTGGTTTAATAAAAAGGATAAGTTAAGCGACCAACACTCTTTTACAGAATATATATCAAGATGGATGTTTTCATTGAATTTAGGATTAATTTCAGTACCTGGGAAACATATGTCCATTTTCTTTTACTTCATTACATGGAAAGTTATACTTCACATCAGGTTTGTTTATCCACGTCTGGATGTTGACAACCTCTTTTCGATCATCATCTGACATTGAGGAGCTATCAATTTCATCTGTTTTGAATGGAGGGGGTAAAAACATTAAAAAAAGAGGAAGTATTTTCACACCCAACAGTCAACTTTTCAATTCACTTAAATGCACTGTAGCTACACTGGTTCAAAGCAAGGCCTACTTTACCATACAGAATTATTGACAGGGAAGAAAGAAAAAGGCATATCTGATATTTCTCTCTCAACAAACAAGTATTTTTAGGTCAGGGGGTATCTTAGGCTGGTCTGATTTGTCCATTCAGTAAAGTTTCATGTATTTCTTTTACATTTCTTTTACAAGTCTTGTCCAGACTTTCATTGAAGCCGTATAAATCCATTTGCACTTAAACAACCAATATCCTTTGGCAAGGAGTACCAAAACCAAGCCAACTACAGCCCAGAAGAGTCTCTTCTTGTAGCTTCTAGTTTCTTTTACAAGAAGAAATGAACCCTGTTGATCTCTTTCAAGGCCAGGCATTATTTCTGTGGATCACTTTTCCTCCATTAAAATGCCTCTTTAACATAACTGAACTTCTAACATTCAGCTATGCCTTTTGTGCAAGTAATATCGTATCTTTCCTCACCCTTTGTACTCCTCTCTGAACCTTCTCCTGTTCAAACATTGTTTCTGACATCCAGGGCAGAAGACACACAATATTTAATGTGTGGGCAAATCATAGATTTCTGAGCATTTGATTTGCTTTTCTGACTGCTGATGACTGCTTACTTATAAACCCACTGCTGCTGGATACAGCCAAATCATTCTACCACCACTGGATCTGAAACCAGAAGTGGCTGGGGTTTTTTTAATGTCTTTCTTGCATTAAATTCACACTGAATATCATGTGCCATTTTAATACCCAGTCATTCAGATTAGCAAAGACACAACCTGTCCTTACTACCTCAAATAACCTTGGATCATTAGCAAAAACTGTTGTCTTTGGCTTCATACCCTTTTTAAAGAACATTTAAGAACATATTCCAACCCCAAATTTTCAGCACAGACCTCCATGAAACACCCAAAACTCTTGCATGTGTTATGACTTAGTTGCAAAACACTGCTTTTATGTCTAAAGATGGTGATTATGTCTACATAGTAATTTTGGTGCTACATTAAAAGAATTTAAGCAATCTAGTTATCTGACACCATCAGCTATATTAACTCCATACAAATCACTCCTAGAAATAATTCAGGACAGCTCTTTTAAAGAGCCTTCTTCAAAGCCAGTTAACTTTGTTAAACTATTTACTTCAATGTAATTCAGAATTTGAAACTGGAAAATGTTGGATAATTTGGAAAACACTTTGGAAAATATTTTGACTGAAAAATACATTATGTAGTTGAAGCAAATGGAAAAACAATCCACCCTCATGTCACAGAATCACAGAATGGCTGAGGATAGAAAGGCTCTCTGGAAGTCACCTGGTCCAACCCCCTGCTCAAGCAGATCCACCCAGAGCAGGCTGCAATAATTACAGATGACTGCAATCATTTACTACAGAAAAACCTCAAACACTAAAACCAATTATACAGAAACAGGTTCACTTTTTGCATTCTTTTGTATGAAGATTATATATATTTCACTTCATATCTTAGCTTTGCTTACTCAAATTGCTCTGATTTGGCTTACTTACCAAGTGTAATAGTGCTTTTAGAAGCAAATATTAAATAGAACTTAGCAAAGAACCATTACTAAAAATGTGTTCTAGACAATCTGCCTTGGAGGACCTGGTTTTCTGAAACTACAGAGACTTGCCAAACACTATTATGGATGCTCAAATGACTGTGCAAACCTAATTACATGGCATTTGGAGAAAAATCTTGTTAGCATTAAAGCTTCCACCTGATAATTCCACTTTGCTCCTTCAAAATTTTTAATGCAAATGATGATCAACTGATAGCCATCCATGTTATTTAAACCTGTGACTCTCATTAATCTTCCTGAACTGTTCCTTTTGCATGTCAAAGATTCTTATACTAGTTACTTGTTTCACTCATGGAAAACAATGATGCCTTTTGGTCACAGAAGAATTATTTGTGAAATGATAACTGGGAGTGGGCTAAAACTAATGGAGCAAAACCAGGGCAGCAGTAGGTGTGCACCATTTTAATGTTAGAACTGCTCTCAAAAAAACTTCCAAACAAACCTTTATGAAATGTGTCATGCTCCAGTTTTGCCTGTATTTTTTCAGCCGGATAAAAATTTAAACAAAAATTGCATACTTTTTTCCTACAGCCATCTGCATGCATTTCAAGAGATAAATCCATTATTAATAGATTCAGTGCTGAAAAGCAGTCTGAAACACTGGAGAAGTATGCACACATTAGCCATTTAAAGCCTAGCTCCAACTGTATTTCAAAAATTCAGATCATTACACTAACTGACAATACTAGACTTCTAAACTGAGATACATCAGCCAAACTAGGTCTTTTACATTTTGCTTACTGTTAAAGGCACAATTGCCAGGTTACACGTACACGGTCAGTGTAGATCTTTACAGAAATAACAAGAGAAGACAAAAGTTCCACTATATCTGCTTATTTCAATTTCTTCCTGTCGGCCGTGTGGTGCCTACCACAAATTATTTTTTATTTAATCTGCTACTATGTATTTGAAAGGGGCTGGTCCTAGGCATTACCATAACACACATGAACAACAACAATAGACAAGTATCATATTGCAAGACAAAGATATAAGAGACACTTTGATTTAGTCCAACTTAGTAATTTTGTCTAAATAAACTAATCTAGGTAAGAGGAAAATCTTCTACTGTACCAGTATCATATTCTTCTTCGTCTCCAATGCTGAATACTGGCTTTACACCACGGTAGGGTTTTCCTACTCTGTCACTGCTGCTGACATGTCTGCTGGCAATGAAAAGGGCAGGAGAGGGCATGGGACAGGAGAAGAAAAGTAACTTTGAAACTGATAGTCTGAGTTCCACAGTAACATATTAGCAACATGTAAACACAGCTGTGCAACAGAGAAGGACACGAGAATTTTCATGAAGCTGCCTGCAAGGAAGACATGAGTGACCCATCAAGCAACTTGGTTAGTGAAAGTGCATAGCTCAGTCGCTTTGTGAGGCTGACTGTTGTAGCAAAGAAAGTGGAAAGAAATGCTGGTTTGTTTTAAAAATCCCCAAACTTCTGCTCACCTTCTCAAATGGCAACACACATTAGAGACCTGAAAACTGACAACATGCTAAGTTTCTAGTATGGAACTAAAACGTATCTGGAGAGTCAGGGCAATTTCACAAAGATGACAAATTCAGATGAAGCAAAAACCAAAGACTATTAACTAATATGTCTGGCAGTTAATTTTTCTGGTTAATTCCTTAAAAGATAACAATATGCCTTAAAAACTACACAGTGGGGTATTACAAACTATCCACTATAGTCTAAACCCTGACTTCCTGTTCACTACTTCCAGTTTGGGTCAAATCTTGAAATATTTGCTCAAACAATTCCTACTGCTACAATCCCAGCACCATTGTGATATTGATGCAAAAAGTCAGATTTAAATTGTTTCTACAGATCATATCAAATGACACAAACACACATAACTGAATCTTAAGGTGTGACAGTAAGATTGCAAATCCTGAGATATTTTAAAGCTCCAGCTCAGAATGCTGTGATTACATGGCCATAGCTGAATTAAAAGCTCTTGCTCTCAACTGTTGAGAACACCTGAAAAATATGAGAAAACCCTGAAAGTTCAGAAAGCAACAATACCAGCAACTTTTGAAAAAAACTGAACAGTTAATAATTTCAGCCTTTAGAATTGGCAGTGCTTAGAAGTGTTTAAAAACTCAAAACAAAACCAAAAAAACAGCCTGTATCTTTCCTCCAGTTCAATAATCTCCTTCCCCATACTGTGCACTTATGTTTCCTACCAACTCTAAGTCTTGGTTCCTATTTTAAGTACATTCACGAACTCCAGTTTAAATGCTACTGTAGAACCAGGCTGGACAGGGAACAGGTTTAGTAACAGGTAAATTAATGCTATTACTTAGGGATACCTGAAAGTAGAATTGAAAGTTAGAAAAGAAAACAACATTTTCTATGGGTAAAATTTACTAATATTAAAAAAAAAAAAAAACAAGGAAAAGTTAAAAAACAAACAAACAGAAATGTGGTCTACGATGGCACAAAAATAAATATACAATAACATGCTCATTAGTTTTTAAGACAATAAGCATCAATGACACTGACAATTCAAGAGGGCAGTGCTTCCATATGGAGGCTTTTGTAAGTATGCTTTGGTAATACATAACCAATTGAGTAAGAAGCAGCACATTTAAATAATGTCAAATTGAATCATAGAGAGGATCTAAGAGCAGATCTCACTGGTATTTATCAACTGAAGTTAGTCAGGACAAGAGAGTAAACAGGAGAGTAAAAAGCTACTTTATAAAAGCCTGGTAACATCTTAAATTAGAAACTGATTCCCTTTAACTTGTTTACATGGAAGGCCACCATTACACAGTTAATTTAATGCAATGTCCTTTGGTGGCAAACCTGCCAAATGAAGAGATAAACACAAAGTAGATCTAATTGAATGGACACAGAAAAAAATGCCATTCTAGATTTCTAAGAACTGTAATTTTAAGAACATACTCTAGGGTGATACAGTGTGAGCTAATTTATTATTGCATCTCCCCAATGAAAGAAGGTGTGCAATAGGAGTGAAAGGAATAAGCAAAATAACCAAAGTAAAATCTCAGTGTATCTTCCTGGTTACAAATACAGATTGTAACATCTGAGTTATTAAAGAGTCACCATACATTTAATTTGGTATTTTTACACTTTCTTACCATATTCTAGAAACAGATCAACAAAATGTGGGTTACAATCCCCATGATCTTTAGTATTTCCAAATTAACAAAACATACTACATGCTATTGGGCCATCTCTATTGTTCTTCTTTGTTCTTCTACTGATTTTGCTCATACAAACAACACCCTTCTGTGATGCTTTTGGGTGAATCCCAGCTCAAATTATGTGCAAACTACTTAAAAGAAAAACTAGTCAAAAATCCTTGAAAACCTACTTTTAAAATTTTCAATAATTCATCCAGCATTTATCTTCATGCACCTCAGTGTAAGAAGGTCAAAAGCTACAGAACTCCTAAAGTATAACCAAAGTTCCAAAGTTATTATGCATGAGCTGCTCTTCAATTATCAAGTAATTTTATAAAACCTCAATTCACAATTTTTATTTCTGAAATAATTGTAAGACACTGTATGTGAGGCAAATGTGAAGGGCCTCCACATTTACATGAAATGCAGTAGTTATGTGAACAAGGTAGAAGTGCAAAGCACATTTACTTATCAATTTTCGTTTCCCAGTAATGAGCATGTCTGTTTCTTTCAGAATGTTCCATCACCATGTGATAAGCATAAAAACTTTAGACTTCCAGACAGAATTTCCACATGGGTTCCCTGTCATATCCAAGTTCTGATGATGTTTTACGAAAAGTTTACTTTTCATACTTGTAGTCTCTCTTGTTAAAACCTTAGGCCATAATTTGTTCAGCAATTGCTCTTCGTGTCTTCTACTAGTACAGGTTACTAACAAAATGTATGTAGGAAATGACAGGTTAAAAAAAATTCCATAAAAAGCAATAGCAAGGAAGAGAACAGAAATAACAAAGCAGAAACTAAGAGAAGAAAGCACTGCCAATACATTCTTTTTCTTCCTTTAGTCTCTTGACCATTGCTTGTAAAAAGCAATAGTTTTATTATATTCCAAAAAATTAAATTAATATCAAAATATGCAAGCAATCTTGTCAGTGTAACCAATGCTTACAAACATTGTGATGCCATGCTAAATACAAGAAAGGTGGTTTTAGTCAGACTGCTTAATTATCAAGCTTACCGCTCCAGGCTTGCTCTGTCTGGCCAGGAAATATTGAAAGGTATTCTATAGTACATTGGGGCAGAGGATAGAACAAAAGAATTAAAAAAAATGTAAAGGAAAACCCTAGATAAATAGTTGAAATTCTCTATATTGGCAATGTATCTTCTTCAAGGAGGATGCTTGTAAATAAAAACAAGGCTTCATGAAAGCTGGTAAAGAAATATACGAGGTAAAAAATATTTGCAAAAAAATCTACTAAAAGATGCATTTCCTATGTTTCCTATGGTTCACATGTAAGCATTACTTGCTTTACCAGAATGGCTTGGGTTGGAAGGGACTCTTAAGCCCATTTTGTTCCAGACCCTGCTCAGAGACACCTCACACCAGACCACATTGCTTGAAGCTCCATCCAGCCTGGCCTTGAGCATTGCCAGGGATGGGGTATCCACAGCTTCCCTGGGCAACCTGTGCCAGCGCCTGACACCCCTCACTGTAAAGAATTTCTTCCTAATATCTAATCTAAATCTCACCTCTTTCAGTTTAATTCTTCATGTGGCAAAAGCTACTACCAAACACTATTTAAGAATTTTTTGCTTCTAATTGTGAAAAAAAAGTAATAATAGCAATTTAAAAAAACATTTTCCAACACAAAAAGAAGGAATGATCTGAGGTATCAGATTATTAAAAGTTACTCTTCATTTGGCATGAATTTTAAATTCTGCTATCAAACAAATGCTAGGTCTCTGAGATTCCTGAATACCAGTGTCTTGGTATTCAACATACACCTTCAAAGCCTGGAATTTAAAGAACAACAACAGGCATTTCATTTGAAGCTCTGACAGATGAAAGCTGTTATTCTCGTATTTAGTTAAAGTAAGTATTTGGAATTTTGACTTCCAAATTTGAGAGTGTTCTTCAATCTACTTGCACATTCTCATTCTTTGCTGTACCTGAAGATACAAAAACCAAACAAGGGTGAATTCTGAGTTTGAAAAGCAGCTTTACATGAGGACTTGAAAAAAAAATCAAGATCTTCAAAAGAGGTAAACTCAATTTGGCAAGATGCAGCAGTGAAAAAAACCAAAACAGAACAAAACTAAAACCAAAAAAACCTATCCATAATCCCACTGTCATTAATCTATTTCATTAGAGTCAGGATGGAGAGGAAGTGAAATAAAAGTGAAATCTTTGTTCACTTTTAGACTGAACACAAAACTGACACATTTTAAGAAGTGAAATTCAATGACAAATTGTAGGTAATCATTCAAGGCAACAGGGACTCACAATGGCCTTGCAATACTATGGAGCACAGTAAGCTCCTTGGGTCATGATGAAATTGTGAGGATGGCAGGGATAGAAAATTAAAAAACTTCATATGGAAGACAACTTTTTCCTAATTAGCCTAGTTTTCACACTTAAAAAAATAGCCACATGAAATACGAAGTCACATCTCTCTGCTAATGCACAGTGAGACATAAATGACGCACCTGTCCACTGGAGTAGATGTATTTTCAATAAAACTGATAACTTTCTCTTTCACATTTACAGATTTAGTCTTCAAAGCAACAGTCATTTTATTCACTAGGGACTTCACTCCTTTTCCATCACCTGAACCGTTAGGAGAATCACCCTGTAAAAGTAACTCCTCTCAGGATTAATCATATAAAAGTATGTTATTTCATCTCAATGAATTTATTAAAAAGAAAACAGACTACAAAACAGAAATTTACATTTACTTTTTGGGACTCAGAAGAGCCTTAATTACACAACTGAGTATTTCTTTGGAGTTCTATAAAATAACAACAATGATATGTAACTGAGGAAAATATCATCCTAAAAAACAAGCTTGATAAACTATATTACTGAGCACTCTGCTATGGACATCTAGACAAAGGAATCCTATTAGTAATACGTTGCATCTAAATTAAAAGCTAAATTCTACACATAATAGGTCAGCTGTAGAAAAGATGCGATTTTGAGCTTTGCCATGAAATTGTCTGCCACTTTATAGTAACTCATTCCCAGAGTGAGTAAGAGCCAGGGAAAGAGCTGTCTATTACATGTATCCTGCTGGAGAACGACTACAGCAAGCTCTTACCTACAAACTTCTCCCCTCAAGAAGACAAAAATGTTTATGTCACCTCTGACTAGACTGTGATCACAGTTTGAAATTAAACAAGTGAAAACAGTCATGACTTGCAATAATGCATTTTATGCAATAGAATGAGGAATGTGAAGAAAAAATTCAGTACACCTAGGACTCCCATCCCACTGTAACACTTATGCTAAAATTTCACTTACATCAACAGAGTTTATGCTATTTCTTGAGCCTGAGGTACTTGCAATCCAGTGGCCATATCCATTTTCTGGTCCTTCCACATTGATATCTGCTAAGTGCTGTTGGAGGGCTGTTAAAAGGCCATTAAAAACATTCAGAGTTACACTGGATATTCACTGTTGATGAAAATATTTTACATACCCGAGACTAATCAGTAACGATTTTTTACCCACAATTCAATAAAATAGATAAATTCAGCAATCACTGTAATAATCCCCAGCTTTTCTTTCAGTAGTACAAAGGCATGAAGATAATCTAATTATCTAATGCCTATTTATCTACCAATATACAAATTATTTCAGTAAACATCTGGAATACAGCAGCAAATAAAAATAAGCAGCAATTAAAAATAAATCACTGCTTTGATTTTGAAGACAGCTCTTACAACACCACACATGTAGATTAATAATTCCTCTATTGTCATATTGTAGCACAGATCTCTCCACTATTGGAGAGCCTGATCATAATTCTGCATTTGATGTTGCTGAAAATAAACTCCTGATTTAAGAAATCATAACAGTAGTTAGTAGCAATTATGAAGTTGCATCCTCATATGAATCTGCAACCTACAGCGCCTACAACATCAAGAATGACAAGCTGGAAGAGGGAATTTCCTCAATTCCTGCAATAATTTTTCATCACTCAGAAATCTGGGTAAACCCCAAGAGTTAACCACAAATGTGTAAGTGCACACTGTTTACTTACACATACAAAAAAAAAAAAAAAGCCCTGACAAATGAGGCCTAGTTGCTATTCATTTAGATGCTTTTTAGCAAAAGCCTCAAAAATACCAATACTGTTAAAACAGTAAGATTTTTCAAGTCAAAGTTCATTATTAATAAGCTTACCCATAAAACCTCCTTTGGCAATGCTTACGTACTCCTTATTTTTCTGGAAAAGAAAAGATAATTCTGATCAGAGCAAAAACCTGTAGAATGAGTTTGGCAAGTATGGTAATGAAACAGAGGTTAATTTGTTTACTAGAAACTGTAAACTCGAGTAATGTAAAAACCAGTTCAGATTTTAAGGAGAAAATGTTTTGCCATTTACCATCAACGACACATGCAAACACCCTTTACCCCAGCTGTTAAATTTAATTGTACCTGTAAGAAATGTGCTAACACCATGTTCATATACATATCTTCTTCTTCTCTGCCACTTCCCATGAAGCAGAGATGTTCCCCACCAGCTATGGAGCCAGACTCAATAGATTGTTTTTGTGCTTCTAACAGGGATTTTACAGACTGTGCAAATTCTGATGGGTTTTGAAGCATCTGTGGAATCAACAAACAAAAAATGCTATTTGACACCAAGATGTTGTAATACAAATTGTGAAATGAGACAAGCTTTGAGAACAGTTACAATTTGTTGAGAACAGGCAAGGCAACATCAGCACAGTGCAAGTCACACGTACACAGAACCTGACCCAGACCTCAATGCTACATAAAGAACACTGTGAATGGTCCTTTGCTTCCTCACCCCACTTGATCTCCCCAGGAAAGAAATACAGCTAACATTTGTTAGTTTATTTCTGAAGGCATCAAGTAATAGTGGAACAAGTCTTTGCAACTTCCATTAATTTGGTAATACAGCAGTGGGACTGGTTTCAATATTTACACATGCTTGGGCACAACACATTCAAATTTCGGAGATTTGAAACCCTTTAAATTACCTGGAATTTCTAGACGCCAGTAAAGTCTTCCTCTTGCTGCCTCCCCACTAAGCTTTTTCTCATCTACTTATCAAGATTTGGGAAAACAGATTATAATTGAGAGTACAGGGAGGTATCTGTGGTTTTTGTATTCTCAGAAAGTTAAGGCTGAGATACATGAAGGCCAACTATGCATGTAAAAAACATGAGCTCTATATGAAAGAGATGGACAAACAAGGACTTTTTCAATACAGCTAAAATTTTAACCTGTGTTTGTGGGGAAGGTACTTATTTAAACTTATAAGGGAATTTTGAGCTGTAAGTGGATTAAGGGGGCAGGGAGGGGCCAGAAGGGATTCTCATTATCTTGTCTATACAGTGGATTAAATGATGAAGAACAAAGTCACAAATACACAACCTAGCCATCAGTAAGTAAGGCTGAACTTTAACTGGGGCTTTCCTAGAGATAAAAGCTGCTGCTTTATTACACAGGTCCTATAGCTCACTACTTCCTCTAACTATAAATGAGATGGATTCCAAAGTGCTTTATTTCCCCATTGTCGCTCCTTACAATAATTTTTGTGTACTTTGCACATACAGGAATAAAAAATGCACTGAAATTCCATTAATGACTATTCATCACAAAGATTTTTCCTTATAATATTTTCCTAGCATTGAACTTTCAAAAACAAGGATGAAGCTGGTGACATTCATCCACCGTGGTCCATGAAGGACCATTAATTCCAATATACAATTTAAAATATATATGAACTGATCAAATCTAATATAAGTCTTGTTTTCATGGACTCCTTTTTCATATACTATCAGCTATTTGTACTACTTAATAATTTAAAATGTTTATTTCTTCTTCACTGAAATATAACATTCAGCTAAGGCCAGCAGAACAGCCACATAGGGCAGGGAAATTTTTTTCCTAAATGATTTTCGATCTAGGTTAAAAACCACATTATATCAAAGAATCATTTGGGTAGGAAAAGACTCTTGTCATCGAGTCCAACCACCAACCTCACACTGCCAACTCTCCACTGCTAAGCCATGTCCCCAAGTGCCAAATCTACAAGTAATAAATACCTCCAGGGATGGTGACTCAGCCCCTTCCCAGGGCAGCCCGTTCCAATGCTTGACAACCCTTTTGGGGAACAAAGTTTTCCTAATATCCAATCTAAACTTCTCCTGGTGCAACATGAAGCCACTTCCCCTTGTCCTACTGCTCGTTACAGAAGAGACTGACACCCTTCTTGCTACAACCTCCTTCAGACAGTTATAGGAAGCACTAAGGTCACCCTTCAGCCTCATTTTCTCTCCCATGTAATTTTATTTAATATTATATTTACATATGTGCATGTAACACTGAATAATGCATCATTTTAATTAGAGAGGTAAAGATATTAGATACAGGATTGAATTTAACTAAGGTACAAAAGTCTTTTATGGTGTATATCCAAATAAATAATTCCATACAGCTTCCATAGACTGTTTAAAGTAAAATAGTTGAGGGGCTAATCCAGAAGTGATGAATACACTGCTGAAATTGAAGTGATTTTGGGGGGAAACAAGGACAGAGAAAAATACGACTGAATGTTCAATTCGGAATTAATAATCATATAGAAAGTACAAAATCTTTATTGAAGTTACTCATCCATAGCATATCTCAGTGCAAAATTAATGCACTTTCTCTCTCATACTGTACAGCAAAAATTTTAAAGAAGCAACCAAATTCTTTTCAAGAAATACATCCTGTAAAAGCAGACTGTAGTAAGACTGGCTAAGGCAAAAAAAGAGATAAATAAAAAAAGTCTTTTATAAAATTAATCACACCTTTCACTGGAAATTAGGACACCAAAAAGAGATTTCTCCTCAAAACAATGTATAGTTTTTAGTCTGTATGGGTTTCCATTTCTAAGCAAAGAACAGGAAGTCTGGAATCCCAAATTCTAATGGCATTAAGGACTAAACTTCTCAGTAAAATGATGGTTTTACTATCTCCTTTAGAGAAGCTAATTCTTGAAACCTTATCATCACATAGCTAGACACTACAGTCCACCGAATAGAGCCTAAATTAAGGATACTTTATTTGTCAAGGCAGGCATTTCTCTCGCCTTTTATCTCAGTTAGGAGTCAAATAGCAGTAAAGAAACAAAAAGCATACAAACCAAATCTGAGTCTAAATGAAATGCTGTTGATAAATGCCCAGCATTGTATTGCTCTGCAGGACGACAATCCACTACAAAGAATCTCACTCCTTCCTGAAAGAGACATTTTGAAATTTTAAAATGGCATAATTATTGCAGAATTCAATTACATTCTAATACTAATCCAATACTACAGGAACTGCTCAGAGGGGCTAAGAGCTATTAAAAAAATATCTTACTTCATTTGATTAATCTCAACTTTGTCTACAGTTACCAGACCACCAGTAGTATTCTAGTATCAGCTTTCCTTTAGTACATCAGCTTGTGCATGGGAAAGGATCATTCAAGTGCAATTATATAATTTCTACTGAGAGAAAACATAGTGGGTATGAGACAATCCAAGAGTCTACAACTAATCAGCACAGCACATAAGGATGTGTTTATATCCCACCAACCTGGACAAGATATAAACAGATTATTAACTTCACCTGAATGAGGAAAAAACCCAAACTATGCATGACAAAACTGGGGCCTGGAAACTGCTACAAGAAGTCACTAGTCAATAAGACACACAGTAATCTAACTACAATATGATTCATGTGTGGGTCCTAAATATTTCTAGTGAAGTTCTGCATCTATGCCTCCAATTAACTTTACTGAAATAGGTTTAATAAATTTTCTTTTTTTTCATTTAAATCTTTCATTGACAAGAGACATATTCCTTAACAGTGTTCTTTTCAAAGGTACTGACTAGCAAATTTTAAATTTTCCTCTACAGTAGCTACATTTAGAAAGGAATTCAAATTAATGAGATACTACTTTCAGCTCATACTCCTCAAATTCAAATCAGCTGTCTTAAGCTCCCCTACGCTCATTGCTGCAGCATGAATGCACTGAAGACAGCAGATAATTTACAAGAGAAAAAACTTGAAGACAAAAATATTTTTTCCTGCAATAGCAAATACTCATTTGTGCTGTTAGCATTTAAAACTAATGGTTAGTGATTAATTCTTTTCCTTTTCTACAAAACTGGGGGGAAGGTCAATTCAGTATACTGACTCCTTGTTGCTGGTTTGCTTGCAGAATCTCAGACACAGAAACTGCTAGACAGAGAGCCTGGCTCAAGTCTGTGTCATCATCTTTGAGGCCCAGCAAGCTGCTGCCAAAAAGACTCTGGTTGTCCTAATAAGGCAAGGAAAAAAAAAAATTAACTGAAGCCATTGTCCTCCTGTGTGAAAGTTTAAAACAAAACTATATCCACTAAGTTGCAAATATTAAGTTCCATGCATGCATATCCTCTCTACATAGTAATGAAACTTTTGATCAACTGAAATTCTTTCCGAAAATCATGGCAAGGTCTGCATTTCCAGTGCAAATACACTTGTTCACCACTTTGACCATGCCAACATGATGCAGTGTCTCTGGTATTTGTTTTCAGTTGTTCATTTTGTTTTTTCCCCCACAAAAAACCTCCCATACCTGTCTATACACACCAAAAAAAGTACATACAAGCCAAGGGCAACGGCTATCAAATACTTTTATTTCCCTCATTCACTAAGTTAGATATCAGGAATAAGGAAGAGCTGCAAAAACAGTGCAGCTGATAATTGCACATAATACAGCTGGCACTGCTGTGCAGTGTACTACAAAGCAATTGTGTCAATATGAAGTTTAGCTTTCTCAGCTCTTACAAGAACCTCATTTGGAAAATGTGGTGGTCAGTCATGAAGTGAGAATATTACAAGGAAGCTTCTCTCTAACATGCTTCACTTAACCTTATCTTCCAAAGATCCCAACAGTAAATACCACCAGAGTAACAGCATGAAATAATTGTTTAAAAAAAGAATATCACAATGAAATATTCAAAGTTACTGCCAGCAGGAGCTTAAACAGTTGCCAAAAAGAAGAGAATTTTAAAATTACTGTTATTACCTTCCTGAAAGAAGCCGGAGTTTTGCTACAGTAATATTGTGCCAAAGAGAAGAGATCTTCTATATCCTCTAAATCGAGATTGGCTGGTGATGTTTCTAAGAATTCTGAGACAGACAAACAACATAAATGCAACACTATTTCAGACACAGAAATCAAGCAACCTAGATCATAAAAGAACTTATTTTTAATAAGGCATAACAATCTAGTATATTGATGAAACATGAATATTGATCCACTCTCCAGATGAAAACTGAAGATACAGGAAACATTCCTTATCCATAGAAAATGTATGTTTTTTGCTCGATGTTCGAACCTTCTACGCAAATTATTTTTTACCACATGCTTACTTCTGTATAGTTTTAGCTTTCAGTACTTTTCTAAGTCAGCTACTTTTCTAGAGCTCTGACCACAGGAATCCTTTAAAATGACTACTTAATCAGTACCACTGTTCTCTGCCCAGGATAACTCAAGGGTGCAGTTCTGCAGTAAATGGCAAAGACACAAAATTCCAAGCACTCTCATTTTGAATTACTAGAGATTATTAACTACATTGTATTACGTATGTAAAAAAATACAAAGCAAGAGTTATTTAAATTTTCCACTGAAATTTAATGCATTTTCTATAAAAACAATGAATTATGCACAAATCAAGTGCACATGAAGACAATCCAGAAAATGCAACAAGTGCAGCAGATTTAAAGAAGGATTTGACAGCTGCTGCTTTGGGCTCAGAAAGACCAGTTTCTGGTGATTGTTTCCAGTACTTCAAACTGGAGTACAAAACTAGGTGTGGGACTACTAAAAGGAATAAGGAAAGAAGGTAAAGGACATGGCAGCAAAAGAGCAGTAAGAAAGGAATTAGTGGGTGAAGGGATTCATTAATGAGAAAAATCACATGGAAATAATCTAGCTCTTCAGCAACATAAAACAGTAATAAATGGGGATTATAGTATGTAGTAAATATTTCACTAGCAGCTATGTAAGAAAAGTACTTACTTATCATTTCTTCTTTATCTGATTCTTGTGCTAAGATAACGTCTCTGAAAACAGTAAAGTCACAGGCATAGATTAAGTCAGTAAAACCAAAATGAAACAAACCTGGATTAAAACAGTGTCAGCAAAGAATGTCCCAAAGAATAAACTGCACACTTACTTTGCATTGACAAGGATGATCAACATTAAGAAATAAATAAAGAATGGATCTGCTTGTTGTAGATATCCATCCCATATTGCCTGAGTGACTTCAGCTGAACAGTAGTATGAGAAGAGGCTTCCAAGCTAAAAATTTGGAAAATAATGTGAGAAAAAGCAATTAGCAGGAACAATCTTATCAGGAATACATTTTAACAGAAATACATCTAAAAGAAAATAAACCAAACAAAATTATAATGAAACCTACATCTGCACAGTGTACTGAAGGATAGTTCTAACCTCTAAACCAATTTTTATGGAAATAGTGCATAACACTACAGATCATCTGTGAATAAATATGACTATTGTGAAGGCAAAGTTGGCTGTACACTGTCAACCTTGCAAATTCAATCACAGAGAACACAATCAAGCTGGAGCACTGCTTAGCTCACAGCCATGGCTAAACACCAATTATACCAACAAGACAATCATAAGAGAATATATTTACTCAAATAACATAGCAATTAGGGCTTTGACAGGATCCTGCAAACATAATTATTTTTATTTTCCACAGTAGAATTGGGCTAATTTAACATGGTTGCACATTAGTTTGACATCACTTACTTAGCATTACATTATAATGTTTTATGACTGAGTAATTAAACATTTGCAGGCATCAGAAAATTTTCATTACCATTTAAGAAACTCTTTGCCTGTTCCCATGCTCCCAGTCTGGAAATACACCATCTCTGATATACAAAGTTCAAACCAGATAAAAGGTAGGAACTTCTTACCATACATGCCAGAAAACATTTATAATCACACCTAACTCAAATGCATACCACCAGACTTCACTGGGGTCTTACTAAACTTGATGCACACAAATTCTGTACCAACAAAGCTATAGCTTTCTAAAGCTTGGTATCTGTTTTAAAACATTATCATGGAATATTTCAATGCTCCTAGTTCAGTTTTATAGCAAAAGATAAAAAGATCTATTCAACTCTGACTCAAATGCAACTGAAGACAAAATGTCCATGAACAAGATGACAATGGCACCTCTCTGTATGTTGCTTATATATTTCTAAGTATTAGTGATACACCTATATAAACTGAGATTTTTCACAGATGAAGCGGGGACATTTACTGCAATCTCATTATATAACATGAAACTTTAGATTTTTTCCTAAAATTATACACCAGGAAGCACGGTGTTGAGGACTAGTAGCTACACCAACTTACTTCACTACCACCTTTCAGAGAGAAGATTCTGAAATTCCAAAATTCTAATAAACAACTTCTAAGAATTTTGTATTTACTAAGGAAAATTCTATTAAAAAATAGAAAGTTAGTGGCAAAAAAAGACCTATTTTCTCTTTTGAAGGTTCATGAGACTGGCAAAAGGCAGACTTTGAGAATATGAAAACCTTTCCTAGACACATTTTTATACTAAAATTGGCAGCAGCCTTAAAAAAACCAAAACCAAAAACCTATCCAAATACAGACCTCACAGTTTAATAATTCATTTCATTCTTCTTTAACTCAAAATACACAATGTTGAAAAAAATTTTACACAGCCATTGAGTATGAAAGAGGAACCTAGAAGAGTTCATGGGTCAAAGCCTTCTCTATTAAATTACAGACTTTGCCAGTGCAAGCACAGTATCATGATTTTGTATTGCATATACTAAGTCGCATTGAAACAACAATTTTCTTGTAGTCCTGCTATACAAACTTTATAAAAAATTATTGAGGTAAGCATCTTTGTAACTACCCACAATCTGAGGCAGTTTTGAAGAGGAAATGACTAATGCTTTAAAAGTTGCAAAATATATGTGCTTAAATTCTATAAGACATACATATATGTCTTGGCAGGGAGGTTTTTAATTCCTACCTCAGTCTTAAAAGACCTGTCAGACTGATGTTTACCCATATCTACAACATACAGCTGCCCACAATCAAAACAAACACCAGAGCTTTTGTTTTTTGAGTGTATCAGCTACTTTCATTCTTCCTTACTCCAAGAAGTTCCTGACATCAGTAGCTCAATAAAAATATGACATTAATGACCTCATACCTCATGCTAAACACTAAAGACAAAAAGCCCACACTATATTAAAACATGCAATTTATTTTAATATATGCAATTCTAATTGCTTGTACTATCCTTCCATAAACTGGCAACACGTACTTAAATGTCAACAAAAATTTATTTTTCATTATGTTTCCCTACTTTCACTTTATTACCCAGTTGAGTGCATATGAATCTGGAGTCATCTTCTTGGTATCAAGAAAGGAGCAGAGCTCAGGCTCATGGTACTGAAGCAACAGTCTAAAGAGATGAAAGGGTCTTCCCTTCATAAAACAATCCCTAAAAAGTAGCAATGAAAATAATCAATGTCCCTGTAATATTGCAGTTTTCAGACTTACAGTAGCAATTCTTTACTATCTTTGATTGTGTAATTTCCTGTACACTGCTCTTTTAATTCACAGGAACTGATTATGATATCAATGAGCCCCAAGAGTCAAAAAACCAACCAAACAAATCAAACCAACAAAAAACCTACAAACACTGAAACCCCACTAAATTAACAAGGCAGCAGAACGAAATACTGTGAATACTTTACAGATTATATAATACAGAAGTGTTTAACACAGATTTAAACCTCAAAACAAGGCAAGCATGGTACCAATGGAGCAGAGATTTGCTGATCTACTATAAATTGCCTTTCTATGTCTTTACTCTCCGACTCAAGAGAAAAAAAGAGGAAAAAAAAGAGAACAGTCTACATCTAATTGAAACACCACCTAAATTCCTACAGAGAAGCTCAAATACCAGATACTCTGCAAGCCTTTTACAGCTGAAAGCACATGAGTTACGTGATCATAACACCACTATCCCCAAACAGCTCACAGAGTGTTTCAGAGCAGAAAGGGACACAAGCTGAGTCAAGTGACAGAACTGATAAATGCTTCCTGCCACAACAGCAAACATGCATTTTTCATATTTTGGGCACATATCCATCAGTCAGGCTGGCATCTCCTCTCCAGGCAATCAGAACAAGATCTTTAATTACAGACTATCCAGCTGCTGAAGTGTCATGGTGCTCCAACATACATAAATATGTATTTTAGTGAGAGCACCTACATAATAGCATGAAAAGCTCAAATTTAGTATTTGCCATTAAAAATATCTAGCAACTTAAAAAAAAAAATTCAGTACCAACTCAATAGAACATATGGAAAATATCAAAATAGTAACTACTTCTACAGAAATTTTGATACTTAATTAGTGCTTATGAATTACTGTTTCAGAAGGGATAGAAGTATTTTAGATCCCAAAAATGCTAGGGAAGGGAACGAAAAATCACTTTCACATAACCTATGTGAATTAGTTCATAAACAAATGTTTTTGATATTGCATGAAAGGATAGCTCTTTAAAAGGCATACTGAGTCTAGATCAGTCACATGCTAACTTTTTGCAACCAACCCAATTAACTCCTCTTAAGCCAATTCAATTATCTCCTGTATTTCAAACCAACAGGTACTGAAATGTATGATCATATGAAGGAAAGAATCTGACAACATGGCTACAAACAGCGCTACTCTAGGCAAAACCAACATGCACATCTTTCAGAGAATCCTTCTACTGCCAATAAAAATAGCACATATGGAAAAGAAAGAGTTTTACCTTGGAATGAATTTATTCATGATAGCATAGAAACAGTTGTATAAATCACTGCGAGGCAAATGAAGGTGCACCAGAGGTTTGAGAAGATGTATCCAGCCGAGGCAAGAACTGTATTTAACATTGCGTGATTTGCAATAAAAAGTAATAACAGACTCAATATCCAAAATTAATACTGACTTCTCTTCTTCTGGCACCGACAACTGGTCTGAAAAAGGCACAGTAATATAAACTGTGTTAAAGGTTTTTCAGAGAAATTGAATGAGATCATTTCATAGCAAAATTGCACCAATAGGGACTGATCAGGGGAAAAATCCCAACAAAACCAGACAAACAAAAAGCTGGCTATTTGGATGAAATTCTTATAGAAAGGCATTAAGAAAGATATCAAAGTACAAGTAATTTTATAAAAGGATAAGACATTTAAATATCATTTAAATACCACAACAGCAAGATGAAAAAAGTTTGAGGTTTCCAGGGTCTGTATGAAAGAAGGAGGTAGATTTTTTTAATGCACAGAATGCTCCTCTTCTACTCCTGTTTGATGTGCTTAGCACACAGCTTAGGCTCAACTCTACAACAAAACTCACTTGAATTTCCACATAGATGAACCCACAATGCATACCTTCAATTCATCAAAAGTTGACTGACATGCAAATTTATCCAAATCAGAAGTTTGACATCAGCTAGGCTTACATACTTAAATTTTAGCATTAACTTATAAACCACATTTTTTATGTCCAGGATGGGGGAAAGAGATATGTACACACTACATTAACACTGTGGCATTAGATTTCTAAGAAACATGTTTCCCCCTCAGTTAAAAGAAGACCATGAGTCTCATTACTGTTAATAATTTTTTTTTATTACAAAAGTCTTTAATACTTTCCCATCAAAGCCAGTCAATGTTTGGTATTCCTTTTCTCTACCTCTCAGAAAAATGAAATAGTACATAAAACTCACATGCCAATTGAGGATATACTTTAAATTTGGAGACTACTTGCTTTGCTAAAACATTGAAATAGAAACACTTAATTCAAGAAAAAACTGACGTCTCCATATAACCTTTTTTCTGAAGTAATATGCATTTATTCCCTTCATCAGCTTAAATCCTTACATTTCACAAAATATTTGCCAATAAATACAAAAAGAGAACTATCAGCCACTGAAGTGCTTAATTTTTATACGTTATGAATATAATCAGGACATTTTTCCTTCTTCCTGAAGAGAGATTGTGATTAACTAAGAGAGTGGAAATTCCACCCTCATGTCTTTCCTTTACAGGATAGAGAGAAGGAAAATAAGTCCTACTGGATTTTAGGGATAGAAAGTGTAGAACTGCATTTCAGAAGTGGTAGGTATGTATATATGCACCAACTCCATCCTCTGCCTTAACTTTCAATTGAACAAGAATAAATAAAGTGATAGGTAATAAAATAGATGATTTTCCTATTGAAATCATGAGATGTATCCTAATTTATGAGTCAGCATTGACTCCATCAAGTGATCACTGATATCAATGCTGTTGCATCACGTCAGGGGTTTGACCAGCTCTGTGATGAGCTGTCAAGCAGATCCTGTGGCAGCTCTTTGCAGAGTATTATTTCCTTTGTCCTGGCAGAACCTTGCTTGCACAAACACAGCCTTTCATTTTCACTAAAAATACTATTAAAAAGTATCTTTCTTTAGAACAGCTTTTGAAGTCCAAAATGTTTAATATATTTCTTCTCTCAAATGTTATATGCATTTTCATGCTACCGCAGGTTTTCAGATCAAAAACCAGGCCTTCCACAATTAATAACTTGAAGGACACTATATAAAGAATATCTGCTTTAAAAGATGGAGGTTGGAAAGCAATCACCATTTTTTTCATCTCACAAAGCTTTCTGACTATGCAAACTATCACTTACAAGTTACTATAAACTCCCATGATATGACCCCCAGAGTCTGTGTACAGGTAAGACTATTGTTTTCTTATAGTTTCTTACTGCTTTTTATCTGCTCCTTCATCTTCCTTCTCAAAGCTTCCTCCAAAATGTAAATATCATTCAGATAATTTAATTGAAATAAAGTCTTAAGACAACTGAGAATACAGAAGTCTTCAAACTGATGATCTAAATGTAACACAACTTACCAATTAGCTCTTGGCAATCCTCGTGAATTATACTCTGCTCAGGTAGGTCTAAGGAGCCATCCCAGGATGCTAGGCTGTCCCCCTTTCCTACAACATTAAGTGCAATCTGAAAACAAAAATAGAAAGCCCTCTAAGCATTTTAGTCTTTTTTTGCATTTGTTCAATTACTGAACACAGTAATTAAAGAAAAAAAAAAAAAAAAAAAAAAAAAAAAAAGAGAACAATTCTTAAACTGAATCAACATAGATGCATATTAAAATTCCAGTACTACATCTCTTCTGTAGAGATGCCTGGCAATTAAATCTTTTACCTCAAATGAAACACAACTTCAAGTATTTCATTATTTCATGCTTCTTGATTTAAGCTCATATTTACCTTCCAGACTTTGGCCCTTAGATCAGCAGGCAATTGCCTTCCTTGAATGATGTTTCTTACAGTTTCAAGATCACAACCTCCTTCTTCTAGAGCGTCTGCAAGATCTTTTATCCTAAAATAATGAAATGTAATTAAAAAAAATCAATTCTAATATTTTTCAATGTTTATGTAGACTGAAGGCTACTGTCAAGCAAATCCCACACATATGCAAAGGTATAAGACAACTTGGAAATCGCTAAAGAGAAAAACTTGCAAAATGTTATTTATTCCTCTACTTTAAAGCTGCTTGTTCAACTTCTAATTCCATTCATCTTACTTACAAGAAAAATGAAGTTTGCTTTTTTTGTTTTCATTACGTGACAAGGTTGCAAAATGTATAATTTGCAGTTTACAGTTTTCTGCAAAACTTATAAACTGCAGTTTTATAAGTTGCAGTTTACTACTTTCAGCAACTTTTGATTTCATCAAGTTTACACATACACAGAGCAAACATTACACCTAAATTAGATGGTGGGTTATTTTAAATAAAATATTAGATGTCCTAGAAAACAGAGCACTTATTTCAAAGGTTTAGAACAGTCAGCTTTTAACCTCACTTTTCCCTGAAATGTGAAAAGACCTTTTAGTCAAACTCAAATTTATTTAACTATACAGTTCTAGTATTTTAAGTGTGGATATATGCACAAGTCTGAATTAAAACACACAAAAATGTTAATAACACAGAGAGTACCCAAATACACAAATTGACAAGAAAAACATTAATGACAATTGCTGTAGTAAGACAACAAAAGTTTACAAGCATTATATATAAGAAGGAATTCAGCATTCAGGAATGATTACTTTACAATCTCTCTGATAGCTTCTGCAGACTGGTTCAATGTTTCCATGCTGTCAGTAATGGGAGAACCACATCTGGTGATTTCAGGATTTCAATATCATGTAGCAGAGCAGTGGCAATACAGGTTCACTGGAAAAATAGCAATGGCAGTGACACATGGGTCCTCAGGCAAAACTCCCTTGCTATATCCTCTTAACTCTTCTCTACTTGCTCTGACATCTGCCTTAAGAAAGGCTTTGTTTCAGATAGCTGATGAGTTAAACACATATCCAGGAGGTTTATAGCCAGAGTAAAACAAAGAACATGATTGTTTCTCCAGGACAGGTATTCGCATGGGAAGATGCATTCCTGGTGAATAACACACCTAGTTATAAACATGGAGTAATAAATGTTAAAGTCTTATCAGTGGAATTCTCAATTACTCCATGACTGTGATGTAGTCAATTCAAATAGGCACAGAAAAAGAATGTCAGCTGTTGAACTCTTGCCTACTTTAATTTACATATATCTACAAGTAACTCCTTGATATAAAAGTTCACAAGTTTGGTCTCCTGAAAATTTCAAACACACGTTTCTGATTTTCTAAATAACATCCTTTAGGACAAATAGATTAAAATCTCAGATCTGGAAGAAGGTATGCAGATATTTAACTAGCTTTACTCAAGACTTCTCAAAGTATTTACAGGTCTGAAGAGTAAGGTTTTCCTTGCATTGCATCAACCAGTTTCTTTGTCACTACTTTTTGGTTTGCATTTTAAATCGTATTTCAAATATACACAACTCTATTTTCTTCAAGTGATTTTGCAAATCTGGATTAAAAAAAAGCACAGATTACAAAGAGTTTTTGATTTGCCTTATTTTGTCACATTTTTAGTATTATAAAAAAGAAAATAAAAATCTCAATGTCTGTTTTGTATAGGGCTACAGGTTGCACAGGTTACCAATCCCTTTCCCGAGACAGAAATGGACGGAAAGCAGAATATAGAAGCACACATGCACTTCCATCACCTATCCTGTTGTCCCGCTGTACATAATAGTCAATGCCTGAAAAGTTAAATGAATGGATCAGTTGGCCTTGAATAAAAATCAAGTATTTCCAGGACATTTACACAAAGAGACCTCCTAGTTCTCAGCAGAACTGCATGGAACATAGGATGATGTAGCTTCCACAGAAGCCAAAATCAAACATCAGCTGGAGAGACTGAAGTGCTCTTAGATATATTGCACATTTCTGTGAACACTGTGTGTGAAACACAGACTAGAAAGCAACAGTCAGGTCGTGAATTACAGCACACAAAATACAACTAGTTTCAACAACTATATCCAAGTATTAAACAGCTATGTGGAAATGAATGCAATAGCTGTGTACACATTCCATTACAAGCAGAAATTCTACATCACCCAAAGAAACTCTTTTGAGAATAAAAAAGTAATTTTTACTCAAAACAAGATTAAAACTACATCTACACTAATTACAGAATCACCTGGCAAAGAATGTTTCACAAACCCACAAGTACTAATTCTACCAGTTACTAGTATCCATCATTCAAGAAGCTGTGCATGGGTTAACACCAACTTAACGTGTTATCTGCAAATGTGTGCTTCTGCTGCTTGACAACATATTACCACTTGCAAAAACTTCTTCCAAGTGCTGTCACCCCCGTTTTCTACACTGTAAAGATGAGAGGCAAATGCCAGTTTTACTACTTCATCTCACAAAGCAAGACAGTGACATACCCATCTGCCACATGAAGAGATGTGAGGCATCACCAACAAGGAGTTAAATGAAATAACAGCAGGAGGGAAAAATGCTTTGTTCTGCTGTGATTCAATTAGGCGCTCATTTCTTCCACCAACTGCAAGATTGCTCACAGGCTGTAGTAAGGACTTTTCAAAGACTAAGTCAACTATTTTCTAGTAAGCTTTCTATTCAGGCTAACTTGCAAAGTACAAAACATGAAAGTGATTTCAACACTTTAACACATGTCCACTCGCTGTGTTTTACCTTATTTCTGTCAGTTGCTCTATAAATATTCCAGTAAACTGCTATCAATATGGATCGTTGTCTTTCATCAGTGAAGAGCAGCTAGGAAATCTTCTGTTCACATGGACAATTCTGCTTATTTTGAACAGAAAGCAGCACTTCTCCCTGTGGGCAAACTCCTCCAGACCTGAGCAACTGTACTTTCTGCTGTGCCATAGCTTCGCTGCCTATTTCTAGGTGCTACTCAAAATTTTGGTTAGATGTGTAGAATTCCAGCCTATACCCAAGCCACGGCCTGAAAGATAAATTCCTACATGATATACTGTTCAAAATATCAGAATATGAAATGTTCCTATTAGTGTATCTGCAGTAAATTTCCATATTTACAGAAGGATCTCTTACATTCATGCCAGTCTGGTGACATATTATAATCCATAAGTAGCTATCTTCACAAATATTAAACAGGACCTTTTGTAACTTAAGATGTGTAAGCTGGTGGCAAGAAAAATTGATCAGCTGTTGGGAATACAGCTTAAGCCACTTTTTAGAAGCATTATTTATATACGACTGAGATACTTGGTAATAATCACTCAAACACTAGGGAAGGGATTAAAAGTGTGGGAATGTGAACAGCAGGGAAAAGATAATAGTAAGTGATCAACAAACCACATAAAGTGTTAAGAATACCACAATCAATTTCATACATTTATAGAAACTGTTACTACGGCTCCTACTTTTAATTCAGGATTTTCCTGACTGCCAGGGAAAAGCCTCAACAAGAGCTATATTGAATTGAAATTAATGAGTGTTTGTTCTCTACTGAAAAAAAACAAAAACGAACCCCTCACACTTGCTTCAAGATATCCATTGTATCCAGCACACCACTGAACCATCTTTTATTCTCCAACAGAATTTCGGAGAAAATTCCCTGAGATTTTTTTCTTCAATTTCATACTTAACTGGAAAGAACTTTTCTATTCATGGGCTTTCAGAAGAAATACTATGTCTCCAAGTACTAATTATCCACATTGTGAGAATGGGAAAGATATATGGGAACTAGATTTGTCACCCTGTTGTCTTAGGCAGTTGCAGTGCATTTTGGGACCATAAGATGAGTTATTCCAGTACAAAGTTAAATGCACAGGAACAATTCCATCTGTGGTTCGTGTCATATTTAGTTACTTCAGGTCCTGATTTCCCAAGTACAGATCTTAAAAATCACTACTTGATCAAGTTTCCTGGAGCTTGAATAATAAACAAACATCTACAAAAAGGTTTTAGACATTAATTCATAACCATTAATCTGTTTGAAAATCTGAACAAGAAAAATAAGGTTCAAATCAGCAGTTTCCTTGATAAATAAGGCAAGAAAAGTCAGTAACTTCCAATTATAAACATTTTAACTTATAACAGGCCATCTTATTTGTGTCTATACAGTCTACTGACTAGATGTATTGCACTGACTGAAATTATGATTAAAATAAACAAGCAGGAAAAAAAAAATTACAGCAGTTTGAAAGCAGCCTGCCTCCTTTGTGTTTCACAGCATTCTTAGCTTTGGACAGATACATCTTCCAGAATAAAACAGTGCTAGCAATTTCTCAAGTTAGCTCTTGAGTATATACCAAATAGCTCAAAATAAACATTTAGCAAACAAGGTATATTATTTTAAAATGATTTTGCTCATTTTTAAATCCAAAGTGATGACAGCGACTTCCTGTATTTACTGAAGAAAAAAAAATTACACTCTCATCTTTCTCTATACCAAAGTTTGGGGTGGTGGTGATGCTGGATTTTTTTTTTATTTTATTTTTTTGTGCAGTGGCAAAGTTCTCTGGTTTTTGTTGAGCAAGACACCAAGCAGTCAGTAAAGATGTTGAGGGGTTTAATTCATAATTAGTTTGTGACTCCTTCCCCCCACCCAAATCATTTATACTAGCACTGCATGACAAGTTAACACAGGGAAAACAAACAAGGAATTTTATGTTGATGAGCACATCTGGATTCTACAAATTCAAGGTGTTGCAACAGCCTCTGAACACCAAATTCCATCTGCCTTTTAATCCTCCTAAGGAAGTGAAGAGAGGACATGGAATCAGCACTGCCAGTTTTGCTCAGGCATACATATGTATCACTATATGCATTATATGTCCGGGTACTTTTTAAAGTTGAAATCCTGCATACTTCTAAATATGATAGTGTAGTAATTTACACCAAAAAGGTCTTTCAACAACAACTGCTCACATCATTGAAATACGAACACAAGACAACGCTTTAAATCCATAAATGAAAAAGCAAATACTCCACTGAAACTGGCTTTTAAACAAAAACCAAAACAGGAAAACAAACCTAAAAAGCCACGTGAAGTTTCTAAGCAAGCAGTAAGGAATGCAAATTTGTCATTCAGAGATCTAGTTACAGGATGCACTGTCAGATATTAATGTAGCATTTAAGCATAAAGCTCTTTAATTGTTCCCATAAAGACTTAAATCTGTTTTAACAAATGCCTTCAAGTTTGCATTTTCTAGTACCATCAGCATAGTTTACTATAGTTTTGAAGCTGCCAATGAGAATATCAACAATACAGGCTGTGCCTTGAAATGTGTCTGGAAACACACTTGTCCTCATCCTTAACAGAAATTCTAGAAGTTTGTTGTGATCTGGGAAGACAGTAACATTATTCCAATATTAGTAATGGAAGTCAACTGAAGTATTTTTTTCCAGAGGTATTTGAGGTATGGCTCTTATTCAACTCTTATTCAAAGTTATATTTCAAAGTGTCAAGAGTGCACTGTCAGCGAGTCCATCCTTCATTTTGTAATTATATGTCCCAAGTCAGGTCTTTATTTAAAAATAATGTTTATGCAACACTGTGCTTATAGAAAGAATTCATAAATGTTGAGGCTGTAACTAAAAGGAAAAAAAAAAACCCAAAAAAAACCCCAAGAATAAAAAAAGACACCAACTAACTTTCATTTTCTAGTTAACGATTCCAAGAACCGTATTTGTAGAACCAACCTAGACAAAGAAGAGGTTCCACCTACACACACCTGTGTGTGTGTTGTGGCATCTTTACAGTGAGATAACTAAGCACAAAGAAGGCTAGGCTCAGACTGCAGGAAACTTTGAATCCGCCACATCAAATATGAGCCTAAAAGCAAAAAACATCAGATTGCAAGTGATCATAAAAAGCACGTCTGTAAAGTAATTGCTTGAATAGCATATACGTGGAAAGGACAAAGAGCAATAGTGTGGCACAGAGCCACAGAAAGAAATCACATGCAATGCAGAAGCGCAAAGACAAAAAGTGAAGATGCAAATGGAGAAGTTGGGTGCAGTAAGAATAGCTTCAGTGTTTAAACATATGTTTATTTAAACCTTGGCAATTTTGAGTGAATACGCATGCAACAAATACTAAAAATCACATCACTGTTACCATCAAAATGATCCTATACACGCTCCAGAAATAGTCTCTATTCTTGTCCTAGAGGTTCAACGTAAAATCCATTATAAGCAATAGCTGTGCTAAAGGAGGGTGACGAGCAAAATCATTCAGAAAACGAGGCAGGACCCACTGCTGTCACCTGTTCCCGACAGCAGGCACACAGCGAAAAGGGAAGCTGAACTGAACAAAGCAACTCCAGGCAGACTCCTGGAGCAGCTCCTACCGCTGTCATTTTAAACTGGAGCGACCGGCTGGCTCCAGGCTGGGCACGGCCCTCGTTTTGCGTCTCGCCCGTGTTTTGACGGGCCCCTTCCTCTCTGGGGACCCGGAGCCGCCGAGCGCCGGCGGCGTCTGCGAGGAGCTCCTGGTGGGCTCCCAGCGCGACCCCGCACACGCCCTGAGCGTGGCGGGTCCCGGGGGGAGAGCGGCGGCGGGCGGGGCGCTCCGGCCTCGCTCCGCTCGTCCCCGCTGCGGAGGGGAGCGGGGCACGCACACCCCCACAACTCACCAGCTGCCCGGCGGCGGCAGCGCCTCTTCCCCTTCCGCCATCGCTGTTGACGTGCCCGCTCGCCGGCCGTAAAGCGCGCTCGGGAGGTGGTTCCCGAAGCCCCCGCTCCCGAAGCCCGTCCCCTTCCCGGCCGCTGTCCCCGCCTCCCCGCGCCGCCGGGCTGAGGGCGAGGGCCGCAAAGCGCGGAAGCCTGGCACGGGAGGGGGCGGGACGGCGGCGGGGCCACCTCAGCCTCTGAGGGCGCGGCTGCAGCGCCCCTGGAGCCGGGCCGGGGAGCTGCTCTGCCGGCGGCTTGAATGTTTTCGGCTTTCATAAAGCTGTACTGCTTTGCCAGATGTAGGTTTGATTATTAAGTGACTTCCCCCACAGTGCTTAATGTGCCACAGGTTGGGCGTACTCAGCGAGTCGGGGAAATTCACAAGTTTCACGCAGTTTCCAAGGGCTAAAAATCACTTAATGACGTCCATTAGCAACCCTGGGCAGAACAACACTGATGCTCTCTGTCACGCACGTTCCTTACCCACCTGCATCCTCAAAGGGGGGGGAAAAACAGTGTACTTCAATGGAAGTTGAGAAAAAGCATTGTAGCGGGTTATACACGGAGTAACAGTGACGCCTTACGAGGAATTGCAGTCCTTGCACTGTTCTGTTTCACTTGCACGGCTTGGCTGGGTTGTGCTCCGGCAGGTACCGCCCTGGCTGGGAGCGGGACGGCTCCTGCAGGGAGAGATGCAGGATGGGCACGCACAACGGGCCGGGAACACTCATTCCAAGGTAACGCGCACCTTCTGCAGGCACCTATCTGTCCCTCAGAAAAGATTACGTGAATTACCTCTACCAAGAAAGTAGGTATTTTACAGTATGACACCGGGTTGAGGCAATTAAGTGAATGTTGTGAAGAACGGGGTAATAGTTTTAATTCCTTTCCTCTTTCTCTCACTTCTATATTTTCCACTTAAAAAAAAAAAAAAAAAAAAAGAAAGAAAGAAAAGAAAAATTTCCCCAGCATGCGTTTAAAGGCCTACTTCTCTTTGAGAAGACTATTCAGTAAGCTGCACTGTCAGCTGTGGCACAGCCGTGCCCGAGGCAGCGCCGGCCCCGGCCGGCCCGGCCCCGCGCGCAGTGCGCAGGCGCGGCGGCGGCGGCGGCAGCAGCATGGGGGACACGCTGGAGGAGCCGTGGTGGGACACCGAGACCGGGGCGGGCTACATTCCAGGTACTCCTCTCCTGGAGCTCACTCCTCATGCTGGGATTGAAGCATTTTGTCCGAGAGCCAGCCCCCCACCCTCCTTTCCTGCCCTCCCTTCTTTTCTTTGGATTTTGGAGTCTTTTTTTTCTACTTCCTCCCTCCGCGTTTCCCTTCTCTGCTTTTAATTTACTTCTCCAGGTTTTCCACTCTCACTCGCTTTTCCCCCGTGCCTGCTTTTCCCTGCTTGCTACCGAGGGCGGGTTTGCTGGTGAGAATGTCTGCGGCGAGGTGATGCCCTGTCTCTGCTCTGAGTGAGCCCTGGGACAGACGATGGAGCGGCAAACGAAAATACCTGGGTAACAACAGGAACCCGCTTCACAAAAGTACACTTAGGCCAAGTTTAAAAAGCTGGGCGAGGGGAATGGGAAAACCTCTTGCTTTGAATTCAGAGCCCAGCTCTCCCTTGCATTCATTTACCTTCAAAACTGTATTTTCTTCCCAAGAGTTTATTTGATGAAAGGCTTTTGCATAATGTATAATCCTTGTGGGTTCTTTCCACCTCAGAATATTCTGTGATTGTGTTTGCCATTACCGGCATGAACTTACTTGCAGTTCTGTAAGGCCTAGGAAACAGTAAATCTACAGTAGAGCCTTTGGAGGGAAAAGTACCTTTGGTACTTGAAAAGCATCACCCATGTGCTCACTGAGGTGCGTGGCATCACCCTTGCCATGTGTTACTGTAAATGGGCAAGAGTTAAAAAGTTCCCTCCAGCCATTGCTCCTTGGAGTATGGTGCTGTGACTGATCTGTCTTTATTTTTCCCTGATGATTATGATACCTGGCTCATACACTTGTATTTTATCAATGTGTCTCAAGACTTCAAGCTGTTAAATGTTTTATCTGTAATGCTTATGTTTTAGTAATGCACATTTAGTAAATGCACGTGTTTTAGTGTGAAAATTGATGTAGATCTAGGGAACTAAAATGACTGTAGACTTTATAGTGCCCTATTTTATTGATTGTTTTTTAAATTTCTTTTTAAATACTATATTGGCAAGAGTTGATAATTACTGGGAGTTATCTGCACCTCTGCAAAGACTCCAGTTTTTTGAATGTCTTGATAATTGGTGCTTATTTCCTATGAAAAGTGCTTGGAGAATAGTTTGAGAGGAAGCAATATAAAAGTTGTATATATGTTATAGAGAGGGCTTGCAAGACCTAATTAGGCTTCTGAGCATTTAATTTTTATTTTTAGTCTCATGTGGGTTCTTTAAGCAGTCCCAGTTCCCATGGTAAATGCTCTTAGTTAGGAATTTTTCTTAAGAGCCTACCTGTGCATTCAGCCACCACAGGTTTCATTTGGGGTGGGTGGTTAGCTGACTGTTACAATGTTGGCAGCTTTCCTTTAGAAACTGGATACAGAGCAGGACTTTGATTATAAACTTTTGACATGATGGATGAACCATCTGACTTTGAGGTGAGACTGTGAATGACAACTTTTCCAGTTATGAAAAACTCCTTGGGATTTTTGCAACAGTATTTTTTAGCTGCTGAAAGAATTAAGGTGGAAAATAACCTCTGGAGGTGTCTAGCCCAATCTTGTATACTTTACTCCAAGAACATTCTTTGAGTGTGTTATGAGTAGTGATTACAGGTGAGTGTTGTACAAACCAGGTATTCTGCTGTCTGCAGCCCACCTTTGTGAACTTGTTGGCAGGTTCTTTTTATGGAGCCTGTTGTTGGATGAAGTTGACACAAGCTATCAGTAAACATAAAACATCTGTCACTTTTATTTTGTGTAGCTATTTTTCACATAAAACAGGTAAAATCGAAGGTTAATTTGTACAGCATCTTATTGATACTGTAAAATGCTTTAAAATTGGTTGGCATAAAAGAGGAAATCAGGGTTCACAATGTATAATGTAGGCAGCAGTACAAGAAAATAATTGCACGTTAGTGAGCACCTTTGAAAGACTTGGTCGATTTTATTTCTGTGAATCGTCAAGTTTGTTAAAAAAAATACTATCCAACCTCATTTGCTGACCTGTTTAAAAATAACATCTCTGCCATAACTGCAGGTGCAAAGCAGAATTCAAAATGTACTTTTGAAATACTGATCTTTTGCCAGATCCTTTAAAATTAACTCTAGAATAAGTTTTGACCTACAGAATATTTGTCAGAACTCAGCTCTCAAAAGTGTTTTGGATTTTAGCCACTCGTAGTTAGAAAAGGCTACTTTTAAAATGAGTATGAACTTTGTTCATACACTCCACCTAAAGAGTACAAAACCACAAAATATATGTGAATATATCTTCTAGTGTGTGGATGTGTATTTTTAAATTTGCTTTTGGCCATATCATTGGAAGACATTATTTTAGAGTCCATATTAAAGATTAAAGGTAATTACTCTCACCTTAAGACATTAATGTTTGCCCTGCTGCAAGTGATTCATAGGTGTAAAAAAAGCCCACAAAACCCAAGGAAAAAATGCTAAAGGGATACCCAACTTTTAACCTTGTCACATGACAAAAACTAAAGAATCTTGCCTGATAATGCCTTCAGCAAGCCTTTGAGATGAGATTTGTGGAGGGAGTGTTAGGATTGTTCTCTGCTTAGCAGCATAGTTTAGTGTTACTCATGTCCCATGTCATGCAACTGCAGGACTTCCTTACCTTCCTTTTTTCCAGTTAGTGTCTCAACTTTGTCCAGTCTTCCATGTGATTTTTATATTGCATTCAGAATTACAAGGGAAAGGATAAGGAATTTGGAGGAGTTTATTTTGTACTGGTGTAGGACACCAAGTTTTTCCTCTTTTCTCTCTGAACAGAAAAGAGCAATTCTCACAGCACTGTAAATGTCCAGATCTTGCTTGTAGCCAGCATGCCTTATTTCCCAGTCAGTTTGAGGGAGAGGGATGGGCTTCTATTTTTCAGAAATTCTTCCAGTTTCCTCCTTTTTAGTTACCACTCCTTGTCTTTCATTTTCCATGCTTTCTGTATCACCCTTAATCCCATAGGAGTGTAATATCCCCATTTGTCAGTTTTAGATCCTTAAGTAAGATCTATCTATGAGGGGCATGGCCCTCATAGGTAGAAATTAATTGTGTCATTGCAAGGCAGGAGCAAAACTCTTGTATGTCAGCAGCACAAATAGATGGAAGATATGGGACCACAGAGGATGATTTGGCAGTGCTTGTGGCGTCCTGTGTGGGTTCTAAAGCAAAGGATGCTATTGCAGGAATTGATATCTTTTGCCAGGGGTTCTCTTTTCTTTCTGTGTACTGAAGGGTGCCAGTTAACATCAGTTTGTAATATGTGATTTGCAGCTATTGAGATGCAGGCTATTCATTGTAGTTCATTCAGTGGGAGCACTGTTGCATGATCAGAGCTGAGATCTGTTGCTGGAGTCTGTATGAGGAGGTTTGTATCTCTATTTTTGGCTCATCCATGACTTGCTCTTCCTTGTAATAGAGCTTGGTCAGTACTTGAAGATCTTTCTGATAAGCATGCCAAGTTGACAGCTGCTTTTTGAAGTCTGTGTTTCTTCATATCAATGTACATCCATTCTGCAGGTTGCAATGGTGTGCTTCTGTGAGCTGTGTTGGCATCTGAGCATACATGATGCAGACTCAGAACTTGATAGCTGCAGATTTAGTGAATAAAACTGGAAGCCTTTCCTTTTTACTGTGGAAGAGTAATTCTTAAATGTCTGCATATTAACACAGGTGTGTCTTGTAGGATGCAGCTGAAATAATTTTTCAGTAGACTGATCTTTTAAAACTTTTCTTCAAGCACTTCTAGAGAATTTCTTGTGAAGCTGTAGAGGAAGGCATAGGTTTCTTGTGGGTTTGCAAAAACAGTCACACAGCAGTGCTAATGTGTCATACTGTCTCAGTGGTTAAGTTAAAATTTTAGCTGTGAAATGAAAGGGGAAAATGGGGTAACTGAATGCATCAGAATCTCTCCTTGCTTCAGCAAAAGGATTGCAGTTCTGGCTATGGCACTGTGTTCACCACCAGCTTTTACTCTATTTAGGAATTAGGATTTGGCAGTTCTTAAAGAAACACCTATGTGTAAGGAGTTTTCCCACGTATTATCACTTGAGCCATTTAGACTGTTGGAATGCACTCTGTTAGGGGAAGAAGAACAAGGGAGACATTAATACCAGAGAAATAAGAACATTTTTATATTTTAAAGCAGTTGTTAGTGTTAGTTGGTATTAAAGGAGTCTTGTGTGGGAGTTGCTTGCTGTAGTAGTAGTATTTTGTTATTCCTTCTTAACGTTCTGTAGAACAGTGAGAAATTTTCTTGAAGAGCAACAATTCCTATTTTTCAGAAAATTGGTAACAGCAAGCATGGAGTCTCTTCTAATGTTTTTGTTTGGGGTTTTTTTGTGCATGTGTGTTAGCTGAAGGGAAACCTTGAGTTTTAAGTCTTTTAAAGAAGTTATGCTTTAAGAAAAGCAAAAAGGCAAATTATCTCATGGATGAACTAGAATTTCTTGTGCAAAGAGTTCAGTTAAAAAGAAAACACTTTCACTAGGAGCAATTAATCCGGTTACGTATTTTAAGTGAATGTGAGGAGTTGAAAGGAAGGGCAAGATTGTGGAGGAATGCAAGAATAAAGTTGTAAGCCACAGCTTACTGTTAAGCTTGATACTAATTTTGATCAGTTCTAAAATACTTTTTAAGTGAACTGAAATTTAAATACTGTAGTCCAAATGATGAAAGTTTATATAGCTGATGCAAACAATATCTGTCTTGATTCTCACGTCTCTTTTCCTAACATAACATCTGCATGAATTGGAGCAGAGATAATCACACTAGTTAACTCCTTGAGGAGGGAGTTGCTTATCTTCACAACATACTTTTGAAGTGATGCTTGGCACAGCAGGGAGCTCTGCATTTCTCTAAATTCAATATGTCTTTCTTCATTCCACCCTAAATGTTGAACTTACTGAGACACTTCTTGGCTAGACCAACTTTGAAAACATGTCACCTTCTGTAATCCCTCTTCATGTGATTGACCACCTTTTTATAAATCTACTGAAATAACCTTACTATTATTTGTAGAACATGTCAGAACTGAATTTATAGTAGAAACTTATTTGTATCTTGTGCTCCTGTACTGTGAGTAGCAAAATCCAGAATTGTGCCAGAAAAAATGGAGCAGAGCATGGTCCCTGCAGACATGCAGTTAACTTTGGCTCCTAAGTTTGGCTGTCCTGATGTCCTGTGATTGGTGACTGTTGATGTGCTGGCCATGTGGATGGTTTCTGATATTTCTCCAATGGAAACAATTCTTACTGAGATTCAGGTAGCTTAAATCCATTTTAATGTCCCAGATCACAGAGAATTATTTACCTTCTCCCTCCACTTTGAAGGCAGGCTTTAGATACAGTCCTTATAATGCGGATCTTTCCAGAAGGGCTGTCTTGAGGTGGTTTGTTGAGATGTCCAGTAGGAATTTTGACGGGTGCTTTGGTTGTGTTTGCAGATTTTGGTTTGGGGATCCGAGTTGGAATTGAACGACGGAACGTATTGGTAATCTGGAAATAAACCGAAAAAATAAATCATGCATTAGGAAGAAGAAACAAGCTGTGTTTTTAGCTTGGTAGTACTTTTTCCACTTTGTAAACCTGAATGCACTGCTTTTAGAACTGTTTGTTTAAGCTTCCTTTATCTTGTTGGTAATGAAGCAGAAGCTTTGTATTTAACTTACCCACTTAATTGGTGAATATCAAAAAATCTCAATGGATTTAAATTCAGAGTATAAATAACACTGCTTTCGACTGTCCCCATTTGAACACTATTTCCATTCTTTGTTTTTAAAAAAAAAACAAAACAAAACATGAAGTGAGGTTTGTTTATCCTTATCTTGACTGAAAAAGGTATATAAAAATGTTTGTGACACAAAAAGGTTTTCTCATGAGTAGCATATGTTTAATCCTAATGTTTCAGATAATGGTACTTTCCAAACAAATTTCTTGACTTTATAGTTCTTCACCTGTTTTCATGTACATAACTTTTTTTATTTAGATTTTTTTTGCAATTAAATATCATGACTATGGTCATTATGGAGGGAGAGTTGTCTCACAAATAAAATAATTTTGTGTACACTGGTCACTGTCAAAGAACGATCTCTCACAGTAAAGTATGATCTGGGTATTGTCTTCTACTCAGGACTGAAAAAAGATTTGCTTCCGCATGTGAAAGTTCTCTGATTATTCACCCAGAGAACCCACCCAGTTCAAGACTTTGCACTGCATCACTCCCTCAGCTCCTAGGACTGATAGTCAGCTGAGTGTCTAAAACTTCTTTCATGTTTTTATTTTTAAAAACAGTATGTTTCAATTTGTAGGACTTTTATTTTTTTTTAATGCATTGAGAAAGGAAAGAGTTTGGCTTTGAAAGTAAGGAGAAAGGAGATGCATTTTTCTTTCACTATGTTCCTTCAAGATTTTAGCTCTAGATGGCAGCAAACATTTCCTTTTGTATTTCATAAGTGCTGAAAAAGTTAACATGCATTTTTATGGTAAGTTGGAATTTTAGCATTCATATTGTTAGTAGGAAAAGAAGCAAAATAAAGATTTTCCCCTTTGCCCCCAAACCAAAAAGCATTTGCTTCAATTACTAAAGGTGCTGTGTTAAGGAAGGAATTGATGTTGGAGGGTATAATTTTGTTACTACTATGTGGCTTTCCATGAGTACTGAGTTGGAAGAATTTGCCTCTGACCATGTGTTATGGCCTGGTAGATGAGGCACAGTATTGAGAATAAAATGTTTGAGTAGGCTATTACTGGCAATGCTACTGCCTGATGTAATTACAGAGATGACAGAAAACGTGCCTGTTTCCCAACTATAAAAAGAATTTAGTTAACCATCATTTGCTACGTACATTGAGGTGAATAGATAAAAAGACTTTTGTGATTCAAAATGATGTATTTTGCAGTTCTGAATGACAGTATTGAATACCTAGAGCTGCATTGTAACTGATGGACTTGTTAAGGTTTGATCTGCTTACAGAATTTGTATTGCTCTCTTTTGCTTGTGTCATGTTTGATTGTAGCCACAATAACTGAATTACTCTAAGTCCTGGGATGGGCTCAAACTTGAGGATAACAGTTGTATTATGGGGATTTTTTTTTTCTCTGAACTTGCACTTCAGTGATTGTGATTCTGGTGAAGGCAAGGATTTAACAGACTGCCCATCTAGTTCTCTTCTTCCTCATACTGCACTTAAAAATTGGTTTATTTTTCATCCTTCATGATATAAATTCTAGAGAGGAATAATTTAAATTTGAGGGAAACACTTACTGACACTTAGCTTTTAGAATTCAATTACATATGTAGCTAGATCAAGGACTAAACTTTTTTAATTTTCTAAAACTTGTATTTGACAAATTATGAATCTCAGAGAAGAGTTGTAAACAGAGCATTTTGGGTCAACTGACTGGATTAGTGCTTAAGATACAGAGGGAATGGTGCTATGTGGGATTTGTCTGGAAAACACTTGGAAGTAACCATATATAAAATTCTGCATTGGTTTAGTTGTATGTGTACTGAAAATCTAGTGCAATACTCCTAGGTCCTTCCCTACTGCTTACTGTAGAGGCATGTAAGCAGATAGATTAGCCATAGCAGGCTTGTATCTCAGGATGTTTGGTTTGGTTTTTAGACAGACCTGAATGACTGAAAACCTCTTATATGTAGATTTTGGTAGGCCTTTTCAATTTGATTTTTAACTATGTATGGGAAATCTGTGTGCACACCATGAATTATTTCAATTCTCTTCAAATGTATGTATTTTTTTACCAGTTCATTTTCTCCTTCAAGATGAATGGTTTTAGTCTCCCTCATCCTTTTTTGAACTCTCATTTGTATTCTGAATTTGCTAGCTTTTTCTTCATCATTGCTGTTTAGCTATGTCTATTGAGTTCCCATCTGTAGGCCACTTTTTATAGCTGCTATCTTTCTAAGTCAGACAAGAGAAAAATAGATATGTTTGTTCTTCAAAGAAGAAGCTGAGCTGTCTTTCATGCTCTGGAGATCCCTTGTGAATTCCCATTAATGCTCTTGAAACACCCCTAGAAACAAAATGTTGCTGAGGAGTGACCTGAGTAGTTATGCAGTTTTCCTTCACTTCATGTGTTTCAGTAAGCATTGTCAAATAATTATGCAACAGCAATGACAGCTCCAAAAGCATTAAACTCGCCACTTTTAAATTAGATTATGAGGCATGTCTGTCTCTAAGTATAATAGTATGATATTGGTTCAAGGCATGAGGCTTGGAAAATAGCAGTGCTTATTTGGAGAAATGAACAGTTATAGCTAATTTTCAAGGCAAGCAATGATCTAAGAATCAAGAAGGCTGCATTTTAACTTCATTTTTAATTTAACTTCTGAAGCAGACATCAACTGCCTGTAATAGAAATTGTCAGGAGAAAATGTGTTAGAATGAGAGCTATGCACAAGGGACTACTCTTAGCAAATGACAGTGGGTACTTTAGGGACGGGAACAAACACTGGCACAGGTGACAAGTGGGAAATCTTCACACAGTAATGTGAAAATGGCCCTTCTAATTTTAAGAAGACAGTGGAGAAAGAAAGCATGCTCTGCAATATCAGGATGTATATTTCATACACACCTTTTCTTGTCCCCCATGGGTACAGAGGTGTCTTATTTATATGGGCCAGCTTTTAACACAATGCAGTGCTTGCTTTAGGGAGTGCACTAAGGCAAGCGTGTGTGGCAGTGTCAAGGAGAGGAAATATTTGTTTCCATGTTGTTGGAGTAGTTCTCCTGCTTTTGGTCTTAATCCTTTCCTTTTCCTTCTGAAAGAATGGTGTGCTTGGCTTCCTGTTTGAACTTTATTCATTTAAATGGGGGGAGCCTGTAGTATTTATGGTGTAAATTTTCTTACTCATTTTTCAACATCATTGTAGCACCTGATCTAGGAGAAATAACTTTAAATAAGGTTCTTTCTCACTGCTTGAATTTTTTGTGAAGAAAATTGAGCAACAGAGTATCATTTTCAGCTTTAGTGAAAGTGTCCAGGGGATGGTGCTGAAGATCTTTACTCAGAAGTCCATGTCTGTGTGTGCACAAGTGTACCTCTTGCCAGACTTAAGCTTATTACTGGATGATTGAATGCAGTCAGAATGAAAGCCAGGTCTGCAAGTGAGAACGAGTTAAGATTAAGTGATAAACTTGAATATTCCCTTTAGTCTCCAAGCCAGACAGCTTTGGCTGAAATTTCTGGTTTGGCATCCTCAACTGCACAGAGCATTCAGATACTTCCTTTTCTTTACTTTTCTTTCATTAGGTCCTGGCATTTGTTTTCTAGGAATCCAAAGTGAGAAGTCTCAGTTGCTCTGAATTCCTTTCTATGCAGCACACCTGTGTGTGACTATACTGAGGTGTGTGAGCAGGAGCAGTGGAATACTTGCTCTCTCTAACTCACTTAGGGTAAAACCTAAGCCAGGCTGGTGTCTGGCTTGCCTCACTGCATTGTCACACCACTATAAACAGCTTGGCAGAGGAAAAATGACTCTACAATAATCTACAGTCGTAGTTCTTGAGCTATTAAGCAGGAGACCAATTTGGTTTGTTTAATCTGGAGAAAACAAAACTGAGGAGGGGTGATAATTGTCTTCTAATATGTGTTGCAGAGAAAAAAATTTCAGAGTCCAGTGGAGGGAGAGGAAAGAGAATCCTGGAGTACAATTTCAGCAACATAAATTTAGTTTGAAATCAGCAAGATTCCTAATGACAAGGGTATTTCAGCCCTGTTCCAGATTCCTGAGTAAATGTGAAGTTGTCATTGCAGAAGTTTTTTAGAACTGTACAAACTGGGTTTTTATATGGAGGTTTTTAAGTCAAGTTGTAGTGAGAAAATAGGCTCAAAAATGTATTGAGATCCTTTTAAAGCTGTATTTTATGAGTCTTCTACTCTTCTGCTGATATTTGCTTTATTACAGCCCTCTTGATTTTAATATGGCATATTTGACAGAAAAATCTGTATTAATATTATAAATTATTTCCATATATGTGGCACAATTTGCACTAATGTACTTAAATGTGTTGCTGTGATCTTATTTCCTGAATGCAGAGTTTAAATCTACTTTCTGGTGGTGGAGAAAAGAAGAATGGTTGGAGGCAGAAGTTGTATTTACAACTTCTAGAATTCTGTGCCTTGCTTTTCTTGGGACACATCTTCACTGGCAAGTGTGATGATATTATTTTGAACTTTGGATAACTTAAAGACTTATTTAGTAAATAATTGACAAGATGCAGGGAAGGGTAAGGTTATGTTGTGGGTAACTCCCATGGGACGAGGTTACCTGGGGCTGGTTGATCAGCATTGTCATGCAGCTGGAATGAACAATTGTTTGTTGTTAATCTTCTCTTTGCCCCTTGAAAGTCCAAGGGGTCTCAGGCATCTTGATAGGGCACTGGGGGTCCTTAGGAACAGAAGTGTGTGGCCTTTTTATAATACTACACACTCTGCAATAGCAATTGTGTCCTGCACAGGGGAGTGCTGGCACTTAGGGGTTTCTGCAGGTGCTTAGATGTTGGTGCTGTTGGAGGGATTACTGCCTGGGTGAGACCTGCAGTCCAATTGGTTTAAAGCTGCTCTGCCATTTGTTGAGTGGAGGCAGTGGAGGATCATTTTATACAGATTGGGGGCATGTAGGGATATCTGTGTTTGGGTATTTTTAAGGCAGTTTTTAAAGGTGTTTGAAATTGCACTTACACACACTATTTAATGTGTAAATGTCTTATGTCTTCATTATCAATATTGTCTGTTCAAAAGCTTTGAGTATGTTTTCCCCATATTAGCAATTTTTTATGCTGAAAAGGTTTACAGACATTCTGCATGGAGAAGGAAAACAGCCCTCTCATGGCTTTTTTCTGTCTGTGCGTAGGCTGCTTTTCTCTTGGAAGGCCACTTTAAAAGCTGTGTTAAATAGAGTCTTATTTTCAATATATATTTTTTCCCTAATATATATAAAATGGTAATTAAAATAAAAGCCTTTCTACCTTTTATCCAGGTAAGATTGATGTTTTTTCAGGAAAAAACATGACCTATAGTGACTTGAGTATGAGACAATCAAGGATAAGAAAATGTAGGTACTAATCTAATCATATTTGAAGCTGCCTTGCTCAGATTTTGCACAAGTCAGTTAACTTCTCTTCCAAGAGAGATACAGAATCATTTTAATGGGACTGTTGGATGTTTGTTGTATATTTTAAATGCTTTGTGATGTATTTGCATGCTAGATTGTATCTCTTCAGACAAAGGTGATGGGACCAGGGCTTTGGCAGTGATTGCACTATAAAATTCTCCTTTTTCCTTTTTGCTTGTCCATTCAGGTACGCTGATGTAGCTCTTTTATAAAGCTGTGCTATGAAATGGATCCTGTTTTGTTGAGGTTGGTTGTTTGTTTGTTCTTTTTTCTTTTAATGAGGATTTGTGGCATATGGCTGTTAGTTTGTGGTTTTGCTTTTGTTTTTTTAAATTCAGGTTAATTTCTTGACTTGGTTCACAGTGCTGCCTTCCAGAAAGTGGTGACAGCACAACTGAAAGGGCAGTGTTTTGTAATTGGGGTTGTGGTAGGGGTGAAAAAGGGCAGGGAGCTTCTTTGGCCCATCTGTGTTTGAAGACCCTGTGATGTCAGACCACTGCATGGCAAATGAGGAGACATTGATTAAAAGAGGTCTTTCTACTTGTACTCAAAAAGTGTTTCTCAAGAATATTTTGCTTTGTGGTCAGAAGAGAATAATATTCAGTTGGCAGCTCTGCTGTTTGAGGCTTTCTGAGTGCCCACAGGTGAGTCATTGGATAATGTGCTAGCTACAGCACAGAGAGAATTCACCTTCATTTTGGGGCCACTGGCTGCAGATCTGTGAAAACACTTCATGCTGCTTAAATTTTTATGGTTTGTCCTTTTTTTTGAGCAATTTCTGACTTAAAGTACTTGGTGTTAATTTTAAAACATTTTTATAGACCCACTTGTGCTGTATTTGAAGCATAAGGTCTTTTTTTTTTCTGTTTCTTGGTAACATAATGTTTTGGTAGTCTTTCCTTAAGCCTGGAGATTAGGCAGTTGTCAGTTTTTGTTTTGCCTGTCTCAATATCTGTTTCCTAGGGACAAAGTCATCTTGCAGATGGTTACTCCATTTCCATCATCTAACCCTGCAGCAGCCATTGAATCTTATTCAGAAAATAGAGCTGTACAATTCTGTTTCTGATTATTTTTTCCCTAGTGTGAGGAGCACGCCTTCCTAATCCCCGCATGAAATGCTTACATACAGATCTTTTTCTTATTACAGCCTTACATTCTGTCCCCAGATACCATATTGGTTACGGTGTTTTGGATCAGGAAGATTAGCAGTCTGCTCCTCTAATTTTTGTCAATTCTATTTCTTAATTAGTGACTTGCAAGAGGTCTTTAAATAACTTGAATACTACTTCATAGTTGATGGATGGGTGCTTTGGTCTCAGATTACAATTTTCGCTTTGTATTCTCTTCTTTTTGCTTTTCCTCCTTTTCCCTCCCTCCCCTCATCCATCCTCCCTGTGTAATGACAAAAATTGCAAGTATTTCTTCTAAGAAATTCAGTCACAAAAATAATGGCTTAAAAATGCTGAGCACCAAAGTGTTGGTGCTACCCTCACTTCTGTCCATTTCATCATTCACTGAAATAAACCCAAAAAGATGAAGGGCTGGTAACTGCTGTCATTTTTTAATCAGTTAATTCTCCCTTTCTTTTGCTGGGAAATAAGCATAAAGGGGACCGGGTAGATTTTTAGACCTTAGAGATGCTTGCCAAGAGTTTTGGAAAAAAGAAGAATTGATATTATGATCTGCTGAAAACTGTTTTTACGCTCTCTTTCACAGTTTAATCCCTCTGATATATGCTTCTTACTATGTGACCTTATTTCCCCATAACATTTAAATGAACCATTACATACCTGTCAGACTTTAGACTTTTGAGCAACTGCTGAAAGCAAAAGTGTCTCAGCCTCCAAATTAATAGCAATACTTACCACTTACAGAGTAGTTGAAATTCCTAGAAAAGCTGCCTTACTTGTCAAATTTTAATATGATGTTTTTGTTCAGAGTGCTTGAATCAATTTCAGATAACTTATTTAAATTTCTCCTTGTTCTGTTGTTTTTTTATTGTCTGCTAAGGAAGCAGGTGGCTATTCCCACTCAGCAAAATGGAAATGCTTGGGAATATGGAGTGGTGATCTGAACAAGTCAAGGTTAATTTGTAAATCGATAATTTGATTCCTTAAGCTATGCTTTCTATTTGTTATTTTATGATAAAATAACGACTAACTTCTTTCTGTTTAAACAATTACGTTTCAGCTCTTAGCAAATATATCTAGGTGTTTATTGTCTCTGCTTTGAAATTGATCTTGGGAATTCAAACAGGACAAACCTGTTTCATTGTGCAAACCTTATTTTCAGGCAAAAGTAATTATTTGATTTTTTTTAAATCTGTTGGAATGACTGACAAAAATTTTGCTGTGAAGTCAGTTAAATCTACACAGAGGTTGTTTCATCAGCAGGGGAATGTAAGCATCCCTTAATCGAGGTGTCTTTTCAGGAAATGTAGCAATTTCATTTCCAGGCAGTGTTGATGCTTCTTACTTCGGAGTTAATGGTCATGAGTGGCTACATCCTTTGTCTTTTGTTAATTAGACAGCTACAGATAAATCATTATGGGTTTAAGACAGGGACAGAAGTACCGTGCTGTTAAATGATTATACTTATAAATTGTGTGAACTCTCATGTAGGTTTTGTATTGAAATCTTAGCTTTAAAGACTGAACTTCCTTATTCATCCAAAGGACTGTGTATGCTTATTGCTATGCCCTTATTTGTAGTTTTCATTTATAAGATATTCTAATAGATGGCCAAGTGGTTAATGATCAACACATTTCTGTGTATTTTTGAAGGTAGATCTGATTTTTTTTTTCCTACAAGCTTTTTAAGTCTAACTGAAGAAAATTTTAGTTCCTCTGGAGGACAAGCAGTAGTCCTTTAATTTTTGGAGAATTTGATGTCTGTTAGTATGCTGGCAAGTGGCTGCTTCAGACAATTCAGTACCATACTTGTAATGTGTTCCTCCAGAGATCTTAGGTATAGATCAGCAGGATATGCAGTATCCCAAAAACCAGAAGTGCAGAGAGTATATTTGGAAGGTACTGATTTTTTGGCTCTTAAATGAATCCTGCAGTTAAGAATGTGCAGCCTGAATGTAATTAGGTAACTTGTTTCTATAATCAACATGCTTTAAAAATTTTATGATTTTGCTTTGCCTGAGTTCTGGCTGCTGTTTTCATCCTTAGCTTTTGCTGAAGTTGGTGTGAGTCAAAGTTTGCTTTGCAGAATAAGACTATGTACTCTTTCTGACCCAGGTCTTAGTCAGAGCTCACTTGTGCAGCCATGGAGATAGAGCGAGACAAAACTAGGAAGGAGAACCTTTTATGCAGCCTATTAACCTCAGAATATATAAGATGGGGTTGTGCAGGTCCACACACAATTTCTCTTTTTGAAATTACTATTGTTCAACTGTAATACATATGTTATTATCCATTTCTATCACATATCTTATATAATTTAATATTTTTGTCTTCCCACTGTTTACTGGAGAAAAGTGTTTATGGGCAGTGGACTTTGCTTTTCAGTAGAAAGTGTTCTAAAAGTAGTTATTATCTACAGTTGTAAACATTTAGTTTCCTGTCAATCAAAAGGACTTAAAATGATAGAAGTCTCCTTGTTCTGTGAGATCATGGGCCAAAGTTCTTTGCTGAATCTGTTGCTAAGTTATACTGCAGAAATATTTTTTTTTCCTCTGGGGAATATAGGCAGAATAAAGATAAGGTTTAGTAAATAGGGCCTTTCTGCTTACTTGCAAACTTCCTTGGTAGGAAGATTGGTAGGGAGATTGCAGTTTTTAATTTTTAAAAAAATAATACATACCACCACCACCCCCCTTAAAACATCAAATTTATCAGCATTTAACTTTTTACAATAAGAACAATTGTTGCAATTTAGATTTGGAGCGTACAGCTTTTGTGAAAAAGAGCGGTTTGAAAGTGCATTCCAGATCTTCTGGACTGATTAATGTTGTAAGTGAAGCTTCTCTACCACTAGCAATGTTTTATGGGAAATTAAAATTGGCTGCTTGGCATGTGTGTAAAGGACAGAATTGATTACATTTCTATCCTTTTCCTGGGCACAAATCTATAATTGTCACTGAAATACCTTAACCTGCTTTGTCCATTCTATATGGCACTCCCATTTATCCCAGACTAGAGGCCTGCATGTTTGGAGACTTGGTTTAGTATTGCTTCTTATTGCTTCTGTCAAACTCTCTCTGTCTATGGAGTGAAAAACATAAAGTTATGCCGTAGTTTGGTAATCTTGTTTCTTCTTCAGTGTACTTGTGTGATGTGTACTGTTTGTCAAATTGATGGCTGGGAGCTTAGATGAAATGTAAATATTGTATGTAAATCTGTTCTCCTGAATTATTGTTTAGATGCTGCTGTTTATTGTTTTACAGCATACCTAAATTGCAGTTTTTCCATTGTATTGGAAAAAAAACTTGCTTGGAGAGTATTGTACAAGCTTCTGAACTTGGTTCACTTACAAGTGAAGTTTGCATGAGGGTTTAAAAAGAGTTTTAACCAAACATTGTTATACAATACATAATATTTTGTGTGTGATGTAGTGATAATTACCTGAAACAAGAGGCCTAGAAGGAATTGGGAAATAGCAGGGAAGATAATGAATCAAGTCTTATCTGAAGTTAGCAGGCAGTATTATGGCTTAATTCAAATTCTACAATACATGCAGAAAAAAATACAAACCACACATAACAAACAAAAAATATTCAGCAAGCAATGATGAAAATAATCAATTATTTACTGTTTTTTTGGTAATGTTAAAATATTTTACCAAGGCAAGTTGCAGTCAAAAGTAATGTGAGTTATTTTGAAAATGGCAATACATAAAGATGCATTTATACAAGTGCAAGATTAAATATTTTACATAACTGTATTTCAATGAGAAGATATACAGTAAGTGCACACTTGATAACACTAAGCAGGCAAAACTTAACGTTAGTTCCATATGCTGTTGTATAGTTCATGCACAGATCTTTCCCAAAGTAAAGAGGCTGTTCCAAATAATTCTTGCTGGGATGAAAAACAGGATGGGTTGCTGGTAAGGGTGTCAGCATGGATGGGGATCAGTTATAGACATTACTTACAGTAATTTGTGACTGCCGTGGAAGAGGAGTGGCTGATGGTGTGATAGTAATACTGCTGGTGATTTTATTGGTGGGCTTAGTGGGTAGGCCATTAGCTAGTGCTGGAGTTCTGTTGTCTTGCACTGCATTGCAAGGGCTGACGGGCTTGGAATTGGTGAGAGCTTGGACATAAGGACTTCCTAAATGAATATGGATTTTGTTATCCTCAGTAGTTATTACACTTGATCCTGTACTGTTAGATCTCTGAAACTGCCATGATGACTGCCTGTCTGGGGATACTCTAAAAACAGCATGCTTGGCTCCCATTTCCAAAGGCTCCGAGGAGAGTGTTTGTTCCTGAGAACTTGAGCCAGGTAAAGCCAAAGGGGACATTGTTCTTTCAGGAGTTAAAGAACCACACGATTCAGGAGTTTGAGATCTTGCAAAAGTAGTCATAGTAATAGGAGAAATTACATGCTCTGGAGTCATGTAACCTTCTCCTAGTTTTGATTTTACAGGTGTTAAGGAGGCATTTTGAATTATGGTTATTCTTTGCTTTGGAGTGCCACAGTTGGGTATGACTGCTGTGCTTGTGTAGGAGTGAGGGCTTTCAGTGGTAGGACTGGTTATTTCAAGGGTTGCTGTATTCTGTCCGTGGTCTGGAGTTACTTTTATGTGAAGGGGTTGGCCAGGTGTGTGGCTTAGGACTAGATCTCCAGTCTGTGCACAGTTTCCATTTTGCTTTGTGTGTATCTTTCCATTTTGAGGATGGCTGTCTTTCGACCTCATCCAAGGGATCCATAATTTTTTGTTTGCGGCATTTGCGGTGGATGAGTTGCTTTTGAAAGACACTGTTTGTTCCTCCTCATTATCACTGTCTTCATAGAGCTGCCCATTTATGACCGTTCGCTCTAGAGGCATGAGGGTTTTGTAATCGGGTGGTTCATTGTCTGCTGGATCTGTTTGGATTTCTTTAGAAAAAACTTGCACATCTGGAATTTTCTTTCCATTAAGACCGGGCCTGATGTTCTTGCTGAAGGATCTATACCTCTCCAGTTCTTTTGTGAGGCTCTCCATTTCTCTTGCTAACTCCCTGTTTTTGTTTTCTTGCTGGAGGAGTTTCTTCTGTAAGACTGTGTGATCACCTCGCAGGTGACTGATTAGGTCTTCTGTTGCCACATATTCATGAACTTTCTCTTTCAGTGCATCTACTTCTCTGGAAAGGTGACTCGATTTAGCTTCCTCTTCTTTGAGTTTCTTAAAAAGGCACTCCTGATTGCATTCTGCCTTTTCTGTTAATTTATACTTCGCCAATTCCATTTTCACAGCCTCCAACTCTTCTGAGAGGAGCTTGGCTCTGTCTCGTTCACTGACATATTTTCGTTCTAGAGATTCAAATTCATCTTCAGTTTTCATAAGATCATCTTCTACAGACTTCATTTCATTGAGCTTCTGCTTAAGCCTCTCAACTTCTTGAGACAGCTCTTTGATTATGTTGTTTTCCTGCTGCAAGGAGGTGCTAGATTTAGTACTCTCCTTACGTTTATTTTTAAGAAACTCTCTTTCAACGTCTTCCAGAGACTGAAGTCTTTTACTTAGAATATTCACTTTGGAAACAAGATCGCTTCCTTTCTCCTCTTCTGCTTTGAGTTTGTTTTTCAGTTCATCTCTTTCTTTTGTAACAGTGGACATTTTTTCCTCTGCATCAAATTTCGATTTCAGTGCCTTTTTACTTTCCTCCATCAGCTTTTCTGTAACTGACATAACTTTATTTTGTTCCACCTGAAGCTGAGAAGTTGCAGCTTGCAGCTTTTCTTCTGTTTGCTTTATTTTTTCACCCATCGTTTTTCTTTCATCCACAAGCATCACTGTTAAACTCTTCAGCTTTGTTAAATCTTCTTTAAGTGTAAACTCCGTTTTTTCTAACTTGCTTTCAATTGCTTCAAGCTCGCCAACTCTAGCTTTTAAACCATCCAGCTCATGGGACAACTGCTTTGTTAACATTTTTTCTCTTTCTAGGTTGCATTTCAGGGAGTAACATTCCTGTTTACTCTTGTTGAAAGCATCTTCTAGTTTCTCCAGCTCCATAATTCTTTTATTCAGTTTATCAACTTCGCCTTTAAGGTTCTTGCTCTGTGATGCTTCTTTTTCTAACTTTCTATTAAGTTCTCTGCACTGATCTTCCATTTTTATTAGCTCTTCATCTTTTCCTTCCATCTCCAGCAGTCGTTTCCGTAGTTCTTCTACTTCAGTCATAAGTGCGGTGTTCCCACACTCTCCCTTATTTATCTTATCCCTTAGGTCTTGCAGTTCTTCTTCTGCTTTTCGTAAGGATTTGTTGGTCTCTTCCAGCTCATCGATTTGCCGGCTGAGAGTCGTTAATTTTAGCCGAAGCTGGCGATTCTGACTATCTTCATTGGTTAGTTTGGCCATCATTGCTTCTTGATCTTGGGAAATCTTACTGCTCTGGGCCTGAATTTCAGCCTCCAGCCTGCTGGATCTCTGTTTCTCTTCTTGAATTTTTGCTTCAGCAAAAGTCAGCTTTTGTGTGCTTGTTCTGTAGAAGTGGTTAATTCTTGAATTTTTTTACTTTGTTGATTCAACTGCTCAGTGAGTCTTTGCTGTTCATCCACCACCATTAAAGCAAAGGATTTCAGTTTAGTCAATTCTTCTTTCAGTTTAGCTATTTTCTTGTTGTTTTCCTTTTCTTTTTTTGCCTGATACACTGTCTCTTGTTCAAGAAGCTTTTTCAATCTGTGGGAGAAAATAGTATTGTATTTTGTAACCATTTTAGTGGGCTTTCAAAAACACACTTGAAATATTACAACTTTTCTGCCAGATGCCCATGAACATCCACTACAAGCAGACCTCTCCTTGCAGTATCATTTGGAAGTGCCCACTGGCCTTACTTCCTATTCAGACATTCTTTTGTAATGAACATCTCAGTATGATCATTTAGATTTAGCAACTTCAGTCATTGCTCATCTTTAATTATATTTTCAACTTCTGACAGCATCAGTGCAACAAAACTATGTAGTTATTCTGCACTGGAACCACTCTCAGCTGTTTGCTGAGGCTAGGTATGTGCATGCAAACTTTGTTTTTTGTGTGTGTTGTGCCTTTTTTTTTTTTTTTTTTTTCTTTAAGAAATGTGATTATTATAATGCTTGAGAAATAAAGTCAGTGCAGCCCTCAAGGGCAGATATAATTTACAGCATCATAAACATCCTAGTTTTGTTACTTATAAACCATCCTGATATTTTACAATCAAACCTTGAGGACATTTGGGTATGTGAAGGAAATGTAGCCACCATGGGCAGTTAGTCAGGCTGCCTAATGTGCATCCCTAAGCAGCACACCCGAGCAAAATTAGGTAAGTCTGTCCTTAGTGAAAGTGCAGGCCTTGTGACTTCATATGAAACACACACACATACACACAAATGCAGTCAGCAGATAAACAAGTATTCAGCTGTGCCTTTTGAACTTAACTAAGCCCAAATGTCTTAATGTTTGTTAGGCCTGGATTTGCAGATATGCCTCAGTGCAGCCCTGCTTTTACATGATTCTTGAAGGTTTTCATGAGGATTTTCCAAAATTAGTTAATACTCAGTCTTTATTGGGTTTGCAACATACTTAATTAGCAGGACACTTGGGATAAGGTTGTGCGTTTATTTATGTAAGATCCTAATAAACTTCCAAATACCTCAGCTTCTTAGGTTCTTTTGTAAACTTTTCTTTGTCAAGAAGATGCTTTTGGAGTTCATCTAAAGTATGATTAGGTTTGGCCAGCACACATGCCTCATTTCAATTACATTTTTCCTACAGCCAAGATAATTATATTCTGGTATTAAACAAAAATCTGAAAAGCCTAGGGTGAAGTAATAAAGAATTAGAATTTGTGTGTTGTTCATAAGAATGGTACAGACTCAATTGTGTAGATCATGTGAAGGAAATTATTTGTTTATCAAGACTTTTGTACTTGTGCAAAATGACTGTTTAAGCAGCCATTAAACCTTATTTTTTTCCTCTTTGAAATATGATGACAGCTGTCTATAAGTTGCTGCTGAAACATAGTATTCATGTTCCACATTTGTCTGTGGTCACTATTGTGATGTCTATGTCCAAGTGATGAGTCTTTATAGCTTTCCACTGACACGTTCCTGTTGCAGCCTCCGTTTTAGTTCAGGAAGAGCTTAGATAAGGGCCTCCTTTGCACAGTTTTTAATTAGCTGTTGACTGACTGAAGGCACATATTCCCGAGTAATAGGCTGCCTCAGCAGCATCCCCTTTGGAAACAATGTGATTTTCCTGCACAGAGAGAGGAAGTCCTTGCTGTTGTACAACTGTCCACCAGACTTGTCTGAATTAATGGTGATGTTGTATAGAAACACATGACAATAAAATTTCTTATAACATTTTCATAGTCCCTAAAGTGTCTGTTTTAGTGCCTAAGTTGCACTATGCTGAATGTAATTAAATGCTTTGTATGAAAAATTAACAGAATGGGAAATAGCATAAACATCAAAGACTTGAAGCAGTCACAAATTCTGTACAACAGTCAGTTAACATAATGGGGGAAGCAGATATGTGGAAATGTAGAAATGGAGAGGGAGAGATTTGTGAAATGAATTTGAAGGAATGCTGCTGGTTGACAGAACAAATAAACGGGGGGAAGACTGCGCCATCTCAAAGCAGGTTTTTACTGTGTTCATGGTATATAAACTTTTGTCCCCTTTCACTGCTACTTTCAGTTCTAATTCTTTTTAGTGTAAAAATCTTTTTTCCCTCCCCACCCTTGTCTCTGAATGCTTTAGTAGTGAAGTTCAATTGATGATTTACCGTTGCCATAGCTATAAAACCATAACAGAAGCACAACTAACAATTTCATTTGGAATGAACTCAGGTTTTATGTGTGCATGAAGTTAAGACCTATTCATATGGTTACTTGGACTTACCAGCATTTGATTTATTTTAGCTTGCTTCACTGTGATTTATTTTTTTCAGGCAGATATAACTGCGGTCATTAATACCTTAGGTAATCAGTGTTTTATCCAACACTTCTGTATTAACTAGTTGGTATCTCTCTGGCCAAATGAAACTAATGATCCAGCAAGTCATGCCTCTTAAATTGCTTTGGAAAGAAGATCTTAAGCCAAATAGTAGCAAACAATTGTAATTTTCATAGAGATGCTGTATAAATTTTTTATGATTCAAATAAGATAATTGTGCATAAATAATGAATAAAGTAAGTTGACAATCAAGTCGAGTCTGATCAAGTCTGTGTTGCGTGGGCTATTTGAACAAAAGTTTCTGTATTACTGGGACCTGGACTGTTGTGCAATGACTTTCAAGAGAGTCTGTTTCTTTGGTCATACCAAAAGACTTTCTGTACTTAAAAATGATTCCTTCATGCAAAAGATTAAATGCAGTTTTAAGATTCAGACGCACAAGCAAATATTTGTAATTACTGAGATCTATTTAGTTTTTTAAAAATACTTCTATAAAATCACTTGATTGAAGTTAAGAGCATAGCACAGCAACAGATAGTTAAAGGATTTTAATGGGTTTCCAGAAAGAAAAAATGAATGTATTAGCTCGATATATTTTTCAATACTGTGTCATTAAGTTTTTTCACTTAACTTGCTTTTGATAACTGTATGCTTAGTCATATATTCCTATATAGAAAATACCCTCAACACTGCTAATAGTGATTTCTTGGATAAAGATTGATATTGCAAGAAGTCAGCTGGGAGTCTGTTAATATTTGCAAATAATTTTCCTTGGCTGCTGGGTTCCTGTTTCATGGTTCAGTAGGTCACAGTGACTGTCTGCACATATGCACTTAGGAACGGAAGAGGATCCTAAAATGTTTGAGAGGGTTGGTGTTATTTGTTTGCTTATGTTCTTAAATTGATTGCTTAATTTTGGTCAGGGTTTTTTTTGCAATCCAAGTTCTGTGGGTCAGTGCTTGCTTACGTATATTATCTGAATTAAGAAGTCTTGTCCTTGAAGAAGTGCTTTGACTGATAAAAGCACTTAGTGACTTTGGTGACAGGATAAAAGTACTTTGTATTAACTTCATCCAAAATACTGTCTTCCTGAAGAACAGTATCCAGAGTAGCTGAGAGAGCAATTTTATTGAAAATATGCAAAGGTCAAAAAAGTTGGCTTAAATAAATAATACTTTTTAAAAAAGAACAGGCACTCCCCTTTCCAATAAAATATTTTTATAATTTTCTTTGCCAGCTAAATTTAATGATCATGTTATTTTGTATTAGGCAAAGGTAGGTATGTCATTTAGACAAAGCTTTTGCACAACTCTAAGCAGTTGACTTCACAGGACTACAACAACCCCTTCTGAATTGAGGCCAGCAAAAACAGACAAAATTGAAAATTGTTTTTATGAACATGACTGATAGGTAGTTAAAGAGTCAGGGCAGTGTCTTATTACTTCAGAGCTTCTGTTAGAAATTATTGCTTTATTGTAGCTTAATATTGTACTTACTTGCAGTACCAGTTAACTGCTCCTTTATTTCCTGGAAGAAATTGCATTTTCAGCTCTCTTCTGTACATTTTAGTTGTTTCCCTCAGTATGCAGGCTACAGCTTCTTGGTGTTAATGCCATGCATTCAGTTGTGTTGTCTTGTTTTTCCTTATTTTTTCTAAGTGAATATAGCTTCAGCTACACTACATTATTTTTGGCAATATAATGACTGTATTCTCTACAAGATTTGGAGACTCCCAACAGTTCATTGTCCTGGTGTCATGTCATAACATTTTGCCTTTAAGAGGGACTTTCCATTTTCCTGGGGTGACCTGGAGATAGTTTAATTCATGTTTTTACAGAATTCTAAGGGGATTACTTTTCCTTTGAGTTTTACAGAAACCAAAGAAAGTATGGGAGCTGAAATGCAACACTCTTGGTTTTTAATTTTTTTTAGTTTGTTCTGAAATGAATCGTTATTCTTGGAATAATAAGAATAAAAATTAGTATTTTTTGTTTGTTTAAGCAATGTTGTAGTGGTAACTTTAGAAAAGGCTGTCTTCTAAGGCTGCAAGTGAAATAGATAATGGTTTGTAAAGGTCAGCTTTTGTCCTTCCTCTCACTGAAGTGTTGTGGAGGTTTTAATGTACATATTGTAAATATCTGTATCAGACAATTCTGCAGAAATTATAGTGATTTTTAATTTCTGTGATTCTTTTTTTTTTTTAATCATAAAAACCCATATTTTTAACTAGGTCATGCTCTTCACCCTTTTTCAGATGAAAGATGTGGTTTACGAGAGGTTCTACAGGTTATTTCACCATAGAGACTTCTAAAGGTTTTGGACATATGCTTGAATTTCCCCTGGTACAAAGCAAATAAAAGCTTTAAGCTGAAAGCTTTTGAATGTGGATGAAGTAATGCCTCTTCCTTTGAGGCACTCTTCCCAGTTAGCAATAAGACATGGTCTGGCCTTTAATAAAAGAAGAAACATGCTTCATCATTTCTGGTAAATCTTACAAGTTGTTGTAATTTTTTTACACCAGTACAGTTACATATTTATTTTTGTAAGAAATCCAGTCTGTGCCTTCCACAGTTCATGGAAACAAAATTTGTGTTTGTTAAAGTATTTCTGGTTTTGGGGTGGCTATGCATTTTTTAATCTTTTATTTTCTTTTGTCTACAGTTCTGTTTATTGATGTTCAGTTTCTATGAAGACATATGTTACAGTTTTTTTTATGGCTCTCTATTATCTTTATTAATGCTTCTTTTTTTCCCTGTCATAAAGAAAGTCAAAAGCCTTTGAAATTACAGCAGCAACAACATACCATAGCTGTTGTGTAATCTGCTGGCTTCATCTGAATCAGTCAGCACTTCCCAACAGAATGTGAATACTTATTTTTAAATTTGTTTTCCATTACATTAATTTATGTCTGTAAATTGCAAAGAATTTGTTTATGCTAGGATGCAAACCTCCACAAAGTGTGTCTCAACTGCAAGAGACTGTGTAAGGCAAATTTCCCAATAAGGAAATTTATTTTATAAAATGAGAACTTTTAATGAGGGAGGTGTGAGTACTATCACAAAGTAATTATCGTTTTATCTGATGCTTAAAATGCTGACTTGCTTTACAAGTCTTAATAAAAGTCATAGAAGATGAATGGTATTGCCAGTTCCAGGTTAGTGGGCAAAATTTTGCATGGATAACCAGATGTATTTGGCTGTGGTGCTGAGTAAACATATGTAGATAATACATGCTTTTAAAAATTAATTATTCAGGAACACTGAATGTTGTTTATGACCATGATTTCACAATTACTAAGTTGATGAATATTCTTACTAGTGATATAGGGATATTTGCACTCATAACTGTTACGAAATCTTGGGTAAATTTGGTGACAGAAAAATGGTCTTTTAACAAATTATTAGTTAATTTAAGATTTAAGACCAGATTAACTTCCAGTTTAAGTAATTTTACTTCAGCACTAAAATTCAGTTTTGTTTTATTATGAAACCTCAGTTTAAGAAAAAAGTTTTCTATCTTGTAAGTCACCTATCAAAACATCAGTCTTGTGTAAAAAGCATTAATGCTTTCTGTGGCAGTAAGGACTTGAATGTTAGTGTGATAATTACTAATTCTGATGTTCATTTCTAATCTTCTTATGGCAGCCATCTACAGTGTTTGAAATTATGACAGGGAGATGGGAGTGGGATTTTTAGGTAGGAATGAAGAAAATGCTGTCCTATTAAATTGTTGGCAGGTTTTTGGTTTGCTTTGTTTTTTGACTTGACTGCTTATCCTGAAAACATTTTAAATGAACACTAACCTGAGAAGACTGCAATATTAATGAGCTTTACTTGAAGTTAGCCTTAAAAACTCTGGGTCCCAGCATTCAGCTTATTAGAAAACATAGCACAATCATGAGCTGGACTCTGATGTGTCACTGCTTTTGAGATGCACTCTTCTTTCCTCTTTCTAGATTTAACAGCTATTTCAGGTATTCTTTGAAGTCATTATCTGTTACTGTTGGCATTTCAATGCCATGTGACTGTGCACACAGCATGACTTAATCATCTTCTGTTCTGAATCTAAATACCTCAATAAGCTAAACAGCTTACAGGAACAGCACTAAGGTTTTGTTAGTAATTCGGGTTTTTTTTTAATATTACCATAGTGCATATTCACCACCTTCCCCTTCCTCCCCCATCTCTCCCAATGTCTCCCACCATACTGCCTATAAAGTCAGAAATAAAGCCAGTAATTTCAGATGCAACACCAGAATTTGGAACTCTTCAAATTTACGTCAGCCAGCAAATTATAGTTTTGCAGATGGAAAGCTTTCTGAAGGAAATGGAAAGATGAACCACAAGAGATGTGGTAGAGGGGTCAAAGCAACAAGAATGAGGCAGAACTTTTCAGTTACTGATCCTGTCTTGTCTTCATTTTTAATAAGTGAAATTTTGTGCCTGATCCTCAGATTGAATGGAAAACAGAAGTGTTAACTTCTGTAACAGATTTTGAAAATTATTATTAATCCAAATGGTTTTAAGTGTGGTAATTACACAAAATAAGCCAAGACAACTACTGGTTTTTTATAATTTGTGATTTTTTAAACAACAGTGTCATCGAAATGATTGCATTTGATATTTGATGTTACATGCCAACAAGTAAAATTGATGGGAGAAATTGTGTGTCTTTATGAACCTGAGTTTTAAGTGTATACTTTAAGCATTATTCCTAATAGAATGTTACTGCTTGACCACAATTACTGAGCTGGTTTTAAAATCACCAGTGTGATAATACTGCAGAGATAAACAGGTCAGGGCTTAATCCACCCCTTACCTGTGGGCAGGCGAATGGGTTTGCATTTTCTGTTCAGTGTCAGTACTAGGAATCTGTAACGTTGCAGCCTCCTGCTAGGACTTACCAGGGGAAAACTGTTACAGGAGTTAACTCCACTCCTGAAAACTGTCCTGTGGAGCCCTGCCTGTCTTCAGCCCCACTCCCCAGGGAAAGATTAGACACAAACAAGGGAGCACAGCTTGCCCAAGCTGTGGATAGTTCTGGTGAGGCTGCTACTAAACTGTGTAAGTTTGTGTAAGGCAAATACTGCTTTGCTGTCACTGCTATGCTGTGTTTACTGTTGATGGAAGGGTAAAATTTGGAGGTGTGAGTTTTTGTCTTGGGTATTTTCTCTACATCCTTTAATTGACAGAGGAGTTTGCAGAAGTTCTGATTCTCTGAATGAGTCAGTTGCTTCAGGTTGGTGCAAGTTTGTAATGGTTAAGTCACGTTTTTACACTTCAATTAAATGATACTGTTTTATATTAAGAGAACAGTCTGAGTTTTCCTTAAGCAATTTCTATAGATAAATCCTGTGAATTTATTTTTTATACTGTATGTAACATCATAGTATGTAGGTTCAAGGTGGGCCTCTTTTATGGAATATTTTAGGGGGAGCACAGGTGGGAAAATAGGTGGTATATGATGCACCTGAGGCAGTGGTGGTGCTGCTGTCTTGACCAGAATTAGGTATATTTGTGCAAGGATCTAATTTATACAAATTTTTTTAACTTCAATTAGTTAATATTTCTGGTATGACAGAAAATGGCTCTCAGCCACATCATGTTACTCAGAGGAGACTAGTTAGTTGTAAATGTCATTTTCCCATAACATTTACAGGAACTGGATGTTCTCTAAAACAATTTTAACACACATTTTATATAAAAATAAATGTCTGGGGCTGCATTTTCATCCATGGGCAGAGTTGGCACTGTACCTATCTTTTATGCTAACCATGGCCTTATATCATCAGTCATCAGCAGTGGCAAAATTTAGAAATTTCCATACTGCCATGCTCACTTATTCTTTTGAACTGAAGGCATCCTATTCATGCTGCCAGCCCTGCATAAGCTGCTCAGTGGCCACTTGCTTCTAGACAGGTGGAACTTGTCTGCAAACTTTATTATGCACTCTTCATGCTCGGTGTGCAAGAATTTCTGTACTAAAATTGTGATTTGAACGACATAGATTAAACATGGTAAGTTAGATAAAGATACTATAGTCTTGAAAGGCACTGTTAGGGAAGACAGAGTTTGCCATTATTTGTAGGACTGAGGCTGGTTGTAAACAATTAGATAAACATTCCTCAGAAATTATAGAGGTAGTGTCACTGCTTTGTGGGAGGATTCGAATTCCATTACTTCTTGAGAGTTCTGTTCTGTTCATGCCCATAAATCTTTATTATATACATACATCCTCAGACAAAAGTAAGTAAGCCTTTTTTCTGGTATGCTTATCTCCTGAAGAAGCTCTGTGTGTTTAATAAACTCTGAGTGCTTGAAATTGGGCTTGGGTGGCACCCCATTTCTTCTTTTTTGTCAGAAAGCTTAAATCTTAATTGTTACTGCAAATTTAGCTTGCAGTATTTAGATTTTCCTTGATGCTAAGTTGCATGAAGCAGGGTAGTTGGGGCTTTTATCAGGTTTGCTAATACAGTTGCAACTTTTTCTAGTAGCCAAGACTGTAAGTAATAATGTTAACAGCAATAGTATTATAATCAAACAGAAGTTTCATTTTGAAGCTAAATATGCATCTTTTCCCATAGACTTGCTAATGTGAGAGTGTCCATTTTCTCTAAGTGCTTCATGTTGGAGGCACAGGTGAGAGAGATGGTAGCAATGCATTGTGGCAGGATTAACTAGCTAAACTTCAAAGCTGCAAGTGATGAAGAATCCTGCTAGTTTCCTGGTTTGCACTCTGTGACCTTTGAAAATTGAATTGAAACATTTTGTTATGCATAGCAAACTGCTTCTGGGTACAGTTCTAGGTACTGAACCTCTGGCAACCTGGCAGATAATTAATTTTCTTGCTATCCGCTGTAAACCTGCTGAATGTTAAGCAGCTGTATTTTCTCTTCTGCTAGTAGGCCTCTGGCAACATAGACTTGGGAGCACTTGGTGAATTATCTAAAGGTGCAACGTCAATGCATGTTTTGTCTAAAACATGTTAATCCTGAGCAAAGGTGCTCTGGTTCAGCATTTAAGTTTACATGGCTTCTCCAAACTGGTCCTCTTCAAAGAGGACTAACACATTGTTTTAGACTACAGGACAGGAAGCTACATTGGAGACCTAAAGATGATAGTTTGAGAATTTTGTTAATGGTTATAGTTCTAACCGAGGTTTACTTCACAGATTTAATTCACAGTTCAATAGCAAATGATACTTAAAGTATCTTCTTCACCTGTGAGGAATTGTTTAACTGAAGAACATATTTTCTCTCAGGTCTGTTGGTTATGATGTATTGAAGCAGGATTTTTCCATTTCCGTGCAGCCTTGGGTGTTCACTGTGTTAAGGATCACATACCCTGCTTTAGAGTAAAAGAAATTGGATCCTTTACTCGTATGTCCACTCAGAGTGCCAATAGCAGTGTTTAGGATGATTGTGGTGTTTTGGGTTTTTTAGCTACTTGCATGTGTGTTCAGCAGCTGGAGTAACTTCCTTGTTTTGTAAAAGAAAAGTTTCTCTATTTCATAGGGGAAAAACCCCTAAATGATGGGATGAAAAAAAAGTGGATTTAACTAGTTCTAGCATTTCTGTGATCAATGATTTCTTAAACTGTTTTAAAATGAGCAGTCTTCCTAAAGCCAAGAGAGATACTTCCTTTTTCCATCTTTAGTTGTTTTCCAGTGTTCTTTGCCTTTCAAAAACTGTCATAGGAAAAGGCTTTTTTAGGAAAGAGCAGGGTCACATGCATGTATGCTTCCCTTGTCCCTTCATATGAAGACTTTGTGTTCCTTTTTCTTTAAGGAACTGTGAATTGAGTTGAACATTCTGTGCCTAGTTAGTATACCCCAAACTGATTTATAACTCAGTATCGTTATGTGACATTTGGCTACATGCCCTTCCTTGCCTCTTGGCTGATGATCTGTGGTATTCAGGTTATAGTTTTTTGTTTCAGATGTCACTGAAAATGAAGGAGCTGTAGCATGCTTTCATGTACAGTATATTTCTGATGTAATATATTTTAGGTTTTATCATTAATTTATAATGTGGTTTCAAATGCTAAAAATAAAAGAGCTCTCTCTAGACAGAACTTGCAAGTAGTTTAGTTAATTGCTTTAATCTAGATATATGAGAGGGTCATTTACAAGTTATAAAATGCTACCAATGTCAATTTCTGACTCCTCCCACCCAGTTAATCCTAACTGAAAGAGAGAAATTTTGCTTTTTACAGAGATGATGTAATCCTTTAGAGCTCTAGGTGGCAGGTGGGAACAAAGCAGGGGCAAGAACACCCTTTCCAAAGTGGCTGCTCCTTTGTATACCAGGGTACATTTTCCTCCCTCCTCCTTTGTATGTGTTAGCAACGTATGTAAAGGAAGCTTGACTATTCCTGTCAGCTGTTGTCTGCTGCTTTCCCAAAAGGGAACCAATGTGTGGATCTCCCAGCACAAAGCCTAAGCATTCTCCACCAGTTGGTGTCGTCCCCGCACCACCCTCATAGGCAGCTATTTGTCATCTGGAATTGGCCTCTAGTGAAGCTGTACTTGCTGACTTCGTGAGGAGGCTTTCATCCCCCTGCACTGCTTACTCATATGCATACAAATGAATATGCTCTTTTGTAGATTAGATATTTCTTTAGAAACACAGATTTTAGAGGTTTTAGGGCTGCCAAGGTTCCTGGTGGCCTTTTCATTGAAGACAATTCAGTATTTAGTTTGGGAATTTAGTTTTTGGCTGCTAATTAAGAAACTTTTCTCTTTACATTAAAAAGAGTGTATAGTAGTATTTTGCAAGTTAAGAAAAAATGTTGCAGATTTAAGCATTAACACTTGAGCATTGCATTTTTTTCCACACCTTCCTACATCCAGGTTAGTGTGTTCAATACTGGATTTCAAATACTTAGATTCAGGATTGGCTGCCCCAAATGTGGCATTGTTATACCCTCAGCTTCAAGCGACTGATATAAATCACTTTCCATTTTTTTGGTGTGGATATTTTTTTGGTAACATAATGGCTCTTCTGAGGTGTAGAATTTTGAAGGGTGTAGCATTTTGGAGTTGAAAACAAAAACAACTGTGGCATTTATTAGGCTTCTTCTGAGCCTCTTTGTGTCTAAGTAGAATAGAATCATGGTTGGGAATGTGATGGGTGACAGTAGTTTCAGGTAGGCCAAACTTATATTTGATAAAATTCCCAAATTTTTTTCGTAGTTAGACATAATGACTGGAAGCTTTATGAATTGTACCAAAAGAAGATTAAATCCATTGAAAGCTGACAGAATTCAGTCAGCTTAGACTTAGCTCTTAGATAGTTTTGTCTAATGTGTAATTAAAATGGGAGTTTTATGAGTGCATTACTTTCTATTTTTAAGCAGCCAGTTTTATGTGGTTTTTTATGGCAGTAGCATCATGCTTCATTTCAGTTAAAAAAATTTTCTTCGTTCTCTTACTCTGTCATTGCGATAGTTGCTATGTAAACACTAGATAAGCTTTGTATCTCTCATAATAAAAGACAAAGTTTTAAATCAGCTGTCTGCAGTGAATTTTCAAGAAAATGCTTTGAATATTAGGTTTAAGGCAGATTTTAAGAACTCTATCCATCATTTAAGTGCAATTGCTGTGTTCCTTCCCAGGCATTTGGAAATCCATAAAGGATAATTATGTCTGATATATTGTTTCACATCCCTGACATTGTATGCAAGGTGATGCTCTTCTTGTCAAGAGTGGATTTTTCCCATCCACGTTTTCAGTCATGTTCACTAGAGCTTTGTGTACCCTGCCCAATGTATGTCTGTAAAGCTTTGGGAAGTTTGGGCATGAGCAGTTAGTGGTTGTAGGCTCTGGTTTCTCAGCTTCTTTGAGCATGCAGCATGAAGCAGAATGGCTCAAGTTCTGCTGCTCTGCCCGAGTAGCCACTCTCTGGTGGTCACCTGCCCAGCCTGAGGCTGAAGTCAAGCAGCTGTGTTACATCATCACCATGTGCTCGATGAGCTGCAGCAGCAGGCGTGACTTCTGCAACAGGCAAAATGTGCATGCATTTATCAGCTTGAATGACCAAGGTTATGGTTTTGAGTTGTGTGGAGTTGTGTAGCAAGGTTGGGTTAAACTTTCATCCCCGATATTTCCATATTGCTTTTAAAGGAGGGTTCTGTGATGATGTTGCTGGGTGTTCAGCCAGCATTCATTGTTTGTATGAACATTCACCTCTTCACAGTCACATCAGCCCTGGTGAGGATCAATTGCTTTGGGATGTGTTTTTCATACTGTTTTTAACAAGTGGCTACAGACTGCCTTAGAAAGTCTTCAAATATGTTCTGCTAGAAACTGTGAACACTCTGGAGAAGTGAGCTGGAACTGCCTGAGAGAGCTCCATTAGTGCATCAGTGTGAGTTCAGCTACTGAACTTCAGGAATATCACGGTGCACTGGACATACCATCAAAGTGATTTTTGTCTTGCTGACAGAAAAACAGCAAACCTCAAAATCAGCATAATGTACTGAGAGGTGTTAACAGTCAAAGTGTCCATTACTTCACTTAAATCACAAAACTGGGCACTATATTTAGAAATTTTCAGCAGTGATTTTTACCTTCTTGGAGCTGAGTAATACAGTTTAGTGAATGGTTAAACTAACCAATCTTTCAACTACATCAAGAAGTTCAACCTGAACCCTAAGGGTGCCATGGAAGAATCTATTCAGTATGAAAGAAAAACCCTAAGCAATTAAAAATTATTGCTAAGACACAGTTTCTAGGTTCAAATCAACTTGGTAACAAGATAAAGAGCTGAGGGAAACTATTACTGAGACAGAACTAGTTTCATACAATGTTTTTTAAAGATATGTCCTCCTACATTATAAACTCATTAGGATTCTCTGATTTATATATTTTAATTGATTTTTTGATGAACTGTATTCAGGTAGTACCACATCCAGGATTTGAGAACAGCTGCTCATAGGAAAGGTCCAGAAGAGCTGTAGTTGCTCAGTTGCCCATGCCAAACTACAAGTGCTAAAGAATTTCTGAAGAAAAGTAGCAGTCTTTTCAGATCTGCCACAGAGGGGAAGCACTGGGAGTAAAACCAAACTTTTTTTTTAATCTCATGACAAGTGCAAAATTGGTAATTCATCATAGTATTAGGTAAATAGTATGAAAATTCTGTTGCTCAGCACAAATCAAGAAATAATTTGATTTTACAAATACTGATGGCAATAGAAACTATCCCTTTTCTTCTGGATCAAATATCTAAAAATTCTGCTGTCAGCATGTTTGTCAGTGGAGGAAAGGGAAGTGACGGGAAAGGAACAAAGGGTCGATGCAGTTTGATAGGAAGTTGACTTTCATTTCTGGAGGATGTATTTGTTCTTAAAATGTTTTCACATTGGATGTTGTGAAAAATTACTATAAAAAGAAATTTGGATGAAGAAATTACAATTGTTTTAAGACTGAGTTAGATGGTTATTCTTTCATTTCACTGTCTTCTTCTACTTTTAATTAACAGAAGCTAGCATTTTAATAACTTAAAATTAGGAATACCAGTCAGTTAATACCCAAAACATGTTAAGAAATCTGATATAATAAAGGAGCATAATACAGAGGTGGGGGGGGAGGAACAGCAAAGAGACAGTTTTCTCAGTATACCTTTGTCTAATTATTTTGACATTTTACCAGTATAAATGAGAGCAAAATTCGTCCTGTAAGTATTAAGTGAATAATGTTTTCCCTTTTAATCTGAGGAAGACAGACTATGGGAAGTAGAGCTCTGGCTTTTGACAGATGTTATGATTTGTTTTAGGCTAGCATTATTCAGAGTACAGATGGTACTTAAGATACTGCAAAAGTGGTAATTAGTGAAAGAAGTCACCCTTCTTTGTTGGATTTGGAGCAGCTGAAATTGTCTCTTACCGCTAGGGAGACTTTTTTTATTTTCTGTGTAGTACTTTTATGAAATTTATTGCATATGTAGCATTCCTGTTAATATTTTTTCTTTGCCATATTGTTGTGTTTTGACTTCTTCAGCTCATCCTTTCTACACATATTTTTTGAAGACTCACTAAACTTTGGTTCCTAACAGATCTGTTCATAATGTAGCTAAGTTTTCTACTTTATAACGTGACAGTGGATATTTAGAAAACTAAGCAATCATTTTAAAACTGTGAGGACTGCAGATATGGCAGAATAGTGAGCAGAAGACTTTTTAGGGGGCTCAGGATACTGATATGGGGTATTGTTTTTGTACTGTGAAATTACATTTGTTCTGGTTGCTAGGATTCTTTTCATTCTATATATACACTATACAGTGCCCTCTTCCCTGAGTCTCTCAACAGAGGTATAAACTTTTCTTGTTACAAAAAAGAATATATTGGAAACATGGATGTGACTTTAATCTGCCAGGTTAATAACACACGAATACTTGAATTATCTTTGAAATGAAAAGTCACTTTATATGTACATTTTTAGAAGCATGTTGAAAATAACTGCTTCATATTTTCTCCATGTTTAAAGCCAAAAAAAGTTATGAAAAGTCCACACAAGATATTTTGGCTCAGCCTCTAAATCTGCATATGCATGATACTACAACAATGCATATGTTAGTACCAGCTTTGATTTTTCCTAAATATATAATTGAATGAGGATTTTGCAGAATTTATAACATCAAATAGAGGGGAAAAGAACCCTTACTTCTCTCATAAAATTGCATTTATTTTTGTATTAAGAAAAAGGAGAACATACCACAAAAACATGTTTTACCTGTAAGAGGAGTTCGAATTTAAAGGTCTTAAGGTCTAACTTATCTAACATTTTAAATTACACATTGGACTCTAAAGTGCAGTGCTCAGTAGTTCCAATTTGCAAGTAGGACAGTACAATTGACTTAACTGCAGTTGTTCCTATGAACAAAGATTTGACAGGGCTTGGCTCTTAATTAACGGAGAGGACAGTGTAATTTTGCATACTGTGTAGGTGTGAATTATAAACATGCTGAAGCCTAATCTTTCATGGTGCTTTGTGCCTCGTCAGAGTTGTTTTTCATTCCCTGTTTTCTGGTGTTAATAGCTGCAATACTGTTGAGCATCCTGCAGTATAAGCCTAGAAGAGAGCAGTGTGCTTTCTGGTTCTCACACTCATCATGTGTTTGAACAGGATTAAAAGTTTTTTTCATCAAAATCTGACAGTTCTGCCCTCTTGTGATTTGACACTTGCATGCAAGACACAGAAGAGGGAAGCAGTGTGTAGGAGTTGAAAAGTTTGTTAGTAATTAAACTAGTTGCGATTCTTTCTTTTAGACATAGCATAATCTTAATACAATGTAATGTTTGTGGCAATTTATACATCGCTCTGAAAACTACAGTAGAAGTTGTTCAAAAGTATAATAAATGCTTAGAGACGTGTGTGTACATGTCTACTAATATATAGCATATGCATGTAAATGCAGCAGAAAGAGAGGTAGTAGCTCTGCCTAATATATTACAATACTGTTGGACTCCTTCCACAGCTTTAAATGCAGTCATGATTTTATCCAACCATTTGGAAAGTGTGTGTAATTCATAACTTTCTCCTTCTTTAATGTTACGTTAATTCCTCATCTGTTGCCTCTGCAGGAATTGTTTTAAAGACAGTTTTTAACGCTTGAAATAGTCACCCTATATATCATTCACCAGACATCTTCTAGATCTCCTGGTGCTGTTTTGGGGTATTTCATTGTTTCTTAGTCCTCACCCCTCTTTTTTTTTTTTTTTTGGAAGTGACTTTTAAAAAGGTATCTCAACAGGAAAAAGCCAGAAGCGCCAGTGCTTGCCAGAAGAAGCTTGCTTCCCACCCTCTGCCTTACCTTGCGCCGGCGGGCTATAGCACTCCCGGGTGAGCCGGTGCTGCGGGGCGCGGGCGCTGCGCGGTGGCATCGGGGCTCTGCGAGCATTCCAGCGCTCCCGCGGAACAATGAGGGATGGGCGCGCGGGCGGCCCGAGCCTATGCACCATTACGTCAGCGCCTTGCCATATAAGGCGCGGTGCGGCCCCGCCGCGCGGCCCGGTGCGCTCCGGTGCGGCCGCTGCCTGGGCGCCTCGCCTCGCCTCTGGGCACCTCAACTGCTGTTGGGCCAGCTCGGCTCGGCTCCCTCTGGGCAGCTCAGCTCGGTTCGCCTCTGGGCAGCTCAGCTGGGCTCCCTCTGGGCAGCTCAATTGCTTTTGGGGCAGCTCGGCTCCCTCTGGGCAGCTCGGCTCGACTCGGCTCGGCTCACCTCTGAGCAGCTCGGCTCCCTCTGGGCAGCTCGGCTCGGCTCGGCTCGGCTCGGCTCGGCTCGCCTCTGAGCAGCTCGGCTCCCTCTGGGCAGCTCGGCTCGCCTCGCCTCGCCTCTGGGCAGCTCAGCTCGGCTCGGCTCCCTCTGGGCAGCTCGGCTCGGCTCGGCTCGGCTCGCCTCTGGGCAGCTCGGCTCCCTCTGGACACGTCGGCCCCGGGCCGCTCAGCTCGCCCTTGCAGCTCGGCACCGGGTGCTGGCTCTGGCTGAGCCCGGCCCTGTGTGAAACACTGCGTTTGTCCACCAGCTCAGGGCCAAGAAGAATGCACGGAAGGTTAGGTTAGGGCAGTTCCTCTCTAGCCCTGATAATAAAGTCGTTAGAAGTTGTTACTGATTAGGTACAATGTTTTCACTTAGTCCCGCAGCCTAGACTTTAAAACCGGAAAAACTAAATTCGAAGTCATCTTGTTTAATTAGTTTCTCTGAGGGAGTTTTTTCTGTTTTTCTTTTTTTTTTTCCTTTTAATTTTATTATGACAAAAATGTTACTTTAGCTGAACTCCTCTGAGGGGGGATATGAACTTTGAGCCTTCCTTTTTTTTTTTTTTTACCCCTTCTGTAAAGAGTCAGGGTCCTTGGAGGATAGTATTTTATTTCCTGATGATGTAACTACAAAACAATTCTCTTAAGTGATGATGGGAAGGCCAGATGAAATCTGATGGTTTTTTTCTCTTCAATGTTTTTTCTACAAACCCCTTTCCTTTTTCATATGTTTGTGTTTCAGCTAACACAATTAAGCAGTCCAACCAACTATTTTTAGAAAGAAGGTCTTGAAGAAATGAGTTGTTTGTTTTAATATTTAGGAAAGAGGCAGAAAGCCAAAAAGTAGGATTTAGATTGAACAACTTAAAATGTGTATCTTGTAGTCCCTGTCCTTTAGTGTACATCTTGAAGAAACATTGGTGACAGAAGAAATACTGGAAATAGGCTCAAAATTTGTTATTGAAAATCCACTAAGGGTTAACAGGGTTCAGTGAAATAAACTCCTTTTATGTTGGTGGGTAAATTAGACCATTGAAAGGCATTCTACACTACTAAAGTAGTGGGTGCATCCACAATTAATTTCTTTGCAGCATTTGGATTTTAGTCTTCATCTCTATAGCTCAAGTTGTTCTCTGCTTGCTTTTAGTGTATTTTGTGATATTGAACATAATGCTATCAATAAGGCAAGTTACTTATTTGGGGGTGTTATCTGTAGGTATGAACACAAATGGTGGTTGAGATGCTTGCATTTCATTAAAAAGACATCTTCTAACTCTCTTGCATATATTTATGAGTGTAGCCTGGAAAAGGTACTTATTCTTTAGTTGGAAAATTCCAGGCAACCCCTTCCTTGGTTACTGAGTAAAGACTTCTTCAGAACTCTGCTGCTTATTTGTATGGGTGATCCTGCTGTGCCCTCTTTGTATGTTTCTGAGAAAGTTCAGATTTGGGTGCCTCATCAGAAAATTTTCAAATTTAATACTAACCCTTCCCAAATAGTTTTGGAGATAGAAAACATGTTATTTGAATATACCAATGGACAGACCAAGATAATATTTTATTTACTATTCTAGGGAGAGTTAATAATCAAATCCAAACAAAAACAAAATAACCTGTCCTTTAGCTGATATTGACCTATTCAGTTCCTTGACTAATGTTTTTGGAGGCTAACAGTTTGTCTAGTTTTTCTCAGAAGTATTATGCCAATACAGATAATTTGAAATACAAGCTCATCTAGGTGACCTTGATATGGGAAATATTTTCAGCCACAAACTCAGCCTTTCTGCTGGGACTGTTTAAAATGACAGGACAACTGCAGGTGCAAGGTACTAAAAGCAGACTGTGGAGGTACTGCTGTATCCAGCTCTGATTTGCAGGGGGAGTCAGGGAATTTATTCAGTGGAAGGTAGCTAGGAATTAAATGCGTGTGCATTCTTTTTTACATGTATATATGTATGTGTGTATGCAAGCATAAATATATAAATCCTTAGGAGTGAGAATACTGTTTCTGTCCTGGATTTGGTTTTTTTCTGCCCTTTCCTTTGCAATTGTTTTGTTTTTCTGCAACTTTCTCTTCACTTGCACACACCCTGTTTCTGTAGTCTATATGAAAATTGCCTGCATTTTTGTTCTACCACATGAAACAGTTGTTTTAGGTCATAAGCAGCTTTGAAGAAGAGGACTTCTTTAAAGCTGGCAATCAAAAATTCATCCTCACAAATACAGTTCAGATAGTGCTGGTGATAAGTTTATTGGTACTCTGGGAATAGGGAATGAAAGTCCTTCTGTTTATAAGTCTGTGTTTACATCTGGGGATGGCCAAAGTACAAACTCCCCATTTCTTAATTAATTCCTCTCTTCAATACAAAAATGCACATCTGTGACCTTCTGCAAACCATCTTTATCAAAGAGCATCAGCTGAGTGTGTAATGACCTGACTTCCTTCTCTTATATTGTTATGACTTAAGGGACATTGTACAGTGCTACCCAAGCCCTGTTAAGGGCCTGGAAATATTATTAAAAATTCCAAGTTCTGGACTACTATAACATGAAAAGCTTATTTTTATCTGAGGCAATAAATTGAGTTGCAAAGAAGCCTTCTTTTACTGCGTTTTTACAGTTTCTTTCAGTGTCTGTAGGTGGAATCCTGGCACTGGTGAACTACACCAAAGAGGAAAAAAGAAAAGCCTTTGGGCAGGCAGCTGTGCCTTTCTCATTCCCTATTGCTCCTTGAAAATGAATTCTGTTTCCTTAGTTACTACACATAGTTTTGCACAGAATTGGTGCATTTGCTAGTATTGTGACAGCAAAAGGAACTGATGATTTGTAGAAATTGGAGACCAAGAGAAAATCTTATTAAAACATTGGTGCATCTCCTGTCAATGCAGGGCTGCTCTCTGCAACTGCTTGCAGTGACTTTTTTCTAGTCTCTGCTTATCATTTTGTATTGTTATTTGTGCCCACATTCTTTCAGGATTTTACTTTAGAAAAATAGCTGGGAAGATGGAAGATTGTATGAGGCAAGGAGAAGATAGGACAAATAAGCTAAAAGACTTTGAGGCAATTGTTTAGATTTTATCTTAAACTATCTGAATTCCTCCCATTACTTCCATCATTAAACTACTTCTCTTTCCTTTTTCTTCCCATGGCATTTCATAGCAGTTCCAGTGTCCTTAAACCCATAACCTATCTTATTGCAGCATTTGACCCCTTCCTTTGGCCATTTTGTATCTAAGATAAATAAAGGAAATTAGAATTTGGGCCTCAGTTCAACAAAGCACTTAAAACATAGTCCTGTGTATTTTTGTTGAAAAAGGAAAGGACTTCAGCAGAAGTCTGATTTTAATGATAAATTGAAATGCTTGGCTGAATCAGGCTCTTGGTCACATTTACTTCATGTAGATATTGTTGAAGCTTGGACTTTTGAAATTCTCCCTGGGGTCTAAATCTTTAGGTTACTTTCATATTCCAAAAATAAACATCTACTGAAGTACAAATACTGTCTAAGATTTTATTAGTATTTTACATTATTTAAAACTGTTCACTTTTTTGGATGTGGTCTGCTTAAGTTTTGCATGTGATACTTGGAGAACTGAAACATGTGCAGAATTAACAAGTTGAATTTTATATTGCCTTGCATAAATAGGTTCTGATATTTAATGTTTTAATAACTCATGTGACTTCAAGCATTTTTGTCCACTGTGTGCTCAGCCTTGTCTCTGAAATTTGTGGGAGTTTGGACATTACTCAGTGGAAGAAGATTCACTCTAATTATTTCCTAGATTATTAGCATCCTTCAGAAATTTTCTAATTTATCTTTATTATTTCTCCTAGCATTATGTTTGATGATCTCTTAGATTTCATCTATAGAGTTTTAGGTTTCATATCCTAATGTTTAGATTAATTTCTGAATATTGCAAAGAGTAATATGGAGGTTATTATGGCTTATTTGCAGCCTGAAATGTACTGACAACTGATAAATGCAAGGGGCAGAAGCAGGGGAAAGTTCTAAAGATAACATTCTTCAGATTCATGTGTCTTTACTGTGGACCATGGGCGGAAAGAGATTCATATCTCCATTAATCTGTGTTTTTAATTTTTTTTGGCAGCAGGGAGAAATATTTTTTCAAGCTCTCCTATTGTTTACAGATTCCATTATTCTCCCTTTTTTTTTTTTGGCAGATACAAATAAAATCCCTAGCCAAATGTTAAGGATAATTAGATCCCTTTATGTTGGGCACTGTATTGGGAAGTTGATGACTGCACAACTCAACTGCAAATGGCTTCTAAGGAGAACTTGTAAGTGCTTCATATCTGCTTGTTAGGTGGTTTCATTTTGTGTATGGGACTAAGGTAATTTTTTATGAAAAAGACATTTTTTTTGCATGGCAGAGTTTACCGTGAACAAGGATGGATAGAATTTAATTTGTATGCCTTGCCTTGCTCTATATAGGCCCTATATAGCCAAGTAATCTTTTCTCCGTGATAAAATGAGATAATGTACTTTAGTTCATAAAAGCTCTGTACAAGAGTGTATTTTAAGAAGTTTGGAATTGGAGGTTTGTTTTGTTTGTGATGGGTTCTGCAGTGAGATTTTTTTATCAGCCCACCCCCACCCATAAGTGTGCCTGTCCAGTTGGGCTATTTCTGGAGGTGTGACAGCCATTTCAGTACTAGTGCAATAGCAAAAGTGAGTTGTAATCCTGTGAAGACTTAGGACCTTGGAAGGTGCTCAGTTTCATGTCTGTAAACATGCTCGTAAGTAGAACATATTTTAAATGTCTGTCTTTAGTCATTATACTGAAGAAAAAATGACACTACGTACTACTTCATCCATTTCATTTGAATTCAGTCAAAGCAAGTTTGTTTTTGTAAAACTTCAGAGAAGGGGTATGGCTGAAACATTTTGAGCCTCAAGTCTGACTCCACATGTACACCTGTCTCTTTTTAATGTATTAATTACTGTGAGTTCAGTCATTTTATTCAAAGTGATCAACTCCTTTTCAGAGCAGTATAATTTTTGCTTGAATAAAAACTGTGCAGGTTTGTTGACTCAGCTTTTCATACTGCCACGAATTTAACATGGAGGATGTTCCTTGCAAAGCTTTGATGAAATGAGGTGAAAAAGTAGATCAAGTTATTGCAGGCTCTTTCAGCTCTTCCATATCATGCACCATCTCTTCCCTGATGCTTTTCCCTTTGCATCTGTTGTTCCTGCACTTGCTGAGTGATGCCATTCCACCAGTGGTTTGGAGAGCAAAGCCCAGCACACAAGTAGAAGGGATTTGGCATTCGATGCATTTCTTGTGGGTTGCTGGTATACAGGAGCCTCCTGAGGCCACTGGCTACTGTGGGAGCACAAGCCTGTTGGGCACACACTTAGGTGAATGTGGGCTTGAATGTAGCACCAGGGCTGGAAGAAGGCCCATTTGTGCCACTGATTTTATGCAAAGTGGAGTACAAAGCTGTCATGGTTTTTTATTTCTTTTCTGGTGGTTAAGTAGAGAGAATCCAGAATTAAAATGTGTCATGATGCCTACGTGTCATTGTTATAATTCTGTTGAATGGGCTTCTCTTGCTTCATACTGATTAACCCAATGAAAACAGAGCTGTTAAAGAGCTTTTTTGAAAGGGAGTAAGGCAGTAGAAGAATGAGTATGGATGCTAAGGAAGGCAGAATTTGCAAGGAGAGAAAGTATTTTTTGTTGGGCTGCCTGCATTAGCAAAGTAAAACACAAACATGCTCTTGGGCCTAGAGGCTCTTCTTTGGGTCTCTAGATGCTGCATCTATTTACAAAATCTGTGTAATAGCAAACACGTTTTTTGCCTTGATAAATCCCCCACTTAGGATTCCTGGTAAGAAATACATTGAAAAAGGCTTTTCTTATTCTCTGTAATTTCAGTAGCTATACGTTAGTTCCTGTTTAAAGCGCAGTGCTTCAAGTTATTGGTGATTTTGGTACCTGTTCAAGGAATATGTGTTGAAACAACACAGAGGCAAATGTATCCTATAGAGGCTGTTTTAGATTGCAGATTCCTAGGGATGTAATGCAGCACGTAAAACTTTGATTCCTTTGAGATTCAGAATTGCTGAACTATCTGATAGATTCATAGTTTAGAAATGTGACTTAGTTGTGTGGTTCATTTCTCTGGTCTGGAAAAGTATTTACAGAATTTCTTGACCTCTTAGGGTATAGTCATATGTAGCTCTTTGTGTTAGTCTTGCCCACAGCAGGTACTGTTCAAGGAGTCTCTTGGGCTTGGGGAAATGTCTTTAGCAGACCCAGACACTCCACAGCTCCAGAGTCTGCAACAAAAAATTTACAGAACCCTGGAGTGAGGAGGGGGAACAAATGCAAAAGGGTATTAATTTGACTTTTTTACAGCAGCTGGCATGAGACATATCAGCCTTAACAACCATTACTTTCAACTCGGCAATACTGAAGTTGTGTCATTATCTGGGAACACTTTTATTGATCTCATGTCTCCATGTATTATGTTAACAGGATGGACTATTACTAAGAAAGTCTTTTAGGAGATGAACTAAATGCTTGAATAGCCTACAGCTTGCTTCATGCTTGAAAACTGAACTAAAGCACAACAAAAAGTGGTTTAAGGAAATTCTCTTCCAGCACCTGAAGGACAGGCAAAATTTTATTATAGTCCCTAAAATCCCATCTTCTTTAAACAGTCTTCCCTGCAACCTTTCCCACTGGTTTATAGTCTGCTTTATTTTGTGGAGACTTTTAGTTGTTGAGTACTTTATTTTTAACCTCTTTTGTTCAGTTACCTATTTTTAGTTGTAAGGATGATACTTCTGTACATTTTAATATTGTTTCCCTGGGTAACTTGATTGAAAGCATTTTTTCAGAGCATAATTTCTGGCTCCTATTTGCTCTGGCCAGTGAACTCAGGAGCTTCTAATATGAATATTAATACTAATTAGATGAAAGATAGTTGCAGTCCATAAAAATTGCACTTATAAAGGTGTGGTCAGTATGAACTGTGTAGAATTGATTAAGGAGAGCAATGCCTTGGGTTCTTTCTTGTAGTGATACAGTTTCATGTAGGTGAAATCTGTAGTGGCATATTCTACTGGGAAATCTCAGTACATTTGATAATTGCTAATAATTTATCTTATAAGCAGACTGTACTATTACTCAAGAAAAAAATAAACCAGCTAATTTCTTAAACCGATTCAACAAGAGAACATAGACTTTAGGATTTAGGATTCTACAGAACAATGATTTAAGCACTGTAAATTTGTAGATCTCCAGGTTATTTACCCTCCTGCCCCCTCTCCAGTAAATACAGAACTATATGTATAGGTAAATATTTGTGTATAACTAGCCAGTAGCAAGGACAGAGGAGGAAAAGGGGTTCTAGTTACTGTAATGCAGTACTTACGATAGTACCTGTGCAGCCTTTTTGTGTTTAACTTTTAAAATTATACAGAAATGTCTCAATTCCATTTATAATAAACAGAGGCCTAGAACTAGAAAGCTGCAAAAGAACAAGTATATCTTTGAATTTCTAATGTATATAGATCCAGTTATGCATGAACTCTTACTTTCATTCAAGTTTGGGACACATGACGTTTGTTAGTTCTTTTCTGTTTTACTTTATTTTTCTGATTTTAATTGTTTTTATGTCAAATTTCCGTAGTAGATGGGCAGAGGCTATTTTCACATAAAACAAATCAGTCCTTGATATTACTGCTGAGTAAAGAGGAGCATACATGAATCCAGCACTACCAAAATAGGAGGAGTTATTTTGCTAGAAGCCTAAGATGTGTCCAGAGTGACATAAGGTTATACAGAGCTTGACAAGAATAAACACTTTGAGAGCTATAAAATTGCTTTGACCTTGGGGCTTGGGAACCTAAGTGGAGCCTTAACTTTTAGCTATCTGTGTTTATGTAATTCAAAGCAAGTCATGCCCAGATATGTTGCTAAGTATATTTTTCTCAGCAGTCAGTGTGATGGATGGTTGCAGTTCTTGGAGTGGTTGTGGTAGGCATAGGTATCCCTGGAGCAGAAACACACACAGCTCTGGGGCTTGTGGAAACCCTTAGTGGTGGCTGCTCGTGGAGAGCCGGGTCTGAGTTGGAGGGAATTCTGGAGTGCCTCCAGATCTGTTGGGAATCACTCTGCAAAGTTTATGCAGGAGTTACACTAAGGAGTTCTGTTCTGGGTGTGTCTGAACGTCAATGAACGATGGTTCCAATGGATTTTGACTACTTTCAGCTAGTTAATATTTAGAATTAATGGCTGAGGGCTGTTTGTGACACCTTAGCTTTAAATGATGTCCTGGTTGGTGTTCCATGTGTATTGATGTCATAGTATTTGGGTCATTTTGTCAAACTTGGACTCATTTCTTTTGCTTCGATATTGGGCCTTCTTGGAAGCATTTTCTCTATTTTAGGTACTTATCAAAAGCAGCAAAGCTGCCTATTTTTGGTAGTGAATTCCTACAGGCTTCAGAGAATAGCATTAACATAAGTAATACAAAAAGAAATAGGAAATCATGTTTGTGAATCCTTTTGCAAGTACAATTATTTGTTTCTTTTCATAATTGCAGTATAGTGGAGAGACAAAATCACCTTGTGAAGTTGTTTGTTTGGGATTTTTTTCTTTAACTACTGCACCATCTGTTAACAAGTTTTTTCTCTTCTCTTGTACAATTCTGTGCCTCTGTTTTTTATGTGCATCTAGGAGCCAAAACAAATAAAATAAAGTAAAACAAACAATACAAGAGGCTAATGTTGTTCAGGTGAGGTTCCAGTTTGTTATGTTGGAAGAAGAAAATCCATTAATGGATTATTGGAAGGTGGAGGGAGGGCCATGTGAAGATGTCAGTGTCCAATGGAGTGACTGAGAAGTAATGGCTAGAGGTATTTTTAGCATTTGTACTGGAATGCAGGGAGGCTCATTGATTGCTCTTTTGTTCCCTGAGCGAGGTCAGTGGGAAAGGGAAGAGGTTCAGAACTGGGAAGTAATCCACACAAAATCACTAATACGTGCTTTTCACTTTGACATTAATCTGAGTTTAGAAAGGAAAAGGCCTGGGTGTTACATTTCTGCATAGTCTTATCTTAAAAATCTTTCGTTTCAAATAGGGCCAACTTGTTACAGTCAATTGCATGGCATTGAGGACAGAGAAAATGGTCACTTCTTTCATAATAAAGAAAAATGTTCACTTTGTTTTCTAGTAGGGCTTTGGGTTTGATTTTTTTTATCTGTCTTCATTCTTTTGACCCTGACATTGTTCTATCTCTCTCTCTCTCTATTCATAGTAATTTCTTAAGTGACAGTGATTTTACACAGCAGATAATAGAACCTTATTGCTTTGTTGTCTCATTTTTCTGGTGAATATTTGAATATTTTCACTAAACTTTTATTGTCTTTTAAAAGCCACTTCTTCATTAACCTGAACTATGAAAGCTGCTATATCTAAAACCTCATCAGGTGACAGTCCTTTTAAAGTTTATATTTGTATGCATGGTTTTTATGACATTTATAGGCTATTACTGTTTCTACTTTGATGAACAATGAACTGGGAATGTGTTAATGTGCAACATTTGAATGCAAATCCTAAGTTAAACACCTTCATAGCTCTTAAACTATGGGTGTTTTGGTACAGGCTGGAGCTCCACATATAATTTCTCTCTTAGGAATAGCACAGATCTCTTTGGTGTTCTTTTGTCTGCTGCTTTTTGGGCATATGTATTTTTAAAAGTTGCTTAAAGAAAACATTTTTTCTTTCTTGTTCATAGATGCAGTTTGGGAGTGAATTTTATTCCATTTTTTGAGAACCTGTAAATTCAAATGAAGTTGGATTGTTTTGTGTGATTTTTTGTGAGACTAGTTTGGAAGAAAATTGTGATTCTGTTCTTGGTATCAGAAAGTTTGTAAGTGCTACAGAGCAAGCAAGCCATGAAGGGGGCACTGCTCTGGAGCAGCTGAGTAGTTCAGACTGAAAAGTGCTTGGGCTTCTGAATTCTGTGTTTCACACTGAGTATGCTCAGATGTTCTGTTGCTTCCAAAGAAATATGACATCATCTTATTTGCAAAGTCACTAGGCTAGAGTTGTCTTTACATCCAACAGAATTCTCAAGTGGGATATCAAATACATGCATTACATAGTCAGAACAAAGCCTTTATTGGTTGATTGCACCCTTAGGGTGGAATGCTGAATGGTAGTTGCATATGGAAGACATAATCTTGCAGAATTAACCATTTCCTAACCATCCTGTCAACAGCTTTAAAGTGAAATAATAGTCTGAGGATAGGATTCACTTGAGAAGGTGTAGCTAAAGAAAATAAGATTTTAAATTGGTTTAATGAGATCATCATCTTTCTGTAAATGCACTTAAATGTATTTAAACAAACAGAAAGAACCAGAAGAGTTTTATGGATATATTTATAGACTCATCTGCTGAACTTTCATGTAGTGTAATTCCTGTTGTTAATGAATTTAGAGGAGACCAATTTCTACTCAGTCTGTGGTTTTAATTTATTGGAAAATGATCCAGTTAAAAATACTGGAAATAAATTTTTTGATTATGGAATATTAAATTTGTCTTTCTAAGCTAATTTAATAACTTTTTGGAGTTATTCACTTGTTAAGGACCATATGTGCAAAATACATGTCTGGTGATTTTAATTGGTCCAATTCAGAACTGATCTGGTTTTTAATAAGACCTTTTTTTGTGAAAAGTATAATATAGAGCTTATAATTCTCAAGCTACATGAAAGTGATATCAAAGTTTGGTCTTTTATTGATTGTCGTGGTATTTTTTGTGATCTCAGTCTAGTTTTAATGAACCTGGATTTCATAAACCTCATTAAATAAATTAAATAAACAGGTAAGTCCTTACTCTTGGGCAATCAGACCACATAAAAAAAACCAAAAACAAAATGCAAACAAAACCCCACATTTAAAAATCTGAACTTTATGTTATGATGATCTACATATGACTTTATTTGGCTTCAGGGTAAAATTGCACCAAACTTTCAAATTAAAACTGCTAGTCAGCCTTTGGGTATGTGTACTTTTTAGACTGGAAGATGTTTTTCAGGGAAAATGCTGACTGAACCCAAGGCCATAGGTTTTGTTCCTCTCTTCCTTCTTGTGCCGTTCCCAGACTAAATTAGGTTCTGGTATGAGTAATCCATCAATATTGACTTTGCTTTTGAGGTATATTTGTTGAAGAGTGGGAACTTGTTGCCAAGTTCTTTCTGTTATTGTGCTTGTCCTAACATATCCTTAGAAATAAAAAATTTGATGTGGTCATTTCACAGAATCTCCCCAGTTCTTCACCACTTCAGTTTCAGATGGACAGTGCTCCCATAAAAATCTTGAAACAAGATACTGATTTTGAAAGTGTTGGCCTCAAAGTACTCTCCTTGATCCTGCAAGGACCACTGGGACAGAATTGTGTGTAGTACTCAAGATCCTCAAGTGAAAAGCAAGGCATGTACAGCAGAATTTAAAACTTCCTTGTATTTTTGTCCAATCACAGCGGACAGTGTAATTCTTTATGGTTTTTTTGGAAATGCATACCCAGGACAGAGTGTGGATGAGCACTCAATGGACTTAATAAAGCTAATATGCAAATTTTTGATGAATGCAAGTTTCAGCAGTCATCTGTTGGATGGGCAATAGGTGATGTTTAGCATCCTACTAACTTGCTTTCCTTTTACTTAATAGCAGTTCTGTTTAGAAAAGTAGAGAGGGGAGAGTTGGGTGGGGAGATAAGCCTGTGTGACATTTTCTTCCTGATAGTTATTCATGTAGGTATCTTTCTGTTTCAGTCTCCCAGTGATATTTGCACCAGTGATGGAGCAGACACTGGGACAAAGGATTACTATTTAATTTTGAGAGCTAAATATACATATGACTGATGTGTTAAAGAAAACACCACCACAAACACCCTCCAGGATTTGGTAGGGATGCATCAGCCTGTAGGATTTTTCTTTTTGACAGTGGAACTTGCCACATGAGCTTTCTGCTTTTTGGCCTCTCTGAATTAATCCTGAATATTACTCAGAAATGTAAGGAAAAGTATAATTCTACGTGAATTGCAGTCAGTTTCATAGGACACCTTGGAAGTAACAAACATCAAACCCCGAAATGAAAATTAGGTTTAAAAACCAGGTAAAAATAACCCAGCACGTGCAAGAAGAGTCACTCAATAACAAAACTGGAAATAAAAACAAGACGTGCTGGATAGTTCCCATTCTTAGCATAACCCATGTCTTTAAGTAATTAACAGTGGCTTTGCAAAATTAAGAAAATACTAGGTTTCAGGCTGTGCATCTCTGTTGGTTTCATTACGCTCTTCAGATTTTAAATAGAGGTAAAAGGTAATTCTTTAGTCTCTGATTATGCAGTTTAGGTAATTTTCTGACATTGAAAATATGGTTCCCTTTTTTCCTTTGGAAACCTCTGTCTGCATCTCCTCACATTAAAAATAAACCAACAATAAAAAAACCTGAACCAAATGAGAAAAAAACAACCTAAAAACCTGAAATCAACCAACCAAAGAAGTGAAAAACAAAACCAGAAAAAGATGAGATCAATTCATGTAGTGATTGTGATGCTGATAATCAGTGCAAGAGCACCAGACAAGAAAATAATGAAGTTTTATTTTAATTTAGTTTCAATTTAGTTTCAATTTTTATTACATGAAACTTCTCTTGAAGCTGCCAATATATCTACTTTTGTGCTGTTTGTTATTGAGTGACTCCTTTCGGAAACATTCAATTATTTTAAACTGTTTAAAAAATTTATTTCTCAGTGGACTAATTACTTCTGTTTAATTGTGCCAACGTAACTGCTCACTTCTCTTTTAGTGGATAACATCTGTTTGCCGCCCTCCATCTTCTACTCTTATTTTTCTGCCCACCTTTCTGAAGAATTATCTGCATCATGGTCTTCTCTTGACAGAGAAAACAAGGGCATGTGTAGTGTTATAGATGTTCTTTGAGGTGCGCTACTCTGGAACTGTGAAGCGTGGCCAAGCTGACGCTGGGAAGCAGGATTTGCAGGGAGAGAGAGACTGCAAACCACTAGTAAACTGAGCAGTGAGTTTACAAGAAAAGAATGTTGGATCACCACTGTTGATGCTTGGGTAAGCGATTCACAAAAGAATCTTCCATCTGGAAACTGAAAGGAGAAAAAGTTTATATAAGGTGGCCTTAATAAAAAAAAAAAAAAAAAAAAGGTAAAAAAATTGAAAAAAATTGCTTCTCCAGTACATGGCTGCAGCAATATATTTTGCAGCATGAGTCATAGATGGCTTTATCGTTCTGTGCTCCCTTGCATAGGAGGAATAAACTTTGGGGAAGAGGAAGTTAAGAGAAAACAGAAGTGTGAACAACTGCTAATGGTGCTCTCTCTGGCTCCATTCAGTCTGCCATTCCATCATACTTGAAGGGGGTAATTCAGAGATTCCTTTCTTGGCATTTAAGTGGCAACATATGTTTGAAACAGTGAGTGGAAAATGTAGGAAAAAAATGACAGGCATATGGCAATAGGAAGGCAAGGAAAAATTTGTTGCCCTAACGTTAGCCACATAATTGGTACACTTAACTTCTGAGGGACTGATTTATTTAAAGACAAAAATGTATGCTCCATTTATTTAGGTTTTCTATACGTGGCCTTCATCTTACAGTGCCGTCATAATTTCTCTGCTCTCTGAGGGAGTGGAAGGTGATAAGGAGAGGTTCAGAGCCTCAGCCAAGGAATAGAGGGGGAAATCTGGTTGCAAATAGACAGACCAACCTTCATTCATATTCTCATGTTAAAAGAGGAAGAATTGAAAAGCTCCTTTATTTTAATATTCAGGGGGTTTTTTTTGGTTTTTTGGGTTTTTTTTACCATATTGAAATTACAACAAGTTAGCTAGAATATTTATGGCTTAATGCAACATAAGATGTACTGCTTAATGAATAGAATAGCTGTCCTGGAAACAGGTATATCCAAAATCATGTTTCCAGTGTGCAGTACTTGCTGAGGTAACTTGCTGACTTTAGTCAAAGAAGGGTTTCTAGCCATGAATACATCTGTGCACAATTGTAAGGAAAAAGCAGAATCTCAAGTTGTATGTGATGTGGAGAGAATATGGGTAGTTCTTTCTATTTCCTTAGTTAATTTTGTGTCCTGGGTTGAGCAATTCATTTCAAAGGAGAGTGTTGGGAAGGTCAAAGTCAAACCTGGTCTCATAGAGCTTCTGATGGCTTGTGAAATGTATGTTTGTGAAGCTGAAAACTACAATCCACATAATATATTCTCAAAAATGCTTAGGAAGAAATCAGTCTGTTTTTTTTTCTATTGAAAAATGATTTATCAAAAACCCTGGGAAAATGTTTCCCACCACTTTGCCTTCAGAAATGTGGCCCCTTTTCTGAAGAGTGGTGAGGCCCTTGCCGAAGTGTAACTTGGCAACTGATTGGTCTTGTTATGGCCCTTATTCCATGGGGATCTTAGTCCTTGCATGGAAAAGGAAAATTGACTAAACAACATTTTAATTTCATTCACTCTCCCTTCTGACCTCTTCTGGCTCTGGGATTTTATGGTCTAGTGGTTTAATTTTGAGATGCTAAGTCTTATGTGAGATTATAAATACTGGTAAATTGATTGCATTAAGCTAGCAATTGTAGTTTATTCTGGGGAGTGATGGGCAGATGCCTTACCAATCTTATTTAACTTCAGAAAGTATGCTGTATTAAACTGCTAAAAATAGATACAAAGCCAGCTCTGGCTTTTTAAAAAACCAAAACCAAAACAATGAAAACAACCTGCATAATTAGTATCATGTTAACAAGTAACACACTGAAAACTTGGGAAATCTGAGCTAGTATCTCTACCAGAGTAAAAGACATCACAAATACTGTCAGCAAAATGAATGAAATGCTTTGGAAGGAAACCTATTTGTGCTATTCTGGTTGTCACCTATGTTAGCAAAAAGCCAGGAATATGCATCTGAAATTCATAGAAATCTTTGGAGTTAAAAGGAAGAGAAGAATTTATAACTGTGTGGAGAGAGGAACCTGTGCAACCAAAATTATTAATGTGCTGCTTGTTTGGGAAGAAAGTGGGGGCATTTAAAAAGAAGTTTTAGGAAAATTGTTAAATATTTTCTATTTGGTAGCTTCTGTATGTTTTATTTTACTTACAAGCAAATGCATTCAATTGCCCTGTAATTTGTTTGGGTTATTTTGTTTGCTAGTTGGCTTCTAGTTTAGTAAATTGACTTTGGTGGAATCACTTCCATGCAAGCAGAATCCTGCAGATGTGCGGATGAAGGTCAGAACGGACAAGGTCGTGTATCCTTTCTATGAGGCCCTGCCTCCTAATTATGCATCAGTTTGAAGAGTGCATTTGCTGCTCTGGTCACACTTTGGTTTCTGAGCAGCTAATGGTTAAAGAGAGAACTACATTTTGTATCATAAGCACTTCAGCTGATTGGAGTTTCTCCTTTGATTGGCCATCACACCAGCATAAAATGTTGTGAGGACTTGTCATGTTTGAGGAAGAGCTTTTTGCTTCAGTAATTGGCTAAAGCATACAAACTGAGACCCACTGTCAGGTGTGGGAAGGAAATCAGTGCATGGCTCTTATGTGGTTGTACACTGCCACAATGTAACTGTAATCTGAAGGTGTGCTATCTTTATGATGTGGGAAGCTCCAAATGGTTTGTACAGCTTTTTAAAGCAACAGGGTTGGTGCCTGTCTGTGTGCCATGAGTGGCAGTAGAAGGGCAGATTTCAAAGGGAGACATGTATGGGCTGCTTGCTGGGTATGCAACACACGTTCACATGTAGTTATTTCTTGTGAAATGCTAGCAATGAGTTAATCCTTTTCCCCTTTCCTTTTCTTGAGTTGTACAGAAGTAACACTGTTCCATTTTACTTTAATCACCATATAACGAATGCTGGAGGAGAGACAGCCACTGCTGTCATCCCTCCCTGACTGAAGGTTGAAATCTGTGCTTTTATGCCACCTGTCTTTAGATAAGATCCACCAATATCTTGTCTTTTGTAATAAAATGAAAAATCCTTCTCTAGATCAGCGGAGCTTTAGGATCCTGTTCTTACCAGGGGTACTGGCAATTAGTTGCCCTGTAAATGTCACTCTTCTTTTTACTGAACTATTAGCTTCTGGGTATTTGAAAAAAGCTTTGTGCAGATGTATAGCTCTGACTTCTGTGTGTCTGACCTGTACTGGCGCACAGCAGTGGGTATGAACTGTTTTGAGTGTAGTTGTGAATTGAGTTGGATTTGGATATCATGGTGGGGTTCAATCTGCTTTTACTGATGCTGACAAGATGAGATGTTCTCTCAGCTGCAGCTTCTAATAGCAGTAGATTTGTGCTTTGTCAAAATTCTTCAAATCCTTTTATCCAGTGTCATTGGAGTTGATTTTTCAGTCTCAAATATAAGCTGTGTTGATTTACTGTACTGGGATGAGTTTTTTCTATGGGTCCTGGGGATCTGTATTCTTGTTTACTTCCCCATCCTGTCTAGAGTGCTGATGCTGTTGTAGATTGTTTTCCATGTTGAAATTTTGCCTAGAGATGGTTAGGAATTGCGTACTCTGGAGAGCTCTCTGAGTAAACTAAAGAGACAACACATCTAATGCTTTGGGGGTTTATTGCAAATTATAATTTGAAGTTTGTAAATATTCTAAGAGGAGGATGCAACATGACTAGAATAGAGATCCTATGTAAATATTTGGGCTTTAAAGTCTAGAATGTCTTCTGATGTTGTTTTATACCATTTCCTTTTAAGCAGAATGTTTGTATGTTTTTAAAAGATGTAAACTCCTAAGATGTTAGTTATTAGTGTAGAGAAATTAAAGTGTGCAAAACTATCTTACCTGTATACTAATGAAATAAATATTTCCACAATATAAATAGATGACAGTAATTGAAACCGAAATGCACTTGAGATTATGGTCACCAGGATAGGAATTTTGCATTTCTGATTCATTCCTCCCTGTCTGGGAATAGGCATTACAAGCTCCTTTCTCTTTGCTTCCTTACAGCAATTCAAAATATCTGAATTTTTTCATATTGATTTATGTGTATTAAAGGCACCAACAACGGCCATTGCTATTTCATAGTGACCTGGAAGCAGAGAATAAAAAGATTTGTAGAGCATATTAAGACACTTTTTCTAGCATAATATCAGGACTCTTGGCATACAATGCTTAGCAGAAGTGTAGGAGGCAAACTGTAGGGTAAGCATGGACAGAATAATTTTTTCTATAATAATGTCTCATTTTGATTTCTAGTCAGAAATACATTTGATTTCAAAATAATATTTTTCCCTTCTTTTTCATGCATGCTGCTGAATCCTCAGAAACAAACGTCAACCATTTCAGTGCCTTTGTTTTTCATCTGAAGGCTCAGCAGAGTTTCCTAAACTTTTGGGCTTAGAAATTTCTGGTTGAAGTGTCATAATCTCTTTATCAATAAAAGAAACAAGCTTTTGGATGTACTTTTAGTTTTGGAATTACCCTGTTTTTATATTAATAGAAACTTTCTTTTTCCATAAGGCAAGGTAAAGAACAGTTCCTAAACAGCCTTTACTGTCCATTGCTTTGTGTGGGATGCATTTGATTATGTTCTCTCTTAGCATATGAAACAAGAAATTGTGCAGAGAGAGTAGATGAGCGAATGTATAAATGGGTATGGAAATTTCACTGGCTATGGATGTTTCAGGGGAAAGGTGAACGCAAATAAGAACATCAGATGTGGAAATCTGTAAAATGAAATGTATCTCAATATATGTATGAGCAAGAATATAAGCCTATATATATGTATATGTGTATGTATATGGACTTAGGTTCATCTACTGCATTAATGTCAAATTCCCAGAAATGTGGTGACAAGAGAGGACCGTGTTAGCTCATGTCAGGACAATGTGCTTTAGTAATTTCTCCATCCCTGGAGGGCTTATTAAACACTAAACAAAATGTCTCAGAATATAACTGATTGAGTGTTTTAAATTATGCCCTTTCATTTGGCTCTTGGCCAGCTGCTCATTGCATCAGGCTGTGGCAAACAAAACCTGTAATTTACACTGACAGTATCATGCAGTTCACTCTGCAAGCTTCTCAACTCAGAACTTTTATAAAGTAAACATTCAAACAAACCTCAGGTTCTTAATGTAAACACATTTTGTAACTCTAAACTTGGCCAAACAGTTAAGAATCAAATAGAGGTTGTATTTTTTCTCCTTCCCATGAAAATGTCATTATATATTTTTCCTTTCCTTTGCTGATAAATGGGGATATCTCTACATGAGTAATGAGAAAAGACAGCAGTAATCAAATAACTTTTTTTCTTTCTCACATTTCTTTTTTTTTAACTGTGTGGCGTTAGCACCAATTTCCTAACTGTTTTATTTTTTACTACCGAGTGTATCCTAGTGAGGGCTGACACAAATTCCACCATTCATGGCATATCTGCATATCACATTCCACTAGGTCCAAACTCAGTATGCAAAATACAATTTAGTGGACTTTTATGAAATATATAATTTTCAGATATTTCTGTCATTTTGCTGTTTGCCTTATTTTTTTTCCCCAATTTGATGAATTCATTTTCTTTCAAGAGGGTGTTTCCTTAAAACTGAGATGTGAAGTCTAAATGTGTAGGCAGAAGTAGAATGGTAAGAAATCTGAATGGGCAGATGCTGTAGATGTGAAACAGATAAGCTGGGTCAAAGCCATTGGTTAATACCTGCACACGAGGGAGAAGTACAGGCAACTGTGCTGCAAATGATTGTGGTGTAAATAAAGAGCCCAGTACAGATTTATCCTGCAAATTGCATAATCAAAGAGAGGTTGTGGAGAGGAGTAATGACCTAGCTACATTATCTACAAGTCATCACTTCTGGAATGGGATTTTAGTGTGTATAAAGATGCCTGTCTTTAGTCACTTGGGTGATGCTATGTTTCCATGGACAGTACTGGGATCTTGGGCACTAGCCCCAAAGTGGAGACATCTGAATGCAGTCCCCCACTTTAGATCTATAGGCTGAATATTGCCTTTAATGCCAAACATGGAACAGAGTTCATTTTTCTGAACATAATTTACGGCTATGCTCAAAAGCAGAGAGGGGACATGAGCAGTAGGAGGACAAAACTTGCTCCATATTAGGCTTATTAGAAGGTGATACAATATACCAGTCATAAGATCATCTCGTGTAAGAATGGAGAAACAGTAACATCTGAATAGGATGAGAAGGTTGGGATTCTTTTTGAGCTGCAATCAAAACTACATGTTTTGCCATAATGACTGCAAAAATATGTATTCTTTATAGAGCTGATGACAAGAACAGAAAAGGAAATCAAATGGAATGATTTTAATATTAAGGACTGAAGTATCTAAGAACAGATGGATCAAATAGAATGAACATAAAAAAAATTAAAGAAACCAATGCACAACTTGCTTATGAATATCTGCTTAGAATATGCCTTATGAAGCATTTACAATTCCTCCAACATATAGTTGTTTGTACTCTCTTGTTTTTTGTATTTGTTCTGAATGCAATGACAGTGAGTAAGGCTTGGCACCTATAATGAGTTACAGCATCATCATTCCATTTTATGCAGGAAAGTGAGGGGTTTATGTTAAATAAGGAAGGACTTAATGAGTGTTACACTGCAAATCATCAGCTTTTCTTTCCCACTGCAATTATAACAGCTGAACAAACAAAATAACATGAGAAATTTCTTAAATAATTAAGGTAGATGTCTGGATGCTACAAGGAAGTAGAATGGTGTTCAAATGGTTCAGGATGGATTTGTTCTGCATTCCATGTCTTAGTGTCATCTTGTGTTGGGATCCAGGTATTCCTCTATCCTAATTCTTGAAGATATTTCAGTATCTTAAATATTCATCATATACATTTTGTCTAATTGCTCTTTTATTTGTGTGCATTCATTTGAAGAGGATTTGTTATATGTTCTGTCCAGCATTTTTTGAGATAAATGTAACTGAAGATATTTTTAGTATTTTTCTTTTAAAAACAAACAGCCTCTCCCTTTCTTCTTGGAGGTAGGAGAGCTCTGCTTTATTCTGAATAATTTTTAAAAGCCAAACTGTTCCCTTGAGCTCAGCATCTTTATTCCTCTCCCCATTATTTTTATGAACTGCTGCATGCCTTATTTCATTGGGAAGTCTGGCTGCGGCTCCCTAGGAGGATAAAGGCTGAATGCCTGAGCTCTTTTCAAACTATGACGCCACATGCTAGTACTTACTTCTTTAAAATTTGACTAAATGTTTCATTATAGATATTTTCAAGAGACTTATGCATGGGTTCCCATGATCTAATTCTTCGATTTTTAGAAAGAAAAGAAGGAAAAGTGAAGGTTGTGGTATTCTACAGCTATCCAAATATTCAGCTTTTGCAATGTCAAATCAAACTTCTGATATTGCTTCTTCATTTGGGTGCAATAAGGATAGGTAGCTGTTTGTAAAAACAGCATGATTTGCTGCAGAAAAAGAGCTGGCTCTTTGTATAGTGAAACTAAATGAGTTATGGAAGTTTGTTTCATGACTGGATTTGTTTTATTGTCCAGTAATGTGCAAGCTACCAGGCTTTCCACACTGTTGGGAGGAACACAAAGGTTTTCTGCAATGTGCTCTTATCGAGGTCACACCTGCATGCTTACTTCATATACTGGACACTAAAAGATAACCTGTTTTCAAGAGCCCAGGAGACCTTGAATGATTCAGAAATCAGCTTATGGATGAAAAAATGGGATGATGATGGATAGACACACAGGCTAAGAAACTCAATTAAAATTTGCCTTTGTAAATATCTGTTTCAAACAATTGTATGTAAATAGTCAAACCCTCGAGGGCTTTTTTTATGCACATTAAAGGGAAATATATCCATACTGGGAGAGGGGTAAATTAACTGCTCTAAGCTCAGTTAGTCTTACTTCAGTTCAGATACTAGGATTAAAAGGATAGATTAGCAAAGCATTTCTTGAGGACAGGTGGGGAAGGAGAGCAGACTTGGCACATCATTCTACTTTTCCCCCAACTGGCTGGACACTTCCGTATTCACCACATCATGCCAGTTCTCTCCTTCACTATAGTTTATTTTCTTGTTAAAAACTAGTGCTGCCTCCCATTTCCCTGTCAGCTTTAAGGACCCACCAGCTAATAGTTCATCAGTTTTTCATGCAAGTTCTTTTAGAATACTTAAATACCATTTAGTCCTGGTAAAGTGCTACTAAACTTGTGTTGTACAAATTCGATTTAAAGCTTTTTCTCCTAGCAGTTTGGATTCAGGTGGCTTCACAGACACTTTCTCCATAAAGAGTCTAATGTGGAAACTTCCTTGACTCCCAAAATATTGGAATCCAATGCTGTCAGTCAAGGACAAATACAAATAAAAAAGAGATTGTAACAAATGAACCAGATTAATTTTATACTTCATTGTTCAGTGGAGTTGTTCACTGGAGAAAGGTCTCCAGATTCTGATTTCAGCCTTTGTCATTATTTTGGATTGATGACCAGTAGTCTAGCATTTATATGATTATATGTTTATATATGTGCTTCAACTCACAGAAGGTCTGGATGTGCTTTTACACAGTTAAATACATTTTTTTTGGTTGGCTCCACTTCTTTCCTTTTTTTTGTTGCAGCTGTAAATGTTCTCTACTTTTGATTTAAGTACTTATCAGTAGTGTAATCATATTTCTCTGGATGCTCTTCTCACATAGTTTTGAAGTATAAAATCACATTCTATCCATGGCCACATTTACAACTGGACAGACTAATTTTTATGTTGGATTCTTGATATTGCATAGGAGCCCTTGCACCCTTGTTCTTTGACTGTTTGATTTGTAGTTGTTTTTTTAAAAATTCTGCTTGTTTGAAATGCTCTTTGGTTAGACGGAGCTGTGCTATTTCCTGTCAAACTTCATTAGCTACTTAAATTCTTTATTTCCAGGAATACAGAGTTTTAATGATTGCAACTCTAATTGGTGCTTCATCCTAAACTGTGCTTGCATCTTCACCTGCCAACTTTCTGTTGAGTTTAAATAGTCTTCATCTTAATTTAAGCTTGAATACCAGTAGCCTGTTTTTGTTTTATTTTAGGTAAAGTTGTGCATCCTATTCCAAGAATCTTCCACAGTCCAATAAAACTGAAATCTTTCTTTCTGCGTCATTTTCTCAACTACTTTATGAAATATAACTGTAATGCCAGAACCTGGGTTTGGTACTAGAACTATTTCAAAGATGTAGCTATGGAGACAGCCTTGTTGTCAGGTGGCTAAAAAGCTATTTTTTTTCTTTCAAGCACTTTGAAAATTATTTTATATGCCGTTATTTTTATCACAAGTAGCTCCTTCTCAGTTTTCCCCAAGAAATTCTCTGGATATCTGCTGTGTATCATAAAACCACCTGTCTTTGCATTTAGTAATCAGAATACCCAAGGGCAAGGTTGTGTGTACTGTTTTGAGATCTTTGCATATGTAACCATTAAATGACAGACTTTAATGAAATGCTGGCAATGAAATGTGATATTATATGGAATTAGCTGAATTTTAAGACTGGTTGGAGACAAGAAATTTAGACCAAACTAATCTTAAAATTTGATAATCCTTATAAGCATATGTGGAAAACAGGCTGATTTGTGTAAAATGTTTTATGTTGTGCAACTAGTAAAAACTGTTTAGAATGCCTCCTTCTCTTTCTTTGTATTGTAATGCCTGCTTTTCTTACTTCACCTCTGACGTTAATACAGAGCAAAAATAGATGGAATTCACGGAGATCAGGATCTTGAAACGTAAGATAGGTTCCTTTGATAAAACTGTTGAGTTACACACTATGCTGTTGGATATTTGCAAGAAATGATGCGTTCCAAAGTGCTATTGCAAACCTGTTACCCTCTGGTAAACGGAGGGCTTAGGAAGCTAAATCAGCTCAGCATTTGTGCCTCTCTGTAGGTTCAGTTCTTTATATTTCAATCATCTTTTATTTCTAGGCCAAATGCTACACTGAGGGAGACCTAAAGCTCATACGGGTGATCACAGCAGTTTTCATTGTCTTTTCAGGAGAATTGAACTGTGTAAACTCAGTTTATTCACTGCTTCTTCATTCACAGATAGTGTTGGCTGTTACATTGTGTTCAGAGACCAAGAGAAAACTGGGTACTGAACCAAAGACAATCTATATAGGGTTGATATTTCAATAAGAGTTGTGGATGGCTAGCAATTAATAACATGGATTTATGGATGTGGTGCTGTATTACTGTGGTGAAGCTTTGATAAGCATGTTTACGAGGTCCGTGGAGTTTTAATAGAGTGGTTTTCATTAACTTTATGTATAACCTATATTTTTTATTGGCTATACTTAAACCTACCCCATAAGGATTTTGGAGGTTTATAGCAAACTTAGAGATATAAAAAGCTAAGTAACTTTATCCAGTGAGTGTGTTTATCCAAATATGTCATCAAACTTCTCAATTTCCCTTTTAGAATGCCAGTTAGGGACAGACTGACTCATTCTCCTGTCTGACAGAACACAAAGACATCCAGAGTTTAACTGGCAAGGCTGTTGAAAAAAAGGGAGAGTTGTAGGATTTCAGGGAGTGGGTCTTGCTTCTCAGTTCTTCAGTTGGATGCAAGATGCAATTTTGAAACGAGAAACATGTGAAATCTTGTCTAAACAGTTAATAAATTATGTCCCAGTTTCCTGATGACTTAAACGCAAATTGTAGGATCGGAACGTTCCTAGAAGTAATTTTAATTGTAATAAATTTATACATTAGAATAAGGTTTACAGTGCTCAAAATTTCCTGATAACCCTGACATTTTTAGCAAACAAGTCAGAGTGAAGGGAGAGGAGGGTGCTTGGTCTCCATTTCTACTAGGTTTTATTTCCTTTTCCACAAGGTTCTCTGGATTTGTTCAGACTATGAGGAGGAAGGAGGCTAGCATCATGTGTAAGGAAGTGCAAGTGAAATGGTAACAATTATGATGTACTGAAATGGAAGGGTAGTTCAAGAAAAACAGGGTTTAGTACCTATTAGTACCTGATAATGTTTGTGGGGCATGTATCTTTCCCCAGTGACTTGAAGATGCTGTGAATCAAAGTTCTGAGGCTAAGTAATTTCCCAATAGCATATAAAAGCCAAAGACCTTGGCTGCTTTTAAAAGTGAAGAGCCCTATTTTAAGTTGCAGGGTTTTAATCAGCTTATGTAATATCAAGCAAAATGTGTGACTTGGAAGGTGTTGGCAAGGAAGTAAATAAGGCAAAGAGCAGCTTTAGTGATGTGTTTTTTGCCTTAAGTTGGATGCTGTCTCTGCTGAAGGTGCTCAGTGGATCTTGGTCAGAGAATGAGAGCAGATCTGTGCAAGGTATATCTCATCAAGTTCATGTACATATTTAAAAACAATGATGTTTCTGGATTCAGTGAGTTTCCCTTCTCCAACACAAAGGCAGAGTCTGCGAGAAGGCAACTGATGCTGGGCCAAATCTGGCAGACATAAATTAGTTAACTGAGTAATATCAGTGTTATTGTCCCTTTTGGACTTTTAATCTATTTTGGGGAGGGGAGAGGAATAAAAGTTTTCTATGGCAGTACACTTCTCCTGACATCTCTCAGTCATCATCATGACTTGAGTTTTTTTATCTGCTTGTTGCTGTTGTTGATGATCAGGTTATGGTTCAAGAGTCTTTAGTGCTGGAGCCTTCCCTTGTCAAAATGTCTGTGCAAGCTTCAGCTTTTACCATCCATATTTCCCATCATAAACTTTTAATTCTCTGCCTGCTTAGTCTTTGGAGTTCCTTCAAGTTGTGCCTCACAAGGGCCATTGTGTCAGATTTTATCCCAAGGGGTGTGCAGCTGAGAGGCACCTACCACAGAAGGGCAGTTCTCCATTTGGAATCATCCTGAACAACAGACTTTACTGCAGCCCACTCAAACTCTCCTCCTAGGGTTTTATCTGCTATGGATCTCTCTGTTACCAAAATGGGGTGCCTTAGAGTTCTTTTTCAGTCTTAGCCCAGTATTTAGCATCTTTCAGGAGAGAAGTACTGTATTGAGCTGTTAAAGAGAATGAATTAGAATGAATGGAAAAGAATTATTATGCTTTTGACTATGCAACTTTTATAGAACATTTCTGGAGAGATTAGGACTTTTCTGTATTTTGGACATCTGAAATGAGAAGTAAAATTGTCAACACTGTATTTGGAGAACAACTCTCTGTTGCAAGGCAGACACTATACGGTCTAGTAGTTTTCCTGTATCTACTCCCGTTTGCTATTCTGAGCCATCCCCCTGGCTTGTGCCTTGTCATTACACACAACGAAACACACAAGTCTGAATCACAGATTTTAAAAATGGGAGTTCAACATGTCCTTCCCAAACTTTTAGATAATTTCAGTGACATTTTTCCAATCTTCATAGTAGAAAGATACAAATATTGAACATAGTTTTTCAACATGTTCACATTCTTTATCTTCAGACTCTAAATAGATTATGTTACTTTGTCCCAGTCTGTGCTGTTTTTCTGAAAGGCTCTAAAATGTGCATTTTGGGCTCAAGAAACACAATAGTTTATGCACATGAATATAAAAATTGCCATGTGAGAAGATTTGGGTGTTTATTTTTAGCAATTTTTTCAAGTAATCTCTTGTTTTTAACAGATTTGAACTAGATCTGAACTAAATTGCTTCTGATCTTTTTATTTATTCTCTGTTTAAAATTACTGTCTCAGCAAGAGACTGAAGCTGAGACATTTTTCTTAAATTGCTGCAGTCTCCCATGCATGGTTCTTTCATATGTGTGTATGTAATACTCAGAGGTTTTCTAGCTGGGCATAAATGCATCGAAGCTCACAGCATGCCATGGGAAACTTGGTTGAGTCTAGATCACAAGTCTTGGTAGCTGATGTGTGACCTGCATTCTAAGTTCTCATGGTCATTTTCTCCTGCCTGTTTTTAAGATATGAAACTAATTATAGCCCATGTAAGTCACTTAAAATTTTCTTTCACGAGAAAGATCTTAACTTCATTTAGATTTCTCCTCCTCCACATTCAAACAGGAGTACATCTTTTCCCATAGCAATTGCTTATTTTGGAAAATTATGAGAGTGTCAAGTTTTCTATCTTGGAGAATGATTTAGGGCTTTTTCTTTCTGTCTGATGTTGTGTGTTTGCTTTTCAGTTACAAAATCCTGTTCCAATTTCTCCCTCTCTCACAGCCCCACCCTGCAATGAATCAGAAGTGCACCCTGTCTTTTTTTGGTCACAAGTCTTGGTACAGTCATCTGCTTCTATTGTTGCTTATGATTAGACTTGTTATGCTGTGCTATACACATGGAGTGGTGCGCCCAGTCTTATTTGCATGGAGTGAGTGCCCCATTACTGAGGGCAGTGCCTCCCCATGAGCATATTTGGCTGTGCTTCATTGCCCATGCTGGTCACTGCTTAGGTATTGATTTACAAGAGCCATAAATGTGCTGAGACTTCGCAGTTTAGAAATGTCATCCTTCCCTTTGAGTTCTGATATGAGGGTTAAAAGTGCTGACCAGGGCTACCACCCTGTTGGTAAAGGGTGGCATTCCACAGTTGTCTCTTTCAGAATTTGTCCTTTTGCAGGGAGAGCAATGAGCATCTCTTTCCCCACACATGAGGGGAGAGCGGGTAGCAGTGTAGGAGAATGTCCTTTGGCTAACTTTATTCCTTGTGCCCTCCCCATCCTCCAAGTGTGCAATGATAGTATTGGTTTCTAATAGTGATAGTGTGCCTGGAACAGTGAGCAGACATGTTATGTGCCCAGAATTAAAAAAAAAATATCTAAATGCGACTCTATTTGTCTGTGTCATTCCACCAGTCAGTGGAGTTGTATGAGAAATGTTTGTCGTCTAGATCTCACATCTCCTTGATAATGACAGTAGGTGGAATTTAATTGCATCACTGATCTAGAGAGAAAGTCTCAGTTACATTAAAGCTGAGTCCTCTTTCTGTTTGTATTTATTCTTGGATTTTTGCATTAAAAAAACATAACGTGGCCTCATTTAATAGTTTTGGGATCTTAACCCTAACTTCTATTTATTTGCTTTAAGATAAAGCATTTGTATCTTCCATCATGCACAAAGGCTGTTGTGAGCATCTTCAAATCCTTGAATTGTGACAAAGATTTGATTTCACAACATCTGTTGAAAGTTATGTAGTGCAACAGTACATAGTTTTCCGCATACGGCATGAGGTAATCGATCTCTGTACATCACTTCCTCAAGTCTCTCTTCGTGCCTCAGTGGTGTTATTAGTGGGACTGTCCCATTGGAGTGTAATGTAGAATAAGAATGCTAATGTGCTTGTGGTGGGTCTTTCTTATTCACCTACAGAACACAAGATACCCATGAAAAAGGTCAAATGTACACAGATCTGGCATCCATTTCACAACTCACAAGACATAGTCTCCAGCATATGTAATACATATAACTCATTGCCAGAAAGCTAAAAGGAAATGATTGCATTTGAGTACAATGCAATCTACAACAATAGTTCAGTGTGCACGAAATTAAAAACCTCTGGTAACACGTGTAGAATAAATAAGTTGACAGTGTTTATTTTTACTGCAGCTCTCTGCAGAGATAAGGTCTTGCTTCTTATAATATTTAATTGGCTTCATTAAGAAAAATAGCAAATATTAATTATACCCACTCTTCCAGAATATTGAATTTTCCAGAGCTGGACATGGAAAATATCATTGTTCCAATGTGTAAATATATTTGAATTAAAGTATAGCAGTGTTATGCTGGCAACTAATACACTTCCCCTTTTTAGTTAAAATGGTTCCTTCTTTCCTTGATACCCTGTCCTGAATTTCAAGCACTGTTTACTTGATCTACTGTGGGTAGCAATTACTTTCATCTGACACTTTAAAATAAACCCAAAACAGTTTCATGAAATTACCTTTCTTACAAACTCAAACCCTGAGCAGTCTTGCAATATAATTTAATTTTGGTACAGTTCTAGTATGATGTTTAGTCCATGTAATAACATTGCATTAGAGTGTAAGAGTGTACTGTGAAGGTACACAAGAGAAAAAAACGTAGCCTTAATTCAGTATTGAGTGTGCATCCAAGGAAGATACAGAGAAGGATGAAATAGCTAATGTGGAAATGATCAAAAAGTATTTTTCAAGTGAGGGCCTGGAAAATGATTTAGTTATTTGGAAGTACAGAAAGATGTGTTTGGCTTATTTGGGTGTGTGTGTGTTTGGCTTGTTTGTTTCTTTGTTTTTTATTAGTTATTTTTTTGGAGGTGCTATGAACAAGAATTTGTGAGACTGAAATGTAGGAAGGCTAAGGTAAAAATGGATCTAGGTACAACAGACAGATTAACAAGTCATTACCCCAATTTTAAGAATAGAGGTATTAGAGAATTTTAAGTATGAAGCCAAGGGCCAAGGGTTAGAAGACTTTTCATGGAGTTAGGAATGATGACAGGTTGCTTATATGGTGAGATTTGTTGTTTTGGTGATGGCTGGAGTACACTCAAGTCATCATCATCGAGATGATGCCTGACTTTGATTTTCTGTGAGGAGAAGCACAGAGAGTGAATGGATGTAGAAAAGACATGAAGAATAAGACCTATGGAGTGCTAAGAACAGAGCAGAGGTGGACAATGGTAAGTTTCCAACTCAGAGTACACTGTGGAGCACTTAGAGAAATGACCCAAGCTGGAGTCACAGAAACTGGTGGGGTAAGATGGCAAGGAAGTGCTGAAAGCTCGTTTGTGCCCAAGGCAGCCAAATTATCGGAGAAAGTGAATATTGATTAAGTTCAGAGCTTTGCCAAAAGAGATGTTATTAAGCTTTTTTTGGAGAGCAGCTTTAGTAGAACATGGTGCAGAAGCCAGACCAGAATAATGCCTGCAATGAAACTGAGGGAATGGGTCTTGTGGTGAAGATGCCTGAGTTTGCATCAGGAGCCCAGGCAGCCAGCACAGTCACTGACTTTGGGGATCTTCAGTAGCCAGCTGGACAAGGATCTGAGCAACCTGCTTTGACTGTGAGGTTAGCCCTGCACTCAGCAGCTTGTGCTGGAGATCTTCAGAGACCGCTTGCAGTCTGTATCACTCAACAGGTTGTTGTATTAACTAACTGACATTGAGGGTGGCAGCAGCTGGAGCAAAAAGCAGAGTTTTGTGATGTTTTGTTAAACAAGAAGGACTACAGATGTAAAACTTCTGCAGATTAGGTTTCATGGAAAAAGACCCTCATATTAGTAGATAATCCTGAATCTTAAGATCTTGTTAATTGCTTCTATACCAAACTGCAAAGTTTTGTGCTCATATTTGAATTCTGTGATCCTTTAAAATTCTTTAAATTCTTTTTAATTCTGTGTGCCTTTAAAAATTTATTTACATTGCTTATTAGCGAACTCCTTTTTTCCCCTATTCTGTTGAATAGCATTCACCTCTTAATGGGTTTATCTTCATAATAAAGCTTTACCTTTATATAGTTGAGAGTTTGTGTAGAATATACAAAGTTTGAAGGTGGAATACACTTATACATTGGGACAGTTCTTCCTTTCATCCAGTTTAACTCTCAGGTACCTGTGATTGATTTATTTTTCTCATACTTTTCAGTAAATGGGGAATAGCTATGCTTAGATAATATTTAAAACTCCTTGATATGTGCAGTGGAAAAGGACTGTGTAAGTGCTAAGCATTCTACTATTTTGCTGTTTTGGTTTTTTCTGGTGTGTGGGGTGGAGAGTACTATGTATATGCATAAATACTTGTATACATATGGCATGTGTTTTCAAACTGGGAACATGCATATCTGGAAAACCTTCTAGTTTCATATTCTACCCTTGTAAAATGTTTTCTAAAAGAGCAGCTTTTATTATTTAACTGTGCTGCAAAAATATGGAATGTGGATAAGTGATTTTGGATAAATGCAAACATCCTCAGGGAAGATACAGTGGACTCTGCATCAGAGTCTAAAGTAAGTATTCTTCATAGTCCTTAATCCTGCTCTCCATCTTCCAACCCCTTGAAATGCAAGGCCAGTAGCTTTTATGGTATGATTCTTCAGGTGCACCTAGTCATCTGTGTATATAGCTTCTGGACTTATTTTTTACATTCCTCTGAACTTTGGTGCTGCTATTTCTTTAAGCTCCAACAATACAATAGATTTTTCCCTTCTGGACTCCAGTTGACTTGGTCCACTACACTACCATACACAGGTTGTTTGTCTTGGTGTTCCTGTCTGGTCTGCACACACACAGACACACAGACACACACACACACAGAATCATTCATGTTGAAATGCAGGGAAGACCTCTGTCTGTTGGCCTCTTTTTCTCCACAGAACTTTTCCTCATATGCTAAGGGTTTGTCAGGCTTGTGGCTTGTTAAAGGCTCCATGCTTTGAAAGTGTGACTGAAGAAGAATCACTACAATGACAGTATTTTTCTTTTCTGGTAAATGTTTGTAGTGAGGAATGAGACTGTTCAGTTTGAAGATTGGTCTTTGTCTCTGAACTACAGCAGGACTGTGGAGGAAGAAAAATTCTTAAAAAGCCTAAAGGGTTAACATTGAATGCTAATCTGGTTTTCATATCTAGAAAGTTTTCACTTGTCCTGTCAGGAGCTTAACCTCCCAAATATGACAATGTACAATTACTGAGGACAGTCTTGTTGCCTTACTGTAAAGTCAAGTTCTTGAATGTTAAGATTAAAAGCTTTTACTGAGCCATTGAAGGCTCTTACATTTTGCACAATCCAAACATTAACTCTCTCAATGAGAGATGCCATCAATAAAGGGCATGAGGCAGTATAAAGGCTGTAGAGATGAAGGGCTGTCTAGTTTATGTAAAACATGATCATCTGATAAATTAATCACTAAAATTTTCATTTAAAAATTCTTCAGTTCTGTTTTTCCTGAGCACACAGGCAAGAGAGAGGAAGTGCTTTCTTTCTGCCTTATTTGAAAATATATCCAGAACAGTTTGTAAGACTTGAATCTAACTAACAATTTCTTTGTTCTTGCCATAGGAAGTAGTTTTTAGAATCTCAGCATCACTGTTTTATAACATCTAAGTTTTTTCCTCTTGATCACATAGTCATGTATTATTCATGTACCTTCTTTGGCTTGTATACATTGTATACCCTCCAAGGATATTTTTAGCATATACTGTAGTCTTGCTCTTTGATAAAAGCAAGGCACATCTTGGTTAATTGAAAGTCAGGGATTTTGCTTTGAACCTGAAACACTGTTTGGAATGCTATATATTCATCATATAGAAGAGGATATTGCTTCTGGCTAAAAAAAAAAAAGTTCATTGGTGAATATTGCCTGCTATTTTTTTTATTTGTATTGGGGGTAAGCAAAAATTCATGTCATTGCTTTATGTGTGAAACATTTTATAGAGTTCTATTTGTTCTCAATCCAAATGCAAAGTTTGCATCCTGAGAAAATGTAAATTAGAGTAAGAATTTTGAAGTGGAAGAAAAGGTCACTTTGCCATGTCAAGCAGGCTCATGTAGGAAGAGCTGTGTCTTAACTTGATGAGTGTATTTTTGGTTGTGGGTTTTTGTGGGTTTTTTTGTTTTTTGTTTTTTCTGTTATGGCAGGCAACTGTGTGGAGATCTTGATGGTGACATTATTTGGCAAACAATTTGGAATCAGCTCAACAAGTGACATCATACCCCCTTAAGGTTTTCCACATAAAATGCATCCTCAAAAAAAAAAAAGAGACTTAATCTGAAATCTATTATTATATCCTCTAAGGGCTCTTTAAGCACCTCAGTATTCCCCCTCTTCCCACCATTTTCCAGGCAGCTGGACTAAAAGTAGCAGACAATAGTGGTAAATGCTTTTCAGTCTTCTTGGGAATGGGAACAGAGGTGAGGCAGAGGGGAAGGAATAGAGGGACATAGAGGGGGGACAGGGAAGAGAGTTTTAATACCATGTCTATCCTGTTAAAAAAAAAAAATACTCCAATGCTCAGTCTTTTTCTCTGTAGCTTTTCACAGTGTGAGCACATTGTCTGATGTAACACTTTGCCACTCTTAGCAAGTGGAGTTGTCTAGCTCTGCCTCTGAGAGATGAATGTCTCAGATTTTGAGGAGAAGACAACAGAGATGAAAACTTCCCTTGATCTCAGGGTTTGGTTCCTGATTGATGATGATTCCCAAGAGCAGTTCCTAGTATGTCCTTTTCTCTGTGTGCCTAGGCCTGCCTGCATCTGTACCCATTTTCCTGAGAAGCAAAATGTTTTCTTTCCCAGCCTCTGTAGCTGCGAGCTGTAAATCCGGCTGTATGCTCGGTGTGTACTGGCTTTGATAGATGTGCAGGAGAGAGGTGCAGCACAGGGTGAATGCTGCCAGAATACGTAGGACATGATGTTACACAGGCCAAGCAAAGGAAGAATTATCTATGCATAATGTGAGTTTAGAATAGGCTTGACGTTCTCACACCCAAACATTTCCATCTGTTCCTAAGCAAAAGGAAACTGAGACAATATTCTCCTATCTTCTGGGCTAGTTACACAGGGAATAGGAAATGTTATTTGATTATTTTTTTCCTTATGATGTGTTCAGTTTTATTGAAGATTCAGAGAAGTCACAGTATAAAATGACTTCTTCTATAGGCAGTAAATGACATTGAATTCTTCTTAATTCTTCTGAGAATTGGTATTGAGACTGTAACACTGCTTAAACAAGCTGTGGCACTTTTAAGTTACTCTTAAAAATAAAGCTGTTTTTATGGGTTTTATGCCAACCCTGATATGAGACCTTTGTGATTCTTACTTTCAAAACTTCTGGAAATTATCCTCTGCCTTTGCTTTCTCTCTATGTATTTCTCTGTTTTGTCCAAATATCTACTTTTCCTTGTGTCTTTTTCTTCTGCCATGAAAGGCTACATGCCTGATGATGTGTTCTGTTCCTTACATACTGTAGTGTGTACCAAGCTTCTCAATCACTGAAAGGTTCACCTGCTTCCTGTTGGTTATAACATCATAGGTCTGCTATTTTTGCACTGTAACATCCTTGGCAGTGTAACATCCCAGATCCGGCAGCAGTGCTTAAAAATCTGCCAACTGTTTGACCTACCTTGCTGGCTGATGGAGATGTAGACATTATTGTTAGTTAGAAGTCATAATGTTGTGTCATAACTAACATAATATAGGTTATGTCTTCACAGCTGAACTCTCAAAATATGATTCCGCAAATATGTCTGATTTTAGTGGATGCACAATAAGAAAGCAGAGATTCTTAGATGTTAAATTGTACATACTACTTAGTACTATGGTTAGAGGTAACCTTACCTTTCACATTCTTGTTCCAGCAAGTTTGTAAACTCATCACTTTTTTCCATGTATTTGCTGTGCTTCCTCTTCTCTTCCTCTAGTTCATACAGTGTCTGTCTGTGTGCTTTTTCTACCATTAGAAATTGTTCCAGCATTCTTGCGTGAACTTCTTTCTGTTTCTCTACAACTTTATCAAGCTGCAAAAAAAAAGGAAAAACTCTTGAAGTATTTTGAAACTTTTGCTTTCTTGGGCTTTCATTACTAAAAGAATTTTAAGAGCAGCTAATAATAATAATAATAATAATAATAATAATAATAATAATAATAATAATAGTAAAGTCTAGTAACAAAGTCATCTGGTATCAGTTTAATTCTGTCAGTCTAATCCAAACAAATTAGAAAAATAAGGTAATATTTTTCAGGACCCTTAGTCACCTTCCTTTCCTCCTCCTGCCATGAGGCATCCTCAACTTTTTTTTAGCTAATTAGCAGTTACTGTTCCAGGGATGTGCATTTCTCATTGATCACTGTGGTAGAGAACCAGATGTCTTGGCAGAAGAAGCATCATCCAGTACTTCACACAGTGGATGACTGACATTTGATTGAATAGAGATAGCTGCCTCACTTATATCTGCCTAGGAAATAAGAGCATTAAATTGTTTTTCTAGAGGTAGATCCAAAAGCAGTTTTCTGGTTTCACAGTAAATGCATGGTTGTGCCAAGAGTGCAAAACAATCCTGTCTCTTGTGCTTACTCTGAGTATGGCTCTGGGATTCTGGAATAAATAAGTGCTGAATTTTTTAATGGTTAAAAGTATTTCTTTTTAATGGTGGCATATCCTCAGATTGCATGTATTCTTGAGGTCTTTATCTTTCAGATGGCACCTTTATAGCACGGTTTGAGCATAAAATTCCCCTCCCTTCCTCAAGGATTTCTGCTTATCAGAATCATTAAGGTTGGAAAAGACCTCCAAGATCATCAAGTCAAATTTTTGGCCAAACACCATCATGCCAACTAAACCATAGCACTAAGTGCCATACCCAGTCATTTTTTGAACACATTCAGGAACGTTGACTCCATCACCTCCCTGGGCAGCCCATTCCAATGCCTGACCACCCTTTCAGTGAAAAATTTCCAATTTTTCTAAATATTACTATATAGTAATATTTTAATATAAATAATGTATTTTAGCTTTTGGCAATAATTTTTAATTTTTCTAAACCACAGAGGTATTGGCATAACTGTTCACTAGACTTATGCTGTTAAAATAACTCCACAAACTTAGAAAAAACGGTGATTCTGAGGAGTCTGTTACAGTTTTGAGTTCAGTATGTGACCGAGTTGTGCAAGTGTGTGTATGAAACCATGAGTTGTTTTCCTCCTTGGGCATTACTGATCTAGCTGAAGTTTCAGGGAGGATCACTGGAGGCCATCAAAAGATCTGTGAAGAGTCTGTATTTGTGAGCAACTTTGTTCCCTGCTTGTTCCCCATCAGAGACTTCAGCACAGGAATCCTCATGTCCTTTTTGGAAAAGAGAAATTTTGAGCTCACAGCCCAGTGCCTCCTTCTAACCACAGTCTATTCTAGTAGGTCAATCTGATTGTAGTGTTTCACTCTATTAATAGGAAAGAATTCACAAATGGGTAGTGTGGGAAGCAAAGCTAGTTCTGCTTCTCTGATGTTTCCCCCACATGGAATTATATGTGCCACAAGAAACACTGGGGTTTCAGATTCTTAGGGCCACTGCTTGTTTTGGACAATTTTATTCCAGGGAGTATGATTAATTATCTTTTCCTCATGTTTATTCACAGTTTGGCCAGTAGAAATGGTGACAGGGAGAGCCAGAATTCCTAAACATGAGTTTCTTGAATGAGTGAGGATATCATCAGTTTCTGCTTAGGTTTCCAACTCTCCCTCTGCTTATCTCAGCTTCTTTTAAAACTATACATATTATCTTATGTTCCTCCTAAATGATTGTTAACCTTTTGTTGACACTGCTATGAATGAAGAAAAAAGAGCTATTGATAAGGCTTTGAAGATGATTTGAGTCCAAAATATTCCAACAAAAATGTGAACCATTTTTTAAAACTTCCTGCACTTTCTACTTATGGCATCAGAGTCTTTTCTGTTGTAACATAGCTGAGTTTGTTTCATGCATGATCAAGAAATAAGAAGAAACCTGTGATTATTTATTTTGGTGCTGTTTTGTGGTGCTCTTACAGCAGATCATTAAGTTGTTTTTTTCTTGTTCACTGATAATTTGTATGCTTTACCCTAGCAAGGTGACTGCTTTCTGGAATCACGATCCTGAAGCAGGACCTCCCCTGGAAAAACATTTCTTACCTAAACCCTTGCATATGCAATCTCTCTTAGTAAGCAAGAGTCGCCTTATACAGGAATCTTTTGGCTGTGCTTTCTATATCTTTCAAAGCAGTTGAAAACTGGATTGCCTTAAAAGGTCAGGTTGAGGAAAACTGTCCATTTTAATTTCTTCACACTCTCCCTTATTTTACCAGAACTGGAAATTTTAAAAATTGAAATCTTTTAGCTTCTAACTTACCAGAAAGGTAACTTTTATCAATCTTCCCCCCACCCCACCATCCAAAATTTCAGAGAGGTTTTTGGAACAGGTATTACAGATACATGAAGTGCCATTGCCTAAGTTTCTAATCCTTGTCTTTTTAAAGATGATGCTGTCAGGCGAATATACACTGTTGTCAGAAAGCAGTCAGGCTCCTGATTTTTGACAAAGTTCTGATGCAGTGCTGCTTGCAACTATGGCTCTGTTTTGCTTAAATTGATATGAACTGGGCATCAGCTTTCCACGAGTCCTGCTAGTCTCAGCCCTCAGTGTGAAGTCAGGCAGGCTGCATGGATGGGGTTAAGAAAGTAAAGGCATTTATGTGGACTGGACCACCACTTTGACAGTATATGTAAAAATCTGAGGGGATATGTAAATTGCTGTCTTAAGAAAGCACTGACGTTTCTGGCTACAAGCTGATCATAAATGAGATAATCCTGTTTCCGATTGTGTAAATGCTTGATTGAGATGAGGGTTAGTCATCAGCCAGGCAACATTAACCAAGTATAAAATAGTCCTGCTTCTTGCACTGTTTGGTGTAAAGGATGTGGGACCTGCCAGGAGGGTTTTATATGCTCTATATGTTTTGTTTGCTCTAGAGTACTTGTTGAATGGCTACAAGAGGTTAATTCAAGCAGTAATCTAAGCAGCATATATGCAAAAATAAAAGTTATTAATTCCAGAGTTTTGTTTTGAAGCTCTCTGTACCTTACACTTCACAGTAGCGTATTTGTCACTGTTGAGATTACAACGGTTTGGATTATGAGATGGTGTTTGGGATGGCTTGAAGTGTGTATTGAAGGCAGGGAGTTGGAACAAAGAATTTTAAATGGGAAAATGAATAGTGTACTGGGGAGACCTGCTCACATGAAAGAGTAAGAGAAAAGTAAATAAGATGCTGTATTAAAGCATGTTGCAGTTTTCTATTGCTGGGACCAGAAGATGCATTTCTGTTTCTTTTAAGCATGTTGTCAAATCATTTCTACTGTTAGCATTTTGCTCTTGTGGCTGGGAACAGGGTGGAGAGTGTGAGCTCGGGAGGGAAGGGGCTGTTTCCTGGTACAGGTGGGTCATAAAGGAGAGAGTTGGAGGGACAGCAATCCTACATCACAATTAATGCACACACTTGAGATCTGCATGTGAGATACGTAACAAGAATGGGCATTTGGCCTTTGACACTTGTCCCTGTGCAGCACACCATTCCCTCACTGCATGACCACACAGAGCTGAGCCTGGGACTGGGTTGCTGCACTTCCTTGTGGTTTGTTGAGAAAATGATGTGTCCCTCTGCAAGATAAGGGCACCTCCCTGGAGAGCAGATTTAACTCTTGTATTTTCCCTGTGAGATCTTGTGGCTGACTCCCACATCCAGCAGAGAAGAGAGAGAAGTCGTGTGAAGCCCTGCTGGTGTGAGATCCTCACACAGAAGTGTCTCCAACAGCCCTGGGTTCTTCAGATTGCTCTGGCCAAATGCTACATCTGCCCATGCAGAAATATCCATTTATATGCATGCACACAAGTTTACTCAGCCTACACAGTTCTTAGCTAAAAACCACAGAGCACTAATAAGCAGCAGTATAAATGTCTTCTGTTGAAAATTAAAGTGATAAAATCTTAATGAAATGATTTGTTGTTTTGTTCTTGCTAACCATATGGGCTTTTTGCTAGAATTAATACTTGAACATGCTGTACAATACAACGGAAAATCAGAGGCATAGCCTTACGTAACTGTGAATAGTTGAGCAAGCTAAAAATTCTTATGAATTTAATAGTTTACATTTTGCCACTAACTCTTGACTGAAGTCAAATTAGGATGCTGTATCTCATATCCACTATGTCAGAACTGAGCTCTTCATCTTTCTCTTTTAGGTTGTTTTGTGTTTGATGATGTGCTAGAAGAAAATCAGAGTAGATACATTTTGAATCCTAAATTCAGTGTAATATTATTCCTGTTAATAATATCCTCTCAGTCATTGTTTATAAATGTATAATCCTGAGTTTAGGATTACCAGAGATTATGGGAGCACTTCTTCCCTTGCCTTTTTCAACCCTAGCTGAGCCAAATTTCCACACAGATACCTTGGTGGTCTTCTCCTGAATGCCACCTTGTCAGCACTGTTGTTCAGTCTCTTCCTATGACTGACTTATTGGTGCCCTACAGCTGTGGTCCTTGGGAAGTTTTGACCAACACTTACTAGATGTTGTGAGAACATAATCAGATAGACTTTGTTAAAATACTGAGATGGTGCATCTTTCCCCAAGGTGATTGGCGATGGGATTTCAAAAATGGATTCAATTTTTAATTATCCTTGATGGATGTAAAATGCAGGCTTTTCACGTCTTCTGGAGGAGCTCTCAAAGTAGTATGAGTTTCATCCTATTTTGAACAGTGAGGCACATGATTTTTTTATCTTTGGCTGTATTATTGGGAGAGTTAGAAACCAGAATCTGCTTTCTCATACCATGAAGAGAAGAGGACACCACAAATTCTGCAGTGTCTTCATCTTTATCGCCATTATCTTACATCACCATCTCTGATTTTTTTTTTATTCTTTTAAAAAAAGATTGTTTATTTTTGAATCAGGGGAAATTATTCTTATATTGTTATTCTGCATTTACTAAAATGTTGAATACTCTTCGTTGTCTATTCAAGAGAAGTGACAATTGATCTGAAAACAGATTTTTTTCACATAAACTGACTACTTCTAAATTTATAAACCAGGCAGAAATGGAAAACCTTTTCAGGCCTTTGAGTCAGAAACAAAACCAAAATAAAAGTCTAATTTCTTTTATGGCCCTTAAATGTGAATGCTAACAGTAATCTTATCCAACATCTAGCATGCAGAAAGAAATAGCTGTAGAGCAAGTTTGATTAAAAAAAACTGTTTAAAAAAAATAAATTAATATCTTCTCATGGCCAGAGAAGAAATGGTTTTGATCTCTCACACTTCTCATAGGTTTTGCAGAGGAAGATGTATTACTACTGCTTTCTAATTTGTTACATTTCTTCACCTGTGAATCCTGTTCCCAGTGAGTCAAGTTGTCTTAGTCACCACATTTTCCCACTACATTCTTAATCAAATTTGCCAAGAAACTTTATTTTTAGAATAGGTAAGAGAATTGTGAGAGAATGGTAAAGAACTGGAAATCTTACAGTTGCCTTTTGAAATTAATTGTAATTTCACTTGAGTTTTGGGAAGATCCTCTGTTCAGAGCTACCAGGCAAAATTCTCAAGGGTGAGATGCACGTGCACATGCAAAGGTATATTGTCTTAGTCGCAAAGGGGGGAATTTAAATGGTCTATTCCTGGACTTTGTAGCTGGTTCCATCTCTCCTTTAGTCTTTAGATGTGTTTTAAAAAAAAAAAAAAGAGAACCACCCACGCCCAAAAAAAAAAACCAAACAAAAGCCCAACAAAATGGATCGCTGACATAATTCAAGGGGATTTTGAAACTGAAATTGTGGAATGCCTACCTATTACAGCATCCTTTGGTTTACCAAGACCAAGAAGTGGCAGTGGTCCTTCTAGCCTTTCAAGTGCTCTCAGGATGTATACCTTTGCCCTTTGAAATTGCCAAATCCGGGAGTGCTAGAAATTATTTTTCTTCCATTAAGTGTAAGAGGGAAAGAGTGTGTATAGACTTACGTAAAGTAGCAGACTGAGCTTATGTTTTCAAACTGTTTTGGACTTCTCCTCAAATAATTTCCATTTGTGCTCAAAGTTTCTGTGACATAATATCACAATGGTCTAAAATAAATTAAGCTTCACAGATGAACTTTATCTGTTTCAGATTATATCCAGAGATTTTAACCTTTGAGCTTCTGAAATGATAGCTGACTTTTTGCCTGACATAACTTTATCTGGAATGATCTCTGTGTCCTTAGGAACATTTCTGTTAAAAAAACATAGAAAACACTTGGTAGAATTTTATTCATAATTTCTGCTTTTATTTGTGATGTTTATCTGTACTGAGCAGTATGTTTAAAAACATTTATCTGAATTGGAGACAGCTACCTGGGATAAAAAAACACAATCTGATATGAAGATGTTTTAATATCCAGTGATTTGCATGGCAGGGCAGAAATTAATCAGATAACATTGTTTAGAAAGTGTGGCAGCTGCTGCTGCAGTGTAATTAAACTAAAGGTTACTTAGGTATAATGTGAGAATAGTAGATTTCTGTCTGGATGAAGTTTCTAATGCCAGCTCATTATAGTAACTCTGCAGACCAAGCAGGTATCCCCATGACTGCTCCCAAATTAATGGGAGCAGGGATATACAGAGGTGCACAGCTGTGTCATTGCTGCTGGATGGGCCCCTGCAGCGTGGGGACTGGCGAGGTTTGTGCTTGTATGGGCCGGGAATGTGGGTAACAGAAAGAGGGAAGAAGAAAAAGAAGATTGTTTGAAAGAGACGAAATCATGTCTGTCGATTTGTAAAGCCCCCAGTCTGCAGTGTAAGTGAGGATCATTAGATTCAGGTCCCAGCTGGACCCTGGGCTTTGTTCTGCTCCCACTTATACTCATGTTCCATTCCAGATTTAGAGCTCATTTCACTCCTTCCCCAGCACTGGGTGAGAGATTTTCTGTTGAATTTGGTGGGAACTATGGTTAAATATCAATTACTTGTTCTTACCTCTCCCATAGGCTTTTCATAGATATCTTCTTGCCATTGCTCAGCCTTTGTTTGAATAGCATCTCGCTGGAGTGCCTCTAACACCTTCTTGGGCGTAACAAAGCCATACTGTGCTTCAAGCAAAGCTAAGTCAATTTTTTCAGCCTTAAGTACTCCTATGACTTCATCTTGAGCCTGCAGAAACACAAAGTAAGGCTTTATCTTGTTAAACTGTATATATTAGTTTACAGATTCGCTCTCTGATTTTGATTTTAAGAAAATTGAAAAACTCCTAAAATAACACTGAGTTTGTAAAGTGCTCCAAAACAGTCAGTAATGTGAAGACAGTTGAAAAGCATGAGGGAAGTATTGGTTCTTTGAATTTTATTAGTTCAACATAAACTCTAAGATCTTCAGACCCTTCATCAAATCTTAATTATTTTGTTAATGATTAGATCGTTTTGCTGTTTCTGGACCAATGTGTAGCATTCACAAGTCACTTTCAGGGCAAAGTTTGGCTTGTGGTATTAGAAATTGACTTGTTAGTGCAGGATGGTGGGATGTTTCTTGAAGCCTCAAAGTGTTGTACATTATACATTCCATTTGTTTTGGGTGTAGATGGCTTCTGTAGTTTAAACCCACTACAGACGTGTCTCTCTCAGGTTTTTTTCCCCCCACTCTGCATCCTCTGGTGGTGAAGGTTGCCCCCTGCCTCAATTGCAGTGATGCAAACTACAGTAACTGTCTCAGACATCCCTTGTCTGCAATTATCTCAGTGAAAAATAAGTATGTGCTAATCCTAGAAGGATAGAAGAGGAAGGAAGGAAATCAAAGAGAAGGATATACCAGGGGAGGGCAACACTTTTTAATCTGACTCGTTTTGGCTGGAAGACTTCTGTAACCCCATTTATGACTGTTTAAACAAATGTTAAGATATTAAATAGTCTGTTTCTCATCCTTAGCATTGCAGAAAAAAATAGAAGAGTGATCTTTGTGCGCCTTGAATGTTCTGGAATTTAGAAAGGAATAACATCTAAATTAGAAACTTAATTAAGGTTCGATTGACAGCTGATCTTCAGCGATTTGACTTGTCATTACAGGAGGTTGAAAATAAGGGATAAAAGATGACTTCTTTTTCGTTTGTAGTGCTGCTTCCCTTTAAATTTCAGATGTGATTTTAAATGCTCATGTCAGGCTCATTGTTTTCCAGTTTCTCATGTCACTGTTCCAGCTTTAAACCTTATTTGTGTGTGTATATATTTGTATTTTTATATTCTTATGATGCACAAGTAATGAAGAGTGTGTGTATAATATATAAAAATGTGTGACATCTGAATTTTAACCTAAATTAAGAAAGGCCAAGTGAGCAGGAGAGAAATGTTTTGCAAACATGGAAATTTTTCTGTTTGCATAATGAAGCAATCTGCAGAAGTTTGCCTTGGATCTACCCTCAAAGATTGGTGCAGCTATAAAATATTCGTATCATGTGTGTTCTTTTAAGTACGTCTGTATTATTATATTATATATCTGTATTATATTATAAACATACACGCATATGTTAAGAATAGAACTACCGAGGTACTGACTGGGTAATAAACTCTGACACAGTGTGCTACACCCATTTATGCCATTTTGGCCAGTTTGCTTTTTTTTGTGCCTGTGAGTAGTTTTAAAGTCACTGCTTCTGTGCAATAAGCCTGCCACAGAAATATTTTCCTTGCTCACTGGAAATCTGGTTCCTGCTTCCTGAAATTACATTTGACCAGGTTAGGCATCATTTACCACCTGACAAATGGTTCCTTTTCTAGGTAGAAAAATGCTCACTCATAAAATCCAGTAATTTGTGGACTAAGTGGCATGTAACACTTTTGCTTTTTATTATGGGAAATAAAATGGTTATTTTGATTTTTCTAGCAAAGAGTGTTAGAAATTCTGTTAAATTAGTTACTTTTTGTGAGGTGGCACATACTGTTTCAGAAGCAGTAAAGCTCATGACTTCATAGGAGTGGGAAGATAAGACATAATTAAGTAAAATATCTTAAGATCTGTAATATGTTCTCCTATCAGCCATACAAGGACAAATACTTTGTATTCAAGATACTTAGAATGAGGCAGCACAACTAGAAAGTTTTATGAGTGTCTGCTTTGAGAGTTACTTGTGATATAAAGATCATGTTTCCTGTCTGATAGCTTTCTAGCTATAATGTTGGGATGTTTTTGTATGCTGCAGTTTGTATTTGTCCTGTAACAGACTGTGTAAGGTGTTTCCTTAACATAAAAGCAGCATGTGTTTCTCGTGGAGGGTGGAGTGTCTTTTAATTTGGAATATAAAGTAGGATAATACATTACCTGTAATTCACCCTCGAGGACACTGAGAAGAAATAACAAGTCATCACGAGAAAGATCCTCCCTTTTCTTGTCAGAAGTTTTTTGTTTTTTCTCTGCCTTTGGACTTCTCAGGATGGGACTGGCTTGGGCTACATCATCCTTCTCTTTCTGCTGTGTTTGTGTGTTTCCTTTCCCACTGTAACCAAATGCTTCTTTGTGGTGGTCTTTTGCCCTTGGCTGGCTCAGCTTTGGTCTGGTTGGGCTTTCGGTGCTGTTACTTCTGGAATGCATGGTTTATATCTCTGAAGCTGAAGGAAATTGGGGAGAAAAATAATTGTTTTAGCTAACAGAGACTATAAAACTATTACTATAATTGATGGTGGGTGTTATTCCCTCCAGAATGGTAATTCTCTGTCCACACAAGGCTTTTTATCATTTGACAAAAGCTGACAACTTTGTGCAAACCAACAGTACTGGGCTATGATCCTTACTGGATGTCTGTAGTGGAGTGAGTCTTTACTGGTCTTGTGCCATTGTGTAGAATTTCCTCCTTGATACTTCAAAGATGTCATCTTTAGCAGCAGCACTGGGTGCATCACTGCAAACCATGTTTCCTATTTTGTGACAAGGCCTACCTCAGCTTTCAGGTAGATGCTTATTATGATAAGACAAATTTAGGTTCAGAAGCTTTTCACAAGGAAGATCTTTCTGTTCCACTGTAATAATGGCCCAGCCCACACTGTGTTCTGTTTTCCTTTGTCTTGCCAAGAAAGAGCACAAAAGCAATCCTCCTCTACTACAAACTACACTGCATTTTCCATGTTTGGCAAAATGCAGGGACTAACAAACAGATCCAGACTGCAAGAAGTGAGCAGCACTGTAAATGCTCCCTCCCCAACACCACCACCAAAACCAAATTACCTTGCAGATCATGACTTGTGCACTCTTAAAACCATGCAGTATAAAACCTTGGTAACCTCTTTAGTGCTTAAGTCCAGCACTCTAGAGGTGTTAGTACCTGGTGAAAGGGAGACTTACCCTGACTAGGCCCCTTTGAAGTGCCACTGTTAAGGAAACATACTCTAATGCCTTTGCAGATAAATGACTAACACTGTGTAAATATTGATTAACCTCAGGAACTTGTGTTTTTGGTTATCGCCACTCAGATTAAGGAATGAATGAATTATAGTTCACCTCTGCTGGAAAATTGTGCTCACGGATACCATCTAGCAAACAACAACCTGATCATGTAATTCAAAGGTGAAATTCAACATGTTCCAAATACAAATACACATTTTTTCTCATTAGGCTGCCAAGCTAATTGCAGAAAAATCCAGAAAATCCTTATGGTCTATGATAGGCACTAGATGATTTCTTTTCTGCTTTTTTTGCCTCAGTTCTGTGGGTGATAAAATTCTTTGAGAGCCTCCTCCCCTACTCCCTTCCCTTCCGGATTCTGACTCTAAATCTTAAACTCTGTGACTGCACTCCTTAACTGTGGTAACTTTCCACTGAATGCTAAGAATGCTTCCTTTTGTTCTTTTTCTGCAAGAACAGAGGAGGCGGAAGTAGCTTTTGGTTTATAATGGATGATGACTGAGAGTGGGGTGAATTGATCAAAAACATTACAACAAAAGTGACATTTTCTATAATGTTGAAGTCTTTTCTAGTCTGATTTGAAGCACTCATTAATAAGAAAAACTTATTTCTCCAGGTCTCAGAAAACTAAGGCGTGTCAGATTTGCATGGCAGTGTGCAGTGGAAACTGTTTTGTGAAGCATCAACAATCTCAGGTTAGGATGGGATACACTTATTATAGTGTATGTAGGAAACCAAGAGTTGTTCATAGCAGGCTGGCAGCAATGCTAGCTGGTGATGATTACTTTTATTTGGTGTTCATCCTGGCCTTTCAGTCAAATGCAGATTCTCTTTATTCACTGTGGTGTGTTTATTAGGGTGCTCACCTTTTGCCCCTTGTTTACAGATTATTATTACTTGATAAGAAGGCTGTTGGTTTCCTTTGAATGTAAGATGCTGGATGCCTGCTTGGCTTTTGTGTGCAGTTAAAGGCTTATGCTTTTAAGTTCAAATGCAGAAGTTGTGAGCTAAATCAGGTAACCTGAATGTACTCTGAGGTTGTCTGTGGGCTTTGGCACCATAAGCACAGGATACCATGAAATGCATAAATAGTCCAAGAAATCCCCTTCATGCATGCAAGTTGCAGCAGTGGTATAAACTAGGCATCAAGCTACTATCAAACTTGTTGACAGCAAATGTCAATATGTCATTTCTTGTGGAAGGAAAGGGAAACCAATGTATGAGGAAGAGCTTCATACCTTTTCAGGCTTTTGGAACTGAGTGCACCTGGAAATCCTGGACTTGGAGCAACAGCCCAAGAAGGACATCCTCCCCTGCATTTACTCTTGCACTGTATGTGTGCTGTTGGCTTCAAGGCCACATGCCACCCAGTTTTCACAGCTACCCAGAGTTAACAGTGACTCCCTTTTAGGTTTGTCATGCCTACTTCCTAATCAGGGAGGTCAGTCCTTATTGCACTGGCAAAAGGCACTTGGTCCATGGGAAGGCCAGCTGACTTGCCAGACAGGCTGTGCTCCTATGGAGAATGGCATCTTTTCAATCTCCCAGGATGGAGTTTTTCCTTTTCTTGGTGAGAGTTCTTACATACAGTTTACCTGTATTCTGTTGTGACATTCCTGAATGCCAGTGCCTACTATCAAATCTGCTAATGCAGGTATTTTTCCAATTAAGCATTTAATCTGAGTTATTAGAGGTTGAAGTGAAATACTAAAGGTATACTTCAAGCACTTTTTTAATGGTACTTTGATGTAGCTGACAAGAGGTACAAGCACTCTGGAATTAGTAGCCTGCATTATTAACATATTCTTTCACAGCTGATTTATTTAAACTTTCTTACTACCTGTACACTGATAGGCATTATTATTTATAGTGTTGTCTGTCTACAGAAGGCTGTTAGTGCTAATGAGGCTGTCAGAGGAGGAAGGTATGAGTAACAGAAGGGCAATTTAAAAATTCAAATGCACAGTGTAACTGCTGGGATAGCAAGCAAAGTGTGGGACCTCTGAAATGGATAAAAACAAACATCTATCCATCGACCCTGAAACTCCTCACCACTTTCAAATTGTCAGACTCCCTAGATGTGCCACCACTAAGGGACTCACCTTCAAAACACACCTGACATTTTGGGCAGAACATCTGTAGCAGTAGCTACTCATGCCCTTGCACCATGGCACGAAAGAAAAAGCACCCATTCTGTTCCAGAGGGTGCTGGTTTTCTACAATGTTGTTAGACCCTGGAATGACCATAATGAGACATTTAAGACATAAGTAGCATAATTCAAAATTTTTCACCAGTGTGTTTTGGTACATTGAGTTATTTTCTCTTTTGAGCAGCTCTTTCCCTGTTCTTGAAGGGTTGATGAAAAGCAATGTTTTATTTTGTTGGCTTTTTTCCCACAAGGTAAAAATATTAATAGACCTGTAAAATTTGAGTATCATAAATGTTGTCCATGGCACTCAAAACAGTGAGCCCAGGTTCTCAAGATTAGACTAATGAGCGTAAAATTTGTTTTTTTGCATATCTATCTCAATCAACACTAACATTCTATAATGATGGCATCTGCGTACAAGAAAGCTGTCTTGCAAAAAGAGCTATGGAAAGGGTGTTTCTTCTTGTAACAGAGTTTGTAATTCACAGAAGCTCTGGGATGTCTGCTGGAGAGCTGACTCTTATGTCTTGTGACAAACTTCTATATAGAAGTTAATTTAAGCCCTTTTTATCTGTACCACCAGGAAGGATGACAGTATAAGATGCCTCAGAAAATATTAAACAACAATTGCTAAAAATGAATTGATTGTGTGTCTGTGTCTTGCACAAATGATCTTTCATCTGTTTTGGCTCAATTGCTAAACAGCAGGGATTGTAGCTATGTAAACAGCAGAAACAAGGATACTTGCCAGCATTCTCATATGATGCATAATGTAGCATTGCTTGCATCAAAATTAAAGGAAGATTGAAAGGGAGCATCCAGATCATGAAGTTGCATGTCTTGAAATGACAGACCACTATGCTGTGGGTGCTTCAGAGATTAGTTTTTCATAATTGTGCTAATGGAATAACATAATGGCAGGACCTGTGTTCTGCCCTATTGTGCTTTCCTTCGTGTTATGGGGTGCCTGGTCTACAGAAGATTTTTCTGGTATCTTGCTTGAAGTGACAATGTAATGGTTCCCAAGATCATCAGATTTGTGCAGCTTGGTAGGCTGGATCCAGATTCTAGGAGGAATGAGATTGGATTACACTGAAACATTCTGGTAAATCAAATAATTGCAAATTAGAGACCCAGCAAAGTTTGCATCTGTTCATAGTGTTTATGTTCTTGTTCTTTTCATAGTTTTTCTGTTCTGTTTTTTAAAGATCTTGCTCATCCTGAATGAATGCTGTCCTTCTTCATATAAAGGAGGTATTTTCTTTTCTTGGTGATGAACAAACAATCTGAAGTGTCAAAATATACTTTTCTTAAGGAAAGAACCAGGTGAATAAAGGACCAAATGTTTCTATGATGTTAACTTGGTCTCCACCCTCTCAATCATATTTGGAAGGAGATTAAACTGCATTTGTCTCTTTGGCAGCAGTGAATTAGCAGGTGCTTCTGAAATCCCTGCACTTCTGTGGGAAAGACTGAAATATCCTTCAGAGATGGCTTCATCTTAGAGTTTTAAGAGATATTTTGGCATTTATTTTCACCTTTAGTGTTTTCCTTTTTATTCAGTGATTGATTTATGAGCTAACAGAATCCCTCACAGGACTTCATACATTAATCCCAGGGTAAGCACCCTGGATTGTTAAGAACTTGCTGCTTCCTCCAAAAATCCATGACTAAGCAAGGAATTATGTTGCTCTGATTTTTAGCATCCCTTAAAGGGCAGTGCTTTTAATTTGCTGAAATGGATCGTACTCCTACCAACAGACTGACTTTTAAAAGGAGTTGAGATCTGATTGCTTGGCATACCAATGTAATGGGAGAGTGCAAAGCATATGATGTCTTTGGAAAGAGGTCTGTAATCCTTTGCCCATCACTCTAAGTGTGGATTGGGGCAAGAAGAAAAGGGGTCCCACTAAGGTTTGTCTTGTTCTTGTTTTGCAATCTGGTGTGGCCTTTAGACCAGCAGATGCACCTACTGAACTGGGGTGGAACATAAAAAAGTCTTTTTAATAATGAGTATCCAAGGATATGGCCATTTCACAGCATCACAGCCTTTCCTGGAACTGGTACCTTCTGACAGAATGTACTTAGGACTTGTATTCTTCCCCTAAGTGGAAATACATTGCTTTGTGGTAGATTTGCCCCACTTCCAAAGAAAACAACACTTCCTTTTGGGTAGACTTCATTAGTGTTTTCCTGAAAACCGTTTGAAGTGGCTTCTATCCAGAGGGATGTTCTGTTCAGGGGGATGGTCTGTGCCATGACCAGCTATCATTTGAGCTGTGCTCTCATTCTCAGTAGACATTGTACTGTTTTGGTACATAGGATGGTCATTCAGTGAAAAGAGATTCCTTTAACAGGTTCTTCACTCAGGGAATGTGGGATAAGTGTTTCCATCCTGGCAGGGAAATGGCAAGATTAAGGTGTTTTTCTAGGAAGACTGATGCAAGAGTACTTACCTGTGTATCCTGATGCATCTGTTGGCATGCAGAGTTGCAGGAAGTCAAGCAGCAGAAAGAAAATAAATTAGCAGCCTGTTACCCCACTCACAGGATCTTGTCAGATTTTAGTCTTTGAAGCCCTTGGGGATCCTGCAAGAACAGCAGTAACTCAAATGGGAAGAAAGTCTGGATTCAGCCAAGGATGTGAACGCTCCCAGACAGGAAAAGTGCATGGGTGAGAACTGGACGTCATTTTTGTGCTGGTTGTGGTTTATGTTCATCTGACCACAAGCCAGATTCCTCATCCCTTGGCTACAGGGAGCCTCTTTTGAGACAGCAAGATGCTTTTTGAACCATGTTAGCGTTGTCATGGTACTCTGGTCGCAGTAAAAGTACTGTGAAATTTCCACCATCTGCTGCCTCCTCCTCCTCCCCCTTCCAGTCCTCTAGTGTTTTGTAAGATATGTTGAGTAGCTAAGATCTTCCCAGGTCCATTTTGCTATGTGCAGGCTTACAGTCATCTTTAGAAGGCTGAGTCTGTGTGGGCAGTTCAGACCAGGTTCTTTTGAAGGATATATCTGTATCAGTTGTCTGTCATTTCATTATTGGTCTGTGAATTTGTGATCCAGTCTTCATTCTTCTAATGTCTCAAACCACAGGTATATAGATGTAGATAAACACACACACATCCCCTCCATTGGATTTTGTGCCAGGAGAAAAGTAGAGAAAATAATCTTTGCCACGTGACTAATTCTTGGTTTTGTGGCCTTGAGCTTGTTAAGCCCATTCTGTAGATTAACTGATCTCAGCCCATCTTCTGCTAAGTCTTAGGTGGTGTTTTGCCCACATATTTGTCAGTTTAAAGCCCACACATTTATGGTGTGCAGCATGAAAGCATAAGATGCTTGCCTTGAACAAATTTGAAAATTTCACATTAGGAATATATGGTTAGGGATATATACTCCCATTTGGAGATGTCAGATTATGTTTTAAATAGGATTCTTCAGATGGTTGGGTAATAGACCTCTTTGTGATGATCCTTGATGCATCACACAACATTTCTTTGGTAAAAACTGGGTATCTCTTTTGAAATTTGAAATGAAGGCCTGCGTTCCACAAAGCTTCCAGTTCAGGAATCAGTACTTTGAGACATGGACTGATTTCTTTTCCTTCTCTCCGGTAATAATTTGAAACAACTTTTGCTAAACCCTTCGTTTCTCTCCTCCACAGGAATTCGGCTCTTCTAGTTTGTGGTCCAGCATTTGGCCAAGTTGATGGTAGTCTTGGAAGATGACAGTATATTTATCACATTAGAAGTATACAGCTCCTGTGGCAAGTAGGTGAGACAGAGTGGACATGCTTGAGGTGATTTGTCTTCTCAGTGAGGTGCTACCCGTGCCATGAGGCCACAGTGTGAAGCCAAGGGTTTCATTGCAGTGGGAGAAGGACTCTGAAGTTGCAAGTACACTGTAGCTTCAATGTGCTGCTGCAAAGTGGCAACTTTGAGGAATAATCTTTGGAGAAATAATCATGAAAATAATATTTTCATGGGTTCAGAGGGTTGAGGAGGAATCAAAAGTAATATATCTAGAATGTCTTTAGCTTTCTACTGCTGAAAATAGAGGGTTGAGGGGAATTTTATGCAATTAGCTGAATTGCCTCTGAAATTAATAGGATTTGAGTTGTTTTTCTGTATGCTCCCTTGGGTTTAGGTTTGTTTTATCTTTCTTTTTAAAGCAAGAAGTTTCATACTTATTTTGTAATTAGACAGTAATAATGGATTATTTATATGGATTAGTGCAAGAGAGATTTTTGGTGAAAAAATGAGAAGATATGTCGCTATAACATCAGGTAGATCTAAGTGTTAGAAAAGGTAAACTCTGCAATGCCATTCAATCTGCTTCTCTTGCTAGACAAAAAAATGTGAACCTTGCATTATCTGTATGACAGATTTTTATTAGTAAATAGAAATAAAACTCAGTTGCTCCAATTTCAATTATATAAATTTACTTTCCAAGTATAGAATTTTCTCTTTTTATGAGCATAAGAAATAGTTAGCATTATTTAATACAGTGCTTGTAGTGTAATATTGAATATAATACTTATTACTATTATAAACATGGTTTAGTATTTATTATTCAGCTGCTGTAATTTTAGATCCAATGTATAATTACTCTGTAATTACAACATTATCTGAAGCAAAACCATGAAATAGTGCTACATAAAACAAAAATATTCCTATCTTAGAAAATATGTGTCTAAAGTCATCCTTCTCCCTGAATATCTTGAAACTACCTGGACTGTAGACATTTATGTAGCTGGATAATTCAGTGTTACAGTTGATAATTGCAGTTTTTTCTCACTATGGATGTCTCTGAACTCTCTGTAGGCATCAGTTTTCCTGAAATTTGTAGAGATGTCAGTACCTTTTCTCCTCTCTCTGCCCTATTTGAAACTGGCCTTGATTCAGGGTGAGACCCCTGGTTAGATATTGGACAAAATGTACAGTCTCCTTTCTCTTTGCAGAGAAACAAGCTCAGGCTGTCCTTAGGAAGAACACACTAGGAACTGTGGTTGGCCTTTCCCAGATTCATCTGTTGTGGAGACATACATGAAACTGAAGCATAGGGTATTCAGACTTCTGAAACAAGCAGGTTTTTGCATGTGTGACACGTTAGTGTAAATTCCGCAGGCAATAGCTCAAGTGAGGTGTTTTAGGACATGAGAAGGAGTCTTCATCTGTTTGGTTTCTGTCTTTCATACTGTTATTTTACAGAAGGAAAAAACCCAAACCTGAATTTTCTAAGTTTTGAATTTCAGGATAGGCCAGAATTTTCTGTATGGAAAGTCACACACCTTCTGTCTACTAAATGGTGAAGGTTTTTAAGGTTTTTTTGAGGTGATTTGTTTAAAGGTGTTTTTTTTGCAAAATTATTGAGGGTTTTTCCTGGCTTTTATGTTTTACAGGTTATCAATCTGATGTAGTTCATGTGTTCATATCTCATTTCTCACACTTCCACATGAGATCCATGTGCTCCCAGGTCAATACCTATGCTTCTGGCTTTCGCTTTCCCTCTATCTACAGAAATTTAGTAAATGAATTTGTAGGCTCACAGTGTGAACCTATGCAAAGGTATTGTCTCAGCAATGGCATTAGTTTTGTGTAAGTACATGTTTTGACAGAGTTTAAAAAACAGAGAAAGTTTCTCACGGCATAAGCCTCTCCTAAATGTTCCATTTGTTTGCTTAGGCCCTTTCTTCCCTGGGTTCAAAGTGATTTTGGTAAATGAGGACCTACAAAGCAGCTGTTTTGGTCTTCCTGACAATATAGGTTTAGTAATTGCCCATACTTCTTTTGCTGCCCTCAGCAGGCATGATGCAGCCAAAATACCATCATTGTGTGGTAATTCTATAAATATTTCAAGGTGAGTTTTGTGATAGCATGTTAAAAAAAAAAATTAAATCCTGTTTTTATAGTATTCTCTCTCATTTCCCAAACATCCTATCACTGCCAAAATGGGAATATTTAATATTCTATTTTAATAATCTAAGCAGGATTTAATCACTCTAAAAGGAGGATTTTTCTTCCCATGTTTTTAGCAGCATGACAGATCTCCTCCTTTTAGAAATATTTCTCAAAATAATTAAGATGCAAAACCTGAATATAACTAAGAGAAACTTGTAAGAATAAAAGGCAAGGGAAGTTTACTCAGCCCAGTGCCATTATTACACCTCTGACTTCAGAGGTTAACTTTCGCTGCACATACACGTTTGCACATGCCAGCACCATTTCAGTGGTGTTTACTGTAGTAAGGTCCTGCCTTTCTGACAGAAGGTAAATTTTCTCTGTCAAAGTGCTTGTGATAGTAATTTTCTGTGCCCTTCAACATGCTGGTAATCTGATATAGGGTCACTTCAAAAAGCAGCCTATAATCACAGTTCTTCAAAAAGAATCTAACTGAAGAAGTACGACATTACAATGTTATTAGCTATAACAGCTGTGGGCAAAAGAAAAGGAAGAAACCAGTGGCAATTCTTGTATTTCAGTGTGCATGTGTGTGTCTTCATACACATACATATGACATTTGAAATAATGTATTAGTGTACCAAGTGTGTATCTGTGTAATGCTCTTGTGCTTGGTGCTCGTGGCAAATGCAAAATAAGCAGCCTTTATAAAATACTTTTGTCAAAAGCGCAGTAGAAGTCCACAAAGTTTTGAAATATCTTGCTTTTGTTTTCAATGAAAAAGTATGGTTAGTAAGCACGGATTATCTACGATATGTTATCTAGTGAAAGTTAATTTGTTACCCCACACTAATTGGTCTGGGTATCTGAGACTGAAGCTTCTTAACCCTTGCAGCTATCTTCCTTTCCAATTTACTCATGGAGTTTTTTGTCTGCTTGGTGTTTGTGTGGAGTGCCCTACATGCATGAGTTGTGAAATAAGCAGCAGAGGCTACAGTGAGAACTACAGAATAAAAATGTACACCTTCAAAGTGCATATATGTTCATTTTCTTCAAGGGTATTTTTTAAAAGCGTAGATTTGTTGAGACATCTGTGTGGGAGTGTTCACCTCAGTGTTGCTTTTCTCCACACATGAAAATAAACCACAGACTTTTAAATATCCTGAGAAAAATTTCTTCAAAGACAGATCAAAGGTCTTTACTAATGTCTGAGGAAGCTGCCTCTCTTGTGAACTCATGTCTATGGAGAGCTGGTTAAGACAATCAAGATCATTATTCCATTGATTTGATCATTTGCAGCCTACTCTGAGAGAAGATGCCTTGTTTGGAGAAGGAGGAGGTGGGAAAATCCACAGATGCTGCTAATTTTACCAGGAAAGTCATGAATAAAATAACTTTTTTAAACCAACTGTGTTGGTTTTCCCTCCACTATGTTCTGTGGGTTGCTCTGCTTTAAACAATTGTCTTAAACAGTGCATGTACAAGAGTTTTGGGTAAGAATGAGTCAGTTGACTTTTTTTTTTTATTTTATCCATTGCATCTGCTTTTGTGGCTATTGTGTTCATTGAAATGTCCAGGTATGACATTCACATCACAGAAATTTTACATCTTTGTTTGTTTGTTTCTTTGTTTATATTTCATTTTTTTTGTTTGTTTTGGGAGTTGTTTTTTTGCTACTTGGTTTTGGTTTGATTTGTCCAAAAATCTCTTTCTATCTCCTTTTATATCAAAACAACACGGAACACATATGAGCTAAGCTTTGAAAATTTGTGAACTTCTCCCTAAGCTGGATTTCCCTGCCTTTAGACAGCATTCAGGAAAATAAATTGTTTTTTTATTCTTTAAGGCCTGGTTTTTCTTTCTGATCAATTTCTTATATCTGATTGCTTCATGAACTGCATTTTTTATCACTCAGACCAGATTTTTATAGGCTCTCTTATAGCAGGGAGCTCTTAACTCTTAGAAGCTGTTGAGAGTAGTGTTTCTCTTTTGAAGCATTTTACTGGTTTTTGTCATGCTGCCACAAAGCATCTGTGGGTGCTAGGCAGGACTGCAGGCTTGTATCTAGAGCTAGGGTTTCAAAGCTGGTGGCTTAGGCATTTTTTGTTAGTCATTGGTTTAAGCTAAATATTTTTAATAACATCTCCACCAATGACTGTGTTTTGCTGCTACCTAGAAATTGGACAGTAATCTTTTGGTGGTTTATCTGATCATAAATGAAATAATTTAATTTTCTTTTTTGTAGATGTTATGGTTTTCTTCTAGCTGTGGACTGGATTTTTCTTTTATATCCTAACATTTTGATCTTCATTACATTCTGTGATTTGGTACTTTGGAGCAATACCAAGGTTTTCTTTGTAGTCTGTAATACAAAACCAGTGTGATACTGTTTACTTTCTCCTTGCTTTCTTTTCTCATTCATGACAATACCTCAGTATGTAACAGCAGGCTAACATCTTTTTGTCTGACTGGGATAATCCTTAGCTGTGCAAAAAATTGGCTCTGGCATTTTCCTCTTCCAGCTGCAGCTACAAAATAAGTATGGCCATGGAAGATTCCTCAACTCATTCCCCATGCTCATATTTTCCATGTTTAATATTCAAGAGGAAGATTACGATAAATATCCAAAAAGTATTTTTCCCAGGAGTTTAATGAAAGCATATCTCTCTCAGATCTCCAGTCCTCTCACTTTTCTATGCAGATTACACCTTATTGTCTATGGAACATAGATGTTTAGGTTTGGGGTTTGGTGAGAGGAAGGGATCAATGGCAGGAGTTCCCTCCTCACCTCTGAGCCGGTAGTGCTGACTGGCACTGCCTTGTATCCTGCTTGTTCAGATCCACATATGCTGCCACAGGACTCTTGTGGTGCCTGAGGACAAATTGCATGATTTTGGTACGAGTGCCCTGGGGTCACAAGGTGCTCCTAAAAATTTTGAAAACATTAATTCACAGGCTTTGGTGGAAAAGGAAATAAGTCTTGTGTTGGTCTTTCAAATCTAAACACCTATTTGTGACAGGAATGTGTATTTTTGCTTTTTGTTGTTTTGAAGTATTTTTCTTTTGTTTTCTCTGTCTTCTTTTATTCTTTCTTTTTGTTCTTACTAACCTCTGGGTCTACCTGTTGATGTTATGGCAGCAGGATATTTTAAATTATCTACTGCATGTTCACCTCCACACAAATGAACACACAAGCAATGTGAGCTTCCTTGTAGATTCTTAAGTCAGCTTTGTAGTTAATTTTTAATTTTTAAAGATTTTTTTTCATTAAAATTGATTATTATCTTAAATAAGTGAAAGTAAGATTACAGTGGTGGTTTATATTTTTTTGTATTGTTAATATTAATTCGTGCCTATATATGCCTGCCAGGAAAATGTGAAAAGCACAGAATTTGAAAAGTAACTGTACACAGTGAAATTAATTGTTGTATGTTTTCACATTACATGTTTTACTAGCCATGACACTCATTATTTTTTATTATAATGCCTTATGGAATTCCCATCAGAATATGCCCTGCTCTCATGACACAACTTTGGAAAATGCAATAAAAACACACTGGAAACCTCAGCTTTCTAATAGGAAGTTTCTTGTAATCAGTGAAGTTAAAATGCCTCCTCCCAGTGAACAGGAAGTAAGACGGAGGTCAGTGGGTTAGGTTAATGTCCCTCCTCTCTGTCACTAGCTATGCTTTCTTCTTTTTCTCCCATCTTCGAAGTTTGGTCTTGAGGCCATCACCTGTGTTTTGGCATAGGGCAGGTAGAGAAAACCTATGTCTTCCTTTCATTGTTGCCTAAAGACCCCACAGTTTTGCCACGTTATGTTCACACGCAAAGGCAAAAGTTGTTGATTTGTGGCTGCAGCTGTGACTTCATCCTGGTTTTGATGATACTGTAGCTGAGTCCTTGGGGAAGGACAAGGCATGTGGCATAGAGCACGTACTGTTGTTCATTCCTCTCTGTTTTTCCACTTGCTCAAATAAAATATGTCTCTGGCCAGCTGCTAGCCCAGTGGCTAGTGAGAGTGGAGGAAACAGTTCTTGCAGATCTAGATGAGAGCGTCTATGACTATTTTGCAAGAGTCTGATGTTCAGAGAGGTCTGAAGGGAACACCAAGGTCTGGATGCCTTCTTTCCCATTTCCACCCCAGTAAAGGCCTCTCTGAAAAGCCTGCTTGAATCACCTGTTTATCCTTTTGGAAGAATGGTACTTAAAATGAAAGCACAATCTTTGTATTGCCCAGCTTAACTGCTTAGCACCAGTTGTCCTACATTTTGGTGCATCTTTGGTTACATGTGTGTTGGTGCAGCAGACGTGCAGACGTCCACCTGCCCCTGATGGCTCGTGACAAACAGTGTGGAACTAGGCAGAAGCAAGGTGGAACCTTGAGGGCCACAATAGGGACCCTTCTGCTGCTTGTGTTCAGTTATAATGAGAGCACTGGGAAAGGAACTGCTCCCTGAGCAGCAGTTATCAGAGATGGGGTGATCTGCCAGGAGATGCATGTTGAAATTTCTTTTTTGGTCTTGGTGGCAATTTTATTACCTTTCTACTGGTGTTTTCCTGACAGCTAAGGAGAAGCCTACAGTTTTTTAGGTGTATTGAGGAGGCTATGAACAGGTGACTCCAAATGTTTGTATTTAACATGCAAGCCCTTCCTAATGAAGCAATGAGTCATATCCTGCAGGCACAGATCCTTAGCTTGCTGCTTAGCAGGACTCCACCAAAATTATTTTATCAGAAACCAGTATCTAGCTCCTGATAGCACCATGCCTCTTCTGCACATAAATAATACGAATTTGTTATGCATTAAACCCAGAGGGTTAATGCCACTTCTGACAGTGCCTGTGCACCTCATCATCTGAGCGTACAGACATCTCTCCTACAGATATAGCACACACATGTATATATATATATATATATGGAAAAGATGCTGCCTGCTCAAACTTCTTATTTGTAAGTTTTTTTGTGAACATTTGCTTAGTGTGAAAGAAAAGAAGATAAATTCCAAAGTGGACACCCCTTCCCCCTTTTGATTACTGGGTGGTTGTAAAGGAGACATTTTAATGCACAGCAGGTGTGTGTATGTTGTGATCATATGTTCCCATGCATTAATAGTATTTATGTTCTTTCTTTAAGAGGGTAATTTTTCTTAGTGCTCTGTTCAAATCAGTTCTGTTTGAGTGAATAAGTATTTAAAAAGTGTTAACAGTAGATGGATTTACCTTGATTAAGATGATACACTGCCTTGAATGTTCCTGTATGTGCAGGCAGTTCTATTTGATGATCACAGATCCTAATACTTCTCTGACACCAAAATTTAAGTATTTAAGTTAAATTTCCAGTGGTAAAATAAAGGTAAGGCTTTTAAATGAAAGGGCAGAGAATTTGTTCTGTATCATTTAATACCAAATACCAACTGAACATCAGAGTGCCCATGATGGGATTCTCCAAGCTTTCTTTGTGCTGATAGGCCCAATAAAGTCTGTGGGGCTGCATGTGCAAGATTGGATTACAGGGTTAGGGACTGTGTTTTGTGACTCTTACTGCTCCTATAACTCTGAGTACATGTATTTTCTTTTAAGTGTAGTCTGGACAGCCTCAAAATTAAGCATTTTAAAGGTCTCCTGTTAACAAAAGCATACTTATTAATTAAATAAACAAATATAAAAACAGTAAGATGTTTAAATTAAGGTTTGGTCATTTTCTTGTCATAGAGCCTTAAAAAAAGAAGAAAATGATAAAAAACCGCCCCCAAACACATACACATACACGCATACACCCACCCCACATGAACCAAAAAAAAACCCACCAAAGAACCATCACCACCAAAAAAACTCCCTTAACCACCAAACCACAGAATTTACTGGGATAAGAGAGGGAGGGTATATTCATAACTGAGAAGTATATTAATATATATATTCTTAACTGAGAAGTAAAATTGACTGTCTGGTTTGGTTTTTAGAATTACAATAGAAGGAAAAAATAAGGAAGAAATACATGTGTATGACAAATATCGTGTAGATTGTGGCTTTTAACACCAGCCTTAATAATGTCAGGAATACTGTTCATCATCATTTTCAGTTTTGCATAAGCTTAAGACAAATTATGTAGGTTTACCCTCAGAGCATTTGCATAGTGAGATTGTTTAGGTCATAGTTTCAGCTTCGTGCAAATTAGAGCTGCTGAAATATACCCATCTCTTTGATATTAGTGATTTATTTAAAATGTATGTGGTGACAGGTGAAGGCTTCAACAGTAAATACTAGTGTTTCTTGTTTCAGGAAATAGAATTAAATTTGAATAAGTTGGTGTCTTATGAGTTAAGTGAAGTTCAGTCTTTTTGGGATAAAATGAAAGTAGCCTTTTGCAAATGTACATTCTAGACTTAGTTTTGCTGTATTTGAACATGATATATACACCTTCTTAGTGTCCTGCTAGGTCCTACACAGGGCTCCTAAATCCCACTGAAAAAATTGACAAGAGTGGTAATTCAGAAACCTGATCATCTTTACCTTACTGCATCTGCATTGTGTCTTTCAAAATGAAGTTATTGCTAAGGCGATATTGCAATGCACTGCTTTTCTTTGGGCTCTGAATAGTGAAGAAGCCTTATAGCAAATTCTTGTTTTTTGTGGTGTTCTTCAAATGTCTGTTAAGCCAGTGTCATTCCAACTGATATCCTTTACGTTCTGTGATCCACAGAGTTTGTGAGAGATGTGAGGCTTTAAGAATCTGGACTAGATACAGTTGAGTTTAGCAAGCAGAACTTGATCCTAAATGATTACTATTGTTTAGGGCCCATAAAAATAGTTTGGAGGCTTAGTCACTACAACAGTAATAAATGTCGTGAGCAAGCTTTGAAAAAAAATATTAAGACCAGTATCCCATGAAGCTATACAGGCCACCTGTGCAAGATGTAACCCTGTGGAAGTTTAAAGCTGCCTTCCCAAAGGGCCTGAACCATACTTGTAAGGCACAGCTTCGTCAAATTTGCAGCTGCATGGTTAGGCATGGGCCCTGGTCATCTGTCCCTGGCCTGGCAGGTCCAGCAAAGGCAGCCTTTGGCCACTGTCCAGCTGCTGGAGCACTGGTGTTTGCCAGTGCTGCCTCGAGGGGTCCCGCGTGTCCCTGCTCTGCTCCCTGCCCCGCTGCCTCCAGGTTTGCTGCTGTGCCCAGAGCTCCTCTGCACCTGCTGACCTTGGCACTGGGGACAGCCAGGGTGGCCTAGGAGGTTCAGGGGACAGAAGGGAGGGAGGAAAGAAGCTCTTGACAAAAGACCTATGACAGTTTTGGGGAAGTGGCCATGTCACCAGTGTTGGGAGTGTCATCTTTGTCTTAGGGAAGCTGTACATGCAGGGTGAACTAGACAGAGCATCTGGAAGGCTGTGAGTAGCTCTGTGCCCAATTGTGAGACACAAATAAGGCTCATATGTGTTTACATATATAAAATTACCTCTCTAAAACTATCTAGACATACACATATGCAAACTCACTCCACTGTGAGGAAGAATTGTAAGGACTGAGACTGTAATACCTTGTAATAAAAGGATGACTGTGTGTCCAGAATCAGATCTCTTAATATAAATGCTTGTGCAGGAAGGTTTTCACATTAGTTTTTCATATGTACCTAGCCTGCCTGGCTGTAGATAGTGAAGAGGGACAGAGTTGGTGTTCAGAGGGCACTTCCACAATTCCAAAGGTGGATTTCTTCTCTGACTTGGCAGAAGCCCTGATTTCTCTGTGAGGTGTAGCAGCAGATTGGTTGGTTAAGTACCTAAACTCTGAAGTATGAAAGCCTCTTTCCTTCCCTGTTGTGCACTCTTCCTTCTCAAAGGAATCAGTGTTGCTTCTCAGAAATCTTGGGCATCTTGTTCAGTGCAGCATACCAGAGTTGGCTTTGCTTAAGAATTAAGTGTCAGAATTGTAGCAGGAAAATTGTGAAAATAAATGACTTATCAGCCTATTTAATTAGGTACTTCTGTCTCTATGAAAAAGTCCTGAGGCAGTTATTAGCAACTGATGCTCAGCAGAGAGGGCTTGTGGGAGATCCCTTGTCATTGTTGTGGGAGTACTTCAACCTAATTTCCAGCAGTGCTCAGAAACCAGAGAGCTTTAACACAGCAGGTAAGCTAAACCAGAAGTCATCATCATACCTTTCTGCAAACATATTTTGGGTATGGGATGCAGTTGATTCCCTATCTTCATAAAATGTAAAGTAGCACTAGACTATCTGTGCTCTTATCTCCTGATTCAAGCAGGAAATAGGAAAGAAAATTTGTAAGACGTGATTTAGGGCTTAGATATCCTGAGTAAAGTGAGGTAACTATTTCCATGAAATAAATGGAAATAGTTATTTGCTCATAGGATGATGATGGGGGACACTCAGTGCATCAGTTTGCCATAGAATTGAAAAAAGTGAAGTATTTTGAGGCATGTAGCCAAACCCCTGAGGTGAGTGCCACAGGATACAGCTGAGGCCAGAGGTGTCAGTGCTTTCATTGAGGAGATTCACAGAGCAGCAGTTTAATTGTGGTATTTCAGAAATATGTTCTGAAAGCAGCTTAAATCCTTAAGTGACAGCTGAGGGCATGCTAGGAGAAGGATCACTCCCACTGCTGTCTTTCAGCAAACATCTGCTTTTGGTTTTTGAACTGGATCAGCCTCTGGCTTTCCTGATGCACAGGTGAGACTCTAGACTATTAATTCTCCAGTACCTTTTCACCTAGGTAGTGAAATACATTTTGTAGCAATCCATTAATTATTTGCAGTAGGGAGTCAGGCTAACTTTGCCCATGCAATACTTTATACATTAGAAGTTAACTGCTGCCAGAGTCATTATTTCCATTGAGAAGAGTGATTCATCTTTCCATGAGTAGTCAACAGATCTCTCAGTGGGAATGAAATTTTAGCTCATGTCAACATTCTGTAGGAGAAAATACATATGGAAACAGGACATTCTGTTTGGATACACATGTTTTCTGTTGAACTGGGTTGTCTAAGAACTTTTGTCTCAAATGTTTTGAGCAAATTTGGTATTTATTTGTTCATGATTAGCTTCAGCATGGTAGTTGTGGAGGAGAAGGGTTGCTTTTATGGGTAATAAAGCCTCACAAATGTGCCTCAGTCCTGATCAGGAAAGCCAGCTTTTAGCTGCTATAGTGGCTACTGGAGATGATTTTCCAATCAATGTTTTACCTCATATACATTTCTGCTGTATTTTCCTTTCATCTGTCTGGTGGAAGTTTGCCTCACTTTTCTTTAATTGCTCATCAGAATGGTCTATTAGAGATGTTACTTACATTGGAAAAGCCTCTTGGGCAAGAGCTAACCATACCAGATTTTTTTTCTTTTTTTTTTCCCCCCCTTTGGCTGTCTTTTTAATATTCAATATATAAACTTAGTAGGGGAGTTGGATGGAATTTGGAAAAATCTGAAGTTCAAATGTCACTGTTTTACAAAGAGAATAAATATGCTACTGAACAGCATCTGTATTAAGTTGGGATAACATTGTACATATTTTCAAGTATTGTATTTCTTGTGAAGGGATGTCTATGAAGGTTAAATCAAAGGGCAGCTTTTTGAGAGGGCTTTGAAACTGTGCACCGTGGCAGGATACAGGACTTTGATCTATTTAGTTTTAAAAACTAAATTTTGGCACAGTATTAGTCTCAAATCCTAGTCTTCAGGAGTCAGGACGTTGACATCCATAAAATGATTTTCAAAGCACAAGCCAAGTGCAGGAGAATCACTCTTCCAAGTGCAGGGTCCTAAGCTTTGTACAACCACAGAAGTGATGACAGTCAGAGGAACACTGTGAGAATGTTATCAATCATTATTTTCTTTTGGTGCTTCCTGCAGCACACTATAGTTCAGGCAATGATTGTGGTGAGAGGTTTTTAAATTGATGTAAAGACCAAGTTGATTTGACATGTTCTGTAACCAAGTGTTTATTAGTTGAAATAATCTTGGGTGTTTTTTGGCATAGTTTATGTTTGAGTGGGAAACTGAATCATTGTCAGAAGTCTGTGTATATTTGAGCACGTTAAGCTGAAGTTACCAAATGGAACTGTGGGAGGCTTTTGGCTTGTGTTTATGGAGTATAAACCAAAGCTCCTACCTTGCTGCCTCAAGAGCCACAAAAATGTTAATAGAAGTCAGAGATGCAAGATAAAAATGTATTCCATATAGCCTGTCTACTTGCCAGTACTAGCTTTTTCCTTGGGTTACTTTCCACTATTTTGTTCCATCTAGTTTAAGGTATTACAAGAGATGAGACTTCCTCTGCATTCCTGTGGAAATTATTTTTCAGTCCTCATAAGACACTGTGAATTTTTTTTCCTTATTTATATTTCCTGGTTCTTATATTTCCAGAGCAGAATCTGCACCAAGACGGTCAGGGATTGCTTTCCTGTCAGCATTGGCAAAATGATTCAGGCTTCCTTCTTGCTCCTGTCTGCTTTTTTTTCAACTGAATGAACCAATGAACATTCAAACATGCCTCAAACTACAAGTCTTTTAGGAGAGGTAATACTTTGCTGAAGGCTGCTGTGAACATTTCAACCTGCATGTAAAGCAGCTGGAGCTCTTAGAGTTTCTTTGATTGCATTTTCTTTTGTGTCTCTTAGACTGGGTTTTCACACAAAGCCTTCCTAACTGGTTTCCCATGTTCTCTTTTCCACCCCTCTCCCCTTTCACACTTAGGTGCTTGTGCATGTGTCTCACAATAGTCTTATGGAATGGCCAATTATAGGCACTTAAAGCTAGACTAAGATGAAGTCAATGATTCATCAGTAAGCAAAAGCTAAAATTAATCCTGTAACTTGCCTGTAAGATTGGGCAGTTTTTCCCCATTTCATCAAAGATAATTTGTCCCTAAAGAACGTGTTGCTTGTATTCGGGCTGTTGGGTACTTGAGACAAACTAATTTGAATTGTTGTACTAGTCTCCAGGAACATGTGAGCTTTTGCAATTTTTTCAAACCCCAAAATATTTCTGGTCTATTATAATTTACTTGGTTCCCTCTCTTTTATCTTTCAATTATGTATAATAAAATTACATACATATTTACTCTAATCGTTGTAACTAAATTCATCAGGAACTGTCATGATAGGACAAGGAATATTCATTTGAATGTTATATCATTAATTTAATTTATGAGCCAGGTGAAGTGATTGGAAATTGCTTACTTTTTCATTCTTTGTGTTTTGCTTGGTTTGCTGGGCTAATTTTTTGTGTGTTGACTTGTTTCTCAGCTTTTATCTTGAGCTACTGTACGCAGTAAGGTGCACAGTGACAGCTGCTTCTTGAAAAGTTGCCATTTGGAAGGAAGTACAGAGGTTGTCCTGCAGGCCTGCACGCACATGTATAACATACATTGCATATGGGTACGCCCTGCCTCAGGTAGGAACAGAAGCTGCCAGAGGCATACAGGGGCTTTCGTAACACAGGATCAGTTTTGTGAACGATTTGGTTTTAAATCTTTTCTCCCCCCAAGTCGAGTCTGTAAATGCTTTCTTAGCTCTGTTGTACATTCTGAAGTGTTTCACAGTCTGATAACAGATGAGCTGAGTCACTTGCTGCCAAAACCCTGCAAAGTGTGGGCAGTATGGAGCCTAGGGAGGAATGCTGGTCTTTTAAAACTATGCCAACCTTAATGTTGTAGCTAAATTATGGTTTAAATCACAAAGTCATCACAGTGTTCTTGGATGAATTTGCAAACTAGGATCACTGTGCATAAAGGCGGAAGATGTGTGCAACACCTGTAAACACGGTAAAAAGGAAAGTAAGAAGCTGTGGATATTTCTCTTATCAGGATATTTATGCTGCATGATCAGAGTCTGTCACCAATCTCATAGCTGAGCATTTTTAACACATACTTTGCACTCCTAGTTCTCTCAGAGCCTTTTCTGGTGCCTGAATTGGAGAGATTGTGGTGTGGTGTAGAGCTGTTCTTGTCTCCTCCACAGCCCTTACATGAAGTGTGGGAAACCAACAGGATGAAGAAACTTGGGTTTGGTGACGTGTTAAGTTTGTGTCATCGTAAAGCTGCTCAAAGGGAAACCATGGCCAGTGCAGTTCAGGCAGCTGGTAGCAAGTCAGTTTGCACCAGGAGGGGAACTTTACTTGTATAAAAGTTAATGTGTTTAATTATTTTAAAGTTTATGTGCCAGATACCATTAAGCCTGCATCTTTGTTGCTCTGTCTGCCCTCCCACAGCCAGTATAACATGGGTGCAGATTTTGGCTTGTTTAATGGAAACATGGGCATGATTGTTACAGATCAAATCAATTTTTGCTAATGAGAGATTAATTCATGCAGTGAGCTCATGCTAGTGATTGTGTAAATGCTGCTTCCTATACGAATTTAAAATATTTCTGACAGCCAGCCTGACCTGAGACAGCTAGTTTTAAAACATCAGGAAGTTTTGTGAGGGTATTGGGGATGGAAGTTTGTTGTGTAACCCTATAAATAAGTTCTGTGCAAATTCAGAGTACTCTTGCTGCTTATACAATTTTAGTGCAGTTTTATTGGTGCTACTGAGCAAATGGACAGTTTTATTTGCTGAGACCCAGCCAAGTGGCTCTCTGTGGGAGAATGCTGATAAACCTGACTATTTTAAACCTGGGTGTCTCTCTGCTGTTTCTCAAACACAGTATGTCTCTTTCTTCTGTATATATCATGTTGTCTTGCCTCTCTATCTCTGATTTGGGCTGATTGCCATAAAGGTGCTAATACTTCTTAAGTTCTCATCCCTCTTCATGATCTCGCTCGTTTTTGCTCACCTAAAAAGCTCGTTATTTTACTTCCCTCTGTTAAACCCTTTGAGACTATTCAGTACCCTGAAAAGTCATAGTTCTTCCAAGAATTGCAAGACTTCAATGTCTGTTTTGGTGAGGCAGTTAAGGAGTTAAAGGCTAGTGGAGTTTCAAAGAAATGCCGGACAGCTGCTGTAAAGTATTGCTACAAATCCTAGCTGACCTCATTCTTGTCAGGCAACAGTGATAATATCCAAAAACGGGTGCAGGAAGTGTTTCAGGAAGGTATGGGTTTCATGCAAAGACATCAGAAATGTGCTTTCTCCCGGGGCCACTTACCATAAGATCCATATTAATTTAAATGAAACACTGAAATTCCAGAATATGTTTACAGAAACATAATTTCAATCCAGAAAAAACATCGCTCATTGCTCTAATGTACAAATGGCAAAAGCAGTTGTGGTAACCACTGTATGTATTTAATATAATGATATTGATGGCTACATGGACCTACTTTTTAAACATATGGGGGCTTCACATAACTTTTGGTAGTTTTGTTTACTATTTTAGGAGATATCTTTGACTTGAAAAAGTGGTAAAGGAGGAATACAAATCTACTTATGGTTTTTCCATTTACTTTATGCTCAGACTGATTTGACAGCTAATGTGCTTCTCTCTAATTTAGTCAACTGAGTTCCTTAGCACAAAAGGAAGAAGAAAATCTAATTTTTCCCCTAATGCATTCTCTGACTTTGAATTTAAAAGAACTAGCTTTGTAAAGATTTAACATTTTTCACTAGTTAATCTACCAAGTTATCTGCAAAAAGGGTCCTGTATGTACAGGTTCTTATTATTTTCACTGTACTGAAAAGTTCAGACATGAGAAAACTTTCATTTTATTTATATTTTTCAGAAGTACCCATGTAAAAGCATGCAAATAAAAATATTTCCTACCAGTTCAGAGTTCTTCTGCTGATAGTTAGGGATATTTTCCCTAAATTTCCTCTTAGTTGTCTCCAGAATTGTGCCTCTTATAATATGAATCTGCAGTAAAAATCAAGCATAAATGATTGTGGTTTTTGGCAAGCATAAGTGAATATTGCTTGAGAGAGTTTTTTTCTTTAGATTGCAGAGGTCCTTATTTCAGCATTAGCTTGATAATTTTTTATAAAATAATTTATTAAGAGTTAAACTAGATGCAGTAAACATTTTACCTTTTAAAAAGTTGCACATGGATAATATGATTAACTGAAATGAAGTCTAGCAGATGCCTGTAGGAATATTAAAATAAAGTACTGCTATTTAGCCTCTGATCTTTGTTTCATTTAAAAACTTGTTTTTTCTGTGCTTTTTTTTCCGTACTCTTCTGTAGTTTAAAAAATACTCGTTTATGTTGGTAGGGAGTGAACAAATTCTAGCTGCTGGAACTCATGTAGTAATTTCCTCTTTGGAAATTCGCCTGTTTGTGAAGCTGGGTCACTGACCTTGAAGGGTGCTTTGAAAAGTGCAGCTCATGGCCAGGCATCATGGGGATGCTGAATGGTGTAATAGCAGAGGTTGGGCTTTTTGTATAGAGGTGTGACCTAGGACTTCAGGTGAGGTGCATGAGGAGATAAAGGCAGACTAGTGGACAGAAGACCTGAGTGCAGCTGAACTCAGCCCTGCTACATGCTGAGGAGTGAAACAAGTATGATCTGTGTTTTTAGAAGGTGATCCAAGGATGTAACAGAAAAGAAAAGGAAGGAAAATGGGATTATTTAGGTCCAGGAAAACATATTTTTTGTTATTTGATGGTATCAACTAATTTGGTATACACACACAGTTGTTTCAAACTGAGTAATATTTTAGATTTGTCTGCTGTTTCTGGAAGTTATTGCCAAGAGTGAAAAACCGCATAATACATTTCTCGTATTAAACCATCTATTAATGATGGGTAATGACAGAGAAGGGGGAGAAGGCACCAGTTAGCCTGAGGTAGCTCATGTGCTCTGGATAACTCTTTCTTGAACCCTTAGATTTCTAAAGTTCTGTTAGGCTATGCTGATTTCCCACTGCTTTTTGGATGTTATGGATTGTCTCCATGTCAATGTCAGGTAATCTCAAGTATTCCTGTGATTGACTGCCTCAAACTTTTTCAGGTAATGTGCCTTTTGATAACTTCGCTATTGGCTATTTTAATAAGATAACAAATACCAGAAAGGCTGCAATAGCACCTTTTCACAAAAGGAGCATGTTTGAGTTCTTAAAATTACAGATGACCTGTGTTGTCACTTACATTTTGGGTATCTTTGCATTTAAATGCTAGGGGCACAAAATGTTGGATCTGTAGTGGCTTTGGTGTTTAAATTCAGAATTTTTGATAGTGAAACAGGGAATTCATTATCAATGTCAAAAGAGAGAAAGTTTTTGTAATTACCAAACAGTTATTGATTTAGACACATGAGAGTGATAAAACCAGAATCTTTTTTTACTAATTGTTGGTTAAAACAACAACAACAAAAAAAATTATTATATGCAGTGTAAATATTCACCTTACAAAATTATCTAGCAATGCAAGATATGAGAAATAATGTCAATCCATCAGTCTGTCTCCTTGGCTTTTCAGAGATCTACCACAAGGAGCTTACTTAACATGTTTTCTTGTAACAGTGATGTAAAAAAATACATTATTTAAGGGTTTTTTTTTGTTGTTTATTTGTTTTGTATTTTTCTTCAAAGTATATTGTGTTGGTTTTGACCAATAAATCTGGATTTTGTTTCTGTTCAGTCCGTAATTCCAGCCAGTTCTGTGACTGTCCCTTTTTGATCTCAGTATATTCTGATTTTTCTCCTGCATCTTTAGACATCCAGCAGAAGCATTTACCTCCTCCTCAAGTGAATAGAAGAATTTGGAACTTGGTATTCTGGAAGAAACTAAAACCTGGCTGTTGTGATTGGTCCCATTAAAGACATGGTACACACAGAACATCAATGAATACATTGTCAAAGCTTAGGAAGCTTTGTTTAAAAATCTCTGGACTTGTTGGTGAAAAGAGTAAGATTTTTGAAATTGGTTCAGTGTTGTTTTTTTTTTTTTAATCCAAGCAATTGAGATTTTTTTGCCAAATTAATGTTTTAGCCTTTCTGCTACTGAGCTTTTTAAGTCGGATAATTGAGATAAGGCCTGGCATAGATGAATTAAAGGTGTTAATTTTGTGAGTAGTTACCTGTGAAATGTAGAAATGCTCAAAATCACAACACCCTGCTCTCTCTTGCTACTTGGTATGACACCTATGTATGAATTACCAACCAAAAGGAAATATTTAAGTATTCATAGGGTGCATGAAAGCTCTGATAGTGGCAGGGATAGGTAGTGTTTCCAAAGAGCAAGGCTGTAGTTTAGGGTGGTTAGGCATGCCTTCCTTGAACGAATGGGATAAAAGACCTAAATCACTCCACTGTTGTCACCTCCCTCCACACTTACAGCCTATTTATGTGCTTTTTGAATAGTTGTACAAACTCTCTTGACCATTTTTTGACGGAATTCTTGCAGTCGCTCCAAGAAGACCATTTGCATTGCACCTGTGGCAGTTTGGTAGGAGTTGTGTACGTTCTGCTTTGACTCTCTGCCTCTCTTTTAGAGGGTACCATTTGACTCTTCTGAGCCTGTTTCTGCTCTGCTGAAGGGGGTAGTGATGCTGCCCTGCTTTGGTAAGGCATCCTTGTGATCAAGAGGTGAAAGGCCATCTAGATAGAGCCTTCTTTTTACCAATCCCAAGGGAGCTTGGATACAAACTGCAAGGCCTGCAGTCTCTGAAGGAGATTGAAGGAAATCTTGCTGGGATTTGATTCTGTGTCTGAGTCATTTGAGCTTGTTTTTTGACCCATTAATAAACCCTTGTCACACCACTGCTGTTGCCTTTTGTTAGAGTCATTACATTCCTCTGGAGTCTCTGTAGCCATTGTCTGCTTTGTGTCTTTGGTTTTGTTTTTCTTCACTAGGGATAGATTTTTAAGTTGTCAGAAGGTATGAAATTCAGTTCCCACCACCAGAAAACTCTGTGCATTTGCAAGGAGTATATAATGGCCATGCAAGCTCCACTGCATGTTCCCTTGAGGAAAGTGCAGCTTCCAATCTCACTTCAGTAGGTGTGCAGCCTTAGTGGGCTGTGAGTGTTCCTCCTCCTTGCCATTCTGCAGCCCATAGTGGCAAAGGAAGCAGTGCCACAGAGGAAGGTATAGGAGAAGCCTCTAAGGACCCAGATATGTGCTGTGGGATGTTCAACACTGCAGAAAGCTCTTCTCACCCTTTTGTGTGTGGAGGAAGGCACAGGCTCTCCCCATGGGACAGATACCTAATGTATTTGAAAGAGTCTGTGTGAGCTTTGGCTTTCTGCTGAGTGTGTGTGGGCCATTTAGAACAGACAGCTTTCTCAGAAGGGACAAAGGTCAGTTTAAAATTTTTAGGTGTACTATGTAATGCAAGCTGTTGGCAGATTTGGAAGATATCCGTGAAATCTTTGTCAAGGAAGAGGCCTTTTGTTTCCAAGAGAAAGTTTTGGATGCAGAGTGAGAAGAGGAGTATTTGCTAGGTATGTCTGAAATATGTTTGTTTTGAAAGCCACTATTGAATTAGGTGTAAACTGTGAGCCTGGTTTATATTCCTTAAGGCAGGGGAAGATGGAATCTGTTGTTTATCTGAGTGCTAGTTTTCCCCAGGGTGCTTATATACACTACAGAATATTCATTAAGCTGTTGGCATTGTATCTCAAAATTTTTTCTTTGATTTCAGGTCTTAAATTAAAAAAGACAAGCCAGATATCCCCACTTCTCCCAAAATAAACCTAAGTTGTGAAACTGTCCTTTACACTTTTGCTGAATGAAGCACAAACACCTACTGTTTTCTGGCAAACCCTGTTCATCAATGTAGACACTCTTCTGAGAGTTGTTTCACTGTCTCCACATAGTCTTTACCTGACCTTCAGAAAGGCTGATGATAAAGGGAATAGTTCTAAGGCAGATTACTGCCTATTTCAGATTTGGGGTTATCTGTGTTTTCCTGCACATGACATAGAACAACTACCATGGTCAAAAGAATTTTTTGCTTCTCTCAAGTTACTGTTGACTTTAAGAAGAAGCCCGGAAAGGGACATGCCATTTACATAAGTTTAGAAAACCTTCAAAACATCTCTTTAAAAATTTTTATTAAGAGGTATAGGGATAGTGTCATGGCATGAAGAGAAGCTTTCCAAACTGGTTTGAGAAGATAAGTGTATTTTCTTTGTTATTTTGCATTCCACTAATATTGTGATTATTGTGCTACCATTTTGGCTATACAGTTGGTTATATTTTTTTACTTTTAATATTGCAAAAAGGATGCCATTTATAATGAGTAGGAACAAAATGGTTAGCTGGTTTTAACTAAGATGACACATTTCAGCTATTTCAGCTCTACTGTTGTAAAGGGTCAAAGACAAAGGAGATTCAATTTCTAGAGCTTTACTTTAAAATGGAAAGTAGACCTGCAACCCTGTGGGTCGAAGTCATGAAGGTAAGAAATTTATTTGGCAGTTCACAGAATTGTTGCTAAAATAAAATGAGAAGAAAGTGAGGGAAAAGGGAGTGTTCAATGGGAAGGCAATATCAAGAAAATAGACAGTCTGCTTAGGAAGACTTAGAAACAGATGAAGCCATGAGAAACTGAACAAAATACCATATTAAAAAGTGGGTTTGCCAAACACTTAGACTTAAGTACGCATTTTCTGAGGTGCTCTTCTGGAAATTGCTACTATGAAATGGCTTTTGTGGAACTGAGTTTTAACACAGCAGCTGCTACTACCTGCACACCTTATTTTGGGTGATAATTTTGTTTCAAGAAACTAAGGATAATTCCATTTTGCTTTTAAGGTAATCTACAAGGTTTTTCTATTTGCTTCAGAGTGAATGGTAGTGATCTGCCCTTCCTTCAAGTGACCGTTACTTTTACAGGATATTTAAGGTGAAATAGCCATATACAATAATGTAGATTATAGCCACATTTATCAAAGCGACTGCTATCAATTCAGAGTGAGTAATAATTTAAAAAGAAATTCTGAAATTTTCCATTTTTCACTTGCCCTGGTGATTCCCCTTATCGTTTTCATATTTAGTAAAGTAATCAAGATACCTGGCTGAGACATGAATCTTCCCTAACAGTACACTTTGTACTCATTGTAGAATTGGTTCCCAACTGTGCACTGTAAAAGATGTTTGAAAACACTTAGAGTAACATGGAAATTACGTAACTGAGGTGAAAACTTCAAAAGAAAGCTTGGGGGTTTCCCCTCCACCCCCTTTGCTTTGTTTAGGTACATGTTAGGGCTGGATTTTTATCCGTGCGCTCTTGCAAATCCTTTGTATTTGTACTCTTAAGTAACTGGTTCATCAGGAACTTTTAATGAAGTATGTAATCTCGTGGTGGGAAGATACCTTTTGTGTTTTTTTTCTTTTTGCTAGTTTCCATGTTCTTTTAGGGTGTGGTTCAAACTAAAATGAAATTTAGGTTGGTCTTTCCTTTTTTGACTTGCCAAAGGGTTTGTTCTGTTAGCATTGCTCTGCTCCCTGTAAATCAGACATTCTTCTTGGGCTGCGTCAGGTTACTAATGACATGATTAATGCAGGAAGGGTAGAGAAGGGTGACGTAGTGGCTCATGCAAAGTTTACCTGAGAATTATCTGTAGCTTTCTACTGTTTAGTGTCTGTGTGAGTCATGGCCTGAAGCTCTGCCATTCCCTGTTCTTCAGCTGGGCAAGATCACACTTACCTCATTCTATGTATGCATTTCTCCCTTTCCTGCCAGATCTGATTAGAAGCACTTTTGTTTTAAACTCTGTTTATGAAACATTCAATACACTTTTTGCAGATAGCTGACCATGAGGCTAAATGAAAAGTGCCATTAGATATCTGTGATCCAGACAGCTTTAGAAACTTTCTCTGTCCTTACATGAATTCTGATTTTTATCAACTGAAGCTTTTTCAGGTTCATGGGTTTAAAGCCGTAGTGTTTTGACATTAGTGAGCTTTGCAATAGGACCGTGAGTCAGTTGCTGCCTGTCAGTAAAGTCTCCTGTTTCTTCTTGTGTTTTCATACAGATAAAAGCTTACAAAATACAAACAGCAAGTTTGTGCTGCTGTCTCTGGCTTTTGAAACTTCCTTGGGCTGCAGGTGCAAGAGTTCCCATCAAATTTGGTTCACCTATTGATTCCGTAATGAAGCATTTGGGAAATTCATCATGAAAACAGGGCCGTGTTCTCTGATACACTTAGTGAGGGCTGGCTTAATGTACCTAGAAACAATATTTGTTCTGCTATTTGTGTTTTTGTGTCCTTTAACTGTCATGTGTTCTCAAGTCTCTTTAAAAAGACCAGAACAAAGTCAGTGTAGAATTTTCAAGTAATTCTGATTATTTTTTCAAGATTCTTTTGTTTTCTCTGTAGAACCGTCACAAAGTCTTTGGCATCCTTCATGCCTTTAGCTTTCCTCAGCTGAAACTGTCACCTTTTCTCTGTGTGAGCTGCTGTCTGAATTATCTTGTGCAAAAAGTGCTTAATGTTTAACTGCAAAAGAATATGCTGAAAGCAGGCTATCATTTTCCAGCCAGCTTGTATCTCGCAACCTGCCAAAGCCTATATCAGGAACACAGTGTGTGGGAAAAAGTTCTAAAATGATAGACAGAAAAATGTCTTGTGGGAAACCTAAAATGCCTTGAGACTCATTCTGTTACTAAAGAATGTTTTTACAAGCACAGCATCATCCCCTTTACTTTTTGAAATTTTCAAAAATGAAGGCTTGAGAGCATAGCATTTGTGTAGAATGAAAACAACCTTGATAAGTGGAAAAGTGACATTTCTTGGAAATAACATTGCCATAAGAGAAAAGAATGGTCAAAGTGAATAATTTAGCCAGAAAAAAAACCAAAACCAACCCAACTTAATTCTAAAAGGCTCAACTACTTCTAATAAAGGCTAAACTGATGCCTGAGAAAAAATTTTATGTGCACTTTGATTACATTTTGCGAACATATCTTAAAGGAAAACAAGCGTCCTATGATCTGTTAATCTCAAAAGGTGCGCCAGACGAATAAATTCTTATTGTAAACATATCATTAAAATATCTTAAAGTTCTCTAATGCAATGTGAACACATTTCACATACATTGCAGCATATGCTAATGGAGTTAATGATTATAATTACCCAGATGCCTAAATGGGGATAGCAAAAGTTCATGTTCAGCTTAATGTTGTCTGTATTTAATTTTCATGCTTTTAAAGGAACTGTTTACATAAAAGAGTAACATAGATTTTATTCAGTGAGTCAGTGCTTAGGCAAAAAATAAGCATATTGTTTGACACGTGCCTTTATGTAAGCTATGTTTCTAGAATCTGTCTTTCAGTTTGAGTAGTGAAATGGTATTTCTGGCTTTTGTTTTCTTCTGGTGAAATAGCCAGTGCCTTGGCTGTAGAACTGATTTTTTGCTTTTTGCGCAAACCCCTCTTCTTTCACGCTTGCAGCTAGACAATTAATCAAACAAAACTTTAAAATGTCCTTTTTTGTTGTTGTTTTATTTGTTTGTTTGTTTCTTTGTTGGTTTTTTTGGTTTTTTTTTTTTTTTTTCAAAATTGAAAGGTACTGAATGAAGTTGAAGTGTAAAAAGTAACTTCCAAAAAACTTGTACCTTCACTTGTACAGGTTTACAAGGCAGGACATCACCACTCTCCAGTTCATCAGGTTGTGGTTGCCTCTTGCTGCACAAAGCAGCAAACAGCCCGGGAGAGAGAAAGAGCAAGCTCTGTCTGGCTCCTTGGCTCAGGCAAGCCCACAAAACCAGAGGAAGCTCTGATTGAGGAAGAACCCAAGAGGCAGGAAACAGATGTAGGCAGCAATGTCCTGGCTCAGGTAGCCAGATATAAAATGTATCAAGCCAAAATAACTAAGTGGGTTAAATGGCAAAACTGTAGCTCAGTCTTATTTATTGGGCTGCTTACATCTAGGTTTACCTTAGGAGCACTGTGCCTTTTGCACATGCTCTGCTTTGTTTGGCATTTGTGGTGTGTTGTCAAGCTTCAGAGACCTTGTCTGATAACACCAAGGTCACCCACCATGTGTTTCTGTGCGCAGGTACCTTTCTCAAAGGCTTGCTAGGGTCATCATGGTATTTCAGTAGCTATTATCTTCTGTGTGGCCAAAGATCACCGTGCATAGAGGGATGCAAAAGGACAGCATTAGAGTCTTAAATATTAAGAAGAAGTCCTTTGAGGTCTCCAAAGCAATGAAGATTCAGTATTTTATTTTTGCCATTTATGCCACAGTCTGTACATTAAAACCCTTCCAGGGTTGTTGCTGCCTGACTCTTGGCTCGCTATGGGAGCCCTTGGTCTGAGCTGCTGCAGGTAGACAGCATCAGGGTAATTCAGAAGGTTTCTCAGTGCCCTCTTGCTCTTTGGCTTAACAACAGGAGAAAAGTGCATAGTGTTACTGTCAGAGATCTTCCTTCATTCCTGCTCTGAATTTCCTCTTGGGATTTGGTGAGTTTGTCTTGTTTTCAGACAGCTCTGCTTTTCCCTCATCTCCCATGATTGCTGCTGCCACCATTTTTCCATTTGAGAAGGTGTTTCCAGAGATAACCTCTTAAGCTTCCTGAGTGCAACCTTGTGACATTCTTAATTTGTATGTGTTATTTTCTGCCATTTCTCTAGCGTTGGAAATTTCCATTTCCCAAATCTCTTTAGGAGAGGTAGGAAAAAAAACTTGCTTTCTGCGGGTAATGAGGCATAGGTGGTGGATTTGTCTTTTAGATCTCTATAACAAATATTTTCCATTTCTGAATTTACTAAGCCCCCTTGTATGTAAATATTGGAATGGGCTGACTGGGAATTTGTTTCAATATCATATAAAGATTTTCTCTTGTAGTGAGTCTTCTAAGTGCATGAAAAGGATAACAAGAAGTCACAAAACTTAACACTACAATAGTATTTTAGAAGCTGGTTCAGATATGAAGAGAGTTGGTTTTCTTAGGTGAATGCCACTTAGTAAAAGTGGAGTGAACCTGTGTAAAAGTGGTGGATCTGATACTTCTGTCACTGACCTGTTGTTTTAGGGAAGAAGGACTTTTATCTGTTTTTCAGGCAGTCATTCCCAGTGTTGGGGATGGACCAGCTGAGAAACCAATTTTGATGATAATAAGTTTTAGCAAATTTAATTCCAGTGGCTTCCCAGGCAGGAGAGAGAGATCTTGGTGTGAGCTTGTGGACCTTCTCACGTTTTTCCAAATCCCCGTAAGTCACAAATTAATGGAAAGCCAAACTACATTGGTTCCACTGTTTGTAGAGCTGCTTGCTCTTTTCTGTGGTGGTTTTTAAAAATCCAATTATGTCTGCCTTTGCTAAACTTCTGTGGTGTTGCTAACTCTACTGTGTATATTCCAGTTGCTAAAATACAGGAAGCCACAAAGGGCACCAGTGTAATAAACAAGAACAAATAAGAACAGTCTGAAATGCTGTTGCTTGCAGATAGTTGACTTAAAATCTGAAAGAAAAAAATGTTTCTGTTTTTGGTATTTATTTTATTTATAACTTTTCTTACCACTATGAACTTCTCTTCTTCTACTGGAATAAATACAAGAGGACTACTGCTCACTTGCAACTATTTAAGAAATGCAAGCAATGAAAGTAAAAAATACTTCAGATTTCAGAATTAGTTTTTATCTAAAAGTAATGATTTTACATTCTGAATGTTAGATCTGTTTTCAATTCTGTATTCATGTTCCTTAGGCAAATTTTTTTAAAATGTCATCTTCTGATGAAAGTTCAAGTTTCTGATTTATTTGTGTTTTCTCATTTCTGATTACCATTTAATATAATGAAATAAGCACCATGATGCTTGTGCTTGCTTTAGCTGTAGTTATTTATAAATAACAAGGATTGGGCATGGAAAGCTATGATTATAAAAGCAATTTAGCCTGGTAGATATCCTTCAACATCTTCCTGTTCATGTGTGACAACAGTATGAGATTACATTCAGTTTAAATTTGAGTCCAGTGTTTAAAAGTTTCTCAATTTCTGTGGCCCAGCCTCTTCTTTGAACCTCAAAAATTACATATTTGAAGCTTGTATCTCCAATTTTCTTTAGAGGCCCATCACTTCAGGCAAAGTGTTTTTATATTCCCTTGTCGTGTTGCTTCAAGGCAGGTTTCCCTCTGGTAAAATGGTTTCCTTTTTTGCTTATTTTATATTAGTAGTGGTTTCCCTCATAAGGTTAATTACTGTTTCAAAGAAATTGCAATTTCCTGTTCTTGTGTAACTTGTTTACTTTAAATTTGTTCAGGAATTCTTTCTATTTTGAAAGTGTAATGCTCCAAGGGATGATTCTTAATCTTTCTTACCTTTTCCTCTCTTTTTTCTTCTAATTTTAGGTAAGAATGAGTTTTGCAGTGATTTTTTGATTTTGAAGAATTTCTCCTTGGGTAAAGTATTAATATCTCTATTTTCCTTTAAATAATAGTATTCTTTTTCTCTGTATTTAAGGGAGGAGGGGGAATTCTTGGCCAAAGCTAGTACTGTGCCCTTTTAAATACTCTTATACAGTTGCTGGGAGAGAGTTTGAAAATTTCAAGTAGGTGTTTGGGTTTTTCTTAATTATTTTCCGTATGCAGGATGATTGTAAAAGTATACAAGCAAGTTATTAACTATCACCTGTTGTAATTTGGAGAAGTTTGAAACATATTTCCCTTAAATGAAGCAGTGCAGTGCTTCAGATTTCTTGTGGAATACCTGCATATTCAAAGGCCCTGCCTAAGTATGTAATAAGGCATATATAGTAGAAGCTCTTTGTCTATATCCAAGAATAATTTAAAGCTAGATAGTAAAAAGTAGGTCAGCTAAACACACACTGAAAATGAAATGGTAATTCAACCGGATAATTAATGCACATTGCAATACAGAGTTGTTTCTTCTTTTTTGAAATAAAAAAGCCTGGCATGTGTTTACTGTGTAATAATGATGTGGGGGCTGTACTGAACTGTTTTTCTCTCCACAGCCATTACTAACTGTAGATTTGGAAGCTTCCTGTTAAGAGGCTGCAATCTGAAGGGAAAAGATCTTTCATTTAGCAAGCCTAGAGACAACTTCTGATTATAAGAGAATTGGTTTATTGTGGAAAGTAATGCAACTATAAATATGACTTCCTGTGCAGTAGACGTGTTTGCCAATTTCTGGAAGCTTGAAAAAGGAGATTTTGTCTGGTTACAATTCACAATCAACCTATGGAAAGAAGTTGGGAACAGCAGCCTATTTCTTTTATCAGGGACACTCTTGATTCAAACTACTGCAATTCTGCTTTTTTGTTCTTTTTTCCTATACGTATACAGTTTTAATTAATCAGTGAGAGGCCCAGCATGAGGTAATGCTGGAAATCAACAGTTTGAATCCTGTGATTCTTAATAGAGAATTAATGGAAACAGAGGTATTGCTATCTCCTTGGTCAGAAAGTATGTCATTTGGACAGTATCTAAAGGCAGGCTCTGGGCTGCTGTGTGCATAATATTCCTTTGGGATTTGTCTGGTTTCAGAAGATCAAAACTAAAATAAGAAAGAGTGTAATTCATGCTGGGAAATAATCTTGATCTTTAAAATTCTCTAGCATATGTATTGTCTGACTTAGTCAGAAGGACCCTCTGTAGTCATCTAGTCTGATCCTTTGTGTAATGCAAGGCAAAGATCTCTTGCTTATTATCCAAACAGATTTTACGTGGGCCTCAGGCTCTAATAAAGTCACTGCAAGCTGTGTTAATTTTAATTTTTTTCAAGTCTTAAATGTGGTCTTTCCTTGCCATTCTATCTGAAGTGCCATTAGAGATGCTCTTGAATGAAAAGTTTGAGATGCTGTGCTTCAAGAGACAAGCTTGTAGTTGCCCAGAGGTGGGTGCATGGTGTTTGTCCTTATCTTTACGACTCCCTATGAAACTGGTTCTCAGGTGGCAGCGAGGAGGTGGGAAGCAAGGTGTGACAAGGACAGTAGGGTAGACAAGTAGTGGCACTTGATGGCATGAGTGTGAGGAAAAGATATGAGAAAGCTGACATCAGTCACTGCTTCAGAGTGGCAAGAAAACATTGATCTAGGATTTAAAAGGTGTGATTCCTATACTTGTTTTCTCTGTACTGGCCTTGACCATGTTCTTATTTTTAGAGTAACCAGACTTAGAAGAGATTCAGGCCTTTAGGTGGTGGTTCTCTGTGGGAGAAACCTGAGAAGAGGAAAGGGGGAAAGCACTTATGCTCCATGTCCTACACACGCTCTTGCTTATGTACTTTCTCTCACTCACTGTTGTCCTTTCCTGGCAATCTCTTTTGTTGGTTAAAGAATTACCATATTTGAGAGTTTGAGGCAGAGCACAGCTTTATTTACCTGTCTGGAGTATTGCGTTAGTTTTGCTCTGTCACTGCCCGCCTCCATGTGTTCTTTCCACTTGTGTCCAACTCCCATGCAGTGTTACATGCTCCACAAAGGACCAGAAACCTGGGCATTGTGTCCCTGCTCTGGGCCACATCAGCATGCAGTGCATGTATGTATACTGCACACACAGCACAACCCTGGGCCATGCAGATAGCCTAGCTACAGTGCAGTTTTCTTTTTTCCCTTCTGTGTGTTTTCTGAATGGACAGTAGCTTGGGGGCAGGGAGGAAAGAACAATGCACTGTGAAAAAAACCTAGATTTCACTTCCTTGAGATCAGGTTTTGCACTGGTTTTATCGAGTCACTTTATGTCATTCAGTTGAGAAAACATTTAATAGATCTACATTTAAGTACAGATAAAAACATTATTTTCTTTGATCTGAGTTCTGTTCTGTGACTTAAAGGAGTGACATTCCTGCAGATAAACTGTCTCCTCTGAAGGTCTTCAATATCATAAAGCTCTTAATCTGGGAAAGAAATTAACTATGGAGTTCAGATTATTTATTTAGAAATATAAATTTAACTTAAAAAAAATAAGTATAGATGTAGATTACATCACTTGTTCTGCAGTACTTATATTTTCTACAAGAATACCAGTTTACTGCCAAACTATGACTCAAAAGATCAATAGCAAACAATCCGTTCAAGTTTACACAAGAGAACCGAAGTAGTTCATTCCATAAGCGTTGTGTTTTAAAAGCACACATTTCAAAAATAGATACATCTTTGGGAAGGCTGCTTTCTTAATTTTCTCTGTTGCTTTCAGAAGTATGTCCAAATAGTTACAGGGTTGTTTTTTTCTGAGAAATGTTGCTGCACACTGAGGATGTTAAGGGAATTGGAATGGCTATGGCTGTGAATGCTTGCAGTTAACAGAGGTCAGTCATAATATTTCTGGCCACAAAGATAGTTTTAAATTAAAAATAAAAAATTACAAGTTTGCTGCATATTTATTGTAATGAAGAATTGAAATGTAGGTCTGAAACTATTTAAGGATATGCTGGCTGTGGTTGAGGGAAACTCATTTGTCATGTCTTTATAAATATTGGTATGCTGTGCTTTTAATGTTTAGTGTGTTTTGATTCCTTTAAAATCCCCTGGATTGTTTTATCTAAAAATCTGTGTATTATGATAAATACTTTCTTGCACAACATAATACTGCACTAATAAATGTATCACTTGTTTTTGTATAGTCCTTTTTTGAGAGTGTCAAACATTTTGCTCCTCCTTGTCTTCAGAGTTCTTTTATCATCTGTATGTTGGTTCATTTACCAAGCCAAATATCGGAAGGGAAAAAGAAGGAGAGCTGCCAATTCTCCCCTGTTCTTTATTTCTGAGATTAAAAGTTTTCACACAAATTTCTCAAGCTCTAGGAGGAAAAATGTGTGTTCTAGGAATGCGATGAATGCTCATGCTTTTTATTAAATACTTTGGCTCTTGATTTGACATTATCTACCCAGTAACTGATAGTCAAAGTCTCCACAGCATTTCCAGCAATTCCAGAGGCACCCTGACCATCTACAGATAGTAATGTTTGATAGCACTGAGGACTTTTTTATGATACAAATGTTTGTGTGTATCATAGCTTTTAGATTTGAGAAAAACACACATTTTAGAAAAACAACTGAAAAAGGGAGAAATTGGAAAAACTGGAGTAGGTGGAAAAGAAGGGCAGCTGAGGTAGTCAGGGCTTTCAGCTCTGGGTGTATTGCTGAATGTTTCTTAATTTTGGCACTTTTCTGTTGAGATTGTAAGAACAACCTTCATTATTCTTAGCAGTTAACCCACCACAAAGTTGTTCTCCTTTTATAGAGGACTTGTCAAAATACTATGACAACTAGTCTGATTTTAGACAAACAGATCCTGGCTCTAAAAAGACAGTAAGTCTGCAAGTCAAACATGGAGGGCAGCCATTGGCACTGGGAGAAGTAAGAAACCACAGATTGTTTTCTCATTGGATGAAGAGCTTGAAGCAACACAAAGTTAATTGAAGAATTCCTTGAAAGTGAAGTCAGCCTAAAATAAAAGCTTAGGGGTCTATAATTTACTAAATGTGAAATCTTTGTGAGCAGTAGTGAACATAAAAGTTTGAAAAAAACATATTTTAGTAAACATATCTGGCTTGTGTTACATTCTGTCCTGTTTTAATTATTCATCCAAATAATGTAGATTTGCAGTATGATCTCTAATTAGGCACAGTTTGATTTATTGAGCTGGCCCCACATAAACCGTGATGTCATGCTGTACTGCTCAAAATTACAGCTCTGCTCTTGCAGTTTAAAGATGATTATTTTTAACTTTGGAATGCTTCAGTTTTGTGCATCTTGGCTTTTAGCTTTGTGAACTTAGAGATGTGCTCTGCTCTTCTCCTCCTTCCTCCCCTCAGATCAAAGCGATCTGTTGTAATGTAACCAGAACGAAACCTACTGAAAGGGACTTTTGAACATTCAGCTTTAATTCTTGTTGGTAAATAAGAAGAAAGGCAAGACTCTTCATGCTTGCTGTCAGGGGGGTGTGAAATAGATAGAATAGGTATTGAACTATGTTTTGCCAGGTGTCCTGATGCTGATGCCATTCCAGAGCAGGAATGCTTCATTTATGTCTCTGAAAGATCTTAGTTTTCTTTTGATGCTATAATTGAAGAAAATGAAAAAAGGGGGAAGGGAAAACAGGGAAAAAACCCAACACACACACACACACACACACAGAAAGGAGAGAGGTGGGATCTGCACTGCCTGTTACTGCAGGTAAAAATTATTTACAAGGAATGGGAACTCTCAGGCACATGAGTTTTTACTTATATATGTTGCATTTTCTGCTTGTTTCCTATTTGAATAGAAAAAATTTCCTTTCCTTAAACCAAGGTCTATTCCAAATGCAAAAGGAAGCTTTGCACAGGAGGATTTCTGCATTTTCCTGCAGAGGAGGTCCCTTCCTGCCACCATTCCTGATCTGGACTTGTGGGCAGAGGGCCAAGAAAGCTGGATCTGAATATGATCTCTCCTGCCAAGCTCATTGAGCATGTTAAGAAGAGAACATAATTTCAAGGCCATGGGAGTCTTTCTGTGGAGGTGTCAAGACTACTTCAGGCGAGGCCCCCATAGCCCAACAGCAGACTTGGGAGGGAACAAGAATAAAGGCATATCACAGTTATACTGGAGGCACTTAATTACCTAGTGATACCAAAAGGTGGGAATTGTGTTTGGAAGGCAGTAGCTGTGGCAAAGGAGGGCAGGCTCCATTTTCTAACAAAGCAATTTCTGACTGGGACGGGAAGGTGAAAATACCTTCCTGTGGATTTTAATGGGAAGGTTCTGTGAGCTGCCCTTGGTAGTGATTGCAATGTTTCAGGCTCTTGCAGGTTGAGAACAATGCACATTGAGTCAGTGCAAAGCTGTACTTCTCATGAGGAGCCTTGATTATATAGCAGCTGACTCAGTTTCTATGCTATAAATTGATTACAGCTTAGAAGGCTCATAAAAAGTCATGGGATTTCTTAGGGTTTTTTTATAAGGATATTCTCAAATGACTATAACATTTTAATATAAACATTTGTTGACTAATACTTTGGTTTTAGATGTGTAACTGCTTGTAGTTGTCCTATAACTATATCCAGTTTAGGTAATGAGGCTTGGAGACTTCAAGGAAGTGTGGCTTCAGGGGAAAAGGGGAAAGGAGTTCATACCCCTTTGATGCTTTGGTCCCAGTGAATGTAAATGGATGGAAAGTGTGTACGAGTTTGCTAATGAATTATATGTACAGTGGAAAGATTGGATCTCTGAGTTCATCTGCTCTTTTTCTGATCTGGCAAAATTGCCAACTGAAACTAAATTTAACCATCTAGAATAAGGCAAAATCATTAACTCTGAACATTTGGGTGACTGGTTTGCTACCCATTATGGGGGCCTGTAATGTCTTGATTGTAACATAATATCAGTAAAAACAGCCAACAGGTTGTAGTAGGTTTCAGATAGTTGTTGTAAGATGCTCATGTTTTGTCATGTGTTAATATATGTTTGGGGTTTTTTTAATTATCAGTTACCAATCTGAATATAATCTCTTTTCCAGGATGGTAATTATCATAGTTGAAATCAATCTTGCCCAGAGATCTGAGTGAGGTGGCTGTCATGCACTGTGTGTGTCTGGGCACATGCATGCACGTGCATTGGTTTTGTCCTCACTTTCTTTAATAGATCTGGCAATATATTTGGTACAGAAACAGTCAGACCTTGAGGAACTTACTACTAACAGCTGTTTAATCCTTTTCTGTGTATTAAATGGCTGATGCAGATTTAATTTTATTTTTTTGTTTTGGCAGCTCTTCTCCTGACACTTACTTGCAGAAACTACTCTTGGAACTTAGGGGAACAACTTGTCTCTGAGAGTAATAACAGCTTCTCCATAATTTCATCTTGTTATTAAAACTGGACGTTTATCCACAAGCTGTCTCACAACTCTGTAGTTAAGGACTGAAAATACTCTGTGAGGATCTTTAGCCTGCACTATATGCTGAAGTGATCCTTATGGCCAAAAAGTAAAGGGGGTGGTGATGACTGTCATGAGAAACGAACAGGGAAGTGGGACATGAACATGTCTGCTGTGATACTTCTGGAATTGCCAGGAGCTGACCAGATGGAAAGTTAATGACACTTTGCAGTTACAATACTTTCAGTAGCTTCCCCTTCCTTTTGCTCTATAATGTAAAGCTGTTTCATGTTACATTAAAAACCAGTCTCTTCAAGTACACGTGCCTGAAATTATTTTTTTTATATTGATGCCAAAACCAGCTGGGATCACAGCATACAAAAGTACTTGAACAGAGAGATAGAGGTGATCAGATCAGGTATACAAGGAGTCTCATGATTGTGGAGTCTTGTGAATGACACAGGGAGGAGCACATCTGGCAGCTGCATAATTTAAACAAGTCCTTGGGCATTGATTAATGGTGTGCTGGTCACTTACAAGAATTTACCACATCTCTTGCAAAATTCCGCCTTCTCATACCCACTTTCTCAGCTGCAATTGTTCTCTGGCTTATTTTGGTCAGAACAAGCAAGCTCAGAACAGTCAAAAAAGTTGAGGAAGCTCATCTGTGCTAATCTGTCGTGGGTGGAAATGACCAGAGAATGATCATGCAAGCAGCTAGGTGAGTTTGAGAAGTGTTGACCTGCCCTTTGGCTGTGTGTAGGAAAAGGGAGACATATCCTCTGAGGAGAGGTGACTCCTGGCAGAGGATGCATGCTCACAACCAGTGATGTCTCTGCTCTGTACCTGGGGCTGCAAAGGCAGGTGCACACAGATTATCACCTGACTGCTGTGTCGTGCGTTGCTAGCTTGAGCTGGTAAGCAGAGAAGCTGTGGTGCTGTGGGTCAGAGTGTGGCTCTGGGGAAGCTAAGCAGCCTTTGTGGCTGAACAGTTAAAGGCAGACTGCTGCACCTCTTGGCAGAGATATAGCACAGCTCTGCTTTTGGTGTTTTGTAAGACCACTTCTGACAGGCATAATGGAAAGCATGCTTTTCCTCAAATGCAGCTTTTGCCTAAATAAAGCTTTGGCTCATTATTGATTATATCTGGATTTCAGGAGGCAGTGCTAAGATGATTCACATTCATTAAGTAAGCTTCCAGCACCATCTTGGGAGGCAGGTTTAGAGAGGAAGAAATGGAGATGAGTAACCTAGAAGTGCAAAGGGAATCTACTTCAGAGCTGAAATTAAACTAGGCATTGTGCCTCTGGAAATTCCTACACTACTTGAGTTTCATGTCAACACTGTCCCATTACAGCACTGTAATTTAGAGTAATTTATAAATCTGTATCTGTGGTAGATAGGTTTGCATAAACCACATCCATTAACAATAAAAGGACTGCTGTTAAAAAATTAAGTAATAGAAAAATCATACCATCAGTCGCATGGATAGACTGGCTAAGAATGGATATCACTTCTTTATATCTGGCTTCTACTGAGCATTGAGAAGTAAATGTATTGTCTGACCATTGGCCACCTACTCATGTATGTCATCTATAATAGCCAGAGAAAGATTACGAGAAAGGAACAAGTCCACAGTCATGCCTTTTTCTTTTGTCACGTCTTGCTGGTTTTGGCAAATTGCTCAAATTCTATTCTGAAAACTATTTTCAGCTTTGAATTTTGGAAATTGTGCCTTGTTGTGGTAACATATCCTTAGTAATCTGGTAACTGTATGATTAAGCACACCTGAGCCTCCCTCAAACACATTTTGTAATCACCATCTGCTAATAGTGTTGTGATATATACTTGCAGTTGTGAAGTTTCTTTTAAAGCAGGATAAACTCACGTGTCTGCCATAGCCTAGAAGACTTGAGAAATGTGGTGATTCTTGTTGCAGTCTTCATTCTTTCATTCATTTTATAGGAGAATTAGTGGTTATGGAAACTGACAAAAGACCCTTCCCTGTAGGAATATGAAGGCAGATAAGAAAGGCCCTTATTTTAAATGTGGAAGAAGCTGCTGTGTTTTGTGTTTTCTTCCCAGTTGCCTCCTTGCATAGGTAGGCTGATCATTTATATTAGCATCAGGACATGCTTGCACTAAGTGGCTTTTGCATTATCATAGGCCATCCAGTCTACTTAGTATCTTTGAGAAAAGTCTTTTATGGCTTTGTTTTTAGTTCTTGTGTGAGCATTGTTCATTTAAAACAGCAACATCATAAAATGATTGTATTTAAAGTTACAAAAATGGGTAAGTAATTAAATTTTTTTCTAATATTTTAAAATCAAAGTTGTGATTTTTTTCAGTAGTTGCACTTGATTCTGTGTGGCTATAAGGAACAAGGGAAATCAGGAAAACAGATTTCCCATTTTTCATTGCAGGCGCATGGGTCAAAGACCCAACATGTTGTTCTCTGAAGAAGCCATTTCATTTTTCCTATTGTGGACATGCAGTACTAAAGCATGCTGGTTTATGACTGAGCAGTGCTAAAATGCTGTTTATTGTCAGTCTCTTCACATCTGAATCATGTTATTCAATCCAGATTTTCTTTGAAACCACTGTCAGATGTGCAGTATGGATGAATGCTTGCAGAAACCAATGTTTGACACTCTTATGCTTTTAATTATTGAGGTTAATTGTTAATTTCACACGTGGAGAGATTATTTCATGTTATTTATTTAGGTTTACATGTTGAATGAAATATATAGCTGATTTTTTAATAAGGAAAATAATTATCGAGAAAATAGTAGGCTTTTGCTTTGTTTGCTTGAACAAGTATTTCACTATGGAATAGTGGCATGTGATTTTGTTGTACTTTCATCCAAATTTTATCAAGGAGGAGAAGAATAAGAAACTTTCTGGGTTACTTTCAAGTAGCAATCCTCTCTCTTCCTGCAAATAAACATATCTTGGTTTCTCATCTGCAAATAAACATTGAGTTATCTTCATTTCTCATTTGCAAATAAAAGGCAAGAGCTTCTCATTCCATCTGTGAAATCAATGGTTAGTAAGTGCTTTGTTGCATCCTGACCCAATACACATTGTTTTTATTTTCCTTTTATCACTTAATTCATAAAGATAACTGAAACCTGCAGAAAATACCTTGGCATTTAGAAATTTAACTTTTAGCTATAGGAACGAAATCTGATTCTAGATACTGTCTCTTTCCAAGAGCCTTGTTATGCCTGCTGTTCACAAAGTATTTCAGCAGCCTTTATTTGATCCTATATGGATAAACTTCTAATTTATTTTTCTTGTTTATAGACATAGTATTTATCAAGTATAAGCAATGAAAAATCAAAGAGCTACACCAGAAGCAGGAGTTTCATTTCTGTTTGGAACATGTGCCTAGTCATGATTGTGAAGGTTCTTTTTTCTGCTCTTCTGGGTTTTTTTAAACACATGGCTAAACATCTCATATGCTGTAATACTTTCCATTTGCAGAGCCCTCTGTTTGATGATTGCAAGCTGCTCTGTAAACATTTTTTTGGTCTGACAGTCATTTTTCAGAGTCTGGAGCCCTCTCCATTTTTGGTGGGAATATGGCTAAGTGATTTGTTCAAGGTCATGCAGGGTATCAGCTAGAGCATCGTGGTAATATGGATTTGTACTATTTTTGCTTTTCTGATGTCTTTATTGTATTTTTCTCTACATTACATGGTATAGTGCAGCATACTTGGAAAATAACTAGAAAATTGTTTTGAGCTGAAAATATGACGTGTGGAGAGTAATTTGAGAGAGTTTGGAATAAGTAATCATTAGTTCCTTACATGTTTTAAAAATTATGATCATTGAGAATAATAGATAAACTGGACTATTACACTAACAGTCTTATGAAGATACTTCCTTTTGGATTATTTTAGATCATACACAGATGCTATATATTACTTATGTGTAAACTGGAGTTTTTAAAATTCCAGAATAGAAAATGTTAAGATAAGACATTTTAATTTGTGTGGTCTCTGTGTTTGGTGGTTTGGGGTTTTTTGTGTTCCTTCCTCTTCCCTACTGGATACAATTGCAATAATCACTGCTGCTAAGTACAAGCAAATCTTGCATACCACAAAGGTGATAGGCAGAGGGGATTGTCAGTAGCTGAACACAGGAAATAATTTAAGTTCTAGGTATATAAGGAAGGTGTTGTGGAAGAATTTTGGTGTCCCTAATAAAGAGGAGCATTTAATAATGATGGAGTTTCTTCCGTCTGTTTTTCCTCTTTAATTCTGGTAGTTTCTGTGGACCATTTTTTCTGTTGCTGTTTCAATACTTGTGTTCATGAAAAGATATAATCACTTCCAATAATACTTTTGTATAGATGGTGGTATTCCCTATATATTAAATAACTTGAGAATTTCAAGAAATTCAATCATGTAATCACAGGGGGTTTTCACATTGATTTTTGTGGGTAGCATAACTCCTTAAAAAGGAGTTCCTCAAGGGTGTTGAGAATATTTTACAAAGATGAGTTAAGTGAAACATTAATTCAGTTACCACTGGTATTCAATAAGAAAGACAGCAGATGTGATAGTGGTTTGGGAGGCAGCTGAGGTAACATATAGGAACATCTGGTGGATGTTTCCCTAGCAGCTGAAGGAACTACACAGATGCTAAATATTTTTCCCTATGTTCTGCCCAACTATTCTTATAATGTTTGTATGTTTGTGACTAGAAGGACACCCATCTCCCCCAGTATTGACTTGTATTTGCATCAGTGAAAGTTTGCCTATGAAGCTGAAGAGAATGATGGGGAGAACTTGAAAATGCTTTACTTAAAATTGCATCAATGTAATAAGAAAGCTTTTGGCCATTTCTCTCCTGCCCCCACCGGTCACTGTACGTAAGGGAGTCTGTACTAGCTTGTATTAAAACTCTGTATTTCACCCTAGGCCAGAGGCTTGGTTTTACTAATCTACAGCCATCTCTGAGCCATTAATGTATATAGAAACAGTTTCAACTTGGCTGTTACCTATTCTCAGAAACTTTGAGCTGTTTTTTTATAGATGTTTTCTACATGAAAATCTGAAGTTGGTTTGTTTTGGTTTTTGGGTGGTTTTTTTGCAAATAACAATGAGTTATACCAGCTGTTCTGTTGATTGCTGAGGATGAAAAGGGAGAAACTAAATAATTTTGCTGTCTTCTTTTGAGAACTCAACCTCATTAAAGTTATGATAAGAGCTGGGAATATTACAAAACATAGATTTTTTTTTTTCAGTAGCATCTTACCCCAGTGTTTTCTGAAACCTTATCAGTCAGCCATCACACTTGTACAAGTCACATTAACTCATTCCCTCAAATCAGCAGACTGAGAACAGATGTTCCTGTGAGTTTCAAAGAAGCTGCAAAGCTGTCTGGAGTCCCAACAGCACAGTCACATATCCCAGCCTACCTAGCAGAGCTAATTTACTGTTGGGTGCACAGTTTCCATTCAGAGTGCCATGTTGATGGGCAAGAGCACTGACTGTCTTCAAACCTTCAAATTTGCAGTGGTATTTCTGGCCTAAATTGGCCATTTAAGTTGTTCAGTGTCTAATGAAACCTGTAAAGAGGCTGCTGTGGGCTGCTTTGTGGTTAGAGAAACTAGTAGAGCTCATTCCCAAATATCTGGTCCTTTTGCTCAGCCTGAAAGAGAATTGGTTGGTGAAGCATGCTAAACATGGGTGTGATGCCCTCTGGCATGACCATGAAGAATTACCAGAGACTGTAACTGTTGTCATCTGAGAAATCTTCTTTAGAGTTTTTCCAAGAATGTATAATTGGAAGCTCATATTATGGTGTTCCACTTGACAGCTGATAGGCATGTAAATTTATTTTCAATAGGTTTGGCCTTCATGAGCCATGAATGTGCCACTTCATAGACTTAGCTTATCATGATGATTTACAATGGACTGCTTGCTAATGCTGGCTCCATGCTCCAGCAGGTGCTTATGGCACTGTCTGTTTCTGAGTGCTGTGGGGTTTTCTTTCCAGCTGAATCCAGGTTGAGTGGAAGGAGGAGATTTTCTTCCATTTGTTAAATGATATTTTATATAAATTGGAGTAGTTCTCGGATGTGTTCATTTTTATTCTTGCTATAAAGATCCATCTAATTCTTGTGGGACTAAGGCAATTTAAAATGCTGAGTTCTTTGTTATACGTTTTGAACTCAGCATAGCTGACGACTTTATACTGCCATGTACTTTCTCCATTGCCCCAAGTGGAGGGAGAGTAGGGAAGAAAAGCCCTTACTCTTGGTGGTTGCAATCTGAAGAGTGTTATGCTTCCCTCTGCAATCATTATGCCTCCTGAATGTGTTCTTTGGTGCTTTTGTTTTCTTCTGGCTTACATTTTTCTCCTTTGTGTTTTCTGACTACTAATTGCAGTAAGCTTTAGAAACTGTAATATGGGGAGTTGCTAATTAATAGGAAAAAACTAAGCTTTGATATATTTTGGTGAGTTTCACTTGCCAGCAACTTTAACCACATAACTAGTTTTGAGAGAGGAAAGAGAAGCAACCCCCTCCCCCATGAATTCTTAATTACTATAAATGAGTTGGTGTATTATTGGGAATGTAACCTAATGGCCACACAGTTAAATATTTACTTGCAAGTTTATTTAGTACAGCTTGCTTTGTTTTTGAGCTACAGATTTCCACACTGCATCCTTTATTCAACTGTTTGGTCTTCCTAAACTCATAATCTTTCAATCTGTGATGTTAAAGAAACCAGAGTGTGAGGTCAAAATTTCCATTACATAGCCAGAGAGGAATTTCAAGGAACAATGCCAAAATCACTTAAAAAAATAAATTTACAGGAAAGATGACTCATCAATCAACAATTGCTGTTCTAGAAAATATAACTAGTTATATATGTTTTGGATACAGAGATGGACAAAATGCACCCTGACAGGCAGGGTTAGATCAGGGTGATTTGTTTGTTTCCTGACATTTTTACCTTGACCTATGCTTCTTTTTCACCCTAAAGGAGGACTTTAAGTAGCATACAGCTTCACATTGCCAGAATCATTGCCTCTCAGAACTACAACGATCTAACAAAAATTAAAATATTTTCTGGCTTCTTGTTGCTTGCATTAATTAGCTAAGCAGCCAAAGGACAAGAGGAATAGTCTCCTTCTGTGCTTAACTGCTCTTGAAACTTAACATGAGGGCATCTGAGAGATCAAAATACAGCCTCTTATACTTAATGAAGGTGACAGACTTCTGCTTTGGGATGCAGTAATAGGAGTGTGAAAAAGATGTGATAAAAAGCAGATTTCCCTCTTGTAAAATGCTGAATAAATAGCACACAAGAGTGGAAATCCTTCTGAGAGGAAATATATTGAGCTATGGCAGTGTCTCTGGGGAAGTGTGGCAGGCCTGCTGTTTGTGGCCTCTTGTGTCATGCCAGCCCTTCAGTGGGAAAGGCTCTGGTGTTTCTGGTCTTCCTTGTCTCTTGAGCCACACAATCTTTTTCCTGGGTGAATTTTATATGTGAAGAAATGAGTGAGTACTGTGACTTTAAGGAGATGGCCCTGGAGAGGAATCTGCCACATCCTAGGGTTCTTTCTGCAACCATGTTAGCTTTCTGGTCTGAGCAAGGAAGAGGGAAGGAAATGGTGTAACCACTCACTGTCCCTCTCTCAGAGGGTAGACCGGGTGGTTTGCACGGCTGGATGTTTCTCCCTGACAGAAGACGTAATGATTCCGTAAAGCTTTCCTGCTCATGAGGCGCTTCATCAGGGCAAAATGCCAACTGAAGGTGTGACTTCTGACTTCATTGCTTTTTGGCCTTAGGAAACTTTTAGTCAATACTGTAGCTATTTGGAAGCAGGAAACACGCTCTTGTACCCTGCATTATACATGTTGTTTTTACAGATTTTCCTTTGCAGTCACATTCTTTCCTGGAATAATAGTGTGGCAACCTTGAAAGTACATGTGTTTTGAAAAGGGATGTGATCTGAAAGCAAACCCTGTCTGCTATACATGTTTTACTGCATTGATGTTTGATGCTCCCCTGTATTAGTGTTCTGAAGATGTAAGCATATTTAGAGCTGATTTCACTCACTGAAGCAGATAATGTTTACAAGAGTGCAGACTGCCTGTTTCTTCTGGATCTTAAACCTGTCAGACCAAGGGGAAATCTGTCTCAGTATCAATGAGTAGGGTGTTACAGGTGAAGGATTGCACTTCTCACATTCAGTACATTTGAAAATGCTTGTGAGAACCAGCTGAAACTCTTCTGGGTAGAGGAGGTGTCATTGAGCTGTTTTCTGTTTCTCCCCACTCATGTCAGATGTGTTTACAGCATGGCAGAGTAGGGTTCAGTGCATGTTAGCAAACAGCTTAGTGTGGTTAATATGATTGGGGGCAACAGTGATGTGGCTGCAGAATCCTTTCGAGGGTTAAAGGGAAGTGCTGCAGAGGTCGATGCATTCCTTCACCCCAATCTCTTTTTCCTTAGGTCTCCTTCACAGTCTGGATTTCTGGATATTTGTTTTTAATGTGTTAGTGCAGAGAATTGGATCATGGGTGACATCTTTGAGTGATGGCTATAATACTGTAGCTTTCAGAACACAGTATGAGGGCCATCTCTTAGCCTAGCCTCACCCTCAAGGGTGGTAAACAAATGCACCAAAAGAGTTTCTCCCAGTCTTCCTCAAGAAATATTCCCTTTTATCCCTAGAGGCTGGAGAGCCTAGCAACTATCTCTGTGTTTTATTTTCCTTAAGATGCTGTGATACCATGGTGATGAGTTATTAATAAACCCCCAGGCAGATGGAGAGAGCTTTTAACTGAGAATAACCATATATGAGCAAATGTCATGGTTTGGTCTGTTGGGCAGAGCAGCTGAGTATTTAGCACAAAAATACAACAATCTGCAAATAAATCAGAGCAGTCTTTTTGCTTAAATGTCGAAATTACACCATGTTTATGGAAGAGCAAAGGATTGTAAAGCACTGCATGCATTATTTTAAATATATGAACATAATGAATTAGAGCTGAGATTTTTTCCAATTTGTTGCATTTCTGAACATATAAGCTATTATAAGTGCAGTAACAGTTTCCCATACAGCACAGTGCTCGCTTCAATGACACTGACTCAAAATTCTGTAAGTCTTTATACTAATGTGCAGTAATCTCTATAACAGTGACACTAATCCCCTCTTCTAATATATGACTTGAGTTAAAAAATCTGTGAAATGAAAGCTTTAAAGCAGCTTTTGGGAATTAGTAATTTATAAACCCTCAATCTGTCATCCATACCAATAGAAATGTCTTTATAATAACAGAGCAACAAGGTACTCACATTAGGAAAAGCAGTGAAGCCTTGAGGATTTTGCTTTTTTTCCTTTGTTAATGTGTGAATGGCAGTCATTGCATAACAGGAGCAGCAAGAGATTGGTTACAAGTGGTGTGAAATTGTTATATTGTCCTACCCAAATGATGCATCCTTAATCTCTTGTGCAATTTTACTATACTGCAGTCGGCCTATGTTGTGCTTCAGCTGTTGCTAAAGGTTTGAGGTAACACTGTCTTACATGGCAACATTTGTTGGCTTCCTGAATTCTCGCTTACTAGCTGCTCAGATGCTGATGAGGAAAAAAGCAGCTATCTCCGTGAATGGGGAAAGCTGGACAGGACATTTATTTTTAATATTTCACTTAACAATTTTAGGTGATTGTATTTATTGAGAAAATAGACCCTTAAAATTCTCCAACTGCCTTGACTTGTGAAAAAGTTTGCTTTTTTGTTTTGTGGCCTTGAGCAGGAGTTGAACTGTAGCTGTGAAAACCCCCAAGTAAACAGGTAAGATAAACCATTATGTGATGTCTGTAACTCCCAGAGACTTAGATAATGCTGTGTCCCCTTACACTTTACACACATTGTGAGAGCCACTGTCTGTGGCCAGTATTCTATTTCTGTGTGGTACAACTCTGGTTGGAAGCCTGTCACTACTGGGGTGGGGTACAGTGGTGTGTGTTCATTGGGTGAACAGCATTTAGGTCATAGTGGTCTTACTACTAACCCCATTGAAATTTCCTGGAATTAAATTTGTAACTCATGTGAGAAATTAGAAGATCTTATCAATGATAACCATATTTCTCTCCTTTCCTCTTTTCTCTCCACTATGATCATCTATGTTGGTTATATAGAATTTGTCTTCTGAAAGTTGCCTTAAAATACTATAGAGAGACCTATACACTGAAAGAGTAAAATTTACATGACCTTTCAACTGAGGTATTTGTAAAATGTAGGTGAAGTGTCAAGAACTGCTGTGACTTTTTATTCCATATGGGGATATAAGGGATTTTGTAAAGCATTCCAGCAGAGTGAGACAATCAAGAATCTTTCTGCTGTGTGCGTGAGGTTTTTGTTTTGGTTTTTTTCATGTTAGGAATTCTGCTTCTGAGTAAAAATCTTTCTTTTTTGTTGCTTTGGGGTGTTTTTTGCATTTGTTGTTGGGTTTGGGGGAGGGTTTAGCAAACAGAGACACAAAACAAGCTGTTCCATCTGTAAAATGCACTGTTATTCTCCAAAAAAATCCTTCCAGTAGAAAGATGCTGGGAAAGGGACAGTCTTGATGAAGTAATTGTCAGGAAAACTATGAGAGGAAGTGTATTGCATGAAGATGTTCTTTGGAGCAATGTTGTTCTTTTACTTTTGAGGTTTCATGAATTCACAGGATAAAATATTTCTTAATAAGCCCATCTCCCTTTACCTATGGAAAGAGTTTTGTCTAGATTTAACCTTGCCTATAGCCTTGCTGCTTTTGTCTCTGGCTACATTGTGGTAAAAAACCCCAGGAACGAGCCATTATAACATGTAGTTTTCTTGTGACTATGTCAGGTTGGAGTTTTCAGAGGTGTTGGGCTGGGCACTGTCCACCATGCCAGGCATCCTGTGGTGCTCCACTTTGTTGCAACTCCCCTGTCCCTGCTTTATTGTAAAGAACCACACTGACATGTTGTATCATAGAAAAAAGGAACACATTTCTCTCAGCTGCCAACTAAGTGTGAGTTCAGGGGTTTACAGTGCAGTATTAGGCTGTGCAAATAAGCTGTGAGAGATGGCAAGAAATACAGGACGTGACAGTAAGATACAGACACATGCAGTGGAACTTAAAGGAGCAGTAAGAGGTAAAACAAATTCAGGTTAGAGTTGGGACAGTGGTGTTTCATATGGATTTAGGCATAGTATTTTTCTACTTTTAAAGTAAACTGCTTAAAGAGAAGCCATAAATGCATCAAACCAAGGAGCAATTTGAGATCAGGGGTTGTACATGAGAATCAAAGAACTCAGTAGTAAACAGCATGAGGCAGAGGAGTTCTTCCCATCGTGTCCTAATGATGGGAATTTGGTATACAGGTGGAGGCAAATACCCACTGGAAAAACAGCTTATGATGAGATTTGAATAATGTTTCTTACAACTCATTATTTCTCCAGTTTACAAATTACTTCACCTTATTTGGGTCCTAGACACTTACTGCCTGATAAGGAGAAGTTGTTACTATTTATAGTTTGGAGTTTTTTACTCAGGCCACTGTGATATCTTAAGTGCTTCTGTAAAGGAGGACTGCAATATGGAAAATAATATAAACTGTAAAATGAATTAATGAGGGAATTGCAATAGAGATGGCAATGTGTGTCTGCTTTGAAAGCCATTGATGGTGTGGTAGAAAGTGGTTTACTGTAGAAGAAGCAGTAATGCTAATGAAGTTTCAGTGCTAGTGCAAATGTACAAATTATTTTTTAAGGTACTTAAGTAAGCAGTGCATTCATTAGTTTGATGGAAACATTAGGCAGTTTTATTAAAGGTGCAATTTGAAGTGTACTATTTGCATGTATTATGGGGCAAGTATAATTTTGTGTCATAGCAATCTCCTCTATTGTATACTGTGAATTTTGTAAAAGCTCCAAAATTGCTTTTTCCTAGGGCTGTTGATTTCTTTTACAAAGAGCAGAAGCTGTACTACCTTGATCTTTTACATTGTACTGGCGGGCAGCAAATTCCAAATTCAAACCTTTCTTTAATTTTCACCAATATGACATAAACGGACATTGCACATAAAAGGCTGAGCCATTGCATATGACTCCTGGTATAAAGAGTATTACAGTAACAGAAATGCCCTGGTAGTAAATTTATGTGAATGATAACCATGTGTCTCTGAATTCCTCCTGTTTCTCATTCAAGTTAAATGTTACTCTATCAATACTTGCCAGATATCTTGCACTCTCATGTCTCTGCAATATTTTTAAGCCTTTTGATGCCTTTCGGTTTTTGAAGTTATGGTATTATTTTTAAGATTCTTAAATTAGGTCATAACAAAAATATTTCTATTTATCTAATCCATTTCCCTGTCTTCAGACTGCTTGTAATAAAGGAGAGAGATTTAAACAGCTTCCTTCAGTATGAGGAGAAAATACTCTGAAAATCACAACTTTCCTCTAAAAACTAAAGCTTTTTCAACTGACTGCAGTGTGATGGGAGTGGCTGTGAATGATTAAAATTAAACTTCATTGCAGGGGGTAGGATTTGTAGAATGCAGAGCTAGTGAGTCACTATTTCCAATTCTTGGGGGAATAAAAGAGGGGGAAAAAAGGATTTCTATAGCTGTTGACTACTGTGTCTAAAATGGAGTGACTGTTATCTCTCCTGTGTTTTCCAGATGCTTTGGTTTGATTCAGGTTGGAATCCAGTAGCCATCCAGTTGTCACTGCTCACAGAAAGAATGGAGGAGTTGGGCAGGTTTTTTTTAATCACACTGGTTATCATCTCTTGTTAATCTCATGCCCTATTGGCCAAAACATGAGCACGTTTCCCTTAGTGCTTGTGACTGTTCTCTTATATGTATTGGGGAGCCTGGTTAGGGGAGTGAGAGCTAACAGTATCATCACTTTTGCTCAAAGCTGCAGTTGCTGAGGGCAGATGATATTCACAGCTTGAAATCCAGGATCAAGCTTTTCAGGCACTGCTTTTGTGCTGCAGTTACTACTCATCCAGTACTGCCCTTGCCCTGACTATTTAGCTAACACCTTTTGCTACCAGTTAGGTTGTTCTGCCTTCAATTTCAAGTTGCATTTATTCAACACAATGGGTAGAGCTCCAAAGTAAAGATCTCGTTAGGAGGCAGTGACCCGATGCAGCATTTTGTCTGGATCCTGCTTATTTTGAGATAAGCACTGTTTTTCTCAAACAAGGCCTGACTGTACTCGACATCTATTAAAAGCACCCTCTAGTTTAAAAACAAAAAAAGGTCTTCTGGAATCACGTAGTCTTCTGAAATGTCTCAAAACTATTCAAATGCTGGCAGCCAGCATAAAGCCTTTGCCTGATCCTAATCTCCAGAATGCAACAGGCATCATTGCCTAGCTATTTTCAGCCGATTCTCTGTACTGCACATCTAAAACTAGAACAAAACTGTCACTGCTCTCCTTTGCTTTCCAGCCCCAGCTGCTGCACTGACCCTGTCCTCCTTGTTTTTTGGTGGTTTTCCCCCCCCCTTCTGATATTTAGAATCAGACACTTCAATCCATTGTGTCACAATGTTCTTTGGGCTGGAGAAGTGTGACATTTTTGTTGACAGGCATTTGATTCCTATACTTCCTGATCTTTGAATCAAATAAGCAGCTGCTTCAATAAGATATTTATTGATATTCATAATTCCCATATATCCATCAGCTTTTCAGAACAAACCTGAGTGTCTTCTTGAAGCTTTTGTGGGATTTAATCCCAGACTTGGTGATCTCCCATGGGCTGTATAGCTTCATATTGTCACTTGTCTTTGTCTCCCTTCAGCTGAGGTCCTGTGTCCCACATATTTTTCCTGCTTTGCTTTTTTTACTGTTCCAAACTCTAAACTTTGCCAGTCTTTACTTTTAGTTATACTTTCATTGCTTGGTGATAAGTTGTCACTCAAGCTGTTGCTTGTCCTATGGTTCTTTTCATCCCTAGGAGCAAGCTGACTACTGTGACACTGCTAATGGACTATAGAACTATAGATTTTTCTTTGTCTCACTCTGAAAAAACAGCACAAAAAAACCAAACCAAAACAAAAAAAAAACAAAACCTAAGGTTTATACACTTTCCTTCTAGAGAAGAGGCAAAGGTCCCAATACTTGGGCTGTTATTTATGCCAGAAGCAGAATACCTAGTTCTTTAAATTTGTGTCACTTGCTCTGGCACATAATAGGTGAAGGAACATCTTTACTATGTGTGTAGAAAAAGAAGAGAAAAGTCAACAGTAAATTGTTTATTGTTAAGGAAAAACTGGTAAAGGTGCAGGAACACAGGGGAGAAACACAGGAGTCCTTGAGCATGAGAGAAAGAAAATTTCTAGCTTTCAATACACAGCTCAGTGGAGCTGGGCATGGAAGCACAGAAAGCATGAGGAAATGTACACTGAGAGATGTCAAGGCAAGCTGGGAAAATGTATGTGAGCATATAATACTTACTAGTAATGCATATTTTATTTATTTATATATATGTGTGTGTGTGTGTAATAGTAGGTGATCTATTATTTTTTTTTAAATTGAAGTCTATTATACAGTCATAGAAAACAGAATAGCATGTGATTGGAACTGCCCGTCTCGAGGATCTTTATCTTGCTTGCCCTGTCCTGCTCTCACACATCAGTGTTGGGCAAAAATTGGTAGGGACAAAGAGAACAGTGTATTTGATAGACAGGGTTCTGAAAAGCTGAATGTAATGATTTGAGCAATATATTGACACATAATAGTTGACTCTGTCCACATGGTCTTCCATTCATTCAGCACTTGTATTTCTCTAAAAAAATTATTTTCTTGAATTTAGGTGCGGATTTGGCCTCTTCTCTTTTTTACATAAATCCACAGAATAAAGCATTCTAGAATTGATGTTTCATCCAGCTGGTTCAGATTAGACTTGTTACATCACTAAAATATGATTTTATGGCTTTCCTACTATAACTGCATTTGAGTGCTTTTAAAAACTTTTTTTTTTTAATTGGACATGATAATATTTGAGGCAGTATTTTGGCTAATTGTTTAAATCTGCATTTAGACAATTGTTAAAATGAATGCTATTTTTGTTATGTAATGTTATAAACCACACATGCCCTATAGTCTCCTCTCTAATTAGGAAACAATTAAAATTACAAAGTCTACTTCTTGAACATAAATTTTAATGTCTTTATGCTTGAGTTATATTATAGCAGCTCAAGGGAATGCTAATGGGACATTTTAATCCCTTTAAAACTTCTATGAATGCCCATGTAGGAGCTGAAAATAAATACTCATTTGGTCTAAATGACTATTGAGTTAAACTACAAGGACTGTGCCTGATCTCGGTTGCCTCATTTCTAGCTTTCTCCAGTGTGTAGTTGTCACAAGGTAGAGCAGCACAAAAGCTGACATTTCCAGACCCCATAACAGAGAAGAACAAAGTGTCTGACTGACATAATTGAATAGATTTCGAAAATATTCAGGTTTGGAGACTGAATTCCTATCAGTAGATCAAGATTTCACGTTGGGTTTGTAAAAGCCTATGCTGTGGTTCCTATGCACCACAGTATTCACAGCATGTTTTTTTTAATTCACTTCAGTTCAACATTATAATTGTATGTTAAAACACACATACCTACAGGCCCAAATAATCCTTCTTGTGGACTGCTGATTTTTTTCTTTTTTAGATAATGGAAACTGCGTGGAGTCCTGAGACAATGGGAAGTTTCAAGACTTCATGTACAAAAGTCATGGAAGAAATACTGGAGTGTGCCCTCAGGCTGATTATTTCATTCCCTGCCTTTCTTCCTTACAGAACAGATGTATCAGACTGTGGTCTGAGCATCTATTGAAGTATTGCTTGCACTTCTAATACAGATTTTTGCCTTTTTGATAAGGTGCATAAGTTGGGCCGCAGTTGAGGGTGAAATTGAGGTCATGGTTCAGCTTTCTACCAGCCCTGTGACATTGCCCATATGGAGTCATGATTCATCCTTCTGTCAGTTTTGTCTTCCAATAGCTCTGAGAATGTCTATGTAATAGCTTAGAGCGTGGGTGAAGTGTTCATTAAAATGTTGCTCATGCCCAAAAGCCTTAGGCAGCCTGACTGATCAATTCTCACTGGGCTTCCATGGCACAAATTATATCTCTGCTGTGTGAGGATCTTTAGTTCTTCTGTCTACATCTAATATCTTTTCTCTTAAAAATCTTCAACTGATTTGATCTCTTCTCAATCTTGAGGCAGATTGGATTTACCTAAACTACAAGCAGAGCAAAAATCAGTACTGGCTGTTTTGTTTTAGTTTGTAGGGCAGATGGGATGCAAACTCCATTTTTTACACAGTCATCATTTACCCAGATGTGAAGGTTCCCATACTCAATTCCTGACTTTATTAAAGCACTTGAACATGGTAAGACGTTAATCAGGAACTTCATATAAATATGGCTGTTTCATGGCTTTGTTGGAGTTAATGTCCATCCTGAATTTATTGAAGTGGTTACTGTTACGAGGAAATTTGGTCTTTTACTTGAGCTGAAGCTGGGCAAGCTCCAGTGAGTGGCTTTCCATGTGCCCAAACCCACAGTGTTAGGCTTCGTGTAGTTGCTTGGAGGACTGAGTGAACAGAGAGAAGAGATGGCTTTAAGACTCAAGTTCTTTGATCTAGAATTTGTTATGGTACTGATTTCACTTCAAATCACGATCCTGTTTTGTTGTCTGGCTGGATATAATTTTTACCCTACTAAAATAGGGGTTGCAGTAACTATGACAAGGATTTTGGGTTGAAGGCCTGAGTTCCAATTTGTTTCTGACTGAGAAATGAGAAAATCAGTGAATGATTTTGTAGCTCAGAGTTGCAGACTTCAAGGACCGGATCCAAGGGATGTAGTTTTCAAATTCTTCTCATCTTGAAACTGTTTTTTCTTTCAAACGTAGGAATGAAGGGTCTTCTTTATCCCCCACAGCATTAAGTTTCCCATGCTCTTACACCATATTTTTGCTACTTTGAGAAAGTCACTTTCACCGGGTGGATTACTAGCAAGGTTGGTATATGAGCTAATAAACTGCTCTATGTTCTGTAGTCACAGCTGGGCTTCTCCCATACCTGACCCTCAGAGAGCTATTGCAGTGTGTCTAGACATGTCTTTGGATCTGTGCTAGTTGCCTACATGCAATGGGAGCTCTGCATTCTCTTCCCTTACTATTGCAACATCTTCAGCTTATTCCTTCTTTCCAGCTTCTCTGATTGCATTCATACGAGGTTGAAATTCTGTCATTTCATCCTGCATGCTTTCTTAGTATTGACTGCCAGATAAATAGCGTGTGCTTCCTGTTCATTTGTTGTATTGGACACTGATTTTGCCTGTTTTAAAGGATTTTAAGGTTTGGCAAGGCTAATATTATAGTGACAGTTGTGTTCTTTCACCAAGTTCTTCCTCTTAGCTTGACTGCTATTCTGTTCCAGGGGAGAGCAATAACCAATTTTCCTTTTTTGCTTTCACTGCTCAGCTTGATGCTAATCTGCAGGCATTTCTTTCTCTGATCTCTTATTGTCTGCTCAGCCTTGGTCTTGCTTCCTTTATTCTGACAGCTGTTCCAGACTCGCCTTCTTTTATGTCCTTCACATATTTATTTGTGTGTCATCCTTGTTGGTGCCTTTGATGTTTGGCATGACCTTACTGAGGTCTCTGCTTGAAGGAACTTGCATTTCTAGTGGCCCAGAAGGCACTCAAGAAGCAAATGAAGGGGAGGAATCATCTGGAACCAATGAGTTCATGGGCTTCTTATCAGTGAATAGTTGTATGTCTTATCCCTTTTCCACTGTATGGGGTAGTGTACAGCTTCTTATGTTTTCATTCTACACTTTGCATGCTCTGTCTGCATCTGCATTGTAAAGAGTGACTAGGTGCCAAAACGGACTGGGACTTGTAACTGAATGTTTTCTTTGGTTTAAACAGCTGGTGGGCTTTTTTACCCTAGTAGGTTACAATCTTTTTTTTTAAGAGTAAACATACTTGAGATGCCTCTCACTCTCCCTCTGCAAGATGCAAGTATTTTTTTCCCCCAGAATATGAGGTATTAGATTTAAAATACTGCATTTTTAGATCAATTGTGGTGATTTCATCCTGGAATTATAGGTGGGTTCCAAAATTATATTTTACACAGTGAGGTTAGAATATGCATCCTTTCACTGTGGTATTTTAAAGAACTGATAGGCAGACTTCTACATGCAATTCAGCATTTCATAATTATATTGTATTGAATTTAGAGTATTTGGTCAAGGATTGGGATTATGAATAAACTGGTGGAGTAACTGTATAGCCACCTGCTTTGAAGTTGTGTTCAGTCATTTAATTTCACACGAGTTTTTAATAGTGATTCCACCCTGTTTATTATATTAAATTGCACTTGGTGTGGATTCTTAGATTCTGTGGTCTGTCAGTGACAGAAGGATTTTGAGACATGAAATTGTTTACTTTCTGAACTTCCATTTGCTTTGCACTTTATTCCTTTTAAATAATTAAATGGTTGTTCAATATCTGAGGTTGAGACTGGAAGCAGTTCTTTTTCATCTGCTTCTTACCAGCACAGTTGAAGTTTCTTAAAAGAAAAGACATAAGATCTGAATACCCTAAACTATCCAAATTAGTGTACTTCTTTTTGGTGATAAATAGTGCCCTGGAAAGTATCAGTTAATTCAATCTTAAATCTTTAGAGAGGTAATTTTGACAGGGTTCTGTAAATGTAGAAAGTTCAACACAGTAACCAGAGAAAGGTTCATAATGAAATCCTGGCTTTGGTGGTGAAAACGTCTGTCTAGTTTTAATAAAAGCTCGATTACACTGCATTCATGAGGATTTCTGCAAGTCTGCCCTGATGACATATAAACTTTAAATTAGGCATAGTCAATAAAGGGCCACCTAATATGGTTTCATATTTTGAGAGGTTTCCCTATAATTGCCCCAGCTAGTTAGTCTGTTTTCTAACCATTTTGGCATCTGCATGTGCTGAAAGAAATCATCCTGGGAAAGATGGAGCTTGTACAGCTTGTAATGATGTGAACTGACCTGACAGAGACCTCCCCGCTGCTGCCTCCTTATTTAGTGACCTTCCACAAGAGATGAGACAGCAGCCTTCTCCCAGCAGCTGTTTTCTAAATTTGGTCTGACAAATGGTATCATAAAGGTGGCAGGTGAGGTTGAGAGATCTGATCAGAGCATACTGATTTAACAGCCACCAAAAGGTACAAAAGAATATAAGGAAAAACAATCAAGTGCTGTCTCTTTATCATTGTATCAGTTTTCTCTGAATGGTCCCTTGTGAAAGCTGTTACTGATGGCTTTCAGCTATGTATCATTATAATACCTCCAATAAGCATTACATAATAGGAAAAATATGCTACATTGAGCAATGAAACTGGTGTTAGCCAGTCCTGTGGCCCATATCAAAATGCTCTCACTAGTATTCACTGTAACAACACTTCCTCAGATGTAATGGACTGCAACATATCATCAAGTAAGAGTTCATACATTCAGTTTAATGTTTTTTGCATATCACTGTTACATGTAATGGCTGTGACTACTCAAGAGAAAAAGAATCCATTTTTTCTCTCTATAACAGTTCAGACAATTTTCAAGCATATTTTCTGTCACTGCTGTGTTTGCATGGCTAAATAGGCAAACACTCTATGTGTTGGTTCTCTTAGGCCCTGAGGAAGAGGAGAAAACACAGTGATGATAAAAACCACAAGAATTAAGTAGAACAACTGGGTAGATGGTAGCACTTAATAGATTTTTATTGTTGATTCTCTTACTGACAGTTCATAGATTACAAGTTGTCTCCTATAAATGATGTGGTTTATAAGAAGAAATTTGCAGAATGAATGCATCTGAGGTGCTCTGACTAGAGTGGAAAATCCTTATTTCAGAAGCACTTCAGATATTAGAAGCTTTGAAAAGGATCTTCCCTCTTTACTGTAGAGTGATGTATCAGTATGTACTTGGGCTGGAAACAGAAAGATGTCATTGGAAATCAGACCTGCTGACTGGATGTATCAGACCTTCAGTCTAGTATAAGTCAGAAGTTCAGGTGCTTACCTGAAATGTAGCTCCTGTACTCAACTTCTGTCATAAAATTATTCTTAACTATTTGAATTCACCGTGCATTTAAACATTGTACTCTTTATGGTGCTAACTGGAAAAAAACCCAAGTCCCATGGGTATCTTTATTTGGATGGTTATTTCCTGTGTTTGCTTACCAGCATTAAAGCACAGAAGTTACTTTCTGCATGGGATTGAAATGTTGCAAGCTCCCTACAGGTTACAGATTTTCAGTTGTCATCTTGAAGAATTTTGAAGACTATTATTACAGACACAGGTAGGTAGGATATATGTAGGTTTAGAGATCTTTTGTCATAAAGCTTCAGTACAAAATGTACACTGAAAAACAAATATATTCCAAAGATATTGAATTATAAAAGGTACATGCCTCTATGTATGAATGATCATTTTGGCCAAATGCAACATAATCTAATAAGTATTAATGTAATGGATGATTAGATTTGTCTCATTACTGACAATGAATTCTAGCACACAGGCATTGTGAAGGGGAAGGTGACTGGTGGCAACGGACGGACTTTAAAATGCTTCCAGTGAGAGCTGGAGAGGATTATTTTTCTTTTTTTTTTTCCTCATTTAAATTTTAGGTAACTATCTGAGAGTAAATTGACCCCACAAAGAAAAGCTATGAAGGATCATAACTTATGTAGGATGGAGAAAGGTATTGTTCTCTAGCTACAAACAGGGTCCATCAGGCACTCAGGACCTGAAGAAAAGGTGACAAGTTGCACCTGTAGCCGTGCATGGTGTTCACCCATAGTGTGAGAAAGATTTTTTCATCTGGCTGAGAAGCTCAGCATCTGCAGAGTGCTCACCTTCCAAGCAGCACCTGTGCTTGTGTTCAGGCCTTGCTCTGCTCCTGCCAGGCAGGGGCGGGAAGGGCAGCCCATGGGTGCATCACAGCCGTGTCTGCTGTAAACATTTATGTCTGCTTCAGCCTGCTCATGGGGAAGCAGGACATAACAGAAACCCAGCTACTATCTTGTTTACCCAAACAGCATGTTTTAAGATATAAATATTTTTATTCTTTTTCTTTTGGATATTTGTCAAGTGCGTTTTGGGTTCAGTGGGAAATTTACAGTGTAATGTTTGGTAGCAATTGTGTATTTTGAGGATGGTGGCATGAGAAACAGGATGCCCAGGTCCTACCTTGTTTGAACAATCTTTCTAGGTTTTACTGCCATGCTCCCCACCATGGGATGCAAGTGCTTCCCAAGCCCTCTGACCTGCAGAGGCAAGGGCAGGGTAGGCACTATGCCTTATGTTTCTTAGGGATGGAAGGTAGAGGCCTTTTGCTCTGTATCTTGGGAGAGTTTTCCCTGATAGAGCAGGGTTTTTTGTTTCCTGGGCTCTGAGGTAGAGTTCTTCAACCACCTTAAAAGTTGTTGGCAAAGTGACCTTGAACCAAATTACCTCAGGTGCGGTACTGGGGGATGACACAGTATTAATGTGTTGACCTAAACTTCAAATCCTAAGGTGGAATAGGGTGGTGGCTGTGTAAGAAACAAGTGAACCAACCAGTGTTGTTCAGTGCCTTTGTCCAGGGCATACTGAGGGGCCAGTCATGATCTCCTGGGTGCTACTTTGCTAAACACAGTTCAAATTTGAACAGGCCTTGTTCCAGAGGGCTTGTGGACAGTGTCAACAGAAGGAAAAATGTGGGGAATACAAAACTAAAAGCCATTGTGCTACACATGTGAAATCAGATTAATGTTATGATTTTTGTTGTGGAGAAATAGCATGCAAGAAGGAAAGGCTGTTTTAATGAAGAGGAAGAAAACCAGAGACAATGAAGGCAGAACAGAAAGAGCTGAGTGTACAGTTAATGGAGGCAAGAATTAAAGAATGAAAGAGGGTGCAGGGATTAGAGGAGGCAGAGGAACACCATGTTTAAGTAAGGAATAAGGGTAAACCTAATGCTTCTACTACACTGTAGATTTTGAAGAGTGCATCTTGACCTGCACTTCTACAATATTTTCCTCTGGAATGCTGTGTTGGAAAGGTTGTACTGTCCAAAGCCTAAGTAGAACCTGCTGAAAGTAGTTGTGCCCATTTGATGAGAGATTGAGCTTTGGCATGTCTAGTCACTGCATGTCTAGAAGAAGCTTTCCTTTTTCTTTCCAACCTCAAGTCCTTCACAATCAGAATTCCTATACTGCAATTACACTGTTGTAAGAAAGATGCAGACCCATATATTATTCCTGTGTTGGCTGTAAGAAGAATTGGACCTTTCCCTAGACACCAGTTTAACTGAGACTAGGAACCAACTCCTGTCCTACAGTCTGTCCCAGGCCTAGCCCCCCTCACCCCCTGGCTTTGGAGTCCAGCCCTTCACAGCCTTCTGTTTCTTCTGGGTTAGTTTGATCTTCCCATAGGATGAGTCCCCAACTCTCCAGGTCCCTATGTGTGTCCAAAGAAGCTCCACCCTAAGCCTGCATCCCTTCTCAATTTATCCCACCCTAAGATATATCCCAAGAAGCAGCTTTAGGCCTTTTTATCTCTGTTGAATGAAGGTTCCCTTCTGCAGTCAAAAAAGTAGGAACCTGAAGGACAGAAAAGCAGCACTTGATGTGGGCTATTGATTTAGAAACAGATGAATGATGAATGTTTTTCTGTGTGTTCCTGGCACTGTTGCTTCCTACATAGGATGCTCAGAGATCCTCCATTGCACATGGGCAGCTTTGAAGGTGTGCCTGTAAGTATTTGCAAGGAATATAGAGAAGGTAAGTTGTAAAAATCTGATGGCCAGTAGTATTGATGAGGGTAGATGAATCTCAGTAAGAATTTAGGCTATTTTTATCTTTTTCATCCTGGTCCTGCCTTCCATTTTGGCACCCAGAATTTATAAAGTGAACCAAATTAGAGGAGTTTTTTTTTGTTTGGTTTGGTTTTTTGTTGTGTTTTTTGTTGGGTTTTTTTTGTTTTGTTTTATTTTGATGGGTTGTTTAGGGTTTTTTGTTGTTGTTGTTTTTGGGGTTTTTTAATATGTAAGTTGTGCTGCTTCTGTTAATATACTGGAAAGAGCACCTGCACAGTCTGTGTGCCAGTCTCCCACAGCTATATGTCAGTTGGATAACACCACCATAACAGGCCATTTCAGCCTCCCAACAGTTGTCCTTGCCATTCTGTTGCACAAAGTGGTGTTTTTCACCTTCATCAGAGATGGAGACATGCATGTTGCAGCACTACAGTAAATAGTAAGACAGTTTGTTTTCTTAACCTTTGTCTATCTGTATTTCAAAACTCTCAATTTATCTAGTAACTTCATCAGGAGGCTGGGATGTTTCTAAGGCAGCATAAGCAGAGATACCACATAGCAGAGTTTGTTGGGAGAGCGTGACTAATGGATATAAGATCCACCATGACTGTGGTTTTAACTCCCAGATTTCCAGTGGGAACTTTGTGAACAGAAGGCTGCCATCACCTGCCAGGCTGTTTCCTTCCCCTTGGTGTGCTGAAACCTCTCTGACATGGGGCTCAGCACACACCCCACTATGTCCTCTTCCAGCTAGCTCCTGGTTTTCCTCCCTCAGCCGTGTGCCTGCTGCAGCTCAGGTGCTGTGACAGCACACAGCAGAGAGATGCAGTGCAGGTGTGTAACAGGGGATGTCTGTTAAATCTTTGCAAAGGAACAAACTGCACATTTAAAATATAAAAGTGAGCATTAGAATGGGTGCTATGCCAGAATGCATATTTACTTTTGCTTTTAATAGCCCTGAATGGATTTAGTAATGTTTCCTTTCTGTTTTTATTTTGGTGGTTCATTTTTTTACCTTGTCTATGCTGCATTCTGTGAATATATAAATTCAGCCTACAAAGCTGAACACATACACATATTAGCAGTGGGAGAGTTGAGTTTTTTTGTGTTGGGTGTGTGTGTTTTAAAGTGTCCAGCCTTCTGGTCTTGAAGATGTTTGGGATGGGATTCTTTCTTCCTCTGTGCATTCTGTTCAGCAAGTTGACAGTCTGATATTGATTAGGGGTTTTAGGTGCAACAGGAGTACAGCTAATAAGAAAATAATTAGTTGGTGTGTATTTCTGTGCTGAGCTGCTCCCTACTGAATTGTCTGACTACCAAATAGATTATTGAGTTAACAACTGAGAGGTGTTCTCCTGGAGGAGTGCTGATGGAGCCTGGTGGTTTTACAGCTGAAGAGCAGGGGTTTAGAACAAGCTGTGCCAGCCTAAGAAGCTTCTCTCTCTATTCTTATAATAAATTGTGATAAGAATTATCATAAATTATAATAAATTAGTTATGCTAAGGTGATACTCAGCAAAAGGCAGCTAGCAGTGAGCGCAGCAGAGTTTTTAGATGGTTAATGTCAGGGTAAAGAGGAGGAAAGGTGATCTTCCAGTACGTGCTGCATGTTCCAGGAGCCCTTTCTGTGCAGGAAACAATCCCATGGCCCTAGCTAACTGTCAGGAATTTACCATATTTGGATTCCTCAAACAAACTGCAATGTTTAGTTCAGCTTTTAAGGGACAGCAGTTCCTTATGGAGCTTAATTGCTTTGTTTACATGTAGCTAGTTACTTATCACGTGGCAAGAACAATAGGCTGAGTGCCTCGTTTAACCCACGATCAGAATGAGATAAAACACAGAAGACAGCGAGGCTGTATTTCTTAAACAGACCGCGGGTCAGCCGCAGCCTCCTGGGCTGGCTGTCTCCTAGAAAACCTGGTGCCTGGCTGGCCCTTTGTCTCCACAGCAGCCGTGTGACTCTGCCATGTGTCCTCTCTGTCTGATCTTCAGCAGAAAGCAAGTGGTGTTTCTTGGGTCTCTCCGTTTCCAAGTGGCCCAGGCACCTTCCTGAGAGCTGTGTGACTCAGGGACCATTCCTGGCACGGTGCGTGCAGTGACCATCGCATCATCACAGGAGGCTTTGACCTCGCGTTACCCCCGGCCCAGCCGGGACTGTGCCCGGTTTGCAGCGCGGGCAGCCGGGCTTCCTCCTCCTGTAAGGAGGCAGGGCACAGCCCTGGGGAAGCGTGAGCCTCGGTTTCTCAACCAGCCACACCTGTCTTGTGGGATGAGGAGCAAAATGGAGTTTACTTAGTGAAGCCAGATCGCTGCCAGTCAGTCATGCCTGCTCCTGACAGGAGGCTTTTAACAAGGGTGTTAAAATGCCAGAACACTTTTCTTGTTGTCACAAAGTCCTCCAACCCCAGGCAGTACCCCGTGATACAGCATGACATGAGTGCGTGACCCAACACGTGCTTTCCCTGCTCAGAAGTTGAGAAGTTCATTGTCAGGTCTGCCAGAGACAAAAGAAATTTTTTGGTTGGGACTGCAGCTCTCACACCCTCAAGGAGTCCCCTGTGTCTAGGGGGAGCATGGGGCTCATGCCGGGTCTCCCTGCATAACCGAGTTTTCCTGAGCTCTGAGCAAAGAGGACATTCCAGAGATTTTTATCTGTTTGCTTCTCCATTTCACTGGTGGCTTTCCCTGTCATAGCATCTGAATTAAAAGTCAGAAAGTTTGTTGAGAAAGACTCTTAGTTTGCTCCTCAGGCAGTTTCTTTTTCCATTACACCTGCTTGTACCAAAGGAGTAAAGTGGACGTTCTCCATTAATTTGCCAGGAGTTAAGTAAGCTTCAGCCATCCCTGCAAACTGGAGAACAAGGTGCTAACATCTCTTATTTTGTAAATTTGTGTGCGACTGGGAATGAGAGGCCTTTGAAAATATGCACTGAAAATTTAAGTGCAGGGGAGCACCTGCAAAACAAAAATCGTCTTTATCTTTTTCCATGAGTGAATTATTAACTGGCACAATTGTGTGCTCAAATCTTAGATACAGTTTACAGTTGCCACTTGCACTTGAAGGGGTGTAAATGGAGGCTGATATCCTTTATAGCAGTCAACTCCACAGCTATTCCTCTTCCCTCTGTAGGCGATCTCTCACTGGCAGAGGTGATGCAAGGCAGAAATATTTCCTATTTTTTTACCATGTGGCACAGAGGAAACAAATTATGCAAATAACTCAACAAGACCACAATGACAATGGTATTCTAGAGAATGCCACAAATTATCATTACCTTCCCAAGCCTTTAGACTATGAAAATAAACTTTAAAGGTCTACTGAAGATTTAGGCAATAAGAGCCCCATTCCACCATGACCTAAATATATGAGCTGCTTCTAGAGCTGGAGGCCTCCTCAGTAAGACTACCACTTGTTTTGAGCTTGTACAAGCATTTACAGCTACCATATAAATTGGAAGGTTAGCATGTCTGATCTTGCCTTGTAATTCTTCTGTTTGTGTAACACAGAGCCCAGTAGTCATCATAGAAAAAGAAAACCTTTGGAAATAAGTCTTTGAGGAGGAAAACTCTGCACAAGGATCAGTTATATTCCTCACAGAATTCAACATCTGAGTCAGGAGTTCCCAGAGACTAACCTGGAAAGCTGCTAAGTATGTGACCCTCAGGAAAATTTTCAAATTGTGGCTTTTCTGAACTGTCCTGTGGATTCTTTTTTTTTTTTTTTTTTTTTGGCCATGCAGCCCTTAGCCTGATATCCTACCCATTAGGTTGCCCTCCATGAACAAGACTCAGGGAGCTCCTGAGTTCATCATCCAAGAAAACCTTTATTTTGGAATACAGACTGAAAAAGATAATCTGTTTTGTCAAGGGTTTCCACACCTCTGTAAACATGCAGTCTCCTCGTCTGGATGATCTCATGCATATGTTAATCAAAGTTCTTACTTTGCTTTGAGACCACATTTGCAGCAAAACAGTAATATATGCAATATAAAAAGGTTTTGGGTGAGATCCAGTACAAGCATCTCGTAGTGAAATCATTCTTAATATTATTTAACAGCTACCTGGTGTCTGATCCAGAGAAACTGGTCACAACTACACCTTCCTTTAGAGACTTAAATGAATGGCACATGTGAGCCTTGGATATTGCATGAATGTAGGGTAAGAAGGAAACATCATAATTTGTCCTTCACATTGTCAAGGACATTCCTCCTCCATTTTTTGGCCATGGATTGTTGATAGAGTGATAGCTGCTAAAAAGGTACAAGCTCATCAGTACTCCTTACCAAAAAAACCTTGTCTGGAAACTCTTACTTCTCTCACTGGAAGCAGAGGGAAGGAAAACTGGGAGTCTCTGCCTTAAGGAAAACCATTTGGTACTACAGAAGTTAAGTGAAGATCAGCTAACCTGCTGGAGCATCACAGGCTGGAAACCTGAATGTTCTGGCAGATGCCTTCATTTTGGCAACAGCGCAGGTGACAGTCCTGCAGAGTCCTCATAGTCTTTATCACGTAGTAGGAAGTGGCATTGCTGCCCTGGATGTAAACATCCTAAAAAAGAAGTGGTTAGTTAGTGACTCCACAGAAATGAATTGTTGGACACAGTTGATACCACGAGTGTTAAAGTGCAAGGTCACAATACGAGTTCTGTAGAAGGAGTTATTGGTGTTGCCAGTGACAGATTTAATACCTACCAATGACTATGTCTTATGAAATAAAAACCCCAGCACCAAATCCAGCAGTCTTACAGAATCCTTGCTTTTCAGCTTTCTAAACTCTTCTGGAGAGTTTTTGCAAATAGGTAGTTTAAAACCCAGGCTGATTAAATACCTGCTCTGACTCCTGTCACTTTGGAAATGGGGAATGCCTGCTGTGAAAACAATCTGAAGGATCCAGGATGGAAATACAGATGTTCATGTACAACAGACTTTTCCCCTTTTTTTTGTTGCTCAGAACAAAAATATGAGAGTCCACAGCAAGGTCTGCATTTCCAGCTATTTGCACAGTGTAGCAAGTACATTTGAGGCAGCTTATGACAGGCAGCACTTCATGGTAAATGCTGCACTGGAACTAGGAGTGCCCACATCTCTACTGCTGAAAGTAGGGAAAAACTTACTTTCACACTCCATAATGTAGATCATGCACTCACGCAGCTTTAGCTCCTTATTTACTGTAGCCAGTTTATTGTGGGCCATGGTAACTGTCTATGTTATATGTCTGTTCTTGCTTGCATCCCTGGGAGATAATGAGATTGTGTAGTGGTTATATTGTCAGCAGGGTTTCTTTTCCAAATTCCTTTGCTTCTGTTCTGTTCTTTGTGCAGCCCTCTGAAATAATCTCTTTGTATACTGCGGAGTTCTTCCAAGAGATTTTTCTTTTTTGTTGGCAACATAAAAAACAAGGAATTCTACCTTGCAGTTTTGTTCTCTCAAAACATCAGTCTACATCCACCCATTTAAGTCCTCTTACTTTCGTTCCTAATCTGTCTTAATATCTTCAGGCAACCAAGAAACTGGCCTTTCATCTGCCTTGAACTCTTGAGAATTGCTCAACAGTTGCACAAAATTGTTTTTCCTCCTCCTGCTGCGAAGATAGTACCAAATTAGGAGTGTATTATGGGCCAGGCTTTTTCCAGTTGCCAGGGGCTGTGATCTCATAACCTAAAGATGGAGAGATGTTCCTTGCTGTGCTTGACATGAAGACCTGAAAGTCGTGTGCTCCTTTAGGCATTTTAGGGTTCTCAGTGTCTTATAGGGACTTTATTTCCCAGTTTTTCTAACACTTAACTTAATTGTGCGTGGCCAGGTAAATATTACAGGGTATCCACAGCCAAAGAGTACAGTACCCCCAAAAGATAGTGGAAAGAAATGGAGCTGAAGTTAGGTCTGATTTTCTTGCTCCTTTGTCAGAGGCCATTATGGATTTTGATAACTATAATGTTGCCCTTCTAATCTTGGTTTTTCACTGAATTTTAAGGGGGATGCCAGGATTACCACCTTGGTTTGGGGGTTATAGTCTCAACACTAATGAGTACAATAAAGTAGGATCCTCAACTTCAGGTCACTGCTTGATGTCCTCTTATCCTGGAAATTAAAAGATGCTGTTTTAAATGTCTGCATCCATTGTCTTTCCAAAATGCACAGACAGCTTGGTTTTAAAGATAAATGCTTGCCATTTTGGGACAGACTGTGTGCTAGGTTTAAGTTCACTTAGCAAAGCTTTTTTATTGGAGTGGCTCATGTAACTTGTTAACATGCAAAAAATTATTAAGCTTTCACTTCCTCCACTCCCATTTCCTGTTTGGATGTTGAAAGGAAGCCCTGATTGCTAATTTGTGATTAGCCAGCAACCCAGAGTGAACTCAGTCCTGTGGGTTTGTGTGGTGCTTGCCTATGCAGATACAGCCTCACTCAAGAGTGGGATTGCTGCAGCTCACGTTTCATGGGGAGAGCTGTAAACAATCTGCTCTTCTTTCTGTGAATTCATGGCCTGCCTTCTGAGAACAGAGGTAATGCCTGGCCTGCCAGAGTTTGGGAGGTGACCCTAAAAAGTTGGATGCTGCAGGAGAGCAGGGACACATGAGAGTGTTTATCCAGTCTTGCTTGCCCAGGAGGTGGCACTGTGCAATAGTGGGATTTTTACCTGCAGCGTTTGTCATCTGACCCGACTGTGATTGTTTGAGATATGACAGATGATTGAAGTTCCTTAGTTAGTAAAAACAGAGTGACTTATATTTCTTTTAGCCTCAGCTCTCTACTCTGTGAAACACATGGTACTATCTGCTTTGCACTCCTGCATTAGGGAACTGACCTTTGTATGTATTCTTGTGCAGTCAGGATTAGAACTGGGTTTGTGGGTGACATTGTTCTGGCCACAAAAGAAGTGGTTATGTCTTCAGAGCATCTTTACTTCTGAGGCTTTTGTGCAATTCCTTTGTGTTTCCCTTGATATTTCCCAGACCTACTGACAAAGCAGCCAAAACAAAGAGCTATATAAAGGTAGCATGTGCTAGAAAACTAGAAAATGTTGAGGAGTCTCTATGGGATCTCTCTATCCTGCATGCTTTGTGCTATGCTCTTGTTAGAGTACTGGTTGCTCTGGTTCAGTGCTTTTTTAAGGGATCTCTGACCTCACCTGCAAGTCCCTGACCTGACTTGTGCTGCCAAATGCAGGCCAACACAGCTGAGATAAAGGTAGAAAATCTCCCAGGTCTTTCATTTTTATAATGGTGATAAGGTGAGACCATTTTCATTTCTCTCTCCAATAACAGCCTGAGACTAGGAGTATGTACGGATCTGTGGGTAATTCTGATTTTGGAATAGATATACTACTTTACAAAATCTTAGGCATGTTTATTAACCTTTTTTTAGTTCTCAGAAAGGTGAAAAGGGGTAATGCTTTCATAACACAAGAAATACAAGAACAAATTTGTAACACAATGTAACAAATATGTTCACAATATACCTTGGAGCTAGACATGTTATGGGAATGCGAAATACTTTTGTTATTATTAATCAAATCTTAAGTGGCCTATAGATCTATAACAAAGGCCTCTTAGCAAACACATCCTTTGAAATAGCCTGACCCTTTCCACTTTTTCAGAGACGTTAATAGTTTCCTGGCTCAGTGTTTTAGGAAATGTCGTCATAGTCTGGGGGAACCAATAAAAACATAAGTCACCTATTTTGTCTGATCATTTTATGCCAGGATATTTGAGGCTGGAAGCTGTGGAGGGGTAGGAAGGAACTGCTTTGTTTGTGTGGGTGGAAGATGTAGAGGATTTAATACTGCTTTAGTATAACTTTACGTATTAGGACTCTAGAACTGTGTGAAAAATAGTATTTTTTTAGTTCATAGACGGAGGCTTTAGATAGTTTTTATAACTATTTGATGATTTTTTTTCACCTTCCTATGCCATTTATTGCTTCAATGTCTGATGAAAGGGATGTTGTATTTGGGGAAGAGTATTCTGTTGGTTTTAGGCTTTTATTGTCCTTTAATAGAGGTAAGAGCTCTAAGAAATGGCAGTGCCTTTAAACAAATGTTGGTAACTGATTATGGCAATGTGATTGGTGGGACAATAGCTTCTGTGGTATGGTCAAAGGAGACCATAGAAAATGTAATTACTTAAGTTAAAGAACAACTACTGTATGAAATCTTAGTACAAAGCATCATTACAAGACATTGTGAAAAGCAAACCATGAGTGTCTGCAACAGGCATCTGGTGCCACTCTGTTCTCCATTATAAATGCCAGCATTTGCAGTGGGATAAACCCTGCCATACTTCCATGGTTTTGATTCTCTCCCTTCTGAGGAAAAGCTTCCAGCAAGTTTGTTAGTCCTGACTGTGGTCTCTTGGCTGTGGAGAGCAGATATGCATTGCAGTTTTTCCCTTACTGTGCTGTTGTCTGCCACAAGCTTCACACAACCCCTCAGAGGTAACATCTCTGTTACTGTTGATTTGCACTTGGTTACATGGAGCTGAGAAAGGCTGTTCTGACCCCATTTATCCTCTGCTTCTTCCCAGAGCATCCTCCAGAGAGGACCAAAGTTTTTGCCTGTTTTTGGGAAGTCATGCTCTATGTTTTCTCTTCTGTATTCCATCAGTGTTGGAGACCAGTGTAATGTTTGTCAGCAGTCTAGAGAAACTGAAGGATAACACTTACTTCATCCTGCATAGCTCTCTTTACAGAAATGAGCTGCAGCACCAAAAGAGACAGCCACCACCACTGCAAGCTGCACCATAGTGCATTATGTGGACTCTTCTCCTCACCTGCCCCCCAAAGTCGAAAAATCAAGCATGATTTCTTTTCAGCTTCTGTTGTAGCCTTAAATAGAAGTATGTGCAGCTGTCAGTGGTTCACTAAGAGTTCAAACCATGTTCAGGCTGCAGTTCAGGGTCTGCAAACCCACATTAAAATGTGTTTCAAGATTTCAGAGATGCAAAAGGAGGACAAGGGTACCAATTTACCCTGATTAGAGTCCAGTCCAAAAGGGAAATTGCTGCTGATCTAGTGCATTTGTGTTTTTTGAATCCAACAAGGGGTTATCTCAAGACTTATACAAGAAGCCAATAAATGAACCCCACAAATGAACCTTTTTGTTAACTCTCACCAGACATCTGCCCTTTATGTTTTTGGAAACTTTTCTCTCCACCTTTCAGTTTAGTGTGCTGAATGCTGGTTCTTACTCTTTTTCAAGCTGAGTGTGCATCAGCCCTGTGGCAAAGAGACTGTGTCCTGTTACCTACCACTCATGACAGCCACTAGGAGATGTTGCCACAGCAGAGGCATCCCCTTTGTACCTCTCAGTATGGCTTATCCCTCTTGTGTATATTTTAGCAGGTCAGGCTTAGAATTGTTACTGTGAACTATGCCATGAGATGCCCCTTTCAAATTCCTTCTTAAGACAGAGCTGGATCTGTGTGTGGAGGTGTTCCTGGAGTGTCAGGATCCCTGAGCACTTAGTGGTACCAGGTCACTGCTCTGTCCCAAAGCACAGCATGCAGGCAACAACCAAGCTGAGGCAATTTCTTTCCCAAGTAACACCATTGGAGACCTGAAGAGACATACACTGAGCAGGATGTGTAAGTGACGGGGTGAGTACAACATTGCTACTGTTGTTGCTTGTTCTCACAACAAATTCAGAACCAAGTGCCCATGTCAGATGCTCCTACCAACTACCTGGGGGCTTTGGAGTAGACAAGTCTCTCTTTCTGACTGCTGTCTTCCATGCTTAGATTTCATCTCAGTCATCAAGGGATGCAGGCCCTGATGGGAGAAGTGTAGCTTTTTCTCTCATCTCTGTTTCTTGCATTTTCAGGGTCTAGGGAAGGCAGAGCTCTTCTCAGTTAAATCCTTAGTTCAGTCATTTGCAAATGGGAGCTTTTTAATTTTTATTGGTGTGTGGTTAAACCGTTATGAGCTGTGCATGTATCAATTCTAAAATAAACACCTCTCTCATCCACCAGAGGAACTGTGACCTCAGGAAGAACCAGATTTAAAAATAAGACTATCTTTTTAATCCTTAGCTTGCACCCCACTCCTCTCAGGCTTTTGTGATGATGACTGGAATTTCTTCATTGACTGCAGGATTTTTTTTCAATCAACAGTGACATACTCCCAAACCAGAAGCTATCTAATCCTACCCAAAGCAATTTAGTGGAAGTGAAACTGTAGAGAAAATGAAGGCAAACTATTTCTTGCTTTTTTACCATTATTGTTGTGTCCTATCATATGACTTGGCCATAGCACTTGTGTGAAAATGCGTGACCTGTTCTGTAAAGCTGAATACGCTGTGCTCTCTGTGTTTACAGCAGATACAAGGAGAAGGTTTTGTCTTCAGGCATGTCTGTGCAGGGCCCAGAATGCTTTTGGCTCTACATAAGAAATAATAATAATAATGCCAAAACTTCTCTGCCAGCTAGTGAAATGAAAATGCTGTACTTCACAGTTATGTCATTGGAGAATTATATTTCATTAGAGCTGATATTAAAAACCCTGATGTCAGTTGTGAAATGTGGCTGACTTCAAATTTGCAAAGCACATAGGAAATTTTTTCGTAATGTGTTGTCCCTTTAGAAGTCTGGCAGTCCTTTAGGTTCACTTATAAAACTTTAAGCTCTCAGAAGGGGAAAACCCCAAGGCTATTTCCCCTAAGCTTTAAAAGCTTTGCTTTTACTAGCAAATGCCATTTTTACAAAGTATATGCAAGTAATGTTCTGGATGCTTCAAACAGCAGCAGCTGTTAGGACTTTCAGGTTGGGGAACTGGATGAAGTAGTCATGACAAGTAAGTTATTCTAGATGTTTAAATGGGAGCTCCTAGAAAGTCAGTGAACAGGGTAGAGAATAGCAGTCCAAACTGTTTCTGATTTTTAACTGCAAAAACATGCCTGTTGTTTTGCTGTTTTCCCTTCCCATTTGGTGGCTCACAGGCTTGTGTTACTGGGAAGGACTCTGTGCACAGCACTTGTGTTGACTTCATTCCTGTTGACCTGTTCATTCCAACAGGTCACTGAGATGCAGAACAGTTTCCATGTTAGTTTTCACAAATTTATGAAGTACTTGTAAATCAAACTTTTGTGTTAGTCACAGTAAGGACACGAGGGGTATATGTGAGTATATGTATTAGCTCTTATTTTTGCTTGCTAGACAATATTTAAATGTCCAGTGCAGTATGTAAGATTATTTCTGTTACAGTTATATTTATTGTAGGAGATGGTAAATGGTACTTGATTCTAGGCAGGATTTTCTACTTCGGGTTTTTGCTCAAATGTGGAGAACTTGTGAACATACATACATAGTCATTTGCTAATGGGAAAATATATTCTGGTTAAACAGGCAAATCCAAACTGTTTGTGGCTTGAAAAATGGATAATGACTAGATATGTGTCCTTTTCTGCTTGGATACATCCAACTCCACACTGTTCTCCTTATTGAATACTACACTGGGCAATAGCCATCATCTGCTACATCCACTCAGAAACTGTTTTGGTGCTGTACCACCAAATAAGACTGACAGTGTCACAGTTCACATTTGGGGGATTTTTCCATACACTGATTATAATCTTCTTTCTCCACATTGATATTTTACCAGATTTTTAGGAGTTTGCTGTTTTCAGGACTTCTCTCTCTCTTTTGAAATCTGCCAGCAGTGATAAGGGACAATATCTGATACAATTGTAAAATATGCTGTGCAAGATTTTCTTTAGGAAGGAGTCTTCAATCAACCTGGTACAACCTTTCTTACAGATCTATCCAATTGTGTATAGCATTTCTTAAAAATTCACTGGAGTTAATGGCTTAAAGTGGTGAATCTTAGTAATGTGAAAGCTGTTCAGTGGACAGACAGAGCTGAAATGCCAGTTAATCCCTGGCTGGGCAGATGCAGCTGTTCTTTTTTCACTTTGTCAGCCTACTTGTATGAGCAGGTCATTGTCTCTTTGGTGAGACAAAGGAGTGGGATGCTTGTGTGTAAGGGTTAGATTAGCCTCTGGGATCAGGGTCTGGTTAAGGGAGTTTGTTTTTATCAGCACATTCTAAGGCAAGTGGAAACTGGGTGGTTTGGATTATGAAAAGTCCCTGAAGTGTGCATATGTTCAGCTGGTTAGCTTCATGTACTTGGGGATTGTAAAATCAGTGACAAATCCACCTTTTCTTTTTTTCTAGTTTTTTGGGTTTTTTTGTTTTTGTTTGTTTTTTGTTGGTTTTTTTTTCCTTGGTTGATTGTTTTGTTTTTATTTTGGTAAAAATAGTAAAGGCATTAAAACACTTTCTGGAAACAGAAAACATTCCCAGCTTTTATGGATATGTGGTCAGCCGGCTCTTGCTCGTTCCCTTATAAGCAATATTCTTAACGGGAAGAAGTTGCTACTATTTCAGGTCAGTGTGTGTTTTCTTTTACAGTTGCCATGGCACTGGTAAGACAGATATGTTCTCTAGTTGTTTGTCTTGTTATAAGATGTGAGTTTTATTTTCAGCACTGTATTTGCAGCATAATAGCATGTGCAGTAATTTTCCATACTTCACCAAAGTTGTCCCTGTTGGAGTTACTGCACTGTTTTTTTCTTGTTTGTTGTATAATGTTTTACATGCTCACCTTTGGTGCACTAAAGTCAATAGCTTCCACATACAGCCTTTGAATTTTGTATATTCTATAGCCTAGTGGATACTTAAGGTTAGAGACATTATGTCATGGTTGCAATCTTACATAAACACAAACCAGAGAGCTTAATCTAGTAGTTTTTTATACAGCTCAATAAACTTGGCTATGCTACAGCTTATCTTCTGAGGAGGCGCCAATATTGATTTAAAGACTTCAGGTGATGGCGAATCTAACCAAGATTAACTGTAAGTTAGAACTACTAAATTTTACTGAGCTCTGTCAGTGTTTAAAAATGTAGCTTTACTTAAAATAAAGTGCAGCAAAACAACAGCAGCGGCAGCCATAGCCAAAATCTACCATCTCTCTTTTGATTTCCTCATGTTTTCTCTTTTTTTAGTGTTATTTTTGTCAGACTGATTGCAATCAAAGCTCACAGTACTCCAGCTTTTACTTATTGTTATTACAGAAGTCATTTTAGGGGAGTCCATAGTGTTGTCAAAGTAAATTTGACAATTTGAAGTGTGTTGGCATAACTAGAAATGATTCAAGCCCAAGACACACTGACACTGCCGCTGAGCCGCAGTTTTTCCATGCTAGGGGTTCCTGTTACTTTGATGACACCTGTCGTTGGTTCACTAAGAATCAGCTTTACGACTGACATGAGTGTTTATCACACAGTAAACTGCAGTGAGGCGTCTGCAAGAGTCACAAGGCTCTCTTACTCCTACCCCTACACGTGGCATTCAGGTGGAATATAGTATTGGAGAACACCAGAATTTTTATGTTGTTGTGTTAAGGTTAGCCAGATCAAGTAAAGCAAACCTGTTTTGTCTTTGCACCTCTTTGGCCTTGCCTTTTTGGTTTATTTGTTTGGTTGTGGGAGTTTCCTTTCGGTTGGTTTTTGGTGGTTTTTTTTGGTTTTTTTGGGTTTTTTGTTTGTTTGTTTGTTTGTTTGTTTTTGTTTTTTTTAATAGCTGAAAGTACAGATCAGCTTTTGAGGAAACAGTGGAAGGGAAGAACCCATCGCTACCAAAATAAACTTGACTGATACTGAGTCATGAGAGAGTGGCAGACCTGTGCATCCAGTTTATTAGCAGTGCACGTAAGAAAAATGTAAAAGCATTTTCTGCTGTCACAGAAAGCTGGGTTTGAGAATAACAAAAATTCAACCCTTTCAGTTACAGCAGTGACACAGCCAGAGGCTGGGTTGGTGGTGGCACCACTCGCATATCCTTTTCACAAGGCATCTAAAGTTTAATTAGGCAAGAAGGATACACAAAACACCCACCTGTCTGTTTAGTTGCATTTGCTTCTTGTTGGACAGTTTGAGGGCTTCTGAATTAAAAACAGTTAAAAACAGCTTTCACCTGTTTCCTTAATCTTGCTGAAGTCATCACTTAGTAGATACAAGGGCAAAGAAATGCTTTGCCAACCAAAGGTATTTACAGAAGAGGGAGCTTGTGATTCCTGTCACAGCTGTTTGTATCAGTTTGCCCTCATGGCTTGTTTTCTTTTAAGGTTCCATGAACAGAAGAGACTGTTTTTCCTGTATACATATACATATATACATATACATATACATATACATATACATATACATATACATATACATATACATATACATATATATACATATACATGAGTTAATTCTATACTTGAGACATTGGTTTTCTGAGCAACAATATGATCAACTCTTATTCAAGCTAGTAGAAACTTAATTGAGAGTAAGACTTGGCCCAAACTCAAGTTACAGGAGCGTCAGATGGGTTGGCATCCTCTTTTTGGATGAGCCATTTCTCATCACAGATGTAATCTGAAGATTGTTGCCATTGTTTTGTTCTTAAGTCATATGCAGTTTATAAACCAGCTTTGGTACCTGATAAGAACATGTGGTCTTGAACCATTTAAAGTTTTCCAGGATTTGGGGTTTATTACTACTGTGAAAGAGTTCCATAACAGACTTCCTTCAGTTGGTTTACTGTATTTATTTTATGCTTATTATTTTGAAATTAATACTCATCGCTGCCATTTCCTGACAGATTATGAAACAGGCTTTCAATCAATCAGTATGTTTTTGTTGAGAGACAGCCTTCTTAATTGTCTCTGTTTTCTTTTCTTGGCATATACATCATCTTTCCATGATATGTATTTATATTAAGTGGTATAAAAATGAATAACTCAACTTCTTCAAGGTATATGTTACAAACAGACTGTGGGTGTAAATCAATGCAATTATATGCTGGCAATTAAGAGGTTAAATAAGTTTCCAGTTTAAGAACCAAGGTGGAAGGTTGTCTGAAGACTCTTGGGGCTGTGTCCTTCCAGGAGCCACAGGTCAGCAGGGTACCTACTATCACATGGGATAACCAGGTGGCACACAGTACCTGAGCCCTGTGGGGCTTACACAGTTCCATGCTGCTGCTTTTGCTATGGATGACTTGATAGCCCTATATTCCCAAAACTTGCCTTCCAAACTGTACCTGAAACAAACACCTTGCTTGATCTTAATGCTATAGGTAGCATTTAGGACTGTGATGTAACTTTTTAGCAGAATCTGTAGTCAATGGTGGAAACCAAAAGCGCATCAGAGTGCAAAATGTTTTGGCTGCTTAACTTAAACGCTAACGTCAGCTCAGCTGAGCTCCCAGATTCCCATTTGGCAAAAGACAGATTGCATAAGCAGCAGTAATTTTCCCCATGCTTGGAAAGAATTGGTTGAAATGCTTAGCAGCTCCTCACAAGTGCAGTGGACTGCTGCCTGCAGTGCTTGGTCAGAAAGCAAAAATACCTTTTGGCAGGACCGTGGTCAGCCAGTCTAGTTCTGCCTGCTCTGCTGGCCATCACTCCTCCTCTTCTCCCAAGGTAATGTGCTGGACTAGCTGAAAGCATCCTGTGTGGCAAAGCCAGCTTGGGAGCTCTGGTTGGGGCCAGCCTGAACGTACCCACAGTTAGTGTGAATGATGAATGAGGTTTATGGAGTTCTTTGCCTGGTAGTAAACTAAAAGTTTTTTAGAAATCACAGACAAATGCTCAATGCATGTCCTAAAACAAAGGGGACTGGCATTTGGAAATTTTACCTTTGCATTTGTTTGAAATTTATTTTCATGCTCTCTGTGAGGATTGTTTTGTCTGAAATGAAGTGCCTCTGTTTTGTGCTTCCAATGCCTTTCATTCTTCCTCTAAATTATACCAAATGCTCAGTTGGAAGAGCAGATATTCAGCAATTACATAAAAATAAATTAACTGAAAAAGAAAATAAATCTGGAGGTAAGGCAGGGCATTTTAGTGCCAGGTCACTCTAGTGTGTGACAATCTGCTACATTTTGTGAGTGCAGACAAAGGCAGACAGAAGATCCCAACTGGTACCCTGCCCTGGACTCCTCCCAGGCCATCACTGGGGCCATCAGCCCACCAAAGTCCAACCTCTCCAGGCCCAGAGGAGCACAGGGGCACAATGACAGGCAGAAAACTAACTGAAGATACAAAGGAAGGGACACCAAGTCTAGAGTCCTTTCCAGGACTCTCTGAGGAGACGCTCGGCCCCAGAGTCCAGATATGAAACCCATCAAGATGAGACAGTGCCAGAGCACTTTTTGGAGATATCTGGATATGTGTGTGATGGTCTGTGCCAGCAGCTGGGAGCACTGGGATCCAGAAGTGGCTACTGGGCAGACTCTGTGAGTCCAGCACCTGAAGGAATCTGTACTGCCCATCTGTGAGGACATGCATGTGTGTGTATGAATATACAAACATGAGCATGATAAGGATGTGTTTGCATATAAAACAGACATATTCTGACTGGCAGAGCCCTTCCCATTGAGGCAGGGAGGGGCTGTGTGTTCCCTACTGAGAGCACATTTTCAGCCTTGGCTGCTGGTTGCACCTGGGGCTGTGCAGCCTGTTCTTCTGACAGCATTGTCAGATCAGGCCTGTTCCACGTATTCTCCTTATGAGAACCACCTAAATTCAAGTAGATGATTGTGCTGGGGCCACATGGAGCAGGGAGGGGGATGGTGGCTCATCCCCCCAAAGAAGCCACTTAAGAGCACATGGGCTTGAGACAAAGAGAGCAGCCCCTCTCTGAGAGCCTCCCCTGAGGCTGCGGGGACCAATCAGAGACCTGGGTTGGTGACTGACAGTCCAGGAAACCAATTAGAATGCTGTTTCGCTTTCACAAATCACAGGGAAATAGTGTTAGTGGAGTCTTTTGCCTTTCCGGTCGGGCAGGGGAGCAGGAGCCAGCAGGGCTCTGGGCCCCGGCATGGGGCGCGGCCCGGCATGAGCTCCGGGAGGAGGAAGGGCCCGGCCCTGGGAGGGCCCCAGGGGGCACCTGGCCTGACCCGGCCCCGGGGAGAGCCCAGCGCAGCCCGGCTCGGCTCAGCTCAGCTCAGCTCGGCTCCCAGCCCCGCGTGGCGGCAGGGAGTAATTCCATCCATCTCATCACTGTGTGGTAGCTGCGTTTTTCCCAGCATGGCTTCAGCCTGGCTCTTTACCGTTTTGGATACAAGTTTAACTTTTAGTGCCTGAATGAGACTTCGGATTTCCTGAGCTCCCCAAAACAAAAGGCATGAAGCAAGAAGAATTACAGAAGTCAGCAGAATGAAGACCAAAGTCATAGAAAGAGAGATCTGGAAAAGTCGCCACTGATAAGTAGCTTAAAACCTTTTTTTTGTGGGCTTTAGAGGATTGTGACTTTACTTAAATTCCTTTAAACTGTAGAATATACTTGTGGAGGTTAAAGTGCCTAAGATGAAGACTTTTTTGCCTCGAGAAGTGGAGTTCTCTGTCTTTGGGACTGGAATAAACAGAGACATTTGAGTGAAGAGTGAGATAAAGAGACTTTTTGTGTTTCTCAGTAGCCTGCCTTTAAAATGACACCCCATGTGTTTCAGCAACCCATATACAGCTCTGAAAGGACTGTGGAAATGGGAGGAAAAATCATAATTTGTAGGTTCCGGGTGGATGAAAGTTATTAGAGTGAGACACCCTCTAAGCCTAAACAAAAAGAAGGGACTTTTCTCTCTTAAGTGAACTGAAATGATTATTTAAGTGAATTACTGACTGAAGTGTTTTTCTGTATGTTGCTGGTATGAGGAAAGGGGGAGGAGAGAATAATCTGGAAATCTCCTTCTGAATTGTTTTGTGTTGTTAATAAATTTCTTGTACCCTTTTAAGCTTTAAGCCTGCTTTGTCTTTACTCCTAAATTCAATCCCCAAGAGAAATTAAATATATTAAAATTGGTAAACCCCAGTCACACCGTGACAATGAGGAACATGCCAACTAAATTTTTTTAGAGACTGGTAACTATGTGCGTTTTTAGACTTTGTATGGTACCAGGTGAGCAGCAGGAGCTTGAGTTAGTGGTATGGATAGGCAGTGAAGGAAATTATATGCCCAAACTAACTTTTTTTAGGATTGACAAGCACTGAACATCCCACTGTGCTTCCTTGAAGCCTTTTCATTCCCCTGTGAAAGGATGACCTTTAGTAACCTTTTTATGCCCCTATGCCTTAGAGTTCTGAGTGTTCCTCATAGTGTTGTAATCAGTGTCCACAATACTTTGATAAGAGGATTAGTAACACTACATCACAACTTTCATCTCTTGATGGATACCATCATAAAATTCAATGTAAAAGATGCAAATAAAATCTGACAATAAATTCCAAATACTGTTTTAAAACAACTTTTTAAACGGAGTGTGTATTTTGCAGCTGGATGCCATCACCTCTTTCCTTTATCATTGGTCAATTTGGCTTGTTAGAATTTGCCTAGTGGCTAGGTTTTATTCACCGCTGTTCTTGTAAAACCATCTGTTAATCACAGTTACTTTCCTTTGAATTTTAAAATCTTGCTTGTTTGATGACCCATATATCATGCATTTTTAAAAGTTAAAATTAAAAGCAGTTCCCTTGCACCAAAACAAGTTTCTAGCTTGACTTTTCCTTCATTTGAAAAACTTGTGGCAGTTCAATTAGGAAAAAGATGGAAAAAACAGGCTTGTGTGGAGAAAATAAAACTAATTACTCAGGTATCACCAAAGGGGAAATCTGATGAGGCAGATACAATCTAAATTGGGGTTTGAACAAGCTAGCAGCTGCAGAAGATGGATCAGTTTCTATGTTTTAGTGCAAATAAATGGCCAAGGCTGAACTTTTACGTCTTTAGCAAAAGACAAAATCCTGAAGAGCTCAATGGAGGAGGTAATGGGGAAGAAGAATGGATTTTCATTACTTTAGGAGAAGAAAACAGTACATCTGCAGCATTGATTTTTAGTGTCATATGAGGTGAACTCACCCATGCTTGCTTGCTGAGATCACATGAGATGCCTAAGTACGGTTTATGATAACACACGATTCTGAGGGCTTTGTGTAAGCTCCTATGTAAGAATCCTTTGCTGCCAGTCTGTCTGTTTAATACTATCCTATCAAGTGCTGAAGTTAAATTTGGCTCCTACTTTTGAAAGGTTTTGATGATGGATTGCCTGGAATCTGTGAGCATGACCTCTGGAAAAGTGTTATTTTGAAGCCTGTTTTTATATTGATACTAAAACCATTAAATTTGGTAATTGAAGCAGCATTTGTTTTTATTCTAGCAATGGAAGCTGGATTTAGAACACTGTTTTTATAGCAATTAAGAAATCCCTCAAGGAGGAGCCCTAAAACATTTTACTTGAAGAGTTAACTCCTTTTATGTTAGTCAGCTCTCATTTAACTCTGATGATTGTGTGGGGTTTGGATTAGCAAGACCACAATGGCTCCCAACACCTTCTGGTGCATCAAGTGGTTGTGAAAGGTTTAAGTGCAGAGTAAGGACTCATCTAATGATAGTGCCCACTGCTCCTTGAAACCTGCACTGCTTCTTACAGAAATCTGGGCACTTGGGTTTTTTCAAAGGATAATGTGGCATGTGTTTGCTTTATCCTAATTTTACACATGGTTAACTTGATTTATGTTTTAGTCTTTTATGGTCATCTTTTCCCAGTTTGCCTGCATAATTAAAAATTACTTTAAATGCTTCTGCACTTCAGTTACCACTGAGTAGTACCAAAATTAAACCATGTAGTATATGTGATTGGGGCGAGTTGACTTCTAATATTCTACCAGAAGTGTTTTGCCTTCAATGTGTTAAAATATGAGAAATTATAAACCTAGTAGCAGTCAGTTGGTTTCTTTGTAGTGTACAATTGATACTGGTTGTCTCTCCACAAAACAGACACAGCTTGACTGACTTTGAAATAAATTACTCCAGTTTTCAGGGCCAATAACCAAAATTAAGGAATTCTGTTTTCTTCTGAAAAAGCCATTGAAAGAAACATCTAAATGAAACAGCTAAATTAAATATTAGCATCTTTTGGAAACAAATTACTCTTCAAAATATGCCATAAAATCTGCAGTTATGGTTACAAGGTTATCTAGCTAACTTTCATTTATGTTTTGCAGATGCATATAAGGCCTGTTGAGGCAAGTGTAGCCATGTGCAGAAGTTTAGGAACTTAATTAATTTCCTAATTGAGTTTCTTGTTTTGGTCATTTTGATTTTGGGATATTTGAGTCTTTTTTTTTAAAAAGCTTGTTAAGTATCAGTATCTTCTCTGAGGAGTTAAGAAATAATGTTCACTTAAGTTATATGTGAAGATCTAAAATGCTACTTTACATTTCTTGGGAGAAAGACTGACTTAGGTATTTAGAGGAAAAACTATTGAACTGACCGTGGAATTTGTGATTTCATTTTCTTTGAGAGAAGTCTGCTATATCTGATGTGGTGTGTATTTATATGTGATGTGTTGTTTTATGATGCTGAGATCTGTTTATAAAATACCAAGAGAGTGGAAGGTAGAATACTATGTAAGAAATACCAAAGGATGTGAAATTTTAATGTTGGAAGAAAAGTTTCAACACTAAGTGCTTGTGAAAATGTGGCAAAAAGCTTTACCTTAATACATATATCAAGGAAATCTAATGTCAGATTCCTTCTGTTTTTTTTTTTTGTTTTTTTTTTTTTTTTTTTTTTTAATAGAGAAGTGTCTGTGACTAGAAAGTAAGTTCTGAATTCCACAAAATCAGTAGGAAGCTTGCCATTGAATTCCATGTGACTAAGATTTGGCTTATGGTGTTTATGGCACTTAGGCTGGATTCCTTTCTTAATCACACTGGTGAAGCTCAAAACCATTTACTGGTCACTGTTTGTAATCCACAGTGGTGGGTTACTGCACAGAAAAACCCTCCAAATAGATGAAGTATTTAATAAGGAAAGCTTTGGAAAGATTGGCTCTGCTGGTGGCAAGTCTCAGACCATCTCATCAGACAAAGAAAGGCAAGGCATTCCTTAATGCAGCACAGAGAAACAGAACTTCATTGATCAAAACCAGCTTTTTAAGCTTCAACCGGGAATTGCCTAAGCATAAGTACAAAATATGCTTTAAATTTGCCTGCTTTCCCTTTTCTTGTGGATCAGCAGTGAAGTGTTAGATCAGATGTTTCTAGGAAGACCCAGCTTTATTTCAGATATTTGTTGTGAGTCTGTGCTGTCCATTTGGACAGGTCTCTGTGGGCAGAAGTAGGTGAAGTTTCTGCCATTGTGGAAATGCTCCAAGTGGGTCCAACGTGGAAGCCATTTCCAACCTAAATTATTCTATGATTCTATGACGTTTTGTCAATGTGATAGCCAAAGCAAACAAGTGGTTATAATTCATCCCTTACACTTTTGGCATTAACTAGGAGAATGGAATTGATAGACACATTAATTATTCTGTTACATTCTTTCCCAAATAAAAATTCCCAAATTACAGTAATTTCATGGAAGTATTGCAGCAATCTTTTATAATCAGAAATCTCAATGGCAAGAGGATAAAAATTACTATCCGTATTGGGAATGCATAACAGACCACCAAACATCAAGAAATATCCATAATAGGAGTTTTGGTTTATAGTCATTTTAGTTTGAAGCCAAGAGATCTAACAATCCTGTTACACAACATACTTACGCATTTTGCTAAGTTTTGATCATCAGACTCCCTGTGGAGTTTGAAAGAAAGGAAATAAAAAGCCCATGACACTAGTTTTGTTGACCCTCTTCCAACCTGCTAACAGCTCTTGTTATTTTTATTGTTTAGGGGGGAAAAAAAATTGTCTTGCAAGAGCATGGGTTTCCAGCTATTCTGCAAAAGATAAAAATTCTGAATATTTTAAAGGATGTGAATTGCTGGGATTAGAGGCTGTGAAATTTGCACTCTTGTTTTTGAAACACAGCTTCAGACAGTTGCCAGTGAAATATTTTCAGAAGTGTGCCTTACCTAGAATTGTTAATGAATCTCACAAGGCTTTAAATAACCTGTGTCATAGAGTCCCTGTGGTTACATGTGAAAATACTTTGTAATGCTGTGTTCAATCTACTACATGACTGGCAGAGCTTCAGAAATACAATGCTTTGGAAAATCACATTAAGTATTTTCCCATGCTTCAGTTGACTCTTAAAAATCTTCTGAAACACAAAAGAAATTATTAGTCACTGCAAGAACATGTAATGGATCTAACTGCTGTATTGCTTCATTTTTCACATTTGTTGTATTTAGCCATAAGCGTATGTATTGGCACTCTTTAAAAACTTCATTCAGGATTTCTTCGCACCAACAAAAAAATTCCTATGTAAGTCAAAGGCACACTAAAGACACCCAGTAGGCTAGCTGAGCTAATAAAGTGGAGATGTGAGAGAGTTGTGAATGATCAGGATCATTCACAAAGGATGGGAAAAGTTGCCAGATGCAGGATGAGAGACCAAGGAGAAAACAGGAACCAGTTTTATAGGTTACACAGCGAGGCAGAGCAGTACAATTACATATGGTAGACCTTCCTTTACTGCTTTTGTTGATGTTCCTCCCATGTCTTCATCATCCTTCTTAACAAAATGGATGGCAATTTACTTCTTCACAATATCGCAGTTTCATCCTGGAGCCTTTTAACTGGATGAACCAACTAAGATGTTTCAGTAGAAAAACGTTTGTGAAATACCACATAATTTGAGTTTTTGAAACATAAATGAGACATTTGCCTACCTGGCTCTGAATGCACTTGCCTTGCCTGCCTGCATAACCTAAAAGTCCTGATATGGTGATGCAAGATGTTTCCAGCCTACAATTTATTTAGGTAAGTGCTCCTTCCTTAGGAAGGCAATTTATTGGTTTTATGTGACAAGCAGGTCAGCACTGTGTTCTGTCTTAGACATAATGAGCTGTGTTTCTTTGTCACCTCTGAATGAAAGATAGAAAAAACCCACCACATTAACCTGTGGGCTTTTCCCCCCACCTCTTGTTTCTTCATGGCTAACATGAAGGTGGTGGATCTCTACAGCTGTTGCCAAAGAGTGATCAGAGGGTATTACTGTGAGCCAGCTGTGAAGAGCTCCTCTTTACTTGTAACATCCAACTCGGTCTGCAAACTTCACCATCTTTTCTACTGCAAAGGCATCTTAAGGAGATGGGAGTTGAAAGGCAAGTTAAAAGTAGAGTGAAGCAGCCCTGCTACAAGTAAATGTTAGTTATACGCAAGATTGTTATAGATTGTGTGAATATATTTTTCCTCATCTGTAAGTTTGAATGAAATAAATATTCAAATGAGGCTTGGCCTCAAAATTAAGCAGTTAAACAAAATCCATTGAACTATATATACATCCTTGTATCTTTTAGGACAGACATCCATTTTTCTATGTTTTTATTTAGAATGTGTTTTAAACTGCTTGCTACATCTCCCTGAGATTTTAATTTGGTTTGAATTAAAGTTTTCAGATGGAGGGACTGTCTTACTCCTCTGAATTAAACATTGCATAACGAAACTGAGTTGCTCAGAGCTTATGCACTGAGTAATAGCTGTACTGTTGCTTTTTTCCTACATAATTATACTCACTTTCTTTGCCAGTGGCTATAGAAAAGTGTAGTCCATTTATTTAGATTTTGTCCTTGAGATGTCTGCCATTCCTAATGACTGCATGATTTGTAACTCCACATTCCTCACCACCATGCCAATAAAAGAAGTGTCATTTCTGGTTTGCGATGAAACTGTTGCTTCCAAATGGTTTTATATAGACACATCTATCACAACAGCTGAAAGAATTCTTTAGACAATCAACGGTAGGATCTCATGAATTTCCTTATAATTTAAAAATGTTTGCCCACTTTAGAGCAGTTCCTTTTACTGGAGTCTACAAACATAGCCAAAAACTGAGGGGAGCTATTGAACCTCTCACTATCTATCCTGAAGTTATAAAAAAAAATCCAAACCTGTAAATTATTTGGAGAATAGAGAACAGAGAATAATCTGTCAGATCATTATACATGGGTGCTTGGAGAGTTGTAAGCACTTTAAAATGGATTAATGTTAAGGGTCACCCAAGAAGGAAAGCTGCTGGAGTTCTATTCCTTAGTGCATGGAGAATCCTGCTGGCACTCTTGATCCCTGACACTGTAAGATCAGTGCATCATTGGCCATGTAAAATCAGCTATCACAGGAATTTGTTCTTATAGACTGGCTAGTCTTTTAAATTTAGTAAGTCAAACAACTGCAACTCTAAACTATGTTTGGTAGGAAAAAAGCATATTCTCCGTAAAGTGAATCCTAGAAAAACAGAATATACTTACTGCTCAATATTCTATCCATACGTGGGATAACAGTGTTTCCTTAGTCTCAAGCACTGACTGTGGTCAGTAGTGCTTGATGATTTATTTCTATGGGGAATAGACAGTAGAGGGGCCCCTGGAGCCTTACCTGAAAATGCATAATTTTGAGCTGTTTTGCATCTGGAAGGAAGGAAGTTCCAAATTTTTAGGTCAACCATATTAACAAATCTCTCTAGATATATTTTTAGTTCACTGAATGAAAGTCAGATTTGGCTGGTGAATAATATGTTTCCTTCTGCTAAGTGTGTTAGCTGATACTTTATTACAGAATGAAGTGTTTTCTCTCCCATTTTTCTTGCAACTGGCAAAATGTAAAACTTCCAGTTTGCACTTGCCCCCAGAGAAGACTTTCCCCTGCTTTCTTCTCAAAATTCTGTATGTAGCTTGTCAGTAGCTTTTATGGTATTGTGGAAAAGTCACGGTTATTGTGAAAAAATGGAAAAATTACTAATTCTTGTATAGATTCAAAGTTGCAAATGTTTGCTATTGTCTTCTCAAAAATGAAATTTAATTGCTACATGCTACTAGACTTGAGGATCGTCAAGGGAACATAATCTCGCTATAAAAATAATTGAAACCTTCTTTGAGGATAATGCACATGTGGCTAATATAAATGTTGGCCACAGGCATTGCATCTGGAGATTTTATGATTGAAGGTATTTTTTGAGTGCCATGTTGTGATCTCACATCTGTGGGTATAATTCCACTGACTTCAGTTGAAATTGTTCTGTTCTCAGCTATGAGATCACAGTTCCTCAAACCCAATTCCTAGTATTTTTATCGTGTTTTATGCCCATCTCTTAGCACATGAGAACATGTAAATGGAGCAACTTTTGAGTACACTGAGTTTTCAAAATGGTGCTTTAAGCTGGGTTTATTTCAGTTATATGTAGAATTATAAAGCCAGGGGGCCTGAGCAGTGAGTTGGCCTTGGGATACCCCTGGAGTGTGTGTCTATTCTCTTGCAGAACTTACTGTATGTTTATGGTTTTTAATGTGTTGACTCAAAACCAAGAGATTTTTTGTGCTCTGCTGATGTACCTGTCACTTGAGATTCATGTGTCCTATCAGCTTTTGAATAGAATTCTAGAGTTCTATGAATTAGATGTCTCCAGCATCAGGATAATACCCAGATATCAATGTAGTACAGCTTGGCTACATCAAGAGAATGATTTTTTTTATTAGCTGGGTATGAGACTTTGGCTGCATTAGATGCAAATTGACCAAAAGTTGGTTTTCTTCATCTTTCTAACATCCTAAAACATATGATTTTTTGGTACTGGAAAAAACAATTACTTTTTTTTTTTTGCCAAAAAAACAATTACTTTTTTTCATGAAAGGCTGAATAGAGGCATATTTTCTAGAATTGTGATTGATGATTATGTTAAAATGTACATGCACCTCTTTGAGTTGCTGACTTTATGTAAGCACTGAGTATTGTACTTTTAAAATTATTTCTTCCTTAGTTGTTAATTTGCCTCTAAGGGAAGAAAACACAAAAATGTTGATCTCAGAGTACTGAGTATTCAGTAGTCCTCAACTGCTTGGAAAAAATTGCAGCATACTGGGATGGGGAGTGCGGGGATGAGAAATATTTAGGGGAGATCACTGTAAACCTGTTTAACTGAAGCAAAAGCCTTTTCCTTGGAATGGTTGCTCTGTGATATTCTCCTGATATGGTTGTTCTGGTTTAACTTGAGATCAAGGCCAGTTTGGTTGCAGGGGACCAATAGACCAATACAGAACTTGTATTGTTTTTAGTGCAGTCCACATGAGCTTGTCACAGACTATATTAATAGAGAACAATGCGAGCTGCCTTCATCTATGGGTCCTAATGCTTCAGCTCAGGCAGCTGTGGTGCCTGTGATTTAAGGTCTAGAGATACTTGAGATCTTTGAGGTAATCACAGTAGAAAAAAAGTGAAAATATTTGCATAAAAGAATGTGGCTTGCTGCAATGATAAGTGTGAAATTCTGAGCCCATCTTCTGCTTTTTTTCTGTATTGTTGATGTTTCTCAAATCTTTTGTTTCCCAGTTAATTTCCCCTGAATGTCTGCAGCATGTTAGAAGGATAATCTTCAGTATTAGAGAATATTTAAATGTACACTTTATAGAGTAGATTTCTTTCAAGTATTAAGGGGGAAACTTAAAGAGACTCATCTGCATGGGACAGACCTCAAAGTGGACAAAAGCTGAAATGTTTTGGCAGCTCAAGCAGGTTTGTCTCAGCAGGGCATCCATGTAGGATGGGGGCTTTCAGAGGTGCTCATCAGTAGCTTGATTTTCTGCCCACTGAAATGTGTTTTTTGTTTTGGAGGGGTTTTTTGGTGTTTTTCTTCTACAGACTCCTCTGGGAATAGATCTGAACCAAACTAACTGTTACTATTCTAATGTAGTAGCCATGTCTCTTGAAGAACATTGGATACCTGCCTCTCTAGTTCTCTGTATACCTTCACAGGGGTACATATGTACATGAACTACAACTGTGGATTTTCTTGTGGCCTGCTCCTCCTGTGCTCCCTCATCGGATCAAAGTACTGCTTTAACCCCAGCATGATTTGTATATGGGGTTTGTGTTTTAAATTTCTCTGAATAAGTGGTTTTAATTCCTGCTAAATGTTGTTTACTTCCTGCATATGAATAGTAAAACCTCAATGTCTGTTTTTCATATACTGTTGTAGGAACTTCATGCAATCCTAAATGAAATGCCCTAGGGAACAGCAGATGAGGTCAGCCCTGCTGCTTACTTATCTTGGGATTCAGCCCTTCCGCCCTTGTTCTTCAATAGTAACATTCTTGGTTCTAAGCCACTATTGAAAGGTGAAGATCTCATGGAGAACCAATATGGTCCACCTGGAGCTGATGGTGTTGCTGTGGGGGGAAGGCCTTATTTCAGAGGGGCAGCCATCACCCTCAGGGGCATTTGGTAACTTCTCCTGCTCTGAAGTAAGGGTGAAGAATTTTTTCCTTTGATGAGGATCAGATTGAATTTCAAATATATTCACCTCTCTCAGGTTATCTATTAACCTGTATCTCCATCCTTGATCTATACCATATTGACAGAGCTGAAGGGTGACATGCAGTACTTTGAAGAACATAATGGCTGAGCAAGCTCTGAGAGAGGGCACTCAGGCACTCTTTGAAATGATTGCTCATGTTTCTGTGCAAGATGTGCCTTGCTTTTTCTGATCGGTAACTTTTGAATTTTTTCTCATGCGATGACTTCATTGTTCTCTATTTATTGCACATCTTAACTGTATTTTAAAAGAATTTGATCTGATGCCAACATCAACATGTCTGAGCAGTTTTGATGCAACTTAGGTAGCTTTAGGCCTGAAGTCATATGGAAAACGTTGCTTTAGGGACTAAAGTCTTAAATATTATACCAGCAGGAGTTTCCATAGAGATTTCAAGAGAACTGGGCAAATAATTCTCTAGAGTTGACTGCAATAGCTTTTGTTATCTGCTTTATAAACTTTGGGATTAAATATAGTGGGTTTTTTGGAACCAGTATATTGGGGATGGTATATGGGGATGAACTTGGCATGGAAGTTAACTTTTTGCAGAGTACTGATTCAACACAATGCTGAATAACAGATTGCTTGAATTACATTATCACTAGGAAAATGTATTCTGATTCCTCTTGCAATTATGAATACTAATGGTAATTTAAAAAAAATCTTTTTTTCCAGCTAATCCCCGTGTTTGTGCTCCCCTGTTTTTTATCTTGAATTATTTTCTTATGGCTGTTGGCAGATTTCAGATACCACTTGGAAGGAAGTAACTGGCTTTGTTTTAGAAGTGATCCTGCACAGTATCTTGTCTGCACATAGCTGACTCCCTCCATAATGGCGAGCTCTTAGTTTCTTGGTACATTCATTAAGCACAGTCTTGCCTCCAGAAGCTGTGCTCCTTATTGAGTACTTGAAAGACCTGCTCCCAGTCTAGATAAGTGAGAAGCAGCTTTGCTTGGAACAGATTTGTATCCACAGTTTCATCCAATCAGGCAGCTGGAAATGCCATAGGTACCTCTCAAAGTATCTGGCCTTTCTGGAGGGGCAAATCAAAGGAATTGTTACCCTGTGCCATATTGGCTGCACACATTTCTTTGCCACACTGCTTTAGGACCTCACCTTGCTCTGGACCTGAACTTCAAAGAAGTATAAAAATTAGGAAGTCTAACATGTCACGAAAAACCATGTCTGGATCCAGAAATTATCTAACTTCATGTTCTTGCGCGGTGTTCAGCATATTTCAGTTCCCAGTGGAATGTTTTCATCATCCATATGTAGCTATTGCTTTAGCTTTTTAAAGTCTTCCACAGGGGGATAAGGTGGAGGTGGCAATGCTGTATTTGGATTGACTGTGGCAATGAACACTTCTTTTAAGTGTCACTGTTGTGTTGTGGTTGGCTGCCAACAATTTTGCTCGACACAGGTAAAGTGTCAATGATGTCATCTCCTTTGGTGTTTCCCCCTGAAGGGAATGGCTGAGCTGTAAAGGCAGTCTCAGCTGGGACACCCTTAGCTCCACATTAGCTCTGCTAAGGCACCATTTGGAGGGTGTTGATGGACTGCAGTCAGGATCATTGTGTAATGTAGGTAGGAATGAGAATCCCTCTCAGTCCAAAAAGTGCAAGTGCAATTGAGTTAAGCCAAAACCCATTGCTCTCTGTGCTGATTCACAGTGGGAGCTGACATGCAATATCAAGGAGGGATTAGCATGCACAGCATGCTGTGGTTAAGAGCTTGTGCCATTTGGTCAGACCACGACATGAAACTGTGGTGAGTGTTGAGTTTCTAATGTCTCCTCAGGTTACTCGACTTGGGTTTGTGTGCAAACAGAGCAAGGTGGCTGATTGGCAGGCTGGCTTCAGAGACAGGAGTTTTAGAGCACTGCCGAGGAATAAGCCTGAAATATCACCACTTCCAGTCCCTCACTAACAGGAGCAGCTACACTGAAGCCTTACCGAGGAGAGAGAGTTGGTCTAGATTTAAATTGATGTTTTAAATTGTTTTAATTGATGCTTTTTTCTTTCATATAGATTCCCATGTACTGATGAGCTAACAAAGCTCTCTTGTGCTAAGAAAGTTTGTATTTTGTTGAATTTCCCACTCAGGACATGAGTCCATGCATGGAGGTGTTTTTTAGAAAGAGATGTTTCAGCCTTGCATTACTCTATGTCAAACACCAACCTTTTCAAAATCTCATATTATTGTGGAGAGGTGTTCTCCCATTCCCTTGCCTCCCATGCATGTTTTTCTGGCCCATTTCTCACATCAGGGATCTGACTTGCTCAGGGGTTCCCCGTAGCTCATGTTCACTGGCAGTATGACCCAGCCCTGGCAGAGCAGTTTTGCTGAGATGATTTTCCCATTGCATGCTGTGGAAGAGGCACTGTGCCCTTGGTGGAGGTGGCAGACATGCCTGAAGTCGTGCATCACAGAATACCCTCAGTTGGAAGGGACTTACAAGGACCATCAAGTCCAGCTCTTACGTGAATGGCCCATGTGGGGATTGAACTCACAAACTGAGTGTTCTTAGCACCATGCTCTGACCAACTGAGCTCATCTGTGAGAACTGGCAAGAAACTCATGTTCATCCCAAATTCCTGAAAGGAGAAGTGGCTGGGGAATGTGAAAGCAACAGAAAACCAGGGATGAGAGATTAAACTCAGATCCATGCCTGATTGCCTATTACAAGTTTCACAGATGTGTAGGACCTGTTGTATTTTGGTTCCCTCTCTAGACCTCAGGCACCAGATCTTTGTCTCTGTTGTAGGTCCCAGCCACAGATGAAGGCAAACAAATTAAACTGTGCTTAAGTAACCAGATCAAAACAATGTAGGAGATTGCAGTGAAGGATCTGTTCCTGAAGCTTTTTCTTATGCTGGAGTCTTTGTGGAGGGAAGGATGCAATTGTGCTAGTGCATTATTGTTGAATATCTGAACTCCCCCTCCCTGTTGCTGGCTCTCAAATACTTTGTTATTGCCAATTCACTGACCTCTCCTTTGCTGATTGCATAAGACCAGGTTGAAGGTCTGTCGTGTCATCACCTGGGAAACTAGAAAATAAATGGAATAAATCCTATTAAAGGACCTATGGATAGGGATTGAGCAGAGAGGGTTGGAGTAGATAGGGATATATTTAGTGCCATCATAAAGCTCTTTTAAAAATAGTTTTAAACACAGGTGTAAGAATTCTATCAATGTTGGTAATTTCTACTTGTAAAAAATAACATTCAAAGTTTAATGGGAGGAGGAAAGGAAGCTATCTGTGGGATGGAGAGAAAATGGTGCTATTAGGTAGCAAGACTGGATGCAGTTGGGGTAGCTAGACAGAGCTGTAGGGTGTCCACAGCTCTCCTTTCACATTGTGTTCAGTTTCTGGGGAGATGAAGGTTCAGGAGAAGATGTGTCAAAGCTCAGTTCTCACTCACTGGTGAGACCCTCTGGGCAGTGCAGTCATGTGTCTGAGTCTCCTGTCCTCCATTCTGTGCTGCCTGTACTGCCTGTACACCACTGCTGCTGTTGTGGGCAGCGTGTGTGATACGTGCCTGCCAGGTCTGAACTGCTTAAGAGTGTGCATTTCTGGTCTGGCACAACAGTTTTAGCCTGGAAATGCATGGGTCCTTTTGTACTGAGGCTGCATCCTCACATAGTAAGCTGTGGTGGGAAATAGTTTGCCCTTGCATTATTACACCAGTAGGGAAGTTTTATGTCGCATGATAAGGTTTGTACAAGCACCGTCTTCCTGCTGTGGTATTTGCTGGCCAAAAACATCCCAGCCTACTTCCTCCAATCTGCCTGCAAATCTCCCAGGTGAGTGGCTTGCTTTTGCTCTGTGACTGCCCTGGATCATCACGAGCAGGGTGAGCAGTAAGCAGCCTGAGTAAAGGGCTACTGCCAGGCTGGCTTGTGCAGCTGAACTGTGCGTGGGCAGCTAAAGGGGCATGACTTGAATAAGAGTGATGATGGGCTCAGTCTTCCCCATTCCCCTCTTATTTAAGCAGTCACAGCCAGTGCTGACTGGGGATGTGTGTTCAAAATATTCATAATAAATATCTGTGCTCTGAAATACAGACCTTGAAAAAGTAAACTTAGCTACCCCAAGACAGATGCATTGGCTCTACCCTGGTGCTTATTTCAGAATGGATGCTGTTCTGTATTTGAATGTACATGCATGCAAATTGTTTGAAAAGAGGCTAGAAACAAATGGGATCCCTTACCACACCCTGTCATTGGCTTATTTTCTGTTTAATTTGGAAAATACAAAATCTGCTTTTATAAAGATCCTTTCTGTGCTAGCAAATGCGTGTCACCCACCAGTTTGCTCCCTCCTGATCCAATGCTGGGAAAGATTTAGAAGAAAGAATGGAATAAATCATTCAAATTACTGTGTTTTGCAGTGCCTGCCTAGCCAGATGAGTAGTTTTCTGAGCACTGGGGTTGAATATGCCTACTTGCTTATAAATTTGTGTCCAGTGGTTGACTGTGAGTCTCAGTGGATACTTTTCCCATGGTTGAGGAATTAGCTGGGATGCTCCCCTTTCTCTGGGATTGCACATGCCAGCCTCGCCTTTCACGAGGATAATTATAGAATTGCCTTCCTGCCTGTTTTCACAAAACTTGTAAGAACTGCAGGAATTTGCTTTCTCCAGCTTTTTGTCAAACCTTGGCTCAATGGCTGTGGGCCAAGACAAAAACTCTGGGATCAACACACAGACATAGACATACACACAGACATATTGTGGTTGTCATATGTAAATCTTGATTCCCTAAGAAACAAATAAAATGAGATGTGCAGTGAGAACTGCATTGTGGGCTCTGTGTGAGACAAGGAGTCACCAAGAGTGTCCTGAGAAATGGGGATATTGCACATACAAAGCAGGGGGTAGGAGGAGAAGCACCTTCTCCTTCCCTGCCTGTTTGAGCTTCCCTGCTTATGTGCCACCAAGACTGTAGGGGATGCTTGGTGGCTTTCTTCTTCTTTTGTGATGTGACTTGTAACCCCAGTTCAGGACAGTGGGCACTTGGAGAAACAACCTTACAAGCAGTAAGGGACAGGGAGAATTTGCCCTATTTAACCACAAAGAGTTTTCAGAAATAAGAGAAATATGGTACTATATCTAGTAACCATTAGAGAAATATGGTAACTGCAAGCATAAAGACACAGGAGTTTAGATGAACAAAGGCTATTCAAAGGTGTGTTTCCCACTATGATGGTAATTCACTCTGTGAAAATAATGAGCAGTTCCACATAACACCAAGTGTGGGAGAAGCATAGTTCAGTCTTGTGTATTCAGCATGTGAAAAATAACTAGATTTAGAGACACATAAATAAGCAGAAGAGCCACACATGGGCTTGCAGATGTTTTACCACATCAGTGAGATTTGCATACTGTTCCTGCTGTTGCCATTTAACTTGGCATGTGATTTGGGAAAAGTCACCTTCACATTCTGTGCTCTGGCCTTTCAGTAGAGGCTGTGGCTGCCCTCTGAAATCTCATTCTACTCTTCTGTAGAGAAGCTGGCTTTTGTTTCTGATAAGCTTTGTAGTATTTTTTCCAGTATATATACAGAAGATGCTGGGAAAAGGACTGTATTTTGTAGTTTCAGGACATAGTTTGAGTATCCTGGGTTTTATTAGATTCTCAATCTCAGACTTAAACCCAGAATGAAGAGCTAAGTGCTTAACGTTTAGGGTTTTAGCTCATGGTGTAGGATGATTTGGAGCACCAAACAAGCTTTTCAGATATGGAGGAAAGTAGGAGAAAAGTCAGGCGTGGAAATGCAATGGTGTTTCTCAGAAAGAGCCTCACTGTCAGGACAATGGCTCAAGTCATGATGTCAAGAAACAGGATCTCAGGGTCTGAAATGGAGCTGGAGTTTCCAGGTAGAGGCTTTAGATGACTTTCATCTGGAGTATGGGATCTGCTTTTGTGATGGTATTCAGGTGTATGGCAGTTGTAGAATGAGAGCTTTATGGGCGTGTGATAATTTAGTCTGTTATTTACTGATAGGCTCGCCTCCCTTTGTGCAAATGAACCCTAAAGGAAGACAATATATATGTTAGCAACTGCTTTTGCTGAGGGAAGTAATAGTGTTATTTCCTAAGTCTTCAGCTTCCCAAGAGTTCTTGTGAGAAATTCCACTTCTAAGGCTAAAACTTCCCTGCATACACCAGCATTTATTTATTTTTGGCTTTTCTGAGAATAGGTTTCAGCCACACTTCAGTAATGAGAGAAGAATGAAATGAGATCTTCTTTGTCCCCAGAAATGTTGGTTTTAAGCATCCCTTTAGCTGAGTGGATGAAATTGTAAAATCAGGATATGACAGTGATGCTCCAGAATTCTCCAGGGGTGTTTGAGCTTGCCTTCATGGTTTTATGCAGTTTTTTGTGGCTGATACAGAGCCAATAAAGTAGACTTTCAGTTCAGCTAAGGAAAGATTGACTGCAGAAGCATCTGCAGCTAATTTAGCAGCATAATCCAATGAAGGGTATTGCTGCAAATTGCTACAGAGACTTGGTGGACATTGGTAGCCAGGCCAGTGAAGAATCTTCTGTGTGGCTGTCAAAATCAAGGTGCTTTGGTCTCTTGTGCTTGTATTTAAACTGTAGGAGAGGCAGCACTTTTCTAGAGTTTTCCAGTGGTCTGAAATGGCCAATAATGTATCAACAGTGAGGTGTTGTTTCTTCTTCCCCTTTTCCTTGGTCACCCTCAGGAAGCTTTTTGATCAAGGAAAGGTAATTAGTGGAGCAGAGTATTTTTCCAGCCACATTTAATGTTGCCATGACTTACAAGTCCTCAGTGCTTTCCTCAAGCGCCTCACAGTCCAAATGGGCAATTGAAAATGGTTTGCTGGGAAAAGTTGTGTCCAAACTGGTGAGAAGAAGAGAGTACAGAGAGGAGCTGATGTCTGAAGAGAAATGTGAATGTTGTTTTTTGTTTTAATTTTGTTCTTAAGCTCTTTCCAAGAAAAGACCTGGCTGCCATTGCTGCTCTGATTGTTTCGTCTTATCTCATTCCTTCCCTTCTGCTGGCCTGTGTTTGAGTGATGGGGTATGACCCCTCTTCCATTATTCCTGTCTCATTTCACAGTTCTCATATGTCTGTCTATTTCCTTCCTAATTTTTGTCCATGATATTTAAAAAAAAAAAAAACAAAACCCCAAAATTCTTTGATGGCATCACATGGGCAGAAAAATGTCTGGAGGATCATGTCATTCAGTCTACAATGCTTGGATCTCAGCCATTCTCTGAGTTCATTGCTTACATGACCTCTAAATATTTATTTTTGAAATGGGTTTATAAATTGCTACGACTGAATAAAAGACTCCTGGAAAATGTGACTTTTTCTAAACACATGCAGAATGGTGGCTGGTTTTAACAAAACAAGACAACAAAAAAAGCAAACAACTTATTTAGTTTTACATGAAGTATCAGATCTATGCAAACCTACATGTTGTTTTATTCTTTAAATCGGGTGGGTAGAAGCTGAACAACCAATATGTATTCAGAATGACCATAACCTTGGCAGCAGCTCTGAACTCATGCATCAACATTTCTAACATGAGAAGCAACCATTATTTTCTTTCAACAGCCATGTTTTGGAGGTTTTATTTTCTTTTGTTTTTTAGTGTATTCCCCTTGTACTTTTGCTTGGACAAATACTGTGTCTTACATGATTAAAATCTAACTCTCTTACTAGTGTATATTTAAATTGCTTTGTCCTGTATAAACAGGCAGATCTTGGCTCCAACTCTACATTAGTATGTGAGACATTAGATTCTTAAGACCTCTGGTTAACTGGAAATCAGTTAATGGAAACTAATTGTCATTGCCTTGTAAGGCTTAGTGAAAGTATCTTGATAGAAATACATAGGTGACTGTAAGGGTCAAACCCAGATATAAGTGTGGGGAAGCCTATAGGCTAAAGCTAATTTATTGGGATATAAATGCTTATCCAGCCTTCCTTTGTTGCAATGATAAACAGTCAAAGCACCTTCATACATATTTGCCAGGTAAATATATGTGAGTAGGTTTGCCTTGTGGAATTTGAGTATGGATATATAATACATTTCAATTTTCTACTTAGAAATCTTTATTTTTTCAAGTACTTCATACCAAGGCTTATGCTACAAAATTTATCAGCCTGCTCTAAGAGGCTTAAAGACCCCTGTCAAACACAGATTTATGACAGATTTTTATTTGCTATGGCTGAAGTTATGTGACAAGTATGGCAATGTAAGAAGTGCAATATTTGAGGAGGTGAATGGCTCAATCTGCTAATCTTGCTTTCTAAACAGTACCTGAGAGTACATTTTGCTTTGCCAAAATCAAGCTTTAGAAAAAGTAAACTTGACATCTTGTTTTGATAGTGTAAGTGGGTGAGGGTAATACTATTCAGCTAGAGTGTTTCATTATAATTGCCAATTTAAAAAATAAAGTAACACTTGAGAACATGTTATTACACTAACATGATCCAAATCCAACCAAATTGGAGAGCCCAACTGTGTAAAATGAGCATGATTTTTGAAGTTAATACTCCTTTACCACACAGTGCCTCCACACACAATGGCAATAACATCTGTATAATGGGACATTTCTATTGCTTTAATCACCACTTACTGCACTCTTACTGGTCATTATTCTATGGCACAAACACAGACCTGTAAGTGCTGTAAACCTGTGGAAAACAGTGGGTCAAATTAATGTCTTTTTAATAACAACTGATGTGCTCTTATTAGACCTGAACATGGTTTGTCACTGTCTACAGTAAAAATCACTGCTTGTGAGCCATTTCAGATTGCTTTCATCACTTGATTGTAACCTTTTGAATTGTAGAAAACTCTCCCACTTGATAGCAAAATCTCAGTTCCGGATTTAGTTGATCAAAAACTTTTTGGAAATCATTTTTACCCCAGAATGAAATGTTTTTATTTAAAAATAGTGCTTCTTCACATGTAATGTTTACACAGTAGAGACCCCTGAGTTCCTTGACAGGAATATGCAAGATATGTGTGTCTTAATGTGACTGTTTATAAACCAACTTGCTACTGGACTGCAGCCTGAAATGCAAAAGAAACAAATGGTCAAAGAAACAAATTTCTGATGAAAAATTAGCTGACTTGTTAGTGCTCTTTGGATTTTAAGGAGTTAATCTACCTGTCAAACCATGTTTTTATAATGCACCAGTCTGTGCCATGTTGACACAACCATGAGAATATCTCTGAGATGGTTAGAGACTTTAAAAGCTCTGTAAGTCAGTAAAAATCCATTTCTTCCCTCTTTCTGTGTGATTTGCCATCAAGTTCATTAAGGTCACTTCTAAGAAGGGCTGATGAATATGCATCTTACCTTATACTTATAAACCAGTTCTTAAGTTCAAGGTTAGATGTTTCTCAATTTGGTTGTCTTTCAGTTGCAATGAACTATTTTATTTACAGCATTAGCAACTGTGTGGTCTCTCTTGGCTGTGATGCTCCACAGCTGATGAAAAGAACCATAGAAATGGCTGAACCTTAGAACCAAGAACATGAAGGACTTCTTAGAGGTACATTTTAAGGAATTGTTGAGTACAGTGGTTTTCTTTAGTGTCAATTCCTGTGCTTTGAGGGTGTGCTACCCTTTCTTCCACTGGCTGCAAAATCTGGGCATCTCCTTCTGTTGGTCTGATAAAGACAGTCCTTGTGTAACCCATCCAAAAAAACCTCACATGGATGGGCTGTTGGGGCCAGGTCCTGGTGGCCCAGTCATTTTGTAAGCAGAAGATAAAGAAAGGAGTGTATTGGTGCTGGGCATGCAGAGCCATGGAGCGTCATATGAATCTCAGGCAGTTGCTTTGATAGTGCATAGGGAAAAGGAGAGGGGAAGGATTCTGAACACTTAAAAAATATTTCTTCATGATACATGCAGAGATTCAGTTTCCTTGTGCTGAGCTGGAGACAGCTGGTATTCCTCCAGACACTGAGGAAGCTGGGCGTCAGCACTGTCTGCTTCAGATAAGATTAATAATGTATAGATTCATGGGGAATGGAGCCTAATCTGTTGGGATGCCCCAGCAAGCACTCCTAGTGAGGAGGAGCAGCTGCCTGCTTTGGGCCTCCTGAGAGGAAGGAGAGGAACCATCTGAGACAGATTGGGATTGACTCCTGTTTGTTCAGCAGGCCAGTTGCTCACACCTTGCAGCAGACTGTGTTGAATGCAGCACAGATCTGTGGATGTGTGAGGATGTCCAATTCCTGGCTCAGTACTCTTCAAAACTCTCTTAGAGAAATGACCCCACAACTGAACACAAGAACACGGCAGAAGGAACTTTTTTCACCCTTGTATAGCAGATTACAGGTGTGTTTAGTTAAATATATGCTAACACAAGTCTTGACCAACAGACCAAAACAGCAGCAATTTTTAAAATTAAAATCCTCTGCAGTCACTTCTGCTTCCTATTTTCAGTTTGGAAGCTGAGAATTGTTTGATCTCTTGAATGCTTTCTGTGTTGTAAGCAGGTTGGAGGCTTTTGACCCATCTCTTTTACACCATTTTTTGTCAGACACAGTATTGTTCAGAGCCATGGAGTGATAGAGCTTTGTAGGCTCAAGCTCCTTGGGGCCCCCTTCTGAGGTCCTGGCTATGATCTGCCCAAGCTTGCAGTTTTGAAGCAGCTTTTAGGGTCAGTCCAAGGTGAAGTGCATCATTTTATTTACCTTTCCACAACCTTGGATGCAATTTAAAGATATGACATGAGTGAAGAATAGAAAATTAGGAGAATTCTAGATCAATTGAGGCTGCAGCATGTAAGTGCTGGTACTTTCACACATTCCTGGTTCTTAATGTGAGGCAGGGAGAGCAATAGCAGCTGTTCTTTCCTGCTGGCTTGAACATGGTGTAAGTGGTGGTGTACCCAGTGGATGTTAAATACATCACTCAAGCTTTTCTGAAACCTGAACTAAATATTGATTGCCCAGTGTGGGGGGGAAAAAAAAAATTAAAATGACTGAGGCTTGCAAATCTATTCAGAGACTGCCTCTCCAAATAAAAAAGTCAGGTTTTGTGCCTTGTTCTGCAGTAATAATTTGATGGTTTTTCCTTTTTGGGGTTTGCAGTTCAAGCTTATCAAGCATTGGTTTCACAATTACTACTACTCATGAATGACTGGTTTCCAGCCTGGAATAACTTTACATGCTCCAGAGAATGCCATTACCTTTACCCAATTCTGTGATTATTTACTGTAACAAATTATTACTGTAACTGTTGGGTTAATGACACCTGTAAAATAAAATATCTGTGGTACTCTTGGGTTAGCAGAAGCAAACAGAAAATAATGAACTAGATGCTTTGCTAGAGATGTGAGCATAGGTCTGTACCTTGCCTGTTGTCAAAGGAAATCCATTATAATTGTCTTAAACCACATTTACTTCATTGCTCCTGCACAGAAGTGAGATGTGGTTTTTATCCTGCACAGAACAGTTTCACTCTGGAAAACTAATCTAATTTATACTTTATTTTAATTGGGTTGGGTTTTTTCAGCTTTGTGGATACAGTGGGGTAAGGGATATATGAATTCTCTTTCTTTCCCCCAGCCTCTTCAGTGCCTGTCTTTTGGAAAAACTTAGGTAACAGCAATGAACAGCTGGCAGAGTTGGGCTGCATTTGGCCTGCTGATGTAGCAGATATCCCTTCACAGGGGTAGGAACTGCCAGGAGCAAGTGTGTTTCCACCCCTGTGTGACAGTGCCTCTAGCAGGGACCAAAGGCCATGGAACCATGACTGTGCAGACCCTGAGAGGGGGTGCAGCAGCTCATCCTGTTGAGAAGGGGAGAAGGTTGGATTTTGCAGACAACAAAGCATTTTCTACACGACAATAAGGAGATATGTTCTGGGTCAGAATCAGAGCTCCACATCTCTTATCCTCATTCCTTTCCTGCCACCACAGCCACTGGCTTCAGTGGTATGTGCTGGCTGCCCTTCTCTAGGGTTTAGCCCTTTCTGCTTAAATACTGTCTTCAGGTTTTCCTGGTCCTTTCACATTGTCTAGATTTTTTTCTGGTTTTTACATCCCTCTTGGAGGAAGATTTGGTATCTACTACTGCTGCTGGATGGGGACAGTGTGCAGCCACCTCTGCAGGTCACATTTAAGTGATACTGGGGACTGCAGTGTCTCAGTAGAAGCAGGGCAGTTTAATGCTTTCATTTCAATACAGTAGCAAAACACTGGTGAATTCATGATGTAGAGGAGAATGTACAGGAAAATGTATGTGCTTTCTGAATTTAAAGATATAAGTGACATCATCTTATGGGTCTTATGATGTATTAGCTCAAAACTTGCTTTTTTTGGGATCTAGTTGTTTGTTTGCCATGCATTTCTATGCATGTTTTGTCAGACTTTAGGCATGACTCCCTTAAGCCTGAATTATGCAGAAAACATATATGAGTGAGCCATGTGTTGAACACTGAATATCCTGCTTTTATCTTGTCACTTTATCGCATATTGTTATGCTAGTTCACTGCTGAGCTTTTTAACCAAATGCTACTGTGGCTCATCTTTATTATAATAGTGACCTATTTTAAATTAAAATACTTTATCAATACGAAAAAACCCTCTTCTTTTGTAATTAGGAATGTTTTTGTGCTTTTAATTAATACAAGTATTGAAGAAGTATTTGGTTTTTGATGCTATATTTGGTATTCCACAGCAACATGATTTTAGTGATATATAGTTGAAATGTCTTTTGAAAGCCTCTATAATAAAAATAGAAGAGAAATTAGATTACCTCTGAGACTTAAAAGAACTGTTGAAGAATTTATTAGAGCAATGTTAAAGAATGCTTTAAAATGAGTCATGTTAATGACTTGTTTTACAGCCTACTTTACCATTGCTCTAATTGATCTGGGATATCTGGGGATTCAGAGTTCTGTAGTACTCAGATTAATTAAAATGTAGTCAGATGAAACCTTCACTGTAATCAAAATTGTTCCCCAGAGTTATACCTTCATTGCAGTCCTGGTGTAGCCTGTCCTGACCATTGCTGAGCTAAGTAATTAGTTCAGTTTAAAACAAAAAGGATAAAAGACCATTACAGTACTTAATGTATTGTTTGGGGGTTTTTATCGCTATGCTGGGTTCTGTTTGATGTCATTAATTGTATGTAGCCGTTCTTTCTGCTCCCAAAGACAAACAGTGAGAGACAAAGTATCTCTGATGTGAGTGTTATGCTGTTTCCCATATTGTAAGACGTGGGATATTTTACAATTGCTGTTTTCTGTAACTTTGGCTAAGGCACTGATCTCCCTCTGCAGATGTGCTGCCTATCTCGTCCCTGTTGTGCTGTGGGTAGTGTTCTGTACACAGGTTTCCTTATCAGCAGTCCTGCAGTAAGTCAGCAAGGTGGAGACTGCATTTCCCAACAGGGTCTCAAAGGAAGAACTCACATTATGTGAATTTCTACAGGATACCAGAGGACATCTGCCTTACAAGGCTGTCTCCAGAGTTCAGACTTCAGGACCTAGATAAAGCATGGCTTCTGTCTCTCCCATCCCATGTATATTCTGGCCCCAGCCTTGCAGAGTCTGTCAGCAGCATGTCCTTGAGCTGGATGTGGTAGTGAAACCCTCTGGATAAGACTAACCCTTATCATTCTCCTGTGTCGTGTCAGGGGCACTCTCCCAGAAGCTGCTGAATAGCAAAGACATGACAAAGAAGCCTTTGATTGTGGCTGTCAATACTGGAACCTGGAGAGTGTTACTGAGAATCAAAATACATCCTACTGAGTTGTGGCTCTGATAGAGTGAGGCCCAAGCTTGTTCTTAATATTAATGGTCTATGCAACTGGTTTGGATTCTCAAAAATACTTTTAAAAACACTTACGCTTTTTCAAGGAAAAAAAAAGAGTTTTCACGTCCTTTCTGTCAGAGTGTAACAAACAATTATATTCTGCTATAGCACTTCCAGAATCCCATAGAACTTTACATATGTTATTTAGGCTCCAACAAGCCCCATTAAGGGATATTTCTACATCTCTTTTTTTTTTTTCCTTTTTTTTTTTTCCTGCAGTAAGACAAACTGAAGTGGAAGAAGTGCTAGTGGTTTGCTAAAGGCTAAGCAGTCCCTCTCAATGCATCAATGGATACTCCCAATCTCTTTAGGATAACAAAGCACATACATGCACCTTACTTCCATCCAAATAAATCTTCTAGGAGTCCTTCCTCTGACCATGTGCACTGGGCATTTACACAAAGGAAATGCAGCTCATCTATGTAGTACTTCATCAACAATTGTAAAATAGAATATTGACTGCATAGTATATACCATAGCTTTGCACGTTTTTAATAATGAAATGTCTTCAGTGTTAACAGCTCTATTTAAGTCACATGTCACAGGAAAGGAAAGTGGGGAAGAATCTAGCTGTGCCTTCTGCAGTGATCACTCCATACCCTGCACTCTTTGATGAAGCCTGGCATTTCCTCCTTTTGTTCAGTGTCAAGGAGCAAACTTGATGGGAAACCTGCCTTGTACATTTATGACAAGAAAGTCTAAAATGGAGGAATATCCAGGCTTCCAAAGAAATCTGTGCAATTCTATGCCCACGTTAGGAGCCAATCTCTGGGAAGACTCAATAAACATATAATTGGACTGCATGCTGTCCACCTCAGACAGCTGGAGGTCAGATAAAAGTTAGTGTGAGGGGGAACAAAGGCTCTGTTTTTCCCCCTTCCAGAGGCTCAAGTTGCAAAAAAGGTCAAATAGTTTCAACCTCTTGGTGTCTACTTGCCGTGTTGAGAAACTGTGTCACAGTCTGGTAGTCTCTTCCTCTAAGTGGGTTGGTGCTGGTGAGTGGGTGAATGTGCAGCAGGGAATGTGCAGCCCCTTGGCTTGGCTGAGAGAGGAACTGCACAGCAACAGCTGGTGCTCGAGCACACAGGCCCTGACACATCATCCCAACCCTTCATTTTTCACAAATACTGACGAGCTCATCCTGTACAGTCTCACTTTCTTCCCAAGTGGGACTTCCTTGCCACTCCCCACTTTTAGGCAGGTGTTGTGGGAGGGGTCATACATCAAGTTGTTCTGGATGACATCTCCAAGCATTGTGTTAGCAGAAGAAAATGCAGCTACAGGAAGAGTGGCTGCTGCTCATTTGCTATTTAAATTGAGTGTTCTTAAAGACAGACAAGATGGTGTAAAATGCCTCTTTTTACTGTACTTTGTACATGACTAAAATTGTTTCTTTAGGGAGAGTATCTAAATTATTTGACATTCATTTAGAGATTTTTTTCATCCTTCATTCTTGTAGTCACACAAAATACTATTAGTGGTTAAGAAAAGTGCATGAGGACTGTGCTAAAATATAACCATGTTGTAAATGCTGATTTTTATTTTTTTGCAATGTTATTTGTGCTAGGGATTTGACTCTGTTCTCCTGTTGAAGTGAATGCCTGCAGATCAGTTTGGTATACCAAAAAGTTGGTTATGAGTGAAAAGTGAGAAAGTTCACCTCAAAAATTGCTTCTAACAGGACAATGTTTCATTTTGTGTAAAATTGTAATTTACTGTTTTGAAGCTGTCTATATGCTCTTTCACTCTCTGGTGTTTGAGTCAGAAGAATTCAAGTGTTGTTGCATTACTTTCTGTGGCATTATAGCATCAGTAGTGGTCACTGTGAGTTTGATGCAACTGAAAGTATTTAGGCATATGTAATGGAAGATAAGAAATTTGTGTCAGTTTTATATAATCCCAGTTTTAACTCTTCCTTTTTGCGTAGCTTAATGCCACACTGTATAGGTGGGATTGTCATTGGAAGTTGTTTTAAAATTGACAACCTTCACCTTCTCACGTGAATGGGTTGTATACCCATCCTGAATTATCACCAAAGTGAGGACTGAGAGCCAGAAAATGGTACTGAGTGGGACCACAAAGTTGTCTGGGCTAGAAGTAAGGCACTGGGTGTAGCAGGCTGCAGTCTGCCTGCAGTTTTCCCAAGTTTAGAGCTGGCACTTGCAGCTGCCAAGCAGTGTGGTACTACAGGCCTGAAGAGTACCTCACTGTTCCAGTGTATTTCTTGTCCTGTGCCTTACTGTGCTTAGTTGTGAGCATGAAGATTTACTGTGCTTTGAGTAGACAACAGTCAATTTGCCACAGTTAAAAGTAATATTCTGTAATGCAAAATGTGAAAACCAGTATTGGAGATCTTTCTGTCAGTCCCAACACTTGTATCAGACTGAAAGAAAATGCATGTGATGTATCTATTGCTCTCCTCAGGGCAGACTGTTTTCTGCAATGAGATATCACTCTACCAGCAGGGCATCCTATGGAAAAGTTGTTTTTGAGAGATAGATTTATGAAAGCAGGTCAGACAAAGGTTGGGGTTATGTGCCTGGTTGTGAGTATGAATTTTGATTACTTTTTCTGTCCTTATTACAGATAAGTCCCAGGGGAATGTACTGTTTAGCAGAATGACTATAATTAACTATTTGCTTAATTGCAACCTTAGGATTTTCTGTATCTATACGTATTTCTCTTTCCTATACAGCGTATATTGGCATATTTCCCTTCCTGGAAAGTATATTCAGAAATTGTGGCAATAGTCACTAAAGGTTTTGAAAGAAAATTTTAGTGCAGGATTTAAGGCAGAGCTCCTTCAGCAGCACCTGTTTTCATACCAAATTCTGTGTTCCTCCCTTATGCAGGTATACACTCAGAGCTGTACACACAGAGCTGTACACACAGACTGACTCCAAGTGCCTTTCTCACACTGTTCCAAGCCCCTTTTGAGTGTCCCTGCCTTGATGCCAGCTGCAGCACCAGCTGTGCATTGATGGTGGTGGATGGAGATGAGTCTTGTATTCTGCAGGATGACTGCAGAGCTGTGTAGCATTGATGTTGTGGCACCCAGCAGGACCTCCTGTTAAAGGTCCTTGTCTCAGTATGAGTTGGGGTATGCTTTGACTCTCCAAAATCCCAGCTTGTTTCTCTCTGTTCAGCTTGACAGGGAGGGAGAAAAATCCTAAGGTTGTTGTTGTTTGGTTGCACCAGAAGAAAGCCCCCATGGCAGAATGTAAATACAGGGAGTAGAGCAGGGGATCTGACTCCTGGTGGGACTTATCCCCTGGCGCTGTTTGGATTTACCCATCTGGCTCAGGCCCTGCTAACACCTGTCAGCTGAGGGGGACAGTGCCAAAGCAAGGAGTGAGTGAATGTCCTCTTGGAACTTTGCCTGGCCAGCTGGCAGCATACATCATTAGCCAAGCTTTCCCTTCCTCCTCCTCCACAGCCTTGGACATGTCATTCTATATGTACGGCCATGCCTTCCCACTACAGGGAAGGAAGATGGGTTTCAGCCCCTAATAGTAATGAAGGGTTTCAGTCTTTCTTTCTTACATGAGAGGAGAAAAAAAAATAATTTCCTCCTTTTAATTTATTTTTAAATTTTTTTCACTTCCATGGTGATCTTCACTAGAGTGGACTTATCATGCCCGTTAGAGACCACACCTTAGCAAGACAAAGCTAGCTTATGGTGCTGGAATTTTTTAATGGAGTTTTATGAGGATAGAATAGGAAGAACCCACCAAGTAGGACTGGCCCCAGAAAGGGGTTAGAAGCAGATTGAGTTTGTCTGCATTAGAATATGAGGTCTGTTCTCGCAGATGTGCTTCTTTCTAGCTTCTTCTGGTGATGCCATGCTCATATTCATCATCATACTGCCATTTTCCAAAACTATCATCCTGTCATCCCTGTGTCAACAAACCTCCCACCAGTTTGGGTGGCAGACACATTTTAGGTTCAGCTCCTGTGGGAAGAGTGTGATGACCCTTCCTTCAAAACAAGCCGGTCTTCGTCTGCCACTGTGATGCAGCAGTGCTCCTGTCCATCTGCCAGGGGGATGTTTGGGAACACTGTGATGTGATGAGCATTGGTAACCTCAGTCACATCTCTACTGCTTTTTTTTTTTTTTTTTTTTTTTTTTTTAAAGCCAACCCTACATCCCTGATGTCTTTAATATTGATAGGAGACTAAGTAATATTTTCCCACATGCAAATGGAGAATAGTACCAAAAAGTGTCACAAAAACTAAGTTGATTCATTAAGCAATAACTTTAGGCAAAATCTGAACATTTAAAATTTCTAAAGACATATTTTCCCCCTTTTCTATCAGTGTATAAAAGATTGTTTGGATCTTAGACTGCACTAGATGCTTTTATACTGTGATGCCTTTTACTTGCTGATAAATTTGATAAATGCATTTGCAGAACTTCAGTAACCCTCCTTTAACAGCCTCTTCTTCAAGTTCTCACAGTATAAACCTTCTGGATGAATCTGAGTTATCACATGCAACACAGCCCAAGCTGGTTCTGTGGCATGCTATAATTTTTATTTGTTAAAGAGTCTTAGGACTGCTAGGAAGATACTTTGTGTGAAATGGATGGTGTTTATTACTTCTGTCAAAAAAACTTAACACTCCAGACTCCAAGCATAAATTACTAAAATCAGAAAGTAAAGAATGAGATCTTATACATACTTGAGAGTAAGAAAAATGAGAAGTTTTTTCAGCAGACAAGACTTTTGCCAACCTAGAATGTTCTACAGCCTGATGCATGGCATAATTTAACCTGCAGCTATATTAAGAAAAGACAACCTGAAATAGGTACAGAAATTCACCCAGTCACCTTAGCTGAACTCACAGTGATTTGGTGACCTCTCTTGCTCTTTGCTTGCTTTTAATCCAGAATCCATCTGCCTTTCTTCAGTTGCTTCTGCTACGGCTTTTATGCAGTGATTATGTGTGAAGAATGTTTTGATGCTGTCCCATCAGTGTTTGGACATTTGGATCAAGTAGACCTTCCTACCCAATTTTTTCATGTTCCTGTGGTCTTGCTGTGGTCATGTTGCACTAGAAAGTGTGTGTGTGCCAGTGCTAAATCCATGGCTCCAGAGTGTCTTTACATGACAACATTCTCCTCGTGTTGGATGCATACTACAGTATCATGATGCCCCTGTGACCTGAACTGTGTTAGCATCTCCTTACAGACAGGTATGCAATGATGTATTCTGTCCAGAATTTTTTTTCCTTAAGAATCACAACAGTTTAAAATGGTGCTGAGGAAAATTGTTGAGCCATATGTGTTTTAAAAAAGAGAAGCAGTGCTGAACCAGTGTATAGCATCCAGTGGAAAGGAAATCAAATACAATATGATCTGTAATACTGCCTGTACGCTGGAGCTGAGCAACTTCTTTGGAACTATAAGAGGATTTGAGCACGTGTTTGTTTTTTTTTTTTTTTTTACTTAGATATGTGCCATTTGCAGCAAGCCCTATTTTGCAAACTTGCTGCCATGCTTGTTCATATTGTGCAAAATAATGTGGCTGAAACCTCATTCAGCACATCTAAATCCATGCCTGTCTATATAATCAATGTGCATATAGCCACACATTTGGGATTCTCATTTTCAGAATGATACAGTCTATTGGCATGGTTGTGTGCTTTTACAGTAATTTAATTTTAATTTAAAAATCAGATAGTGTATATTCTATTGCACATGCTCATACCCTTTTATTTTCCTATTTCTTATAGACAGTGATAATGAGAATTGATATTTTTACATGAAGAATTTCATTATCCAAAAATACCCTTAATGCTGACATGCAGAACTGGTGTAGCAGAAGAAGCATATCTGATCCAAATCACCAATTGCTCTGTAATTACAATGGCAATACAAAAATGAAGCAACCTTACCTTATCTCAGGAGAGTCTTTTTGCTCTATCCCAGGCAGTTTCCTCTCCTTATTCAACTGAAAAGGGAGAATCCACTTAAAAAAAGATAAAGACTAGAAGAGTGAGGGATTTAAGGAGTTCTCATCTGAACTGCTGATCCACTTGTTTTTAGCAAATTGCAAAAAACCCCGATCCAGCAGTAGCTCAGAGCGACTTTCCTATCCTCATGTATTCTGTGGGCTGAGAATCTGCAAGAATAAACCTGAGACGGTGCTGCAAGAGAGAGACAGCGGGGGGGACCTTGGCACGGAGTTGGACCAAACTCTAAATATAGCCCAACCCACTTTCTGTGCAGTTCTCTTCATAGTCTGAAGGCAGATGACCTTGTCGGAAAACTGACCTCTCGGTATGTCCCCCTCTTAGCAGGGAGGATCTAAAGGGACAGGACTGCAGCAGAAAGGGATGGAAAAGCAACCCACCATCTGCTTGCAGCAAATGAATTTAGGTATGAGCTCTTATTTTCCTGGTAGTTATAACTGATTGACTCATAGTGTGCTTTATTTGATCATTTAAACAAATGAACTGCATGTCAGTTCACAAAGGGCCTGTGCAGATGAGACATTGCATTGTAATCATTAGTCTTAAATAGAGAGCACTGACACAGATGACAAGCCCCATGCCTTTTCTCCTCTCAAAAACCTTAATGCATCAGAGTGTGCAGTACTGCCCTAAATGCTTCTCACTATAAAAAAATTACCCCTCCTTTCATTTGCTCTTATAATAAATAAGGCTTTTTGGAAAAGTGAGTTAGATCCACAAATGTATATTCTAGTACCGTATAAATTTGAGATGCTAGGATAGCTTTAAAAGGGAATGAGAACCTGCAGTATCAGAGATCAAACTGCAGAGAAATGTGAAGTATATGCAGAGGAGGAGGAAGCAAAGAGTAAGAGGCATAGAAACATAACCCTTGTGCCTTAGATAGGGAACTGTTTTTCAACAGATGTTTTATAATCTGGGGAATTTGTCACTCTAACTCTGTGTGGCAACATGTCAGGGTATTTTGTTCTTAGCCTGAAGGAGAGTTTAACTTGATATGAGTCAACCTGATACTCTGTCAAATGGAGACCTGATACTTATATGTCATATGAAGGCTTCTAAATAAAAAAAGCTGCAGAAATCAGAGCAGCTCAAAATGTCAACTAATTATGTTGTGTGTAAAGATGGGTAGGAGAGTTGGGACTGTTTGCAATGTTGTTCTTCAGTGGGATGTATTATTTGGTGGTGACATCTGTCTAAGTGTATGCTACATTATATGCATGTGTGCAGTTTTCCATGTTTAGAGAAAATCAGGAAAAATCAGGACTGTGATAACTGCATACTATAGATGTGTGCATCTGCAAAATATCCATAAGCCAAAAAGGTGGGGATGGTATCAGTAGTCGGTAAAGTAGCAATGTGAACAATAATTTGTGCTGTTAAGTTTTTTGTGAAGTGTGCTATATATCCTTTTTAATTGCAGTCTACTATTTTTGGCAAGTTCCACTGTGTAATTTTATCATGATCTATAGACTTGAAGTGCATAGGATCAGCCAGACTCTGTGTGTTACTCTCACAGCAAGAACTACAGCTGTGAGCCACAGCTGCTTCCCAATGCAAAGAACAGTAAAAAAGCAGGAATCACTGTCAGTGTTAAGGGAGACGTCACATCTGGGACCATGCTACATTCCTAGGACTCGCCCACAGTCAAACCTAGGCTAGACTCCAGCCATTTAGTAGTTTTATGGATTTATCCAGGTTCATCTTTTCTCCCAGTTTATCTATTTCTTCCCCATTAACACAAATAAATGTTTGTCAGAAGTTAGTTAATATTATAACAAATGAAGAATACTGTTGTTTGATTTTGAAGAGAGGACCTGGAAAAGGAACAAGTCCACCTCCAGATAGGTGTATATTGAATAGCACTGTGTAAGTGAAATTCTGGATGTACAGGTCACCAACATCACTAAACATGGACAGCATTGTGCTGTCTGTGCTCCAGGCTGGTACCCTCATGAGAGCCACACCAACCCTACCAGTTCCAGCTCCACAGTGCCACTGCCAATTCTAGCCCTCTCTCTAGTGCCAGGATACTGAATTCACCACAGATCCCTTTGTTCAGACCAGGAAGGTGATGAGGATAAAGGAGGGGTATACTCCCCCAGCATGAGGAGTATACTTTTGATCCTCTTTTTCACCAGCTTTTCACCCTCTGCAGCAAACAGCAGCTTCCATACATGATAGATGGGTAGTTCTTAAAAACAGAAGGAATCACAGTGCTTGGTGGGTCTCAAAGCACAGGCATAGCCATTCTGTCAGGATCTGGGCCATGAACTTCTCCATAGAAATACCATGGAGAAGGAGTGATTTCTTGCTCATACAAATAATACAGTGGTTGGCTTTGGGCAGGGAGTTAATCTTTGGGGAGGCTTTTATGGAGTGGTGCTGTTAATGTGTACAGGGCTCTAAATGTTGTGTGACCAACCCCAGTTATGCAAACTTCCTGGAAGAAGGGGAAAAGGCTTTAAAAGTGGTTGTATGTGTTCATCAAGATGGATGGAAAAGTGTTTTGTTTGACAGCTGGATACACTCAAGTTTTCTTTAGGATGATGTTAATTTTTCTGTTTGCACCATGAAGAGGAAAATGCAGTAGGAAAATGCAAACTAGGCCCTGGTTTGTGCCTAGCTTTTCCTGAGCTCTTAACTTGTGTTTTCCTTATGATTCTGGGTGGTTTTTCTGCTTATTTGTTGATAGTTTTTAACTGCCCAGTTTGGGGTTTTTTGGGTTTTTTGGTAGCATTTCCCATGGAATGAGTTGGGTCTGACTTTTCCAGAGCCCAGGCAGTTTCCTCTCCCAGATGCCTGTGTTGGGGTTGAGGCTTATTTCAAGCCAGGCTTGTGGGATTCTCCCTCAACACAGTTAAACATTCTGTAACTAGTATGTGTGAGCTGCTTTTTCTTTTGATTAACCCCAAATTCCTAGACATTTGTGGCTGTTTAAATGTCCCATGGAGCATTTACAAGGTGAGATTGTGAACCATAATGGCTCAGACAGTTTCAAGTGTGATCAGCTGTGATCATCCTGGCTCATCCTGTTCCTCTGCTATTCAGAGTTGGATAGCATTGTCTTTTTAGCATAAACTGTTGCACAGGATTGCTGGCACCCTTCTGAGTGGTTTCTAAACTGAATGTATGGTGTGCAATGCATGGTATCTATCAGGAAGAGAAGCTCTTTTTACAAGGTTAGCATTTAAAATGTTCATCCAATAGATTTGAAAATAGCCCCATGCTACTGAAACAAAACAGTCTCCAATTTCCCCATCTCTCTACAAGTATGCTTTTGAATTAAACTTGGAGTTATAAGGAGATTATTGGAAGTTTCAGCATGAAGGATCGTTTTTGAGAGAACAAAAGAAAAAGAGTAGACTGAAGTGATTTGTGGATGTTATCTCAGCCTTCATTCATGATACCACTGGTGAAGGATACAAACAGCACCCTGTGCTGAAGTCTCTGGTTGCTCTTTTTTGGCAAGCTCATAATGAAAAAATTAAATTGGATGGCAAACAGTAAAAGAACCTGTCATGTTCCTGTCATGTCAAATCTTCATGTTTGTCCTTTCCTTACCAAAGGTTTTAAAACTCCAGTGACCAAATGAATACTGAGTTCTCCCTGCTTACCTTGGTGATGCTGTTTTCCATTGTCCAAGGCAGAAGTGGGATGTCAAATTCAGCCTTCACCTAGCAGGTGAAAAAGTTGTTCTTATTAGAAGGAGGGTGACCTACTACTTTTTACAGTGGCTTTTCTACCACCTTTCTGTCTTACAGGGAAAATATAACAATGAAAAAGTCAAATTATTAGTAGGGCAAGCTTGTAGCTATACTATAAGCTGGGCCTAGCCTCGATCATATAATATTTATTTTCCTGTGGCTTACATATATACAACAGAGGATTTCCTGGTCTTATTCCCTGATATGCACTGTGTCTTTTAATTCACTCCCAGTTAGAAAGTTATGTCAAAAATTTGTTTGGAAGTACCTGTTTTGAATATTAAAGGAAAATTTTTTAAAAAGGGAGAGATATAGTTGTTAGAAATGTATTGTGGGAAATCCTTTACATTGCAGATAGTTATGTCTGTGATTAAAAAAAAAAATATTATCATATCAGAGTATAGGGAAAATTAACTTGATATTATTCTATTAAGACCTATTCTTTTTTGCTTGAATGGACAGTGTTTTAATTTAAATTGTCCATCAGGGTAAAGAAGAGGAACCTAAACTGAATATCCTGTCTCAGGATTTATCAGGCAGAAATAGCTGTTTGTGCTAGATATGCCTTTTGAACTACCCCAGGAAAGGGTTTGTATTTTTGGAAGAATGTTGTCTTTGACTTTGTAGTACAAACTTTGCCAGTCCTTAGGAACTGTTACAGGGAATTCCTGCAGAGTGGCTTGGCACAGGCTTAGCCTGGCTGGAGTGTTAAGAAGTTTATGTTATCTGAATGTTACCTATGGGGACAAAGTTGAAGCTCATTTGATTCTTTGACAGGATTGTGTCTGTTTGTGCTGAATCCTACATTGTCTGCCCCTCAGGTGTGCCTCACAAGCACACATGGAAATACCTTTTTTTAAATACTTTGGGAGGTAAAGTCTGCGGTTTGAGGCATCCTCACAGATAAAAAAATTTACTATTGTGCTGGAATGTGCCTGTTTTGGGAAAGGAATCCTTAGTTTGTAGAGATTGGAAGGCAAAACTTCCCAGACTGTGGGGACTGTGGATGGTTTGGGATGATGGAGCAGTGGCACCATGTGTAATTCTTATGGAGGTTGTCTCAGCCCCAGCAGAGAGGCAGCTCTGTCCTCTGTTGCAGTAGGCTGATCAAGTCAAAGGAGAGGTTACTAACTGCAAGAGAGCTTTCTGTGTAGCTTGGTGCTTCCTAGTGACAATAACAGGTATCAGTGCATTTAGTGTATGATCAAATTATGCAAATATTTTAAGGCCTTGTGAATTAAGGCACTTCATTTGATACATGTGCCCATTTTGCAAAAACTAAACTGTAAAAATTGCCTAAGTTTTCCATTAAGCTGTAATTTTATGGTTTTTGATACAATTAAATACTATTTTTTCATTTCTTGTGAGTATAGATTCTTGTATTGATTTCTAAGACTAGATCTTTACTTACTCTACTGTTTTAAATTATATAGCTAATCCTTTTTCAAGGAGGTAAGGAGATATCTTGTTGTTTGGTGATTTTTTTTTCTGTAATGTGTCATCTAAATTTCTCAGTTATGCTACTCACTGCACTTGATGCATGCCTATGATGGGGAGAATTACTTATTTTTCTTGAGTTGCCAGGGGACCCTTTCTAATTTAGCCAAAGCAATCTGAGAAAAGAAAAGGGTGCTGACACTGTCATAGCTATTTTTAATGCAATGGTTATATGGTGATCTTCCCAAGGGCAGATTGCTTTTGTGTCTAACATTTTTATCTCATTTACTGGAAATTTCTAGATTATCTAAAGTATTGCCATCATAAATAGTCAGCAACTGCTCTGAAGAACCATATTAATAATAAAATTTGCATTCTTAGCCATTCTGTGTTCTGGAAGTCCCCAAAAGAGCTTCACAGCTATTGCTTGGCCAGTTGGCTTTACACCATGGGCTCCAGGGTCTCTGTGCTATTATTAGGCTTCTCAACAGGAAAAATCAAAGCTGTCCACTGCCTACAGAGAGGGAATTTAGGGAGGATTGGCCTGGTAGACATGAAAGAGATCTTCCTTTTGGGTTTAGCTGTGCTGGTGACGCAGAGCTGAGTAATTTGGGATTTGTCCAGCAGTTGGTTTGGGCTGCTATGAAATGCTGAATTCTGTACCTCCTTCTCCCGCTGCAGAAGTTTTCCCTTTTGTCAGGGAAGTATGTTCATCCTTTTTCCAGCCCACCAGCCAGGCTTGTTGCATTTTAGAGAGCTCATCAGTTGTTTGGGTACTGGTGGGCAGCATGGCAGGACCCGCCTGAGCCCCACGTCCTTTGCTGCCTCGAGGAGTTACCACTGCACCATAGGGGTGTGGTGTGAAATAGTGTCATTGCCACTTTTAGCCCAGCTACTGTGGTCAGCACAACTCTGCTGGCAACAGGAGCCCTCTCAGCTGAGCAAGGATGAACAGGGACTTAGGAGCCAATTTTACTGACAGCTGTTACATTTTAGAGAAATTTAATTGACCTTGCGCTGTATGTACCTGATGGGACATGGAGGAGAAATGCAGTGAGAAATGCAGTGAGAAAAATTCCAAGTAGTGCATTGACCTTGAGATTACTTAATCTGATTCACTGAAGATAAGGGTCTGTTTTTAATAGCAAAACTGAGAATAATAAGGAAGTCTCAAAATTATTTTATCTGACCTCTTCTATCTATGCCCCTCTTCTCCCTTCCTCCCAAAGAAAAATGGCAATTAAGAAAAGTGTCAAGATGTGCCCAACACATTTGGCATTTTAATTGGCATCAAATATGTGTCAATCTACTGAATTTAGAGGTGGGAGCTCTGAGAAATATTTTGCCTCAGATTAATGAACACAGATCAGTACAATTTTATCAACTAGTAAATAAAAACACTACTTACAAAGCAGCCTGAAATTAATCCATCATAACACACCCAAACTGAATGATGCCCACATACAGAATAATGACAAACACATAATTTCCTGTAACATATCTGAAACTAGAAAGAGAACATAGCAAATACAAAACCTGCTTCCACAGTGTACGGAACTTCTTGTTAAAAATTAGGAATCAGGGGCTTTGTTTAAAATCTGGTTTCAGATACAAAACAATTTTAGAACAGGCAGAGAAGGATGGAATCAGAAGGGGATAAAGGGGAGGACATAATAAATTTTGTACAAACCTTGTTCTTGTGTAATTCTAGTTTAGTACTGATACATAGCCCTGATGAAAGCATGAGATAAAAAACCAGGGATTTCTGGCCAAGAATGTGTCTGATTGCAGGCAGATACATCAAATAAAAGTTGAGGGATACTCCCTTCTGGATATGTAAAACAGGTTCCCTCCAAATTTTGTCACAGAGATTAATTAATGGTAAGAATTGAGCTTATCCTGTACTGGCCTCTGTCACTGGGAGCCTTTTGGGTATCAAATAGATGCCTGATCTTGCTTAGCTCCAGAACAAAAAAACCCTCAAACTGAAACAAAAAATCACCTAGTAGAAATTATTCTCTCTCTTATATTTGGGTATGTATGCAAAGCAACATATTTCTGTTCCAGGTTTTCTTTCTAGTTACTTGGTTGTTCCTACATTACATTAAGAACCTTGTCTTCCTCCTCTCTCAAAAAGCTCCTTTTGTTTTCTTCATATTCCTGTCAAGCTTCTCATGGCTGGCATAATTTCTGTGAGCTGCTTTTATCTTCATTTCATTTGTAGGCTGGCTTGAACTACAAGCTGCATTTCCCAAATAATTTTACAGTTCTTTTCAGTTGTAACTTTTTATTTATTTTGGGGCATTTGGAAGTGTCCTGCTTAGAAGAGTTTCACTTTTTCAGTCAGCCTGAGTTCTTACAGGAATTAATTATTTATGTCGTTGTCACTATAACTCCTATGTTAATAACTTCAGAGTAGGAAAGTGGCATGTGAAGGTCAGAAGTCTCAGTAATGGTGAATCAGCCTTGGAAATGCAAATTTGTATGAACAAAATTGTATTCGCATCAAAGCAGATGTCATTGCATCCTTTATCATCAAGGTCTTGTTTGCCTTTAAAAATGCCATAGTAAATAATGAAAAAATACTAATTCATTGTGAATATATTAGTTAATAAAGGTGATTATTAAAGGGAACCTGTTAAATTATCTAAATATCTCTGTACTTTTTTATGTGAATGCGTATAAACATGCAGATTTGTATGTATTAATATGTGTGTTTACATATGATTATGTATGATTAGTACACATACTGATGTACTTTGACTACATGCATTTGTAAATATTAAATTTGAAAGAAGTTAGAAACCAGTGCACTGGATGATTTTAAAGTGATTGATGTAAATGAAAAAGTCTTTGTGTGTCTGTGTGTGTGTGTGTGTGTGTGTGTGTGTGTGTGTGTGTGTGCGTGTGTGAAGCAGAAATGGCTTTTTCCATTTTTGCATGATTCAAAATAAGATCAAATATAAATGCTTCATAGATGGGAAACCTGTTAGTATGTGCCATGCTGCTGATGTAATACCAGAGCAAAACATGTGGAGAGTTATGGAATTCCCATCTATTTTTCTATATTGAGAGCATTTAGTGACTGTTCTGATGCCTTGGACAACCTTGTGGTTGCTTAAATGCCGTAAGTCTCAGGGAAGCAGAGGCAGAGAATTGCTGTGCTGAACAGCATCACCCTGCAAGCAGTGTGTGCTGTCAGCGCCTGCCTGCCCACTCCTTTGCACCTCAAGCCAGATGAAAGTCAACTTTGTATTAACCAATTAGGTTCTGCGTTTTCACCAGCTTATTATTAAGGAAGGATTTGTGAATTCTCCTGTTCTGGCAGAGAGAGGTCTCCTGGGAAGCTCAACACCTCAAAGCAGAGCGAACAGTGCTGGTCTGGTACAGACATGTTTGTGATCTCTGAGCTTCTGCATTTATTTGCATCAAGTTATGATTTATTTTGTGAATAACCCCACTGACATCAAGGTAACTATTTGTGGAGAAAGGTACACAGTTTAATGTGAGCATGGTTGGCAGAGTCTGGCCTGTGGTACTTTGATGCCTGCAACAAAATGCTCCTGTCATCACAGGAGGTGACATGGTGTCACAAATAATTACAGCTTGAGACAAGCTGCTGGGATGTGGGTGCTTGTTTCTGGAATAGATAGAAAGTTCTCCAGTTGTAGGAAATAAAGATACTCAGGTACTGCAGAAAGATGCTCAAATTTGAATTGGTGTTTGTTGAGCCTGAGTCTGTGCCCTCTTCTCTCATTTCTTGCTGAGAGCAGAGGATGTTGCACCATGAAGAGCTGTCCAAAATTCAAATGGGCAGTGAACAGGTGTACATTGTCAGGCTATTTCAGATCATGGAAACCATTTGTCCAGTTTTAGATTGCTATTGCTGGCAGCATGTCTTTCAGTTGTGAGAAAGAGAAGAGGTTATTTAAGACTTATACGACTCCTGTTTGCCTTTCAGAATATGCCAAGTGGGATTTCAGAAGGAATGCTTGCAGATCACAGGCAGCTTCCCCTGAACCTATTTGATGCAATTCTTATTTATTTTCAATATGAAATGTTGGAAAGAGCTCACACAGCAGTTCAGTTCAGCAAAACATGCACAAATTTATTTTGGAGTGGGTGTTTGGGGCTCGGGCACAGTGAGCAAGAGGGATGAAGAGGCAATTCTGATTTTTTGATGTGCTTCATTTATATCATCTCTCCACAGCCTGCTTCAATGCAGTGTGTCCAAGACCCCAGGGGTGTGGAACTGGTGTGTGTTAAAGCTGGTCACTCTCTCAGTATCTCTGGAGTCAGGGCAAATGAGACAGAAGTCAGATGGGTCCTTAAATACAGAAGTTGCCCTACCAAAATACATAGATTTGTATTTTGTGCGACAAAGCACAATAAATTTGCTAGAGGAAGGATGATCCACAGGGAAAGAAGCCTGTGGTAGTGGCCAGTGGTAACACTGAACTACCAAGACACCTTTTAAGCCTTCTGGAGTATGCTGAATGATGTGATTTTTCAGCTTCTTCTAACGAAGTGTTGTGTCTGAGATTCCAAAGTGGCTGGAGGCCATAAGTGCTCAGTGACTTTGGAGAGGAATAGGCAGGAAAGATCTGTTGCTGTGCAGGAACAGCCATATGGTACAGGGGCACTTGGGCATCCTCAGGAGGAAGGTATTTGCTCTGTAATGTAGAGAAAAGCTTTGTCCCACAAACTTTGAGCCTTCTTTGTTGCCCTGTTCACCTGCTGCCATGTGTTGGGCTGTACAGGACTAGGCACATCGTTTCTACATGGGCTCTGGCACTTGTGTGGCCACAGTCCATTCAGCTCTGATTTGAGGCTGTGCCTGCAAGGGGAATGGAACAGCTAGGTCAGCTGAGCTGTAATGTTCACTTGCTGCACACATTCCTGCATTTGCTATAGAGCTGGAAAGCAAGGGCTTTTCTTGCTGAATTCCTGTTTTAAGACTGCAGAATGTCTTCATCCTATGTTGAGATGCAAACAAATGCTGTCATTTCTTCCATGGCATTAATTTTGGTCTTAATTAAGTTCATTAATATGTTTATCTACCCTCTTCACTTGGGAGTCTCTTAGTTGTACTGAACAGAAAAGAAATTCTCTTCTTGGTTGCTGCTCTCTTTCTAAAGCTCTTGTGGTTTGCCAAGAATCTAGTTTATATCAAGTAAGATTTCCTGACAAATGGCATCCAACCTGCTAAAACATTCACTGATTTTCTTTACTCCCTTTCAACTTCCTAAACTTTCTTGAACTCCTAACAGCTGTCAGAACCCAGCTTTAGGATGCTGACTGTTACACAGGCTTTTCAAGGTGGGAAAAAGGAGTGAAGACTATGAGATGGTATCTTTCCTTGAATAAATACGTACCCATTTTGTTACCCATTCTGTCACATCAGGATTTTTAAAGCCACTGCCTTACTGCCACATAATATGTAATTCTGTATTTGTGGATTAATAGACATTCTTCCCTCCCCCTCTTTCATCCCTTTACTTACCTTTCACCTAAATACTTCTGCGTATTTTTCACTATCCTTTCACTTACTTTTTTTCAGTAGATAACTATTTCAACATGGAATTTTATCAGCTATAACTGATTTTCTCTCTCTCATGTTCTCAGTTTACTCTCCTCACAACTAGTGATTGCACAGATATAGATTATCATCTATACTTGGAGTGATGCTTAAGAAATCCTTCTGTTCCTCTCTTTTAAAAATAAATAACTCAATCTTGAAGTTGTGAATTTACAACTTTGGAATACAGGAGATTGTAATAATGACTGAACACCTGTTGGGCAGAAATATACCAATTATAGAAGTTGAAATAATTCAGTTTGATGGATGATAATGCTTCTGGCAATAATCAGGGAAGTAACTCAGTCCCCAGTAGAAATGTCTGTGTTTGAATACGTCTGAAGCACTGTTATAACACTGTTGGAGGGAGCTGTGCACTTATTTTTTCCCCGAAGTCTCTCTGTAGATAAAATTATTGTTGAAGTAAGAGACACAATTAAAATGTACTTGAAGGAAAAGTGTGCATATTTTTTAAAATAGGACATTTCACCTGTCTTGTAATTTTTTCTCTTTAATGTATCAGTAGGGCATTTGGGAGCTTGGAATGAGGATTTTGTGCAATTTTTGTATGTGTTGCTTGGATATTTTTTTTTCCTTCACCTGCAAGACTTGTTTTAGTAGGAGTAAATAACTTTATTTTGAAAGAAGTAATAGCAAACTTAGCAAGAAGGATATATTTGTTACAGCTGTATTTATTGCCATTCATGAGATTGTGTTATTGTGACAACCTTACAGCTAGAGATTTTATCCCTGTTTTTAAATGCAAAGATGGATAGATGGATTTGAAAACAGTAACAAAAACTCTTTTTTTTTTTCTGATTAGATCCTTCAGACGATGAAGCTATTGAAAAAGCAAGTGGAAACAGGAGAGCAACATGTCAAGATCCGGATTCCAAACCTGCTGTGAAAAAGAAAAGAAAGCAGGTTTGTAAATTAAGCAATTGTTTAAGCACAGCGATGATAACACATAGGGAAACATAATGTCCATTTTTTCAGTAAGGGACAGTTATCTTCACTCTCTCTGATCTATTCATGTATCAATTTTTTAAAAAAAACTATGTTGCCTTATTTGGAAGTGATGATATTCTAGTAGATTCCAGCAATAACTTCACACTTGTTTTGTGTGAGTTGAGATTGCTGTCCTACAAAGTGACTGTCCAGTGGATGATGCTACTGAGTATCCTCCCCTGCATTTTTCTCCCTTTTCCCCCACACACAAAGTCTGGAAAGCTATATTTACTTGTTATACAGATTCTCTACCCAAGCAAGTTGCCAGTTCAAGGTCCAAGTGAAAAAGAATTTAGGTCTTTGTGGATTGATGTTTTCTTACCCTTGCACTGCTAAAACCTTCATTTGATCCAAGAAGAACTGTGTTACTCAGCATTATGTGGAGTATGCCAAGGAACAGGCAGCATCACCCCAGTTTGAGGGAAAAAGTCATCTGGAGGTTGGTTGATTTCAAGAAGTTTCTTGTTTGAAGGTAAATTTGTTCTGCCTTCCTCATACCACCCAGGAGAATCGGCTGAGTGGCTGTTGGAGAGCTAAAATTACATTGGAAGCTATCTCTCCTTGAGGTTATGGATATTAATTTTGACCCCTAGGTCAATAGTAAATTCACTCTGTAATGCCTAGGCAATTGCCCAAGTGAAAGCCATTTGCAATGTTCTTTTTTTATAACAGAGAAGTGTAAACAACATGGTAGCAATTACTATGCCTTTGGATGTCTTTCCAAAGAGACCAAAGGTGAAGTGATCGAAATATCTGAATGAGATCAATGTTTTGATTAGGAAAGAGAACCAAGCAGTACAGGAGAAGGCTGTATTGCCTTTGTACATGCTCTACCAGGGAGTCAGATGCTGAGGACTGAGAATTCTTATGGAGCCACTTTTTATCACCATTTTCACTTAGGCATTTAGAAGTAGGTTAAGACACTTTGTTTGGAAGGGTTGCTTGACCCTTTTTGTGAGAACATTAGAAAGGATAGCCAACACAAGTTACTTACCAAGTAGCCTGGGACTGCTCAGCTGTAGCAGAACACCTGCCACTGGTCTTTCTGTCAAATAAAGACTATCGGCCTGCATGTTGGAATCAGATGTGAAACTGCAAGAAGGAAATGCTTTATGGGAGCTGGAAGTCGTGGATGGGTTATTGCCTGTCTTTTAGACATACAAAATAAGAGTTCTTTATGGAAAGCTGGTGGTTTTGTAGTTCTGGTGCAAATAGCAAGACCCATTTCATTCATGCCTGCCTTATTCAGAGGCTGGAGGCTGTTCTGCAATGGGCTTGGCACCTCAAAGCCTGTCACGAGACAACCAAAGAGAGTTATGAGCATCCATGTTCCCAGTCTGCAGGCTGTCCTCAGGCTTGCAGGCAAATGAATGATCTGTCTCCAATCCGAGTGACGCAGTGATGTGTTTACTTTGTCACAAACTCCAGAAGTCAGAGTATGTGGCTGACCTGGAATGTAAACTTTCACACACATGCAAGACTGTTTTCACTCTAGATTTGAATTTACCATAACTTTGGCAATGTGTAAAGAAAAAAAGCATGTTAGAAATATAATACAGGAAATATTTTATGTTCTGTGTATGATTAACAAACAAGGAATTTATTACATTTTAGCACATAAATCACTGGTCTCGGCACAAATTTCCTGTTTTCTGCATTTTAAGAATTTCCGTGTAAAAATAGCATAAAAACACAGAGCACAAGGGAGCTGTGTCAAAAAAAATAGTTGTCTGCTTTGTGTCTTGCATAAGAAAAGCATGCAAATGACCTTTTCTTAAGGGTGGCATGCAAAGAGCTATTGCATGAGTAGGTAGGCTTGGATAAGGGTCAGAAGTTCAAAATAGATCAGATGCTGAAATATTTTAGACTGCAGATCATCAAAGATGTGTAAGTTTACAACCATTCACCACCATGAAGTTTCTTCGTTTATGTCTTTATTTTTAATGTCTGAGTAAGATGGATTCACTGTTGCTGGACTAATCATATACTATGCCTAAATATATATATATATATATATATGCAGTGTAAAGGAGGCAATTTTGAGTCTTAACATGCTTCTCTAGAGAAGCAAGGCTTTGACTACAAGCCTGCTGTGTGCTTGGGTTGCCTGCTGTGTGTTTCTGTGGCTGTTGAAAGAAAGGGTTACATACTGCCTTCAAAAAGGAAGTTATGGCATTTGGTAGTGCTTTTAAACATTTGAATGAAGGCTTAGCAGTGAGAAGTTTTTTCTTTCAGAGAAATTTTTTCAGCTTTGTGGCACATTTCATTCATTTCTCATACAGATACCAGTTGGGAGTGTTTGCAGAGTTATGTAAAGCAGTTCACGATGTGTAAGAAGGGAGAATGGGCCCAAAGTGAATGAGCGACATTTTTCAGTATGTTGGAAGAGTGGTAGCACCACTGGGGTAGGGAACAATCATACTCTACTGCAGGACAGAGACTGAGATTGTCCCTTTTCTGACTTTTTGATTGCTTGTAGGTAGCCCTTGACTGAAGCAATCCAAAGGCTTGTTCTCTGCATAAAAGATGATGTTGATCATAGAATTTATTATTGAAACACCTGGCAAATGGCCTTTAAGTATCTATGGACAGCTGGGATGTGTAAGAGTAGAGCAGAGGGTAGCTCTGTTTCAGTCTCAATGTCTGGGAATGCTAATGGTAGGAATAGGAATGAAGAAACGTATGGTGGTGTTTTAAAAACACTTGAATCAGAGTCAGGACAGATTTTTAAAATAGCAACAAACCAAAAATAAAGCCAAAAAGCTTACATTAACTCTGGAACAATTTTGTTAATTTAAGTGAGTTTCCCCTTGCAGTCATTCCCTTCATTTCTAGTGAAGATAATCTCTGTTTATACATGAGAAAATCATAGGGACTGATCTCTGTTGTTGAGGAAGACATAATCCCTGTCACAACTTCTCATGGGTTTTGATGCAGGCTGAGTTACATTCCAGCTGGGGCTGTAGAGTGCTTTGCTAATTGTAGAAAGTCCCCAGCCAAATCTTCTCTGGTAATTCCTAAGTTTCCATTTCAATCCTCAACCAGTTTCAAAGCCACTGCTATACAATATTACCCCCTTTACAAGGGCAGTGATTGTGGTTGCATCACAGTACAGAAAGCAAGAGGTCATTTATTTGTGTTGGGTGTGGTGGTTACCTGTTTTAATAGCTGATTTAGCAAGGGGAGTGGGGAGGAAAAGAGAAATGTAGGCATAATGTGAACAATTAAACCTCAAGAAATGCTTCTGATAAGGCTGTGAGAGTGGACTTGGACAGGCAGGAGTGTGCTGGGGTGGGTCATTTAGCACTATGAAGTGTCCTCCTGTTAAGGTGGAGCAGTGCAAGGAGGGCTCAAAAGGCCCAGACACTGAACTTCTGTTGGCTTTCCTTTGGCCCTCCTTTGGCCTGACTGAAGCTGCCTTCCCAAGGGAAAGAAGGAGCAGCTTCTCTGATTTTCAGCTAAGCTCCCTTTCCTGCTGATACTTTTCTTTCAGCTTTCCCCAGGGAGGAGTGCTGAATTTGCTGTTCCTGAGCTTTTTAATGCTCCATGTGATGAGTCTTCTCCACATTTTCTCACAAGAGCAGAGTTTTCCAGCCAGATGCACCATAGTAGCATGGAGCTTTTTCCTGCAGCGCAACCTATTTTCCCATTACTCTTCATCAAGTCTCTTATTAGGTTCCAAAGCCTGTCTATGTAGATAAATGTGCATTTCCATTAGGTAGAAGGCCCTGAGAAGGCAAAAGAAAAGAGAATTGCTACACTCAAAACAAGAGAAGTCTGTGCCTGGCTTCCTCTGTTTTGGACAATTTTAGGTGGCTAAGGACAAATCCTAGCCCTGGATTATGTGAACAGGGACTCTGGTACAAATGGACCAATTCAGCCTGTTCACAAAAAAGGCTTAATGATAGCAGCACGTGTTGGATTATTCTGAAATGCACCACCATGTATTTTTAATTTATGTATTTGACCCTGCCTGCTATGAGGAGACAAAGCAAGGATGGGGTAGGACAAATTTAAAACATGTTTTCCTAAATTTTGCATTACAAGTGTAGAAGGAACTCCAGAGCATGATTGTTTCCAATTAATCTTGCCCAGTTCCATGTTATTTTTTACTGTCTGGATGCTCACCTTAGACCCAGATATTTTAGAACACTACTGGCAAAGTTTAGAAAAATTATCATTCACAATAGATGAGATTAAAAATATAAATTTAGTGGTAGATTTTGTTCATATTTTCCTCCTGTTGTTTTTTTTAAGTATCAAAACCTGCTTTTCACCATCTTATGGAATTAGTCAATTTTCTCTTCTTTTATTCCTTCTCTTGGTTGTAACAACAATCTAAATTCCAAAATTACTTTATATACATATAACCATAAGCATCTGATTCCTTCTACACGTGGGCAAGTTCAGTTTTAATTGTTTTTTCCTACCCCAGCATTATAGTTTCTGTATCTTCTCTTACCTCCTTTGCCTTCCTTTTGTAACTTTTTTTCTTACTTTTTTTTTAATGTGTTTTGCAGCCTACAGAGTGTTTTTTAAATCAGCCTGAAGAAAAGCAAGAGAGCACTGTGAAGGCAAAGAAGAGGAAGAAGGTATGAGTGTGGTTGGGGTCTGGGCAGTGGGTTTATATGGTACTACAAGATGCAGAATAGGGACAGCCCCATGATGATGAGAAGTAATATGGTTATAATATTGCAGCCTCCTTTAGAGAAGAGGAGAAATTCCTAACTTTTAAACCTTATTCAAGATATCTATTCCCAACCTGACCTGTGGCATTATGTGTGTATTTCACTTAAGGGTTGTATATGTCTACCCAACTTGCAACTGTTGCCCACCAGGAAAGGATGACTGTAGGGAAAAAAGGTGGAATTTTAGTTGCTGCAGAATTGGAATTTCAGTTGCTGCAGAATCTGACCCATTCCCACACTGTGGTCAGGCTCCAGCTGCTGTTACATCTTTTGAGCCAAGGACTGTCCTTGCTCACTCTTTTCCTCATAGCATAAGTATATAAATAAACACTCTGTATTGTTCATCTGGCCAAGCTCCATCCTCACCCACAACAACAAACACACCCTGAAATTCAAATGGAGATTATATGGCACCAGGCAAGTTAATTGTCTTTTTGTATGGGGATAGACTGTAAATAGTTGGCTCCCTCACAAGGCTGAGGGGTGGCCTTTTTGTGTTATGTTAGCCCTCTTAATCATCCAGGGAATGGGAAGCTGGAAGAGTGGGATTTTGCTCTCAATGTGGCTCTGGCAGAGTAAGTGCAGTACTTTCTCCACTGGAGCCAGGGTGAAGGCATGCCATGGCAGAGCCTGGCAGACCCACCTAGCAAGAAACCCCATTCTCAGGCAAACAGCAGCTGCTTACATCTTTGCTTTCAGTGGGCCACTAAGCTGACTTACACAGCCTGTCCAGAATCCCATTAGGAAACATTTATTAGGTTGATCTGTGGCTTCCAAACAAAATGCTGTCTCCAAAAGTAAGGAAAAAGGGGGGAAGCCCTGTTGTTTTTAAGCATCTGGAATGAATTGGAAGAAAAATAATAAAACTTCCTGCATGAGGAACGTTTCCCCACAGCTTTCCTTGAAGGAAGAGAGTTTGCTCAGGTGTCCTTGCTCTTGCTCTTCAAAATTTCTTGTTGTATCAGGCTTTTCCCCTCCAGAGGGCAATAATTTTTCTGAAGGAACCAAGTGGCACAAAGAATGACATAATGGTCCTGTGGAACAGTGTCTTCTGCTGAATTACCAAGTAAAATTAGTTGATAGTTGTGTCTTGCTGTCTGCTAAATCAGAGGTTCCCAAATGTGGGTCATGTCAGAGCCAGCTTGTGAGGCAGGGCTGGGGAAAAGCATTTGGGAAGAACAGTGGAGTGGTTTGGTTGTGGGCCTCACTCAGACGCTAGCTGTGCTGCTCACAGCCTCTGGTCATGCTTTGGGAATACACTTGTTCCATGGCAGAAAAATACAGCAGTGGTAAGTGAAGGGGAATCTTGGGAAGGAACACTACAGATTCAAGCACTACAGAAACCTGTGGAGCAGCCAGACATCCTCTGCAAAGTCTTCCAGGGTCTGCAGAGGGCTTTGCACCAAGACAAGGCTAGACTGCAAGGAAGGCATTCATCTCCATGTCTCCCACTGTCAAAGGTTCAGGTGGGGTCTTGCAAACCCACAGGTGGCTTTTAGCAGGGGTGAAACAGGCAGTGCCACAGTGGCAGTGGCTGGGAGAGGCAGCACCTGCCTTGCCTTTGCTGTTTTGGCAGCCCCCAGATGGCTCTTCCCTGTTCAGCATTCTGCTCCTCATGCTGCTCTTTTTGGAGTATTTGGGCTGTATTGGGCAAGAGGGAGAGACAGAGTGGTGGGGAATGGAAGAGAGGAGGGTGTGGGTGCTGAGATGCAGTGAGGGAAAGAATGGATGGAAGAAGGTGACATTAAAATTCCTGCCATACCTCTCTTCAGAATTTCCATTGATCTTTGCTGTCCTGAACCTTAGCCTACCAAACTGAAGGTACACATCATCCCTTCAAAGCTGACAAAAATTCTTCCAGACCCACTCATCTCTGTGAAATCCCACTTTGCCTTAAAAATACGGACCTTTTTGCTCCATCCTAACCACACCCTTCTGCTCCTTTTCACTTCTAGACTTATGCTACCATTTGTCCCCTTGATGATGAGTTCAGTTTAGCTTACACAGCTGGGAAAACTTAACCTGTCCTTTGAAAAACTAAACACACCTCAGTGAGAACTGGAGAGGTATCACATTCTTGTCATTCTCTCCAGATTGCCTCTATCCTTGCAAATTTGCTGTTTTATTAAAAATTTGCTTTTCTTAAATGCTGGCAGATCAGTCAATGGGAGCCTTGGGCTATTCTACCCACATTCCATTTAATTATGGCAAAAAAGTTCTTTAACTTCAGTGAGAATTCAGACCTTAGGTAACCTTCCTAAGGTGTAAAGCACAATCATTATGAACTCATGTTCAGTGCCTAAAAATTAGTAATTTTTAAAAAAAATTACACTGTGTGGAAGAACAAAGCAGCTGTGAATTCTTGATGCTTGACCTGTGGTTTTGTTATTTTAGCTTATTTTCATCACCCTGGCATGATATTCTGTGAATATAGGTAACCATCTTCCCTTCCAAATATAGATAGTTACCCTGTTTAAATCAAAATATAACCACATCATATATTATCACTTGTTTCCTGCTGTTATTCCTGAAGAATAATAAACTCAAATTATGAAAAAAGCTTGAATTTTCAAACTGATACTAAAGTGTAGCAATAGCAAAACTCAAAAAACAGCTTTCATGTTTTTCTGTTTTGTTACATCAGCATTTCAGGTGAATGCACAAGATTTTTCATGTTCAGGCTCACAGACTATCTGGTCCAAGTATCTTGGCTTGCATCTGAAGTCTACATTCCCTCTAAAGATACAGGGAATCTTGTCCCATTATAAGGTGTTTTTCCAATTAAGCCATAATTAAACTGATATAACTGTACAAAGATATGAAGGAACATTTATTTAGAGTATTGTTAGCTAGCCAAAGAACTATGTAGAAATATATAACTATATAGAAATACCACATTAACCTGTTTTACTTGGGTGTTTTAGAAGAAGATTTCTGATGTTCTGCAAAAATCTGCTCCAAAACCTGGTGTCCCTGCAGATCTACAAAATCTACTTGCTCAACATTTTGGTGAAAACCGTTCCGTAATTGAATTAGAGGAATTGCAGCTATCAGGTAACTTACCCTCTATTTAATATATAAATAATATTTTTTTTCATGATACTATTGACTTCTTTTTCTGCAGAAGAAAAAAGATTTTGGGGACAGAAATTGGGTTGTACTTTTTAATGAAAATATTTTCTTATATTTCTTTTTTACTGTATGTTAATTTGCTATTTAAGTTGAAATGTTAATTTCTTTGCAATAAATGTGAGGTTTCTTGGAGTAATGGAAATGAAACATTGTTTAAATGTCTCTTTTTATTATAAAGTATTAATTTTTGGAGCTCACTTTACTGATAGAAGTTTTATGATTCTTAATAGTAGCTCCCAGGTGCTATGAGAGATGAATTTTGTTCTTAGGATTAACTGAGTCAGTCCAGATGCATAATAAGGGGCTGACAGAAATAGACAAAGAAATAATGAGGCATCATATTCATATGGGTATGAGATGTTGCATGCAGTGGTTTTTCAGGAGGTGGCCTGAATTTTGGTCCATGTGTGAAGTGACCAAGTTTTAGCCATGAGGACCTTCTTTTTTGTTCCCTGTATCCTGCAACCAGTTAAAAGCCAGATAGGAAATGCAAAAAGCAGGACAGAGCAGGCTTAGCTTCTGTCAGTTGGAGGTTGCACTGGAGATGGTGGCAATGAACTCTGCCTCCCATGCCTCTGTGCAGACAGAGGCACTGTCCATTATTTGTTGGTGTGGCTCATCAAGAGCAGCAGCCTGGTAACCAGCCTACATTCACCTTTGGGACTTCTTGAACTGTCAGTGACCTATGTCCAATGTAGAGGCCTTCTAGCCCAGCAGTGCTTTTACTTTTTTAATGAATAAGCCTGTATCTCTAGGTAAATGTGCTCATCCTTAATCCCCATGATTCTAGGTGGACCCTTCTTTATTTCTGTGAGGCAGTCTCAGCTTTGTTACTGGATCAAGAAAACCTGGAGAAGTCCCATATAGATTTCTTAGAAAAGCTTGTGTTAAGTATTTTTTGGCATAAAAGGTTTTAGGAAATAATAAATTGCTTTGGTTTCTTTCTTATTAAAAGAGCCCTTTGGGCTACTGAGGTGACCCATTTCCATATGTGTTGGATAGAGATTTTTTTTTCCTTAATTTTTTTTGCTGGGAGTTGAAGGCTTAGAGTGCCAAGGAGTTTACGAACTTGTACAGCTGTCAAGTTGTTCATGTCAAAGCCCTGAGTAAATAACAAGCAGCTACTTTGGAGCTGTGTGTTCCTGTTCACTGACAAAGTGCAGAAGGTCAGGGTTGGTCAGAAAGTCAGCATGGTCTCTTGCTGCAGTCTGGAGCAGTGTGTTTCTTCCCCCCTCTCTGAAACTTCTATTTAAAACTGTTTTAAGTGCTGCAGTGTTGCTGGACTGTTGGTGAGGAGTCGGTGACTGAAGCTGTGTCCTTCAGAAAGGACCTCTTGAACTGCCAGTCAGTAATGAGACCATGTGTTCAGATCAGCCCCTGCCCATCCCCACCAGCATCAAGTGCATCTCTTAAACATGATTTTTAAAGTAAATCAGCTGCTGATCCTTCAGTTGCACATACCCATTTCCTTGGAAGCTTGATTTCCAGTAAATGTCAGTCTCAGGATTTAATAGGAATAAATGCAAAATAAAAGTTTTTAGTAAGACAGGACTTCAGCCAGGCATTGACTACAAACCAAGTTTGTCACACTGTCTGTTCTGATGAAGATCTTGGATTGATGCTCTCAGCATTAGCATAGTGCACCATCCATGTGAACATGAATAACGTATTTGAAGAAACCTCCTTAGTTTAGAAAATGTATCAGCAAACATCCGTGGACACCTTGAGTGGCTGTGCTTCATTCAGGATGATGACAAATATATAAATCTTTAAAGACAGAAGAATTGTTAATGCTCTGCAGAAGCATATTGTTCCATCAGGCAACAAGCCCTTAAGAACAGTGGCAAGTTTTCAGACCATGGAATTTTAATCACCTTTTTAAGAACTTTGATTTTCTGTACAGGCATGAGAAAGGACCTTCCAAAGAACCTGTTAAATGGCATGTCTGCCACAAAGTGCTTTTAAAAGATTTCTTAGTTAACATAGTGACCAGGGAAAAGGAGGTCAGCAGGAAATGGAAGAAGAGAAAGGCACTGAAATGCAGTGGAGGTGTTGCTGTTAGAGTCGATATAGTTAGGTGGCTTATCACAATATGAAAGGCCAGAGGGTGAGCAAACTTACTGCCCAGTAGATTATGGGTAGGTTCTTGCATTTACATGGTATGAATTATTTGGGGGATGTACAAACATATTTCATCATAGGTACATTGGAGGAACAGTCTAGGAGTCTCAGCTTTTGGCTGAGGCTTTGATTCATTGTGGCAAAGACATATGAAAACTTTCTTTAAAGCATCACACTGATGATGCTTTAGTGATCACACTGTGCAGCAGGCCTATATGCAAGATTTCAGGCTGCGAGAAAAAAAAAGAAATTGCAATTCAGAGCTGTTGCCTTCATTTACTTAGTCCATATAAAGTTTCTTCTACATTAATTTTTGTTTCAGAAATGGTAATTTATTGATGATGGATTTATGAAGTTGGGATTTCATCGATATAACTAGTGGTTATGTTGCAAACATATATTCTCCCTTTGCTTTAAAATACATCAACAAAATACTTTTTTCTTTATGTTTTCAGATTCCTGTTTTTTGCCAGCCAATGATCTTACCCACAGTTTTTCTTCATACCTGAAGGAAAGTGAGTTTAAATGTTGGTCTGGGTGAGATGAAAGATGTATTAAAAATATTAAGACAATATTATTGCATTTTATATGTAGCTCCAAATATTGTTTGTTATGAAATATTAATAACTTTAAAGCTTTTAAATTAATTTTTATGACAGGGATTGTTTTTCTGTCTTTTTTTTACTCTATCACTTTTTTTTTTATCAGAAAGGTTCTGGGCTTTCATTTAATTGCTAGGGATTATTTATCAGTAATTTATTGTGGCTTCATGAGTAGGTGTTTGTATTATCTTAGAATAAAAGTCTTGCAGCTGTCTGCTGACGTGAACCAAGAGAATTTTTATTCACTTGTATATTTATATAGAACTTCTGGTCTGGTAGATGTTTCTTTACAGTTGATTTTCTCTGATACAAATTGCCATACAAATGAAGACAATGGGCTCATCACCTTTAAAACTGTTGATTATTAATGCTTATCTAGTTTGTTCAGTTATGTGATATTTCTGTATTTTATTTTTTTGAGGCTTTTCGTTTTCCAGTTCTCTGCCATGACTAAATGCAAAAGTGTTGCCAAAGTTCCAGACCTCAAAGGAGTCAGCATGTGTGTTCTTGCTGCTGGCTACCATTCATCATGCACTCTAGTAATTTAAAATTGTGGCATGTAGTACTGTGTGTGGGTACAAGGGCTTTTCCCTTGCAGTCTGTCCTAAGTGGGCGAAGCTCCGGAGAAGCCACAAGGAGAAGAGGTCGGTGGTGATGCTGGTTCTCTGCAGTTCTGCCCTTCGCTCCTTGGAACTCATCAAGTATGTCAATAGCAAATGCTGTGTTGAAGTTGGCAGTCAGTCAGGAGTTTTGTCTTGGAACCACAGGCAAAAAGGCAAAACTGGGACACTGTCCTCTGCTAGCCAGCAAATTCACTGACTCAAACTGATGAAATATCCCTTCCTTCTATAAACTCTGGGAGCGTGGTGTTCGTTTTTGGGCTGAAGTAATGCTCAGTACCTCAGTTGCCTGGGAAGTGTTACTTTTGTTAAAAACCAAAAGTAAAGTGTAACCAATTTAGGGGAAACATGGAACATTATACTTGGGAACCCAATAAGCCCATAAAGCATCATGATCCACCACTAGAAGTCATGACTTTGCACCAAAGGCAGCGAGGACGTGGCATTTCAGGGCCTCAGATGCCAAGGTGTGTCTGGCCTGAGTGCCTCCAGGTCTGTGTCAGTGTTCTCAGCTGGTTCAGGCTGGCAAAACTGCAGGGCAGAGATGACAAATTTCAGTGTGCCCTGTCCCCTTTTTTTATTCTGCTCTAGACTCCTCCTCTCTATCCCCTGTCTCATACCAGAAGATTTGATGACTCTGAATTGATGGATACCTCACAAATTTCATGGTTGTCTTCTATGTCTTGACCCTGCTTCCTGTGATTATCTGTCAGTACAAAATGAGATGGAGATTTGGGATGTTTGATTCTATGACACAGATATAAGCACAGATAAGTGCCTGTTGTGCATGCAGAGACTAGCACCTGAGACTTAAGTGGTTTAGATGTAGATAAACCTTTAGCTTTGCAAATTAAAAATTTGTTGTGCAGCATGCAGAGCAAGCTGCCTTAAATGACATTCAGCAAATACTGATTATGTTGTCTCCTGTTTGATGAGTACAGAACATAGAGTTGGTACTATGTGCCAAAATGGAGTGTCAGAAAAAGAAGTCAAGATTTCTAGCAAATTAGTTTGGTTAACTGGAATTTGAACAATCTCTGCAGTAAAGGCAGAGGCAGCCTGGGTTTTCCCAGCAGCCATGCTGCAGGAAGACTGTAAAATGTAGATCACTCCATACACAGATCCTTCCTTTTGTGCCCACATACTCATATTCATTAATGCCTCTATCTCAGTAAATGAACCTTTTTTAAATTAGGATTTGGTGATTAACCAGTTTTGAACTAAGCTAGCTGTGAAAGCACAGGCCACAATATTAAATATTATCTGAAAAGCTATCTAAACAATATTGCCCCCTACTGGTATCTTCCATTGTGTCTGTGCAGTTGTTGATCTCTGTTGATGAGTAGCAAACAAGAATGTACAGAGTGTTCAGAGTACAACCAGGGTTCGCTGGGGGACTCTGTGTGTCTCAAACATATTGAGAAATGCTTGAGAAAGTTAGTTTTTCTTTCCTCATGTGTGGTCTTAAGCCCAGCCCTGCTTCTTGTATTTCATTGTTCTTTTTTTTTTTATTGCTAGGTCAATGACAGCTTTTAAAGGAGATTGCAGAGTCCTTAAGTTGTTTGCAAAGCACATAAAGGTAGGGAATTTTAATAGAGCAAGTAAACAGCTAAATAGTGTGATACAATTTTCTTTTTGAATCCTTTAACAGTAGTGCCTTTCATACAGTGTTCATATGAAGTTCCTTCCTTTAGGTAGTGCTTCCTTTGGTAACCCATTGCTGCAGTGTAAGGAATTTCACTAAGCACAATCTCCAGTAGCTCTGGTGTAACCTTGTGCAGAATGTAGGTGCTTGTGCACCTGCTGAGTTTCACTGTTCCACATTCCCACCAAGTGCTCATTCAGATGCCAGAAGGCTCACACACACAGGTCTGTGGAAGCAAACTGTACCAGCACCCACATTTAGATTCTGAAAATTGAATGCCTGGATCTCCAATATCCATACCTGTGAAAAAGCACAAATTATAGGGGTGTTTGGAATAATTAGTGGACACCTGGCCTTTGAGATAAATGCTGTCAAACATGCAAATGTCATTTGTTTTATTTCACCTTTTTCCAGTATCTTCATCTTGAAGGACTTCAGAGTTAATTCAAGTTTTTCAATATTCCAGAGAATTTGTTTAAATGCTGAAGGAATCTTGCTGTTCTCACCTCCAAAAATAGTTGGTGCAATAGCAGATTTTTAAAGTTAAAAAGGACTGAACTTCTAGAGAAGTGTGATGCCCAGCTGGCTTGTTATATTTCTTAAACTTTATTCCACATATAATCGTCTGACAGTTTGAAAGAAAAATATCATTTTTACTTGATGGTGTTCTAGAAAGAAATACAATGAGATCTTGAATTTATTTCCAAATCCTTGAGATGAAATTTTAAAGCAATTAGGGATTTACTGTGATTTTTCTTTCTTTCTTCAAATTAGATAAAGGAACAAATGAATATGTTGGAGAAAGGTGTGTTCCACATTGGGGTTGGAACTCCTGGGAGAGTAAAGGCACTAGTGGAGCAAGGTAGGAGAACGAGGAGGGTTTCCTCCTTAGGTATTTTGTATTTGATCTAATGAGAAGTGAAACTTTGGGGTTTTTTAGGTTGACATGAGCATGTAGATTTGGGTAGCAAACTATATGGTTCTATTTCTTCACTTGTCCTATGTCAGTCAAAACAAGGTCAAGGTTCTAGCACTTTGTTTTATGATCACTTTAAGCTGGCATAAGCCAGTATTAGCAGAGAAAGGCAGAGTAATGCTTCCTCTCATCCACCAGTCAGTGCTTATTCCCCCTGCCTGCTCCCTGTGCAAGCCCAAGAGTCTGGTTGGCAGCTCAGTGAAATGACCCCAATTAAACCAAAACCAGTGTGCACACAAAATCAGGTAATGAGCAGGCAGAGGTGGGGGACTTCCTCTTTTGGCAGGAATACTGATTTGTGTTGACTTGAAAGCGATTGCAAAACCACATTGTGAGATTTAAAGCTCCAGGAAACCAAACACTGGAAGTGGATCAAAAGGAAATAGTGGCAGAAGTCACGGTATTATATGTCACTGAGCTTAGTGTAAACTTTTGTGAGGGGTGGATGGAAGATCTGCTTGCTGATTTGATCTTATTTCTCATTTGCCTATAATAAAATTAATTATTCTCTATAAGTCTTTTCCCAAATTTTGAGGATTTTTACTTACTTGGTAGACAGTATGTTCACAAAGAAAAAGAAACAACAAAATGACAAGATAAAAAGGCAGTTCTTTCCATTCCTCTTATGCAAGACACTGTCTTGCTCTGACTGTGGTCTTTTGTCAGGGACTGGCAGTGGTTTGGGACTCTATTGCTCCTTCCAAAAGAATGCAGGAGTAACATAATTTTGTTGTTTCCACCAACATTAAATGTTAGTGCTCAGCACATCACCACATTGCCATGAGAGTGGTGAGGCACTGGAACAGGTTCCCAGAGAAGCTGTGGATGCCCATCCCTGAAAGTGTTAAATTTTATCCCAAGCTCTAGTTCTTTTTTGACAGTTTAGTGTTGCAGATCCAGGTCACTTAGAGAAGGGAGAGCAATCAAAACTGATGGGAAAAAATGGTGGGTAGTGGGCATCATATACAAGACCAGGGAAAAAATAAGAAGACAGCTGGAAAGCAAGTTCAGAAAGGACCTTTTTTTTTTTCACCACCATTCATTTGAAGAATCAAGGAATTCTTCAGCAGCACCACTGACCTGGCTCATATTCACATAGCACCCTGTCCTGTAAATTGCTGAACACTGCCTGTTGCTGTTAACATCAATTTTAAGGTTAGGATCCTTGTAACTTACCAGTGACATCAGCTGCGGAAATGCAGCTCCTGTGGTTTCATCAAGAGGAAGCTTGAGGAATTACTTTCTGGCAGGATGCTAAGCTCTTGACAGGTCTGGCAACAGTAGTTATTCTGCTTTTGTGTTTATCTTCCAAAAAGGCATGGGATTATGTGGCTAAGGGAGTTTGCAGTGTCAGTGCATTAGTTTTCCAAGCAGCAAATGCAGTACTTAAGTGTTCAAAGATTAGTTTCCTTGGAAACAGACAGAAAAAGATGTAAAAGCCAAAAATCATTTTGATAAGTACATGTCATATAATCTTGGTAGTGAAATTTATGTTGCCTTTTTAGATGCCCTGTGCTTGAACTCCACAAAATATATGATTCTGGATTGGAACTGGAGAGATCAGAAACTAAGGAGAATGGTGGACATCCCTGAGGTATTGTATAAGCACCTGTATGTGTTATATTCTGTGTATTCATTACTCTTATTGGTAGTTCTCAGGTCCTGGTGAGTAAAGTTTTCTTTCTGTAAAGCTGTCTTCAGTGATAAAGGAACACAAAGAAGTTCACATTGACTGAGAAGTCTGTACTCTCCAGTCTCAAAATTATCTCCTGAAGGAATTTTTCCTTTGCTGTTGCAAGTCACAGCTGTGACTTCTGTGGTCGTGCTGTGAGTTTCCTGTGTTTATGCTCAATGGATGTTCTACCTGTCCCCAGGAAGTTCCCTCAGTGGGAGGACTTTGTACAGAGGCCTAGACCTCAGCAAATGAGAGATGAGCTTCACCAACTGTGTGAAATTTAACAAAGGGAAGTGCTGGGCTCTGCATCTGGGATGGGGCAACCCTGGATGTAGAGACAGACTGGGGAATGAGATGCTGGAAAGCAGTGCCATGGAAAGGGACATGGGGGTCCTGGTCATTGGAAAGTTGAACCTGAGTCAGCAGTGCCTGGAGCCAGGAGGGGCAACCCTGTCCTGGGGGGCATCAGGCACAGCATCACAGCCAGGCAAGGGAGGGGATTGTCCTGCTCTGCTCTGAGCTGGGGCAGCCTCACCCCCAGTGCTGGGGGCAGCTCTGGGGCCACAATAGAAGATGGAGAAGGGCCTTGAGGGGGAGCTGTGTGAGGAGGGGCTGAGGGCACTTGGTCTGTTCAGCCTGGAGGAGACTGAGGGGGGAGCTCCGTGCAGTTACAGCTTCCTTGTGAGGGTGAGAGCAGGGGCAGGCACTGATCTCTGCAGTGACCAGTGACAGGAATGGAGGGAGTGGCCTGAAGTTGTGTCAGGAGAGGTTTAAGTTGGATATTTGGAAAATGTTCTTCACCCAGAGGGTGGTTGGGCACTGGAACAGGCTCCCAAGGGAAGTGGTCACAGCACCAACCTGACAGAGTTCAGAAGTGCTTGGCCAATGCTCTCAGGCACAGGGTGTGACTCTTGGGGTGTCGTGTGCAGAGGCAGGAGTTGGACTTGATCCTTGTGGGTCCCTTCCAACTCAGCATATTCTCTGTGATTCAGTGAAAAGTTTCCTTAAAAACTAAACAAAACTATGGCCAAACATCTATGTTTCCCCGCCTGAGAGTAAGATAACACCATAAGAGTAAACTACAGACAGTTCTCTTGTTTTTTTCTTTTCTTTTCTTTTTTTTTTCCTTTTTTGTTTTATTTTGACAAGAGGTAGGGTACGAACAACTTAGAGCCGTCCATCATTTGCACACTCCTTCTAAAATAATTCCCAATTCTTTCTAGTTCTGTAATCCAGCTTTTATATTTCTTGCTGTAACAAGCTATGTTTACAGTATTTTGTGGGGCATCACCTATTTCTAGTCAGATTAAGAGGCAGTTTCCTCCATTAATGCTTGTTAGAAAGCTCTCAATTTCCTGCACAGTGTCTTTAGGTTTTGGACATTTAGAGCAGGCCCATACATAGAAGGAATCTCCAGGAAAAAGGACTTCTTTTGCATATAGAAATTAAACTGTTTCACAATTGAAACAGATTATCAGTCATTAATCCATCTATGTACTTGTCTAAGTATTTTAATGTGCTGCATTTTACAGCCCCACATACACAAAACAAACAACAAAAAAATACATTGGAGAAATAAAGTAGCAAAAAAAAAACAACCCTGCCTTTGATTTTTTTAAGGCAAGGAGGCTCCCTCTTGTGGTTAATACATAATGCTTTTTTTGTGTGGTGCTTGCACTTACTTGTAAGTTTGTTAAAGAACAGAAAACATCTAATCACAGTCAATACAGTACAAAACCACAGGTACTACAAAACGTGTTGATGGCAGTGGGATGGATTTTTTAAGTCAATGTCCAGAAGTCAGTATCCATAAAGTAGACCATAAGTGATCCACCTCCAAAAAATAACGATTATGTGGCCAGTATTTCATTTTGGGCTATTGCAAACCTCAACTATACCTTTCAGTTCACTGCAGGCAGCATCATAGCAGTTCTGTGTGTCTGTCTAGAAATACAGGCCAAAAGTTGTGACTCCAAGTCTATTTTATTAAGGCAAAATCATAAGGCTATCTTAGAATCAAAAGTTAAAGTTTAGTTCGAGTTAAATCCAAGTAAGTAAGAACATTACACCATCACATACTGTGTTAGATAAGCAATAGATATTTAAAGATTAAAGAACAGCGAGTATGCGTAATTACAGAAGTCTTCAAACTGCCCTTGACTCAAGTAACACATCATAGAGGAAGGTTTTTGACGCTGGAGCTTTATAAGTGGATATCTTGCAGGTATTTATCTCACTGCAGACATCAGGCAGAATCCTTAAAGTTATGTATAAGGACTGTCAACAGCAAAAGACACCCAAAAAAGTTTTGGTCATAAGGCATCTTAACACCACATATAAACCAATGGGATATTCTAGAAACTTGTGGGCTTCAAATATGGAATACAGTCTTACGCAGCTTTTCTAATTTTATACAAAAATGTCAAATACGTGCTATGAATAGCCATAAGTTTTCTCAGGGAGAGAAAATATTGTACCAAAGACAATTCAGAGAATTGGCTGCTTGATGTACTAATTTCTTTCACCTGTGTTAGTTATGGAGGCAAACTTGTACACTTAAAATTAGAAACTCAGCATACTGGCCTCTTTTCAGTGCAAATCTCAATTATCAATAATTTCTTTGCATACTTAAGGTGCAACATTGGTAGACTTCATTGTGTTAGCACCAGAAAGAAAGAACAGCTGGAAGCACATGTCCATTGTACTTGCTGTTTTTGTAGTCACCCGATGTTCATGGAGAATTCTGTACACAGTGGTATATTCTAATAAATACATGAATTTAAAAACACATGGATCTATCCATGTGGCAGTTCTGTATCCCATCATATCCACACAGGGGATGGTGCCCTGATCCACTGCTCTGTCAGCTGCCTCAGCATCTCATTAGTTAAAGCTGCTGGATTTTTTCATTCTCTGTTTGTGTGTCTCTCACTTCATTCATCCCAAACAATGGAAAAAGGAGATGAAAGCTCCCAAAGAAACCACAGGAGGAGTGAATGAGTTTGTCAGACTTTGTCTTGGCACACTGGAATTGAAGTAAAACATAAAGGTGTAAATAAAAATGGATTGTATACTTTTTGATCTGACCAAAGGACAAGCTTCCTGCTTTGAAAGCTTTTTGTTCAGAGGTTGATGGCAATACAAAGCTGTCTCAACTCCTCAGATTACTTGTTCCTAAGATTCAAGTGAATTTTTTTTCAACAAAACCCAATATTGTATTGTCTACAAACAATACACACACCAAGCCTTCAGTAAATTTGAAAATGTGCTAAGTTTCAGATTTCATGAAAAGTTTGTGAGAAATGGACTTGTGATAGAAAGTCACAGGTAAACCTTTGTGTAGCACATTCAGTCTGAAATTGAGGTTGGCTGGACTTTCTTACCCCATTTACTCCTCTGCAAAGTGGAAGCATGAAAGAATATAATCCTGAGAGAAAACCTGCAAACAAGTTATTTGTAAGTGGTGAGAGAGAGCCATAAGGAAGCTGTGGACTGACCATGATAAAGACTCTTGTGTTCCCTCTGAAATATGTAGTCAATATTTGCTCTGTAATACATTTGCTTTATCTTTAGATAAGCCATAAGCTACAGCCATATCACTGTCATAAACCAAAGTACTTTGTATGCAGCACAGGCAGACCTGACCTTCATGCTCACTTTCATTCAGGTGTCTCAGAAACAGACAGGGCTGTGCCTGTTGCACTGCCCTTGGTCTGCTTTATGCCACTTGTTACTCTGGAAAGTCCTGTAGGAATTCTGCAGCCCAGGATGGGTCTTTTGCTGTGGTGTGCTTTATCAACTCTACCAATGACAACCTTTCTGTAGCCATGTGAAATAGGACTTCAGGGCTGCAGGGCAAATGATGGGTATTTTAAAAAATGGAAACATTCGAGAGGACCTTGTCCAGGAATTGCTTCTTTAATTTCTAGTCCTGTAGTTAGGTTCCTGAGTAAATAAACAATGGTATCATTATCAGTAACTTCTTATGCTTTCTTTGATTTTTTTTTTTCTTCAGATAAAGAAAGAAACAATTGACCTACTGGAGAAGAATGTTATAAAGCTGTGCAGAGATGGATCTGTGAAGCTGGGACTCTTTTAATGAGTTTACCAACAAGGAAGTAATTTGCAGCTGCGTTTTACTATTATCCTGCCTGCAACGGAATTTGGACTTTTCAGAGGTCTCAATACAGAAGGCACATTGCAACTTTTTCTGAGTTTTCTTTTAATAAAAACCCAGAAGTTTTGTTTGTAGTTCTAGTGTTATTTTTTTTGCAGGAACAATGTCATACTGAAATCAGAGTTACACTACTTTCACCTGCCAGTTTTACTACTATACGTCACTAGTAAGACTTTGAAGATGAGCCAACGTGGATGTGAAAGTCTTTACACAGCTCAGTTTTCTGTTCCCTCCCTGTGCTGTCCCAAATGAGACATGTATTTCTCTCATGAGAGTGGTAATGTAGTTCCTGCCCTTGGGTGTTTTTGAAAAAGTTGTATAAATTTCAGTAACGTGTTAGAAAGGTATTTTTCACCTTTGTGTTCTAGAGCTGGCCAAATGCTGCTTTTTGCTTTTACATGATAAATTATCTGTATATTATACTGAGATTTTATTTTGGTTAAACTGTTCAAGTGTGCAAAAAGTATTCTTATGTTTGTCCGTTTCAATTAAAATGAGGTGATCTCTGGGTGATTCTTTTGTCATTGTGGATAGTAGGGAATGGATGGATTCTTTTTCAGAGATGAAACAGAAATCATCAGTATCTCAGAAAGCCGTTGATCCAAATTGGCTGTTTTAAAAATGACTTATCCTTCTATGATAAAGAGCACACAACCTTTTTACTAATCTTGAATTGCATCTCAGTCAATAGCAATGAATATAATAGGTTAAGAAAATTGGTCCAGTGTTGTCTCAGCACCTGCAGTCCTTCCCAGTGGAATCCAGTGCAACTGGAGTAGAACTCCTTTCATTGTATGCCATGCCTGTTAGCTGGGCAGCTATGGAAGCGAAGGGAGAAGAAATAATGCATCTGAAATTGCACAAAAATTCCAGTATAGCCAACAGTATCCCTGCAAATGAATAAGTCATAATGAATCCTAGTGAGCTGTGGGGTAGGAAAAAGGTTTTCCAGAAGAAATGAACTGGACATCCTGATCAAAGTGCACTATCACTTGATTGGTACAAGCTGATCATGGGGATCCAGGCACAAATACAGAAAACAAGGAAGAGAGAGATCTAGTTAATAAGTAATTCCTCACCATAATGCAAGTTTGAACAAAGAATACAGTCTCCCAACAATAGACAGTATCTCAGCTGAAACACTTTCCAGCACAAGGATATTATTCCTTTCTCTCACCAAGAAGAAGAAAATGGAAAACAAGACAAATTTTCTTCCTAGAGAAGGAGAAGCCCAACCTTCCAGGTGTCCAGATAACAGTGCATTCAAACAGCAGAGGCTGCCAGCTTGGAAGCCCCAGCTCACCATTGCATCTGTGCTCTCCAGCTTCTTTCTGACAGGGGCATTCTGCCTCACTGTGGGAGTCTGCCTTGTCCTGTCTGCAAACAGCGTCAGAGAAATACAGGTTGGTTTGGGAGTGGTGTTCTTTGAGATTCTGTAAAGAAGAAACCAGGCCAAGTTTGGAGAGTAAAGGCTTTGAGTTTTTGCTTCCAAATAAAGATGGCTTCATGCCTTGGACATGTGTCCAGCAACTGGTATTCCTGTGAAAATCTTTAGAGGCAGTTGGTCATCAATAAAGTCAGAGTACTGGGTGATTAACTGGGTGGTAATATCTGAAATATGGGTGATAATTACTGCCACTGGCTGCTAATACCAAAATGTCATTATATTCTGGGGTTTTGAAGGGAAATAAGCAAATCCTCAGAGTGGTTGACACTATAAGAACAGACGTTTGCTGAGGCAAAATCTTGAAATACAGGGAGCCTTAATGCTTGAATCCCTCCTGCAGAAAAGGTTGTTCAGATCTGTGGTGGTGTGAATAGACTCCTGTTTGGAACCAGCACTCAGCACTACACCCAGGCTGCTCAGAGGGGGTGGGCCATGATGCATGTGGGGATTTGTCAAGCATTACTTGGTCAGCCAGCCCAAGGTGCAGAAGTGTTCTTCACTCAGCACTCCTTTGCAGAGGAGCAGATGTGAAAGTACTGCAACAGTCATCAAAAGGCTCTAAACCAGCTTTAAACTAGGGATAAGTTTTGTGGTTGTTCATTGAGGCCAAGTCATCACTTTGCCTCTTCATTTTCAACAATGTTTTTGGCAGTCCAGAGTCACTTAAAAGAGAATGGCTCTAAGAAGCCTTGGACCTAAAACACTAACCTTTTCCTATCAGCATATCCTTTATTAAATATATTTGCTTGTTCACTTCTCTGACAGATAGATTATTCAGATAAGTGCTCAGACTGTTCAAAGCTCCGTGAAAATTCCTCCAACTGGAATAAGGAATGCCACTGTTCTGTTAATTTCACGCTAAAGGAAGATATATTGGTAAGTGGGTGCAAAAACCCAGCTCAAGTTGCTGCATACCACCTGTTACTTATATCCCTAAATGATAAAAGAGTAATTCTGTTCTGTAGAGCTCCTGAGTAAATTTGCTTTGTACTTTTTCAGAGCGTGCAATTTTACACTTTTGCCTTTGTTGTTCATTTTGGTATTTAAAACCAAGACCGGGCACCTTGGCTGGAAGATGTCCAAGGAGAAGAAGGAGGTGGAGGAAATGGTGTTTGATTGTGGAGGTGACCTCTGTCTCTCTCTGAGTGGCAAAGCCTTGCCCTTGGCCTGGCTGTTGCTGCCCTGCTAAGCTTTCAAGTGAGAAGGGAATCTGAAGCTCTGACCACTTTACATAAGTAGACCCCTGTAGTCATTTTTACAAGGGTTGTGCTGCTAATCCCCAAGGTCCTTGAAATAGTTCAAGTCTAGCAATGTGATACTGAAGTTTCTTTCAGAAAAAGTATCCTTAGTTTCCTGCCTTAAACTACCAGGTCATGTTGTTGAGACTATTAAAATGTTTCATGTTCTGCCAAAGAGATCTTATACTTAGTACTGAATAAATTACAGTGCAATTTAAATTCACTTTAGGATTCTTCAATATTGAGGAGGCTGTTAAAATACTTTGTAATTCTTCAGATTGCAGTGATGTTTGAGATGAGGAGTTAATTTAACTGAGTAATGGGGTTTTTATAGTTGCATAATTACCTTTCATGTGTGATTTACCTGCCTAGCATTCTCCATTTAATGTTAAGGTTTTTGTGCACCTTCTTTTATGGAAAATGAGTCTGAACAATATGATTCATAATCATTGCAAGTTCATGGCCAGCCATGCCATCTTGAGTAAAATAATTATCAGGCATTTTTATTTTAGGTTTTATTTCATTATTTAAATTATGCTTAATTTTGTGCCAAAACATAAAACCTGACAGTTAAGGTAAAGATTAGATTCTAGCCCATGATGCTGTATTGCTTATGGTGTGGTTAAAGACATTTTAATATAAGTTGAGTATTCTCTTCACCTCTTTTTTAGCAAGTATTAGGATTTCTCATTGCCTTCATGAACTCTCCTTATTGAAGGGGTTTATTCTTGGATTCTAGGGTGATGTTTTTATGTACTATGGTCTGGAAAACTTCTATCAAAACCACCGTCGATACGTGAAGTCAAGAAGTGATGCCCAACTGTTGGGCCGAAATGTAAATGTAAGTTTTCTTTTTATGTTGTGACATCAGCAGCACTTCCAGCAGGTGTGCCTTTGACCATATGGAGAGTTAACTAGGCTGAACTGTAAGTGTGTTTAGGTGGCTCTAGGAATAATAAAGTACAGATTTTCAGTGTTTGGTCCTGGCTTTTATGCTTGTTAGGGCCATTATGTCTAATAAGGTAATGAGAGAGGAAGGTTGAGGGGCATAAATAAAAGATATCAGTCCTGTGTTGCAGCTCTCAAACCTGCACCTTGTAGTGCAGATTAGAAATACATTATCTTTTTCAAATAAATATACAGAAAGCTTTTCCTTCTTGTGTTGTCAGTCTTCTTAGCCAGAAGTGTTTTAAGCTGTGCTTTTATTATAGGGTTAGGGAATTAAGTTATTCTAAGTCTTTAGTTTTGCCATCTGGCTTTGGAAGCGGGCAAAGAGCAGGAAAAGTTTGTCCTGAAATAAGTGATCATGTAGCATTGTAAGTATGCAAGTTAGAGGTCTAAGGAGGGAATAGATAGCATTATCTGCAGCAGACCTGCATAAGGAAACTGGAGAATGCAGTCATGGCATTCAGGTTCTTTTCCTTACAATTCGAAAGCATTGTAGCATTTTTTAATATACACATAGTCCACATGTCCTTTCAGCATATATGATGGTTGTACCATGATTAACCAGTTGCTTCTATAAAATGCTTCTTACAACTCTCCAGACATGTTCCTCATTTCTATAAAATGCTTCTTACAATTCTTCAGGTGTCCTGTCAGCTTGTTTGTTTGCAGCTGCTTTTGGCTTTTATGCTGATCAGATACCCAGCTCATTGGAGTTGAAAATGTTTCAGTGTTGAAACCTTAAGATTTATAGTTTCCTATAAAATGGGATAGGAAAGATGTGATAAAGCTGAGGTGGACTTCTGTTTTTCATTCCGTATCTTCATACATCAAGATTTGCCCTTGATGAACTGCAGTAATGTGGCCAACTACATCTGCTGTTCTCCAGCACAAATGCAGCCCAGGTCAGAATGAAAAGAAGGAAAAATAAGATATTCTAGGGTAAGCCAAGGCTTCACTGGAATATTTTTAGTTGTAGCCATTTTACGATAGCAGCTCCCAAAACCTGTTTTTGTAGTCTGGAGCTTGCAAGTTGGAAGCAGAATTTGGGGAAGACCTTAAGTTTCTGTGCCTAGAAATGGGAGGTGTTCCTGAACTACAGACCCCTTCATTTGGATGTCTCTCTAATGTGACCAGAATGTACTGGAGATGTAATTGTTCAGTGGCTTTTCAGAAGGCATGGGAGGACACCAGCAAACTGAAGCCAAGCCCTGGGTCTGTGCCTGATTGTTGTGTGCCCTTGAGCGCAGATCCAGAGGAGCCACTGCGCGCCCTTCAGCACCTACCGGAACGGGACCCCGATGGCGCCGTGCGGGGCCATTGCCAACAGCATGTTCAATGGTACGTGGGCACCCCCTCTGCCCCTCATGGGGGTCCCTCTAGACACTATTCCCTTGCCCCAGGCCAGGGGAGACCTGCTATTGCAAGGTCTCTGCTTTCTCCCACCGAAAGGCTTCGTTTGCTGGTGCTGCTCTGGTGAGCGTGGGGCTCCTACTGTGTGACTTGGCCCTTGTTTGGAAACTGAGGGAGATTTGTCATTTTCTAAGGCCCTCTTCCATATGAGTGTACAGCAGGAGTGAGGAATTCAGGCCCTCTTGAAATAAGGAACAAGGATACAGCGGATATCATGTACTTCCTTGCTAAAAGCACATTCTTATGCAGTGATGGGAGAGCCCAGATTCTGCCTTCCCACAATTATGTGCTTAGAAGGAGGGATTCTCTACATTCTCCGCATTAGTTTGGATCTTTGGGTCTACGTGGTTCTATTTTTGTTCTTAGAATGCTGGAAGCACACATAGTCTTAATTTGATCCTGTATTTGATCTTTGTAGTAACCTAGTGGGCATAATCTGCTTATGAGTACACTTGGGAGATTTCAGAATGTATCTTTGGAAGGAAAAGCAACAAAAAAAACTGTACAGACTCTTCTCCACTACCCCATCTTTTTTGTCTTCCAATTTCTACTACTCCCTGCACCCTTTTTTTAACCTGTTCCATGCAGCAGGTTTTGGCAAGGCAGCAGCTCTTTCCAAGCAGCTGAGCCACCCACACCAGGGGACTTGTGAAAGCCAGTTGCATTCAGTAACTTCTAGATCCATTTGATTTTTGTCTGCCTGTGCACCCACCTGCTGCCCTGGAAGTGTGATGTACTGGGCTGGGCTCAGACCTAGGCCAGCAGAGCCCAGCTGTGTGCAGCCCACACTCATCTGGAGCATGTGAGGGAGAGAAAAAACGAGCAACTGAGCAGGCAGAGCTCAGAGCATTGCAACTCCTGTTAATGAAGTGGTGACAAATAGCTGGGGATGTGGTGGGCCACAGAAGGATCACTTCCCCAGAAGAGTGTGTCTGAGCTTTAAAGACCTGTGTGAATACAGGTTTGTAGAAGGAAACAAAATAAGTATGTTTTCATTGATTTTTATGCAGCTGAATTGTGCTTTTCATGTCTCCTAAAAGGCAACCCCTTCCCATCTGTATCATCTGATTGTCCCTGCCCATCATCCCAGGGGTTTACAGAGCTACTAGAATGTTTTTGCCTTATGTTAAACTGATCTATGTAGGAAAATAGTAATGGATAAAAACAAGTGCTCTTCACCCACTGAAATTGGATGGCATGGCTAAGCACAATTTTAACTAAATGGTTTTTGATTGAAGGAAGTGTTTGTGTCCAAGTTGGTAAGCAAGCTGTAATTGACATAAAACTAAAGCAATTTCTTTTTCTAAAGGACTGGATTCCCTTCATTGTGCTTTTACCTATACCCTAGACCTGAAAACACATCATGTATAGCAAACGTTTTGGGGCAATTGTCAAAGAAATTCTAGGAAAAACTAACTAGGACAGTAACTTCTATAACTAGCTAGAGAGCTCAAAAAGTGATTTGCAAGGAAGTGAGTCCCACAGGAGTTGGTGGACATGAGGAACATGCACAACATACACAGGGATTGGTAGGAAATGTTCAGGCTTTAAAACTTCAAAAGTTCTAAGACTCTGGTACCTTAAATCCTCTTGTGAAATGTGCAGTGCTCCATACTTATGATGAAACCTTTCCCAGGATGTTCAGGTTGTCTATCCACTTGAAAGATGCTTCAATGTGACATTTTTTTGTTACTCATGCTGGCAATCAGAATGACTGTCTTTGACTCACAGATGTTGCTTACTGTATTCCCTGCAGATACTATTGATCTTTTTTACCGTCGTAACTCATCTGTGATTCAAGTGCCACTGCTGAAGACTGGAAACAGTTGGTGGACAGATAAAAATGTGAAATTTCGCAATCCTGAGTCATACAATCTCTCTTCTGCATTTGCAGGTAAGAATGGTTCTGCTGGTGGTCCTTATTTTTCAATGGCTTCCTTATCTCCCCCTTCATGTGTCTCCCATTCTGAGAAAGATCACCTTTGGGAGAAATATCTCCCAAAGCAAGTTAAAGAAGCAGCTTTAGAGGGTGACTGAGAGCAGTTGGCACATTAAATGTGCCAAAAAAGCACCTTTTTGATCAGTGACCATAGAAATTGTGAGAAAATCGTTTTGGAAGGCTGAAGTTAGCCCACATCAACACCTTTCTTTGTAGTTTCTTGTAATGCTTAGTCTATCCAGCTAAAGCAAGGATGCAGTTGTTTTTTTTTTTTTTTTTTTTCCTCTTGAAAACATCTGTGAAGGAGAATTGCATGTCCCATCTTTCCTCCTTGCCTATGCAGATCCTTGGGCAGTTGTGAGACATGAGAGGCTTCCTTTGTCACCAGTTCTTTCAGACCTGTTTCCTTCTTATGGTTGATCTCTATTGAAGTGGGGCTAAAAGCCAGCTGTTGTGGATCAGACAGTGCTGTGCTGGGTGCAATGTGCAATGTTAATTATAAATATAGTTTTCATGGGACAGATTCTAAATGTCATAGGCTGTGCCATTAGACTGCAAAAGGGTGTCTTTCTTGTTGTACAGGAATATATTAATGTGTAAAATTGAAGGCAAGCTCCTCGTTGCAGAGAGCGTGTTGCTTGCTGAGGAGACAAGAATCCAGAATAAACAGCATTTTCGCTTGTGCAAGTCACTTTGTGTTTCCTGTGCTTGAAGGTTCTAAAGTGTAGTAGCCCCTGGGTACTGTTAATTCATGTTTGAGGTGGCATGCTTGGAGATGCTGTTATCTGGCATATATATAATTTTGGACAGTGTCTTATGTCTCTTCCACAGCTTATATTCTGTGTTGCTTGTGTGAGGCCCAGAATCCCAGCCACCACTCTTTTTACTGGGAGTGTCTTTCCTGTTTTGTCTCTTTGTGCCCAGGGACAGCCAGACCCCCTTACTGGCAGAAGCCAGTGTATCTGTTGGACGAGGAAGATGGGAGGAACAATGGCTTTGTGAACGATGACTTCATTATCTGGATGCGGGTGTCGGCCTTTGCCACGTTCCGCAATCTCTACCGGCGCCTCAGGCGGGTGCGGCCCTTCGCGCAGGGGCTGCCGGCAGGGAATTACACCTTCCGCATTGCCTACAGTATCCTTCAGGTTCCCTGAGGCTGCTGAGAGCCCAGGGCATGGGATGGATTGGGTTTGTGCGGTGAGCTGGCAGAGAAGCCGTGCAGAGCAGCCCTGTGTCAGCAGGGCCCTCTGAGGGATTTGGGCACGTCCTGACAGGAGCTTCGTGCTGGTGCCGCTGCCCCGCACCCCGCGGGGGAACTCTGCTGCCTAAAGCACTGCTTTTGTCAGCAGGAGCTGTGTCAACATGGCCATACATTTCTCTTCTTTCTCAGCTGATAGAGATGTGGTTTTACATGTTCTGTCATGGTTTTATTCTGAAAGCTTCCATGGGAGATATGAAAGGCAAACTCATTGAACATTCTGGCTACGACATATTAGGTAGAGGTGAGCATTTACCCTCACAGAGACTATGTGGAGTATCCTGATAGGCGTCCCAGAAGGCCCATTTTCAACTGAGCTTTCATAGCAAATTAGTGCAGTAGCAGTCCTATAAATTATTAATCTGAAATTTACAATGTTTTTAAAAAGGAAGTATTTCCACATGCACACAAAGACTATATCTAAAATAACTGGGTTTCTTACCACCTCCCAAAACCAGCTGGATGTTTGGATCCAGAATAGCAGAAACCTCACCAATCAGTTAAAGAAGTTTTGGCAGCAAATGCAGACCTCAAAACTCTTAATGCCTTGGAAAGATTTTTGAGCATTTAACCACCACTTTCTCTTCTCCTGGAAATAATGTACACTTGGTTAGTGAAATCTTAACATCCTTCTCTCAGATTTCCCTGTTACCAGGTTCAAGGGGAGGAAGCATGTGATTCTTTCAACCGTGGTGTGGAGCGGAGGAAGTAACCCATTCCTGGGAATTGCCTACCTGGTTTCTGGCACAGCAGCAACCCTGACAGGTTTTGTCATAACTGGCATCCACTTAAAGCTCAGGAAAAAGAAAACATACTTTCAGAAGCAGTAAGATTCACCTGACTTTCTGAACAAAAAGTGTGCAGTGAACAAAGAAGGTGCAGCACGGACCTTTCACTCTTTCCCCTGGGCTCTGGACCATTTTCAGTGTCAGGTTTGGTGAATGTAAGCAAACTGAGGGACAGGGCCATTCCATCATCTGAAACCAAACTTGCCTGGGGTGCCATTCTCATTGATGTATGTGTGAGCCTAATTTTGTTTCCTAGGAAACCTGTAGTGAGATGAGCTTCAAACAGCAGAGAGCAGAACAGATTAGAATTGGCAAAGAAATTATCTGGTACCAATATCTGGCCAGAAGTCAGGGTCCATATTAATTTCTTACTCAACCCATAATTCAGACAACATTTCTCTTAACTGAAATGGAGCTTTGGATGGATAAAAAGTGAGGTCTTGATCCAACAAAAAGCTTGAGCAGGTAGAACTTACTGCTAAAATCTGCTTATGGGCCACATACATGTGCTAAATGGCTTGGCTTGGGTTTTATATACCTTTTTATATATGTTTTTCAGCTATGCTGAAAAAAGCAACCAATTTCCATAAGTGTATTCACTCCAGTTTGACACCTGATTTGTGGTTGAATACAGGGCACTTATTAGGAGTTCGGAGTTTATTTAGACCAAATTTATTGGATTTATCTAGCTACTGAGAGCTGGAGGCATCCAATCGCTAATTTGCATTTTTTAATGGTTTAATAGAAATCCTAAATAAAGAGCTTCTTTAGTGCAAAATATTTTATCAGAACCATTTACCTAATTTAACTATTAGGCCAAAATTGCACTCCTACCTACCCCACCCTTCCATGTGAAAGTTCATAACTTCTTACGTGATCCAGAATGGTAATTTATTGTCAATAAAATCAAAGCACCAGAAAATCCATCAGTTTAAAGTGAACACTGCAGCTCATGAATAGGTTCTTCAATTTTCATGTTTCATGTTCAAAATTTTACACATTTAGGACTTATTTCTAGTCTCACAAAATGAAGGAACAGCACTGAAGAGTTTAGGTCAAGCATGCCATGGTAAATGCAAATTTTTTAAAGTAGCTTTTCTGTTGTAAAAATGCAAGTGGAATAAAACACTTTAATTCCTTTTGTAAGTATTTTGTGTGCCTTGCCTCTCTCCTAAAAAGCCTTCTCACTAGAACAAGAAAGAAATCACAGACTGGAGAAGGGCATGCCATTGTCAAGGCACCCATGCCTGTTTTTGAGAGTGTCTGGGGCTGGGCATCTGGTGACCTGTGACAGATGGCCCCTGCTGAAGGGGGTTGCAGCACAGCAGGTGCAGGTTCCTTGAAGTCCTGCTTTGTAGCTGAGCCATGAGCAGCAGAAGGGGAGCTGCTCCAGTTCCCAGCCCAGCTTGGGAGGACAGTCCTGCCCCACCAATGCTTTGTGCTTTGTGCTGACCTGGGAAAGGTGCCTGTCCCCTCTGCTCTTCCTGCTTGGGGCCAGTCACCTCCATCCTGAAGCTGTGGAAACAGGGTTCCTGGATTTCAGCCCTTGCACTGGGATCTCTCAGGAGCTGTGGAAAAACCCCACCCCTCACTGGGCTGGACAAGACAGAGCATGAAGCAGGGCATTCAACAATGCTTAAGGTCATTAGTCTAAATCACTTTAAACAGTGGGACATGCTCCTAAATCTTTGAAGTCCTTTTGAAAATGTAATCCCATACAGGTCTCTGAGAAGCCCTGATGGGATTTCCTGACAAAGCTGAACTTATGTTTTCTGGCTCCTACAGATCATAGGAACTTCTTTATTTTTCTCTTTGTCTTTTTTGTTTTGGGGTTTTTTTCATTGTCTGAGAAACTGACCTTCAAGAAATGATAGGGATGGTTAAGTCATGATGCAGTTGTCACTAATTTCATTTTTTCATTAAGTATTGGTAAAAAAATTAGTAAAAGGAGAATGAATAATGACATATGTATTTCAGTGAGTCAGTGTCTACCAGGAAGTTATCTAGAAAACACAGCCCAGCAAGTAGTGTTTGCCCTTTATCTCCCAGAGGTTTTTGCAGGAACCTCTTCTCTTGAAATGTAGATTGTCTTCAAACCCCTCCACAGAGAAGACTGCCTTCAAACAAGTCTTTCTGTTTCTCCAGAAGTTGTCTAAGTCTTTGTTTATAAACCCACAAGCTCATTTTTCATCTTATCACAGCTTTAAACACACCTTATATCTTTCTGGTAGCCTCTGAACAGTGTCCTTGGAAGCTGCTGTTTCAGCTCCAGCTCTTTCTGTTAGCTCTGAGAAGCTCTGCAGTATCTATCTGGTTTGGGATGGTGCTGCCCAGACCAGAGCAATGGGAATGGCAGGTCTGATTAATTACTCCCAGCAGATGGAATCTGCCTTGCTCAAAGGGTGGAAAATAAGTGTTAGCAACCTCCCTATGCTGCCTTTTGTGCCAGCACTGCAGCCACGCTATGGGTCTGCCCCCATGCCAGAGCTTGCACAATTTACTTTCTCAGAATACTTCTCTACCTACATGAAATGTTTGTTTATTTATTGAATTTTATATTTGTGTTTATCATATTTATTATATTATATTCATTATATATTATATTATTACTATATTTACTATATAATAATATGTTTATGAATCTAATATTTATGTTTATTTATTGAATATTATATTGAATTTGTTTATGCTGCTGCTGCCTTATTCCCCTTCATGCGGGGCTGGAACAGAAGTGAGAGGCTGGACTGAAGGACTGGCCTGACCTAACAGAAAGATGGTAAAAGCCATCATTAACAGCTCCTCATTGTACCAGGTCCCAGGGGATTGTTCCCTTTTGTCAGCTGCTGATAGCAGCAGGAGGCACGAGTCCAGGCAAACATCCTGTGGGATTTTGAATTAATTTATTCTGTTAGGAGATCATTAGGTCAGTTGGATCAGGGAAACCAACTGAGGTCTGGAGGGCAGAGTTTTGAAGCAACCAGAGATGTTGCACTTTTCCTGAGATACAAATTGTTTTCAGAATACCTGGAGTGTTATGACCACTGTTGTGTCCTTGGCACTGTGCTGCCTTGGCCTTGGACATTTGATTTTATGAATTAAGATTGTGTCTTGTGTACAGAGGAAAATTTTTGAAAGTGCCTTGGTAAAAATTTCTAAAATAGAATTTTAATTAGCTTATCTATCAAACATACTTTCACCAATAGTAAGGGGGTTCTTTTCTCAGAGAGACTGACTTATGTAGACTTGACAACTCAGTGCAAAGATGTCTGAGTTTGTGATTGCTGAATGACATTGAGCTGTACCTGAAAAGTCTTAGGTCAACAGCACCACCATGAGGGCTACAACACTAAGCCAGAAAAGAGTAACTGCCATTGTTTGTAATATCTTGACATATCAAAATAATTAAATGGTTGGTTCCTTGGTTGTAGCTACTTAAAGGGCTCATCTTACATCATTGCTGCATTTTCAGTCCCTTCAAATGAATGACAAAATGAAATTTTGCAATTTCCTTCACTCTCAACAAAAGAAAGATGCATGTCAGAAATGAGTTTTAGGTTTGGTGAACTGAAATTAATAATATCATAGATGCTGACAGTACTAGAAAGTGCATTTTTCCCCCACATCTTCTAACCTAGAACAGATACATAAAGGAGGACATTATTTATTCAATTTTTTTCTGGGGGAATGGTGAGTGAATATTTAGTAAATGGAAAACTGGACAAAGGATTCCTGTTAACAGATGTGATCTAAATTTCTGTGGTAAAAATGGTCTAAAATAGATAAGTCAAATGGGATATATATGTTTCTGGGGTTTGTTTGTGATTTTGAACATGGTAACTACATGTGGGAGCATCTTCTGGGGTTCCTTACTTTGGTTTTTAACAATGCAAAAATATGTGGAAGGGACAAGATCCCATCATTATGAAAAACTTACTTGCAATTTAAATCTCGTTTCTAAATTACAGAGAGGTGTAGGGGACATTTATATTTTAATGTCAAAACAGTTTTAGTAGTTTTGGTTGCCTGCTCCTCTTAGGATTAAATTCCATTAATAGATATAACTCTATATCTAGAAAGAGAGACATAAAAATTAATCAGGTGTTACAGGATATTTCAGTAGCCCTTCAGTTAGAGAATTTTTCCAAGCCTTTTTCAGGCTTTACAATCTCATGAATATATGTCCAGTATTTGTCTGCCTCAGGTGGTTTTTCTTTTTCTAATCACAGACATTTGCTTTTGTCTAAAAGTAAAGGGATAAGTCCTTCGTATGAAACAGATTAGTATGATCACAGACCTATAGAATCTGGAAAAATTAGTTACATGCTGCATCTATTTTATATTAACAGCTGTGTTACATGCAGATTATTAATATTAGTGTTTGGATGGTGTTATTGCAGTGATGCACTGCAGTGTAGAATCTTCCTCTTCTTCCTCTGAGAAATGAAACTCATACAAGAGTAAAGCCAAAGATGACAGTTCAGGGAAGGGAGGGCTTTGTAAGCTTTGACAATATAAAAAGAGGTTGCAGAGCAATTTGGATTTGAGTTTGATCTGAAAGAGGAGAGAGCATTTGCTTTTGTCACATAAGAAGGTGCTGTCAATCCTTATTGGGAGCAGTAGGTTTGAAACAGCTGATTTGACAAAAACTTGCAACCACAAAATGAGGGGAACAGCAGAAAGGGAAGAAGTATTGTTGCTGCTCTTGGGTGTGGAGGCAAAGAAATTTGGCTGAGCTGCTCAAGATGATGGTGTATCCTGACATGTGATCTGGAAAGCCCGTATGATTTTGAGCAGCAGCCAAGTTAAGTAAAAGTTTCTTGGTTTTCAGTGCAGTCTGAACTACAGTGCATAGTTTTTGAGCTAAGGTGTTTTGGCTGGGTTCTCTGTAATTGCATTATTCCCTACAATTCCAATAATATTTTTGTTATGAGCTGGGAGTGCCTTGGGCAGCTGCCTTCAATTTGTTGGTGTCTTGTTTCCAAAAGAGGGATCCTGGATCATTTTTTGTTCTCTTTGAGTCCTGCTTTTTCTTTGGGTTATGGAAGGCAGGCAGGGAAGAGTGGGGCTTGTTTTGTTTTTGCTCACATTCATGAATGAATGAAAAAGCTCAAGGAGGAAGTAGAAAGACTAAGGAGTATTAGGGAAAGTGAAAGGGACTGGTGGAGTTTCACCCTTCCATCCCTGAGAGAAGCCCACCACGAGTCAGAGGACTCCCATGCCTCCTGCCATCAGGCAGAAGGAGGAGACCTGGTAGATGAAGGGGAGTGGAATGAATAGGTCCCTACTCAGAGAGGTCATAAAAATTCCTCCCAACCCCCATCACTCAGCCAGGTGCCACTCCAGAGACGATATGAGATCCTGGATCTGGAGAGTCAGCCAGATGGCATGGAAGAAAATTACCTGCCCAGTGAGCCTCCCAATTACACTTCATCTGTCAGACAGATCACCACCTCTAACATCAAAAAGGAGAAGGGTGGTCGTAGTGGGTGACTCCCTTCTGAGGGGAACAGAGGGCCCCATATGTCAGCAGGACCTGTCCCACAGGGAGGTCTGCTGCCTCCCTGGGGCCTGGGTATGGGATATCACTGAGAGACTTCCTGGGCTGATCCAGCCCTCTGACTATTACCCACTGCTGATACTCCAGGCTGGCAGTGATGAGATTGAAAAGAGGAGTGTCAGGGCAATTAAAAGCACTGGGTCTATTGGTTGATGGGGCAGGAGCACAGGTGGTGTTCTGCTCAGTCCCTTCAGTGATGGACAAATGATGAAAGGAACAGGAGAATGCACATTATCAACAAGAGGCTTAAGGGCTTAACCCAGAATTTTGGGTTCTTTGATCATGGGGCAACTTTCTCAGCACCTGGCCTGCTAGGGCCAGATTGGCTCCATCTGTCTGTCAAGGGCAGTAGGATTCTAGACTATGAGTTGGAGGGGCTGATTGAGAGGGCTTTAAACTAGGTTTGAAGGGGGAAGGAGGTGCAGCTGGGCTGTCTGGAAGCAGGCCCAAGGGTGGTAAGCCTGAGTTAGGGGTGAAATCAGTAGCTCAGCTGTGGTGCATGTATTCCAATGCACACAGCATGGGTCACAAGAAGAGCTGGTGGCCATGGTGCAACAGCAAAGCTGTGATGTAGTTGCCATCACAGAAATGTGGTGGGACACTGGAGCGCTGCTCTAGATGCCTACCAGCTCTTCAGAAGAGACAGGAGAGGGAGAAGAGGTAGAGGGGTGGCTTTGTGTTAGGGAGGCTCTCAATGCCATGGAAATTGAGATTAATGATGATAAAGTTGGTGCCTATGGGTAGGAATCGGGGGAAGGCCAACAAGGCTGACATCCTGGTGGGAGTCTGTCACAGACCACCTAACCAGGAAGAAGAGGTGGATGATTTATTCTATAAGAGCTGGAGAATGTTTCAATATCACCAGCCCTTGTTATTGTAGGTGACTTTAACCTACCAGGTACCTGCTGGGAACTCAACATAGCAGAGGAGGCAGTTCAGGGAGCTCTTAGAGTGTGTAAAGGACAACTTGTGACAGCTGGTGAGTGAGCCTGCCAGGGGAAGGACTGTGCTAGACCTGCTGTTTGCAAACAGAGATGGGCTGGTGGGAGATGTGGAGGTTGGAGGCTGTCTGGGGTGCAGTGACCATGAAATAATAGAGTTTTCAACATTTGGTGAAACAAGGAGAGGCATCAACAAAACTTCCACACTGAACTTCTGGAGGGCAGACTTTGGCCTATTCAAGAGAGTTATTTGGAGAGTTCCTTGGGAAGCAGCCCTTAAAAACACAGGGGTCCAGGGAGGATGGACATGCTTCAAAACAGAAATATTGAAGGCACAGGAACAGACTGTCTATGTGTGCCAAAAGATGAGCTAATGAGGAAAATTACTGGCCTGGATGGGCAAGGTGCTTTTGTAGGAACTAAGGAAAAAACAAAAGAGGGTGTACTACCTTAGGAAGGAGGGTCAGGTATCTCAGGAAATGCTTAAGAGAGTTGCTAGGTGTGTAGGAAAAAAAATTAGAGTGGTAAAATCCCAATTAGAACTCAATTTAGCCACTTCTGTGAAGGACAATAAAAACATTTTTATAAATACATTAATGGCAAAAGGAAGGGCAAGGACAACCTCTATTCTCTATTAGATGAGGAAGGGAATTTAGTACCTAATGATGAGGAAAAGGCAGAAGTACTTAATACCTTCTTTCCCTCAGTTTTCAACATTAAGACAGGTTATCCTCAGGACAACTGTCCTCCTGGGCTGGTAGATGGTGTCAGGGAGCAGAAAGGGTCCCCCTGTTATCCAGGAGGAAGCAGCCAGAGACCTGCTGAGCCACTTAGATGCTCACAAGTCTATGGATGGGACCAGGTGGGATCCATCCCAGGGTGATGAGGCTTGCAAAGCTGCTCTCCATCATTTACCATCAGTGCTGGCTCACTGGGGAGCTTCCAGGTGACTGGAAGCTGGACAGTGTGACACCCATCCACAAGAAGAACCAGAAGGAGGATCCAGGAAACTCCAGGCCTGTCAGCCTGACCTCAGTACCAGGTAAGGTAATGGAACAGTGCCATCATGAGTGTCATCACAGGCACCTGCAGGATGGCTGGGGGATCAGACCCAGCCCGGGGTTTAGGAGGGGCAGGACGTGCCTGACCAACCTGATCTCCTTTTATAACATGTGACCCACCTGGTGGGTGCAGGAAAGGCTGTGGATATGTCTACCTGGACTTCAGCAAGGCCTTTGACACTGTCTCCCACAGCATACTCCTGGAAAAGCTGGCAGCCCACGGCTTGGACAGGAGCACTCTGTGCTGGGTTAAGAGCTGGCTGGATGGCCAGGCCCAGAGAGTGGTGGTGAATGGTGCTGCATCCAGCTGGGGATCAGTCACCAGTGGTGTCCCTCAGGGGTCTGTGCTGGGGCCTGTTCTGTTCAGTATTTTTATTGATGTCATGGATGAGGGTATTGAGTCTTTCATTAATAAATTTGCAGATGACACTAAGTTGGGAGCATGTGTTGATCTACTAGAAGCTAGAAGGGCTCTGCAGAGAGACTTGGAACTTTGGATGGATGAGCAGAGTCCAACAAGAAGTTTAACAAGTCCAAGTGTCAAGTCCTGAATTTTGGCCACAATAACCCCCTGCAGGCTGGGGATGGTGTGGCTGGGCAGTGCCCAGGCAGAAAGGGACCTGGGGGTGCTGGGTGACAGCTGACTGAACATGAGCCAGCAGTGTGCCCAGGTGGCCAAGAAGGCCAATGGCCCCTGGCCTGTATCAGGAATAGTGTGGCCAGCAGGAGCAGGGAGGTCATTCTTCCCCTCTACTCAGGGTGAGGCCACACCTTGAGAGCTGTGTCCAGTTCTGTCCCCTCAGTTTAGGAAGGACCTTGAGACACCTGAGTGCATCCAGAGGAGGCAACAAGGCTGGTGAGGGGCTTGGAACACAAACCCTGTGAGGAATGAATGAGGGAGCTGGGGTTGCTCAGCCTGGAGAAAAGGAGACTCAGGGGTGACCTCATCACTCTCTACAACCTCCTGAAAGGTGGTTGTAGTCAGGGGGGGGTTGGTCTCTTTATCCAGGCAGCAACTGACAGAACCAGAGGACACTGTCTTAAGCTGTACCAGAGGAAGTTTAGGTTAGACATCAGGAAAAAATTCTTCACTGAAAGAGTTTAAAAAAAGACTGGATGTGTCACTCTGTGACATGGTTTAGTTGATGAGGAGGTGTTAGGTCATGGGTTGGACTTGATGATATCAAAGGTCTTTTCCAACCTAGATCATTCTGTGATTCTGTAATTCTGTGAAAATTCTGGAAAGCTTTTATTTCAGAAAGCTCTAAGCAAAATATCTAGTATTTACTGAATATGTAATATGTATTCTGTGAACAAAACCACACAGCATGAAACAAGATGAAAAGAGGCCCTTTGGTTATACTCCTATGCAATTGCAGCTATTGTTACTTGGCAGTAAAGTGCCTAAAATAATCCCTCTCAAACCTAAACAATTAAAAAAGCCTGTGAAGAAAATGAAGTTTTCTACTGTGTCAAACCCAGCTACCCAAAGTTATTTGCTTTTCTCCCTGTGGCAGTTCCTGTCTGTAATGAAGACTGCTGCATGTACCATTATAATAGCAGAGAATTCAGGGTTTAAGGTTATGCTAAAAGGTATTGAGATTTCTCAGATAACCTATATGAATCCCTGGGCTATCTCTGGGCTGTATAGTGACATTAGACAATGAACTTGAAAACACTGGATGTGTCCAAGAAACTGGAATAGTTAGAGAAAAAAGTAAGAAGTAGTACCTGCCCACAGTGCTGGTTGTTAATTAGTGGGGAGAGTGTGGAGCCACTGTGCTGCCCCTGAGGTGAAATGTGGCACTTATTTGGCAGTGCAGAGAGAGGCTTCACACCAGCTCAGGACAATTGTAACATCTGCAGTTAATAACCCTCCTCTCCACAGAGAATGTGCTGGGAAATCTGTCACGGCAGCAGGGGACAGCGGGGCTGTCCCCAGCACTGGGTGGAAGGAGGGATTCAGTGCTGAGTGCCAAGGAAATGCACTGCCACCCACTGCATCCTGGTGGGTGGCAGGGTGTGCTTCCAAGTTGTGTAATTCGATGACAGTCCCTGCATGGGCTGGCTTTTGCTGGCCTGTGTGGTGCCATCCCAGCATGGGATATCCAGAAACTGAAATTTGAAACACTAAAACTAATAAAAGAATGATCAGTGAGTCGTCATTTATACCTCACACCAGGGCTTATAGTCAGATTTTTGTCTTTTAAGCTTTTTGACATGAGGCCCAGCAATGATCATGGAAAGTCTTTGAGCAGGCTTTCCTCATGCACTGTCATTTCTGGCTGTGCAGGAAATAAAAATTGATCCTGAATGAAGCTGATGAGCTAAGAAGAAAAGCTATGGATAAAATTTTATCTCTGCATGTTCTTGCTGCTGATAGAATGAATTAAGTACAAGAACTGCTTAACATATGTATAAACATGTGTAATTGTTCAAGTGGGTTTTAGGCTGTAGCTTGAGGAATTTATCATTCAGATTTCTAAGTTCCTAACTTAACCTCAGGCAACCACTGGCAAGCCAAGTCTTAACTAACAAGGTCAAGAGTTGCTTTTCAAAGGAAGGTAAGAAAATGAGAAGGCTGAGAATTTGTTGGGCATTTTTGTAGTCCTTCTGCTTTTGGGGGTTTTGATTGGAATGGAATGTTTTGTAATTTGGAATTTGCCCTGAAACTTACTTTTCTTTGTCAGCACTTCTCACACCACTCTAACAGGCGGCAGTGATCATGTCAAAGAAGTAAATGAAGTATGAATGTGTCAGGTGAAATTTTAAATGTTCTCAGCTGCAGAAAGATTATTTCCCATAATTACTTCCATTTGATAATGCTAAGCTCTGGGGCAAGATCTATTATTTTCCTGTGGGGGAGTGGTATAATTTTAAAGTTTCAGGCTCCTACCAGAGATGAGTTGTCCCTACATAACATGTGTGATCCTCACTGATGAGTTAAGGGCCTGTGAAGAAAACACTGGATTGATCCTGACATTTTCCAGACATTAGCACTTTCCTTCTCTAGTACGAAGGGTACAAAGTTTGTGGTGTGCTTATTTTGAGGCCTTTTGAAGACAGTTTTTTATCTGAAAATAGTTATGTTACTGAAAAAATGTACAGTCATTTCTCATCATAATACATAATATAAAGTGTTTTTTTGTATAAATAATTATGTTCTGGCCTGAACCTATTTGATACAAAAGCAAAAAATTTTATTTTTCTTTTTTAAGAGGCAATAACTCGCATTCAGAATTCAGGCAATATTTGACTCAGTGGGGTTTTTTGTAAGTATTTGCCATTTCATATTTAGTTTATAGAGTTTTACTTTATTAATTAACCTCCAAGTAGCTGGTAACAAAATCCACTTATTTCCATGGAATTGTAAATGCTGTGAGAAAATAAACTTCAGTGCAGGTGTACTAGAGAAAAGCTGATTAAAACAGTGGTATTTTTATATAATTTCATAGCTTTCTGCTTGTACCAAAAAAGCAATTAATCACTAGAGAGAGTTTTTAAACTGTCCCATTTATGAAGGCAGATTCAGCTGGGATGCAGTGGATCATCCTGGGACTCATTCTTGGAGGCAGCTGTATTAGTACTGGGTATCATGGGACTGTCTCATTATCATGTGAGTTTAAAATCTGATACAGAAGCAAAGAAATTAAAACTTTTTAAATAATCCATAATTATTTCAGTCTTTTGATGCAGACAAATTTAGTACCTGCCACTGGAGTGAGAATGGTGCCAATGGAGGTCTGGTTTCATGAGAGACATTTGGTTGAATAAACAGCATTCATTTTTGCTTGTTTGCTTTATGCAGAGACCAGTACTTTGTGATTATGATTCCATCCATCCTCCCCTACTGTCATGGGAAAAAGGCTATTAAGTATGCATAGAAGCACAAATTATTTGTATTTTGCTGAGAAAACATAATTGACATACCATTGGTTATAATCTACTCTTAGGAATTGGAATTTTGTTAGGACGTTACGCCTTTAAAGTACTGGATCTTGATCCCATTTAATTTTGAGAAACAAAGGTAATTGTCAAAGTAACACTGGACAAAGTTACCTTTAATACAGATGGCTTATGAACTTTGGAATTTTATTTTTTTCTCTGTTTTGGTATTTTTGTTCTAAAATTGTCATTGTAGAACCTGAAGTAAAAAACAGAGGCTTGCTTGAAGTATTTTGTCTCAGCATCTGAAGAATATTCTAGTTTTTGTTCTTCAAATGCAATCCTGAAGGAACTCCAAATATCGTCCATCATAGGTGTTTTATACACACAAGTGAGTTTACAATTTTGTCTGTATTTTACAATGCCATCACTTCTGATACCAAATATTGTTTTGTGTTCACAAAAGGAGCTAAAAACAAATCCTGGATCTCAACAAGATTCCTGTGAATCAGGAGTTTTCACAAACCAGTTCAGGTCAGGTGATGTTTCCATGTCTGGATGAGCTCCTGTACAAGGTACTGCCACCTATTAGACTGCAGTGACTGTAAATTATACATTCCTGATTCACTTCCCATGCAATCTCTGTAGCTTTGTGAGGGAATCTTTTGTGGGGTGGAGCTTTCCCTGGACCTCAACTTTCTCTAAAGAGAAAGATTTCTCCATTTTCAAACGAAAATGGAACAACATAAGGAGGAGAGAATCGCAGTTAAGGCAAAACAAAGAAAGACATCACAAACCCCACATGTTCCTGTGGTGTTGGTAGCAGCTTTGTCCTAGCCTCAATGGTAGAATTCGATCTGTAGGCAATTGTAGAAGACCTTTGTTCCTACTTTTTTTTTTTTTTTTTCTGGTCAGTTTCCTTTTAGTGTAATTTGTATAACATTGCACACTGGTTTCAAACTCTTTTACTTGTACCAAGTTTTCCAGTGCTTTTGTCCATTTTTCATCTTTCCCTTAAATTGAGTTTACTGTGATAGAGCAGGGGTGACTTTCAAAGTAAGGTTGGTTTCAGTCCCTTTGCAATATGAAGGAGTGCAAAATATCTCTGGCATTTTTTGTTTATTTGCATCAGGCTCTTAATTACTTTCTTTATTGACTCTTAGAGGCAGAATTTGTCTGCCTTTTGACCCTAAACCACAAAACACACACTTAAATCTCCTCTGCTGTGTCTTCTTTGTGGCCATTCCTCACTTGCTCCTAATAATTGCTAAGGAAATTTCTTTTTGTCTCTTTAGTTCACGAAATGCAAAGCAGATAGCTTTTCATTATTTTGGCAGCTAAGGAATGTTACTTACCTGTTGACACAAGGTTTACCTTTTAAACTGTTCTCTCCAAGTCAATACTACAAACCTCCACTGAAAACAGGACTGCAAAATTTTGCAGTCACTTGGCAGGTCAGGGGGTGCAACCAGCTCTTCCAAAACCATTAATATGGACATTTTTGCTGGGACAGTTGTTCCACTGCACTTCTATACTGCCTGCCTCCACCTGCCTTCCTTCCCTGTGCAGATTCACGAGAAGCCTTGGCAGATGCTGCACTTCTGTACTTTGCTGGCATTGATGGCAATTAAGTTTTGCCAAATCCTTTTTATTATCCTATCATGAAAGAACTGATGTTTTCTGTATTGTCTATGAGCCAAACTTGAAAAAAGTACAGCCTTCAGCCTGTTTTTTTATCAAAAAACCCGAAAGCAGATAGCCAAGTGAAGGAAACCCAGCTGAGTGCTTCCCACTGCAGAACAGCAGCATGAATTCCTCTATGAACCCTCCATTCTGCTCTAGCTACTTGGGTATTTTGGAGAACATGGACAAGATAAAAGACAGAAGCTTGTATTTCTCTTCCTGTAGATTAATTGGCTGCAGTGCAGCCAGCTGAGCTCTTCTCAGAGAGGGTTGGGTTTCACTAAATTATTTTTCCTCCTCTCTGCAAGCACGAGGTGTTTCGGTCATCAGAAAGCTGAGAAAACTCCTCACTTTAGGAAACAAAAAAGCATGAATTTCTTTGTGAGCAGGCCTCAGTGAAGCAAGTATAGGAAGAATACAGAGGTTGTACATGCCCAAGGGAGGATTTAGAATTTCTTCAACACATGAAAAATCACTCCCAGCCTCGGTCTTTTAGATAAGTGTATTCATTATGCTGAAGGATGAGGAACACCACAAATCTAGCCCCACCCAGAAGATGAGCAAGACAAGAGGAAATATTTTATACTTGTGCCTCCTTATCAGAAACAAGATTCTAATCTTGTTTATTCTTTCAGCAGAGAGGCAGCTGCTCACCTCAGTTGCAGGTGACTTTACTGGATGATCCAATGCCTTCTTAACCCACATTCACAGCTGGGTGGCTGTGTGACTTTTGATGGAGGGAAAAAAAAAAATCACAATTACTGAAGGTACAGTAGTACAGACCATATCTTTGAAGCTACTTTTGAGGTTATAAAGGGAAGGTGTAGAAGGGCTTCAGGCAGGCCTATTTCTGTGACTTCTGAAAGAATATTTTAATCATCCATGCCTTTGTATCAGCTGGTTTTGGTAGGGATCACGTTCCTTATACACACAGATTTTTTTTAACTAATAAAGCTCAGTATTTTTGCCTTTTTTCAGAAAGCCTCATGTACTAGCATAGTCCAGAATGAAGGAGCCTTCCTGACCAGAATGGATTCTAGCACTCAGTCTGCTGCTGCCAAAAGCTGGTTTTGGAGAGCTAAAAATCTTATGAAGCTGCAGCATGTTCAGGGGAAGGCAAGTGATCTGCAGGCACTTAGAAAATTATGTAAGACTTTATAAAAAACAACTTTTACGTATTGTGGCATTGTATTAGTGCACAACCCAACCTGCAGCCATTCACCTTCTCCTTCAGCTGCATCCTGATCAGTTTGGGCTCTGTCTTGCATCAAGCCATGAACAAAGGTAAAAAAGCTAAAATATCACAACATTCATTGAGGTTTTTTTTGGGAGACTCTGATTGTGGTGTAATTTGATCATACAGTTCAGGGGATGTGCTCTAGTTCAGGTCAGTCTGCAGGCAGGACACTTAAAAGCTGTTTTAATCTTCTGATATTTAAATATGAATATAAGTAGGAGTCTCATCCAGTTCACGTGCAATACTGCCATTACATGTGCAGAAAAACTGCTTCCTTTCCTTTTTCAAGGCACCAGAGCCCCAGTATGAACTTCTGGCTATGCAGAAAACTGACACCAGTTTCAAGTTTTGTATCTCTTTGGTTACTGATCTTGTGGTTTCATAAAAGTGATAGCTAAGTGTCACAGCACAAGCTGGCTTGTAGCTGAGCAATTAGTTCAGCCATAAATAAGAAATGCAGTCCAATTAACCTGGTTCCATAAACAGACCCTAGGTGAAGGATGATAGGATATATTCAAACCCAAACAGGGATTTCACCCAATGACGTTCCATGCCTGGTACAGCAACAGGAGTTTCTTCCAGCTTGCAATGAGACACTGTGAACTCACACTATATTTACTCATAAAAGAGTAATTTTGACTGAGTTCTTTGTATGAGGCAACACAGTGCTGGAATTCACATGAAGAAGAGGAAAAAGTAGAAGCAGCATCAGCTTTACTCAGTAGCTGGCAATAGCCATGGCCTAGTTGAACTGGACCAGCAACCTCTCCAGCAGTGCAGAGGGTTGTGCTGACTGGGGACAGGGAGCCCACCTCTGTTAAGAAACTCCTGGAGACTGGGCATAACCCCATGGAACTCACAAACAACCCTGGTATTTCCAGACTGCAGGTGAATTAGATACAAAGTAGGTGTTAAGTGCAAACATACTGAGTAATAGGTATGTACAATTTATTTAAAATACTTTTTAACATATAAAACCCCCTCACTATTTATACAGTCTAAGTCTAGCAACATATACAAATACTGAGCAACTACAATACATGCTGAGGTAAGAACATAGATTCTGGGAGAATACTCAAGCCAAACAAGATTGAAATACATTTTATATACATGTCTTCACATATAAGAGAGACCCATGAAATGTACCTTTGCTTTATTGTACACAGGAAAATTGTAGTCTTAGTGTGCTATGCAATTAAACCCAACCGTTACATGTTGAAATGTATCTTAGCCCTATCAGGTAACAAGTCCAAAGTGTGAAGCAGGAGCAAAGCCTGGGACGAAATTCCTTCTGAAAAGGGGCTCACATTTTAAAAACACCCATTTCTTTAACAGCTTACGATCCTCAGGTAATGAAGTTGCATTATGATAGTTTAAAAAATAACCCACTGTAGAGAAACTGCTTAATTGTTACACCACATTAGCCTTCAGCTATCCACAGTTCTACCATTCCTGGTCTGCCGTAGAAATTAAATCCAGGTATGTTATTTATACTGACTTGGACACATTCACTCATTTTTATGGTAGATTAATTTTTCTAAGCCTAAACTGGTACAAGTTGAGAATGGAGAGGATTCTTAACTTGGCTGTAGCTGTATTGTCACATCTTAGTGGAAACTAATGACTTCCCACCCCTTGAAACAAAATCAGCTCAGATAATTTTAGTAATAGTTGCTGCTGATAGCTAAGAACAGTTAGTTACCTGCTTAAGCAAAACCACAAAGATTGCAGACTATTTTTATAAGGCAGAAAAAGCTGCAGTAACATCAAAAGTACAATCATAGGCAGGAATTTGCTGTTCACAAATGAGTCTTATTTACCATCCTTACATTCACATTTAGGCATAAGACATCCAGCTCTAAAACTAATTTAAAAATGTCATTCTTCATGAATGAGAATGAATGATCAGAGATTGTAGAACTGGGTTTTAAGGTAGCACAGAGAATGTTCAGCATCTTTGCTGGTGACAGGGGGAATGAGCACACCCTCAGTGAGTTTGCCCACAGCTGTGAGGTGCAGTCAGCATGCTGGAGTGAAAGGGATGCCATCCAGAGGGCCATGGACAGCCCCGAGAGCTGGAACCTCGTGGAGCTGAACAAGGTATTGTCCTACACCCTGGGTCAGGGCAATCCCAGGCTCACAGACAGGTTAGGCAGAGAAGTGACTGAGAGCAGCCCTGCAGAGAAGGACTAGGGGGTGATGGCTGATGAAAAACTCAGTATGAGCCAGCAGTGGTCTCTCACAGCCCAGAAAGCCAATGGGCCCCTGGGCTGCATCAAAAGGAGCATGGCCAGAAGGGTGAAGGATTCTCCTCTGCTCAGATGAGACCCTATCTGGAGTGCTGCATCCAGCTCTGGTGCCCCCAATATAAGAAGGACAATGAGCTGTTGGAGCAAGTCCAGAGGAGGCCACGGGGTTGGGAAGAGGAGGGGAGCACCTCCCCTATGGAAGACAGGCTGAGAAGGTTGGGGCTGTTCCGCCTGGAGAAGAGGAGGTTGTGTGGAAACCTCATTCCAACCTTCCAGTATCTGAAGGGGCCCTCCTTGTCAGGAACTGCAGTGACAGGACAGGGGAAATGGGTACAGACTGAAAGAGAGGAAGTTTAGGTTATAGAAGGAAGAAATTCTTTACTGTGAGGGTGGTGAGCCACCAGAACAGGTTGCTCAAAGAAATTATGGATACCCCATCTCTGGAAGTGTTCCAGGTGAGGTTCAAGTGGAAGGTGTCCCTGCCCATGGCAGTGGATTGGAAGCAGATGATCTTTAAGGTCCTTTCCAACCCCAGCCATTCTATGTAATATCATACTTTAGATGCTGAACAGGCCACAACTGATTTTTGACTCCAGAGTTTATATACAGCCCTCTGCAAACAGATTTGCAAGTGTTAAGTGAGGATATTGTACTGGTATTAAGGCACGGTGGCAGCCCCTTGAACAGCACTGCAGTTTCCATTCAGACATTGGCCACAGCATTTAAGGACCTGGGCAGTAAACAAGGCTTTGAACTGCACAACAAACTAACAGTAACCCCTGAAGTCCATAAAACTGGGCTACTGTGTAGGGAGGGGGCCCCACACGTACTAACTGATTCAGCATCCTTCCAATGGAGCTGTTAGAATAAAAATACAGCGTTTTTATAGTGGGGTTCTCTCCTACTTAGGTGAAAAAGCTGTGCTTTTTTTTTGTAATAAGATTAAAAATGGCAAATATGCCATTCAGATTATTTTCATTTTGTGATTACCTAGCTAAAATGAGTCTACATTATCCCAGTAAATGACCGACTGCAATGTTTTCATAGTACAGAACACTGGAACATTCAAAGGATACAAATTCCAATAAATACATCTGAAATTGACACTCTTTGGAATAGTACTGATTCTTTTGCAAAGGTTTTGGAATCTTTCATGCTTCTAATAAGAACAATCATAAAAAAAGCCCTAAGGCTAAAGTTGGTAGTTGTGCTAAAACGTACCACATGTGCTAAATGCATGTCTAACACAAACTGTGCACCATGAGAATATTTGTGTGCTTCCCTAAGCACTCACAAAAGTATGTACAGATCTTTTTTTATATAAGCTCACACCTGAACACAGAAGTAATGGACACTCAGGGGGAGGGCAGGGCAGGGCCTTTCTCAATTCAAGTCACCTCCAAGACATGGATGCTTCTTGCACTGAGCATCAGGGAAGTCTGACTTTGAGGCAGATGCTATTCAAGTTGCCCTCATAGTATAGGGAAAAATGTAAAAGCAGTTGCCAGGTAGTTTGCTTGTGTCAATCTGTGCCTCCTGGATCCCTAGGAAAGAGTAAGACTGAGTGGCTTAAGGAGAAGAGGCACAAGAAAGATTGGACAGACAGCAGCTTCTAGTTTTGGAAGGCTAACCTAACCAAAAAGGCAGGAACCTTCTGAGGAACACACAGCTGAAAATTCCCAATTCTGTTAACAAAGCTGAAATAATGTAATTCAGAATCAAAACTATTTTATGCCATGAAGCTAAAGAAATTTTTTCCATCAGTCCTGACAGTAGCTTTTTAAGTCCAAAATTGTGCAGACATTTTACAAGGAAAGAGGAATTTTAGAAACTGTTGTGCTTGCACAGAAATTAAGAGCTTTGGGTATTGAGGTGGGGTTTTTTTCCCCTAGAAATAGTACCATTAGGAAGAAATAACTGGCTTTTGTACTTAAACTGTTTCTCCCAATTTATCACTCAGATCTATGAATTACTGGAGCTAATCATGAAGAATTCTTCTCTCATGTCTGGCAGACAATTGTACAGTAGTAACAAAAAAGTCCACAATTTTACAGGAGACAAGCTGTTAACTGTACATACAGCTTAAGGAAAAGCAGAATTACTGTTTTCCCAGACCTCCCATACCACACATTTTGGTTCAATGTTGTATTATTTAAGACTAACAATACCAAAACAATGGAATTAAAAAGGTGAAACTGTGAGCTTTATGGAACTGGCTTTTAGAAACAAGCCACCATTCTACCTTACTCATGAGCTAGCTTTGTTCATCCTTACTCACAGTGGGATGGGCCACGCTCTGTGGCACCTGGTACACGAGTCGGTCTGCACTGCCCGGCCCCGGCTGCCCCTTTGGTATGTCGTACAGTGCCTGTGCTGAGGATGCACTGTCTGTCCTGGATAACAGTTTATTGCAGGTTCCAGCCAGTGGAGGAGCTTGATTCCCTGCAGCTTTGAAGGTGGAAATGGAAGGAGCACCAAGAGGTGCGCTGGGATGGCTGGACATGTCCATGATTATCGGAGTCGCGTACTCGGGTCCTGTTACGGGCAGGGGCTCAGCATAGGCGTGGTAAACCTCTTGGATGGGGGAGCTGTAAGGGTCCAAGTCAGCATAGCTGGCTTCTTTTCCTTCTTCTGGTTTGAAGGTTGATCTCTGGTGAAGCGTGCCCACAATTCCTCCTACCAGGGGCTGAGCATATTCTGTGTTGCAAGTCCCAACAAAAGAAAATACAAATACGCTTAATGGATTGTTTTACAGTAACATCACATTAAATACAACCTGTCAGCAGTCCCCCAGAGATCACTATCCTACATCAAACCAGCGGTCCATCTCTGTCCAGCAGTGGCAATCACTTTGGAAAAGGATTCCTTTCCACCCAATAGGTAAAGCTGTTAGAATAACCAAAACATCCCCACTTCTCAGGTTTGTATTTCTCAGGTGAGCTGCAACTTCCCATGCTGCAGATCAGCCTGAAAATAAAGCTTATTAAAATGTTCTTCTATTATTCTGCCTGGGTCTGGATAAAAAGTGGTCCTCGGGGTGGCAGGTTTGTCCTTTGAGGGGAGAAGCCTGCATGTAGTCTGAGATGTTTTAGCTCAACAGATAATCTGAGTTACAAAAGTGGGAGGTGGAAAGCCTGACTAGCTGGGTAAAAACAGACAAGCAGCCAAAAGGAGAAACATAATTCTGCCTGCAGTGAAGCTGTAATTCCTGCACATCTGCCTAATTCTGCCATCAGCAGAACCAAAGGCACAGTCAGTCATCCTCCTCCCATGCCTGGGTCACTAGGGAAAGGGCATGTGCCACCATCCATAAACCCTCCTTTTCCAGATCACAAGTATGATTTAACCCATATAATGAGGGCAGAGAATCAAGTACCACATTTCAGATTTGTGCATAAAAAATATTGTGATGACATTATTTCCAGTGCATGAAAATACAATCAAAAGAATTTTTAACCCTTTATGAGGTCTAAAAACAAGTGAAGAACCTTTCACTTACTACATTAACTTGAGCAAGTGTCTATCTATAGCACATGAAATGAGAGAACAAACACGAAAAAGCATTTTAAGAGATATACTAACCCACAAAACTATTAATTTCTCTGTTGCCCCCTCAAACCAGGAAATAACTAAATTTGGCCAGATTCCTGACATTTTGTGGCATGTCATACATATATATATATATATGGCCCACAAAGTACCTGCAGACTCTGTTTGCAACATTGTTGGGACTTCTCTTGGTCTCAGGTGACTGATTTCACTGCTGCTATAGCGTACAGGAGTTTCTTCATGTTCTGCTGATTTGGTCGGGAAAAACTGCTTCATCCCTTTCCACCATCCTTTACATGGATTAAAAAAAAAAAACCAAAACAACAAAAAACCACTCAGATTGTGTTTATACTGTGTTTTAAGATACTCAAATATTTTTCATACATACAAACAAATATTTGTATTTTGTTGAAGCAGGTAAATAACTCAGTTATCACTATTTTGAGTAATACTCTAAGACATCAGAGCTGTGATCTATCAGAAACAGTGATGTAGCAAACAGAGGTGATTGGAAGCTTCCTTGTCTAAAGGGCAAGACATACTTAAGACTGCCAGTGAGCAGACACACAGGTGTGCAAGCTTTCAGCAGGAGGCCAGAGAAGGGAAGCACAGTCACACAGCAGTACCAACCCAACTGCTGCAGCTGCCCTTTGCACCTGGGGCATAGGTGGTTTCAGGACCATTGCAAAGAACTGCTTGGTGCAATTGTCTGATCCTATGTTTATGAGGCACAAGACAATAGGATGGAAGATATACTTAAATCCCACATGCTTATTAGGGCAATGAAGACAAATTTTTTGACAGAACTTATACACTAAGATGAAAGATTTTTTTTTCCACGACAAAGAAGTACCAAGGAAATTATTATCAAATGTATAAAGACATTCCTTAAAATTATTTTTTCCCCTCATGTTGTATAATTAAAAGGTTTTCTACTTTGTTCACAAAAAACCCTGAAGCTGTCAGCTCTAACAGGAGACACAACGTTTACTAATTCTGAAAAAAAAGAAATCGGAGAAAGAAGCAGTGCCGTTAAGTTTGTCAAGGAAAGAAATTCAGTGTTTGCTATGCTTCCCTCAGCATCAGAGAAACTTCTGCTAGTGGAAACTGTAACTGCAATCGGAAATACACATTGAAAAAAAACCACTGAGTAAACGGTTTCATAAAACCATTCTGTTACCTGCACGATCCCAGTAAGGTAGATCATATGTGCCCTCAGTTTTTTTCTTGCTGAGAAAAAAAAAAGAAGAAAAGGGTTATTTTAGCTAGTCTGCTTATCAAAAGATACATTAATTAATGCTCAGCAATTATCACCTTGGCTGTAACTGGTCCCCAAATTTAATGTATAAGCATCAGTAACCTGGCTTGCCATCACCAGCCTGCTGCTACCAGAGAAACCAGTTTTTAGTCAAAGCACTTCCAATGAAAAGAGTTACAAAAAGCTGTTTTGTCCTCGCTAGTCAAGTGAATATTTTTCTCAGAAAGAATGCAATTCTTCACACAAGTGCAGACCATGAAGTTCCCACAGCAATACATGCAGCACTTCATTCCCACACACCAGGCTAACATTCATTTAAAGCACTTTCATCCATCCATGCATTTACCGGTTTCTCCAATGCCACGCACAAACTAAGATAAGAATCAGAGTTGTGAAGACCATCACCAGCACTGGAACCAGAACTGCTGCCAATGCCACATCTGAAAGCCATTAAATTAAGTGGTGTCAGACAGAAAGAGCTTCTCATAAATCAGTTCTTGATTTGAAAATTACTTGGGTAAAGCACACACAGTTTTCACATTTAGTGTCTATCACACCAGATCCCCCACCAGCTAAGCTACTCTGCTGGATGCTCTCACAGTGCAAACTTCAATTAACATCTGGCTTTCCTACATGCATGCACAGCTGGTGGTTTTGCAGGGTTTTTCATCAAAACCAACCAATTTATTTTAATATATGGTTTTTCCGTTACAACAATGTATTCTATTATTTATGCAGAAAATCTCTTAGTCCCACGTAAGTCTAAACCTCCTTTAAGAAGTAAATTCCACAGTACCTTAACAGTTAATCCCAATCAGTATGTGCTGGGTCTGTGTGTGATCCTGTCCCCTGCCATCCAAAGGACACTTCAGCAGTGCCCATATCTGCAGTGACTTTGCTCCCTTTCCTGACCATTTTCTTTGATAAACAAAATGATTATGCCAGGCGAAGTTTTTCAAATTTCATGTCAAAAAAGACTTCTCCAGAAAAGATTTGCTATATCAAAGGTGTTTTGTTCTAAGAAATTATTAAATAAAGCAGTTGCACCTGATTAATTCAGAAGAGAAGTCCAAGTTACAACTTCTCTTTCTGACAAAATTTGTTCAGTGATTAAAAGCTGAACTCAGTTTGAACAAGTTTTGGAAGATGGAACTATTATAAAATATATATATATATATATATATATATAAAATATACATTGTATATACATTTATATTATACATATTACTTGGCAGATGGTTTTGTTTCTGCATGCAGTATGCAACTGCACATATTTTATAATATGTGTATTTAATAACTGGTAAATATTAGAAATAAAACATTGATCATCTGTTGTAATTTGTTAAGTTTTGAGAAATTTTCAATGCAGAAAGCACACTTAAAATATGCCAAAGCACTATAAGAAGTTCCAAACATTTCTACTGTTTGACAGTGGATACCTTTGGTTACACTTGGAGTCACTGTAGTGTTTTTTATTTCAGGTGTGAAAGTTGTTTTATCTGTCTGCAGCGATGTCTTCATTGAATGAATGAAGTCATCCATGAAGTCAGCATTCTTCTCGTCATTTTTGTTCTGAGGTGGTGGTGGCGGCAAGGTGATTTTAGGAGCGCGACCTTCAGAAGCAAAGAATTTATAAGGTAAGTTCTTTGAACTGCTAGTTTTCCATATCTCCTTTTCAGGAGAAGACAGCTGCTACAGTTTGCTTTTGTTCATGTTATATAATGAGGAAACTCCCCCCATGAATCAATGACATGGAAAGCAAGTGATTGGCATCTTTTGACACACTTATTTTGTAAACTACCTTGTGTACACCTAAATTCAGTATTTTCCCGGTTAAGTGTAATAACTTTTGGATAAACTCAGAAGTACCAGTTAAAGAAGAACTATGCAGCCAAGATGTACTTCAGACTCATTGAAAATACACCCATAATATAACTTTTAGCTGTAGTAATTACACTTAAAACCTTAATAGTTTCACTTCTTGTCTTGCACAGTTAAAAGTTTTCAGTTGTCTTACCTATACTAAACTGACATCCTAGCAACTCTACTTTCATTGCAATTTTCTGGTGCCATTTTAAGGGGTTAATCCTAAAAAAACGCGCAATAATAGGTGGAATGAAATTATTGCGAACTTCCTGGTACAATTCAGTATTCCCTTGAAATACCTAGAAAAGAAAGGAAAAAAAGACAGAAACATTATGCTCTACAAATACAATAGCAATTAAGTACTACAGATTTTAGTGTTTTATTTAGGAAGAATAAACAGTGAAGGATCCAATTCACCCCAGAACAGCATTGCTGCCTGCACTTGTCCACTCCCTTGGCCCCATTACATTTATAACTAAATTAAACAAAGAAAGGTGTGTGCACATGTATGCACACAGCTACATAGCTCAGAGTAAAGGTACCATGGAATATCCTACTGGTGGCTCCCTAGGCAGTGCCTGCTGTTACACACGTCACATGTTTATGGAACTGAGTCATTCTAACTTGGTGCTTCTTGGTATTTTGCACTTATTCTTCAAATATCCGTGGATAACAAGGAGTTGTGACACTGCACAAGCAGGAATTAAAGGTGCCTTCTCACACCCAGCAGTTCAGCACAGCCTGTCTGAGGATGGTATTCACTAGAAAGCACTGGGAGGCACCCTCAAGTGTGTAACCACACTGTCCTCTCGTGGCTGCTGCCTACAAGTGCTGAGCCACAACAAAACAGAAGAATGTGAAAGCTCTCCTCAGTCTCACACTGAGCCATGCGCTTCTGCAGGAGAAGGGCGCAGACTTTGCATGAAGGATGAGCTCGAGCTGGGCCTTCACTGCCATCCTTGCACACAAAGAACTCATCAAAATGTGGCAACACACAACGAGTCTGGTTGAAGTTTAAAAGCAGAGAGCAGATTCCCTGTGAGATGCAATGTAACCACACTGACAGATTTACAGCTAACCATAAAACAATACAGCAGCTTGGCCCAGTGCTCCAACTCTCCCTCTCCTTCAGGAGGACTGGTTTGGCACCAAGTGTTTTGGTAGGAAATGAGCTGCCTTTCCATGTTAGTGCACAGCAGTGGGGCTTTGGCCCTGCACATGCAACTCTGTGGTGCACTGGGATGACAGCAAATGAGTTCTTTCTCTTGAAAACACTGATACAGACACTGCAAGTCATGGTGGACACAATGCAGAACAGAATTATGGCACTTGCCTGAAAAAAAGTCAATATTACAATGAGTTTTCTTCTCACTCACACTCGGTAACCAATAAAGCACCCTGCCATTCCTAAAGACAAGCACTGCATTGTGTAACAGCTGATGTGTCTACACAACATGGAGCAGTTAAAAGCTTTTACACATCTCTGATCCATACAAATCACTGCTGGTTCAATCTTGATACACAAGAGAAGAGATTTCTGTATTGCACTGCTGAGGTTTTGAACAAAATGTCTAGAATATCCCTAGAGGTCTGAAATAATTATTCTAGGAAACTATCCATTCAAAACAAGCCTCTGCTAGGAATTTAAGCTTCTTGTTCTTAAATATATTGAGTAGCAACAAATGAAGACAGAGTAAATGCAGCAACAAGCATAAGATGTTATTTTGGAAATGAATAAAAAGCACAAAGTAGTTGAAATTTATGTGCCCACAGCAGACTGGCTTCCAGCTTGTAGCTACAGACCTCACAAAAGAATTTTTTGTTTTGGTAAGGATTCAAGTGAGAAGCAAAATAGAAAGGTAGCTTCCTGATGGGATGCACCCAGCCCAAAGTGCTGTACTGTATCCCTGCTCATGCTGTGCCTGCCAGAGCCCAGCACCAAAAGAAGACACATCTGGCTGTCCAAGCAACACACACAGAGCTTACAGATCAGGGACACAGATGCCCAACTCTGGAACTTGAATCTCATGTCAGGTTTCTGAAGCTCAGGTTTCTAAGCATGTAACAGCAAGGGCAAAAATAATCAATGCCAATTCTTACCTTCAAGAAAGATTAACAGTAAAGATCTTTACTCCAGGCTTTTACCAGTCAAGTTTTTGTTGTCCAGTGTTACAGAAGTAACTTAATTTTAACTGCAGCTCTGTATTTTTTGTTACCCTAATTTTTGCATTAAAAAATAATTTGCTTCTGAGCAAAAAGTACAAACTTTTTAGTGAGAAATCACTTTCATGTTCTTTTTATTATCAAACTCTGTCCATTTCCCTCTGCGCTGTTAAACAAAGTTTTTCCAAGACTGCAACTCTGATTTGTCCTTTTTCTCCAATTCAAGTATTTACTCTTTTTTTTAATCCATGGAAAGTTAAGAAAAGTTTTTCTTGAGTACTGCCAAATCTCTAAAACCTATTTGCAAAAAGGACTAGAGGAAAATTTTGGAAAAGCTTCTAGTCTCCCAAAAAATGTTAGGAATTCCAAAGATGTTTAAAAAACAGAGACTAGCACCTCCTGGCTGGTCTGGCATGCTAAAACGGAGAGGCCTGCAAGCAGATGCATCCAAAAGCAAATCTGCATCAAGTCAGGTGATGGCAGACAGAGGAAAATCTGCTATTTTGAACCAAACTGAACCATTTTTTCTATCATTTAACTACAGCTGCCAGTTCCTGGGTACATAAGATTCTTCATGCCCTCTCCCTTAATGACACACAGTGCAAAGAAAGATCTGTTGCCTGTAATTTCAGGCTCCACAATTTGTTTCATTTCATGAGCATGCAAGAGGAACAATGTGCTCCAATTCAAGGCAAGAGCTGCAAAGGTCTTTAAAGAAAATTATCAAACTAACACTGAAGCCTAAATCTAGGCAGCTTGCTAATAGAGATCTTATTTTATGGTCAGAAGAGGGCACTCAAAACTAACAAAATATGCTGGGTTTTTTCCTTTTATTGAATACTTCACACCAACAGTCACTTTAATTCACATGTAGGCTCAGACCTTACAGTAAATTCTTCTCTCTTTCAAGAACTTCCTACTGCAACTATGTTCAGTGTTCAAAAATCTCTTAATTTAACTAACTTCAGCTTTTTACTTCATCAACATGATGCTACATCCTACCTTGAAACATTCTTAATCCAGAGTAAAGAGAAGAACAAGGACAGTCAAAGTGAACATCCTTAAAGCCTGTTTCTAAAAAACTACCAGACCAGTAGTTACAATTACATGTACATAATACCACAGGCCTACAGAACTAAGGTAAATTACATCCAGCGATTTTAAGAAAAAGAAGGAAAATCTAGTTCCAGTCACATTACTAAGAATCCTGTCATTTCTTTAAGAAAATCTGATCTGAACCACTGGGAAGACATGAATTTTCTCATTTTTATGGTCTAATAAATACTGCAGAGCTGCAAACATGGGGGAAATAAAACTGCCTTGCTGCTAACATTAGGGACTTTTTCTGTGTGGCAAAACATTTGCAATCTGAACATACCCCCTCTGCAAGGCTGTTCTCTTATATAAGAAACTTAACAGTATTTCGTTAAAAATTAAGATTGACAGAAACGTTAGAAAAGATGAGGAATTATACAACCTGTAACATTTATTCTGTAACCACAAGAGGATAAGAAAGCAAAGTTTAATTATAAAACACAGAACCTATTTTAAAAGAAATAGTATAATTTACCAGACAGCCTACCACTGGCAACAGAAGTTTCTTGTATAGAATATTCCCACTCAAATTGTAATAAAAATAACATCTGAATTTTAGAACTGTTCAAATCCTTACATATTTGCATATTGCCATATTTTCTTCTGCTTACCTGCTGTTTAAAATTAAAAATAAAACTAAAATTGAAAGTTATTCAATGATTCCTCACCATACCAAAATGACTTGTATTTACAATTGTGAAATCTCCATAGAACATACTTAGAAAGTATGTGGTATTTTTACCTTATCTTTACCAGTGCCAGGTTCTCTGTACACTGTCCACTTCTGTGCATCATCACTGTATAAAATTCTGTAGGCTGAGACATAATAGTAGTGCTCTGCTAAAGTTGATCCAGTAGTTATAATACCTGTGAAAAGTGAGGTGCCCAGTTAGGACAAAAAACTGCTGCCACTTTGTAAAAATTTAACAGATCAGCTTTTGTACCCAGAGCTGCATAGTGGAGAGTCTTCACTGGTCCAGTTAACTTCATGAAATTTATCCAAAGTGCCAGGGTATGAAACTTCCACAGTGACTGAAACTTAGTAAACTCATTTTACTTACTTTGTATTTTAATTTTCAGGATATAACCTCGCTAAGCCCTTTTCCCCATTTCTTGATGGAAGCAGCCCCTTCACTTGATCACAGCCCACTCCTGTCTCCAGCTGCTGACACAGCTTCCCTGCTGATTGCCAGCTTCCCTGCCAATCTAAAGGCACCACTGAAAGAACTGCAGCTTCCTACAGCTGACCCTGCAGCACAACTCACACAGAGAAGCTGTTTTGGAAAAGGTTATTAGCACAGGAATTAGAGGAGTAATGCAAAATCCAAGCAGTCCCCTGGGAGGTAATAACAAAGGACACTGGTAAATCCAAGTTGCTTAATGACAGCAGCCATGCTGCTGATAGCAGGGTGTGCAGCTGAGGTTACAGAGACCAACTCAGGCAATTTGGAAAGAGACAAATGCAAACTGATCACTGGAACATTTTTCACAATAGCCTTACAGCCCCAGACTCTGTGAAGCACTCCACCTACATCCAACTGAATTTTGATTTACATCAGATGACAAACATGCCCCTTAACAACAGCAAATCTCCTCTGAATGATTAAATCAGAAAACACTGGACTGAAGGTACACACCAGCTGCCCAGCTACCCTGGAGATTAAACCCAAAATGCCAACACCTCAGTGCTTCACTACTTGGAATGGGCAATGCTGCAGGCAATGGTAATTGGTAACCAGGAGCTGGCTGCTCGACTCAGAACAGAAAACAAACCATCCAGAGCAGCCTGGGAACAGCACCTCCAGCTGTGTCTCCAACACAGCTGCTAAAATCACCCCCTGTGTGAAGGAGCAGGGCCAAACCCACAGCCTGGCTGGCTAAGCCCACACTGCCTGTTGGCTGAAGTCAGCAAGCCCAGCAGAGACTGTGGGCCCAAGCCCCCCTCAAGGAGAGGAGGTGAAGGGGAGGCTGCCAGCTGTTCTCCTGTGTGTGCTGATTCCTCACACTGCACTGGAAATGCTCCTTTCCCTGCTGTTGGATTCACTGTGGCCACAACAGGCACTAGGGAAAACCTAGGAACAGAAGTCAGTACACCTGTGTCAGAGGTACAGTGAGCTGAGCTGACTGCATTTTGATCTGCACCTCTAAGGAGACAATGAGCAGGAAAATGGAAGCATCAAGGATCCAATAAAACCACAGGAAACACTTCAATAAATTCTCATGGAAGAGATGTCTTCTACTACAAAATGACACCTCTTCAGCTCCAGGCTCCCAAGTGTATTAGCTAGGACATGGAAACAAATTAAGTGTAATGATAATTAAGTGCCACCTGAGCTTTATCTAAGGCCCAGCACTGGGAAAAAGGATGTCAGTAAGCAAAAATTTTGAATGCTGCTGAGAAGCCACATCAGATTCACTTACCAGTTATTTTCTTTTCTTTATTCAAGTCAATCTGCAACCACTGATGTTCATCACTGATAAAAGCAGCCCAAGGAGGTCCAATCCTTTTCAGTCTGGCATTTTCAGGTTTCCAAATGTTTACTTGTCCTGTTTGGTTAGGCCACTCAAGAATAGATGATGATGTGATGTGGGAATCAGGAATCACCCCAGATTCCATCCCCAGTGTTCCATAGCAACCTGAACAACAGAAAAGGTGAGGATTGAAAATCAGAACTGAAGTTACACTGCTTGGATTTTAAGACTTTACATGCAAATATTAAACTGCCATCTAAATTTATTCTGCAACAACACCAACAAAACACACTGTCTTCTGCCTTCTAACAGGGATGCTAGAAGCAAACTGGTCACGAGATTTGTATCTGCTCCAAGAGTAATGTAGATATTCTCTCAGCCACCACTCACACAGAGCACTCAATGAGAAGCACTGGGGAACCTTCATGGACTAAGAGTATCTATGGTTGATGCAGGAATGGGAAACAGATTACTGATTCATTAGTTCCTTTTTTCTGTTTGTATAACTTCTGGGTTTTTGAACTAATTCTAGTATCACACTGATAATTTGAACAAAACCAAAGCACATAGGAAGTCATGTCATAACCCTGGCCTTGAGCTCAAACACATCCTTGAAATTAGTTACATTCTTCTGGTCACCATTCTTGCTAAATGTTCCTTCCCATGTTGCCTTCTGCTGGTGGCTGAAAAACATCTCCCAAACTCAGGGCTAAATTTCTTGCTCTGTAATAACAACAGTTTTCCCCTCTCGTGTGCATAGTTCCCAGAAGTATCAGCAGAGAGCAATCTTTGCCTTCAGTCAGGCAGGCTGAACCCAGCCTAGTTTCCCTTCTCCTGTGAACTCCCTCTCTCCCTGCAACCCTCCTCTGCACTCAAGTGGGCACTCATCCCTCAAGGGAGGCACAGCTGGCAGAGCCCATGTGTGACTGGACCCCAGAGAAAGTCTTGCCCATGTCCTGTGAGATGGCATTAATAGTTTATTATCTCTGCTGGATGTACCTCACCTGCCACAGCACAGGATCATTCACTAAGGGAATCCTTCCCTCATCTGACATTTTCCATCTAATATGCCACCACTTTGAAGCAAAAATATCTCAGTCCCTAAATACCTGCTACTTTCCACTCTTTGCTCTGTGATGCTTCAGGTATTTTCTATCAAAAGAATCTCAAAGTCAGGCAGAGTTCTTCCTGTACAAGTAGTCTCAAGCTCCTCTGCATTGACCACACCTCTAGCGTTAATAACACACTCCTCTATTTCACACCAAGTCATGAAGACAACTACAGGAGGAAGACACCAGGACCTTCACCACAGTCTGATAAGCCTCATTTGAGCATACTACAGTTTTTTTCTTCCCTCACCTAACTCCTAGGCAACCCAACTACAGACTTGCATCTTGTCTCTAGCTTATTCAGTAATTTCTCATATGTCACTGAAATCCACAAGGTCTAGATCAGCATTTTGTCCTATCTCTTCCACTTTCCAGGCCATTTAATTACTTTAATACACACTATCTGATACATTCTGAAAGACAAAAATACCCCATCAAACTCTGCCTGCATGACTGTGTTTAATATTCTTTATGCATAAGGACACTAGACATGTAATTCCTTCCTTGAGCTCTTGCAGATGTCTAAGAGAGAAATAATTTTAATATTATGCGCACTATATTTTCTAATTTTTGCTTATTTATACATTTCCATCACCAAACACTCCTGTCCATCAGATTCCTGTCTTTATATCCCCATTCACTCTGCCTTTTATTCATGTATTAGGAGAAGTATTTGTTTACTTTTGGAAGTATGTGCATGATTCCCCCCCCTTTTTTTTAACTTTATGAAAAACAGATGTAATGGTTGTATGGTTTTTTTACATTGTTGTTAAAACAGTTAAAGAGACTAAGAAAAGGCCACTGTCTTCACAGTATTTCCAAAATCCACTCAAAAATGGTATTTAAAGTGACTTACAGAAAAACTAGCTTCCACTTAGAAAACTGCAGTAATTTATTTAATTAGCCTGAAAAAAAATCTCTTTTTGCAGATAAGCAAGCCTTACTTGAAACACCCCTGTACCTATAAATGTAGCGATGATCAATCATCAAATTGAGATAGTAAAACAATTCCAAAATATACATTAGTGAGGAATGCACTAAAAAAAGGTCTCCTAGATGAGGACAAAAATTAAGAAATCTAGTACTTGCATGCTTATTTCTAGTCATAAAGTTTGTATGAAAGCAGTAACATGTAATACATGTGATAACACTCACCACTTGTCTTAAAGGTAAAGAGACTTGTAGATAAGGGTCCCCTGCAGAGAACAAAAGATGATGTTTTGCAGCACCCAGTGAGAAAAACTGAAACAAACTGTATTCAATTTATTTTTGTTGTCTCACTGCTTGCCACTGACTGCTTGCCATTCTTTACATATGCCTGAACAAGCACTTAATGATGAACATATCCAGCCAGCAAGTTGCAGCACTTTCAGTACAAGCGCCTTCTCAAATGAAATCAAGTCCAGACATACTGGGTTAAAGACTTTCAAACAAACATCTACCCAGCAAAATGCAAAACTTCAGTAAAATGCTGTCTTTCCAAATTAAGCTAATCATAGTAACACAACTCAGACTCCTGTGATTGCTTTCATTTGTGAGACCTGAGATACAATGAATGATAAGCTAAACTCTTTCCCTGAAACTGAAAAGCTGTCATTAAATTACTGTTTTTCTACTGACCAGTAGGAATTTATGCCCAAGAAAGCAAAAATTCCTTGCAGAATTTGGAAAATGAAAATTTTTGGTCTAGAGATTAAAGGTATTTGGTAAAACAATTACACGACAGCAAAAGTGTAAGAAACTTAAGAGAAGAGAACCTGTCCAGGGAGCATATAGCTCCACGAGCTGAAATTAATCCTGCAGTGGGACACTACCAAGACCTAAGGTGCTGAAGATAGGATAACCATAGGAAATACACTTACACTTTTGAGGTGACATTGTTAGCCAAGGAGCCTTCATAGTATGGAATGCCCTTGCTGATTACAACATTAATTTGACCACCCAGCGTATTTGACACGACGCCTGCGTGAACACCAGCCATACAAAGTGATGATGACTTGAAGAAGGGAGTGAAAGAAAAATTTCATACTACTAAGTGAATAAATTAAACACCACATCATATATTGTAAATGCTACACTGTCCTGTTACAGTCTTTGTTGTTATATTGAAATACTATTCTTAGTTAGCTGTTATCTTGGTTATTTAGAAACCATTCATCTTTATTTATGATTGAATTTATAAAAACACAAGAAGGCCCTACATTTCATTGTGTCCTCACCCAGATGTATTTAGAATGTAACTGTTGTAATTAAATAACCTCAAACCAACACCAAGGTGAATCAGCCTGAAAAAGCCAGACAGCCAGACTCAGCCTGTATTAAATTATATTAGACAACAGAAGATGTAAATACATAGAAAATCTTTTACTAGAAAGCACATTTAAAGTATGTTTGTCTATTTTCTCAATTAAGGGGTGACGCATTGCAGATTTTGTAGCTTTTACCCAAGGGGTTACATTTTTATCATACATAACTTGTGGTTAAACATAGTTTAACCATCCAGCACTCTGATCTACATAAAGCCACAGTGATACATGCATACAATTCAACTTAAACATGTCAATTACCTATATTGTACAAGTCAATGAAGATCAGTAATAAAAAATGTTTTTGCAGGGAATCGTATTCTTGCCTTCTCTCCTTGGATGACAGAATCTACTAACAAATGCCACAGTGACATTTCCCTGGCTTGCAGAGTACAGGTGCCACAGAGAGCAGCACTCATCACACCGAGTCCGTCAGGCTTGCACAGAGTAAACTCATATCCAACAGGTCTGGGCGCAACACCGCTCCCCTTTCCATTGAAGTAAGAGCACAGGATTCTGTAGGAGTTGCAGCTCTCTCCTCCCTGCTCACCAGATGTCAGCAGTGAGAGCTCTGAGCCCTCATGGACTCTGAACATCAGGGTCACACAAAACAGAATCAAGATTTTGGGTATTTTTTTAAAGCAGCAAACAGTTCCTGTACATTTGAAAGAGATGCATAAGAAACCTCAACCTGAAACTTGGTCTAAAGTGCTGGAAATTTCATTTCTTTCCACACAGCCTGACTTCTGGGAAATTCTCTTTTTTGAGCGATAAAATATAGAAAAAGAAAGTCACTGGGCATTTATTTCCTTAAGTTTCCTTAGGAAAAGGTTTCCTTTTCCTCCAAAGAAAACAATTATTCCAGATTTTGGCAAAAAACTCCCAACAAGCAGAACTCCTACAGATGATGCAAATTTGAGAGGCAGAGAATCAATTTCATCTTGTTACTACCTATAAAAATTACCTTGCAGCCATTCAGTGAGGACTCACTGTGGACCAGAACATGTAACACAGTTACACATTGTGGTGACATTTTTACCTGGAGGTGATTTTTTATGCAAGTAGCCTGGGATTTACAAATATTTGGGAAAAAAATCCCAGACAGGCACATTTTCCATTTGTATTTAATACTCAAGTCTTTGGTTACCAACATTTTTACATTGTCTTACCTCTGTGCTAGATATAAGGGCTTATTAAAAGAGTATTTTAAGATGAAAACCAGAGATTTCATGTAATTTTTAGCAGACTGCCAGCAAAATTATAATTACTTAAAAATAAAGCAAACATCCTCCCAGCCTATGGCAAGTTCATTAACTAACCTGCAAAGGCTTACATTAGAAAAATACTACAGAGAGTTTTGCAGCGCTTTAAGTAAACAGTACATTATGAAAGATGCTCATTACCAATTTATAGAACTTATGTTACAGTATTAACTTTGTCTTGCAAACTATTTTATACCTTCTGAGCATAAACAGCATCTCATCTCTCAAGTGTAACAAAAATTAGGATAACCTCTAAGACACTGCTGAAAGAGGCATTACAGTGTCAAAAACAAGAGGACATCATTAAAATAGCTCTTTCTTTCTTTATAAATCTCAATTTCCCAGCCTGAGAAAACCAACAAAAAGAAAATAGGAAGTAGGAAAAAACCCCTCTCTTTTGATTGATCCACCCTTCTCTGCAGGACTTACAAAAGTATTCGAGACTCCACTACACTACTCTGTTTCTTGGGGATAGCAACATCTGAAGCACCTGCCATTTAGCACCAGTGCTAAAAAATCAGTACCATGTTATTCACTTTTGGGAGGTACAAATTCCAGCATCCAGGAAGCACAACTAATGCCAACAACTACAACTGACTTGTATCATCCATCATGTGTTTTACCAAAATGCACTTGAACCCATGGTATTTTTACTTACATCTCTGTATCCATGAGGGATAGTGCCTGAAATATCAGCAAAAGGAATCACACATCCAGCTGGACAATACTTACTGAAAGAGAAAAAAATATCAAGTCAGGATATCCATGCATCTACAACTCTCTTACTGTTATAAAAAGTTATGTTTTTGATTTGCAACACTCTGCTATTCATGTATCACTCCATAAGGATACCTCCTAACTGAAGGCCTATAAAATCAGATCAAAAATACTCACAAGTACACAACAGGAGAACAGACATTTAAAAATGTTTTAAAACAAGTCTCAACTGTAAGTACAGTTCTCCAGTCTCAATATGATGAGCGAATAAAGCCAGCATTTTATAATATGAATACCACATGATTACTGTAAATTCAAAGTCATATAAGTAACAATATTAATGAATTTTATTTTATGAACTAGAGACCTGCATATCTATTTGTTTTCCACCCTTAAATAAAACACCTGAAAAGTAATACTATTTTGTAACAGCTTTTGGCAATGCTTTGATCATAAAAAACTGGTCAAATTACCACTAGCTCATAAAAAGCAAGAGGTAAGACACCAGCGCCTCTGGAGCAAGCCTGTGCTCGTGTTCTAGGGCCATTTCATACTGTGTACATGAAAATCATTACATCTTCAAGACATAAAAGCAAAGTAGAGTAAACTCATCAACATTTTCACCACAGTTCAGCAACAGCTGAAGCAACTCTGTAGGTTCTATGAAAACAGAAGGATTTAGAGACTTTGTCACATGTTGACTAAGGACAGAACCTGTAACTAGAGCCCTATTCTGGAACCTGGGAAAATGAAGGAAAAATGCAAAGACTGCACTTTGAAATGTCTCCTCTTTCCATGGCTTAAGTTCTTAGAAAAGTAAGTTTAGACACTTCACAGTAGTCTGCAGTTTTAAATATTGCCCCTGCTTTAGATGGAATTGGGAAGGAGACAACAGGGAAATGACACATTTTCCCCTTCAGAATGTACAACATTCTGTGTCTCCACAGAACCTCATTAATGAGCAGCAAACTGTGAAATGGGTTTGCCGTTTCTAATACATTTCATCACTTAGTGCTCCTTAGGTAACCGTAATACAAATTTCAATAATTAATTTATAATTCATATAAGTTAATATATTAATGCTATATTAATAATTAATTGATATTAATTAAATTATATATTAAATTAAGTATATTAAATTAATATTAAATTAAATTATATATTAATTAAATTAATTAATATATAATGCTATAATCTATTTATAAAAGCAATATTCTTTCTATGGAAATGAGATATTAGCAACTATGTGTTAGTGCAAATTAACGAGGTTCTACTGTATATTGCACGTAAATAACACAAATGGAAGAAACAGGAGGAGGAAGCAGGAGTGCAAGTGTCAACATTTTTCAGCTCTGGGTGTAATTAGTTTGTATCTCAAGCTCTCTGCATGGCAAATTTTCAAGCTGCATCAGATACATGTAACAAAGCAAAATAAAAATACGAAAATCACTTCATTAAAGAGACGGGGAGGGAAAGAGGTAAAAATCAGTCTTACTTGAACTCTGGTTCGGAAAAGTGACTTGCATTGTCTAAACAGGTAATTAAGTCTGGAAAGAAAAAAATTTAGGTCAAGAAGACGATAAAGACAACAAGCTTGAATATGCTTTTTAAAGTGCATGAACACATACATTTGAGCCTCTGAGGTTTAATCAAGAGTCTCAAAACAAAAAAACCCACATTCATACTAAATTTTCTTGCAACAGATTTTGTATTACAGTAGAACCTTGCTAATTTGTCTGAGTAACTAGGAAATCTACTGAGAATATGACACAAGATAATACTCCAAAATTCATTTTCTGTGCAGTCTAATTTTAATTTATAGCTATATTTCAGAGATAAATCAGAGACAGAAACATATGCTCTTTTCATAAAATTAAATTAGTAAGCTAAAGAGGCCTGTGTTTTCATCATTTAATGGTTCTGCAGTGCTGAACCCAAGCACCCACAGAGAACAAATGTTAGAATGCTGTTTCATTAGCATCCATAACTAATACCACAAATTTTCATGTTTGTGACAGCTGTGTATCAACATATACAGTCCAAAATACAAAGAGGAAAGCATCAAAAACCCTACAAAATTAAAAACTGAAACTCTTTATCTGCTCTTTTTAGAATAACTTCCAGATAGGGTTTTTTGCCCTCTGAGGCAGTTGCTGCTGCTCCTTCATTTCCTTGTGGACCACGTGTATCACTCACCTTTACAATGAGTGGCAAGAAATGCAAAACAAATACAGCAACCACTTTGAGAGGCTTAAAAGAACCAAAACCAGGAGAAAAAAAACCAAGAAAGACAAAATACTAGCCAGCAGATTTTGTCATTAAAGAGCTAAGGTAGTACAGAATGCTGCTACTGAAATAAAAATCTCCACTAAGTTCATCTGCATGAAATATATACAGTTTGATAAGAAAACTTGTTAGCTATCTGCCACCTTGACTAGTGCTAGAAAAAATGCATTTTGTCCTGAATCTGAAGCAGTTCTCTCATTTATAACAGACAATTGACATTTTTACTCTGCTATTCAACATAAGCTTTGAAACTCTTCCTTTAAAACTACAACAACTTTTATGTAGGCAGTCGCATTTCCTACAGAGAAGTATAATGAAAAGTGTACTAAATTTTTAGAAGTTAATTTGTGAGAATGTGAGAGTAAATGAATTACTAGATAGCTCTAATTCTGCCAGCACAGAAAAATTATCAAATAGTTATAAGTACCTGATTTGTCAGTGGTTGAATAAGCTGCAAGAAATCCACGTCCAGAAGTGTGAATTCCACTCATGAACTGCACTGTGACTTCATTACTTTTTGAAGTAATTAAACCATCCATTTGAAAGCCAAACCCACAGTATTTTCCTGTGGAGAGAAGGAAGAGAACAAATATTGACCCAAAACAACACATGTACTGAATGATTAAGCACCTTATTCAATTCCAGCCTATTATTTCATCTGCTGGGCAGGTTCACATTAGTTCTGGTGTATATTCAGAAGCAAATACATGAGCATGACACTAAATAATGTGCTTAGTGACCATTTAAAGCACATGGTCCTGCAGGAATAGTTCTTAAAAAATATAAGACAAAATAAATATGTATCTCAATTTCCTTTAAAAATTGAACTGCACTCCCAAACACTAACAAAATAATTTAAAAAATTTTAAAAGTTAAAATATTAATCCCTATCATTATTATCTTCTAATAAAAGCCAGGAAAGTTTTTTTTTTTAAGTTTTGTTTTCAGCCACTGGATCTTGTTGTATGAATGACCATCATGAGACTCCTCTCAAAACACCATTTATCCCCTTCTTCAAGCAAATACACAGTGCAAGCCATTTAAATCCAGCTTGGATAAACTCTGCAGTGCTGCTTGCCCCCTGGACACATGGCCTTTGACAAACCACAGAGTGATGTACCTAATGATTCATGGCAAGGCATACTTTTGAGACTATAAATCATTTTGTTCAATTCTTCCCTGGCCTCTTCCCTGATTTTTGTCAATCTTTTAGGAAGCAAGCACTAGGAATGGACAAAGCATGACTGCAGTAATACCTCTGTCAGCTGTATGTGCAGAAGATGTAATACGGCTATTTTTTCTGTACATATGTATTGAAGGATCCCAAGTGCTTTTGTACAGCAACAGTACAGCAGTAAAGGGAACTCCTATGTCTTAAATAAGTACATCTGACTGCAGATGAACAGTGATTTGACTGTATTGAAACCTTACAAACTCCTCTAGATCTTACTTATACTAGAGACAAACCTAACACTGAGCATTTGAATCTTCTTTGGATTTCGTAATAAACACTCAACTTGGAACAAGCACTAGCTCTTAAAAGCTTCATTAGAAACCTTCTCTGTTTATCAATGAACCCACTAACAACTTATTTTTTAATCTAACCAGCCAACTTTTAAGTAATTTTGGGTTAAAAAGGTATGACCGAATTTCAGATTTTATGTAAAACAAGTATTTTAATGTTAGACTACGTCAGTAGTCTTGAATGGAAAAACTTAGGATCTACGTCTAGATTTCTCCCAAGAAAATTCAAATCACTCTTTAATCTCTCCAGTGTCTGTTGCTTCAAACATGAAAACAACCCAAACTCTGCCTCATCTGTATTTGCCACTGTTAATATCACTGTTTGTCCTGTGATTTAATTTATTAAGAGCAGAACACAAATTTCCTCATACTGTGCTGCTACACCAGCAGGCCACAGCTGAAAAGCAAGGGAAACAAATGAAGCAGGAATTTACTCGAACCCATTAAGTCCCTTGTAAAAGTGAGTAATAGACTTATCAGAACTTGACGTTCCTTGCCATTTAAGGTATTCAGTGCTTCCTATTTTAGACTAAGTCTGGCTCAACAGCTCCAAGCACATACTTATTTTCACACACACTTACCTAGGTAACAGTCGGAAAAGAAGGTTAATAAACCTAACACTCCACCAGCCTCTTTAGGAAAACACTCAATTTTTCAGGATCACCACTTGAATTGCATAAAAACAGTCTCAGTGAATTAAAGCTTTAGGAAAGAAAATAAAGTTCATCTGCATAATAACAGCTAATTTTAGAAAAGGAAGAATGACAATTCATTTTGAGTTTTACGCAAAGTAACTGTAAGAGTCTAAACACCCTACATATATACCTTTGATGTAGTTGATAACATCACACTGCTATTTGAAAAAAAACCCCACTGACTTCTAGTCATGAAATTCTCCTGAAAAGAACAAAAACTAACATTATTAGAGGATGGGGGATATTTGGACTACACACCTTTTGAAGCAAGCCTGCCATTCTCTAACACCACCAAGATGAACAGCTCAAATCAGAGTGAATCCATATAAAAAGAAAGGCATTTCAGGTAAGAAATATATATATAGATATATATTTACTCCTTTTTTATTTTTTTAATGGAGACGCTTCTAGTTTTACAGCTCCCTCTTCAGTGCTTACAAGAACTTTGCAAGCTACTAGGAAATGTCAGAGTAAAAAACCCCACACTGCAGTGGAGCTTCCTTTGAGAATCTCAAAGATTATTACAGGATCTGTGTTGCATTTAGCATACAGCTGTTGTTAAAAAGTAACAAAAATACCAACAGTACACTCCAGTTCTACACAAGACAACAGTTCTCAAATAGTGACAATTAAAGCTCCTACCTATCTCTGTCCTGTTGGGGCCAATGCCATTATGAACTCTCAGGTAACTGGAATGACAGGAATCTGAGTCATCAATATCAAAATCCCCGAACTTGAGCTGCACTCGCTGTCCAGGCTTCACGCGGATTTCCCACTCGCACACGGTGCTGTTGGGAGAGGTCCGGGGGTAGTTTATGGAGGCCAGGGTCCCGCTCTCAGGGCCCAGCACTGTGTGCCCACACCCGTCACCTACGGCAGAACAGAAAGAAATCAGTTCCCGTGTTCACCTTCAAAGCCTCACATCACATCACACCAACCACACTCCACCTGCACTCACATGCAATGGCAACAGAATACCATTCAACCACCACTGACTTTTGCTTAGCTTATCATCACAGGTGATCAGAGAGCTGCTACGACTTCCTCAATGAGGAAACTGATCCATAATGACTTAAAAAACAGCATGGACAGTACAGGAAGTGTCCCTGCTAGTTCATATTTCCTCAACACATCAGTACAGAAGGAAACAGAGAAACCTGACAATAAAACACGAGTACATTGGTTTTACTGAGTTACCATACTCACAACGTAATAAAAAAGAAGGAGAAATCTAACGGACAGCAAATATTATACAGCATTTTAAATACAGCTCTGACCATTACCAAACTGCTGATATGCTGTTTTCTACTGTACCACTATTTTAATGCTGCAATTCACTCTTATTTGGAGAATATACTCAATTTTTTAGAATTTGCTGTGACTCCAACCTGGAGCCTTCTACCTAACATTTAAGTATTAATTTTGAACAGCAATAACAGTACTAAAACTGATTTGTTTAACACATGGTAAACAATCACACAAATTGCGTATTGTCAATATTAAATTATAAAGAGTAAACTGATAAACTCAATTACACAACAGCTAGACATGCATTTCCCCCAGAATGTAGCACAAAAAATGCATTTCTGTGGTTTAGGAATGTGAATGTTCTTAGAGTAACATTCACAAGGATCACCATGATTCCTATTGAGCGAAAATCATTCCAGCTAAAAGTGTTTCATATTACACAGTAATATGTGTAGCTCCTCTACTAAATATAAAAAGGTAAGCTGAGTTTTAGGTAGAAAAACTGTACACATATTTAAGAATTTTAGGTAAATTTCAAAATTCTTAAATGCTTTGCATGTAAGACTGAGTGGAAAAGTAAGTCCGATGCACTGAAGTGATATAGAAAAAACAAACCCCTGTGATTAAAGTAACTAGGTCTGATTAATCTGTTTGCAAAAACACCTAATTTCTGCTAAGAAAAACTGTTCTCCTTATAATCTGAGCACATTAAAGATAGCTGAATGTTATAAAAGCTAAAGTACTGCTAGTATACACAGAATTGTAAATGGATGCAGATGCAAACTGCAGCTGTTTATCTTGCTAGCAGTCTGGAATGAAAATGATACATCCTTGGAAAAGTTAACTGAAATATCTGCTTAGTAAAATCAAAACTTACATTTGTGAAGCTGTTCTTCAGCCATGTTTTCATTAATGCAATTTGATTTAAAACACTTTGTTCTCTCCCATGGCAAATATTAATTCCATTTAATGACATCTGATAAATTACTCTTCTAAATTAGAGCCTTTCTAACATGAGACATCATTGTTCAACATTACAAAGAGGCAACTTAAACTGCAGGTTTTATATATCATTATAATCTTGGTTTCTTTCAAAAGGCACATTATTACCCCAAGAAAAGTGAAAGCTTTATTATGCAGACCCTGTATGGCCTTGGTTTATTAGCTACTAAGCATTCAAATGTCAGATTTCCGATTAGTCCTAATATGCTAACAATAAAGGATTCCTGTTCTAGTAAAATGGCTTTTCACAACCAAATACACACATTACAAAATGCATGGCATTATTATATTAACAACAACAACAAATATATTCATGATGATACATGGGGCTAGCATTTCAAAAGTCTTTATATTACAGATATAAAAATAATTATCAACATAATTAGCAGTCAGTTTTAGGTTATGTCCTGAAGAAAGCAATGAGCCATTAACTAGTTCTGTGCTTTTCCTGACCCGTGATGGGGTAAGCAACTGCTTATTCATTCACACATTAAAAATACTCTGCACATACACTGACACAGTGGCCTTCTGAATGTGAAATCATAGTAGCATTCACCTGTATGGACAGATACACTGTTCTGAGTGCATTTTAAGGAAAATAAAAATTCCTGCATGAACTATAATGCTCAGAAGTTAATTATTTCTCATTTCAACAGGCCTGTTAATGCAATGCAGTCACCACACAAACACTATTTTTCAAAACTAGGGATATGAACAATGCACATAGTTCTGTAACTTTGATTCTTCCCTTTCTTCTTGCATCTTAAGCCTATGTTGCTGGAAATCAGAGACAAAGGAAAGCGTAGGTCTCCTCTTCAACTCAAAATGTATTTAAATTTCTCCAGTTAAAAGCAGAAAAGATCATGCCTAACATTTATTTCAACACTTCTCTCCACTAGTTTGTGGTTCAGTTGTCTCAAGCCTGAAACCATATCTGCACTGCATGATAAACAGGGTACAGCTTTCTGATGAGAAAAGCAAACCAACTCCACAACAACACATTTAGCTGAGAAAATGCAAATAAAATATTTTAAGTTTTACAAATACATTGGGACTTTTCTTTTAAAGACACATCACTTTAAAAAATGTCAATATTATCCCTTGTAGTTTGGAACAATGTCTTAGTTTCCCATGGCTAGAGGGAAAAACCTTCTAATTTGCTTTACACAATTTAATGAAAATGTCAGTTTCAAACCTCTTTTTTGTTGTATTATTTCTTAAAAACATGAGAGGAAAAATACTCCTCAATCCATATTAAAGAACCTGCTGTCAAATCATACTAGAAAGGTAGGTAAAGGAAAGACAGTTGTGCTGAACTGCAGCATCTTACTATGAAGTTAATTTTTAAAAGTAGCTTGTTCTGAATAGACGCTTCAGATCTTTTTTTTTTTGTTCTTCACTTATGTTATGGTAACAGAAATGCCAGACACTTCATGCCTGAAGAATCTGAAGATTACCATGGCATATACAGTCTGCCAAGGGCAGCAGCATCACTCATAAGCTATTTGGAAAATTTTAAAAATCACAATTCCAGTGAAACTTGCAGAACAATGAACCCACATCTTGTTGTATTGGCACTATAAAAGGGCAGTTCTTGAGCCTCTCCATGACACGTGGTGCTTCATCATTTCTGCCATGCTTCTTTAAACATTACTGATGAACTCCAGAGACACATACACACATTGAGCATCAGCGGAGCAATCTGCAATACTCAGCAATTTTTCCAAGAAAAAGTACAATTCTTTTCACTGTGGCAGCATATATAGGACAGTGTTAACTTTGTTCACCTGCAAGTCATGAAGTGACACAGAACCTTTTGCTTCTGTTAATCTGTGAGAGTGGAGGATCTGAGAACACATGGAAAAGAGACATAAATTCCCTAATCAATTATTCCTGGATGGGCTGACAATCTCTGTTGTCAGTACACAGCTGAACAAGTCTCCTGCTTTCTTTCAGACCTCTCTGTCACATCACAAGCCTCCTACACTTGCAGGATAGATAAAGCCCTTTGTAGAAGCACTGGATCACTCATGTGCACACATCACACCTGACACTTGGAGAGGCTGCAGAGGTGCATCCAATTTCACATGTCCTGGGGACCAAGTTCACAGCAAAGAGGAAAAGCTCAGCTCTTCACCAAAGCTTGTGTTAGAAACAAGAGCACCTCTTAAGCAGCTGGCAGAGGAAGGCAGGCTGCTGCCATCAGGAGAATGATCCATCTCTTCTGCAGGCACCTCTGAATGCAGCCTGCATGAACCCTCCTGACAGAGTTCATATGAATGTGGCACACTGATGCCTGATGCAATCATGCAGATGATTGAAAACAATTTCTCAAAGCCAATTTCTTTACATCAACAAAATACAGGACTCAGACCAATGCAAACATACCAAATCCACGGGATTTTGATACTTGAAGAAAATGTGGAATTTAATAAAATGAAGGAATACTGAACATACAGGAATGGGTGCTAAGTTATAATTACCCACAAAAAAAGAGTAACTATACTTTGTAGTTGTGGAAGTCAACCAGAAGCTTTTCCCCCTGAGAACAGCTGCTGTTTGTGACTGCTAAACCTGTTCTCACTATCAAAACATGCTTAAAATAATTTTTTAGACCAGTGAATACTTTCCCATTCCTTACGTGGAGAAGAGGGAATGATAAAGACATTAGACAGCTCAATATTATAATCTATAAAGCATAACTGATGCATATCCATACATCAATCTCAATTTTAATACATGGAAGTGCCTTTTGAACAGACTCAATTCAACCAGTGGGTTTCCTGAGAAGATTTTACATATATAAGCTCTTATTTTCTGTGTGTTTGTGACTAAATATTGGATGTAGTTAAAACTTTTTTAACTGAGCAAAGGAAAAACCAAATCTGTAAGAATCATATAAGCAAAAAAGTGTTTTAAAACATTCATTTTAACTTCAAATACACAACTCTTTCTGATTCAATGCATTACTATAATTTCTCCTCATCTGTTCAGCTCCTGCGCTCTGCATTTCTCTACTTTTTATCAGCATACCACTAAAAGACACTGCATCTGCTTTTTGCTTTTATCAGTGTGGGCAAATAAGTTTACACCAAGAACAAAAGAGTTCCATGAATAAGAAACACTGAGGAATTAAATCTCAGAGACATCCAATTCTAAATAGCTTTTTCAAGTATTTTCAAATGCCCTTATTTGTGTCCTCCAATTTTACTGCAGTTTCCACCAAATTCCACGGAGTGATGTTCTTCAGGAAGGAATCTGGTCCTCTGTCAGAACTAATTTTCTTAACAAGCCAACAAGCCACACAGTCCACTTTGATCTTAATGCCATTTATTTGCCTCTGTAACATACTGGTTTGGGCATTTCATCCCATCACAGATGTTTCACAACATAAAATACCCCACACTGCCACAAGCAAGGCCACAGCTCAATAAACACTTAAAGGCACTTTAAATTAGCACAGCCACAGACAAAAGCAAGCCTTGTCTGCCTCTCACTTTTGGCCACATGTTCTCACACCCTTCCTGGTACTGGAGGCAAACATTTATGCAGCCACATGGCCAACCAGAGCAGGGATTTGGCATAAATATAGCTCTTAGTTTTAACCTACAGCAACCCCCTAATTTATCTGAGTATGCATATGCAGCAGTGCCTTCCTTGACACAGAGAGAAGACAGTGTGTGAGTAGGGGAACTGCAGCAATTGCTTCTTTCAGCAGCACTGCCAACCTGTGTTTGCACTTTAAACAAGCCTGAATGCTAATCAGAGGCAGAAACCATCCCAACCCTGGGAAAAGCAGCCACACAAGAGTGGTGCACTGGCTTGAGGAACCAAGCTGGCTGCAGAGTGTGCCCCAACCCACTGCCAGGACAAGGAGTGAAGGGCAGGTGGGATTATAGCTTGGATTGATTTACCTGCTGTGGGGCACCCTTAGACAGTTAATGAAATTATGGGATGAGGTTTAACAAAGACAGGAACAGGACAAAAGCAGTAAGCAGGACAGTAAGCATTTTGCTTTTCAAAATGTTGGCAGCTCAGTGGGGTGACAGGAAAGAGTGAAGCTGATTCTTGCTCTTACAGCAAAAGTACAAAATTTAGTATGCCATTACAACGAAATTTTACTGTTTTCAATTACAACATGGGCCACGTGCTGGGCTAGTGATAATTAGCACTTTATTATTTTAATCTGTACATGCAGCTTTACAATCATCCTCTCTGGAACTCCAGTCTTAGCCTTCAGCCACCAAATTTTATACAAAAGAGTAACACTTAGGAATCCTAAATTTAGCATCAAAAATATGGTAACATTTTAAAATAAATTATCTACAATTATTAAGTTGTCAGAGAAGGTAAAACATGTGCTTCCTCTGCTGCCATGTACTAACTGAACTGACTACTTCAAAAGAACAGCAGAGACATCCTCTGTGTAATACTACTGCAGAGCTTTTACTTACTGATGCCAGGGGAACAACATAAGTCCCCAGGGACAGCTATGACTTGATTACATAGTATGCTGGCAAAAGGAGGCTACAAAGACAGGCTAGGCATGGTGAAAAGTGATTTACATGAGGAGTCTGTGAGAGGACTGTGTGCTCAATGATAATCTCTGATCTGCTGCCCAGGCTGACTCACAGTGACAGCTCATGCTCTATGTCTCTGTTTGGCTGGCACACACAGCTGGCCCACTTCCCAAGACACAGCATTTTGCATTTGCAATCTGCACCAACACTTTCTTAAAAATAAACACTGCTGTGCCTCAGTGCTTTAAGTGCTACACAGATGATGAATAAATTAAAAATAACACACAGATGGTCATGCAAAACACTATAAGAATAAGCAATGGTCACAGTCAGAATGGGCTTCAAACCTCCTGGAAGTTCTTCAAACTTCTTACCACACTAGGACCACATGAAAGTTTACAAGCCACATGTCAACTAAGAGGCAAAAAGTTCTCCAATCATACCAATAATTCACATGCTAAATTAACACTACACTCACCATTTCCCCCCTTCCTTTTCCAGTTCATAAATGAGACTGCACAGCCTAAGCTGCAGATCCATGGTGGCAGCACCATCTTGCCTCTCATGAGCAGCTGCCCCTTCCCTGCTCCATCCACTGCCAGTGCCCCTGTTGGACTCACTGTACCCCTGTTTGGCTGCACCCCAGTTCTGAGCCCAGGTTCCCATCCCAGCTGCTCTCTGCTGGGCAAGGGATGGGCACAGCCCACCAGCCACTGGAGCCTGAACAATGCAGAGGATGCAAGGTAGGCACAGGGAGGAGCCAGCAGCAGCCACAGGTGAGAACAGTCTTTAGCACCATGGAATCAACAGAAGCTGGCAGGGAGGAAGCTCTTGGTTTGGGTACCTGAACAGAAAGAAAAAAGAGTGGATGCTTTCAAAAAGAAGATCTTAAAACACAGTTGTCACTAAAAACCTCAGAACCAGTTGTCTTTACTTGCACCCCACAGCTGCACCAAGAACTTTAAATATATTTCTAACCCTCTTTAAAGGTTGTCACCCAAATAATTAAACAGTCCCACTCCACATCTGTGCACCAGCATTTCCTTCTCCTGGTGTAGGTGGCATACAGCATCATCTTGGTTTCTAACATTAATTTTCTAATTTAATTTCAAAATTACAACAGAGACTGTCTGGAGTTTCCCCTATGTGAATGACTTGGCTTTATTCCAGCATCTTAAAATTTCATCTACAATTTAATATACAATCTGTTCTAAAGGCACTTAATTCCTAATTTTGCCCTGCAGATATTCCCTTAAAACAAAGATGTTGTCACGCTTTTGACCCTCTATGAATACAACCAATAAAATAATTATGTACTACATTATGTATTACTGAATAACAAGATGATGAACTAGGAATATGACAGCAAATTTAAATATTCGAGTCCCTATTTTTAAGCGCTAAATTTATCATAAAAAGTATAGCAAGAGCAGGTAGGAAGTCAATGTGTGAAGCTTCAGTAAAAACTATTTGTGAACTTTAAGCTTGCCCATCAGCTTTGATGTACCTTCTTTGTGCCAAGAAGAAAATTATGCCTTGTGTAGGAGGACTGGAGAGCTTGAAATCATCTATTTAAAAATGCAGATATAAAGTAATGCAAATGCTTTATTTGAAATTTTCAATTATACTTAGGAAAAAGACAAAAACTGATCATCACTAGACTTAGTACACAAGTGTTCAAAAGCATTCAATTGAATGCATTGCTCTTTTCTCCCTTGTGATAATGAGATGTACTTTGACACCAGTACACAATAGCATAAAAATGGAATTGAACAGTTAATGTGTTTTAGGGCTTCTTGGTTTATCACAAAACTCACAGATTTGCAAAAGAAAAATTAAGTACTAGTGGCTTCTTTCTACCACACTGAACTAGGCAAGATGTTTTTTTCCATATCTTAACCATTCTGGAGCAAAGCTAAAATAACCAGATATGGGCTTTAACTGGCCACAGTCCTGCTGGAGATGCAGCAGCTGCCAGCTATGAAACCCTGTGTGGTCTTGCAGGCAAGCATACATGCACAACATACTCAGCATACGTGCTGTATCTCTGTGGTACATTATCCCTCCAGAGGCAAAACTCTGAACTCTGAGGAGTAACCATGCAAAACTGCACCACTGTAAATCATCCTTCCACTCAAGATACTGAGGATCTTTCACCTGCCTCATTCCTGTGAGGCTTCTCCCCAGAAAAAAACCCCACGTTTACATGCAAGTAGCTATACAAGTGGCTTATCTTGCCAAGTCTAATTAAAACATTTCACACATCCTATTTTTAATTTTATATTGGAGTGAAACTGAAGAGAGCTGTGGCACAACTGCTAAAACAGTTCAGTGTTATCCTTCAACAGTGAAAGCTGCAACTGGGCACTGAAACAGCTACTTCTACTCCAAGAATTTGCAATTAAGAGACCTGAAAGATTTCCTCTTCACAGCTAAGGACCATTTGAGGTCTTATGATGGCCCAATTTAACTTTAGGAAAATCACAAAGGGTTCACTGAATAAGAGGAGAAAATGGTACTCAGGGATGAAAAATAATTCTCCTTTTGTAAATCTGGAATAATTTTACAGAACGTTTATATACAAACCTTGATTAAATACTAGGTCACAATAAACAGTATTAGTATGATGACTGACAGCATCACTCTGGGAAGTGTTTACACCATCCTCCTACTTAGAAACCATGACAGAAGAATTATCTGCTCACAACCATTTTCAGAAGCATGTTAAGCTTTTCAAGTTCCCTTTTACATCATTAATAGTATTCACAAGGACATATCAAATTACTACCTCTGACAGCACTTAAGGAAGCAAGCAAATCAGAGGGGTTGGCTTTAAAAAGTGGTTTTATCAGAAAAACCATTTTGGGGAAAAAAATTTTAAAAGAGAATCCATGTGACCTCATGTGCAATCCATCAAATTCCAGAAAGACTGACAATCCAAAAATGAGTTGCTGGCAAGGATGGTCATTCTGATGGATAATATTCCATTCCTAGATAACAAAACCTCCTCCCTGAGCTAAAAGTATATCAGGAAAACTGGAAAATCTGTGAGGAAGAATTAGAGGGAGGATTAACTAGTGAAGATGTAAAGTGGGAAGGGGAGTGTTTAATAAAGCATATAGATGATCTGACCATTGATTTAATTTCCACTTTTCAGTTCATAAACAATGCATGATCAATGGAATATGGTTAATAAGGCAGTCTCCTGTGATTAGCTGAATTGAGTTGTCACATCATGAAGAATGTTAAAATGTTATACACTAATTTAAAATTTTACTGAACAATGAAAAATGTTAATAAAATCAAAAATACCCACACAGAACAACAACAAAAAAAAAATCTCAAAATAGCTGTTTGTTTTTAATACTACAATTAACAAAACCACTGTTGATATAGTTTTGCCAATGAAACAAACTCTGGCATAAAGAAAATGCCGGATAAATATTTCCTTAAAAAAAAAAAAGAAGAAATATTGAAAAACTACACAAATAGAAAAACCCCAGACTCTCTCTTCGAAAAAGAAAAAAGCAGCAAGTCTGAACCTGTCTGATCCTATTTATAAGTCAATTTACATAATGATGGTTTCCTACTGTACTGAAGAGCAGAAAGGCCTTTAAAGTATAATTTCTTGCACACCTTGACTACTTAAAGTTGGCCAGTCACTCTTCTAACTAAGAGCAATTCAGGAAATTGCACTAAATTTCTTTCCAAGAAGTTTTCAGATTTGAGCAAAGGCATCTTGAGAAAGAGACTTTTTAACTATTCCTAAAGCTAGCATGCTTTAAACACCTGGAAAAGAAAACAAATAATCAAAATACAAAAACAACTCCCTACTCCATCTGTTTCCAAGACATTCTTAAAAACACACCTAGTGGTACTGCCAAGAATGACACAAGTGAGTTCACAAAATTGGTTCAGCTTCCACAACATTTACTAATGCGATAGCAATGTACGCAACTGTTGTGTGGAACTGGGACCTCCTAACTGTGGCACCACTCAAAAACAAGAGGCATGGAATTTCTAACAGGACAGAAATTAGCATTTTTAGGAAGATACTGACAACAGAGGTTCGTAAGATTAGCAGTCAAATAACTGCAGGAAAATAATGATCACCTGAGTCACAATGCACAACACCCTTGTACAGAGACCAGTGATCAGGCCAACACATCCTCCTCACATCAGCAAACATTAAAAACAAGCATGTACATAGTCAGTCCCCATTTACACATATTCTGTTTCCAGGAATCCTTATTCTTCAAAAGAATAAGCAACTTAGAAGCAACTGCCAATAGCTGCTAAGAATCCTTGCACTTCTAATGTTTCATGGACCTGCATTTCACACTGTTATTGCAAATATATTCCAGTTGTTTTATAGCTAAAGAGGTCAATTGAAATCACAGTCTCACTGCTAACTTGGAACAAAATGTTTAGAGGTATGAGTTGTCACTTAATGCAAAGATAAAAAACACATACACTTGATTTTCATGATGCAACTAAACTCACCAAAATCAGAGACAGCTAATGACTGAGCTTCAGTATCCACCAGCTGTCCTGGTGCAAACCTTACAGACTGCTAACTCACTGAAAATTATTTGTATTTTAGTATTTGCAGAAAAAAATAATATAACCCAAACAGAAGTAACAACTCCAAATGCAGATTTTGAAGAAATGCCAACAGGAAGCATGCAAATGCCATAATTAGTACCAAGTGACTATGTTACAATTCGATGATCCAATTGATTGAAATACTGAGATAGCTAAACAAGTATGAACTATCTGCTTTAATTTCATTTTCTGAAGAGTTTAGCAACCACAGAGAAATGTTATCCTCTTACAACTCTTCACCAAGGGGAAACTAAGTGGTCATGCAGGTAAACACCAGAAATCACACACATGAAAAGAAAGCACAGGTTAAATGCTTCCTATCCGTTCAAGGGCTGGGGTTTGGGTTTTTGGGTGTTCTTTTTTCAGGCACTGGACAAAAAAAATGCATCAACCAGAAGCCATTTTCAAAATGAGTGTTATTCTGTGGTCCAAAGGTCAAGTCACTATCAGATTTTCAAGTATAATTTTTGTTTCAAATAATAGGAAGTGTTTGGTTACAAAGCAACAAGCTCAAACAGACTATGAACAGCACAGCTCAAGCTGTTTGCCTCCAGTAATGGATGGCAAAGGATGTAGTTCAGCAAAATTTCATATTTCATAGTCTTACTGCATTAATGAACAAGCTTCACAGGTAACAACTCACCACTCTGTATAAAAAACCCTCAGGACTGAAAATTTTTTCTTAATGCAATTTACCACATGGCCTTCTACATCAATGTTACTCCTGCTCTCCCTCTCCACTTCCCCGAACTTCAGAGTAGTAACAAATTCACACTCTCTGCTTTGACAATGGTTTAAATTATACTATTTTAAATAAAAAGACCCTGAATGTTCCATAATATTTGATTTAGAGAAATTAATCCAAAAGCAACTCAATCAGAAAATGCAGGAGGACGACAAAACAAATTCCAGGTTTCCCCAAAGCACAGGGTGCAGTTATAAAAGTGGGGGTGACAAGCAACTGTTTTTTTAAAAGCCTTTCAAAATATGGATGAAATAACCAATATAGAAACATTTCACAATATGCTGAGCAGCAATTCCAAAAAGGATTGATTGCATTTGAACTGATGACTATCTGAGCTATGAAAGCTGATGCATTCAAGGCAGCCTTTAACTAGCTGATGACTGAAACTAAACAGAGCAGCAGCGATCTCATTAAAAACCTAATGCATCATTTCCCACACCATAAAGCAGGTTGGCAGAATTGAAGAGAAAGGAGACATTTATTTTTCTCTTACATGAATAACATTAAGAAAACACTCCTGAAAATCTTGAAAGCAGAACATCTCCATTCAGTAGCAGGAAAATAATTTTCCAACGTGCTGGAAGGTTGACTTGAGATACACACACTAACAGCATACAAGCTTCTGAAAGAACATTTACCTTGCTTTTTTAACACCAGCTCAGATGCTTGATTTTTATAGCCACACACATACAGTCATATATATAAAACCAACATGCACTGTACTGCTTAAATCCAAAATGCAGTACATTCTTATGAGTATGAGAGCTCCAAAGGATATTTACACAAAAGGGTGATTGCTGCATTCTTTACAGGAACGGAGGAGGCTAGCACAACCTCAACAGGCTCCCAAACGAGCTGGGCTGAACCAAGGCAGTACTGGGAGACACTCTCCCAGAAAGGATGCTCTGCAGAAGACATGGATGTCCCTTTTGCCCACCAGATCCACATACCCACTTCAAGTAAGGCTCATTAACTGGAGGAAGAAAAATAAAGTTGCTGAGATTCTTGTTTTCAAAAGCAAATAATATTCACTCTTTTTAGGTCTATACTTCCAGTACCAGCTCACTTCCCTTCAGGAACAGCATTCCTCCACAAAATTCTTTATGGCACTGTTCCTCCTCTCTAAATCTATTTTCAAGGTGCAATCCTGGGAAGTTAAAAAGAGCATCAGAAAACCTGAAAAAGCCTACCCTAACTTTAAGCCCTGGTCATGAAAAACTCTTCCATACTTCTCAATGCAGGGATGAAAGGGATTTGCCCCAGCAGTCCTGCCTAGATGGTACCAACCCCTGAATCTTCAAGCTGCATACCTGCATCCTCAAAACACTCTGCACTCTTAAGTAAAACTGTCCCATTAATAAAGCAGAACAGTTCATTAAAGCACTGCCTTCCTCCTCATAAAACACTTAATCTGATGTTAATTTGAAGGACAATAAATCTCTCATGCAAAGAGCTGAGGGTCTTTTAAATCAAAATAATTCCTTTTGGGTTTGGCTGTGACTCCCTTCCTCCCAGATGAGCCCAGCCAAGGACAGTGGATACAAAGGGCAGTGAGACACCACCCAATCCAATTTAGCAAGAATAGAAACTGGCACTTACATGGCAGTCGCTCATGTGACAGACGGCTTTGTGGCAGTGCTTTAGTGTTCACATGCCCAGAGCTCTCTGCAGCAGGAAAAGACACACCTGCAATGGGCTATCCTGCCAGCTGGAACCCCTGCCAGCCTGTTATAGCAGGAAATCATCTCTTCCAGGACCCTGAGGGAGAAGCTGCAGTCTCCCTCCATCTTGCTCAGCCGCTGGATATGTAGCTAGAGCATCTTATCTTTCCCTGAATCCTACTCCCCAGACTACAGCTGATGGATCAGCACCTGCCCAATTCTGGACTAGCCACAGTCAGAGCCACCACTGCCCACTGCCCTGCAGGAGGGACAAGCAGAGGTGAGACCAGGAGTGCTGCGGAGAGGGGAGCACACCAAGGAACTGCTGAGAAACAAGGAACACACAAATGATCCACAAACACCACGGCTGAGTCCCTGAACACAAGGCCATGGAAAACCATTTCATGAAGCTCAATGTGCACAGAGCCATGAGCTCCTTCACTTCACTGATAACTCAGTACCACACATACAAAAATTATTTTTCCCTGCTACACGAAAGTAAACATTTTTAAGCAAAGTAAAGCATAATTTTAAGCTAAGTGGTGAATCACTTTTTTTGCACTTTCTTCAACGAGGCTTGAGCATATAACAATATCCTGATGGGCTGCTACTTGTTTAGACCAAAATTTGGGAATCACTTTCAAAAACAAGCATCCAGCACTAACTTAAAAAAAAAAAAAAAAAAAAGACTGCAAATAAATCTGCTTCAAATCACTGGGGAATCAGTTTCAGAATAAATAGGTTTATAAATAACTTTAGGCACTTTTTCCCAGTTTCACAGGTACATTGGTATCCACCAGGAATCCCAACAGATGGCTACCAAAATAGTTTGTGTGGTAACGAAGCTTTTGCTCTACAAACCCTACAAGCTTCATACCTTCAGAATTACTGACACATTATTTGTCTTCTACTTTGATGAAAGCTAAGCAACCATTCCTCCTGTAGCTGTGTTTCTCTAAATTAAAAAAAAAAAGAGGTTAAACTTAGCTAACGAACAGACTATACTCAATTCATGTCAATACCTAAACCTCTAAGAGCAATGCTTATCAAAATGCAATCCACAAAGAGCAAGAAGCTTAGCTGCTGGCTTGCTTTTATTCACACCCGCCTAATTACATAAAAAAAAAAAAAAAAATACTCTAAGTATTTTTCAAATATCAATTTCCTTGCAACCAGGGGCTGGACTCACTAAACAACTGTTCCAAAAATGACAAGAGCTGACTTGCACAGTCCCCAAGGCACGAGATTATGAAATGCAGCACGGGGCACTTCTGAAGGTGTTACAGCTAATAAGAAATGCTCATAATTTTCGAACACAGCAGCACACTCAAGTTTAAGACCTTGACCAAGGAATTCTGAATTATATACATCGAATGATTTTAAATATCATAGACTGAAAAAAATTCCACTTGAATCCTCCAAAACAATACAGTGGGCTACTGTGAAAAACATATTCACCACAGCAATACATGCACTTTTTCATTTCTCAGTTTGCTGCTGTCTGAAAGGAGAGGAGCACCATTTACCCAACACGAAAAACAAGCTTCACGTTGACCAAAATAATGTTATTTTAAAATCAGTTCATACCTGCGAGGTGCTCTACAGAAAAGCACTTGAGAAATGAAAACACTATCTTCAGAAAAAGATTTAAAGACCATGTTGTATGTGAGGCTTAGAGCTGCTGAACAGTAGAAAAGAAAACGAACAACTGCTTATTAACAGAGGATCAGCCTCTCTAACATAATGAATGAGGCTAGGTTCCTACACAGTATCACTCACTGTACTTTTATAAAAGAGCTTAAAAGCAACTTTGATTGTGGAATTCCCCAAGCCTTGGTTACTTTTGTTGTCAATCAAGACACTCTCTTAGAAGCCTGTTCATATAATTTAATGCCCTAATTGAGTACTAACTTTGTGCAGACCTTCAAGAGCTAGACAGCAGCTTCATTTCTATACGGGACTCCCTACCCAAATCAGAATTATGTCAGCATTTAGAGATATAGGATAGGGGTTCCCCAACCTTCTCTGGAATAAGATAAATGAAAATATTTTGGCAAGGAAACAGTCCTTCACTAGCAGAACTCTTCTTAGAGGCTCTAGCAGTTTCTCATATTGAAGCACTGTATTTGACAACACCAGAGTTCCTTACCTCAAAACAAGTTCTGCTTTTTGTTAGCAAATAAAATGAAGCTTGTCAATGAAGAAGTTCCCCTCCTGGTCAAGAGTGAGACTTCTGAACAAACTTTAAGCATTAACTAGAGAAACACTGCAAATTGAAATTCTGGGTACAAGCTCTTCAGCAGCAGTTTCCCAAAGTACAGAAAGATAAAAGTTTCACACGTGCCTATAAAAGCCTGTTGTCCTCGCAAGCGCCACTTCTGGCTGCATGGCCCCACCCCCTCTAACACACCCCTGACTACTCAGTGAGCCAATTCGACTCAGGCATCTGCAGGTAAATTATGACTCTTCCCTACCCCCACAGCTATTTCAGTTTTCTCCCAGAATAACAAACTCAGTCTGCTCACCAAAAGGTCAGACAAGTGTCAGCTCAGCACGAGCATGATGCTCCTACAACATGAACTAACACCTTGCTGCTGCCTGCCTCATCCAGCAGCAGCCTCAAAAGACTAAACGTTAAAAGAGCCCAATTTCCTCTCAAAAGCAAATGGGTCATCTCCAGGTCCACCATAAATTAGAAGAAAACAAACCCAGCTGTGTCAAATGCTTATTTGCATTAGTTTTGTACGTGTATCGGAACATACTTAAACGTAATTAGCTGGAAATAAGAGGAAAAGGTAAATACCTTGCCCTATGAATACATCACTGAACTTCTCCCATTCAATTAATTAATCTTAATTAATTTAGTTAAATGTTTAATTTAGATGCAAACACAGTAGAGTGCATATAATTACTATTTGTGCATTTAAATGCAGCATTTCTGAAATTCAACTGCATTTCCATCTCTGAGATGGAAAGAAAGAGAAAGTTATGTGACAATTTAAAATAGTTTCTGAAACGATTTAAGACCAGTGCAAGAAGCAAGTGGAATTGAAAACCACAAAATTAATCTTCCCAAACCCAGAAGAGAGTTTCAAGATGCTGTCAAAACACTCATCCCCACCACTTTGTCCCAAGCACACGATCAAAGTGACAGTCACAGTGGCATCCTCTGATCTTCTGCCATGAACTGACCAAACTGTGCCTCGTAATTTTCACAGTGCTAAAGCCTGCTCATTAATTCCACCCGAGGAGGAGAAATCTCGTCCACTTCTCTAAATAAAAAAAAAACAAAAAACAACAACGCCTACTACCCTGTCTGTCACAGGTTCCGGACACGCATCCCTATAAACACTTCTGCATACTCTTGGGCGAGGGTAAGTTTATTTTCACAGCAAGCAGAATCTCCCGTGGCTCGCTCCGAACACTTCACAGCCGGGGGTCACACCAAACCCCACAGAGCCCCTGCTCTGCCCCTGTGCCCCGAGCTGCCCCACGGCCCCGGCTCCCTCCGCGCCCCGGCCGCGCCCCCAGGGGAAGCCTTCCCTCCGCCAGCTCCCCCGGGCGTGCGGGATACGCGACGAAAAAACGTTTCTTGTTTAGTTTTTTGTTTGCCTTTTTTTCCCCCAAAACAGGGCTCTTCTCTCACCCTTTGTTGGCCAGGGAAGGGGCAGGTTCGGCGTGTAGGGCCATATGCCGCGGGGCGCCCCCTCCCAGCAGCAGAGCCCCGATGGGTTGGTTTCCCTCCCCCGGCCGCCGGGGCCGCGGGGCTCGCCCGCCACCGCTCTCGCACCCACCTTTCTGCGCCTCGGCGTCCCGCAGCAGCAGCAGCAGCAGCAGCAAGAGGAGGAGGAGGCTGGGGCGGAGCAGCGAGGCCGCCCGCCGGGGCCCCGCGGGAGCGGCCGCCCCGGGCTCACCATGCCCCGCCGCGTGGCCGGCGTGCCCGGCGGTCCCAGGGCATCGCGGGCTGCGGAGCGGCCGCGCCGGGCCGCGTCTGAGCCCTGCGCGCCCGCCAGCCCGCCCGTCCCCGCGGCCGCCCAACCGCTTCCGGGGCGCGGCGGGGCCGCCCGCTTCCTGCCGCCCGCTCCGCCGCGCACGGCCGGCCCCAGGCGCCGCGGAGCCCTGGGCGGCCGCGGCTGCGGGGCGGTGAACTGGGCCGAGCGGGGGACTCACCGCGCCCGCCCCGAGCCGCGCCCTCCCGGGCGGCCTGCGCGGGGCTCCCGGCCCGGGACCCGGTCCCTCAGCCTGCCCCTCAATTCCCGCTCTGCTCCACCGCCGCCCTCCTCTGCGAGCTGGCTACGAGTATTTCACTTTTTTAGCTTTTTTCCCCCTTCCAAGTACAAATTAAGGCAAAATTTCTGGGAAAACCGCAAACAGGAGTCCTTGGGAGCACGACTATTGCTGTCGTTAATGGAAAGGATAATCTGGTGTCATAGCACTCCACACGCAAATGTGAATTCAGCGCTAGATGTGGAAGGGCTTGGCTATGAGGTCCCAAGCCATTGCGGCTTTATCCCTTATCCCCCAGCTTTTGAGCACACACTGTGTGTGATTGGAGAGATTTCCCTAAAGGCTGAAGTCAACTGCAGGAAAAACATACTTTTTAAAAAAACAGAACAGAACTCTCACGTCTTAAACTAATGAGATTTTAACCACTGTTAGGATCAAAGAATCACCTTTCTAATACCATCATTATGGAAAGGAGCACTTTTTACGTGTATTTCAGTGGCGGAGGAAAAGAATGTAATTTTCAGGTGCTGACATGCCTCCACAGCTGCAGTCACAACCCAGATTCCTCCCAGCAAGATTTAAGGGTCAAGAGTAAGGGTGGGAGCCACACTTACACAGACATCATTTCACATTTCTCTCAGCATCATGATTGAAGCACTGAGCAGTCCACTGACCACACCATCTCTACCCACAAAGCAGAAGGTACTTGGGACTCCCCAGCTTCCAAAGATCAGCCTGTCAGCCAGCATAGGCCTCGAGGCTCATCCTTTCTGCTCTGGAAGGGCTGCTGCACGTCAATCCCCAGTGGCATCCACATCCAGTGGTTGCACTGTAAAACGTGTCTTGCACTGTAAAACGTGTCTTTTGGAACAAATTGCTCTCTACTTCTCCCAAACAGCTCTATGAAACAGATACTGCTTCCTGGCCAGGAGTGTCCCGTGCTGGCCCCACCAAAATGGCCCTGCCAAAAACCATCTCAGGAGTCAGTCTTACCCAATCCACAGAGTTGCTTGAGGAAGTATTTAGATTATGTTTAGTAATTGTTTTAACATTACTATTCCTTATTAGGATGCTGAAAACTTAACAATGTCCAAGTCTCCTCTCACAGCTTCTTAAGGGCTTTGTATAAGGGCAGTTATAGCCTGTTGACAAACATGGAGGGCATTACCTCTCCTTTCTTGAGAATATCGTCCATACCACTTCTGCCAAATCACTGAAGATTCCAGAATAGATTCGGTTGCTCAGACTAAAGATGGCAAAATTTTATTGTACATTTTTTGTTTGGCTCATACTTGTGCCACAGCTCCTAGGAGGTGGCTTCTCATATACTTAGGGAATGATAAAATGAAGATTTTAGAACATTTCTTATTTTTCCCAGTTTTAAACCTTTTAACGACATGGGAAGATACTCCAATGAAAGCAAAGTCAATGAAAGTGTATCACAGATTAATCTTTTTAAAGTCTTGTAAGATGTAATAGCCACCAAAACATCTTGCAACACATAATGGAAGGTGAAACAAAAGTAATTTACGTACATTGCTTTGTCTTTCATTCACCAGACACAGAAGTTCATGCCATAAGTCACGTGAAGCAGTTATATCACTAAAATAACATCCTTTCTGTACTACAGAGACCACATTCCTAGGATCATCAATCACTGATAGGATTTGTTGTGTACTGGAAAAATCACTCATTGAATAAGTTGCGGCTTAGTGGTGCCATGCATTAAGAGGAGCATCTGAACTTCCTAAACATAATTCAGTAACAATCTCTGGTGGACCTGACAGAGGTTTCCTCCTGTATTATATTCTGTTGTCAAGGTGTTTTCTGAACTTGATTTGACCATTCTAAGTGGTTTATTTGTGCATGTAAAAGAGGAGTATCTGAATTTGTGGAAGGGTTAATTTCTAAGTGAGGTATAGAAACTTGCAGAACTCCTAAGAGCAGCCAGAGGCCAAATTTGCCTAATCTATCTTGGAAGTGTATCCCAAACCTACATTGCCTGACCAGAGATGGTTTTTATGGACCCTAGCTTATCTATTTTGCAAAGGGAACACCACCACCCTGACAAACTATTAAAGGTTGTGCACCTTAAACAACTCAAAGATTTATAGAATGTACAGAGCCAAAGGATTACCAATGCAACTGTTTGAAAGGCTTAATACATGGTTTTCATGTAACAGAACAATCTGAAGAATTAGATAAATCCAGGTGGTCACTATGGCTTTCAGAATCTTCCTTCTGAGAAGATTCCACCACAAAATGAGTTTAGGTACACCAGCTGCAGAGTACTGCATATTTTGGTCTGTGAGAGTTCCCAGGCAGCTCCTCTGGGGCAAAAAATTGTGTAAGAAAGACTCGATTTTAGTTTGTGACTTAGAACTGTCACTGTCATCAAATCAAAATAGATATAAAATTAAAATGCTGTGGGAAGCAAAAACAAATATAATAACATATGATATCAATCTCATAAGGCAAGTTGCCAATACCTCTTATGAAATCAGCACAAATACTGTTTTTTAAATATGGTAAGACAGAAGACCAAACCAATTCCTCAGTGCTAATAGATGAATGTTTAGCCAACTAAGCATTTCTATAATGTTTCCTTCCCATTGTGAGTACCTTCTAGAGGTAACTGAAACTATCATCTCCATCTGGTTCTCTCATTTCCCTTGAGAAGCTTCTGAGTGCTGGGCTTCTTTCCCACCATAGCTCTTTAGATTTTACATTCTTTTGTTGCATTTCGAAAGCTGATTTCAGCTGGAGGGCGGGACTGCTATTCAGAGAGAGCACCACAAGAGCAATTCCAAGTTCTTGCATCCAGAAAGGAATAGCCCCATGCAACAGTACAGGCTGGCAGCTGTTTGGAAGCAGAAAGGCACCTTGGTGTCCTGGAGGACAGTTTGAATATGTGCCAGCACTGTGCCCTTGCAGCCAAGGTGTCCAGCAGCATCTTGAGCTGTATTAACAAGAGGGCCAGCGGAATGATCTTTCCTAACACCTCATCTCAGTACTGTCACCGGTTTGGGGCTCCCTCTAGTAAAAGGACAATACTGACATGGAACAGAGTCAATCAAAACAGTCAGGGGCTGGAGAACACGATGCACATTAAGAGGCTGATAAAGCTGGGTGTTTTCAGCTCAGAGGAAATGAGATCTTGTTGCTGCTTACAACTACCTGGCTGCAGGACAGGACTGGAAAATGGAACCAGCCTCTTCTCATAAGTGCACTATGATGGCACAAGAGCTAACAGACACAAGTTGCAACTCAGTAAACTCCATATTCATATGAAAAGGAAAAAAAATATACCATGAGGGTGGTCAAACACTGGGCTGGTTTGCTCAAAGATGTTGTAGAAACTCATATTTAGAGATGTTCAGGACTCCTTAGCCCTGATTAACTTAATCTGATGACACCTGCTTGGGCAAGGAGTTGAACTAGATAACCTGAAGGTTCCTTCTGACCTGCTATGACTGTATGATTCTAAGGCACCAAGTGATGTGCTATGGGTGAAAATCCTATAGGTCCAGGTGATGTTCTAGAACCTAGCTTTTGTTGCTCTTGGGTACTTATTTTCATCTCATTTGGGATTTCTAGGTTTTGTCATAGCTTTCAGTAAAAATTGTTCTACTCTCTTTGCTCTCATTTTTTCTTTGCTCCAGTTTTTATTGCCTATTATGCTGATTATTTTTTTAAGAATAACAACAAAGTCTCAGTTGCTGAATAGGTTTTAATTCATCCTTTTAGAAAGGAAAATGGGTATTCATTATATATTATTCACTTCAATGTATGTAATTAGTCTCATCCTCAGAAACACATTTATAAAGCCATGATATATTTACCTGAGGTTCATTAGTAATTCACTTCAGATAGAAGCCTCAGGACTGGACATTTATTTGACACTCTAGAGTTATTTGTTTGCTGAGTGGTTTGTGTTTTTAAAAGAGAATAAACACGTAACATTTAGTTCTGGATTTTTTTAGTAAGAAGCATCTGTTAATTTTACTGTGCTGAAAGTCATTATCTGGGGAAAACAGTAGAATAAATTCCAAGAATATTTTTTTTGTTTTTACATTTTTACTGCATTATATATATATGAAACAATTCAGGGATGCTGGTGATAAATATAAGCTATTTTTTCCTTATTTAAACACTGTAAATACAGAAGGAAAATATTAGGGAGGATCTCTTACTGTCTTCTACTCTCAAACAAGTTCATGTTTATTGTATCAATGCCCAGTACTACTAAGATCCTCCAAGCAAAAACAGAAAAACTTTAAAGATGAATTGTATCTTATAACTATTTTTATAAATAAAATCAGCATTTCAAAGTATTGAGCAATTTAAATTCCAATGATACAGTTAATCCAATGGCTCAGTGAAAGCTGAAAGAGGAGTCTATGATTCCTACAGGATTAATTAAGCACTTAAGCACAGGTAAAATTTTAATCATGGCTTTAGCTTCTGTGGGAATTAAAAGCATACATAAGGCTGTATCTATTTTGCTTAATCAGGAACTATGAATTTCAATTATTTCCATACATTTCCTCTCTATTTTATAGTTAAGATACTGTTCTTCATATTCTCTTCAATGTATTGCATTTTTGTCAGGATTTAGTTTTGTCTTTTAGCTTTTTGTCACGGTGTGACTGGGGTTTGCCAATTTTAATATATTTAATTTCTCTTGGGGATCGAATTTAGGAGTAAAGACAAAGCAAGCTTAAAACTTAAAAGGGTATAAGAAGAAATTAATAACACAAAACAATTCAGAATGAGATTTCCAGATTATTCTCTCCTCCCCCTTTCGTCATACTAGCAATATACAGAGAACACTTCAGTCAGTTGTCTACTTAAATAATAATTTCAGTTCACTCCAGAGAGAAAAGTCCCTTCTTTTAGTTTAGGCTTAGAGGGTGTCTCACTCTCATAACTTGCATCCGCCCGGAACCTACAAATTATGATTTTTCTTCCTCCCATTCTCACAGTCCTTCCAGAGCTGTATATGGGTTGCTGAAACACATGGGGTGTCATTTTAAAGGCAGGCTGCTGAGGACACAAAAGTCTCTTTATCTCATTCTTCACCAAATGTCTTTGTTCAATATTCCAGTCCCAAAAACAGCTTCATTTCCCAAGGCAAAAAGGTCTTCATCTCAAGCACTTAACCTCCCCAAGTATATTCCACAGTTTAAAGGAATTTTAGTAAAGTCACAATCCCTTAAAGCCCACGAAAAAAGGTTTTCAGCTACTTATCAGTGGCGACTTTTCAATCTGTCCTTCCTTAAGAACTTTGTCTTCATTCCGCTGACTTCTGTAATTCTTCTTGCTTTATTCTTTTCATTCTGGGAAGCTCAGGAGATCTAGAGTCTCATCCAGGCACTGTTAAACTTGTATCCAAAAGGTAAGGACCCAGGCTGAAGCCACGCTGGGAAAAACACGTGGCCACCAGGCCGCGTGCTTGGCTGGAGCCTCTCTTCTCAGAGCAGGGGGAAAGGAGAGCCTTGGTAGCTCTCCCATCCCCCGCTTGGCCATGCTGCATGGAGAAGGAAAAACCAGGCCGAGCAAGAACCGGGGAGCCGAGCCGCGGCCCCCGCCGAGCCCAGCCATGGCCGGGCCACGTGGGGCTGTCCCCGCCAGGGGCTGGGGCCGGGCCAGACCGGGCCGAGCCGGGTCCCCCCCGGGGCCAACCAGGACCGGGGCCTACGGGGCCGGGCCGGGCCTAGGCCAGGTCCAGGTCCAGGTCCAGGTCCACCCCGGGCCGGACCCTCCCTGCCGGGGCTCGGGCCGCGCTGGGTCGGGTCCGGTCCGGTCCGGGCCGGTCCGGGCCGGGCCCCCCGGCCAGGAGCCCGGAGCCCTGCAGGCTCCTCTCCCCTGCCCGACCGGAAAGCAAAAGAGACAACTAACCTTTTTCCCTGTGATTTGTGAAGGCGAAACAACCTTCCAATTGGTTTCCAGGGCTGTCAATCACCCAGCTAGGTTTCCGATTGGTCCCCGGAGCCTCAGGGGAGGCTCCCAGAGAGGACGCTGTTCCCTTGTTTCAAGCCCAGGTGCTTTTCAAGAGGCTCTCTTGAAAGCGGGGCTCCCCTCCCCCTCCCTGCTCCATGTGTCCCCAACACACTTTTATTCTTGCGTGCAAAGCCCAGGTTGAAACAGTCTTTTATGACTTGTACCTGCTTCAAATTCTTTATCTTGCCTATATTGTTCTGGTTCTCTGCCTGCATTCTTAATTGTTATTACCTCTGAATTGATTTAGACACTGTACAAGGTTAAATCATTATTTGATTTCTGCTTCCAGCCTCATTGACCAGGGGCAACTAGAAAAACTTTAGGTGTTGGGCTAAAATGCTGCAGCTCTTTACTGATACATTTGCATGCTTGAGGAGAACAGATAACATTTATGATTAGGAAAATATTTAAGAGCACCCTTTCTTTTGTCCTTATGAAGGTGAAAGAGAGGAATTAAGTGTGGCACGTTTCAGGGCTTTGTATCCAGTCTAAAGAAAATACTCAGTCCATGCACCACTTTCAGAGACCAGTGTAATGTTTAGTTGTAATATATTTGTGCATGATGCTGTCTACAGGGGAACCTCAGATATCAACAGAACCTTGAGGTGAGACTGTAATATAACAGCCTAGGACCTGTGAAGGCAATATCTGGAAGCTGAGATCCAAAAGGAAGAGCTTCAAGCAAATTTTCTGTTTCAGAAATAGGTGCAGATGAGATTGGTAATTTCCTTAGCAAATAATTTAATTTGTTTCAGGCGTTTGTACTTTGGCTGTACTTAAAATTCTCACTTGGAGTATGAAGTTGTTGATATCAGCTCTTTCTCTTCCAGATAAAGAAACTGGAGAGCAGCTTGATTTTGTCTGATCTTTCGTTGCAGTCCCACCAACACAAACTGAGCTGAGCTGAGCTGCAACCATATCAGTACAGTGATGAGTAAAACAAACTGAAGAGAATCAAAATGTGGAAGTATAATCTAGAAACTGCAGATTCTAGATGAAAATGATGAATGAAACATGAATGATGAAAAGCTTGATATCTCTTGTACAGATTTAAGTAATGTGCTGATGGACAGTCCTTAGTGGCGCTACTGAAATTCAGAGCTAGAACTGCAGGCAAAAATGACTCAATTTCAAAAATTACTCAATTTCTATTGGTGTAGCATTTAACTGAAATAACAGAGAATTATAATTTTAAATGGAAGAAAGCCTGAAAATATTAAAAGCTTTAAAGGAAACATTACACTTTGCTAAGAAAGACATTAGAGCTTTTGATCAAATTTAAAGAAGAAAGAGGGTTGTTTCATGAGAAATCCAAGCTTTGTGCACAGGGCTAATTCTTCTCTCTGGAGAACAGCATTGCCTGTTACCCAAACCCCACAAACTTGGAGTTTTTCTGTTATTGCCAGCATTTGGATGCTAGTGAGCAACGACTGTGCAAGAATTTCAAGAATCAAAATCCAAATTAAAAAGTAAGAGAGAGAGAGAGCAATAAAAAATGTTACAAAAGGGTAGGTTTCTGGTCCTTGATTGGTAAAATAATTTTAAAATATTCCCAAATCAACCAGAAAGTTTGATAAAAATAAAAGATGGAAGAAAGACTCCCTGGCCCTGTATCTTCTTTAAATATTATTGCCTTTTTAGGCCTAGTTGGTTTTTGTTTTTTTTTAAATTTGTGACTGGCAATACTCAGTTCCCCAGTCCCTTTGCATTTTCAGACATAAGAGGGAAATGACACCCACTCCTCTTGAGATGCAACACAACTTCTGTGCAAGCACAGGCCCTGAAGTGTCCTTTGGGCAAGACTTCATGAGAAAGATGTGAGTTGTTGGATGAGATTGCAACCATGTAGTGTCAATCTCTCCTGTGAACAAGATAGGAGTAACACAAATGTTAGTGAAAATGGATTTGGAGAGACTCCTGAAGAACTTGGACAGCCAGTTGAAGCAGATGGGAAGGAAAAGGTTCACCAAATCATATCTTACAGACAAATGTAAAGGGAAGGAATTGCCATATTGAATATCAGAAGGTTGGTTGGAGCAGTAACTCACAGGCTTCCTCAGACAAGGCCCAGCAACACAGATGTGCAGTGCTTTCCTGGGAAATCCTGGACTGAGTGTGTATGTACAGTAATTCTGTTAATGCACAGATAGAGGAAGCATGGCAATCCAGCTTGCTCTAGCGATTAAAACAAACAAACAAAAAAAGAAAAAGTTAGGGAATCCTTGTCAAAAAGGTTGAGTAAGTATGGAACCTATACTTTTCAGTATATTTCTAAATGTTAGGAATTAAAGCCTGCAGCTGCTTCTATGTTGAGAAGGAAAAGTGTCTTTCCAGATACAAATATAAATAAATATATAAAATATATGCATAATACATATGTAATATATTTTAAATTACATAAAATTATATATATAATATTATACATATATATATGTAATAAATACATAAATACAAAATATAAATATATTTTAAACAGAATGTCTCAGTAAAATGTTGCAGATCAGGAGGGTCTTTTCTTTAGGTTGGTGACCATTAAGCACATGATTATATCTCACTGTAAGATGAAATCTCCCTCTTTGGAGCCTGGTTCAATCCAAGAGGGTATCAAAAATGGGGATGGCTTTGGTGGTAATTTATATACTGAGATACGAGGTCCAGTCTCTTAAACAGCTTTAAAGCAATGGGAGAAAGGGGGCAAACTGAAAGAAGCATTTCTTTCAGCCTGACCATGAAAACCTCCTGCAGCCTCTCGTGCAAGTTGTAGCAGTGAGAATCAATCATCAACACTGATGGGCTTCTTTTATCACCTCTGGTATCCTTAGGCAGTAATAGCACCTTCATTTTTATGTCAGTGAGCAGAGTGTTCTCTAGGATGCATTTTATGTTTCAGTAATGATTTACATTCAGTCTGCCGTAATGAAGGCCAGATGATCAACTCAGTTATGCAAATGAAAGCATGGAGAGAGCAAGGAAATCAGCAGCTTGAAGTGGCAGAAGGAAAAAATGCCATTCTGTTCATAGGGCTGCTTTTCTTTATCCTTTGACCTTTCAGTAGCTTTCTTGCCTGCACATTCTTAATCATAGGGAAGGGTGCACTCAGCTGGAAGGTGATGAATTCTGTTAGAAATCACTTTGTATCACAACTGAGACTGACATTAAAGAAACTCTCAATTTTATTGACGTGCAAGTAAATTGAGTACCTAGGCTTAGGGAAAGAAATACAAACAATCTGCATGTAATTAACAGGAAATATACTTAATACAGGCTATAGTCTAATTATATTTATATGTCATTGTTTTAAATTGTCTTTCTAGAGTTTTAAATGAAATATTGAACTAAATATTAGTCATATCCTTCAAAAGCAGACAGTGACTGTGGACCTCGAGGGCTGAATCCATTCTCTTCAGCATAAGCTAAATAACCAAGCTCCCAGGAACTTGTGAGACAAGAACAGTTGTAAAGAGGCTTTCCTGACCAGTAGACTCATGTCAATATGATTGTGTCATTCTAGCTGACGTTGCTAAAATTCAAACATTGTATGCCATAAAAATGATAATATAATACTTCTGACATTTAAATATTACAAATACTAAAAAATATTTTACAAAAGCTGTTTTGAAGATTTAATACTGGGTGTTAGAGATTCACTTGGGAGGAAAGGCCTGAGCCTTAGAGAGGGCTATAAGATCTGAGAGCATTGTGAATATTCATATCTTGCATACACTGATATAGATTAAGTTTTACCTGTATGGGATTAATGCATACATTTTTAATTTCCTTTATTCTTTTTTGGCTAGGATAGAGAAAGAATTCTGGGGGAAAACAAGCAAAAACAAGCACTCCATATCTGAATTAACAAATTGATATATTGATAATTGTATATATACATAAAAATTAACACATTAGTAAATTAAATAAAATTAATAGCTCCATTGTATTTTCAGAAGGTAGGGAGATAATAATTTTATTTCTATCTGTGTGAGTAGCATATTCAAAATATTTTTTCCAGGACAACAAGTAAGGTCGGCTTACAGCCTCCATCTTGTAATGTAAAAGCTCTGGTTCTAAATGTGTTCTGAGCTTTGGGAAACTTCATATCTGACTTAAAATTCATGGCAAAATGTTTCTGACATTTGTATCAATGCTCTTGATTGTCTTCTCAGCTGTAGTCCTACTTCAGTGGATTAATTTCTCATGTTTAGCCTATGTTGAAGGAAAATGCTTATGTATTACTATTCCTTCTCTTGCTAACATTTCGTATTTTTCCTAGGGCTACTTACCCATATTTTTCTGAAGAACATTTTCACTCTGTATTGAGCTTGAAGTTTGTGGTTTCCATTTCACACCTGAAGAGGGATTTGCATGCCTAAAATGTTATTTTTTACATCTCATTGCCTCCATGAAAAGACATCACCTTTCCCTACAGCCCTCCCCTGCATGCCTCTTGAGAGAAGAAATGCAAACTATAATGACAGCACCCCACAACTGGCTCAACCTGGCAACCCTCAGAGAAAAGATTAACTTTATGGTGAGCCAATGTTTTGCCTAGTCTGACATGTCAGGTTTGGCCCTGTGTTCTAAAATGAAGCCCCTTCCAGAAGAATTGAATCAAAATATCTCAGATTAATCAATATCATGTTTATGTACAAAACAGACTTATTGACCTTTTGGTAAGTGATCTACTAAGAAAAGCAAAGTCTCAAAGGATTTGCCCCTTCATGCTCAGTGTGGGGCAACAAGCCAGTATAACATCTGCTCAGTATGCATTGCAAAGCAAATGAACAATGCTGACACCATTAATCAGCTTGTCCAAGTGAATAAAATTTCAAAAGCTGATGTAAAAAAGCTTGGCTTTAAAAGCAAACATTTCATGCAGATCTGCATGGGTTCATCTAATGATGGATTAGTTAACCCTGAGAGATGAAGAATGATTTGAGCACTATGTTTGAGGGAAGAATGCGTGTAAATCTGACAGTGTACATAGAAAGATTGTAAAGAAATTGAGATATGGGAAGTAGTTTTACAAAAATTGATTGCTTGCCATTGGTGACTCAAACTTCAGTGTGTGACATTAAACACAGTTAATAAAAAACACCTTGTTTTGAGTCCTATCCACAGGCTGCAAGCTGTGATTAAATGTATGCTTTTTCATTCACAGAACTGTTAAAATGCTGGTGGCATTTCTTTCTTCCTTTCCCTCCTTAGCTGGGCCACAGAGAGAAGCTGTACCTCAAAGAGAAAAACTACCTGGAGTTAATTTCAGTGGAATAGATCAAAGCAGTGCAGCAACAATTTAAATCTGAGTTTAAGTTATGAGTGAAAATTGAGAAAAAGTCAGTAAAGGGACCTAATACTTCCTTATTTAATGAGGAGTAGAACATCTGTCTGGAAAAGAGAAGATAGGGAACACAGACACATGGAAGCTACACAGAGAAGCTACAGATGGAAAAAGTCTCTGCTAGCCAGCTTAAAAATGTGGGCCCTATTCTATTGCTTTGTCAAATCTGCTTTTAAAAGCCCAAGACTTTTCTGCTTCCAAGATTCCCTTTGGAAGATGTCTCCAGACATCTCATCCAGTACTGTATTTTGGTCTCAGTATATTTTTTCCTAATATTCTTTTCTTTCTAACCTGAATTTCTTCCCGTAATTACTAGCATACTCCTTTGGAATACACTAAAACTTCACCTCCCTCAGAACCTTCACTGCCTTTTTTTAAGGACCTGATTCTCTTATATCCTCTCAGAATATTATGCCCAAAACTTACTCCATTGGGAATTATCAGGATTATTCAAGGGCCAGGGCTCTAGCCTTAAAGAATAAAATAAGCATCACTGGAATAGGTAAAATGTGTCTTTAAAAAAACTGAGATGGATATTATTTAATTGTGGACAAAATGCTGTATATTGAATGCATCAATCTCTTAATCACTGTAAATCAGAGACTGGGTAAAGAGAGTGGCCATCACATGAACTGAAAGATGTGCTGCTCTATTAGAAGAAATGCATTACTTTTCTGTTGTATTCTTTCCATTTAGCTTAGGAAGGAAAAAGCTTGAGAATTTACTGAAAAAGTGCTACTGAGTAAGGACTGTGTCTTAGCTCCAACTGGCTAAAGAACAACAGTAGCATAAAATAATTTTGGGCCTAATGATAATGAGTTACATCAGATCAATAGAAATTAAATTATTGTAAATAAACAAAAAGAAATGTTAGAAATAAAGAAGAAATTTTATAAAATAAAATAAAGTTTGGAAAAGTAGGGTGGTCAGAATAGTTCAGAGTCCTGAATGTTGAGAAAGTTTTGGAGGATTGGTAACAGGAGATGCAAAAACTCTCTGTAACTCTTAGAGGAGGGATCTTATCTAACTGGATGAGCAGCTATCTGAAAAAATATGTTAGAAATAAACAAAAACTTAGGAAAAAATCTGCCTTGGAGATGAGAAAAAAACCAACAAAGTATGGATTATCCAAAGACCAAAAAAAAAAGGGATATGGAAGGAGATTTTAATTGTTTAAAAAATGGATCAACATGTGTAATATTGGCAAATCAGAAATTAATTATTACCTGCCAAAGACACCACAAGAAAATGGAGGCTATTTTTTTCCATCTTGTGTAGGAAATAAAATCTATATTTAAGAATACAGAAAGAACATGATGATGCAATTGTACACTTAGCATAGTATACAATGCTTTAGAATGTGTTGCAAAGGAAAATATAAGGCATAAAGGTAGCAACAAATAGGACAAAATAGACTTTGGGTTTATGAAAAGTAACAGATTCTGCTGGCATTGTTTTTGACAGCAATTAGCTTTTCTTAGGGCAAGAAAATACAGTGCATTTATCATGACTTCTGTAAAGTAATCTCATACAGTTAATAAAGTGGAAAAGATATGAAATAGCATAGGAATTACCTGACTATGTGAATAAAAATGAGTATGATAATAGCAAGAGGATTTGGCAAGGAGAGCAAGGGAAAGACAGAACAAGGATTTATCACTTTTAGTTCAAAAAAGATTACAGAGAGACATCCTCCAGGGCTGTTTATGGAACTCAGTATTATAAAATACTCTCATGGATGGCCTTGGCACAAAGAATAGGAGCAAATTAATGGAATCAGTGAAAGGCATTTTCAGTGTAGTGTTAAAGTATTGTATAAGGAGGGGGAAAAGATTATCATACCAGAAAGATTGATTTATAAGTCAGGAGTAATAGAAATGTGATTAAATGCAATAAAAAAGACTAATAAGAATTTCTCATTTAAGTTGACAATTTATTATTTGGAGGCAGGGGCAATGACCTGCATATTAGGTTGATGGCCTCACTATGAAATATCACTGACCTGAAGGTATGAAAAAGACAAATGTATTGCTCAGCTGAGAGACAAGCTATTTTAATGAAGATACAGAAATACTAAAGTAATTTTACATAAAATAATAAATGTCTCCTGGAATGGGTCACTGTTATTTAAAAAAATTAACCTGATCTGATTGGGCACACAGAACATCTTCAGAGGTGGGATGGTAAGCTGCTCAGGAGACTGGATTCTACATTCAAGAAGAACCTGTCTGGATAAGGTGCCTAAATGAGTGATGTTCAAATGAGCAAATAGGTAAGGTCATAGATAAGACGGATTTGTTCTTCCCTGCACAAGATGATACTGGCAAAAGGAGAGTAAAGCAAGATTTCTAAAGAGCAGAACCTCATGACCTTTTTCCCCTCCACTTTCTTCCAAATGGAAAGCAAAAAAAGCAAAGAGGAAAAAAGCCTTAAAATGGCCACTGCCATTTAGGACTGAGGAATCTACTTAAATATAGACAGTTTGAAACATTCTTCCTATGGCCTCAAAAAGCTGTAAGTACTGTTCAGCTTCCCCTTGGGCTCTAGTGAGTTCACTATGTGTTCTTTGACTCCTTAATATCTCTCTGCATTGTTCTTGTTCCTAGTCCTTGTTATGGTGCTCATCTAAGTTCAGCTTTTTCTGGTGAGGCTCAAATAGTTCTTGTCTAGGTTGTGTTTAGGCACAATTTTGAATTAGTTTGGAAATTCTGCAACATCCTCTGCCGATGCCTGATCATGATCTGTTGATGACATCAGATGCACCCTTGTCTTTTGCCTTCTCAAGATAACATGCCCCTGTTTTAGTTGCCTTGGCCTGACTCTATTCACTTTGACAGCTGCCAAATGTCCCTCAAACGCACACTGACCAATCATGGCCAGACAATGATGGCTGCTCCAGTGGAGCTGTGCTAGTCTGGAACACCATCAGTCAAATTTGGGATTCCTAAAATCACGGTTAGAAGAATAAAGCAGAGACATATCCACAGAGCTGCTTTCCACACATCACAAACTGACTCTTAGAAAACTCCAACAGAGGTGGGAAAGTAAGTCTAAGACATGCCCTTGTAAACTGCAGTGCCTAGCTCACTGAACTGGAGTTCTGGTAATTAACACAGCTCAATTAACAGTGATTACTTCCACTCTGTTGGTTCGTCTTCCCCTTCTTGGGCTTCACACGCTGTGCACAGGTGTTCTGGTGTGATGCTGTGGCTGTTATTTCTATATTGTATTCTCAAGCTGAGGCAGCACAACGTAAAGGTAACCAACAAACAAATGTCTAAATGAAAATAAAATGAGAAAAGAACAGTCTGGGTCTCTGTTATCACCACAAAACATTATCAGAAGGGAGTGTGAATGAATCTAAGACCTGCTAAATGGGAATTGCAGATTGAAATTTAAAATAAATCTTTTAAAAGAAGTCAGATTTAAATTGAACATAAGATCTGATTAATTAAAAATCATCATGTTAGATGTGTACCTAAGAACTCAGTATGAAACATTCTGGAATATTAGAAATTTCACAGCTCTTTCACTTACATTTTGAAGAGTAAGGGTTTCTAAAAAAATATTTTGAGCATTAACTCAAACAGTCCAAAGAAGCTCTTCCATTTCATACTGATTATTTTATTTTTCATATTCATCTATTGGCAGTTACATTTGCATGACAAACTTCTGTAATGGTCGGAGGGGCAGCCTGGGCTAATGGGATGAGTATGACTAGAAATCAAAGTTAGAGAATTACTCTGCAGTGAGATGGTTAATTGTTCAACTTCTAAAAAGAATTTTTCCTTTCCAAATTTGCCTTCTATCCCTTCCAAATGATCAGAGCTCATCCTTCTCACAGCTAACATTAAAGCGTAGTTCAGTACACCGATGATGCTTGGCACTGTTAAAGGTATTTTAATACTCATACCAACTAGAACATTACCCACTTTATAAGCTACCACCTCCCAATTTCTCGTTTTTTTTTTTTTTTCTTTTCAGGTGGGTGTTTATTTGTTGGTTTGTTTTTTCTTTTAATCACAGATGTTGCAACTAGTGTTGTGATTTACACCTCCTGGTGCAGTTTCCTGTTCTATAGTCTGTGTTCATTTACCAGATGTCTGCAAAATGCTCACCACAGAGACTTCTCTGATAACTTCTAAATTCCTTCTCATTCCCTTTCATATAGTAACTAATAATAAGTAAGAGTCAAGATCACAATTCTTCAGCAAATTCCATTGCTATGGAATCATGATATACATAGGGCTCTGATAATATCTGAGTATTTTATACATAATTTTGTTCCTAGACAACTGCACACAGGGTCAGATGCCTTGGGAGTTTAAATCCTCTAGTTTCCTATGCATTATCTAAGTGAGGAATTGCATGCAGGCACAGAATGCCTCCCATGTTATCGGAAGCATCTTGAAGTTTGGCCTATGTTTGAGAATTAACTTCTCTGCACTGAATTTCTGATGCAAAAGTCCTCACAATATTTGTCACCACACATTATTATTTGATCAACTTTTTATCAGCTTTCTAGATACTGTGTTAGCTTTTAATTATACTTTCACACAACTGTGATCTCTACTCTTATACATTCAAATTTATTTAACTATCTGGATCACTGTTCTGAAACAAATTCCTGAAACTCTCCTGAAGGTGGTCTCAAAGAAGGACTGAGGCCTGATTTATTTCATGCAAATTAAAAAAAACTCCACCAAAGCTGCTGGAGATCCACAGATTTCACAAGCTGGTCCTTTATACCCTTTCTGACTTGGAGTACCCAGCAGCATTAAAATGTAGCAGCCTTGCTGTAGCTACAATAGGCTACAAAGGAAGTGACCTTTTTCTAGACCAGCTGGTAGAACTAGCAAAACCCAAACCAGTTTACATATTACAAACCTTTTCTCTGGATACTTTGATGGAAGGCGTGACTTTCTAAAAACTGTGTTTGGTACTTAAGAGCAGCTCCTAAGCGATGGTTTTTCCTAGACCCAGCCCACACTGCTCATTTGATTGTTTACTAAACATTTCTAGACTGGTGAGAAGGGAGTTTTGTCTCCCATTGAATATGCACTGCACTTAGTCACACATTCCCAATCCCTGGTGCACCCTGTTATCTTTTCTTTATATTCTGCTTCACATAAGCAGTTGTATTGTATTATCTGATCATCCTCTTTCAAAAGTCACCATGAAAAGTATATTAGCTATTATTCCCCCAGGGCTAAGGGGAAACCTGAAAAAATCCCTCAGCATTTCTTGTCTCAGAAGGAACTTTGGGGTACCCATGGATGGGATCCTGAGGAATCTCACAACATGTGTGCTTTTAGAGAAAGTATGACCAGATCTTCATACAATTTCTTAATATTCCAGGCATTTTTCAAAATACCTAGTTTATAATTTCAATCAATCCAAATAGACACGTATATATTACTAGAAAATGTTTGCTACTGAGAAAGCAGAGTGTGCTCTGTGTTTATCAGGAACAGGCTGGAATTGTGGAATGTGTATTGCTCTGAGTAAGAATCCTGGAATGAAAAGCTGAATCCTTCCTCAAAAGCATGCTTGCTTGCTTTCCTTTTGTTTTTTTGGCTCAAGAAGGATATTGACACGATTTGCTGAGTGTTCCTGCATTACTGTGAAAAAAATTCCCTCATCACAGAAAAAAACACTCCTTCAGTTAGAAGGCAGTAAAAGGACCAGCACACAGTTTACAGAAATACTGCATTATAAACAGGTTGTAAAACATTTGAATCTGTAATTTTGAGAACATAATTCTGTGATTTTCAGTGGGAGATTAAAAGGAAAAGTTCTTAGAATATAAGAACAGAACCAGATAATTGGCATATTTACAGTTGGGAAAGTTGTGGTTCTGTGTAGCAATTTAGTAGGTTTTCCTGGACTAACTCACAACAGAAATGATCAGCCCAAAGGAGATGTTTGCAGCATTTGTTCCAAACAATCAGCTCCCTTACGGAAGACTCCTCAGAAATTTGTCCGTTTACCACAGATCATTTTCAGCTAGAATCATTCTGCTGGTGCTTTGTAGGCTGAGATTGCAATCTTGCTGGAAAACTATCAGGAAGCCACAAAAACAATAAAATCTTGGGAATGAAAGATACATCCCAGAGTAGATGGTAAAAAGACTTCATAGCCTGTGACCCCTCCACCTATTTCAGGAGCTGACTCAAAGATTTCTTCTGTTTCACAACTTGACTTTCTGCTGGGCTGTTGGCTGAGAGCCAGCATTCCAATTAGGCACGAGCTGGAATACTGCCCACAGGTCAGTGCCTTTCCCTGGACACCAAAGGAAACGTTAAGATAAAATCTTAACTGAATTCTGGCCAAGATCAGACTGCAACCATCAATTACTCATTCCTCATGTTTCACGATGTTGCAGCTGGATTTGTACATCTGAAAACTGGGGGATAGTAATGTGTGAAGCCTGAATGGACTTTTTCATGTATAGGAAACAACAGGGAAGAAGCTCTATGAGCAGGAGCAGCAAAAAACAGTGGAAAGACTCTCTTTGCAAAAGATAGCTTAGTGGATGGAGCTCATGTGAGTGAAATAATTTCCATCTTTACAGCACATTTTTTGAAGCACTGTAAACAACTCATTCATACAACTGCCATTTGAAGTAAGAAAGCAGTGTTTTTCTCATATTATGAATGGCAATATTGAAAAAAATAATTTGAAGCCACAGAAAACAGCTGATAGAGATAATCAAAACATTAACTAATCAACCATTGTACACAGCTTAAAGTCACATTTTCATTGAACTGGGCCATGCAGGCACTCACATAAACTCCATGAACTGACCACCTCTGTAAAACAATAAAACAACATGATCCCCGCCTTGTAGATGGGGAATTGAAATGCAAATATATTTTGTCACACAGGAAAATGCAGAATCTGAACCAGATGTTTGAAGATCTGGCCCAGTGCCTTAAGCACAAAATAATGTTTTTAACTCATAAAAGTGCTCAGACGAAACTGTTCTTTCTCATCTTTTATGATCTGATTTAGTAAAGAAAATAGAGAAAGATTAGTAAGTACGCTGTTAACTCAAAGGCAGCTTGGTGATAAGAGAACATGCTTTGGTAACTCTGGAATGTTATTTGACTTTTTCTTAAATTAGGGGGAAGGGGGGAGAAAAAGAAGTGTCTGTTTTGCATAGAGACGATTTCCAGACTTTAATCCTTTCCCTCTGTAAACTCTTTTTTTCCTTTGATACATCTTTCCCAAAATTACCCAGGGTCAACCCATATGGATGGCACGGTATAAACTGCCTAAGCTGCTTTCCAAACTGCAAATTGTTGTGAAAATTTGATAGGACAACTACATGGATCCATTATCCACACTTCCCCATCTGCACTGGAAAAATGTGTTTCGAAAGTGTTGTTTCTCCAGGATGTGTAAATAAATTTGACTAGGGCAGTTGTGCAGAGAAATGTTCTTGTGCTGTCATCTCCTCACGCCTCTGGATGCTGGATGCCTTGGCCCTGACAATTAGCCTCAGCTCCTGTGGGAGAAGAAATGTGCTGACTAAACGATTGTTCCTGTTATCTGGGTTTCCTACTGTGCTGGGAGTTCTTTGCTTTAATTTCATTAACTGCCTTAAAGCCCAGCCATGTGCAAAATGTCATCTTTTTTTTCAGCAAAGTCTGTATTAAGGCAAAAGACACTGTTTAATAGCCTAGTTAGTGGGGTGGAGTGAGCAGAGCTGCATGACAGGTTCTTCGTGCAAGTGAGTGCCAGTTCAAATCTATTTAACCACTGTAAATTGATTTGAAGGCAGCACCAGATTGTACCACTAGATTTCCATTCATTCCTCACTGAAAGTCAGTTAAATGCATATTATCTGGAAATTGTCCCAGGGAAGCAGATGTGATATGTTTTGAGGTTTTGACAAAAGACACTTTTTTGAAGCTTCAGAGAGGAGTTAAGAGTGCGCAGCATCTCCCAGGAGACTCACAGCATAATGGCTGGCCACAGTGTAAGTGGAATCTGCTTTGAGTAATGTGACCTAGATTCAAGAAGTCTTTTGAGTAATTCTGTGAATGGAAGACTAAAATCAAATCAGATATTTAAACCATAATAATCCTATCCTACAGAACCCAGATGAAACTACTTTGCTTCAATAATCAACATCATAATTCTTCAGTTCTATTTTATTTTGCAATGTTCATTTCCTGTGGCCGTTTTCTAAGATCTCAGCATTTACAGGAAACCTAACTCCCTAACACATCCCACTTGGAGAGAATTTTCACTGCTCACAGAAAGGTACTGAAAGGTGCAAAAGTTCAAACATACTCAGCTGCAGATGAGCTCACCCTCAGCAGTTCTCTGCAGCTGATTATAATAAAAGCATCACCTCCCATGTGACCAGCTCTTGCCATTGAAAAGTAATAATGTCATCTCCGGTGGGATACAGCTAGTATTAAAACACAGATATTTCTCCAGATTTCTCTGCAGCCTGTAATTTCCTTTAGGGGAACAAATATGTGATTGGGCAGAGTTTAAAGAGGGTAAAGGAATAAACACTCTGTAAATATTAAAAGGAAACAAAAAAGATGACCGTGTAAGTAAAACAGATTGTAGCTTGGCAGTTGGGATAAACATGTGGGGCAGCACTGATAATACGGGTTGATATTTATTCTCATTTATTATATAGGAAGTTATATGGCTTTGAATTTTAAAAGTTACTATTAGCATTCTTCCTTCAAGCTAAAAATGTTATTGTCAAGTCTGATCAAATAGCCCATGGAAATATTACCTTTATGGGGCATTTGATTAAGTCATCAGAACATTTAGATTAGTGTCTGTTGTACAAGAAATTTGCCTTTCTGTCCAAGAATGCTATCTCCAAGGAATATAACAGACTACTCCTAAATTCTTCTGTGCCTAGTGGCCTCAAGCAAGAGCAGAGGCATTCCTGTGAAAAGAATAAAGCCTAAAATACTTGCTGAGTATGTGTCCTTGTTCATTATAGATGCATGGTTACTTGCCTAGCATTTAATTTGTGGCAGTCATACTTTCTAGAAAAAAAAAACTAAACAAACCAAAACCATTATATTATGGTCAAGAAAGAGAAGATACACATATCTGTCACAAAAGAGAAGATTAAATAGTGTTACTTGCAGACAAAGGAATTCAGAAACCTTAAGAAACATTAGATAAGAATTACAATGTACCCCAGAGTTTGCTTGAGACAACCAAAGCTGGGGGAGGCTATGCACTTTCCAGACACTCCTCTCAGCTAGATTCCATCACCAGGCAGAGGGATGTATTGTAATGAAAATGTAATATCATCCCTCATGGTTTGAAGAAGCTATCTCCCATCTTTTGGGAAGGCAGTAACATAAAGCTAAGAAAGGAATCTCCTCAGAAACATCCCATCCAAACTAGAGAGTCTGAATGCAAGAAGCATGGTCGCTAAGTATTCATATTCAGTCAGACTCTTTTTGTACACAGCATATTTTCAAAATAAAGTGTTATTTTAACAGAGCAGGAGAAATTGCTAGCATTGCAGACCAATCAGTGAATTGGAAATTGCTGAGTAGGTACTGCTTTATCTTCACAAAACCCAAACAGACCTTAGAATGTATATTAGCTGCTGATGGTTTTGCTAACTTCCTTAAAGTTATCTATAGGTCTTCCCATCTCTTTATTATTTCTCTAAGAAGAGATCCCAGGACTAAGTGGGCCTGAGATGATTAATAACTTGCAGTGTACCATCTGTCATGACTTCTTAGGATTACTTTTAGGAGGTAAAAGGCTGCAGAAAGTGTAAGGTAGGCCTATACCTGACACAGCTCAAAATGTGAGAAGATATGGGGCATTTGAAAATAAATCTTCAAGGTTACTGCTGCCCATATTGACCCCTGGAAAGGCTGAGCAGGAACAGAGACTAGATAGAGCAAAAGGAATAAACCAGGTATTTATTGAAAGGATGCACCTTGGGCAGTGCAAGAGCTTGGCTGGGGCTGCACTCAAGTCAAATCCAAGATGGATTCCAGTACACTTTTGTAAGTTTTGGTTCATCTACATATTGGAGTTAATTGTCCAACCACAGCTTCAGTTTATGAAGTCTCAAAGCCCGGCTTGCCCACTTCACTTTGCTGTTGTTTACGCTTTTTGGGTAACAGGTTGTAAGAGTCCGAAGTTTCTCTGATCTGCCTCACGACCACCATCAGAGGCTGAGACTCAGGGACCCTCACCACTAAAGCTGCAGAGCTGAGCTTCTGGCCTAATCGAGGTGGATGCCTGCCAAGGACTGCTGCTGGTGTGCCTGGAGCTTGCTTTGGTACACTGCTCTCGAAGGTATTGGCTGTACTCAATAAAGCCTCCCACAGGTGGAAGAAACAATGGGACCCCAAGCATGGGTCACGGCGACCCCGATAATCACGTATGCTCTGCTCCCCTGAGCTGCTGTTGGAACTCTTCCCAGATTATACCTGCCTCTACGGAGAACAATGGTCTCTAAGCCTTCCCACCTTTTGGCCAGAGGCCACTTGCTCTGGAAAAGACTATAAAGTGACTTTCTCGACTGAAGACCCCCGAGATCTCCCCAGCAGTACTGGACAGCCTATTGGCCAGACCACGAGGGCTCGTCTGACTGTTGGTAGCTATTTCCCCCTTTCAACCCCCTTTTTCTCTCTCTCTCTCTCTCTCTCTCTCTCTCTCTCTCTCCCCCCCCTTCTACCGCATACATTGGTTTGGCACAAAATAAAGTGCATTTCTGCAAGAGTAACTGATACTGTCCCTTTGTGTGTCTTTTGCGCTCTGAGATCCCTAAAAAAGAACCTTCACGACCCCCGCTCTAACTGAGCGGACCGTGACATTTTTGGCGTAGTCGGCTTTCGATTCCCGATACTGTATGGGTTGGGGTACTCTGTGCACTTTGTAACAGGGGAAGATCCGTGCCATTTCAGCCGCACCTATCCTGTCAGCGAAAGCTGAACAGTGGTAGAAACCAAGGGAGGTGGTATTGGTTCTTTCCACAATCTGCACACAGACCCAGGTGTAACCAACTCCATTTCAGCTATCGGAGAATATTTTGAAAAGGATCTCAAATGTGCAAAAGATGGGACTTGTGTTTTCTGTTGTTGCTGCTTGGTGTAGTTGAGGGGACAACTATTTAGAAACTAAGGAGAACCTCCCAAGCAGTCTGGTCCCCTCACCCACCCAGGGAGAGAGGGGAGCTGTGCTCAGCAGAGAGCTGTGTGTGTAACTTAGGTTCTGAACTCCCTGGAGTGGTTCTTCCCCCCTCACAAATAATCGTAACTCGCAGAATATTGTTACTGTTGTTGTTTAGTTGTTGTATTTGACTACTTGGTGTCGCGAAGAGACAAAGTGTTGTTATTGTGAAGATAGTGCCGCCCAAGTAGTGGGGTCTCTTCAGCCACCCAGGAAGAGAGGGGGGGCTGTGCTCAGCAGAGAGCTGTGCGTGCAGCTTAAGCCCTAACCTCCCTGAAGTGGTTTCCCCGCCTCGCACATAATCGTGACTTGCAGAATAGTTGTGGTGTTGCTTCTCCAGCTGGGAAGGGATTGTTTGGTCTAACCACCCTGTGAAGAGAACTCACTAACACCTAACGTGAAGTTTCAGACCTCCATACTAAGCAGCAGAGAGTCTGAAAAATAGAAAACCTAAAACCCAAGGCATCAATATCATCAGTGCTGAGGCAACACCTGGGATGCTTTAGAGATCATGAAAAAGGAGGATTAAAAGGCATATATTTATTATATATCTATTGATATTCCCCTTTAGGAATTCAAGGAAAACTTGTAATTCAAAATTAATACCCAGAGTCCTCTGTAAGTCCATATCCATACACAAATTAGCTCTCAGAAATTTTTACATCTCGACTGAAGTAACACCACAAGTTCTCTGAACTTTGGGTGGCAAGAAATGGCCACCCATAATTCAGCTTCACTTCAAAACCAACACAAGTTGTTTGTTTTTTTCCCCCAGAGCTAATGAGTCATGTTCTATGTAAACTGCCTGTCACTGCACTGTCCAGGACTCATCAATGTTCAGTAAGTAAATAGATGTTTGCCTAGAGAAAAGGCAAGGCTGAAACAGCATTTCTGTGAAAAAAGCTTTTTCTGCAGGGTTTAGAAGATGCAGGAAGAGTCAGATGAGCTTGAAAATTGACATGGCTTTTCTGAAGTTAACTAAGAGACACTTTGGAGTACAGACTTGGGATCTGAATTAGAGATAATTATGTGCTGCTCCCAACAACAGCAAAACCATTTTTGAAAAGCTGCTCAATGGATACCAGTTTTACTGTTCTGAGGAAAAATGGCTGTGAGCATTACATGTGTACTCAACATTGCACAGTCAGCCATTAAAATTCAAATTCTAGTAGAGACAAACCCTGAATTCCCTGTGAAAGCTGAGGGTGACTGGACTCAGTGCATTATATGGACTGCCTGCAGAGAAGCAGCAGCAGGTGTGGCAAATCTGTAGATATGCAACTGAAAGCCAGAAATACAAGTACAGGCAGAGTAACAGGCTCTTGGCTCTGCTTATTGAATGAACACAAGAACAATCCAATGTCCCATCAGAAGGGCTTCCCCTAAATGTCCTATTACCAACTCATTTTTTTCAAAAAACAACTGAAATTCTCTTATGAACCAAAAGAGATTTAGGGTTTGATAATTTCTTGCCAAGTTGACAATGTTGTGCTTCATACCCTTGTGTAGAAGCTCACAACAGAAACCCAAACTACAGAAGGTAAAGCTGAAGTAAATGAGTAATAAAACTTGCAGTTTTCTGTGTCCCATTCTAACCTGGCCTTCACTCATCGTGTGTAGAGTTAGGTGCCCTAAATCATACTAAAATCTCAAAGCTTTGCCAAAGTCTAATTTGTCACCAGCAACTTGCCAACTGCAGCTAACAGGCGAGCATTTGACATACTTAAAGCTTGGGTGGTTAGAAATCATCCTAGAATTTCATCTTAAATATTCATGGTTAAGCAGCTTTAGTAAAATAACTCAATAATTCTCAAACAATATCGACACCATTATCTATACCCAGCCATAGTACACATGTGCAACTCCAAATCTGCATTTCCTAGAAGGTGTTGACTTCAGTTTTGAATTTCTGGGTATAAAGACAGGAGTAGGCTTTTTCAAATCACCAAAGAGTCTATTTGAGAGAAAGAATTATTTAAAAAATCATCTTTTGTTAAAGCAGCCGGACTTGGAAAAATTCATGTCACTCACTTTGAAAAAAGAAAACCACAAACTTAGACAATTAGGACTCACATAAGCAGGGATACAGAAGTACTACCCAGGCAATGTTCGAAGAGAAACTTAAATGGTTTTTTGTATGTAATTTTTCTGCTGATTTTGAGCTACTGTGTGATGCGTGAGTGTGAGGAACAGCAAAGTCCAGCTGTTTTCCAACACTAGGGAGCAGCTGGAAGCCAAATATAACAAGGACAATAGGGCAGAAGCTGTGTCAGCCCTGTGCTACCAGAGTAAACCAAGCAGGGCCAGCCAGGTGTGGCAGCCAGAGATAGCACAGTGCCCAAATCATACATGAGGATGAGCTAGGCCTAAGGAACACAAACAAGAATTAAGGCAAAAGCTGGAATAATGAGAGATTTGGAGCAATTCATTGCATCCTATGAATTTGGCAGTAAGTGTAAGCTCTCCTGGTCAATCCCCAGGTAGAAAGGAAGAACCAGCCACCTCCTGTGATTGTCCACTGTGAACTACAGTGCAGAATCTGCATCTTATCCCCTTACTAGGATCCTTCTACCTGCCTGAATGGGTCAGATTTGTCTAAGGTAAGATAAAATATGTTTCAGGACAAAGACCTTGTTTTCCTTTGTGCTTTTCAAGGCTGATGCAGTTCTGTGCTTCCCATCTTGGAAAGCAACATTAAGAGCAAACTGCAGGCTGGTGACATCAGCAAACTGCAGTAGAACACAACTTGTTTGTTTGCCAGCCTGTCAGACTCACCTATGATTTAACTTCTGTATTTTCTGTGTCTGTGAGAAATGTTAGAGGACCTCCCAGGTCAAAGGTATCTTGGAAGAAAGAAAATAGGCACAATAGCAACTTTGTGAGTATGTTGATCATTAGAGATTTCTGCCAGTGATAAAACATACACTTAAATTTTACTTCACTGAAAAACATTCAGTAAGGAGATCAGGTATTCCTCCTGAGAAAAAGCTAGAGAGGAAACTTCCATTGACTTTAGCTGTTGGGTGAAGAAAGGAGGAAAAAAGGTGGAGCAACTTTTGGGACAATAGCTGGGTTTGTGCTGTCCTCTACTGGTGAAGAACACAAGTTACGGTACTTGTGTAAGCAGTGCTCGAATAGTATGAGATATTTTAATAAACCTTTAAAGAAACGAAAGGTGTAATAGCTGTACAAACAAATAGATTGTCTGTATTAAAATTAAATACTTAACTTGCGTGTGTGTGTCTAAAAGCACAGTCTCCACCTGCAGCTGACTCAAGTAAATCCATCAGTTTAATGTAAACTTTTTGCCATTACTGTGTATGCAGGGAAATGCTTTGCATTGCCTTCCCATTCTCCTTCTTCTTTTTCTTATTTTTTTTCTTTTTAAAAATCCAGCTACAAAACACAAGTGAAACAGGAAAAATGCAGTATATGCCTATACAAGCAAACGTCCCTTTCTCTTTCAGCTTCTGTCTGAACAGACAACCTGATGGACAGCATTTATTCAAGCAGAGATTCTTGCAAAGATACTCTAGAAAGCTTGACAGTGGCTTTTCATAGTCATGGGTTGTGGTTTTGTGGTCCTGTCCCTCACTCTGCTCACATACCCAAGTGAACAGTGGTGCTCCAGTTCCAGTGGTGTTTGCTGAGCCCAGCACAGCCACCCAGCTCAGTGCCAATGGAGCAGGGTAACAGCAGTACGACATGTTAATGCAGAACAACAAACAAGTCTCCAAAATACATTAGGAAACATCCTGCAGAGCCTTGTTTAACTGCAAGAGTAAACAGCAGATGAGGAGAAGGACACAGAACACAGGCAGCATTCATCACAACAGCTTGCTCATTTTTTTACCTAAAGTGAGATCCAGAAAGTTTAAACACCCACTTTCTCCTGGAAAGCTTGGGTCACAAAGTCTCTTGTGGGTCTCTGCACCTGAAGAATTCATAGCTAGAGAGGCTCAAGCACGGTCTTATTCCTGAATCTGTATAATGATTTTAATTCTTTCTTGACTTAGACACTTGATATGTGGCTGGGACACAAGTTTAGCTCTTTGTTCTGTCTTTCTGTATGGCAGCCCCATTGCTTCCCATCCTCAGTAAGGATTTTCAGTGATTAAGAGCAGACTTACAGCCTCTTCCATAGTAATCACAACAGTATACCAGGGCTGATGAGAAATTCTGAGAGTTGGAAAAGGAGTTGCCCCTGCTGTGATGCAGTATAAGACTAATCAACCTCTTTCCCTAGTTATGTGGAAGTTCCTGTGCTATACCAATGCCCAGAAACAGCTCCGAAACAGCTGTAAACCACCACTAGAAAGGGACAATTTTGCCTCAGGGCAATCGAGAGGGAGGATGAGATGACATAACCTGCCTTCACAGATCCTTGAGCTGTTTTTGCACTAAACAGTTACACCCCAAGGATAGAAATGGAACTGATGAAAAGGTCATCTTTGTTGTATTTGCTTTGTGAGGAAAAAAAAAAATCCATTAGAGGTTATCAGAGAAGGAATTTTACTTTTAGAATGCTCTTGTTCCCATGAAACTCAAGAGAATTTTTATCTTTGACTTGAAGAGGAACAAAATACTGCCCTTGCAGAATGATTTCTTACATTACCAAAAAAGAAATATGATTAGAAGCACCTCTGGAGAACTCCAGGCAATTGCTTTCAAATCAATTTATACAGAGAGAGAAGTGTTCATGTTAATTCTGGAACATTATTTTGTCATGCTGTTACTTTTATAAGGTACTGGTTTACACTATCTTCCAAAACCTATTAAAATTAATGGGGATCACAATTTTTAATTAGCACTGGATCAGAAGAGTAAGAATTTTACAGAGGAAAAGAGAGAATATGATTTCATAAATTTATGTTCTTTTTTTGCAATAAGTGAAAATATCTTCCAACACATACAAATGTAAGTAAAGACAAAGATAAAAATCCCATCCAACAAAGCTCTATACAACTTAGATCTGGTAAAGCATGTGCACATTTACTAGAGATAGTGTATTTGTCCTTGCACAACATTTCTGATATTGAAGAAGCCTTCACATATTTTTCCTTTTGCTATTAAGCTGCAAATAAAGATTTTCTGTTAGCCCTGGTTTGTAAAAGCTTTGACAAACTACACTAAAACTAAAACTCAAACTCATTTCTTCAGATAAAAATACAGTAAAAACTGACAGCAGTATCTTTAAAAATGGTTTTCAAGCAACAGTTGAGAAAAAAGAACATATCACTAGAAGATCATTTTCCTGTACTGGCACTTTTTCTGCCCTGTAAGCCTAATTTCACAGGTTTTCCATCTAGCAGTGGAGAGATGATTAGTCTGCAGGTGATTAATTCTGTGGTGGAGAGTGGTTACATTTAAGGTCACAATTATGGCTGATGCTCTGGACTGGCAGGGCTGAGCTTTGTGGCTATGGTGGGGTTTAGGATTTAGGGTTTAGGAAAGGAAGAGCTGGACAAATATATTTACTGCAGGATCTTACAAGTGTGGTGTGTCTAGGATGAGGGCTAGTGGTGGCAAGGATTTATAGCTTCTGGGTAGTTGCAATAGGAACAGTTTCAGGGCCAGTTCTCTTGGAATAATGTGTAATTCATCCTCTGTGACTGGGCTAAGGATGTAAGAGTATTCACTGTCAGGAATGCTCTTAGGTGGCTTAGGATCACAGGCCCAGTAAAAGATGGCTAAGGTCTTGGTTTTATGTTAGTTCCTTCAAAAGCTAAGGAAAAAGAACAAATTTTGGTATCTACTCAGTGGATCCATTTTTGAGAATCCACTTAGTGTGGTATGAACTCAGTAGGACTTATTGGTATTGTATTAAAAAAAAAAATCCTGATCTTGAATGTAATGGTCCAGGAAATGGGAGGTTACAAGAGCAAGTTAATAGGTGGACCTACAAAGTTCTGCAGGAATCATGTGTGAGCTACTATTTGTAGTGAGCTGTGTAGTTCTCTCCAAACTTAATTTTTAGGGTATCTGGGTTGGTGAGGTTTTATTTGGGTTATTGGCTAACATTGTGTTTGAGGTAAAGAAAGATGAATGTAGAAAATTTCCTTAAAGGATCCTGACAGGTTGTGGCTGATCCTTCTTGTGAGTTGTGAATGGCAAGAAACACTGGCAAGGTTTTTGATACAATAACCAATAGGACTGGATTTGAAACTAGGGATCTTTGAAGCAAAATTCAAATACCAGTGTGGTTTCAAATATTGATGTGGTTTCTTGCAGGGCATTGGAACCTAGAACAAGGAGGTTATCTTTCTGGACTTGAAATTTTGACAGTGTTAAAGCTGCAGTCCAGGAAAGCAGGGGCTGCAGAGGTCAGCTTAATATTGGACTCCTTCAGTTCTCTAGGGCAGGATGAAAGCCGTGGTTAGGAAGGGTGTGTGCTTTCTGTGTGGGTGAGTAAGGCTTCTGCTGGGAGGAGCAATGGTTGGTGCTGTTTCACATAAATAAAGCCTGAGAAGCATGTTCTGTGCTTGGGTTCTGTGAGACCAATCATTCCCATTTCACTGTTGATCTAAGTCGTGAAGAGCAGGAATGTAATCTGTGAAAGAAGTTGGGGCATGAATAAACTCTGGACAAGATTTTAAGTTGGATTTGCTTTAGGTCTTTAGTAGTTGCTCCATGTTCAACATGAGTTTTGATAAAGCTGAGGTAAAGTTGGACATCAAGAAAGGTTAATTAGTATTCATTTCAGTATGGCTGGGAAGGAGGATCTGGAGAAATGTGATGCTGCGAGTTCTGTTGGGATAGGAATTGGACTTGGGGATGGACATTGGATTTATGCCTTCTGGTCATTTTTGGAGAGGGGAGGTGTTAAAAGGGGTCTGATAAAGGCTAAGATGATTCCATTATGGATTATTTTGAGACTGGATATAATTATTTTCTGTAAAGAAAAGCGAGCAAGCAAGAATTCGCAGTTTTGAGCTCTTTGTGAGGCTGGTAAATAGCATTGCAATTGTTTCATCCCATTCATGCATGTTTCATTTGAATATTTAAAGATAGTATGTTCTTTCCTTTTTATTTTATTTGAAATTTATGTGCATGTTAAAATGTTGTGCTGGGGCCACATGGGGCATGTGTTTCTCAGCAGCCTGCCTTTAAGATGACACCCCATGTGTTTCAGCAACCCATATACAGCTCTGGAAGGACTGTAAGAAGGGGAGGAAGAAAAATCATAATTTGTAGTTTCCGGGCGGATGCAAGTTATGAGAGTGAGACACCCTCTAAGCCTAAACTAAAAGAAGGGACTTTTCTCTCTGGAGTGAACTGAAATTATTATCTAAGTAGATAACTGACTGAAGTGTTTTTCTGTATGTTGCTGGTATGAGGAAAGGGGGAGGAGGGAATAATCTGGAAATCTCATTCTGAACTGTTTTGTGTTTATTAATAAATTTCTTCTTATACCCTTTTAAGTTTTAAGCCTGCTTTGTCTTTACTCTTAAATTCGATCCCCAAGAGAAATTAAATATATTAAAATTGGCAAACCCCAGTCACACTGTGACAAATGTAAAAAAAGTTTCTAAAATAAACACTATATTAAATACTGACAGCTGGAGCAAAACAAGTGCTTTAATTAATGCTCATTTTTAAATTAGTGTATCAGGTTTTCCAATATAGATTTTTCTCCCCAACTTTTCTATTTGGTTAAATAGCCTAGAATCCTCTTTCACAGTGTTAAATTCCTTTGCCATACCAAACTTAGCTTCATACATGGAGACAGATACAGACACAAAAATTGAGGAGAAAAATAGAAACATTGATAGTATTAGAGAAAAAGTAAACACTTCAGGTGTTTAATGTATCACTATGGCACAGCATAGGGGAGCACAAGAGTTGTGTTAATGGGATTTTCTGCCTAAGCTTCCACTGTTCACCTCTGTTGCTTTCCAGATAAATGCAAAGTTTCAACATTCAGAATACTTTTCCGGGCAAACATTATGAATGTTAAATATTCATGTATGAAATCTGTTCAGATCCAACCTTGGAATAATTTTGAGTTTGTTTATGACCAATTAAAATGCCATATAAATTTCATATTCTGCCATCTGAGTAGGCTGAATGCAGAGAATGAAGGACAATATCCTGTACTTCTAATTTAATTTTCCCATCAGTGTTTGTTTGAACTCTATCTGTAGGTCAGGACAGTGGATATCTGTGCAAATATTTTCTGCTTATGCCAGCCAGGACTGTGTGCATAATTCCAGTTAAAATTTCAGCAATAGTTTATAGTCAGTTAAGATGACATTTTCCACATAGAAAATAACAATTTGAAATTGAGAGCTTTATTAATGAGGTATATGTGTCACTTGCCTGTGGCAGAACTTCGTATTTATTCAGTCTGGACCTCCCTCTGGCTCCAGATCTTGACTGGAGTCTGAAGAATCTTATAATCTCCAGAAAATGAAATTTTATTGAACTTGGAACAGTCCCACAAGCATCAGAGATTTGCTGTGCACACAGAGAAAACAGAAAATAAATAATTGGCAGAAGAATGTAGTGAGTCAACCTGCAGAAAGAAGGTAAAACATGGAAGAAGACAGCAGCAGGTGGAGGACACAGTTCCCCTTTGGGCCAGCTGGATGTGTTTTTCCATCCCCTTTTAAGTTTTGTCTTTCATTCCAAGTTTGATCAGCTTTACTTATGAGTGACAGGGAGGTGAAAAGAGGTGGAAAAGGCCCTTCCATGATTCTTAGCTTGCAAAAACAAAGTGGGAATGTCTGCCAGAGAAATCTGGACAGTTTGGATTTTCTTGAAAGAGCCAAACATTGTTCTTTCCTCTGATTTTGTATGCAGTATCTGAAAGAGAGTGACTTGTAAGTGTTCCCATGGTCTGTGCATACACAAAGAGGAATGAGACATTTTCAATGGCATTTAGTTTACAGTGATGGAAGGAACAAAGAGCCAGGCAGCTTCCAAGAGAGTGCTTCCATAGTGTGACCCTGAACATAGTTTGAGAACAGTCTGGCTGCTCCCTCTGAGCACAGACACAGCTCCTGGAAAATGAGAAGGTGCCTGCTGTCTGCAGTAGACAGACATGGCAAGCTCATGCAGCAAAATTCAGATATTAGCAGAGAAATGTCCTCAAAGCAGGGAAAGCTGGAGTCAGAATTCTGAGTTTGATCACTGAGAGGCCCATTGGAGAGACAGGCCTGTTTGCAAAAGCTGGATGTGTAGTCAGATTGCTACAGCTTGAGCACTAAAAAATACTCAGAAATGGGCAGTGGATTTGGTTCTTAATACAGCATCAAGTGGCATTATATTTTTACTACCTGTACTGTGTACAGAATAAATGTGAAATAAATTCAGATAACCTCCATTACAAAAGAGAAAAGAAATTCATTTCCCCCACTGTGTGTCTCATATCAAGACTACTTTGAGGCCTGATCACTTCAAACATGAATTGCAGCTGCTTGTGAAGAATTTTGGGCCCAGTTTGCTCAGTCTGTGTTTCACATCACCTCAGTTTTTTGCATAACAGACCATACTGCTTTAGGTAAATATTCCATCCAATCCTCTCCTGAAATTATGTAACTCTTTTAGGTCCCCCATGAATTACACAGAACTAACAGAAATGTAATAAATCTGTAGTAAGACTCCACCTATTGAAACACTAACATCCAGAGCAACCAGAAGACTTACACAATCCTCCAGATGTAAGCTTGGTATGAGGATCATGGTAGTTTTACTTCTATCCATGACAGAGCAGAACACAAAGAAAATTTATTACGTGTTAAGAGAAACTCAAAAACATTTAAACTGGTCATTGCTCAGGTTTCTTCTTCTTCTTCTTCTTCTTCTTCTTCTTCTTCTTCTTCTTCTTCTTCTTCTTCTTCTTCTTCTTCTTCTTCTTCTTCTTCTTCTTCTTCTTCTTCTTCTTCTTCTTCTTCTTCTTCTTCTTCTTCTTCTTCTTCTTCTTCTTCTTCTTCTTCTTCTTCTTCTTCTTCTTCTTCTTCTTCTTCTTCTTCTTCTTCTTCTTCTTCCATTACAGAGAAGTTTTTTCATGGCTAAAACTCTTTTTCCAAATAATCCAGATTCTTTCAGACCATTTCTACAACATCAGTTTACTGGGCCTCTTGTGATGATTCCACTCTTCCCGTGTTTAGGCCTGGGACTGGATGATCTTTAAGGTCCCTTCCAACACTTGACATTCTATGATTCTGTGATTCCATGTCCTCGAACTGTGGAGCTTTTCAGAGTCATGATTTTCTTTAGGATGGAAACTGAAGAGTGATTGAGTGAACAGGAAAAAGGAAACAATATCACCTCAGAAGGCAAGACAGGAAATCTGAAGTTGGTTTTGGAAGAGAAAATACAAAAAATCCCAGAATCCAAACATTACATTTTGGCAGTATCAAAAGAAAATCATCTTGACTGCAGACTCAGAAGTCTTTGTCTCTGTTTACATTCTTAAACTTCTACATATATTTGAAGTCTAGAAATAATGAATCCTGGAAGATTGAGTTTTCAAATTTTAAGAGGAAGCCTTGAAGCTGTCCAGATTCTGAAAAAGAATTGCTCAAGACTTTATTTGATGTACCTTTAACGTTGCTGTCCCCAAAGCTATTCAGATTGTGCTCCAAAGCTGTGACTCGAGAAACAGGGGCTCCCAGGGAGTTTTTCTCACTGAATAAATGCAGCCAAAATCCAGGTTCAGCACCAGAGCAGGATTCTATTAGAAATGTGTTATGTAATGATGGATCCCTCTGAGATATGCGAGGATGACATCCATGATGATAAAAGATCTCCCCAGTCAGTTTTCCTTTGCCTTGTTCAGTGGCCCTCAGAAAAACAACATGAAAGCTGACAACCACATTCCATGAACATTATGGGACATTTTAGTGACTTCAGCTACAAATATTTCCTAATATTTTTATCATTGTTGTAATCATTGCATGACCAAATACCTCTAAGTATTCACTATCACAATTGATTTAACCTATCTGTTTCATACGAGCCAACCTATCTGCTTCTAATTTCATTTTGCTTTCAAAACAAGTTTATATAACAGGCTATGATGGATTTTTGTAGTTTCCAACAACTCCAGATGACCAATCTAGACTTCCATGGATCTGAATCACTTGTAGATATAATGGGATAATATCTCTGAAGGAACCTTTGGCATTTTGGCATTTTGGCATTTCGGCAGGCCAAACTGCATAAATGGAGGGGCTTCAGAGCAATACTTGGCAGGAAAAAAGCAGTATATTGGAGGCTTACAACTGTTCAGTTCAGTATACTAGGATTGAAGTCCAAATGAAAAAGGGGTGGCACTAATAATTTTGCAATTGAAAGGGGAGCTCTGACTTCAGCTCATTTGATTTGTTAGGATTTCTGATTCTTTAGTGGCAAGCTCTGCAGAATGACAGATATATCTTTTAAATGCATTTTAAAGCATTAAAATGTGGTGGAATGGCAGCACGTTTTCTGAGGGCTACAATTTCTGCCAAAAGCAGAGAGAAGAAGCCATGTCATTTATACCAGCTCTCATCTTTCTAAAGCTACCAAATTCTCTTTGCAGCTACAAAAGTATTTTCTTCTATTCCCTTCAGGGATTTGAAATATTAAGAGTCTATGTAGTTGTCTTTTATTTCCCTTACTCTGTCCATTCTAGCTTTTGTACTTTCTTTATTACTCTGCATGTCTCTTAACACACTCTTTTCTGTACCAGTTTCCCAGCTACTGAATGAAGAACTTTGTAAGAAATCCTTAAAACAATCATCCTGGGTAAGCTGAATTACAGATTTAAGAGCAAAATAAAACCATATCTCAAGAGTATGTTATCCCTACGATCTTCGGAAGTGTTTCAGGACTGTGTCCAAAATATGTAATGCAATTAAGATAACTGTGTTCTGGCATTGGCACAGCTGAGACTAATTCTCTTCAATGCTTTGACTCAATGATAAATATTTCTAATGGCTGTGTTTACTGCAAACTTGGGGCTCCTTCATCTGGGCATGAATTCCTATTAGACAGTTTAAAGCCTTGTATTAACCTTCAAGCAATCAAAGCATTAACTCTTTTTGATTGTAAAGAGCTAACTTCCCCAGACATGAGTAAGTATATGGCTCTTGGCTGATTCTTAGATATATTTTACATTTTACAAATGCAGAAAGGAAGACAGAAAAGTTTGGGCAAGGTTCACAGTCACTAAGAAGCTGCAGTGATCTCAACTCCAGGAGAGCTTTGCTCCCCATTTACACGCTGCCTTTGGACTGGCTGGATTGAAGCTCTTTGCATGTTCTTGTTTTGGTCTGAAGCAAAAAGACATGGAGAGATCAATTATGGTGAGCAAGAGCTTGTAGGAAATTGCATGTTTTAATTTACTGCACCAATATTCTGCAACTAAAAATTTTGATAGTTTATGTGCCTACATTTTCAAATGTAAATAAAATACATCAGTTGTGCCCAGAACTAGTCGACACAACTGAGATGTACCATTTATTTTCCTTAAATAAATAAACCAAGCTTATTTTTCTAATTTTTTCTTTAATTTTTTATGTGGTCCTATACCTGCAAAAAAAATTACATGATGAATGGAAGCGTCTCCAGGGTGTTCCACTGCAAAGAATGCATCTGCCACTTGGTAATGAAAGAAGAAACAGCTTTTTTTATCTTCACAAACCAGATGCAAAAGCACTGGATATTGAAACTGCAAATAGAGTAGGGACAAATAGTAGATTTTTAGAGGTTGTGCTTTTTTCCTTTGATGCAAGATTTTTTATTAAATTTTGAAAGTTAAACTGAACATGAAAGTCTTTGAAGTACAGACACTGATACTGAGGTTGTCAGTAAGTGAATCTCAGTAGAGTTAAGGCGAGATTCCCTGCAATGCAAGCCCTTGGAATAACATTTTACCACTTCAGTCTGAAGCATAGACCTGTTTACATAAGTGAGTTGATCAGACAGTTTCTGGCCAGACAAATGTTCAAGAAGATTAATGGCGAACACATGTTTTATTTTGTTATCTGAAACAACACACAAATTCTCAGCTGAAATCTAGGTTATGTGATGACACAAAGGGTTGGTTAGGGTATTTCCTGTTTTTGGATTGTTAACACAGTGTTCATTTTTGTTGCCATTTGGAGAATGAAGTTGGGCTTTTTGTAGAAGAATTTCACTCAATTACTAGGGAAAGGGTGAATTTTCCTTCCTGCTGTAGGGCAAAGAAGTGTAGAGATGCCTGAGAGATGTTCCAAATATGTATGTAGAGATCACAGAATTGTTTTATCAACAATGAGGACTATGAGATTACTAGCAAAAGCAGCTCCTCCCTCAATTCAAGCTATTCTGCAGTGTTAGGATGCTAATAAAGCTTATGGCACAGCAAGAGGTTTGGTATTACCCTGGTTCACCAGAAATCATGGTAATGTGCTGCTAGTTTTGTCAGCTTTAGGCAGTTGACTCCATTCTGCTGAATTGGTCAACAGCCTGGAGGCTTCTTTTGAGCTCCCAGTGCTACTGAATAATTAAATAGCACTGATGCAGAAACAGTCCATGATGCACAACAGACTGGGCAGGTTTATCTTTGTATTAAAGAGAAACTCAAGCCATTAAATCAAGGAAGCTAAAGAAAGCAGTAGGGGCAGCTATTTTCTACTTTACAGTTCTTGTGTCCTATCTGTCAGTAGGAGAATCATGAAAATCAAAGAGCAAGAGATAGAAGAGGTTCTGAAGTATGTACCCATATAACACAGGCTGCAGCAGACTGTCCTGCCTGGCATGAGAGTGATCAAACACATCATTGTTGCTGGATCAAAGTCACATTTTCAATTTGGCACTTCAGAAACTCTGCCTGCACTGGTACTGTCCATGACTGCATTACCTATTTCAGGTTACCGATCTGCCAGCATTGCTGTTGTCTTCCTATTATGTGTTTCTCTTCAGTGAAGACTGAGGAAATACTAGCCCTTGGCCCACACCAGGGACTTCAAACAACCTTTTCATGGACCACTTTATGGCCATCTCCCTCTCATAGGGGGAACACCAAAGTTAAAATATAATCCAGGGCCTCCAGCTCATGGCTACAAGTGTTTCCAGGAGCAACAGCTGAATATCACCCCCACAGGTTACAGCTCTGTGCAAAAGAAGCCAACAGTGGGGTTTGGGATGACAAAGGCTAGGCCTGCTTTTGTCAGAGCAGCATAGGAAATGTATGGTACAGTGGAAAAAGAACCCAGGGGTTCCAGCTGCTGTGTCTGATCTCCACTTTATATTTTGTCCAACAATATGTCCATTCCTTGCCAACTAAATTCTACATGATTCATTCTGTTACTGGATAGTCATATTTTGTGGGTAGCCACTAGTCAGTTTGAGTTATTCACTTCTACAAAATACTTCCTCTAGAAGGCACTGTAAACAGAACTAATTTTTAAATGGTTTGAGTTGTTTGAAAGCCATGAGCAATGGTTATTAATATTGGCACAGAACAGGTCACATGCTGATGATACAAGGGATAAAAAATGGAACATTTTGGACAGAACTGATGTTTTTATATTCACTTGCCTTATATCCAGACACTCTGGTGGTATAAGTGTTAATTATGCCCAAGACAGCAAGCTGGGGAAGTTACAGGTACTAATACATGTGGTAAAATAAATCTTTAGATGAAGCAAACTTTGTGTATTGAAGTAATTCAGTTTCCATTTCTCGGTTATGACATGCAATTTTGTCATGCATCTCTTCTGCAAGACAAAAGAGGAGGAAGGAGTTTGTCTCATTGAAGGCAGTGGGAAGTATGCTTGATATAGCATGCACAAATATGGACATGAAGCTGTGAGGCTGCACTGCTAACAGCCCTTACAGATGCAAAGAAGCATGCACCCAGATTCCTGAACAACCTACAGTGATGTTTTCACTTGAAATTTTTTACACTGAAGCTCATTCTTGTGATAAAAAATGGGCACTCCTCAGCCTGTTGGCTCAACGAGCCAAGAAATCTCGCCACTTGGTGATTGCAGCTTAGTTACCGCAAGCACAACTGTACATTGTTCTGCTTCCCTAAAAAAATAAATAAAAAAAATCTCCAAGGCTTGCCACTGTTTGGAAAGAACCTATAATTTTTTTGCACATGTCTAGACTGGTTTACTGCTTTTCAGTGTGACTTCTTGTCATGGTATCACAGCCAGTATGTACTTTTTGACTGCTGCTGACCAAGGCAGACTCTGAGTAGTCTTCAAAAGCAAAAGAATTTGCCAGTAACTGAGTCAGTTTATGCAGTCTGCCAGGAATTTTCAGCATGCCATGCAATACATTTTTGAGTCACCATTTGAAAACAGCCTTGATGAATAAGTATTTGACAAGAAAATGAGTCTGAAATTCCCAGCTGGTCTTGTGCCAGGATTCTGCCATGCTCCCTTTCTCTCCAAAGTCAAGGCACTTGAAGTGAGTATAAATGGCTCTTCAAAATATCCTGTTCAATAAGGAGCATGACCTGGGGCTGCACAAGGGCTTTGACAAGGCCACTTTATGTGGAGAAACACGGAAGTCTGATGCAACAAGACACACATACACACACACATTGCAGGGAATGTAACAGAAGTGAGGAGCTGCTTGGATGTCCAGAGCCCTGAGGGTAATGCCCACCTCCCTTGCGTTGCAGTCTGACCAAGAAGAATGCGCCTGTGGAAAACACACACAAATCCTGCGGGAAACAGGAGTTATTGGTGTTAAATTCACCACTAGGTGTCACAGCATCTTCATTTTTAAGTAGACTGCTGAGTTTTCTAGGCCTACAGGAAAGAAAAAAGCTCAAGGTGTACTAGCCAAATACCTAGGCCAGCTCCAATCTAAATTTTTTTACTGAAGTCAGGTTGGTAGACAGCACATTCAAAGCAAATAAAAATTGAGAAATCACCTCCATCCCTTTTGCAGATTACTTCCATCCCAGACCATAGTGAAACACTAAGAATGTCATGAGTGCTGGTGGCTGTAAAGTTCAGCATGCTTAGTACATCACAGGATTCTTCTTTATAATTTTTTGCATTAGCCTGCCAGAAATTAGCAGATGCAGTAGAACTACAGGTATATGAAAGTGAAAAATGTTTTCCCCATACTTAGGACAGGATTCTTCTTTCCAGTGTGTCTCAGAACAGCTGATTTTGTTGAAAGTCCATCCCTGTTGTTACTGACAAATGCTGTAATTTGTTGTGGCTTTGTAGACCAACAAATACACAGACACAAACCTATGTACATATGATAGTATACATTCACAGGAAAAACATGGGTCAGGAAGAGTTAATGCAACTACCCCTCCCATTGCCACATACTTCTCCTATGCTGCCATGCTCTCCAGGGAGGTTTCACCACCTCCTGCTTTGCTGACTTTTCTACCGAAAAAGCTGGTTTTATGTTCTCCATTGAGTTGAGAATTTTATCTCCTTTCTTGCAAGTAGACAAATTGTCTTCAGGGTAAGGTTGGAACATATTTGATTTTTAAGTGCATGGACTCGAAGTAAACCGGCAAAGGAGTGAAGAGCTCTCCCTCCCTCTCCACAGTTTCTACAATCCCCTTCAAGTTGGGATAACAAACATAAGAGTTGCAGCCTGTCAGGAGAAGGACAAACAAATGGTTAATGAGTGCTATCCCCCTTCTCTCTGCATATTACACGTCACATTTAATGCACAAGGGTCTGGGTAGGACATGAGCCCACCAGCCCAGGAAGCAGCAGGAGACCTGACGATGCTTCTGGGCACTTTTAGGAACTTGGCAACAAGAGGGGACTGAAGCAGCTGCCCAGTATGGGCAGATGTTTTTTCCTCTGACCCCTTGTAGAGTACACATTTACTGAATGATGTACAGCTTGTTCTCTGAGCCAAAGGAAAAATCCAAACATTGCTGGCTGCAGTCAGGTTTTATTTGACCTCTTAAGTAGTTTAACATGGTACTGGCCTTCTTTCCCATTTTAGGTCTTTCCCTTCCTAAACAGCAGAAGGGATTTAATGATACAGTTTCTCAGGCATCTACCTAATGCCTTGAGCAGGATTTGTCATAATTGTCTTTAAGATAAAAGGTCTTTTTGTTCACTTTATGGGACATCCTAGAGAAACACAGGGAAATACAGAAGCGAACCTCACAAGTTACTTTTTCTCTTCTAAGTGCAAAGGCTGCTTTTATTGTAATGTGCTACAAGTTTCCATCTTCCCATTCTTTAAGTTAGGAATTTGAGAATCAGCGTTTGCATGAGAATTTAAGACTCTACAGTTTCCTGCATCCTTCAAAGTAAAGTCACTGGGTGGTCTTGGCACTGAGCTCTTATATGGGGCCAATAAAGGTGACTTTTATAAGTACAGAAACTGAGAGATCTGATTCACATTAAAATATGTAATTAATCTACTACATAAATTAAAATTGATTCATATTCCATATTCTGTGTTGAAGCAACACAGAAAGATTTCACCTCTTAGGATTCAGTGGGCATTTTTGATATTTGTTTGAAAGGGACACCATTCTACTTTTACTTTTCTTTTCAGAATTGTCTCTTAATTTAATATTATTCACTTAATATTCCCTTTGCTATTACAGAAATTTATATACACTTTTCTTAATATTTTTCCAGTTTATTTGCCTTGGGCATTTGACAATATCTTCTGTCTAGTCTGCTTCACTTTTTTAAAATTGGAGAGCGTTATAGTAAAACCACAGAAAAGCAGGAGAATTCAACAGCAGGTGCTGGGAGTAAGAATATTTTCCACTCATTCTCTAAATTAATGGAGTGGATTTCAAACTGCCAGAGTCTGTAATCTATATATTTAGTTTATTAATCACCATTCTTAACAGGTTAAACTGAATGACATTATTTATTTATTTATTTATTTATTTATTTATTTATTTATTTATTGCTTGCATCTGATAGGAAATGGGAATGTAATACCTCCATTTATTTTCTGACCACTCATTTTCAGGTCCTGAAACAAAGCCCCATGCCTCCTAGATTGAAGAACTATAACTGTATATTCCTTCTCTTCCAAATCTGTTCTACCTATGTCTTCTCTTGTGTAGATGGGTGGTTCCTGGTTCCGTAAATACTTGTTGACTTGCATAAGGAGAAATTATTCTGCACCATTTTTGCCGTACAGGAAGTAATGCCTGTCTAGTGAGAATAAAATGGAAACACCCTCAGGATATCCAGATGCTTTGCTTTAGCCAAAATTATATCTGAACTTCAAGTATGAGTAAAAGAAATACATATTTTTTCAAGAATTTCATGTAAACTAGATTAAGTGTTGAGGAGGAAACACTAGAGATCTCCTAATGTTCCTACAGAAACATTATTAACAAAAATTGATTTGATTGCCAATACATAAATCCTACCAATGCCAGTTTGAAAATTCTACTCAGACTGCCTTAGAAGGCTGGAATAGGCCTTACCAGAGACATCAGATTAAACTCTTGAACAGCAGATCTAGAAGTGGATGACTCTTGCCAAATCAGAAGCTGTTGAGAGCATATGCAGAAACATGGGTTTAGTGCTTGGGAGATCCTTTCTTGGCAAAGCTAGAGGATGTGAATGCTTAACAGAGTCAGATTCCACACCTGGACTTGGCATCTAAACTATTTAAATCTCAGTTCAGAGCTAAAAAAGGACATTATGTGCTTGGTTTGCACTCTTCTGTTTTTTAAAAATATTTTTGGAAAACAGGGAAACTGTTTCATAGTGCTCCTCTAGATCTACTGCCAGAAACCATCTTAAGAAAGGTAGGGATTGTTACCTGAAGGCAAAGAGCTCACACATCAGTGAAGAAAGGGGAGCTGTCCTAGGGACTGTGAAGTACTTGTACTCTGTGACAAAGGGGACAATGACAATGACCTCACACTTACATAGATTCGCTTCTTATCTTATCTTATCTTATCTTATCTTATCTTATCTTATCTTATCTTATCTTATCTTATCTTATCTTATCCTCACACAACACAACCTGAAGAGTTGAACTTCAAAGGGAGTAGACAAACACCTAGAGGGCAAATAGTAAGGTTTCCTTGTTGCCTTGAAAGAGACAAATGCCGGTTCTGAAGTAGAATTTTGACTGCTTTGGAGCAAATTTGATAAAAGTAGGAGATATGAAAACATAGAAAGATCATTTTATAGACAGAAGTCCCTGAAAAGTTATACCTTAAAACAACTGACTGTAGGATACTAGAAGCTGTAGTATTCTAGCTGTAGTATTAGACACAGAAGGAACTGAAACACTGTGAGATCAAATGACAGAAACATAAGAATATGGCACGGATAAACTGTGAGTTGAACACCAGTCGCTGGAGACTTTGAGTAGGCAGCTGAACTGCTCCTCCCTTGCAAACCTCTTCAAGTGCTGAATGGAGATGTGTGCATCTCTTCATGAGATGGCTGCAAACTAGGAGATCACTCTGGCTTGTAGAAATTTAATTAACAATATTCACTTGCTGCTGTGTATTGGTTTTTGGCAGATGAACCAACATGTAACCCATGGATATTGTTAATTAAAATGCCTGTGAGAAAATGAAAACTAGTCAGGATTGAATTGCTAGAACACTGTAATGTGCAACATGGTGAAGTCAGAAAATATCTTTAGGAAGCAAAAGAATGTTGCTAAGAGCTAAAACCATCAGAAGGGGTGTCTTTCAGGGAGCTAAAATAAACCCACTGAAGTAGTTCAGTGACCCCAGCAGCAGGCAGTCAGAGCTGTGTCTTGGAGGACCCACTTAACCCTGGAACATGTCACTCCATCAGCACAAGCATCTGTTTCAAAAGTGCATGCCATCAAAGAGGCCAATGAGATGAAATTGCAACTATTAGCCAAACACATGATTCATGAAATATGCACTCAAAGCACAGAACTCAAACTGAAAGAAAACCCCCACCAAGTTCTCACTTCGGCTCTATAATGTTCCTTAAATAGCAGCTGGGAAAATTAGTTGCATTGAATCTTAATGAATGAAATCCAAACTGCTATCTTCAAGCTTTTGAGTGAATGCCACTGGTGGGACATTCACCAATGATACTGTTGAGTTTATAGGCCTTTTTATTCCAGATTTGTGTGCCTAAAGCAGTCATTTATGACAATGGCCTGGTTTTCACAGCAAGTGTTCCCATATGGTCTTGCTGGAATTGTAGTTTTCAGTCTCTAAAACAAATCTACTTTTTTGAGTGGTTAAAGATGGCTTTTAGTTGTGTAACTTTCAGGCATCCCATATCAGAGAGTTTAGGCCAAGTGGAGAAAATTACAGCAGTTCTCAGACAGTTATTAAGTCCTGCCAAACCCCAGGGGACATCTTATTAATCCGATTTTATATACTGAAAACTGTGTCTTTGCTATCCAGGAGTCGCATAGTCAGTCAGAAATCTTGTCAGGAATGAACACTGCAAGCAACACCAAAAACAATGTGGGTTTTGTTTGTTTGTTTGTTTGTTTGTTTGTTTGTTTGTTTGTTTGTTTGTTTTAAATAGCATGTCTCCAACCAGCTGCACTAAACATCCTGGGCATGCCTAATTGGGACTGGTCTCCCTGATTACCACAGAAACTGGTGATACCCAAGCAGAGCACATTTTGAGCATATCAAAGAAATAATCTGCTCAATGGTAAACTTCTGACCAGTTCAAACACTGAGCAACTTGTTCTTGATTAACATTTTGCCATCAGTGTTAATTGGACAAGCTTTACCTTCACCTGCCTCATTTTGGGCAATCTTTTCTTGCTTTGATTTTATCTTTTGGCTTTTTAGAGCTGTCTTGTCATGTTAATGAAATGCTATTCAGGGAATTCAGGTGGTATTCACATTATCTGAAATGACTATGGTAAGGGGCATAAATTTCAACCTGCTTGTTTTGTCCTTGATCAGGAATTTTTCTTTGCATTTTATCTTCCTTCTTTTGTCAAGGAGGGCAAGACTGATGTGCTGGTACTTGATTTTTAAAAATAGCCATTTGATTAACCTCATTAGGACCAACCTGTCAAGATAATGGATTGCCTGATGGACATCCATTCAGGAGTAGGTAGCAAAGATGGGACTTTGTTTTTAGACTTTTTTGGGGAGCATGCATTTGCCAAGCTGTCAAAGTTTGTGCATGCTGAGCTTACTGTAGAGGGAATAACTCCTATATAGCCTGACAGAAATCATTTCTACAACAACATCTCTCATTTATTGGGCTATCTAAGGTACACATGCAGAAATGCCACTTTGGCGCTGGTTTCACAGTTCTGGGTTATGAGTTTCAATAATGCCAATTTGCCACTTTTGGATAAACAACTTAGCTATTTTTGCTCTCATCCATTCTGCCACAGTTAGTACCTATGGATAGGTGAGTACCTATCCACAGATGCTCCTGGGATAAGCAACAACAACTCCAATAGGCCACCAAAACCCTGCACACAATATCCCAACTTTATGGAACAAGAGCCGAAACCTGGATAGCTCTGCTTTATGTATTTGACAGATACCGTGTGTTCTGTCCCTTAAAATGTCATTGTACAATTCAATACATGGCTTTGATGCCATTAAGGGAAGCCAAAGGGAAAGGAAGCTTACTCTTTTCACAGAAACACAAGGACTTTGTGATTTCTCTTATGAAAATGAGGTCAAAGAGATAGAGTGTCAGTGAAGAAGTGCAGAAGCTCTCTTGTATCCACTGGGTGAGCACCCACTGCCAGCAATGATTCAAATCTCAAATATTTCACTATTTTCAGCAGACTGAGGTTCCTATAAGCCCCTGACAATACTGTTATGGATGAATGCCCAGTTTTAAAATCCAGAGAACAACAGTATGCAAGAAATGGGATGTATGGGAAGTACTACATGCCTTCCTTACAAATTACCTGCACTATCTTTATGATGATGAGGCAACATTTCCCTGAGGCCAACTGGGTCATATGAGGTAAATCATGTATTGAGCAGGTTTTTTTTTTTTTTCACCAGACATTGGCAGCAAGAATTGAATCTGACATCTTTTAGTAGACTTTAGTCTCTGGTTCTCTGGCTCTGGCTCATAAATGCATCGCCAAGAAGCTTTGCCATTCCTTTATAACTAGCATTATTCAGAGTCATAATTTATTGGAGCTTCTGTGCTCTTCTTGTCTTGACTGGAATAAAATGAAGTCCAGAAATGTGCATTTCTGTTTATGACCAAGAACAATATTGTCGATGTAGAAAGGTAGAGAGGACAAAATACCTAGAAATAACAGGAGGAAGTTTTAGTAAATTAAATTTATGTGAATAGCTTACACAGGAGTCTTTTTGAAAAGGTCGTTTTAAAATGAGGGGTCTCATATGCTTGAAAGGGCAGGACAAGGTGATGCTAATATGAAAAATCCACTTAATAATAATGAAGCAGATTTTTAAAAAAAAAAACCTGTGCTTGTAGTCTGTATATATTCTGTGAGCAGTTAATTCCATTGATGGACTGTGTCCACAGATTGAAAGGTGAGGGTTTATTGGAAACATGTGCTTCTGCAAAAATTAGTTCAACATTGAAAAAGTATCTCTGTACCCTGTCCTTTACTTCCTCAATAGAAATAGATTTAAAATCTAAAAAACTTGTATTTTATCTAGTTTGTTATTAGTGTATTACTTTCATTTTTCTTTTGGTGGTATCATCAAAAAATTTTGACATACCTTCTTAATCAATATTCCTAGTTGTAGGACTGCTTCTGAGCTGACTCTGGTAATCAGGCATGATTCTAAAGCAGTTTTCAGTACAAGTTTTGTATATTGCTGTCCATGCAATTCTGTCTATCCTTAATAAAACTTCCTTGTAGTCAATCTGGAATTGGTAAATTTTCCCCATTGTGCAGAGGGCTGACTAAAAGCATGACACAGACAAGTGCTTTACTTATATTTGTTACAGGTCTTTTCGAGTATCATCAGAGACAATCACTAAATGGCAGTTCTTTGAATCCAGGTGTGTCTACATTTCAGTCAAATTGCCTTGAGTATTACAAACTCTTTGTCAGTCTCTCAAAAAATGTTTTGAAGGCACAGTCTCCAAAAAGCAAGAAGTTGTTGCAATGAGAAGATAGGTAAGTTTTTCTCCACATTTCTCCAGTGCACTGCAGCTAGAAAAAATATGGAGTTCAGAAAAAAACACCAGAAAATGTTTCAAAGCATCAAGTCATTTCAGCCTGGGATACATATAATGGAAAACAGCAGAGCTTCTATGGCACACTTTTAGTGTCAAGCTGGACTTTTTTCCATCAGCCATAGCTAGAAGAAGTACAGTCCAGCATAGTTCATCCTGCACATGGTAAAGAGTAGACTAAGCAACCTTCTATAGTCCCTTTCTATTTCTGTGAGTGTGCAATTGCAAGGACCAAAAATGTCCACACATTGCAAGTCAATCTTTCGATTCCAGTACCAGGTTTGAATATATTGCCATGTAACACTAGGAACTGGGGATTACTCAGTTTCAAAGACATTTATTTGTGTATTCAATGATTCCTCAACCAAGTACTACATGTTGAAAAGAATTCTGTTAGCTTAGACAAAATAAGATAGACATTGATCAGTCATTGTTATTATTCCAAGGATTTTGGTTTAGACTAATGATGGATACTCAAACCAAACATTATCTCTGTAACTTTTAAATTACAGAATAATTTCACACACAAATGTGCTATGAAAACCAGTTTTTGATAAGCCTAATCATGAAAATTAGCAGAACATCTGTGAAGTCATACATCAGGACAAGAATTATGCTCAATAAAAGATTGCAGAGGAAGGTCCATAAATCTCTACCTAACATACTTTATGTATGCAAATATGAGGGAGGAGGAAAGGAACATACAGATCTTCACCAGTGTTGCTGATATTTTTAGTGGGTACCATGGTTAATACATGCCCTACCTATTCTACAGCTTCAGAGGAAGAGATCAGCAACAAGTTTGTGTCATGCCTCAATACGAATCTAGAGAAAACTTGCTGATGTTAATTGTGTGTGATAGATTAAATTTGGTGCAAATCAAACTTTGGCTTTGTATCTGCACTAAAAATACAGCTGTAGAGAGAAAAATAGGACGTTTTTAACAACTTAGCATTTATTGGACAAGGAGAGGTCTGAAGAGTGCAGAATGGAAAATGGCAAACATCTTTCACAAAAATAAGAATTGCCCCTCCTCCATAGGCCTGGATAACTTGCATGTGTGGTACAAAAATGTGTAATGGAAACCTGGGAAACAAAGAAGTCTTTTCAGGCGGAGGATTCCAGCTGCTTGCAGACTGTGGAAGTAAAAACAGACTTTATTCAATGTCTGCAGATGTTTCCAAACTTTCATAGTTCTAAAACTTAAATTCAGTTACCTAATCAATATTAAAGATCTGAAGGAAAACATGTTGCCCATTGGATATGGTTTAGGTGGTGAGGAATACAAAGGATTCAAACATTCTCAGGCAGAAAGATCTGGTGGCTCAGAGGCAGCAGCAGATGAAAACAATGACTGGAGACAGCCCATGCTGGAATGATAAATGAACATTCATTTCTCAGCTGCCCTGATGCAACCTCTCTGGCTTTACTGGAGTGTGGTGTAACTAGAGTGTAGTTTACCTACTAGGCTTGATCATCTGTTAGTGAGGACAAATTCCAGCTTCAGTGGTGCTAAGACATAATTCTGTACCTACAGGATTCACAGCTGACAAAATACCATCAGCAGTATGTTTTACAAATTTGGCAAATTACAAATTTTACAAATTTACAAATTTATGTGCAGCCAGAGATTAAAACGTGGATTTTTCTGGTGTCCACTCAAACAGGCATTAAGTTTGACATTTTACAGGCAGTAATGTTGTGTTTTCATATAGCATCAGCACTACAAACTTGTTTTACTGAGAAAGCGCACATGGAAGGAGTGAGGCCTCTTTTCATCTGACAAGTAAAGGTATTTTTGGCTGGTGCACACAACATCCTATTGCCACATATCTGACTTATGCATGCAATCTTCTGTCTGTGCTGAAAATTGTTTTCACTGTTCACCCCTCAAAAGTTTGGTTCTTGAAGCACTCAATTTTATAGAAACAATTCAAGCAAATCCCTTAACTAAATTATTACCAAGTGCAGATGGTGGTCCATTGATAAAAGGGGCCTAAATACATCTCACGTCAACCCCAACACACTAGGCTGCATTATGGGATAGGAAAAATTCTTTACTCTCTACCACATCACATGATGACATCAGAGCAGAGATAAAAATATGGGAACTGGTGCCCTTAGCAGTTTCTGAGATTTTTGATTGCTAGTATTATGGAAACTAAAGAAACTCCTGTTTCATTACTTCTGAAAAGGACTGAACATTGCACAAGTTAAAGCCTCTGTTTAAGAGCAGTCCAGCTAAGTAGATGTTCTTTGGAAAGCCAAATTCATATGATAATTAATCCCGAAGTTTTAGTATTATCTAGATGAGGTGGTTCAGTAAAACAATACAGGCTCACTTGGTCTATTATTGTATCTAGTTTAATTTAAAAGTTTTTAATTTTCTTCATGTGTAAGAAAAAATTACCCATAAAAAATCACCCATATCTACATTCAGGATTCAAATCAACACTATGCTGCTGAAGATCAGAACTTTTAAAATATTTGTTAAAAAATAAGAGAGAAAAAACGCCAATGCAGAAATGTGCTGCTGGAGATTCAGGGGAGATTAGATGAAGAAAGAAATCAGGGCGTGCTGTTCTGTGTACATGATAGGCAGATAGTTTTATATGCCTGGCTTTTAATGACGGTGTGAAGCATCTTTCTGCCACACTATTGTGTAAGAAGGGAGTGAAGTAGGGTAAATTTACTTTATGTTCTGTCCAGGATTCATTTAGAAAATTCCAGGTGCTAAGCCTGTGAGAAACAGGCTTCAGCTTGTCTAACTTCAAATGTGTTAAAACAAGTTCTGTATTATAACTGGACAAACCCCAAAGTTTTAACACTTTTTGGAGAAGGAACTTTTTCTTCTCTGTGTTTGTACAAAAACTAGTGTGCCCAGAAGTCACACTTCCTTCTAATAATGAACATGGAAACATGTAGCCAGTCTTAACCCAAATCCTGAATTACACAACTTCAGTCCAAGACCTCTTCCCACAGTCCTGCCTGTGTGCATGTATGCATTACTCTCTAAAAGTACACTTAAATTTGTATTTTTTCAGACCAATCAATAAGAACACCACCACAACAAAATCCTTGTCCTGCAGATGTAAAAATGGCTTTTTACAGCACCTGACCTTTTGACTGAATAAGCTCTGTCCTGCTGCCAAAAATATCTGATGAGTAACTTTCCTTTGTTTTCAGTGGGCTCCTTATTGATGAAGGTAGCCGGGAACTGAAAATCCTGCTGTGGGTCAGACAGCAACATACTTTACATATTGTATCTTCCCAGATCTTACAAACATGTTGATTTGTTTCTCACCTCAGATGGCCTATCTTACATCTCATCCCCTGACAAAGTCTCCAATTCCTATGTATTTTTGGGCCATTGTTTAATATCTTTTTATAGTATGACTAGCTCAAGACCTTCCCTTCCTCACAAATCTAAATTTTCTTACTGCTTCACAGTCCAGGGTTGGCACAATTATCTCAAATGATCTGCTTTTCAGATGATTCCCACATCATTCCCAGACTGTGAGACAGCCTGTTTATGTGATGGAAAGTACCAGAGGGAACCTTATACTGATAGACTAATTGTTTACATGAGTGAAAAAAATCAAAGTAATTTGTCTTTCATACTCTGCATGTTCCCATGCTTCTGTCTGATTGTATCATCCTTGGTTTCCTGTGCTGACCATCTCTCTGTCAAGTTCACTTCTTCCCCATCACCTCTTCACTGTGGTTTATGGTACTATCTGTACAGGACCACCTTAGTTTCTGGAAGATCTCTTGCTTTCTAAGCAAGGACCTAAGCAGATGGCATACTTACTATCTCAGTACTCTTGTGGACAAGACAGGACAAGTATAAGGAAGTAGCAGAGTGATGACACTGAATGGAGAGTGAACTGATGCAGACAAAAAAAAAAAAAAAAAAAAAAAAAAGTAATTGAACCATGTTGGGAAGCTAAAGAATAGGGCATTTATACAGCTAGAAACAAGAAGTTATCCAGCTAGCCAAAAACCATGTACCTGTCTGTGCCCCAGTTCCTTTACTGAATATCACAGATTTCTCTGCCTCATCCTTTGTTTTCCAGACTACTAAGATTCATGAGAGAGGGATAATTCCTCTGCTTGTGAAAAGCATCTTTTTACAATGCTGTGATATTCTGCCCAGGACATTGAGCTCTCACACTATTACCATTTAAGAACTGGGAATCTCCCACTGATGCTGACTGAAGTTTTTGTTACTGAGTGTCTGAAGGAAAAAAAATCCCAGTTTTCCTTTGTAGTCTGGCATGTACATTTCATTCTTCACTTGGAACTGTTCCTTTCTTATTTACCTACTTCCTTCATTCTCTGAGCTAAATTCAGTTTCTGCTGACGTTTCTTTCTGAGACTACTGATCTATCTATGCTTAGTGTGTCACTTATTGTTTCTGGAGTTGGCAAGGAACACCTAGAAAGTAAGGTACTGCTGAAAAGGATGAGAAAGATAAAGCTAGACAATAAAAATAGAAGGGAAACCTATCCTGAAGTGGAGCAAAATGAGGATCAGTGGAAGTTCAATATCAATTATATGCTTCTGAGAATGTTTGAATATAAAAATGGAATTGATAGTACATTAATTCTTCTATAAAGAATTATAGGACATTTTGAGAAATGTGCCCACTGTTGCCACTCACTTTATATGTTTTTCTGTGTGGACTCAGCCATTTGAAATCTCTCCTTGGTTTCCATGTTAGCCCTTATTTTTTCAGCACTTACGTAATTTTTGATCATGCTTTATAAATTACATGAGCGTTGAAAAGGTAGGAGAAACAAAGTTGCATTGGGACAGGGGGGAAGAACCATTTCAAAAGTTCTAGCCCAGCTGGCTTCAGCCCTGCAGTGCCTTCTGCATTAATCAGCTTCTCTGTGGTAAGGGGAGAGAGAAAAGCAAAGGGGAGAATAGATTTCAGCTGAATTAGATGAAACAAATGACAGCTGAATACGCACCTGGTTCAATGAAACTTACAGTGCATGATTCCATTCCACATACAACTGGAATCATCAAAAATGCTCAACCTCCTAAGGTTTGCACAAATTTATACTGCTCAGGTGCTAATGAACAGAATTGCAGCTTGTTCACATCCACTTTCACAGGAAGATTTTAGTACAATGGGTTTCATTGCTCAGTTTTAATGGCCCTTGGTGAGGCTGGATTTTCGTCCCAAGCCTAGAACACAAAGCAGTATGTAGCAACAATGCTACAGTGGCACAGCAAGGACTCTCTGGGGTTCCCCTTGCTCTTTATAAGTAACAACCATAAGATGCCCCCCTTATTCAATAAGCACTGTGATATTTAAAAGAAACAAAAGGAAAAAAATGGCCAATAAAATTGTCTGACTTTCTAAGTCTCACAGGTAAACAGTACGGGCTACTACATTTATACTCCAGCTACTGCCAAGTAAAGATAATATACTTTCTCTCCTAGAATTAAAATACTACTACTACTACTACTACTACTCAACTACTACTACTACTACTAATAATAATAATAACAACTACAAAAGAAGTTCTTTTAATTCGTCTTAATTGAAGGAAGTGTGACTCTGCAATGGAATTAATAGTCTGAAGTGTGTAGGACACACAGTGCTGGGCAATACAGTGGTGTCTATGACAGCTGCAATTACACCTGAGTGTGTCTTTATGTTCATAAATGCATATTTAAACAATTAAATAAGTGGTCTGCTTTTCAAAAATGTTTCTGACCCAACTTCCCCAGCTGACTTCCATAAAATGTGCACATGTTCACTTCAAGAATGAGGCCACATATTTAGATGCTTAAATCTAAGCATCCAAGACTTGAAAATGCTGCCAATAATAGTTCTCCTGGCTTTGCTATGGGGATAACACATCAAGTGGAATTTGAATACAGGTGTTTCTACAGGAGGATACGCAATGTGATCAGAGGGACCTGATGCAACTCCTGGTTTTTTGGTTCCTTCTGAAACAGGGAATTGTGTTTTTGAAACATCAGCATGGTCTTTCCTACACCTGAGCAAACAGCCCATATGAAAGCTGTCACAGAGAATTCTCTGACTTCCTGGCTCATCCTTTTGATCAAACCAGTCTTAATACTTTGCATTGCAATAGTAACATGCAACAACAGAAAATATTTCCTCAAACTATTTTCTGATCATAATGTTTGAAGGAAACTCTCCTTAAAAAACCCCCTCACCTATAGATATTCATACCTAGTCTTCAGCTTCAAGTAAAAATAGCAAGTTTATAATTTTTAAACAGGACTTACATTTTATTAAAACTTCACAGACTTCAATAGACACTTCTGGGGAATGGCTGAATGGTTCTTTTGGAAATAATTCAGCTGTAAACTTAATCTGGGAGTCACCCTTATGCTGAGAAACTTAAATTTCCTCTGTGACTTCTAGTAGCAGCTATATAGATCTAATTGCTCCGGAAAAATTAATAACCAGAAGGAAGAATACAGTTTTTTAATTGAAGATAAAATAGAAGTGTCTTAATGTTAGTTAAGTTAGTTCTGTATATGTAAAATAATCTGCTCACTTCTGAGAGTCAGGTGATCTTTGAAATGGAAAACATTGTGCTTCAGGTTAAAAACTTGATGTGTACAAGCAGAAGGCACTTGGCAGAATTTGCCAAACACTGACCAACTTCCCACCACACTCTTCACATTTGAAGAAAAATCAGTGGAAAAAAAAATCAGCAGGACTGTATAGACCAATCTGGCTTCTGGTTTTATTGGAATTAGAAAACTTTTTAGTTTTATTATGAAAAAACCTCTCTTCCAAGAAAAATAACAAACATTTCTAATTTTATACTGAGAGAATTGTTCCAGTGGAAAAAATTATGTGAAGCCTAAGCACAGGTATCAAACAACAGCTGTAACCAAGCTTACCACAGAAGGCATTTAAACTAAGAGGCTAGTGTCTGCAAAACTTGTGTTTCTTTGATTTCCTCTTGGGAGAATGCTGCTGGTGAGAAGCAGACCAGCATTCTCCTTACTCCCTACTTACTCTGCTTTCTTTTTATGTCCTCCTTTCCATGCTCTATTTTCAGATCAAATCCCCAGACAACACAGAGATGCATGGGTCTGCTGGGGCGTGCAAACACAACTACCCTGGTAAGGCAGTGATCAGAGTCAGAACACCACCATAGGGTAGGTCTACTCCTTTTACAAATGCACAGGACACCTGATAGGCAGTGCTGCCAGGCAATTTGACCAAGGCAATATGTAATATCAGTGCAAACTGGATGCTGGGTGTGAAAACTCCTGCCACTTGATCTTGTCTCAAATCACTGGCTGCACAACTTCTCCCAGTCTAAGTAATATACCTTAAGTGAAAAGGAAAACAATGTGCAAAGCAGCCATGAAGGTAATGAGTTATATTAAAAAGGCAGCTATGAAAATAATATTTTTGAAATCAAAGCACCCAAATGAGAATCAAAATAATAATCACATTTGTGGTTTTAGTATTTTCAGTTGCCAGGAGAACATTAGTCTTCCTGAGCTGTAGCAGCAGGAAGTGTCTAAGTTCTCCATATGGAGCCAAACAGCCAGGAAGTCTGGGATGATCCCTGCAGCAATTAAAGTAACATCTTCTATAACAGACAAATGAATCTTAGAGAAGACCCTTTTGTATAATTCCTAGCAATGATTGCTTTCTGAGTCTTTGCAAAATGTACATGACTTACATGACTTTGGAAAATATTCTTTAAAATTCTTTTTTCTTCCTGATTCCTGCTGCAAAATCTTTGGTCCAATGACTTGTGACATGTTTGTCTGCTTTAGACTTTCATTATTCAAGATTGACAGTTTTATTCATTTTAGCATTGGTGTAATTCTAATTACTGGTACTATGTAAGCAGTGATGTACACTGACAAATCAGCTCAATGGAGCATGTAAGAGAAACTTAACCATGATGGAGTATGAGCACGATTTATTACCCAAAATCACAATAAATTAACATGCTGATAGTCAGAGTTGTAACTTCTATATTGTAACTACAATTCCACTACCCTCTCAACATTAAGCCTGTAATACATACCACTCCTATGTATGTAAGCTGAATGGAGATTTTCCTCCGAGGAATGCTTTTGTCTAGAGATTTTTTTGGATATGAGACACTCTACCATTAGACTTTTATACAGCACATCATTCACTTTAACATGCTATCCCAATTTTAGTGGATAAGCTGTTCTGCAACTCAGAGAAGTTGTTTTTCATCAAAAAAAAAGAATGAGAAGTCCTATAGTATTACAGATTATAGGACATAATTGGCAAAACATTCAAGTGTCCTCCTGGACAAAATCTGAGTGTCCAGCTAAGAACTTGCAATAAAGGAAAATGTTTGTTTCTCATTTGGGTTTGTTTCTTGTTAGGATTTGTCCCTTTCAAGAATTTTTTTATAATTACTTAAACATAAAGCATGTGATCCTGGTGTCTTTTGGAAACAAGGCTAATAGGTCATGTGGCAAAAGGGAAAATACTTCTGAGTTAAGTGACACCAGAGCAGATACGCTATACTAAAAATTCTCTACTCTGGCTAACTAGCAAGAATAGGCATTTTGCATAGTAATTCATAGTATTATGTGAACTGCAGAAAGAAATGTGTGAATTAAACAGAAAGCAATATGGCATCCAAAAAACAGAATGTACCTGTAATGTAATTGTACTAGATACAGACACAATGTCCTGATGTTCTCTTTTTCCTGACAGAACTTAAAAACAATATCATCTCTACTTTAGATAGTCTCTGAATTGCAGATAGCTAGAAAACATGACCATGCAGACATGTATTAATCTGAAGTTGCCCCCTTCTGATGCTCTTATCCAGGCATCTGTTCCTAGTCACTTTTTGGTTACAGGATTCTGGATCAGCTAGAGTTCAACTCAATTTGATCTGATACAGCTATTCACTTTTAGCCCCAAAATACAGAATGTCAAGATAGAGGTAATTGAAAAATTATCTCCTTCAAGATAGAAAAGAAGGCTGCAGATGTTCAAATTATAGTGAATAAAAGTGACAAAGTTTGTTATAGTAACAACTATTTTGCATTGAATGCCTTACTTATCCTTTTTTTAAAGGATGCATTGGGGACATCTTCTTAGGAGTGAAGAAAGGATATTTTGGACATTGTCATCAAGAGCTGTTTAAGGCCCTTGCATGCCTTCTTCTCTTCGGTATTCTTTTGGTACTCCAGGCTTCCCATATTAGTGAAGATTCTATCTACTTTGCAGCCAAGGCACTCTGAAGTTAACCATCTGCCCTCTGGGAAGAAGGATAAAAACTGAAGAGACCAAATCTTGACTGATTATTTACACAAGATTATGGCTCTGTAAGTAAGCCATAATTGTTGGTGTAACAGATTTGGTGTATTATCTCTAAGTGTGGAGAGCCTAACAACCTGCAGAACAGCTACTTCATCTCAAATTGGAGTTTACAAGAGGTTTTCAGCTGCAGAGATATAACCGTATGGAACTTGCTCATGGTAACACAAACAGGTTCCCTAATAATAGATGCTGCTACAAATACAATGCACTAAGGTCAGTGTTTCTTTAAAAATTCATAATCTAGAACTCTGACTACAGTAGCAGAACTGTGTCTGACTGGAGGGAGAGCAGAGTGCTTCCCCAAAGTGCACCCCAAAGAAATTGCCCAGGTTGTTTGGCACTCTCAGACAATGGTGTCAGCACCCTCGCAGGGCCAGCCTGGCTTTCTGCTCTGTGCAAGGGCTTGAGCCCACAAGTCTCAAATCCTGTTCCTAGCTCTGCTGATAGCATTTGGGGCAATCCTTTACAGGCAGTTTACAGTCAGTATCTCAGTTATTCCATCTGCAAAATGGAGATGAAGACTCCATCTGTGGAACACTCAGGAACCAACTCAGAAAAAATGCCAAAAACCCCCTAGATTTTATTACTATAAATAATAGTATCTCCAGGTCTATAGGGATGCCATATTACAGAGCCTCTTTCTTTCCAGGATGATACAACTTTATTAGTTCTATCACTGTTTTCTTTAAGGATACTTTTGGCAAACCTCTCAGGAATTAAAACTTTCCAGGTTTCATGCTATATTGATAACACAATGCAAAAGCCTGAATAAATAGTTTTCTTTCTATGTGCACCACCCCCCCTCCCACTGTAAAAAATACATGGGATTAGGTGGTAAAAAAATCCTATTTGTTGTTCCAGAAAGAGTTTTCTCCCTGTGCTACAGCAAGACTGCCCATAACAGGTCGTTGCTAGGCAAAAAATACAATTTTAAACTAATTGTCTGAGTTCACAATGTCTTCAACAGAGAGAAGTGAGATAACGTAATTTGAGAAAGACCAAGCTCATTTCTAAGGACAGAAGAAAGCTGACTGAGACAGCACAGTTGGGTCGCTGTTTTATTTTAGGGCCTGACCTCTGTTTAAGCATTTGAGGCAACTGTAATGGTACATGTTCAACACAGCAAAGAGCCAGGTGCTGCAACAAACTCTAAATTGTTAATGTAATGAGTGAGCAATATCTTTTTAAGTTCAATATCTGTCTGTGAAATTCCCATTCCAATGTTATATGCATTAATGGGTGCACTAAGGAATTATGAAGAACATAATAGGACCTCTCAGCTTCAAAAAGTCCAGCTGAATGCCATTTTAAAACCCTTACATTGCATACATTTATGTCCCTTACATTATTTACAAATGTCCTTGTGTCAATAATAGAAAATTGGATCTCTAATATTTATCATACTAGATTTATCCAAGAAAATCCCTAATGGGATTTCAGTTCAGAGACAGAGGAGAAAAGGGACTACTGCATCAAAGAACTATACCGAGATTGTTCAACTTCAGCGAATTAGCATCATAGTATCTTCTGGATGGTCAATTTTGAACAATCTCTATGCTTTAAGCCTGACCACATCCCTCAGCCTTTTTCCTCCTCTCCCTCTGACCCCTCAGATACCTTTTCTTTAAAAGAGCTATGGAATATACAGCATTAGCCATTCTTAGGACAGCAGCACAGTCCCTGCATGTTATGTCTCTTGGTACTGCATGGAGAAGCACTCAAGGCAACTGGAAGTCTGTTGCTTGAATTTTGTCATCCCTTGGAAAAAACATGAAGGTGGCTAACAAGTCTCGGATATTATTAAACATTCTTACTAGAAACAGACATTGCTGTGGTTACCAAAAGCACTACTTTCAAATATTTATTTTAAAAAAACCAAACCATGTAAATACAAAGGACAAAATGAGTAAAAATTAAAAAGGGCATACATCCTGTGGGAAAATCCTGCTGTAATAATATTTTTGACTCTAGATAACTTGCATTTTGCAAAAAAAGTTTGCTCAAGGAAACAAAAATAGCTCCTCAATAAGAATTTAATGAGTATTTTCATATTATAGTTTCACAAATAAAATAGACATCAATTACAAGGATATCTATGCCTGCCTCACAGAGATATTAGATGGAAAGGAGGGAAGCATTCTTTTGGGATCCTTTTAAAACAGCAGCAACTTTTCACTGGATGTTTAGATATTAGGTATGGAAATTACAGAGCCGAAGAAAAGGGTTGTTAGAACAAGGTGGTAAAATTGAACAGGTACAGACAAAAGAAAGAGAGAAAGAAAATGCCTGTCCAAAAAAATGTTTGAATGGAATTGCCTACTTTGATGTACTTTTAAAGGGAACCCCTTGTCAGAGTCTCTATTTCCTGAAAATCAGGTTAATTTAGGGTATCTAATGATACTATCCCTCCTCCCAAACTGAGAGATGCAGCATCAGCTGAGGTTTAGAGTTCTGATATATCTCTATGATATCATGCCTTCAATTTTGTGTTTTTTTTTTTTTTTTTTTAAACAGATGCCAGACAGAACAAAAAGCTGCATAACCCTTTTGCCCACAGAGAGAAAGCCATTTTGCTATCACTCAGCACAAAAGATGAGCAGAGAGGCCAGTGCAAACAGGCAGGACAGAGCCTACAGGCAGGCTAAACTGAAAATTTGTGTTGCTTCTAAGAAGTGCCCAAATAAAAAAAACAAACCATTATTGCTTCAACTTTGGAGATGCAAGCTGTAATATATTGGAAACACTGACCAATTCACAAGCATTGCTTTTCTAATAACTGTGAGATGAAAAATCCAACCAACTCTCTATAAAATTATTAAGATCATTCCTTGCTGGAATAGCAGATGCCAAAGAAAAACAGTCAGAAAGGTTGACTTCCAGAAAGACTAGCAAAAAGATATCATATTTAAAAGCTGGTCTCTGTTAAAAAGTTGGAAATAAAAGTACTGTTTTGAATGGAGTACAACTTTTCCCAAGCTTTTGACAGACATGACTGGCTTGTTACTGCAGTATAGCTATTATTTAGAGGCTTATCAAATGCTGTTTTATCTAATAGGTTCTACAGACAAGTTCTGTGATAGACAGGAGCAGGTATTGAAGGGGCTGTAACTGATGGACACTGAGTTCAGTGTCTTGAAGGTCTGGCTGTGTGGTAACATCCCCGGGGCATGGGCTGAATGCTCATCTGTTTGCAGGACTGCCTGCATGCCTGCCTGCCTGCAGACAATCGAGATGTGGATGGAGATTACTGCCAGAGACTGACGAATTCCCAGTTAACACAGACTTGATTTTCCTGACATGGTAAGGAGGAGCTCTGCTGGCATGCTGACCTCCCTCTCTGGTGATTCAGACTCACGTATTCATACCGGTGGGCAAACCTCCCATGCTTCTGTTTTGAGTTTAGAGACCCATCAGACTACTTTGAATTGGTGAACTTTTTATCCCTGCAATTTAAACACACTTGTTTGCTTTTCCCTGAAGGGAGGTTCAATGTGAAATAGAACATGTTCTTTTTCTAGCTAATCAGAAACATATTCCTGGTGGTGTTGGGTGAAGAACGTGCCCAAAAGGTAAGCAGGTATAAGTGGTTCTTTTGTGTACAGACAAAGGTGCACTCTCAGCAGGCCTCCTCTGGGCTGGAGTCAGATGGAGTGGAGATTAGCTGGAGGAAAGGGAATGAGACTTTGGATAGCTCTCAGTTTATCATGTGGACTCTGAGTAGGAGAGTAATATAGGGTATTAACATTGGGGAATTACCATTTCCTTGTCATCTGCTTCCTCCTTCTCCACACCACACTGAGTTTGATTCTCTTCTCCCTTTCTCTATTTGCTTGCTTCATTCACATGCTTGAAGTATTCCTCATTTGGTCCCATCCATCAGATGACCTTTACAACACACCATGTGAGTTAGAGCTGCATGAAAATCCCTGCATAATCTGTGCTTTCATACAGTTGCATGGCATGTAGGTAGCATCTATTAATATTTTAAACATACTGAAAGGACTGTGTTAGCTCGATTGCATACAGAGCATTTTACTACATTTATCTTCTGTTTTTCTAATGAGAGATATGAACCCAGTGATTTTAAAAACTTGTCTTAAAGGATCATTTCTTAGACCTTGGAGTTCACTTACTCAGTGGGACTATTCCCCAGAGAGGCAGTAATCCTGAAAGAACCCTGATGGGGACAGAGGATGATAAATTTCTACAGCTGTACTGTAATACAAATTTAGGAAAGGAAAGTTAAATGCACTTCTGTCCTGTTTTTGCTGAGGTACCTCATCACAGAGCAAGGGGAAAATAACCTAAATTCTTCTTGGCTCCCATATATGCGGGCTTTGAATGTAATGCTTAGTTCACATGCCCAGTGATCAAAAAGATGGCAAGACTTCAGAGAAGCAAAAAATTGCTGGGAAGAGCAATACACAGAGGAAAATGAAGGTGATAACATATAAAATGCTAAAAGAATGAGAAATATTTAAACACAAAGAGTGAGATGGGCATATTAATATAATATGTGAGATAGAATCAACAGGAAAAGAAAAGACAAGAAAACAGGTGGTGTTAGGGAAAAATTCATTAGACTGAGTTGTCTGTTGTTTAGTGGATGGGCAAATTCAGGAGTGGAAACCCTGGGAGATTTAAAATGAGACAAGTAAAAGCACTATAAGCATGCAGAAGGGAAGATTCTTCCACTGCTGGGAGGTGGAATGAACCATTCATTAGAGCGTTCATCTGTGATATTTTAATTGGCAAAGTGACAGAGAAAAATAAAAAACAAAAAACAGTGGAAGGTGGAGGCTGATGCTTTATTTTAATCAAAAACAAAAAGGAGTTAGACCAATGAGCTAGGAAAAGACAGTGGGGACCTCCCTGATACAAATGCTAATGAAGTCAGTTTATGACAACTCAATGAAATATCTTCTGTCACTATGCTATTCAGAGGGAAATATTTACTATTAGAATTTTATTGCTATCCTTTAAAATTTTATATTTTATGAGCTTTAGTATGCTAGAACTTTCTTCACAAACTATTTACAGAAGAGCAGAATTTTCTGAGAATGATTTAGGTTGGAAAGAACCACTGGAGCCATGTAGTACAAGTCCCTGCTAAAAGCAGATCCTTCTTTGAAGCTAGAGCAGATTGCTCAGGATAATATACAGCCAAATCTAGAATATTTCCATGGATGAAAATTTTAATATTTCATTGAGCCTTTTGTTCACATTTTGATCTCCTTTGCTGTGAATTTCTTTTTCTGGAATCAAATCAGATTTTCCCTTGCTATCTCCATTCTGTTGTGCCAGTAAATTGTCCCTTAAAATGACATCATAACTATAAGATACATAAAACAAAAGTTACAACACAATAAGGACAGATTAAGGCACATTTGAAGATTACCAAGTCTTTACAAGAATTTGAATCCTTCAGAAATCTTTCAGTCATTCTAGAAACATTTTCCTAAAATGAAATTTTTTTTCTATCTGCCTGTAGATCTGTAATCATCTGTGACAAGTTTCTTTTAATGGCTTTCTCTGACACCAAGCTCATAGTAGTAAATTAGAACCCCGGGTAATAGACCAGTTAACAGATCTTTGAACAGCACTTATCTAGTGATGCATGTCTAAACATTAATTGAAAATAAATGTAGAAAAAATAGTGTATTTAACATTACTGTGAGGGCAGAACACTGTGGCATGGTAACATACAGGTAGCAAACTTCATCAATTTGTTAAGTTAAATTGATTTATTAAAAATATGAGATTGAAAACAGGCACTCAACAGTGGTAATGATTATGAAATTTCCTACTGAGACAAGTCCTATTTCTTGGCAGGCTGGTCTTGGTTAATTTGGTCTGTGGACAACCTAAACAACAAGAAGCACCCAGACAAATGTCAATATTTGAAGTGAGGGAACAACAGGCATTTTGGATAGCAAACACGTTTTCTTTGGATCACCCACCTTTTGAGTTTCATGTTGTTGAAATTTAAACAATGTATATTTTAAGAGAATATGTATGTGTCAGACTAGGAGCACAGGTCTGTCAGAAGGATCATCCAGCAGTTTAGAATAAATTGCAAGTCTTTTCTAGAGCCTAAAACCAGAGGCATCCAAAAACAATGTGTTCCTCTTTTTTTTTTTTTTTTTTTTTTTTTTTTTTTTTTTTTGTTAGCACCTCTTTTGTGATTGTTCTGCCAAATTTGTATTGAAATACTGTGTTTGCTCTTTCTAAACTATCTCATGACATTTCTGTGTGAGCTATAATACAAAAGGTGTTGAACACACTGATGTAACCTTACTCTGGTTAAGAATACATCAAATTCTACATTTGCCTCCAGTGCCCATGCCTGTGCCTCAGAATTTCTCAGGGGCATCACTCATATGTTACTGATAATGTTCTCCACTTTAGTTTGCAGGGAGATAGCCCAAGGAGCTTGGGCAGATAAGTGTCTCAGGGATGTTTACAGGGGTGCTCACAGGGAAGAGACATGGGGTAAGTGAATGGAGACGGTACTGAAAAAGTCTTTGTCATTTTACTAAGGAATAAAGGAGCATTCATGCTCATCACTCACTGACTTTCCCCACATTCAGTGACTGAATTCAGATTCTGTTCATATCAGACTGGGGACTTAATAAATCTGCCACTGCCAAATGACTCTGCATGTAGCCAAACACAGATATTGTGCTATATAGAATTCATCATAAAATTTTATGCTTGTTATTATTACCGTGGTGTCTGTCAGCTTGAACACCTGCTGTTTGGGGAAGCAACTGCCAGTTCTGACATCTGAATGCAATCCGGAAAATTATAACCACACATCACTCAAAATATCCTTTTCAAAGCACAGTCCAAGCATCATAATTTCCTTGGTTGGTTGCCTGTTAGTATCATCTGTACTAAGATCTTGGAGATAAGTAGAAAAAGTTTCCAGATGTACAGCCATATATCCTAACTCTCAGATCACAAGAAAAACCATTACAACTAAGAGGATGAGGGGGGAAATTCAATTTTTTAAGCTTTGAAATTATTATAAAGGTAGGAAAAACAAAGTCTTACTTCACAGGTAGTTTGTCCATATGTTGGGTAGAACAAAGCAGAGAACTATCTTGATTGTCTTTGTATTAAGCATCCAGTTAAAATTTTGAATGAAAATACACAAAACCAATTTTGCAATAGTTTCTCAGGTTTGTGTGGGGAAAAAAAAAAAAAAGAAAATTCTTATTTTAAAAAAATCAACAAATATTAGATTTTTCAATAAGTTTTCTTTCTCTTTAAGGACACATGGACAACATACTGCTTTTAATAGACTTTCAGATCAACACCTAAATAAGCACAATTTGGTGATGTAATCCATCTTGAGTAAAATTGAGACCCATGGATTTACTTGGGGAGGATAACAAGAAAGGATTTAGCACCCATTTTAAATGTAGATGCTCTTCCATCACTGGACATGGCAACACAGGATAATAACTTTCTACCCAACAGAGCAGTATTTGGCCTGTGAATTTTCCTACTCTGTTTAAAAAAAAGCCCTGTGTCCTAAATTCACCTCTGTGCTTCTAATACAAATAATGGAGATAGCTTTGTACAGACAAGAGGTTTAGAGGGTTAAGGGTTTTGAGCAACAAGGAAAAACCTACTAATTTGTAATCATCAAAGTAAAAAGCTCATGTTCTTAATCCTACTTTGGTCGAGGCTCTAAAATACGTTCATGCTGGTTTTAAGGCTTCATTGCTACAAGCTGTTGCAGTTCTGCCTAACTACAGGCTTAACTGTGGCTGCTAAAATATTTGTAAAACCTTACCTCACAGCAAAATGAACTTGCATGGATGAAGAGCAGAAGGAAGGCTATTAGTGATTAAAATAACAAGTCTCTGGTCCCAATGTCACTACTGAACAAACTTGGTGAGCACCACAACTACATAGGCTACTGAAAATCCTCTCTTTTCACTTGCACCTGCAGCCCAGCAATTTCCTAAGTGAGGAGTTTGTTTCTTTCCCTTAATCTCTTGATAGTATATACATTCAAATAAATCTGAAGCTCATAAGCTTTGGTACTACTGGTCACCACAACCAGAAAAGATGAGGATGAACTGAAGAAAAAGATGGACAAATTAAGGTTTGTATACTGTATCCTTGGTACGGATCTGGGTACTCCAATTACACTGGCATTGAATTAAATTCACCTTAAGTGAATTGAATCAGCTAAGTAGAAACTCAGCATCCTAACCTGGGTGACTAATCTAGAGTTTTCTGCTTCTTGAACATTGATGTCATTCTTCTGAAATTAATGGCCTCAATTATTTGGGGTGGCTGCTGGCCCAGTGATTCAGCTGGATTTCATCTGAAGTGTCTGTGAAAATTAAGTTTTCAAAAAACATTTATTTTAAGATAGACATCATTATGTCACCTAGTAAAACTAAAAAATAGCACCCATACATCTCTGCAAGAAATAACAATGAGATCTTCCTCTGAAGCCATCTCATTGTAAGAAAAACTTCCAGCCAGGAAAGGCAGGAAATATTTGACCAGAAAGACATATCTTGTGCTGAAGTCTGGGAGCTTATTTCCAAATGGAATTAATTCCACTATTCAAACCTTTCATATTCAAGAGTGAATATGTAAGCTAAATCATCAGGAGTGAGCAAAGGCAATTTAACATGTACTGTAATAAGTAATAATCACCAACCACCATGAAAAATTAAATTCAGAAGGTTTTCATTTGATCTATAATGTTTCCCAGCTGCCCAATACATTGAAATCTCTCCAGCAGTTCATGGAAGAATGTTTTCTCTTGTCCATATTAAATAAAGTTCTCAATAGTTAAAAAAAAATTTCTTTCTGAAAATATTCTGCCTGAAGGATTTTTAAAGTTTTTTTTACACAAGTCATGTATTTCACTAGAGAGCCCATAGCAATAATTTTTCACTCCCTCAACCTAGAGAATTTCAAATGTTTCAATCTTTCACTGAGACTAGGAGGACACAGCAAATTGATTTCATTATATTTTTCAACCACTGCAGAAAAAAATATTAAAATCCAGGACAGGCTAAATGTTCATTCTCAAACAGATTAGAAACAAGATAATAAAATACCTCAGACTAAACATTTACACATTGTCTGCTTGTGCTGGGGTGTACGGACAGTTGAGTTCTTTGGATTTCTGGTGGAGTCAAGCTACAGCAAAGCATTTGGCTGAACTGCCAATGGCACCAGTTTACCCAGGAGGCTGCCGGCATCCTTCCATCATTTAAAGATTCAGGTTGTCTGAACAAACATAAAAATATGGAAAAGAAGCTGAAGAATGTCAATGCAACAGAGAATGAAGCTTGCCTTTGTGCTAGCTGGAGCCAACACAGCATATTTCTCATCACACCTACTATTTCTCATCAGACTGTGCAACATGCATTTTCTGCAAAATGCATGTTCATCTGCTGAACAATTCAGCCTGAAACATTTGGATTAGGAGGTTAAAATGGCTATCAGAAAGGCTGAACTGTTTCCTCACATTTTAGCTGGACTAACAGCAAAATAATTTGAACAGCAAGGACTATACTTCTGAATTTCAGGCTACAAACTAAGCTTTTTTTCATAGGAGGTGAACAACATCAAGGACTTAAAAAGACATAAATCTCGTTGCTATGGAATGACTTTCTAGCAACATATGAAAAAATGCAATTCTGTTGTTCTAATGATGGAGGAGACAAACAAAGCTAAAAATCCCTTTTCTGTGTGCAGCCTGGATGTGGTAAATTTCAATTCTGCATTAGCAGTAGAGCTGTTCCCCTCTTCATCCTCCTTCCCCTGGCCAGGCTCTTCTTCCAGCTTTCAGAGACAGTGCCAGCCCAGGAGACTGGAGAAGGACAGAAATTTATTGTAAGATTTGATGATATTCCCCCTATAATAGGATGCATACCAGGATCCCCCCTAAAAAAAGAAAAAGCATGTGGGAATGGGATGTTGCTGGGAAGCACATCTCCCTGGGGCTGTGCCTTCATTTGGGCTTGGTGCCCTGAGCAGTACAGGGCAAAAATGCTTGGGATATTGGTCTGCTTCTAATGCTGAACCAGACCTAGGCTGAGATGGGTGTGCAGCCCTGGGGTGTCTTATCTCAACATGAAGTCAAGACTTTGCTGTTCATGTCATCATTTAGCTGCCATTACCAGCATTCTTCACCAGTGTGGGAAGTTTACCATGTCCATTGGAACTGAGCAGCTGGCCAACAGGGCCTGTGACTGGATGTTTGTACAGGGGCAGGCTCCATGGGCCACCGCACCAGGCACTGCTGTGCATTACCTCAAAAATGCAAGAAGTGAGTAAAGAAAAATTGCCAGGAAAAGGCTAGTAACAAAACTGTCTCTACACTGTCCAAAGCTCAATATTACCTTGCTTAAAGAAATTGAAAACAATGCACTTCTGTGAGGCAGTTGAGCAAATGGGAGTTTTCATAGGCTGAATAGAAAGTTCCTGATGTTGCTCAGGAGGAACTGCAGGGAAAATCCCAAGTGGATATAAGAGAATATAGACAAAGCAGAATTTACTGAGACACACCTTAGCTCCAGGGCCTCTTCCAATAATACCTGCAAATTAAACTATGCATGGTTGGATACTTCATTTTCCTTTTAGTATCCCGAGGGATAATATACAAAGCCATCAAAATACTCTGTGCCCTGATGTCAATAAGTCTCACATCCCTCTGTGGACAAGGTGGGATGGAGTAAAAGTGCCAGTGGACACAGAGTGCCCCTTGGCTTAAACTCAATGGATCCTCCCACATCTATTTCTCCTCCTAGGTAGCTACTTATTTGGATTAGAATACCTCTCACTAATAAAAATAGTTATAATTTCCTACTAATAGGTGTAGTGTGAAACAAAATCCCAATGTTTCACGTTTTGGCCGAACATTTCAATTGCTTTTATCACACAATCAACGTGCTTGGCAATAAGCTCAATGTAGACTCAAAAGAACATTGAGCTACTAACCCTCCCCTGAAATTCTTATTTTTAGTGTGAGTTTTAAATACGGTATGTACTGACCAAATTCCTGTTTTAGATTCTTACATTCCCTCCGAATTTCCTCTTGCATATATTATTACTCTTTCTGTCCTCTCCTAACCTATTTTGAAATGTTTCGTTTGCCATTTTATAGCTGCTGTGTTTCACCTCCAAATTGGCTGCATTTCAGTTGTGGTCACTCGTTACATCTAGTTTACCCATTTCTGAAGGGCTATGGGGAAAAAAGTGTTAAAAGGAATAAAAATTACTATTATTATTTTGGGTGAATAGAACTTTCACCATAAAGACAGGCCATAAAGAAGACTGGGTGAATTAAGTTTATTGAAGACTATTCACCATTTCTACCTACATTGAAAAGAATAGAAACATTGACTTTCTGAAAATGTGAGAATGTTTGCTGTGTCTGTACATTAGACCCAGGAGATGCGTGGCTGCAGCTAAAAAAAAGTTCTGGTTACTAAGAAATAACTTGAGTCTTGAAAAATTAACATGCCTGATGAATAAGCCATTAGATTGTTGCTATAACTGAGTCTTCAGCAACTCAAATATATGCTACATACAGCCCCTACAGAACAGTATCAGAGGTTAAAACATAGGAAAAATCAGTCAAATTTAGTGCAGAAAAGCCAAGAAGACTTGGCAAAAGATCCCACACTTCTCATATCCCTCTGCTGCTAAAACATTCAGCCTGTGTTCTGCTTCCTGCAGCTTCCTTCAGACTGCAGCAAAAACCAGTTTTAAAGGGCTGACAATGTAGGCCTGAGAGAAGGTACCTGAAGAAAATTTAGATGCAAACAAGTTAGCAAACTGGGTGATAAATATGAAACTGGCATTGGACAGCTGATCACCATCAGTAGGAATAGCAATGCCCTGTGCCTCACCTACTAATTTAAACTCCTGTCTGCTTTGGATCATATTTGCTGTTCAGAATCAACCCATGGTCTATGGGTCTATCATTTTCCATCCTATTCTGCCCATAATTTGTTGATTGTCCTCCAGGGGGCAGGGGACAGCTGCATCTCACCTCCTTGGCCAGGGAATTTTCTCTTTTCCAGCAGTTCATCTGCCAGCACTAGTGAATTCAGCAGCCACCACATGAGTATTTTAGTAGTCTGAAAGCTTGAACTTCATTAGTTAAACCTAGGGAAGGCACATGAGTTAGCTGGCCTGGATTTATCACCTATCAAAATCCTTATTAATTATTAGATAAACCTGAACTAGCATGAATCCTACCCTCCATTATGCATTACATATGGATACAACCCATTAGAAACAACCCCAGCAGTTCACAGGTAATCAAATTATAAGGATCGTCTCATTACAAGCATACGGACTGTTACAGCACATACCAGTGATTTTGTTGCTAATAGCACCTTCTTTGCCAACATCTTTCAACCCAAAACTTCAGAAAAAGCTGACGAACTTTAATTCCTAGACTAAATTTTCCTTATAGGTGTCTGGTATCTTTAACTAGTAGCTTAGTAAACAGTGTTCTTGTGGATTTCGGAGAGATGATCAAGTTTTATAAGCCAATAAAAAAGTAACAACAGCCCTAGTATGTTTTACAGGATGTAGCACTAGGGTTTAAAACAAGCCACATGTAAATGTACAACTTAAAGATCTTTACTTTTGGAAATCTGATGCCTTTCTGTATCTGTCTAAACTTTTTCACCTGGAGAAAAGGGGAAGGAGCATGAGGCATCCAACACACTCCAAGATTTTCAGTTCTGGATGTAGGGCACCCAAACTCAAGGCACTGATTTTTCTAGTCTGGATTTTTCTAGAGTCTGGCAACACTATATTAATGAAAAAGCCTCAATGTTTTTCCTGTTAAAACTATATTTCCTCACAGTAATTGTTTCTTGAATAGGAAGGGTAATCTTTTGTTTAAGAATTAATTTGCCCATTCATGCCCCATCACTTCAATAAGAAGGTCCATAAGCTGTTGGCTGTCACAATCTTGAGCTGCTCTTCCTCTGTATTGCTCTAATTTCATAGGCAGAGAAATTTGATATTAAAAGAGGATACTCATGATAGTGGGAGAAGATATTATTTATATACATGCTGATCCCAAATCATGATGCCTTTGGTTGGATATCTCTAGAACTTAATTTAACCTTCTTTCAAACCACAAAACTGACAAAATGTGGGAATTTTGCAAAGAAATGTGACTTACATAGAAGTTGTCTATGAGTCTGTCTTCCCATCTCAATCTTGAGTTCTGTGAATTGATTTTAACTATGTTTCAAAGAGAGATAGGTAATGAAGTTACTTCAATTGGTGTCAAACGCTGCTGGGTAAAAAAGAGTCTGAGAGTATGTGGGCAGAACTCTGACCTCATAAGTACAATTTAACTGCAGCAACTTTGCTAAAGAGTGCACACATGTTTGCTCTTAATATATGCAGCTCCAGACTGCGTATTGGTCACACCAATGCTGTCACTTTCCAAGGGAAATATTAAAGATAACATGGGCAGAGCTGAGGTTATCGTGGGGAACTTTACAATTCAAAGAATGAAAATTCATAGAAATGCTATTCATGAAATATTAATGCTTATATTAATTATGAGGACCTTACTAAGACAGTAGTTCACAGATTTAAGGTCAGTATGTAAATGTGGTCCTGGTTACTTTTCTCCTGCTGGTCTCCCTCTTTGCCTGTCACTCTGCTTCTGCTTTCGGATTATTAGGGACGACTTTGTAGTTTCGGAACTGAGAAACAAAGATGCAGTTGAGGGACGTCAGCCTCATTATTTAAATATCACTATCACTATTAAAAAAAAAAAAGAAAAATTACATGCATCTTTAGGAATAAGACATAAAGCCCCAAACTCTCCCATACTTGTCTTCACACGAAAAAAACACACTTGTTGAAACAGAAAAATAACATTTACTCCTAGATGTCTAAAAAGTTAAAAAACCCAATACTTTATGCTCATTCACAGGACTGTTTGATGGAGTTGGTGACACTCTTCGCATTGGGAGAGGTCATAGGAATCAGTAAGGCTGGAAAAGGCTCCTAAGACCATTGAGTTCAACCAAGGTGCTTCCTTTCATCCTTAAATGGCACCATACTTCAGAGAAGCAAAACACTTCAAATGGGATGGGGAAACAAGTATCAGTTACACTTTCCTCCTGTTTCTCAGACATCCATAAACTGCTTTCATGTTCCCAAGGCATCTGGCTTTATGGGTAGACATATATTTCAAAAGAATTGACCTTAGTGATTTTAAGTGCTGCCAAACATTTCCAAGAAAGTGAACAACAGTGGTTGGGTACAGCAGAGCAGCCTGCATTTGAGATTGGTCATTGGGTAAAACTCATTTATGTTCTGGACACTGTTAGAGGAACTGCCTCCATTTGGGACAAGATCCTTGTCAAATATTGTGTGTATAGAGGGAATTTTCCTAGGGATTGTTGTTAGGAGTGGTGCAAATGATGAAGGTTAAGAAACACTGAGAAATCGGATAATCCTTTTATCCAGCAGCCAACCTGGTTTTGTAAATTTCTAAAATAACATGTTCCACAGACTGCACCAATGTAAGAGGTGTATGAAAAACTGCAACAAGCATTGAACCTGGCACATATCACAGCTTTTCTGCTTGAAAGGTATTTGCAGGAAGGATGCCATCTTCCTGAATTCACCCATTACTTACTCAGCCTCGGCTTTTCGTTTGTTTGCTCTGTTGTCTGCAGCATTTAATTTCTTTGGGCAGAGTTTTATGGTCATGAGACAAACCTAAAACTCAAGTTCTGGTTTCTGAATAAAACTTCTGAGTTAATTTCCTGCAAATAATTTTCTTTTCTTTACAAAATGATTTCATTTAATAAAATATTCCTGGCAAGTGTGTCCCAAATGGACTGAATGCTTTAAATTTTTTTTGGTGAAAATAAAATTAAAATTTCCTTTAAAAATTCCAGAGGCTTTTGGAAAAGCATTTTCTACTCCAACCAGCAGAACTTAAGCTTAAGATTGTGTCTGTTGCCTTCCCATCTTGCTGCTATGTTTAATAAACTCTGGTAAACCTGACATGTGTCCTTGCTGTAAAGTCTTCTGAAAAAGGAAAATCTGAATTAATCATACAAGGAGCTGAATTGTGTTTTTCTAATAATGGATATGAAAGCTTAAATTCACTGTGGAAATAATAAGGTGGCCACAGAGATTCCTATTTAAAAAAGGAAGCCCTTAAAGAAATTATGTTTCATGCCCAAGGAGGTTATGGATTCTCTTTCTTTGGAGGTATTTAAAACTGGACCAGGTGAGGTCACAAGCAATCTGAAATAACTTTAAAGTGGTCCTGGTCCACAGGTCCCTTCTAACCACGAATTAGATTTTTTATCTTATTTTTACACATGTACATAAATCTGCTGCCTTCAAAAGGAAGCAAGAGACATATGTATCAAACTAGTACTTCAGGTTACTGAATTATTGAGATATTTTCCATTTTGTGAGGGAAAATATTTTTCTTACTATGTTTGGGATAATTTAAGTGGAAAAAAATAGTGTAGATGCATATATATTCCTGTGCATGCTCAAAGGAAATGTGCATCAGATCACCTTTCTGTTCACAACCCACAGAGCAGTTGTGCTCCACTGAGACAAGATGTAAAAAAAAAAAAAAAAAAAAAGACACATTTTGACTTTGTCTTAGTGTTTGGGGGGAGTGTTTTGGGGATTAGAATTACTGGCTATGGAATTCTTTATGGGAGAGCAAACCAAGTTTTAATATCATGTAGGTCAAAGGAATAAAAAGACCACTTCTTCAGCAGGTTTTTTTTCCAAACCGAACCAAACCAAACCAAACCAAACCAAACCAAACCAAACCAAACCAAAAGAAAGCAAAACAAAACTGTCCTTCTGCCTCCCATATATCAATGATGACCATCTCATCTTGTTTTCCCCTCATCACAGGGGAAAACAGGTATTGCTTACTAGAACTTCACATACTTCATAACACCTGCTGAAAACACTGGCACGCATTTATAGTGAATCATAAACACTTTCTTCATCATTTTTGTAAAGCAGATTATTTTCTTTTATGTTATTAGCACCTTTGTCATAATATACTTACAATACTTCTCTCTTCTTATTTCTCAACACCTTAAAAATAAACACACAAGCCAGAACTAATGCAAAATCCAAGAGAAGTATAAATAGGAATAAATTTTGCAGAATCTTCTGCCACTATTTATAGAAAATAATTCTGTACGCATCTGGTCAGACAAAGAGAGTGTTGGTGGTCTTGGACTCCCCCATCGCCTACCTCAAAGTACAAATAACAAGAGAAACTGATAAGCACCTATTCACAAAGAAATGGCTCAAACCCAGAATTGTGGCAGATGGCTTGCACATTTCAGGGGAAGCACAATGTGCGATTTCGATTTGGGATGTTCTGCATTTGACTGGATGTGTGCTCATATGCACAAAGTGATGACAGGAAGAGATTCAGACAAAATGAAGAAAAGTCAGTATCTTTGACTTCTCTGGTGGTTGGTAACATGTGTGGCATTCAGTAGAACATCAGCAATCATTCCAGGCTACAAAGCTTTCTGATGCCCCCAAGCAGTGCTTTGTAAATCCTGGGAAGATTTCCTCATACATCTGTTCATGGTTGTCATTATTTTTGTCATACCTGTGGACAGTAGTTATTTTCATCCTAGTTTATTTACTGTGTAAGTGGAAAGGGGATCTTTTGTTAGATACTACTGAGAGCAACATCCTAGATTTTTTCCAGACAAGCCCTCTGCCTATCTTGGTATCTGGACATTTTAGTTCTCTTTTAGGTTAAAAGCATTTACATTGCTCATAACTGCAGCACCACTACCACACAAGTAGTTCTTTATAAGCAGAAAAAACCCCTTCTTTTCCAAGGTGAAGAACTAAAATGCAGAATCCACAACACACACGTGCTTGCACATGCATGTACAACCTTGCCTTTAAATAGAAGGCTTTAAATATTTTTCATTAATCATTATTGGGATTTGTAACTTCAAGCAAACATTTCTGAAGACAGGCCAGCTTTTAGAATTCTCGTTAGACATACCTCATCAAAAGCTAGGAAATCTGCTTCTATTGTCTTTGCTGCTTTTTCTTCCTCAACTGTAATCTATTCTCTCCCACTACTACTTCTTGTGAACTGTGGAACAGACCTGCCTAGATCATGGGATTCATTATATAGGAGAGCCAATATAACTGAAACATGCTGGGATTTCTCCTGTTTTGCAGGCTTTGTAACAGTCTGAAAATGTTCAGCTACAGTTTCAAGCTGACTTTATTTCCTTATTCCTTCTGCCAAGTATCTCCTGTGGGACAACACACTATCTTTCATAATAATGGTGTGTTTTCCCCTATGAGCATCTTATAGTATGCTGGAAGCTGGATATCACGCTCAGAAGTGCTGACAATTAGTCTGTGTGAAGGAGAACATAATGCAGAGAAAATCAGGAGGCAGTAGTTCTGTGAACAACCACTCCTTCACAGAGATTTTCTTTTTGTTTTTGGAAGGAAACAAGTTTGAAGCAGAACTCATTGGCTTCTATCACAACTTGGATTCAGAATTCTAGGGTGACTTGAGGTGAATTATATAGGCTTTGCCATTTTTAGGATATGGGAAGCATTTACACATCAGAACTAGGCAACTGGCATACACATGTAAGCAGAAGCAGACTTTACATGCTCTCTTCCAGATTATTTAAACCTGTTGCCATGCAGAAAAGCTGCAGCCTTTCTTCACCACATTAGAGTTTTACAGTGTCTGTGGTCAGAAGATAAATGAAGAAAGAAGACCCTGTCCTTAATTTGATTTATAGGGACATTTTACATTCCCTTACCAAAACAGGGTTCAAAAGGGATCTGGATCTGTTTTAAGATCAGATCAATGTACTGCCAACTTTAAATGCTAAAGAAAATCAAGGCATTCGTATCCGTGCATCCATTTCCCTAGCAGATATAAATATGTTTCCTTTATTTCCTTTATCTCTTATCTTTCTACAAGTGAAACTATGCTTCACTATATGTTTTGCGTTGCTGAATGCAAGAAAATCACCATCTTCACCTCCTGTGTGAGATGGTGTGATAACAAGAATACAAAACTACAAAAGAAAGACATTTTTACAGACCCTATTTGGATTCAGTGATTCTACTGCCCTTCTAGTCTGGCTTAATAATGTGTATGAATGGTTTAAGATCATAAGCAGCTCCTGAGAATATTTTCATAACTTGTGTTCTGAATCATGCCTGGATACCAGCCAGCAGTGCTGACTCTGCTGCTGCAAGTTGCCTCCCTGTCTCTGCATCTCCTCAGGACTGACAGAGTGTGGGAGGACAGCTTGAGGCCAGAACCTCTCTGCCCATCCCTTTAGGGGATGGAAGGGGGGAAAGTCCTTCCCCAGCTTCACTGAAGGACCATGGGGAAGAATTGGCCTTGAATCTACACCTATGTATCCTGTGTAAGCTGTCTGATGTAGGAAGCAGAGCTTCTCATCTCAAAGGAGGCTGTTAAATGGAGGCTGGTGTACATCTCAAGGACAAAGAGCAGTATTCCTTTGGGAGAAGGCACAGCAGATACTGATAGGCATTTAAGCAAAGTTCAGGGAAAAGGAGCGAACAGGTAAAGAGAAGAGCAAAGGGACAGGTGGAATATTAAGTTGCACAATGGCAGTCTCAATCACCTTGTGAATAATTATCAGAATAAAAAATCAGTGAGTATCATAGGTTACGTGCTATTAAAGAAAGGGCAAACTTCATTTTTCATTATGGCCCTGTGTTGAACCAACAGTGGCTCCATACACAGTTCTTAAGTGTATCTGGAAAATATATTGCACATTTCTTAGTAAAAAAAAAAAAAAGGGGGGGGGGAAGAAGAAAATGGATACAATAAATTACCCACCAAACTGTGTGCACAAAGAAAATAAAAAGACTGTTTGAACAGCTGGAATTTAAAACTTGTTATATTTCTGAGTTATTTATTTTAATAAATGAACAGTTACAATTAAGGTTAAAATGATTATACACATAGGAAGAGAAACAATCCTGTTATTACTGCTTCCAAGAATTTGTACCCTGTGACAGTGCTGGTAGAAGGCCCTGTGTTATTGGTGGTAACTTTAGATAGACATAAAAGCGTTTTTAACCACAACCACTTGAAGCACATGAACTCCTGTCCCAGCTAGTGGGGATCAAGTGAGTGCAGGACTGAGGCTGACACATTTCTGCTTTCATATTCAGTACCTTAACACTTTTCTGAAGCTTCAGTATTGAAACCAGACAAGTGACAGTCTCTGTAGTAGCTGCAAAAGTGGTTGGAATCAACCTAACCAAAGTGTTCACAGAGGTTTTTCTTATGCTTGCCTCTGCAGTTGTTTCTGGACAGTACTTTATATAAACCTAAGGGAGAAAATGTACCTTTAAGTCTCTTGGGTTTTTTACACTATAATTGGCTATTATAAAAAGTATCCAGGTTTTCACTCCCACTCCTAAAGGAGAAAAAGCACGTCACAAGGTAGCTTAAACCTTTTAAAATGTCATCCTTCAATTCTTCCCAATCTGCAGTTGGAAGACCTGACTGTGAGAAGCAGGGATTGTGGATGTGAATCATTGTACCTGCATAGAGGCCCTGGAGGAGGATGGTAGAAATTCCTTAGGCAGAATCAAGCACAGAGAAAAAACCCCTCAGTATCTGCAAGATTCTGATATGAGGTGCCGTGGCCCGAGGCCTGGGGAGTAAACACACCGAGACAATGTAGGGATAACACTCCGATTTATTGCTTTGTTACAGTGATTTATATAGTCCTTTAGTTCTGTACACGCGACAAGCAGCATCTTCTCTTGTCTTAATTGGTCAGGTACGCTCTACATGCGCTGTGCACGAAGCCTATGCTAAACTATAATTGGTTATTCTTTTTGCTAAATATATCAATTTATGGTTAAAGCTAATTAGCTGTTTCCTGCTTTCCTATCTGGTCTCTGGAAATCCCCTCATTCCACCGTCTACAAGGACACTCTGCCCTTGAGTCTAACTTCTGCCTTTCTCATAACTGTTCATAGGCCTAGCTTCTGCCTCTCTTATAATTGTTCCTAATATTTCATTATTCCCATTACCCCAGCAATGAGGGGTGCAGGCCTTTATCAGGACTGCTTAAAGTACTTTTATCAATAAACACATTTGATCTCATGTTGTTGTCTGAATCCTTATTCCACTTTGCCAATGGAGTTGGTATGTAGTAAGCACAGGGAAGCTCCCCACTTTTTGAAGAAATGCTCCAGAGGTAGTAAACACTTTTATGTGGGCCTCATCCAAGAACCACTGAAGTTAGTGAGGGCAGGATTTCAACCTCAAAGTAGTTTTCAAAGGTCAGTGAAGTAAAGACTGCTATTGATTTTTATGGGCTTTCAATGCTCTTGTTTTTCACTGTTGGGAATTTAAGTCAGATCAGAACTTTGTAAGTCTGATCTGAGCAACAAGAAGTTGTCCTTTTGTTAGGTATTTTCCCACACTCAAAACCACCAAAACCTCTCCCACATTTCAGTACGATTAGCTGTTGCTGTTCATGTCTATGGAGAAGGTCCAATCAGAAAAAAATAAAACCAGGAGAGAAAACTATACATTTTGCAATCGCATTTCATCATTTATGCCACAATATGCGTTTTTTTCTAAATGACATTTAATTGCTTTCTTCTGAGGAACTCCCTTTAAAGCAATGTTTTCCTAAATAAATCCAGAAGTTTCTACATTGCAGACAAATGACACATTCTGCATCTAGTCTGATTCCAAATAATTCCACTTGAAAACATGTTTTCTCATTTTGTTAGGTGAGTAAAATGAAGACAAGTAGACTTGAGAAAAAGTATCATTGTTTCCCAGTTCTTTCAGTCAAATTGCATGTCTGCTTTTTTTGATTCTCTATGGGGCTTTTTTAATGCTCTGTAAATGAAGCATAAAACCCATCTATTAAGGCAAGAAATGAAGGAGATACATCTCATGCATATGCTTAATAATTGCTCAGGAAAGTAGCAAGCATTCTGGAAAACCCTGTTCTTCCTACACTCTTCCTCCTTTACATATACATGGAGCAAACTCTTCAAATGAGAGAGAATGAATATGGCAAGTCTAGGAGACACCTCCTATTTCCCACAAAAAGTAGCTGAAGAACATTATGCAATTTTAGGTACTTCACCTGAAAGTTCAGAACTGGAGAAACATTCATGGTACAGAATTTAGTGACAATAGCAGATTCATTTATTTCAGCTTTAGTAGACAGTTGTATGGGCTGTGGTCTGTCCTCCTTCAGACAGGCAGTGGTCCCAGAGAGCTGGGCCAGTCACCCTAGAATTTTCCTGTGGAACAGATCTTCCCATAAATGCTGCTGTATTTCTCATTCTAAACATTGACTATTGCTCTAAGTCCAAGGCTTCTTTTGGAGCCCATTATTGCCATACTGTGCTTCCCTTCACTGCATTTAATTCAAAGCCATTGACTTTGGTGGATGGGTAGTTGGATGGAGTAGCTGATGCTCTCAGCTGTGATGCAGAGCTCTGCTTAAGCTCTTCTGTGGAGCCTGTGTGAAGGCAGGAGCTGCCTGCCCCTGCACTAACACTCGAGTAGTTTTAGAGAAGCTGCTTGGACCCTTCGGGTTGTGCCATGGAGCAGGAGTGCTGCAGGTCTGCTCAAAGGTAGCCAGGGCTCTTGGCCAAGAGGAAGCAATTAACAACTGCTGCAGGGAAACTGCATCACTAGAGCACACAGTACCTGTATGAGCAGGTTTTCAGAATATACTGCTAAGGCAAAAAGGGCTTCCTGGCATCCGTTTGGAGGGGTTTATTTTGAATAGAGTTAAATGCTTTTTTTTTTTTCTTTTTTTTTTTTTTTTTCTTTTTCTAGTGAGCCATAGATGTGGTAGAAGAAATGGAGCTCTAGAGGCAATGAAACAGACCAAAATTTGTTCCAAGATCAACTGGAAGAATTTTGAAGACTAAAAGGCAATTTCCCTCATTCTCCTTATATGAAATATTTGTCTACGGAGAGCTGGAGTGGTCTGCTTTGGCATTTTTACTTCTGGTTTAAAATGTCCTTTTTCCATTAGCAAGACCAACCTTATAAATAAGGAAGCACAAAAAGTTTATTAAAAAAGCAGTGATGATGACAAAAGAATGGATTAAAATGTTTTATTTTAGAGTAAATTAAATATTTGGAGTTGTCCAAAAACGCCTGCTTGCTGTTTTTATTTTCCTGAGCTCTTCAAATGGAATCTAAATAATATTTCTCCAACTTTTTCCACTCAGGCACAGAGAAAAAAGGCCTTTATGCTTCCAACTGTATTCAGAACTTGTCAGCCTTACGTAAGTTATGTGAGTTATCTTGAGGTACAGTTATGTGAGCTAAAATCTATAACTTACCAGGCCAAGTACCAAGCATTCTGTATGCTTGAATAGAGACTGTTTTGCATTTTAAAGAAAAATATACTGGAAGCAAGCTGAGGGTTTAGAATTTTCTTATTCTCCTATATAGAGATACCGTGGATCTCAAACACAGATAGAATCTGAAGTTAATACAGTTTAGAAACTTCTAAAAAAATGCTTTTTAAAAAAGAATTTTTTTTTTTTAAAGAAATTGAATTCTTTTAATTCTTAGATATTTCTGAGTCTATTAAATATCTCACAGGACACTGGGAAGCTTTCATGTCTAGCTCTGGTGAGATACTGGATCTGAAATCTGCCATCAGTTCAGACTTGTTTATTTCCTGTCTTACACCTTGGGTCAATGCAATTTAAAGCAAAAGAACACAAGGAAAGTATCATGGTTTGGTACAACTGAAAGAGAAGGTCTGTGATTAAGAGATAATTTGGAAAGTTTTTCCAGTTTTAGAAGTTAGATATGGTCCTTAAAGGAGTCCTCCACAGGGAGGACTGAGAACAGTCAAAATACGAAATGACATTTACCTTCAGTACATCAACATTATTTTGCATCATGCAGAGTGTTTGTTACTTTCTTGCCCTCTCAAGAGCACTGCTCTTCAGAGTCCATCATCTGCATAAATCAGGCCCCAGAAGTTTGAGAATTTCTACTCTGTGACCTCTGTCAAAAGGACAGCTGTTTTCTCTGGCACAGGGGATACTGGCATTTTGTGTGCACAGCCCAGCAGGCAAAGGGCTGCTCACAGCAGCTGTGCCATAGCCATACACCATTCATGGCTGCAAGGTTTAAGATGCATTCAGACGCCGGCATCCCAAAGATAGCATGTCAGATATTTCCCAGACACATTTGCTGTGCCACAAGTATACTTCAACAGTAACAAAGTGCCACTATAGCTGTCAGTGAAAAAGGCAACTATAACTGCATCCCTTTTTCAAGTCCCTTAATAAAGGCAGTGAGGAAAATGCAGGTATTTTTGACCTCTGGACCCAACTACTGAGGAAAGCAGAGTGTCAATATGGGTATGCACTCAGTATGTGTATGTATGTGTGTGTGTGTGTGTGTGTGTGTGTGTGTGTGTGTGTGCAGCTGGCATGCATACTCACAGCAGTCAGTCACCTGTATCAGGTGTGTTCCATGGGACTCTTCACAGTCCTGGTACCTTGACTACTCAGCCTGGTGACCTGGCTCTGATCACCCTGCATCCACAGTTCTCTGCATTTTAAACAAGGAATTGTCACAGTTTGTATCCCTGAGAGTCAGGATGCAGCCAGAGTAGGTACGCAGAGCATAGAGCTGAGAAGTTATCCTAGATCTGACTGATGAGAGAGCACCTACAGAGTCGGCAGTGTTAAACCTTGCAGTAAAACTTACTGTCGCAATTTTCCATTAATACATTTCACTAAGGGTCATGGCTGCACTCATCATCCTGATTCCTCAGACCAGAAAGCCAATCAAGCAGTGAGAGGAGAGCAACACGCTTCTATCCTCCAGCAACAGAGATGGAAATGGATCTCATTTCTTTTCAGTTCTATTCCAGTGCCCTAGTCCACTGCAGCCTTATCATTGCACAGATTGAGATCTCTACTCCAGGTTGCTGAGGTGTCATGAGTTGTATGTTATTTACACAGAGACAGGAGTGCTATTGAATACAGAAGTATGTAATGTAACACAAATTAAATTCAAGTATATCATATTGGAAACACATATACAATCGAAAATGGATAACTCAATATGGAGGCTAAATCTTTATATTAATTTAAGTGATTTTCAGTCACTTAGACCCCCTGAAAAAAGGGGAATAGCCACTCAGTTCCATGCACCTAAAATAGCACGACAAAGGCCTTCCTAGGTCCTCCCTAGAGAACAGACTCGTCTGAGAGCAATTCAGAGTGTCGGTGCTCTGGGTCAATTCCTCTGGGAGCCCTTCTCTGGATACTGACAGATGTATTGGTGAAACTAAGGAAGCAGTGAGTTAACCTGGATGATAAAAAATAACTTAATGCACCCATGGCTCTTACTTAACACTAGCTACTGGATTTTTTTGCTTTATTTTCTCTGTCACTTTAATGTTTAGGATATACTGACCTCCCAGTCAGTTCTAGAACTGCTAAGTGAGGGTATGCAAATCAATCTATTCCCAGCACAGTATATGGAGAATATGCAGACTTTGGATTGGTTTTGGGAAGGATAGAGTTAATCTTGTTCATAGCAGCTCCTATGGTGCTGTGCTTTGGATTCCTGACGAAAACAGTGTTGAGCACAGAGGGATGTTTCAGCCACTCTGATCAGTGCTTGTGCAGCACTGTTTCTCCTGACAAGGCTGAGGGTGCACAAGAGGTTGGGAGTAGACAAGTGGGGACAGCTTACCCCAAATGACCATGGGGATATTCACACCATAAGGTGTTGTGCTTAGCAATAAAAGCTGGGAGAAGAAGGAGGAAGGGGGGACATTTGTAGTAATGGTGTTTGCCTTCCCAAGTCATCAACACACATGATAGAGCCCAGCCTTCCTGAGATGGCTGAACACCTGCTTGTCCATGGGAAGTAGCGAATGAATTCACTGTTTCACTTTGCTTGTGCTCACAACTGCCTTTATTATCGAACTGTCTTTATCTCAAACCACAATTTTTTTCACTATAGTCCTCTCAACTCTTTCCTTCATCCAGCTGGGAGAGCAATCTGAGTGGGAATGAGCTGCCTGCCAGGGCTAACCCACAGCATCTTCTAACATGCATGTTACAGTACATTTTTCCTTGGCACTCATTGTACATGCACATCTATCATGTCACAGCACAGATGTGCTTAGAAGTAATCGACTTGGTATTTTTGAGATTTCCCAGCTTCTGTCCTCAAGGGTGAGATGTAGATTAACACTTTTTTCAGAGTCTTAGATACACAATCTAAGACAAAATGAATTAGTCTCTGAAGAGTACACTTCTTGCTACTGTGAGCTAGTAATTGAGGCTGTGATGTGAACTTACCAAAAGAAAACCTAGTATGCATTCTACTTAAGAGGTACCTTTTCCAACCTTAATGATTCTATGATTCTACCTCAACTAGTATCTGATAAAGCAAATGAACAACCTACAGAAACTGGAAGCCAAATGAGACAGGTTTTATGCTTGCACTGTATACCTACCCAGTTGATAATCATAGTTAGAGACAAGTGCATCTGCAGGGAGAATTTGTACAGCTTGTTTGCAACAGTCAGCACAAAACTTAATGGATCTTTGGCAGAAATTAAAGCTGGCAGAGCTTTGATCCAATGAGAACAAATCAAATACTGAATTTTGGATATTGAAATATTTGATCAATGACCAGAGACCTCTGATACTCTTTAGGTAACAAATGACTCATCATATGCCAATCAAAGCAATTCACTTTCTGATTTTGTGATGGCTGTGCAGGGAACATTGCTTTCAATTCCCTCCCCAGAATGCTGCCAGCCTCCAAAGCAGATGTTACAATCTAGTCAATGTCTACTTACAAAGCTAAGCCAAACTGCAATTTGCTGCTGTTGAAGTCTATAAAGATAAACTTGTGCTCACCATCTAAAGGAGAGGTCTCTTAAGTTCTCAAAGAAATTACTCAATGCACATAGTGACCATATTACCTCTTTCTAACAAGAGTTTTCCTTAACCTGAAGCTGTGGCAATTCCATCCACTTCTTTTGGCTCATCGGTCTTGGTATGATTCCAAATGTGAGCTGCAGCTCGTTTTGTCCAGGTCAGAGAAAAAAGGACTTGCTGAAATTACTACATCAAGGCGTAAACTGTCTTTGGACATTGCAAATGCTAAAATTTTACATAGAAATTCATAGAAGACAGGTCCACTGAGGACTGCTAAATTCAACCACATGTAGCTCGGAAACCCCTGAGCTGCCTGTGGCTGGCAGCAAGAAGGGTATTTGGGGAAAAGTACTGAATATGCCTGTTTTCTTTGTATACTTATTGGCTCATGTTGGAGGCAGGATACAGTGCTAATAAGAACATTGGTCTGATCCAGAATGGCTGCTCATATATGTTATATTAGTTAAATAATCACATCTTCCATGCAGACAAACTGTCTGCAATTAAAGTAAATTTGTAGTTTCCTGGCTAGTTTCAAAACTGTAGCAAGTATTTACAGCCTTCACTTTCCTCGACCCTGAATGACCTGACACTACAAGCTCCCAGCCTGTGGCTCTAGTGCTTAACCTGGCGTTCACAGGCTGTTCTTACCCTGTGCCACAGCTGGCATGAAGCCAGCAACACCCTGGTACCTCATGTCTGCATGAAGAGCTGGGCCTGGAAACACACCTGGCTGTGGCAGGGCACTTCACCAGGCAGGCTGCTGGCTTGGGTGCTGTGCCTGCCCAGCCTCCAGGGCTGGTGTGCAGGACAGGAGCTGGCAGCGGGCAGGAAGGGCAGGGGCACTCCTCACACCAGCGCTGCAACCAAAGCAAGCCTGGTGCAACAGCAGCTAGGGCTGCTTGCCATTATCACTTCTCTTGAAGCTTCCAACACACCCTTTGATCCTTCCCACAACTCTCAAGGGGAACATGACTTTCATTTTGAAATACACTGCTGCAGCACAGCCAAGCTGGGAGGGGAGGCCACTGACAATGCGTGGCTGTAAATTGGGGTTAAATAACAAGTTATCCCGGATTAATGGCTGCTTGCTGCTCCCGGCCAGCAGCAAATGTGACCCATTTGCAGCAGATGTACATCTTTTTAAATCAGCCTGCTAAAGTAAAACCCAAATGTAAGTGAAACCAAAAGCAAGGCCTTGGGCTTTAAAAGGACATGAAAGAGAAGGAGTGTATACACATTAACTTTCTGGTGAGAAGATATTATTTCCTTAAGCAGAAACAAGCATAGAGATGGTTTCTGACCAACTAATGCTAGAAATCAAGATTCAAATTTTTGTTTTTTCTAGATTTACTGCTTTGTGCATTTTTTCCCAAACTAATGGCCACAGTCCTTCTCTCTGACTTATTTTCCCCTAGATAAAATATAGCATAGTCCTTAGGGATGTCAGCTCCTGAAATGGTAGAAATAATGACTATGAGTAACCATTACTGTGTAGGCCATCTGATTCTTCCTGTAACTTTTTTTGTTATACAACGCAAAACACAATAAAAGGGAAACCATTCCTCTGCCATCAAAATTAAAAATGGAAATTGAAAGTGACACAAAAATATTTCACAATATTTCACAGAAAATGTAGCTTTCCAGCTGAGGGTGGAAAATAACAACACTGACTGATAATTACAGTATAGATAAATCATCAGATAATTACCATGTCTTGGCTGAGACATGAGTTGAAATGTATTCTGTCATGTCTGGCAAGGTCAGGAGCATATCAGCCTACTGAAAACTAACCCATTTTTTGAAAGTTCTCTCCATTGAAAATTTCTCCTTCGATTCTCAGCGTCTCTCCCTGCAACATCTTGGGTGCTATACCATGTAGGATTCACTAAGTCCTAGCCATCTACCAGGGAATTCCTGAAGACTTCTGCCACATCTGCTGCCCAAGCAGAATGCAATCTGGTTTTACCTCATTCAATAAATGCAAATATTTGAAAAAGCAAATCTTGGCAAGTGAGAAAATATTATGATGCATTCCACCGTTTCATGTTAAAGAGACAGTATGAAATCAAGTTAAGCCTTTTTTTGGAAAAATATATTGGAAGAGAAATTAAGACCAAAGCTAAAGAAATATTCTCAGGGAATTAAATATAAAAGCATTCCTTTCTTTGGAATATGCTTTTCTACTCTTTTGTCAGAATGTTCTGTATTTGTCATACCACAAAACTCCAGCTTTCATAAAGACTTTCAGACAGGCAATGCTGTTGAAAGATCTGTGTGGAGCCCTGGAAAAAACCCTGTGTGGATTGGGACTTATTCCTTTCTATTTCGACAAAAGAAAATATAGTATTTTTTCTATTGTTGTGTGATCTAACTCATTACTCTTGAAAATGCTGAAAGTTGCACCAGTGTCTATTCTGAGGTCCAGCTGGATTTATAGTTGATTACACAGAGTCTTGGGAAGCTGCTATTTTTTGTCTTGTAAAGTAAATCCCTAGAATGTGTCGGTAACCTCATAGTACAGGATAACGGAGTGAAGCTGGCTGGAAGAATGGAATGGTTGGAAGAGACCAGCCTGAGCTGATGCTCCCCAAAAGACACAGTTTTTCCAAGAATAGTTGGGAAAGGAGGTGTACAACTGTCCCAAGTTATTTTTTTGCTACCCAAGAACTGACTAATGAAAAGGCCAAGATGTCTCATTCATATAGATGCATATCCATAGGAGCCATCTGCAATGCAGATAGACAACAAAATGGACCAAAAACCATGTAGAGTTACTCCCGAGCCCTAGACAAGAGCAGGTTCCAAGAAACAGGGAAATTCAGTAGTTTTGGCAGGTTCTGTACTGACACCCTTGGGGACTGATGACCTCTCATAAGCCACTGTGTGGGTATAACAATAGAATATGGCAGCAAATTGTTGCTTCGTCTCTGTTGCCAACACTCTTTGCTCTTCAGAAGGAAAGACTACCTGTAAGCCACTAGGCAAAGAACTTCAGTAGAGCCAGTTCATCTCAGTGAATATCAGCTATATTTTTCTCTGATACCAAATTTGTCTTGGAGAGCAAAGAAAGGGAATCTGTTCTTCATTTTACAGCAATAGAAATGAGGATGCATTGGTTGTGCATGAAATAGGGGGAAAAACCAAGTGCAAGAGAGGGTTTCAGAAAGTTGCATCTGTACCATAGTCTAGATATGTACTAGTAGTGAAATTGATATCTAACAACCATACATTACAATGCATATCAAAGGTTGATTTCCACATAGTTTTGTTTCCTACAATGGAAAGTTTTTTTTGTCATGGTTGAGAGAAACGGGGCCTAGTATCACTGGAATTGGAGTGACTGCCACAGAGTTGGCTGCCATGCATTACCCTAGTTAACATCACAGTGGAATGACAAAGTTAAAAGATCACCCAAGATATTATTCCTTAGCCATGAAAATAGTTATATGTTTGAAAGCATTCATGACTTTATCACCACTTTGCAACATTCCAATGTGTTTTACATTTTTTCTTACTGTTTTTAAATATGCCACTAATATTTCTTATGATTAGAAAAGAATATATTAAGAAAAACACATTCTGAAATACTTTCTAAACTTTTCTACAACTTCTATAGTTTGTGTGTGCTACCTATTACTATCCATTATTCATTTATTTCCGTTTTTTCTTCCTGTGATGCTATTTGTTACCTAATCAACCCTCCAAAACTAAATGCTGGATGTGCTTCACCATTATTCTATACCTACTAAGAGACTTTTTGACATTTCATATAATAAGATGCTGTTATAACTTAGTTAACTTTTACAAGTTCAGTTGAAATTTCCATGTCTGGTGTTTGTTCCAGGCTGTTGTTACTCATGTGTTTTTAAATTTCAAGAGTCATGGTTCAATTGTTTCTATGAAGAAAGTTAGGGGAAAATAAGTTTCGCCCCATTTAAAAAAAAAAAAAGTCCATTTCATTGTTTAATACTTTAAAGAATGTATATAAAATTTGGCAGGGGAAGGGGTCCTCCTGCCAGAGTCCTTTTTGCTATCTTTGTGAAAGCTTTTTTAAAAAATGCATTTCACACATCCTTAGTAAAGCCCTTGATTTTCTAGTATCTGTGATCCCTGGAGGCTCTTGTCCCACAGAGCATGGTCAGTGCTCCCTAGGTGGGCCCTGCTGCCAAGCCAGTCTAGGGCTGCTGGGGTCAGGACAGCAATGCTGGCTAAAAATTCCTCTAGACTATGCACAGGAACTCAAAGCAAGGAGCCTCCTTCTCTGTGAGTAAGGTGACTGCCACTATCCAACAACATGGAAAAGGAAATTCAGTAGTGGTATGTGCTGGACAGTATAAATAAAAAGGAGTAGTTGAAGGAAGTGAATCTAGTGACGGACTGAAACCAGTGCTGTGTGCCTATGAGAGACTGGATGAATGGAGACAGAAGCAGCTGAAGGAAGAGTCAGAGGGATCAGAGAAGAAACAAAAGGGTTGCCAAATTCGAGGGGTTTTTTTTCTTGATTTTATTATTAAAACTGAAAAAATGTTATGTCTAGAAACTGATTTCTGATTTTTATATTACTCCAGTGGAGTTACTCTCATTTTTGGTGGCAGTATGAAGTCCAGAATTGGATCCTCCAGTTGCACTGGAAAACTTTGTGCTTTTGAAATGCACCAGTCAGAGTTATGGCTTTCCATGTGGCTGTTACATATGTGTTCAGCCCTGGAACACATCCAGTTGTTCTACAAGCCTACAACAGGTCTCAGATGTCACCTGCAGCAAACTAGGATTCTTTTAGCAAGAACAGTCAAGCAGGACAGAAATGCATGACCCTTCCAAAGCTTTAAATCATATTCTTTCAAGTGAATAATGACATATTTGGTTTGCTGCATTTTTCTTTATATTGAAGATGCCTTCATAGCAGGTGACGAAAAGAAGCAAACCAGTTGCTTATCAGACACGTTAAGCCATACAGAAATGTTTGAATTAGAAATGTTATGAAAGCAGCCTCTTAGAAGCTTTGTTTCCATATGAATATTATTCTATTTAATCTACTTTGATAAGTGTTTGCATTTGGAGCTACATGAATGGAGTATGTGTACCTAAGTAAAACAAAAACCCCTGCCACATCTGGCCATACTCTCAAGAGTGGATATAAAGTACTTGATGTGGTACAAAGCTCACTCTGGGATGGAGCACTAGAGAGGGAGGTGAGAGGCCTCCAAGTCCTGCCTCACAGGCACCTCACATTCTGCTCCCTAAATGTGGCTGGCTGTCAAGTAAGTCTTCCCCAAAACTGGAAGCTGAGCACATTATTCAGCTCAGAAAGGTTCCATCAGTCAGGCTTCTGTTAATGCTGCCTTTCTCATGTGACCACTCATAGGGGAAAACCTCATGACTTCCCACAAAAGGGAAACCAATGGCCTGGATACTGCATCCATTTTTAAAGAAAGAGATTTTTAAAAGAAAAAACAAACAAACAAAAAACCTCTGAACAAAACATTATTAGGATACACAAAATAAAATTTGCAAACACATGCTGGGCCAATTTCCAATCTCAGATGAACAGAAAAACTCCATTAAAACGGAGTGAGCTGGAAGAGAGAGAAGAAGAGAGAAGATGGGAGAAGCAGAAGAAATAAGGGACAAATAGAGTGAATGATTAGTTTATTTTAGAATGGACACAACCATTTATCCATAACTGCCTGCAATGAAACACACATTTTTTTCTATGTATACAATATTTTGAGTTGGTACAGAGGCATTATGCGATTGTGAATGGAAGGTAAGAGGTAATGAGACTGTTTTTCTGGCCCGTTCTCAGAAAAGGATGTGCTTTGTCTTCTGTGGGAGTTAAGAACACACTGTAATATTTTTCTGAACTGGAGTTTCTATGAAGAGATTCTTCATGCTATGAAAATGTTATGTCTCTAGCTATCATAAGTCTCTAGATCTCAGTGGTACTTTGCACTTAGAACACAATGATATTTTGAAACTTAACTGCTGATTTATTACTCACTCATATCAAAACAAAGATTTGTTTATTTTTCCAATTTTATGCTGTGAAAATTCACTTTAGGGCATTTAAACTAGAAAAGCATGGCACGGAATTTATGTAGAACTTTTGATTAAAGGAAATATGCAGAAACATATCAAATATCAGTATCTCAGAATATCATCATCAATTGCTGCTTGATCAATATGAATGTGGTCTTCCTGCATGCAGATATTCTATTGCAACCTTTAATCATATGTCATCTATTACTTTTTCCACACAGAAACTCTATCTGCTTCCAATGGACAAAAAGTATAGTTCAAACTTTAAACAAAATACTGAATTTCTGTCTTTGTCATGCGGTGTGCAGCTGTCTCAGTCCCAGAACCTCTCAATTTCTCAGAAAAAATGACATTGGTCTCTCAGCCAAGGACCACAAGGCCTGTTCATTAAAGCCTTATACACAAGCTAGGTATTGCTACTACCTTAATATAAAGCTAGATGACAAGTAGAAAACAATCAGAAAGATTTTGCAGAAAGCCCATTAATGATTGATACAAGCAGCTAAGGCTAGTGTAGGAAAAGAATTTTAGCCATATTCCAGCACCATGTTATGCCCATAACCTCCTTGCTTAGCTAATATAAATCTATTAAGATGTCACCACCATGCTGCCTGACAGCTGATACATGAAAAATGCTGGCTCTATCAAAACAACTCCAGGGAAAAAGAGGACCTATGCAGATAACAAGAGCTGCCTGAAATGCCCCTCAGCAAAGCTGAATTTCAAGGCCAGTGACTCCATGACAGCTGACCTTCATAGTATCAGCTATGGGCAGAAGTGGCTTTTTCCATCAATGGATTTTAACACACCTTCTTCAAGGCAGCAATAGAAACAGTGGTTCTGGTAGTGTTAGCTATAATTTTAACATCATACATATCCTCATATTCAGAAGTCACTCATTCTTGAGTTCTTGCAGAAATGACAATTGAAGCGACAATAAAACTCGGAGAGAAAAACCCTTTTGTGGAGGGTTTTCAGGAACCAGTTGAGAACTGCTGTGCTTGAAAGTAATGGGAAGAAAATAATTGCCAAGGAGGCTTCTTTCTTTCAGAATTATTTCAAGACATCAACTTCATATCACTTTCAGGTCTTTTACCAAGCTCTTTTACTAAAGACACTTTCTTAATATGTTCAGAGCAGTGATTGCCTGACTACCTTCTCTCTACTGAGTTTTCACAGTTACCAGCAAGGTAATCAGAATCCACGCACTCTAAATCCATAAGAGAATGTAAAATATGGGATGGGCATTGTTGGCATGGGTACTGTGAGATCACGATTTTACCATTACTTTTGGCATGCCATTTCAGGATGACTTTGTCAAGATTTTCTCCAGATGGAAATCTTTGACAGTCTACGATTTGCATCTCTCTGTAAAATAACCTTTCTCTTTTCCTTCTCTGACTTCTGTATTTTTATTGTGGCCAGGCAGGTTTCATGGTTTTTTGGGAGATCCAAACAAATAGGATTCCTAAATAGGACACTTTCTGCAGCACAAGTAATTAATAAAAGTGATTTAATTATCCTCTTCATGGATATTCTTCTGAAGTCCTCTTATCAGTTACAATGTAAAAATTACAGCGATGTCTTACATGACTATTATTATCCAGATTTGTCTTTGTGGGTATGTATGTTGGGGTACAGCCTCCCAGAGTGGTCATCCTTTCTCTTTCAAGGCTAGAATTAAATACATGGGAAAAAAAAAACCAAACTGTGGGCTGTGGTGCAGCATCTTATGATGACTAGAATTCTCAGTAATTCATACTATCAATTTAAACATAAAGGCAATGAGCACTGGGGAGCCTGTACCAGAGAGAATGGTGCAAAGCCATTAACCTGAAATATTTATGGAGAACTTTCAGTTCTACACTATGTCTGCACACTGATCTATCACTTGAGTTGAAGGAATGAGTGGAATTATTTGCTTTGTCTGCCTCTCAAGCCTTTTTTGGCCCATTAGAAGAGAGTGCTTGGGTTTTTAAAATATTTTTGATCAATAAATGCATTAATTCCACATTTCTTTAGATGTCTATTCATGAACCTGCTTCATTGAGGCAAAGGTCATATCTAGGCACATAGAAATTACTTGCACTGATGGGAAAATGCATTTATTTTCTCACATTTTTATGAAAAGCTTTTTTAAAAAGCAGACATTGTTAGTCAACTAAATATTGTTTTTTTGTCAGGAAAGCTGTTGGGAAAACCTCCAGTGCTTGTAAGATCCATGTTTTCATGGATTTAGTAAGAAAAAGACATCAAAGTATTGGCTGGTTTGTTTCATTTTTATTGCAGTTTTGGGGAATAGTTAAAACCATAGTGCTAGACTTAGTGCAATGCCCAATATCCCTGGAAAGGGATGATGCAGAAATGGGAGCAGTGAATGGAAGCACATCAAGCTAACAGTTACCGTGTCCAGAAATTAGAGCCACTTCAGTGCTAAGCCCAGCAAGGATTAGTGATCTCTTTCCTGACTGGGAACAGCATCCAGGAGGCCAGAATAAATGGCAGGGGCCATGAGCATGCAGTATCTTTATATCCATGCTCGCTGTAGCAGCAGCTTCCCTGAGTGTCTGCCTGAGAGAGATCTAAAGTTTATGGGGTGGCACCCCATAACAGCTGGAAGACCAACTGTGGGAAGTTCAAATACTGGGGTTCCACTGAGTCCTTTTTTCAATAGGAATTTAAAGGAAAATTATTTGCTAAGTCCATTCAGTGGTATTATCAGAGCTCCAAGCCAGACCAGGCACAGAGACCCAAAGTAACCTGGAATTGCACTAGTTTTAACTTGCTGATCAATAAGAGAAAAAAAATGACACCGGGGGCTGGAGAGACCTAGAAAGGTTTCAGTCAGAGACCAATAAAAGAAAGGTTATCAGAAGAGAATTCCAGGGCCTTACCAATAGTAAACTTTTCCAGCACACCTAGGAAAATGAAGTAGAAATAATATGAAAGGGGAACTTTAGGAAGTTCAACACCAAAATGCTCTGGTAAGAGCATGAAGTGGACACTGGCATATTATAGTATATGGGGAATTGTGTTAATCATACAGTGTATCCAGGATACAATATTATGGTAGGGTATTATGCAAGTATAAGCTACATATAAGACTCTGTCACATCCCCTCTATACACTGCATTTTTAAAAAAATATTATTAAATTTGGAATTAATTTATGGAATTTTTTAAGAGATGGAAGGATGTAAATCCTATACCAATGTATTTTCATTATTTGTCCCCCATTAGTCAAAACAATGAGTTTTTCCAAATATTTCCATGGCTGATAATTTTTTTTTTTTAAATTGCAGATGAATAACACCCTTTATCTATACACAGTCATGCAAGATGAATCTGCTGTGGAGTAAAGGTCCAACTCATTGATACTCTCCAAAAGTCAACTTGTAATCAATGTATTTGGAGAAGGTTTTTCACAGACTTCTCACATTATATAACTTCTAAAATTATTTTCATGTTGAGGAGAGGTGGAAGGATGGAGAGGAGCTCAGACAGATGATTCATACCCTGTAAGGGATCTCAATTGCTGCAGCATAAATACCATGAAGAGACAAAGGGAAGAAGCAAATTTTAGAAACACTTTGCATTTATTTGTACATGTTTGATATCTTCCTATCAGTATGTGCTTTTACCAATGTTCTAATTTCACTTAAGCAACTCTTCCCCTTCCATAATGTCCTGTATGTGAAAATAATAATATTCTGCTTTCAAATTTAATCTCATGAGGCCAAACGAACAGAACTCTTATAAACTTCCTTCCTGAAACATGCTCCTCACTTCCTATTTTACTTACTGACTCCCCCCTACATGTCTTCCAGTGTGAATTCATCTTTCTGGAGCACAGACGACTTGAATTTTTTACTAATGCCTTGTACAACACTGTACAGTGAGAGATGCTGTATTGATTGGAAATGTTTGTCCTAGCTCCACCCACACATCACTTACTGAATGTCACAGTGACAACTGACAGTCATGCTCAGGCTGCTGTTAGGTACCTAATCCAATTTGCTCCTCTAGGCTTCTACTGTCAGTGGTGGGACAGATCAATTTAGCCTTTCCTCAGAAAGATATCTGAGATAAATGGCCAGGACTGCCCTTAGTAAATGTCTTGGCCTCTCTCAAATGACCTCAGAGAGCATGCTGGGAGGCATTTCAGATTATTCATCTGCGTTTCGGATGGTGACAACTTTTAGGACTCTTGGTCACAGGATCTGCTCTCCCAGGGGAATGAAGTCACTGTCATGAGTTTTCAGGAAAGGAATTCACAGCCCCAAGTGAATTCTTTATTCAGGGAATGGGGAAAAGTTAAGGACATAGGAAAACAAGCAAGGAAAAAAGGTGTGCTGAGCAAGAGCTACCTAAAACAGATGAACAGATATGATCAAATGAGCAGAGCAGCTACAGTCTTGCCACTTACATAGTTACGTGAGAACAGCAGAAATCTCATGGTTTTCACTACATTTGGTCCCTTTTGGCAGCTGGCATTACTGCTATTCTTTCTTTAGAGAAACAAAAAGATGGACAAGGATGATGGACAAGCACAAAACAGTGCTTTGTTTCCTATCACAGTGCAAACACAGGAGTGAAAGAAACACAGGGTCCAAAAGGAGAAACCTCACAAGTCCAGAGTGTTTGAGCCCACTTCTGTCTTCCCCCAGGGTAATAATCTCAGCTCCAAGGATCTAGCTGTGATATGGAATCTATAGCACTTAGGAAACCCATACAAGACTGGTAAGACCTGGAAGTTAACAAATAGAGAGGGCCTACTTTTAATTCTTTTGCTTACTAGTTTTCATCTTGTTTCTGAGTATAGGCACCCAGATTCCTGCTGTGCTTCAGATTAGAGGCCTTAATTTTTTTTTCCTGGATTTCAGTTCTCAGTTCCTTACTCAGCAAAGATTTGAGGGATGCTCTCAGTCTTCCCCAGATTTCTGGGACTGCAACTCCATTCCTAATGATCTAAAGAGGCTGCCAGAAACAAACAAATTGCAGGCTCTGGGGAATAGTGTGGAAAACCTGTATTGTTCCACAGTTCTTTAAAACCAGCCCCCTGTTTATTTTGGTGCCTAAACACAGATTTAAATATTTAACTTCAGGCTGTGCACTTAAAAGCTCTGGCTTTAAAAACCCTTTAAAATCCACTCTGTGGCGGTTTAGGGTCACTGAATATCATCTGGCCTTCCCATAATGTGCAATTTCCCCTTTGACAGCACACAAACAGCACAGCACTAGGATAGCCAATGCAGACAACACTGGCAGCTCAGGAGGCATCAGGAGAAGGCCAGTGGTGGGGTGGGGGCAGTTGTGGGGCTCACTCTCCTCACTGGTCCCAGCACCCTGCAGACACTCGCCTCTGAGCACAGGGCTCTGAGCAGCTCCATGGCAGCAGAAACAACCCCAAATGATGAAAGGACAATCTGCCTCTTCTGTGATCCAAGGGAGGAATAATCTGGTTTGGATTAAAACTTCTCAGATACTTTTACTTATGAAACGCCATTGGAAAGGCAATGTGAGCCTCCTGAGGTGCAACAGTCCTTAGTAGCAGCTGCAAACTTCCAGCTGGGCACTCTGTAATGAACCTCCATAATCATCTTGGGATTTTAATTGGGCAGCTTGATCCTTGCCTGTGTGCACCAGTCAAGTGAGGAGAAGGAAGCTCAGACTGGGAGGCTGGCCACGATAGGAGCATGGCAAGACCCTCTACTGCCATGTAGGCACCGATAACTGTGCAAAGAGGGATACAGGCTGCCACCCCAAAGTAGCAGGGCCAAAAATCATTCTCAACGAGCAAGAGTTCACTGGCTGGAACAGAAGCAGACCACTTGGAAGTAGATAACAAAACTGCCTGTACTTCACTTTCATTATTTGGTGTTCACTTACCTTGCAGAAATTCATGATGGCAGAAAATAAAGGGAGAGAGTTGGACACAAGATATTCATCTTGCTTTTGCCCTGAACACAGAACATGTTAGTGCTCTCCAGATCCTGTTTTGGCAAGAGCAGCTTTTAACGTTTAACATTTTAAATTAATGTCTTATTTTACCTCAGTGAAACTTGTTGAGCTGGCAGTCTTTATGACTGAAGCCCTTTATTGAACACAGAGCACTTGCTGGGATGACACAGCCACAGTGACACTGTTCCCTCCCATTTTATACAGCACAAAATGAAGAGGCTGCTGTACTAATGATAGATTGTATCCAATTAGGAATAAAAATACTATCTTCCCACCGTTAAAGCTACTTCTGGAACTCCTCAGCGTTCCTTTATTTTTATGACCTGTCTGTAAGCTGTTACTTTAACCCTCTGATATTTATTAACTGATATACACTACTATAAAAGATAGACTTCTTTTACAATTCTGGATGATTGCCCATGAGCTTGCAGTCCCTGCCTCACTAGACATCATATTATTCTCCTTCAAGGAGAATAATATTCACTATGTAAAGCTTACTATTTAGAGCATATTTGGATATCCTTGACTGGAAATCACCCGTACACTCTCTATCAACTCCTGCTGGAGCTTCCTGGTGGAGTGGGCACATTACATTGAGTGAGGATCGAGAAAAGTTTTCCAGGCTTTGAGAAGAGTTGGGTGGGTGCAAGAGTTCAGGAATGTCAGAGGAAGCCAGGCTGTTACCATACACCAACCAGGCAGTGCCCTCCTGACCTGATACACCTTTCGGCTCTATGTGTATTTCTTCTCATTTCACTTCCTGCAAATTGTAGCTGATCTGCCTAGCCCAGATTTCCCTAGAAGATCCAGGTCCTGAAATTCTCAATGACTATAGTTACATAGGATTTGTAGCAGCTTCAAGTCAAAACACGAATTTGGATAAAAAATCTCAGGCAAAGTCTGAATTAGAGAACTTATGAGCTTTGGGCACATGATGGTGTCTTTCTAAACAGCTATCACTTCACTCTCAAAGTCAGCAAATCTGAACTTGTTCCTAAAATTGTCCTCTCCATGGTCTTCAGATCTAAATATCCTGTACATCAGGGGGATCATACCTGGAGTACTGCACCTGGCCTAGCTATAATCCTTACCAGTTTCTTGGAGTGCTTCTGACAACGTCATCTGGATGTACTTGCTCCAGAGACAGCTTACCATAGCATTATATATCTGGTGGGATTCACTACTAAAGTCATAGCTCTCTTACATTTTCCGTATTTCTTCCACCCAGATTTTCTGGAAGGTGAAGAGGTGGCCCCAACACACAGCCTCATCTTGGAATAAGCATGGGCTGGCATGGTGGATCAACATTTGTCTTGAATAGAATGGGGGGAGGGTGAGGGGAGGGTGGGGAGGGTGGGGGTTGTTTTTCAGGACACTAATAGGGTATTTAAGCCTTTTACTTGAACCAGGGTACAACTTATCAATATAAGGACCAGACACCTTATGGGGAATCTAGGAAAAACGGTCCCTCTCTAGCCAACAAGAATTGTTTAAGCCACAGGCTACAGCTTTAGTGAACAGTGAACCAACTTGCATGACCATTAGCATTGCCAAACTCCCAAATCCTTTTTGTGGAGCTCAGTTCATGTAGCAGGTCGTTCAGCTGTATTTTAATGAAGTTCTGCCTAGACTTCCTGGCCTAGTGAAATAACATTGCTTAAGCTCTCACAGCACTTAGTAGAAGGAAAACTCCAGGCTGGACTATGTTATCATCTGTAATGCTATAACACACATTTTTCTTCTTTGGCAGTTTCAACAGCATTTGAAAACTTGCTGTAAAGTCCAAGGAAATCAGAACATGAGACCTCTGTCGAGAATTTTCTTCTGACTAACATGTTTCACAAAGAAAGCGCTGACTTGAAGTTCAGAGAATTGAGAAAATTGAAAATTACACAGTGTAACGATACTGAAAATTGCTCTGTTGCTTTGGAGACTTGGGCAGGTTCAGGGAAATGTCAGTGTAATAATACAGCAACTTTGCTGAAGAAGTTGTAGCATAATTGTTGATCTCTACTTCATTAGTGTTTTAAGAGCACCAATTTTACCTGATTTAACTTCTGAACTAGAAATTAGGTAGCTTTTTCTTTAAAAACAATTTTGTCTCACAAAGACCAGGCACCTTTGTTGTTATTGTGTTCCAGTGAGTTAAGTTTGGACATTGAGCAATCAAACCACCAATGCTCATGAGCTGTAATTTTCAGTTTTCTAAGGAAGATACACAAAATGGAAATTGGCAAACTTATGATTCCATTTCAGGGTGTCTGGTGAAAATATTTTGGATCAGTAACATATCTGAGAGAAGACGGAAGAATTGGCCAGACGTCCTGTGTGTAATATGCCAAAAAAGCCAGAGCAGCATCTACTCACAATTCAGATGCTTTTTAAGATTCAGAAATGTTTAATTAGAAGAGTATTCACTCTTTATGAAGTATGACTTACGGAAAAGGGTCATATAGGAAAGCTGAAATTATCCATTAATTGACAGCCTTATCCGGGGGATTTATTCCCCTTCAACATAAACATTTGTCTTGAGCATTTTTAAAAAATTACAGTAGACTAGAAGTTTGCCAAATATTTAGTGGTTTTGTGAAGTTGTTTGGTATTCATGTCTACTACAGCTCTACAGAAAACAATTCTAAGAGCCATTCTTTCACCATATGGCTGGCAATCTAGAGAAGGGTGAAGGATAACAAACTTTAAAAAGATGTGTTAAAGAAAAATGTGATTTGAGCTGCAAAAACAAATAAAAGACATTTTTGCAGAGGTTGGATTAATGTCTTGCCAATATTTATTACAGTGCTTATCATTAGGACAGTGATTTTTCACATGTTCAGTCTATTCCAAAAGACAATGTTTTCAGCTCTTGGGCTTCCCACCTTCCTGAGAGGAGATCAGAGGCTGATGAAAGCTCTCTCCTTCCCCACCCTTGTTTACATCCTCACTGGCCCATGGCACAACCCAGACAGCAGAACACCAGAATTCCAGCTCCTTTTGGTTCTCTTTCAGAAACATCACACACAGAACAAAGGCCAAGCCACATCTGGACTTTGAGGAGCATGGGCAAGGGGAGAGAGTGTGAAAGAGGCCTGTCCTGCATTTTGCCCTGTGATCTAGTCAGGGGTAAACACAGATAAACACAGGTTCCTCACTCCTCGTTTACGTAGTGTAGAGGTCAGTCACTTCCTAGCACAGTCTCCAGCCCAGAGCTGCACTGACATATCTTTACTTTTAAACAAAGAGGTGACTTGATCCACCTTATTCAGCCCCCTAACTTACTGCTTTTGCTTCCACACCTGCATGCTATAAAGCTCTGAGAAAGTTTCCTGCTGTTCTGTGATAGTTGCTTGCTACCTTTTTACCTAATTTTTTTTAAAAGCCAGAAAGGTGCATGACAACAGGCTCAGCTGGTAGGATTTGGTACATAATTTATGCCACTTGGGTGTAAAAGGTAAAATTGGAAGCATTGAAGATAGAACAGAACTTATTTTAAACTGTAGCTGGACTCTCAAATTAGCTATTCTGTAATCCCAGTTCAGTTTCAGGAATGCCTGCCTGGGAAATCCTGAAGACCATTTGAGGACAGCTTTCAGGAACAGCATATGACATGGATCTTTGCCAGGACAAAGTGGAGAAAAGACCCCAGAGACAGTGATCTCTCAGGAAGAAATGTCAGTCCATAGGAAGCTGTGCAATTCAAAGCTATACAGTCAGTGCAGTTTTGAATTCTCTGAGGACTTTGGAATAAAGGTTTCTGTTATGCTTCTGTTATGCAAATCAACTCACTGGAGACTCTGTATGAAATATTTTAGAGACGTACGATCACAAATGAGCAAACTTGTTTCCTGCTACCTGCATTTCAAAAATCAGGTGCCAAGTTTTTCAGTACATGTGTTATAAACTCTATCACATGGAAAACAGAAGTCTTTTGTGGCAGGAATTAAGTAAGAACAGGCTATGTTTATACTCATCAAGTAGTGATGATATGCAAAAGCAGCTCTTCTATTTACAGGCTTGGCCTTCTGTTCTCACAGTCTGTTCAGGAGGAATATGAAGAGAGGCCAGGCTCCCGGACAAACTGCAACATTTTCTCTACTGCCTCTACTATGAAGAGGCTACTGACCAAAGGATCACTACTAACTAAAGAATCACTGATTCACTTTCAGATCTTAAACATTTATCCTTAATTACTATTTACTTGCACATTTAGGAACATTGGAATGGCCACATATAAGAATACTTCCATTCACAGTTATTAATGATAGCTGCCAAAAAAAAAAAAAAGAAAAGGAAACCACCACTGACTTCCCTCCATGCTAGCCAGCTGCTTGCTCTTTCCCTCTGTCTGCTGACTTCAGTTTTTGATACACCACCATTTAGTTCTGCCCTCTCCTCTCCTCTCCTCTCCTCTCCTCTCCTCCTCCTCTCCTCTCCTCCTCTCCTCTCCTCTCCTCTCCTCTCCTCTCCTCTCCTCTCCTCTCCTCCCTCTCTCCTCTCCCTCCTCTCCCTCTCCCTCTCCTCTCCTCTCCTCTCCCCTCTCCTCTCCTCTCCTCTCCTCTCCTCTCCTCTCCCTCTCCTCTCCCTCTCCTCTCCTCTCCTCCCTCCCTCTCCCTCTCCTCTCCCTCCTCCTCTCCTCTCCTCTCCTCTCCTCTCCTCTCCTCTCCTCTCCTCTCCTCTCCTCTCCTCTCGCCTCATTGCAGGAGCTGACATCACACATAGACTTCCATCGTGGCTTGCAAAATGTAAAGGGTCAATCAAGACCATCTGAACATCATGTCCAGTTCCCATTCTCTACTAAAGAATCTTCTGATACTAACAGAATAATAATTTAAACAATACAACTTTCCACTTTTTAGGTAGCTAGGTTATGTATTTATTTCTTGCACTAGCATAAGATGATTGGGATTTATGTCCAGCTAATTCCTTACCACACTGTGGTTTCAATCGTATGTGTCTGCTTTTCTGAAAAATCTATTTCTGCTTTGGGATCTCAACAAGATCTCAACTTTGTTCCACAGTAAAAATAAAGTCTAGAACTGGATTAACTGCATCTTAGCTAGGCTACAACCAAAGGGGTTTTGCTATCAATTTAATAAGCTGTTTTGTCATTAGCTGACTAATTGACAGCACTCTAAGTATGTTTTGTGCTAGTCTGTTCCAGGCTTTTAAAGGTTGGCACACCTCTTTATACCTGGTGCATAATTGATACTTTGTGCCAGATGATTCTTGAAGACACACAACCAAATCTAAGCTTAGAAATCCTAACACCCTCTTGAGCTTTACTTCCATCCACAAACAAAATAAATACTTGCTGTCTGTCAGATGCCCTTATTTGAGAGAACTTGTATCAGTATTTACATTGGTGTGATTCCACATCCTTTACTAGGAATAGGATCAGATATGCAGCAAGTTTCCCTGCTGGAGATTTTCCAGTATCTGGAGCACTGCACCATAAGTACTATCAATGTCAGCAGTGATACTAATTGTGTTACATATACAGGGTAAAAAGAGTAGAAAGGGCAAAACTCAGTAATTTTAGGCCTCCATACCCTACACCAAATCATCACCCTTCTGCTAACATAGGCTATTACATCTGTACTTCATCAGTGGGGAAAATAAAAGGAATACTTGGCACCATCATAAACACATGTAAGGCCAAGACAGTAATGTAATATGGATACGACCAGATATATAAGATATATTTAATTCAGGGCTTGTTGACAGGCATATTTCTATGAGTTTTAACCTAAGGAGAGATGAAACCTCATTTTGAATTCCTGAGGACTTTCAAGACTTCAGAATGCAAGGCTCTTTGATATATCTCAAGATTCCTCATTTTTTAAGACCAATAAATCAGGTCTCTTTTACTTCCTACCTGGTGCTGAATATTTCTCCTCTTGCTGAAGATAGTGCAAATTCAGGATATTCTTCAAGTCCAAGGGGCTTTCAGTACCTCTGGAGGACAGAAATTCTGTTAACATAAACACAGTCTTAGACTATATTTTAAAAACCACGTTTTCTGGGAGATATTTGATCAGAAAGCCTATATGCCTAAAGTTGGAACAAGGTGCAACAGGATTAATTTAATTACCTACAAATTTCGACCCCTTATGTCCATTAAAATCTTACCCATCTGCGTAGTCTTGCCACAGAGTCTGATTCAAATCAGAGTGAATATTTTCTCCCCACAAACCCTATTTCAGGATTCATCCTAGTCATAAGTTTATCCCTCTTTGAATTCAAGAAGAGAATAGGATCAGCACAAATTAGAACATTTGTTGAACTTATTACAGAACCTGCCATTTCATTATTATAAATGAAGCTTAAGCAACAACCTTCTGTCGACGCTCTTTAAAACATCTGCAGATGTCCCATATTTCCCAGAAAAGACACTGAAGTTTACAAGGGAGTCCTTGTGTGTGGATAGGCAGCTGTGCCAATAAAACTCCAATCCTTTCAGTTCCGAAAATGTTTCATGTACTACTAAGACTGCTTTACTGAGACAGTAATGACTGCTCAAAGAGAGATGTACATTAGATTTTCCATTCTTTCTAAGCATAGGCAAAATTTGTCCTTTACATGTACTTTGTCCCTTACATATTTTTAATACAATTTCCTTCCCCCTTCTTGTAACATTGGTAATGTATATCAGTTTCCTAGGCCATGGGGAACAGAGAGGGAATAACTGTCATTGTGAATTCTTTCAACATTATTTCATGTTTTTAGAAAACCAAAATGACAAGAAATACAGTTGGATGATTTTTGGCAATTGAATAATATGCTGACACACAAAAGAGAGATATGAGTATCTTTGGTCATCATCATTACTAGAACTGAGCAACTGGATAAACTTCAGAACCTGAATTCTCAGAGTTTTTTGTTTACAATTCTAAATTACATACACAATGAGGGGAGTTAGAATACAAGTTAGCTAGCTGATCCAAGATCTAGCAGAATTGGATTTTGGCAGCTTTGTTCTGCTCTTAACAAAATCTCAGCTGTTATACTTTGCATTTGCTATGATGAAATGAAAAAAGCTAATCACAAGATTTTTACTCTATGAGAAAGAGAAACATGCTCTTTCCAAGTTTTTCCTCAAATAAAATATTAATTGCTGTCTTTAAAAATATTTTTCCATACTTCTAAGACATTAAATACACATACTACATGTACCTCACTGGTATAGGTGCTCACATCTAAAAGCAACCTCATATAATATAGAGTGATGGATAAACAATTCTATTCCACAAATACACAGAAAACAAACCAATATTCAGCAAAGTTGCAATTACAGCAGCTCTCTGAAAACTGTATCACAACTCTTTCTTGGACGAGATGTTGTTCCTGTGCTGTATTACTTACTATTAAACTTGACTTTCATCTCTTATCCAGTCTGAATGCTTCCTCACCCCAGATTCTGTATTTTCAGAAGTCTACTACACAGAAAACCTGATAGTACAAATCTGCCAATGAAACTATTTCTGAAAAAAATCTTAAGAACTCGTTAATTATTGAGGTTTTCATTATCAGCACAATGCTCATTCTGCTAGGAATGGGAGTTTATCTTAGAGAAATCTACAAGAGTTTTCTCTTTGCATGTGCAAACTTGGCTGTTTGGGACTGTGTCAGGCTCTGGGTAACAAACACAAATACAGTAGATGGAGTTATCACTGCTCTCTGAACCCATACAGCTATCAGTATATTTTTTCAAGTAACATATTAAGGAAAACATTTACCAGAAAGGGGCAGAATAACAAAATAACAACAAAATCTCATTCCAGATAGCTGTAATTGCAACTTCCAATACATTTGTATTAAGATTTCTCCAAGCATACAGGGAGAGAGTGAGGAAGGAAGGAAGGAAGGAAGGAAGGAAGGAAGGAAGGAAGGAAGGAAGGAAGGAAGGAAGGAAGGAAGGAAGGAAGGAAGGAAGGAAGGAAGGAAGGAAGGAAGGAAGGAAGGAAGGAAGGAAGGAAGGAAGGAAGGAAGGAAGGAAGGAAGGAAGGAAGGAAGGAAGGAAGGAAGGAAGGAAGGAAGGAAGGAAGGAAGGAAGGAAGGAAGGAAGGAAGGAAGGAAGGAAGGAAGGAAGGAAGGAAGGAAGGAAGGAAGGAAGGAAGGAAGGAAGGAAGGAAGGGCTCCATCTTCAGCTGGAATAGCCATGCTTGGTGCCACTACATACTTTTTGTAGCAAAGGACCTGCAGGTGGATGCTGACTCCCATCCAGGAGGTGTGAACAGAAGGGGAGCTCATCTGTGAGGCATGGTCAGTTCTGGCTGAGCTTGTCTCAAATATTCCATATTGCTTTTGGAAACTATCTTTTTTTAAGGGAGGGACAGGGAATTTTCACATGTATATTTTCTTCTGTGTCACGAAGCATTGCTGTATCTATGTGGATTAGAGGTTATCAGGCAAGCCTTTGCAAGAACATTGTATAAGGTCTCCATACACTTCCCATTTCATGCTAACTCTCCCATGCAACTGGGCAGCCCTGTGTTCAGTTAGCCCAAAACTGAGGAAAACCAACAGTGGCAGTACTGCCAGGCTTGCTGTTTCTGTGCATTGCAAACAGTTCCCTCTCTCATCCATTCTGTCAGGGAATGGGTGTAGTTCTCTGCTTTCTGCCATTTCAGTCTTACACATCAAGGAGTGATGGCTGTGCTGCACTCACATACATCCTGCAATAAGAGGCCTGAGGTTTAAAGTGCCTGAACCAGGAGATTCTGAGTGTGCTGCTGCACCTGCCTTCTGCTTAGTTTTGAGGAGGGAGTCCTTAAAATTTAATTTTTGTCCACAGGACAGAAGAATTTGACTAAGAGGAACCATGAAAAGCTCAAGGGCTTCATGTTTGTATTGGGGGAATTTTGGCTGAATATTTTAAGCTTGTGTGCTTAAATTTGCATAAAAAAGGGATGTTACTGTGTGTGTTCAAGTACCTTTCTTTCAGTATAAATGCAGAGATGAAGTTTGCTGAATTTAAAAGTTGAATGTTCTGGCCCTTCTGAGGCCAAGATTAGGAACACTAAGCTGTCTATTTCAGTTGCTTAAAATAAAAATCAGCTTGCACCACAGTTCCGAAATCCTCACAGTAGTAAAACAGCTTCCATCCAAAACTTAATGAAATTAGAAGGCAAGTGTCCATGTGGACACCAGGGAAATAACAGCTATTTGGCAAGAGCTCTCTTGGCTGTTACTCCTCTAGATCATCCCTTAGCTTGCATTAGTGTTCCTTCACCCTCATTAATCAATCACTAACCTGCTAATTATATTAGATTACCATCTCATACCAATTCTTAGATCATTACCAAAAGTCCTACTTGAGATGTGTTCCTTCTGTTTCAGGAATTAAAAACTGGGTATATAACTGACCTCATCACGGAATAAGTCTGGTCCTGCACTGATGGGAACAATCCTGGTCTCTTGGGAAAGGAATGTATGAGACAGAAGTGCCCTTTTATCTCCTGACTGTATTTTGCTTAGACGGAGTAGAAAAATACTAAATGAGAGAGATTAAGCAAAAATAGAAAACAAATTTGATAAGAAAAAACAATAAATGAATGGGAGTGATGAAAAGTCTGTGACTACAGACTAAAAAGAACAGATGAAGCCAAGAATTTGAAAAGGATTAGATGTTACGGAAAACAAATTAGTGAAATATTAAGAGGAAAAAGAAGTAAAAAATGAGATGCCTCTGAGAACTGCAGGCTGGGAGAAGGAAAGCCATGAACAGAGAACTAGTCAGGAGTAAGTAACAAAGATCAGAAAATGCAGCATGTATTTGAATTGGCACCAACAAGAGAAAATGACTCCAAATATGGCAAAAAAATTTAATGCCCTGTAAAATACCAGCTTTGTGCATATAACAGACTGACGGGTGTGAAAATGTTTTTCTAGCTCCAGGCTTCACTTAACATTAAAAATTCTTGGAAAGGTAGGCTAGTGCTCTGCTTTTTCTACTCCAGGCCTTTTCTGAACATGCTAGGATATACACATTGCTTTTTCTGAGCTATCTTGTGTAGGTGATTTACTCTGACCATCCTGTTCAGATTGTTTCTTGCACACCAACATAGAGCACAGAAAAGGTACATAATCCTAGGTGAGAGGTCTGACCAATCACAAATGTACCAGCCTGCTACAATTGTTCCAGTAAATTACAGCTTTTTTCAACATATGATGATGATGATTGATGATGATGATTTTTCAATACATAACATGATCAAAGGAAGAACCGTGACCTAAGGAATACTCTCCTACTTGGAACTCTTAGCTATTTCTATGCTATCAAAAGTATTTTAAGACCACTTAATGATTCAATTTCCTGTTAAATATGCAATATTTAGCACTTATATTTTATCCTTAAAACCCCTAGGTGTTAAATTGACCCCACTGAAAGCATGCTTCACGTTTAGGAGATAGGAAAACGTGGAGAGGCTACTATGCAGTTGAAGTTAGCAAGAGGATGTAGTGCAATGGTTAAAGACAAATGTCAGAGTTCAGTTCAGCCCTGAGCAAAGTATATTGATTTGAGCATTTTATATATCTTCCAGTTCTCTTAGCTGGGAAACGATCCTCTTGAAAAATGTCCTTAGTGCACTGTGCTAGAAGTCAGGAGTTTGGGTGGTTATTTTTGTTTGTTTGGGTTTAAGTATTTTTTGGTTGCTACAAGGTTTTGAATACAATGCCTGCACTCTGACAGGGCCATTTGCTTGCTGTGTTGGTACAGTCAGACTCCAGGGTGTGGCATGATGTCTGGTTACATGAGCTCCTTAGTGAACAGAACATAAAACACAGGCAAGGGAGCTTTCCAAAATTTCACAGAAGCATATAATATTTTTATGTTTTTCTGTTGGATAAGGCATTATCCAGCCTTGCCTTGAGTTGTATAACAGTAAGTTTTCTCAGGGCATGCCTGAAAGATGAGGGCACTTACCTGCAGATTTGCTCTTGCTCACTGTACTTGTGGTAAATCACTCTAAGAAATAGCTTGGGGTTGGGTTTGGGAATTTTCTTTAACTCCTTTCCCTGTGATTCACAGAACTGATGCTCATGTGGTTTGCCACGATTTTGTAAAAATGGGCTTTCACTTGTAGCAGTGGAAGTTGTCTTTAATTTATAAGAAGAGAATTTGTTATTGAAATGCCACCTAAAATGACCCAAGTACAAAAACTCTTTCTATGTTCTTACCACACACACAAGAGGCTGCAAAACAATGATCCTTTCTCACCTTGGACACTATAAAACTGTGGAACATGGTTTGCAGAGGTGACCAGAACCTGACAGACAGTTTTGACTACATTGTAGGCATTGACATGTAAGCTAGACACTGAAGCCAGATGTTGCTAATACTCTTGAAATAAAATTTGATATCATGCACACTCCAAGAAAATTATCTCCCTGGTTTCTAACCTCTACCTCCCCCTTAGCATTACCATGCTACTCATCCTAAGAGTACAGCACCCAAAAAACATGATTATCTTGATATTCTCAGACAGTGTATTCAATTTCCCATCTAATAATGCTTCATATAAAATAGATTTTTTGTTGTTGTTTTGTGGATATCCCGTGGTTCAGGCAATTCTGTCTCAGTATGGATGTGCAAGCAGGAAAAGCAGCAGCTCCCTGACAGTCTTACTGATGTATGCTGCTGACCAACAAAATGCAAAACAAATCTCTGATCATTTGCCAGGGTCACATCTGGGTGCAGAGAAGGAGCAGGATCACAGAAAGAGATTTTCCTTGTTCCTATTACCTGGATGGATTATGACATATGTTTTACATTGGGTAGGCAAATTGATTAATATTAAATAAAAGCTTAAACGTAGTCTGTTTCTTAAGCTGTGCTTTCCTAAGGTTTGTACAGATTTAGAGAGGTATGTCTTACTTTCCTTTTCAAGCCTTCCTGGTTGTGGCCTGGGCTTATCATAATGTTTTCCTAGGGCGCTGTGTAGAGGAGAGTTTCACTATTTTTAGCTATTTCTGCTTCTAAGTATCATGGGATATCCTTATGAGCAAAGAAGGCCACAAGGCCTTTAACTTTACAGGTTAAGAGAAGCAACAGTGAGAGAAGTGTTTAAATATTAAGTAGAGATTGAACACAATTAGGAAAGATTTGTACTTATGAAACACCTTTTCGTTACTTGCTCAGTTTTACTTGAGAAGGATATAAGGAGACAAATACTGCACTTGAATTTGTGAGCACTGTTTCTATCTGTCTGCAGTTTACTGTCTCCAAACCTATTGAATTTGTTAGGCATAATACCAGAGGGCTTAATGCAGACTCAGTAGCCTCAGACCAACTCACTGCCACAAAACATTCCCATGGAAAAAAGTCATGAACAAACTAAGAACTCTGACAATTCCTCTGGCAACCACAGCAGTGGAACCAGCAAATATCAATTTCTTTCTTTGCAAACCAGGCTTTGGGCACATGGAGTCCTTTCTAATGACGGCTTGCCTGTGCAAACATAAACTGCTGCTGTAATACAAGCCACACAAGACAGAAGATGAACTCCTGTGGTTGGTTGTGAACGTGTCAAGACGTAGCCAGCAGCAATGGAGTAAGGAGGGCTCCGTATATACCCAGGTATCCTTGCATAGGCCCACAACAGGGCTTACAAAACTGCTCCTTGTGCTCCTACTTGCGGTTTGTTTTCTTTTTGGAACTTCACAGATTTTTATTAAGTTGGTCAATAAAATTTAATGGGATTGGAGTTTCATGCTGTGCTGAAGAGCTTACAGTGTATAAAATACTAAGAGAAAAAAAAAAATTTAAAAATATTTAGATTTTGTACCAGTGCAGCCGCTTTGATTCAAGAATTTCAAACCCCATTTTGATCATTAATCACCGCTCCCAGATGCCATGTATAAAAAGTATTACTAAACCAAATGCAGATGAGGCATAGCAAGGATGCTGTTGGCTTGTCTGAGCTCATATGGGATCGAATCCAAATATTCTGTTCAAATACATGACTATGTCTATTGCAGTTGCTGTTGCCTTAACAGCAGGATCCAAAGGATTGACTAGAGCTCTGGAAAAGAATCAAGGAATCCATACTCCCAGCCAGCCTCCTCTAGTCACCATACCTGGCCTGACCCCTGAATGATCCAGGGGAATAGGTATTGTAGGTCTGTGTTGAAAAATAGCTTAGAAATTTTCATTGTATTTTTATATTTTTTATGGATCTTTTATTTCTAAGCAGATTTGCTATTTGCCCATGCACACTTTTCTGTGTGTCTTCTGTTTTTCTATGTTTCATCTCTTGTTTTGATAGCAATTCCCCAATTTTTGATAGCAATTCCTCAATTACCTTGAACCTGTGTGCAGGTTCCTGACCTGATAGACAAAAAAAGAGTTGGCATAAGCCTGTGAGTACACAGTCTAGCCTGGAACCCTGCTGATGGTGCAGACTGAAATGAAGGGATTCTTTCTGGCTCTAAGCCTGAGCTAAGCCTGCATCTCCAGTAGCTGGTGACACCAACCTTTCTGTATCAAGTCTGATATAGCATCAGTGACAGGAAGTAAAATCTGCAAGCTCCTTTGACCACCATCCTCTAGAGAGCTGTACTGGAGAGGAACAGTGAGTCAGTTGTGATGTGATGCCACTTACTCCAGGGAGGATGAAGGTAGAGGCAGGTTTTTTTGGTAGTATAGATGACATCCCACTTTCTGGGTGGTAGATTGCTGAGGTTCCTACAGCCACCACATGTTGCTCCATACTGCTGACAGGGATGCAATAAAGCAATAACTGGCAGGTTGGATCCAGGAATAGGGCTGCAGTGCTTCAGAGGCATGCAGACCTCCCAGTAAGGACCCGCAACAAACCTTGTGGGGAAACCCTTCTTTATCCTCATACCTTTGGAATCTGTTCACCATTCTGCCTGCAAAGCTTTTCTGTGACATTCCTTGGTGGGCCTCAATCAAATGGCTTAATTTATTGTCAGACATGTTTGTGGTAAACCTGTTAGGGTCCAGGAAGACAGATTTCCAAGGAGCACTGCAACAGCAGCTGAATGCCCCGCACAAAGTGCAGGACAAGCCCACAGGCCATGCACTCTTTTTTTAAGATTCTTTATGTGAGAAAGCTCCCCTGGACAAGCATACAGTCTTCACTGTGTATGCTCTGTATTTTGATCTCCATCCTACAAAAATTCTCAAGTCAAGAAATCATGTACGTTAATTTCTCCAATTTTTATAGATCATTTCACTTCTTGGAAGAAAAAGAAAACCAAGATAGTCTGAAATGGGGATTATTATTTTAAATCTTCTCTCCTCTCTCTCAGTGACATCTGCTGGAATGAGGAAGACAGCTAATCTTAGGAGGTCAAGATTTTATGCTTATCTGTCATACAAGCTGTACAGCATGCAAATGTTATTTCACAGGACTCATTCAGAAGCTGTTAAATCCAATAATGTCTAAGTTCTGGTCAAAACTTACAGATTAACCACAGTGAAAACCCATGGGAAACTCACACCAGAAGAATGGCTGTTGGTACAGTAATGCTCCTTTCAAAACAGAAGCAGGAGCCAATAGGTTGACAGGATCTGTTCTTGACTTAAGACAAGTTTATTATTTTAAACTGCTTTTGAGAATTCCCCTGCATTTTAGTTGGTAAAAATAGCAAGCTCTGCAAAGACACAACATAAGAGCTACAATAAATAACCCTCTTTAGAATCATTGGTGTTATAGATGAGTAATGTGATGGTTGGCTCCCAAAATTAAAGGATAAATATTGTGTGTATGTTAAGATAAGTTTTGTGGATGTATAATCATGTTATTGTAATATATCCTCCCAGAGTCCTCTTTCCCCTCCCCCTTGCATTGTTGTCACAAGATGTCTTGGGTAGTCGGGGCATTTGGGGAGGGCCAGCTTGTTACTACACCAGACCTTCTGTCAAGGTATAGGAAAGTCTCTCCAGCAATGGATGGCAGAGAAGGAGTTGACTGACAAGACTTTGGGAAGGCCTAGGGGCATAAAAGTCAGAACATCCATTCTGTAGGCAAGCACTTTAGTCCTATGCTCTCAGTGTTGATTTTTTCTCCTTATTCTGTCTTTTGTTGTATTTTTTTTCCTAAGGCTTAATAAACCTCTGAAATTTTAAAGGTGAGTGTCGTTTCTCACATTGGTCTTATTGTTACTTCACAAGTCTAAAATCCAAAGAGAAATTTGCTTAGGGCCATGCTATTATTCACACTAATAACCAAAGCATTAACAAAACAACTATGTTTATGTGTTCATAAGTAATTTATCCGTCGTCTGAGAAAGCAACTCCCAACTGTGAGAGTTTCAGGAAAAGGTGGTTAAGAAGTTACTGCCAAAGACTCATATGGAACAAATGCCCCTCTGTGTTAAAAGTGCATTAGGTAACAGCAAGACCTTTCTGGTTTGGAAACTGTAATTTTCATCTAACTCTCAGTTTCTAAGAGATTACTACAGAAAATCATTGGCCCACTGAATGGGACTCACGGTGTGTGTTTGTGCCATCAGAAAGAGGCCTCTATAATAAATGTGAAGTGAAGTTCACAAGCAATGAGGGGTCTCTCTAAAGTACCAGGAAAGCACTGCTGCAGTTTTCACAGTTCCTCACACTGGACCCCACAAATATCACTGCATCCAGAAGGATCCTTAAGACAGAAGGTCACAAAACCTCATTTATACTCTGATAGTAATTACTGCTATTTTCCAATCAGATAATGTCCTCCTGACTCCTGCACTGGAACAAACAAGTCCTCAAACCTCAGGAAGGCTTTTATGCAGCGGAAGGATTAGGAGTCAAGGACAGAAAAGGAAGTTACCATTTGAAAGAAATGCACAGGAGAAAACATATCCGATGTGCCTCCTTCTTGTTGTGAGTCCAGTTGCAAAACCAGTTCTGATTGCAAGTGTCACACAGTTTCTGCAAGGCAAGAGAGAACAGCATTTTTGCAGGTGGTCAGAGTAAAGACAGATGGATTGCTGTGCAGGTCACACATGCAAGAACAAGGGATGTTGTTCTTGCCTTTTATAGGAGAAACGAGTGCACCCTCTCACTTCTGCTTCACTGACAGTGGAAAATGGGTGCTATTCTCTGTAGATTGTTTTGGTGTCTAAACAAGACACCCATACACAGCTCAAAGGAGATTTTTTTCTTTGGTAATTCTTTATCTTGCTATATAGTGTATAGTTTTGTGGCTGATGTAATGGAAGAATCACAGAACAGGCAAATGCTGACAGATCCACCGTCCTGTAAGACACAGAGTCTAGGTCTACAGGTCAAGTATTGTGGCCCATGACCAGTCAGAAGCCAAGAACAAGGAGATCAGAGATAGGAGGGGTATAGCATGAGGCAAAATGCCTCCCTGGTGAAGGCAAAGGGAGTTATTACACTGAAGTGCTTATGAGGAAGAAAGGCCTGGCTCGAGGTCACACTAGTTGAGCAGGACCTGTAACAGAGAGGTAAGAAAGAAACTGGAAAGATTTAGGATTCATTGCTTTACCCTGCTGAGCATCTTCTCCATTTGCAACTACAAAACTCTGCCAACTAGGGTCAGAAGTAGATGGGATATGACTGCCTGCAGCCAGCTTGAGACCCACAAATTAGTGCAATATTCTACATCTGAAAGCATTCTGATATATTTTATTTTCCCTGTCGCATCATCTTTCTCCTTCAGGCAAACAAGTTACTTGATTCTTAAGAGCTACGAGGCAGAAAGAATCCAGGCTCAATATGAGGAAGCCTTAAAGCAAATTTAACCTCCATCAGTTCTCTCTCAGAAGAGAATAAAGTTCTCCTACATAAACTAGGGCCCCACAATGGCTTTGAATTGCTTCTGGAGTACTGGTTTTTGAAATCTTCTCAGGAGAGCAAGATAGGTCCATGATCACTGCTGGCAGGACTAGGGGCAAAATAGACTAAACAACCCAGTGCCCAGCAAGGCAGTGGATGAAAAGCTTTTGCTCCTACATCATTCATCAAAGGCAAAAGGCAAACCTCTGTGTGTATATCTTGAAAGAGGGATGGGTTTTAGGTCTCTATTATAAACAGTAAAAATATTCACAATACTGAGGAAAGTTACAATTGCACATGATTTGAACATCACATAAAAATTTCTGATAAATGTACTTCTTATTCAGAAGTGGGGCATAAGTAGCAGACAACAGAAGGCAATGAATGTTTGCATTCAGACTTCAAATATGAAGTGTCAAATTAGTATCTCATGAACTTTCTTACCTCTTTCAGCAGTACATTCCCAACCAAATGTCAGTTAGTTACATCAAAGACATTAAGTAAAAAATAAGTATTGTTAATTCCAAAATCAATAAAAGTTGTACTTTTCAGTACAAAACCAGGAGCTTTAAACTTCATAAAGACCTATTTTATCAGTTACCTGGGAGTATTAGACTATGATTAAGTTAGTTTTATCACAGCTTGAAGGAAGCAAATATAAGTCTCATAGTTTTATGAAGCTGCCAGTTTTGCCAATATACTACAAATGTGATGCACTGAAGCGCTGCCAGAGCTATAGTTTTTTTTGTAGCAGCAATTCAAGTTAAAAGGACCTGGACAAAAACCTGCCTTTTGCCGTTTTATCTCGGACACCTTTAAAGCCAGGCAGAGAAAAAGTGAGTTCATTCCCAGGCTAAGTGAGTTGGATGATTGGCTCCTTTGCTGAAATCCCCAAACAGCTCTGACTCAAAGGCAACAAGGGATCCTGGCTCGGAATCTGATTTTCCTCCTGGAAATACATGATACTGAAAGAAAAATATACAGAAAGAAATTGACAGGCAAATTTTTTCACAATTGCCCAGATCAGTGGTTGATTAGACATTACTTGATAAGCCTGTGATTTAAAGGAAATCACAAATATCTTTACAATTAATCAAGGGTGAGAAGCCACTTAGGCAAAGGCAAAGAATATTCAGTGCCCTTCTGTTATGCAAGAAAACAAAAGAAACATGGATTCAATCCTAGGTGTGTACCATAAACAGCAAGGAGAAAAACAGAAAGGAGGAGACAAACAGCATGGCAAAGCACCAGCTTTTTTATTGTAGCTTGCCAGAGAGACAGGCATGGAGCTAGAGGCCCTGTAACTGCTTTTGTTCAAATATGGTCAGATGAACATGGCTTGTGTACATCCTTTATGCTTAAGCAGGACTGCCCCACTCTACCATCATTGGGGTGTTTTTTTCACATGGAAATAACACGTAGGAACTTTTTATTCCCTGCTGGCATTTTAAAAGGGATATCAACCTTCCCTAGAAAGGAAACCATTTTGGTAATTCTCATTCTCCCTACAAGAAACTAATAGTATGATAGGATTAGCTATTTGGGTATATACCTATATTTAAAAAGGAGAACAAATTCAGACAACTAACAGGCTAATATATTACAGTCTGTATTGAGCACAGAAAAATAACAGACCCAAGGCAGTTTGCAATGAATAGTGATGTCCACAACAGCCATTAAATCTGTTAGCAAACATAGAAAATGTCACCTGATTATCAATGTCCCAGGAGGAAAAAAACTGAGAACATGATAGCAAACAAAAATCAGCTGATAGATCAGATGGGAGTACAAGGGAAAGGAATCAAACCACAACTCACAGTAAGGATCAAGTGCCACATGTGCCATACAAAGCAAGCTTTTGCAACTGAATATGGAAACAGTGAAAAAATTATATTCAGTAACCAGCCAGACAGATCTTCGACCTGAAAATTACTGAGCACAATAAAGACCCTTAGTTTCATTTTTCCTATCACTTTCTGGATCAGGAACTTGGAATTGCAAACCACAAGGAAGACTGTCTCTTTAGATAGCCTTTTTGTGGCTCAGAATGCAGTGTAGTTATTCATAGGACAGCTTTTTCTAATGTCTGTAAAGCTCCTTATAGACCATTAAGAAACAGGGAATACTTTAATTGCTACAGTGGTAGCTCTACCATAAAAGGAACCAACCACTCATCCCTAAGATAGTGCTAAAAGGTAAGGATAAAGGAAAGGTGGGTTTGGCCAATTTTTGTGAAAGTTATTGATGATATGGAAGTGAAATGATGGAAATGGCTTTCCTGCCACTTCTTTTTTTTTCACAGTACCTTGAGATACTGAGTCTTCTTAGTGTTCTGTACTGTTTCCATGTTCCCCAGACATAACAGACAGGTAGGCCTTCTCACTCAGCAGCAATGGATTCCCCTCTACCATAACATTTTAAATGGGTGTAATTTCTTTTGGATGCTGACCCTTCCTCATTTTTTTCAGTTAACAAAAGACATATCCTGTTATGACTATGTTCTCCTTATTTTATGCATTTGAACTTTCCCTAAACCTTCCTTTCTAGGGAAATTTTTTTAAAGTGTGTGTGGCAGGTTCTTTAATTCATTTTTAGCTGTATCACAATATTGTATTTGGCTGCCTGATTAAGACTAACATTTACATGACATTTAGGGCACACTATTTTCTAGACTGTCTGTCATGAGTTGATGGACAGCATAAAAGCTTGGATGTGAAGTCTTGTAAATTCATCTGGAAGAAGGGAGTGGGGACTGCTTGGATTGGAGGAGGGAAGAATCTGGGGCTTGGACAGCACTATTCTCCTGTGTAAACATGGGGGGAAAAACATCTGAACAGAACTTGTGTTATTATCCTACACCCAGATCCTTTATCATTTTAGATAAACACATCTTTCTTGAAAAATCTGGAGTATCTTTTAACATTTTTAGACTAAGAAAATATATATAAGAACTGTGGCTGGGAATTTCAAATTGAGATTAAGGTATTCAAATCTCAGCAAAATGGGTATTTGGCAGCCATTTCCCTTTGCAAATTCCAGTTTTTATTCACTCACTAACAGTACCTGCACACTACAACAAATCAATTAAAGATTTTTCCCTGTACACAAATAGTTTCAGTCTCAAATTCTTCGCATTAACAACTCATTGTATTTGACAGATGCTAATTCAAGAGATCAGAATTTATTTAGAAATTAGACTCTATGTGGAGTGTTGTTCATTTGCAATCTGATTTTCCCATGAAAATTGGAGAACTGCTTCTGAAAATGGCCTGCAGGAAGCTCTATCCCTCTGTCAAAAGATACTGTCTGGTATTCATTTTAACAAGTTGCAAAGCAAAAAAGAAGGACAGAAGAAAAAGGGAGGAGGAAGTGAGCTTGCATTTTATCTTGATTCTTGTAACAGACATACAGCATTCTGTGCCAAATAGATAAATTTGATTTAAAAGCAAAAAACGCCCTATGATTTTGAACCCTGTGACAAGTTAAGTTCTTAGCCCATCTTAGCTAGTTAACAGGCAAGGGAATTGATGAGGAGATAAGCATGAACACTCCTTACCTCTCTGCCCTTTCTCATGCACTCAAGCAGAGCAAGAGCAGAGAAAGTACAGGTTACACCAGGCAGATTTAAAGGATGTGTCTGTGCCTTACTTAGCATTTTGAGACTTTAAACCAGCCATGCTCCAAGCTCTCCAAGCTGGATGGACAAGACAGAAGTAGCAACCAGAGTGGCTCTAATAGTTTGTCTACTCCTCCTCTTGCAAAACATCTCCACTGTGCTTTTTATCCAGGTATACTCTCTTTCAGATGGCCAGTTGGCCCTAACCAGTGTGCTCAGAAATCTTTCCTGCTTGCCACACTAGAAGGTTTTCTTAACACATCCTCAGCCTCTTTTGGCCTTTTGAGGAGTATGGGGAAGAACGTGTACATGTAAAAAACAAGATTCCTGCTGAAATCCCAACAAATCACATCATCTTCCACCTCTGCTGCATTGTGCTCCATTTGAAAATGCATATTACTGATCTAATTTGCATGTACAAGTAGGACAGCTCAAGGCAGCTCACAGCCTCCCACATATCTGTTCAAAGTTTGATTCATTGTATACACATACATATAGTTATAAGCTAAAAGCAAACAAAAAACCCCAACAACTTACTTTAGGAATTTATTATAGAGTCAAACACTCAAAAATCAGGAAATGCCAAAGGTAAGGTTAAGTTTGTCTAATTCTGCATGTACATGATGACAGCATGCTTAATTATATGATCCTTTCTTTTTTTCTTTGAGGTTGTTACAGATTCTTTGCTGTATCTCTTCAATCTTCCTGCCTTCTGCCTCATTTTCTCAATAAGGCTTCTTCCCAGGCTTTTTTGGGCTTTTCAGGCTTGTCATTTTCAATATATCTTGATAGTCTATCCTTAGTTGGAGCAACTTAGAGAGCTGCTCTCCAGTCATGGAGGGCCATGGCCGTTTTGGGGAGTAGTGTGAAGCCATAAGGGCTGCACTCCTGTCTCTGCATCTGCCTCAGTAAATTGTGTCCAATGGATGTGAACTCCATGTGTTCCTGAGCCCTTCTAGACTAAGAGATCTTCCTCACAGAAAATACAAGTTTTACTCATCTTTGTCTATGATTTGAGGCAATGCGGATCTGTGAAATATGCTGGACTACATGAAGGAAAAATGTTTTCTAAGCACCAGGTTTTTTTCCCTGCAGTCATGGGGGGACTGTGTGAGCCAAGGATGAAGAAAGGGCTTATGAATATTCATCTGTTGAGATCTGTGAAATAATTTTGTTTGACAAATTTATTTACCATTCCATTGTTTGTCCAAAAAATGAACTACAGAACAGGGTTTTCCCCTCCATATGCAGAATCTTCATGTTTTTTTTGGCTAATGCTTTGGCATTTATTTTGGAAGAAGACTTTAATTAGTGAAGGTCTGCTGTGGTCAACAAAGGTCCAAGACAGAACCATGTGGGTCACACAGAGTTGCCAGGGAAAAATATCAAGCTCTGCAAACACAGTGGTATTGTAGACTAGAATAAGTCATATGTTGCAAGATGCAAAGTCTCTGCTTGGAAAGCAATAATGACTATGTGTTCTGTAGAAACTGAAAATTAAACGTGAGAAAATTTCCCTATAAAAATAATATACACTAGGGTTTATCTTAGCATAAGTCAAAGAAAGCTTTTTTTTTTTTTGTTTTGTTTTGGATTTTGGGGTGGTTTTTTTTTGTTGTTTTCTTGGTCAGAGATGTATGCAGGAATTACAGTTTTATTTACTCATAACTTTACAATCTCTTATTTTGGTAAGAGTCATCTGAAAACAATTGTCCATATGAGCCCTGTTTTCAGTCTACCATTCTCCTCAGACAGAGTCTACAGTTGTGCTATGTTTTATTATCAAAAAAACCTAACAATTATGTTATAGACATCTTTTCTTTAGCCCTTGTATTTCCCTTGTCACCTTCTTCACTGCTATTCTTTTTATGTTGCTTCAGTCCTTACACTAAAATAGGAGCTCCCTGTGGAAGTGCATTTCTCTCTTCACTTTTGCTTTAACTGCCTTTGGAATACCCTCATGATATAAATTCCATGCAGAATCATACAAAAGGAAAAAAAGTTGATATAAAGTTAGTTAAAAGCTTTGAAAAACCCTCAGGAAATGCTATAATGAAGACTGCCCAAGTGGCATCAACATGCACCAGGAAGAGGCTAATAAACATTTTCCAAAATGTCTCAGAACTAACAGCTGTGGCAAGTGAAAGAAACACTTGGGACACACAGGTCCAAAGCAACATTCAGGAGAACATTGTTCAGAGAGACTGTTTCATCCCCTAGGGCTTGTTTCCATCTCATTTTTTTTGCACCTCCTCCTCATGGCTTTCCTCTTATCCTAATGCTTCAAATCTTTGTTCCAAAGAATTAAAGGCTCCAGAGATTCCTGATGGACTTATGAAAAGAAGATCAACAATAGATAAAAACAATGCAGTTATCCCTAATTTTGATCTTGGAAACATCTGTACCATTTAATCTGAAACATTAAAAAAACAATTTCAGGCTAAGACAAACATGGAAAATATCAGTATAAGCAGTTCAAATTTTGCAAAGTTAATTCAACTTAAAATAGAGACCTATAAAGAGATCTCTTAGAAAATCTTGAATTTAAGAAGGAAGCATTTAACAGCTTTGCATGTAAAAAGAGACTATTACAAAAAAAACCTCCAATATAATCAATATAATGCATCACAGAAATGTCTTATGAAATTCTTGTGGATGGTATGATCTTTCTAATTGTCCAGACGTAGAAAAAAACAGATTAGTAATGATAAAAAAACAAAAAAAAAAAAACCAACAATGACAAAAAAAAAGACAAATCTGATGAAAACCTTAGAAATCCAAAGGAAACTTTGAAAATCTAAAGAATTCAAGGAGTGAGTCAGTTTTTAATTGCTGGGAGTAATCTGCATAAGTGAGAAATTAAGACTAGGAGAAAAAAATGCCACAAACTGGCAACATACTTGCTGCGCTTGTTGGCTTAGCAGCCATTAAAAATATACAAGTAGGACTCTTCACCTTAAATGTTATTTCCTTCTAACAGATGAACATACAACTGCAAACTGTCAACAAGTTTCACAGGCAAATCATTTAGAAATGCATCAGGTATAAGCAGAATGCATTTGCAACAAATTCCAATATTTGTCAGAGCTGAATGTTTTCTTGTTTTTTTGTCTGCCACCTATAATAAAAAGTAAGTGCAGACCATAAAACCTGTGAGCAAGCCCTGCTATTCTTCTGCACTGGGTAAATACTGGGTAAGTTCATCTTCCTGTGCTGTCAGGGCCAGTTTGTCCTGCTCTCACAGATAAGTACTGCATGTCCCAGAAGGGGATCTGGAGGTAGAGTCCCCTTTGGGTTAGGAAAGACCCAACACCCCCATTTACTCCAGAAATGCCAGTGTCTCTTTCATACTGTGGAAGTCCTATAGATCCAGTGGAATATACTTCCTTCAAATGGGATCCTGAAAGTCTGGTCTCGTCATAAGTCTCTGGCAGTGCAACTCAGAAAATCCAAATCAAATTTCCTCTTACTTAATTCATTATAAAAGCAAAATCAAAGCCGTTGTAAAGTCCAATAGAAAGTATTCTTAATTCTAGTCAAGTGATAGACTTTCCCCTCACCTTATCAAGTGTGTGAAGTTTCTTTTACACAAAATTATTTTTTATCTTAAAAAAAATTTAAAAGAAAAAGAAAGAAAAGTTATTACTGCTTTAATCACAGTGCTTGGTCTGCAATAAGATCACAGTGTCTTTGTTACAATTCCTGAGAACCATACGGCTCTGAAACAGAGACTGAAACAATGTCAGTGTCTGTTTTCACTTATCCCACTCTTAAGTTCCTTTTTACTTAAGTTGCTGCTGGCTTGCTTGACATGAAAGCTCCTTATTAGCAGTACTTATCAGTGTTTGCAGCCAAATGCTGAAGGTAGGGCACAGTTAGTAGGCTTGGCATCTGAGTAATATTCTATGCTAAAAAGCAGAATTTAGAGAGTAATCTGGGGTCCATCTTCATTTTTTTTTTTCTCTCATATAAGAAGAGACATTAGTCACTATGTATGAAAAACTATTCATGTACTTAAATTTCAAGGAACTTGCTGTTTCGTTTTTTTTTTTTTCAGTATGACTTTATATGACCCATTTACATCATACTGCCTCTAGTTTTCCATCAGCAACCCCTCCTCTCAGACCTCACAGAACAAAATGCATATCCAGACAACAAAAACAATGATTCCAATTTTGTGTGTGTTATACATGAACCAAAGAACATGTGTGTGAGGTTGGACACCTGTGTTTGCATAGAAATGCAGCAGACACATGACTAAAATCCTTAAAGAAAAAGGAGGTTCAGATAAAAAAACAGAATATGCGAAACTACAGGGTCATGATACCACCATGTCAATTCTAATTCTTAGCCTACTATAAGCTAAGATTGTCTACAGGGAGATTGTATAATTTTTTTCTGTCAATACTGAGCATGTTAAACTGAGTAATGAAATAATATTACATTTAGTATCTGTTTATCTTCTAACTCTGAACACAGGGCCACTGAACTGATTCTCTGGAGTCTGTGAAAGGTGAAAAGGAAACATATAGAAAGTGTAAACTACCACAATCTCCAAATGAGAAGATAAAAAAATCAGTGTTGAAAATAATTGCTCAAAATGAATAAATGGTCCCAGATCACAAAAACTAAACATCCACCCTTACTGTGGTGTTTTGCAAGAAGCTTCTTCACACAAGGCAAAGTTAAGACTTTTTATTCTTACTGAGATATAAGAATGCTAACACTTTATTTTAAAAATAAAATCAGGCCTTATTATCCAAAAAATGATACTCTTGGTTTCACTGTTTTAAAAAGTAGAAACTAGATTAAATGTAATTTGTCTTTAGTTATGCAGACGGTTGGACCTTAACAAAATTAACTAATTTCTAACATACCAAGCTGTTCTCTTCTGGATACGCTGCTGTCAGTTTCAATTTTTCTTGAGTTTTGGGAGAATATTAAGATTTCCAAATATGAAACAGAAATGCAAATAAAAAAAATTTATGGTTTACAGGAAGCACATAACAAAGAATCTAAAAAAAGAAAGTTTAGTAGGCTTACTCCTCAGACAGCCACTGCAACTCTTCAGCAATATGGTAAACTTGTGTATCAAGTCACAGAAACTCCCTTACATTCATGGGACAAACACCTTTCAGGAAGGAGACATGTTTGTAAAGGACAAAGGAAGTTCCTCATGCTCAGTGTTCTCCCAACTGTGTGGCCTCACTGTACATCTAAACCTAGAAATTAAGAAACTTCATAGCAAAAGCACCTTCCATAATCTTTGGTGTAAGACAGGACTTTTGCAACATTGCAGGAAGAATTGCAGGCTGATGGCTCTTTAACAAGCTGCATACACAACGTAAAATCTGTGTATGCCCATTTGCAGAGCTACTATCATATTTAACCAGACCAAATTGGAAAAGCCATTAGGCAATATAAAACAGTGACTAGTATTTGAAATAGAGCTTCACAAGTCCCTAAAAAAGCACATACAATTATCAGGTTGTAAAAGAGGCTGAAATGCAATTGGTGTTGATATTTCTTCTGAGACCGTAAGTTTATAGAAGTGCTTAAATATGTGTTTTCTGGAAGGATCCCAAGAGGAGATACCAGTGGAACAGAAGTCCCTCTTCTTTCCAATTTTTTTCTTATACTCTTCTACCCAAGAGTGGTTATTGCCCAGCCTGTAGATCAGATGCATACTTTTAAATTGTAAATATTAAAAACATGCTAAGAAGAAAAGTTCTTTACTATACAAAAACTGATTTTCCATTATAAATCTGACTAATGTATTAGCCAAGCCTCTTGGCAGTTAAATATAGTGGGATTACATACAGAGAGGTCTTCAATGATCCCTGGTTTAGTGAATGGCATTCTGTCCAAGCATTCAAATAGGAGAATGGCAGAAGTGGACATTAAATCTGTCTTTCAGTATATTGTTCCTACACTAAGACAAGTACCTCTGTCTTTCTGCTCTCTCAAAGACTGACACTGCTACACTTAATACCTTCAGGTTTCTTTCCATACACCTAACAATGGTATTCCAAGAATAAGTCTCTGTGTATGTCCTACACACCTCTAGCCATGCCTACCATGATGGAACTGTGTAGATTAAAGTGTGTTGATGTCTGCACATGAAGTCAACTGCCCGTTTTTATCAAGGTAAAAAGGCAAGAGCAGTTAAGATACACAAAACTGCATGAGGATGTCTCATCTTGGATATGAAGTGAATTTAGTGGATTTTTTTCTGATGGTAACAGTAGTGCTGTAAAGACCAGATTGTCCAGGTCTCCCTGTCTTTATCTGTATTATGTTGATTACTATGTGGAGAGCAGTGTAACTATGGTTAGTCTGTGTATCCAGTAGCATCTTCCTGATGGCTTTATGGATCAAATTTGCGACCTTTAAAAACTCCTGAGTTATATATCCATTTTGGAAAATTTCCTTTGCAAGTGGAAAAAACCATATCTTAAATTGATAAGCCACCGTTCTTGATGTTCTCAGCAGGCCACCCTGTGGAAGTCAATGAAGATGAATCGTCAAGCTTGCTACTCCATTTTTTTCCTAGTTTATGTGTGAACTGTTTTTATATATATTCCCCTTTCATGGCTGTGCCCTTTCCTCAGAATGACAACTACAGAACTGCTTTCCATGAAGTGTAATGATGTACGAATAAAAGTCTCCAAAGCGCAGATCTCCAAGACATATCTTCCTACACCCTCACTTCAGGTCTGGCTCCCTTGGGCTGGCAGCTATGAACAACAATTGGCCATCCAAATCCATTTTCTTTCATCTAGTGCATCTCTCTAACACTACCACTTTGTGAAACACCACACTTAAAAATTCAAATCTAGATTTGTTATTGGTATTTTTCTTACACACTGGACCCTTCCACTGTCACTAGTTAATAGACAGATACAGAAGTCTCTCAAAAGCCTTTTCTTTTATTCAACACTTTTCCCCAAAAAATTGCTTGAATTGGTGTTCTATCTCTTTTTTCTGAAACTTCTCTCTGGGCCACCCACTGCCCTCTAGACAGTGGCACTTATCCAATAACATGCTGAGAAAACTTTACAAGCTTTGGCTTTTCCTCATCTATAGCCTCCCAGATCCTATTCTTTCACCCACTAAAGCCTTTGGCAAAACTCCATATGATTTCAATGGAAACAGAATCAGGTTGCTGATGGATAAATGCACTACTTCCATCAAATTCCCATAACAGATATAGAGTTGGTAACCGTGGGGGCCTTTTATTTTTCTCTATTGTATTATAAGAATACTGCAAAAGTATCATAACTGTATAATGCTGTACGTGCCTCTAACACTATTTTCTGAATCTTACACAAAGTACTTGGCTTCTTCCATTTTACTTCTTTTGATTTCAGGTTCACATTCCAACAACCACTTGCAGAATTAAAAAGGACTGACTATCTTGGCCAAATGAAAAAGTACATTCCTGATATGGCATCCAACTGAGAATTTGAATAGGAAGCAATATACTCAAAAGGCATTCTGTGTCTTCCTCCAGCCCATCATCCCACCAATTTTCTGTTCTCTCAACACCCTCAGACTAAGCATCAGCAATTCCTTTACAGGATTAGCTTAGTCCAAGATATTTTATTACCTTAACCATTTGTTTGTAATGGTGGTTGCTGAATGCAACCTTTCGAAGGCATGGATGAGGAGAAAGGAAAAGGTTTGAATGCAATATGCTGGCCTGAACATCAGCCTAGAATGTGTGGTGAACTGTTCTTTGAATTACAGATTTATGAAGTGTCTCTGCATCCTTCTCTCTCAGTGCATTGCTTGGTTACTTTTGTTCACCTAGTTCTGTGTGGTTAATATCAGGTGCTGATCTGCCCACCAAAACTACCCTGCTGTAGCAGGGCCTCTCCAGTAAGCAGCCCTTTTCTGCAATTTCCCCCTCATCCTGCTGCCACAGCAGATATTCCTGAGGAGATCAAACACAGCACTCCTTGCAGGAGAGACATTTATTTTGCTATGATTGGCAAACTTTGTTGGGAAGGGTAATAAAAAAACTCATATAGGCTTAACACTGGATATAAGCAAAGCAGCCATCAAAGTGAACATAAGCCATGATAGTTAAGACTTGTGCCACCAGTGTCCACCAAACAGAGAGACTTGGGATCTGGGAGCTCTCTCTCCTCTGCTGTTATGGAGCCAGCCAGATAAATAGGGGAAGCTTGACTGCTGTGGTATGTCTTTAATCATACCAAAGAGCATTTATTATGGAGACAAAAATCAAGTTTACTTGCCAAAATGTCATTATGGAAAACCTAAAATATGATGAAAGTCGACTGACATTGTTGTAAGCTTACTTAATCACATTTAATTGTTTTATTTACCAATGAATTCCAATGCATGTGCTATGATGTCAAGGGCACATTTTAATGGGATTTAAGATTGTATAACCAATATTTATGAATTTGCAGTGCTGAGTAATTCTCACTGTTGGTTTTTATTAGCAACAGATCAGTCTGTGCTCTATCCATTTTCATCTTGGGCCAAAACTGTTTTCATTTATTGCATGTCCAAAGGAAGTGACAGTCTTCATTTAGTCAATCAGAGAAGATATCATTACCATTCCCTGCACATCTGCAACGCTCAAGTATAGCTACATAAAGGGGAATGTGCTTTTTTATATATTGTCATAAGTCAAAGAGAAATAAAAGTACTTGTGTTTTATTATATTTAATATAATTATTATCTTATAAGGCTTTTATCTTGCAGAATAATCTCTATAAGGCATTGTTTGGATTTTGGAAATAAGAGCTGCAAACCTGATCTGGAGCATAAAATCCAGAACTAAACAACTGCCAAATTAAAACAAAAAAACAAGTAAACAAATAAACTCCAAGATTTTACAAAAGTCTTTTTACAAAGGACTCTAAGGTTTTACAAAAATTCCAGTTGTGGTAGACATTTTGTTTCTGGCATCCATTTTGGTATAATACCCCATGGGAACCTTAGAAAACACAGAATTGGGGACCCTAGAGATTTTGCACACAAGAGCTCAGTAGTGGCTAACAAAGGATCCAAGAAAACCCATGTCTTTCTGACCCAGGTTAGTTTCACGGGCAGCCAATTTAGCATCTGTAATAACTAGCCTTACCAAAACGTGTGTTGGGATAACTCTGCCAGAGACACACCATTGCATCACAAGAGTAGCAAAATCACACACATGTCTCTGGCAGTCCCAAAATCTCTCTATGATGCTGTGCAGATGTCAAACCTTTTCTTGTTAATGCAAGCACAAATTTCCACAGGTTTACCAATACCTCCTACACATTTTGCATTCCTACACATTAACAGAGCAAGAACTTTTTTTTTTTTAAATAATCTCACCATAATTCTTCTTTGCTTTTTCCATTGCACTACCCCAGTCCCACCAGAGACCCAGAAAGAATCTTACCCTACAGTCATAACAGGAACAAACACAACTGCCCTTTATCAGGATTTCTCCCTATCAGGATTTTTTCCTATAAGAGAAGATCTTCTTTCATATGTTCTTTGACATCCAAACAAAACTTCTAGCTGCTTCAAGCAGCCTAGGACCTCACCCTTGTTTTTGGAGAGAGTACCAGTGCTGCTGACAGGCTACAAAGAAGGTCTAAACAACAAATACGAAAGAGAGAGTGAGAGAGTTAGAGTAGCTCGAGAAAACGTGCTACAGCATTTGAAACCAGAAGTATTTACTCATGACAGAAGGGCACCAGCCACACTGTGGCACTCAAGCAATATCAATAGCAGTGCCAAAGGATATGGGATAATGAAAAACAGGAATATGGGCTTTTTGTTCCGCACAATGGGGCAAGAGTTTCCAAAACAAATGTTTAGAAGGCAGAAATGCCCATGAAAATCACTGATAACTCTGCATGCTGAGTGATAAATAACTATCTGAGAATTTGCTCTGCAGTGTTTATTTCTCTACAAGATTTTTTAGACTATAACCAAAACCTAAATTCAGATACTTAGAATTTCCTTTAGAACTAGATAACTGATTACACAATACTCATATATTCAATACTCAGAGTGTCTTTGACATTAATCAAGCGCCCTCACAGACTCCAAAGGAATCAGGAATGGGAAAGTAATTTTGATTTCAGTCCTCGGAGTCTCTCTTCATGCTATCTTTTTTGGTTTAGCCTCCAGAAAGACAGAAATTATGGCAGATATTGTTCTTCAAGGAAAAGGCAAACAACCTGAACAGTGCAGCAATAAGTGCTGCGAAATCCCACTGTTGTATTTGCATATTTCTAAAGCATTTACAGCAAGGCTGCTATCTATGAAATACAAAGGGTGATTTTACATAGTCACAGCTATGCAAAGAATATTTTGCTCATACAAATATTGCTCCAGGGTAAATGAATGACAGGATAAGGGAAAAAAACAGCTGGGCGTCCTATGGGGAGATGCAAAATGTCTGGACCACATGAAAACATAAAGTCATTTCAACAGGACTACATCCTATCAACCTCTAAACTTCTTCCAGACACAAAGGAAATTAATAACATTATAAACCAAAAAAGTGAAACACAAAATCCACACTCCTTGCAATATTTTGATACTCAAGAACTTAATGACAAACTGTTTAATATAAAATGATGTCCCCATTAATGATGTTAATGTGACTTAAATAACTCATACAGTACAATGATGGGCTCCAAGGAGAACTAAGAAATAGATGTTAGCACTCAGGAAAACATGGGAGAAGTATGAATACTAGCTAGCCCTGGAATGCTAAGAAATTGGCTCCTCAGTTACAGTAGTTTGCAAAGTAACTACAACACTTCATTAGAGAGGTGTGTGAGAAAGGAAAATCAGAACCAACAAAGTACCTAAGTTTATAAACAGTGAGTAAAGCACAATGGTAATGGTTTCCAGCATGTTTAATCAGCCTGCAGAAATGAGGCCAAACATTGGTCTTTGTTCAGATGTTTTAACTATTCACAATGGATTATGAATTTAACTAAATTATAATTTTTTGGTGGTGCACAGGTTGTAAAGACCTTCCATGTCATGAAACAGGTAAGGCAAACTAAGGATGACTTGTAGTTCGGAACAGCTACTGTTTTACATTTTCATTTCTCCTACTATGATGGCTGCCCAAGTGGCATGGTTTCCTTTTACTGCTTTCACAGATAACCCACCTTCCAAACAAATATGTATGAAAGTGGGACCTGAATATTTCTGGTGTGAACTTTGATACACATGTATGTTTGCAATTCATGATGCTGTTCAGCACTCTCCACACTAAATTCCTTGGTTTGTACAAATATTGTTGGAATACTAACAGAGGGCATTATGACCTCTAAAACTGTGTTTTGTTTAAACATATATTAAAATATTTTATGTGTCTACCTCTGCTTCTAATGAAATTTGGTTCAAATGGAATTGGTAGGAACAACCAAATTAGAACTCCTCTTACCAAACTATTTCAATGTCCTCTAATCTGTCTTTTCTAAATTCTTCTGTGATGTGCTTTAACCTCTCAGGAAATAAAAACCTACACAAAAATGTCACCAAAACAGATTTATGAGCAGAGTTGCTATTGTTCGCCTTTTTACTTTGTTAACAGAATGACCCTTTGTCAGCAAAACACGGTGGTTTTCAGCATCATATAAAATAATTTCACTTTTTAAGACATAGTCTGCTTAATTTCACTTTGACTACTTAGCAATAAAATATCTAAAAAGAAGGAGAAATAGATATAAAAATACTATAACACATAGCACCATGTTCTATAATTATGATATAAAACATCAACAGGAATGATGCTGCATAATTATATAGTATAATGTGTATAAATAGTATAATGTGGCTTTTTTCTCAGAGGAAAAAGAAGTAATAAGTTTCTAGTTGTTTTATAGGACATAGAAAATGTTATGGGAATGATGGGCTTCTATAAACAACTCAAAATCAAGTATTAGCTCTCTGTACATAGCTGTGAAATTACTACTGAATGCTGTTGCTTTGTGTATCTTCTTCCATTCAAAGTATAAAAATCAAGTCAGCAGAAATTAGCAAATAATTGCTTTTTTTTTCACTTGAAGAAAATTTTGATTTTGAAGAAAATTCTTAAAATATTAGACTGAACCAATTCTTGTTTGCTTTTTTCACTTTAGAGGAAAACTGGGGGAAATAAGCATTTTCCTGCACATTCAACATTTGATTTGAACATTAACAGAACATTACATGCAACAGTTGTACACAAAGAGAAGAAAAAGCCAAAAGGAGAATACTCCTTTTTTATCTCAATACTCCTTTTTTATCTCCCAGCACCAAAACCTCCTCACTTGCTTTGTCTGCATTCCTCAAGTCTAGTCATTCATCTCCACTTATCTATTCTCTTCAAATGCCAAAATGTTAATTTAACTTACAAAACTCCCATCACTTATTCACATTTGTCAGAAATAGATAATTCAATTTAGATCTGACTTTTTAAATATTCACCTACTGAACCAAAAATCAGTTGTTAGCACAATACTCAGCAAACAAAATCTGGGCTGAAGTTAGTAATTTTATTTGATGGAAGACTTGACTTGGTGAGAGTTTACATTGGGAAGATACATGTACTACAAACACATACACACTATATCTGATGAAGAGTGGAAATACCATCTACAAAGAATAACAAAATATTTCCATTTTCAACTCTGAAGTTATACACTTGAATCTTAATCTAAGAGAAATGTTTCCCATTTAGACAGGAAAATGCTTTTGGACTGATAAGGATAAAAGCTAGTTTCCTAAGTGACCAAAGCTGAACTCACAGTTGTACTATTCAAAGTTTATATTTTCTTGTGATTATATAATCTCACAGGTAATAAATCAACATGCATTTGACAGTCTGGCTTTATGTAGGTTGAGTTTAATATGTTGGCACACTCTATTTGACTCAGGAGTTAAGATAGTTTGTAACAATTCTACAAATTCAAACAAATTTCCTTCATTATCAATCAGAGTAGGTTTTTAAAAATCTGCTTACCAGGTTTAAAAGGTCAGCTGACTTGACTTTCCTTATTACTTCTCCCCTAGAATTCAAATTTTGTTCACACTTCTGGCATGAGTATTAGCAGGATATGATGTAAAGGTTTCACTCCTATGAATTTACAGTATCTCTGGAAAGGGCAAAAAACTCTCATATTTTAAGACTGAAGACTAGCTCAAAGACAGAAAATGAAAAGCTGAAATATGCTATAGCAAAGGATGTAAAGCTAAACCTGAGCTTTGCAGCTGGTATTTGAAACCCTTTTTGCACCAATGTGTCCTGTACCCTGTAATGCCACTTTTTATCAACATTCTGTTATCAAAACTCCATTCAGTTTTTTGTCAGCATAGCCATGTTTTCAAGGTACTATTCAGCCTCCGTCCCCCAAATGAACTTCAAATTTCTGCCACCATTCAGATTTCTGAAACCTACTCTGTGAAAACAACCCATGTTCCATTCTTATCTCAGTCAAGAAGAAGATGCCTGACCCTGTTTCCCTTTAAGCTATTTGTTTTTCTGTCTTGACCTCTTTTTCTCCAGGGAAGATTTTATTCTGGCACTGCTTCACTTTCTCCAGCTTTATGCCAATATTGAGCTGAACACTGAGTTCAACTCCCTGTCACCACTGTCAGAGAAGTCCAGGAGAGAGCTCCTGCCCATGCTCAGCCTATTTCCTCCCCGGGAAATATCCATTTGCCTTTGGGCACTTGTCTTCCAAGCACAGACAGTCTGATGACTTCAGGCAGTCTCATCCTGTAATCAGCTAGTACTTCTTAAGGCTTTCTCACTGCAGTGGTCCTCTCCCTATCTAACAGTTGATATGATAACCAACTGAGAGAATAATAATAAAAAAAAAAAAAAACAATGAGAGAAGGGTCTTATCATCTTATCAAAATAAAGGAGGGATCGTATCAAAATGTGGAAATTGTGAAGGAGGTGAAGTAAAAAAGATGGAGATAAAGTCTTCTCAGAGGGATGCACAGACAGAAAGAGGCAATGGGCACAAAATGAAATACAGAAAGCTCCATTTGAAGGGAAGAAAAATGTTTTCTTTTACTTTAAGACTGGGCAGACATTGGAAAAGATGCCCAGAGAGGTTGTGGAGTTGTCATCCTTGAGTATGTCAAAACCCAGCCGGATATGGTTCTAAACAGCCTGCTCTGAACATGCAGACTGAATTAGAGACTCAGAGAGCTCAGTGCCACTCTGGAATTCAGTGACAAAGATGTGTAGGAGTGATTCCAGGTGCACAGAAGAAAAGATGAAATTCAGAATAAGAATTAATGAAAAGACAGATTTAAATTATGCAGAGTGGAATATAAAAATACACTTTAGGGAGCTGAAGTGAGAAACAAGCAATAGAGAGGAAAGAATGAAGAGAAGCATGGTAGGACATGTTACCAGGCAAATCTAGAAGTTCAAGGTACCAACACTTACTTAAACATCTAAGCCAGCACTCTTGCTGAACAGGCATCTTGACCTGGTGGGACGGTAAGTCTTTGCTTGGGCACTTCTCAACCTAGCAATCAGTGGGTAACAACCCAAACATTGGCTAAGTAGATGCTAAGAAACACATTGAACTAATTTATTAGTGTGAAATGTCTGTAAACACTGAAGGAATGCCAAATTGCTAGAAGTGACCCTTCCCTTTCAAGCTCATTCTCAAAGTATATATTATTAATTACCTTCTTATGCTACTGGAGGTTTGTCTAAGTTTTCAAGTTCTAACACAGAGCTCCAATTAGCCATCACCAAACCAACCTTCACCAACTTCCTTCCTCCCCAGCAGTTTGTGAATTCCCCAGTTTGTGAAAGTCAGAGCAATTCAGGAAAAGGGTGGTATGTAAACAAATGAGGAACATGTGTTTCCAAATGGGGAAGGGGGTGATGAAGACAGTGAAATTAGAGCAGCAAGGCTGGAGCTAGCAGCTGTAGTAACAGAGTAGTGTAAGGGTTGCCAAGGCATTAGAGGAAGCTGACAAGGGAACAAGGGGTAAACTCAGGTACTAGATGATCACTGTACTTCCCAGATTCAAGCAGACCTGTGTTTTGATTTTTTTTCTCTTTGAATATGGATTTTTCTGTCTGCTAGAGGGTATTTGTTTAACTCAAAAAGCAGTCATATGGGAACAATTCCCACTCTGTTCCCAATCAGCAGGACCATAATGGCAGGTGGTTGCAGGGATGGGCTGAGAAACATGGAAAGAATCAAAGGCAACACCTGCTTGGGTGAAATATTGTTTCTACTTTTTCATTTCCATCCATATTGAACCTGTTTTTTAAGGGTACACTTATGGTGAATATGCTTTAGTAATTAAAAAGCAATCAGTCTAAAGCATAATTAATAGGTGTCTGAGGGGTATCAGTATATCCCTCTAAACCTCCCTTAGAAAGAAACTCTCAACATGTGCACTGAAAGAGAAGCATGGAGCATATTATTTTCTGCTTTATGTACCCTTTTAGCAATATAAATGGTCCTAAGGAAGTGCTTACTCGGTGACTGTTTAACATCTGACTACAGAATACAAAGTTAAACCCTGGTTTCTACTTAGACAACATTCAGAAAAATTGTATATAACACAAAAGACAAGACTGGTTGCATAGCATTTCTCCTGCGTATCAGAGAACTCTTGGAGGGAGAGCAATGTCACAATCCCACGTTAAAGGGAGAAAAGGCAGAAAAAAGCTGAGTATTGATGCTAAAATCGAAGAGCAAGCCAGGGCTAGAATAAGCAGCAGGAACCAGATCTCCTGACTGCCTTGCACCTTCCCATATTTCCTTTGGCAGCTCAAATCTGCAAACTTCCCTATATGTGTTGCCAGGCACCACTCGGGGTTTGTAAGCTTTTAATGGGTTAATTAGCACCAAAGCATTTTTTTCTTCTGTGGTCTAGACATAGAAATATCCAGATTTTGTTTCCCTTGAAAGACAGCCCATCCTGGAATCTGCACTCGATCATCCATTTCCATGTTTTTCTAGGGCCAGATGGGGCTAAACATGATTTGAAGATTTTTTCCCTTTGCTTTCTTTAATGTTTCTTGTCATTTCTTTCACTGACTACCAGCTTGTTTGCTTTATTTTGAGGATAATGCCAACTGTAAAATAAAAAATGCAATTTCCAAGGTAGAGAAATTAGAAAATGATGGATTAGCTGTTGCCAAGAAAAAGTAACAATTCCTGGACCTAACAAATCAGTCTGAAAATAAAGAAAGGGATTATTAAACGTTACATAACTTCAATAGGACAAAAGCAGAAAGAACTTTCAAGAGACTGCCCTATTTTTAATTTTTTTTTTAACACTCTGGAGGCTATGGACCATATTGCTCATTTAGGCATGCAGCTGTAAGTATGTGGTTCTTCCTATTCCGGTTGAATTGCTCCAGATACCTCTGGTGTACCAAAACACAATCTCCCTTTTACCAGTCTCTCCTATGTGTACATGCTTGCAAATACTGTATTATATGTCTGGGCCTCAGCCAGGCACCATGGAATCAGGTTTGAATTTTCCCAGAGGATAGGGGCTTCCTGTTTGTGGAGTTTTGTCTCCAAATTTAGTGGTGCAAATCCACATACTTCAAAATGTGTTTGAATACCAACTCTAATCTAGTTGTCACAATTATTCTATTTATTTATTTATATTTTTTATTTTAAATTGGAAATATAAACTTTAAGTACAATCCTGAAGCAGTTTTGCTGGTATACATATATACAATAAATACATAACAGCCAGTTTGAAAAAAAGGTGTCACTGGCACTCATTTCTGCTTAGCTGTGCAAATCTTTCCTGGTGTGTCACAGTTTGGGAGACAGAGATGTCCCAAGACACACTGAGTTCATGCACAACAGCCAATTATTGAGTGCAGTTCTCCTTATATAGATCAGGACTGCCTGGTCGATCCTCACCGGCTGAACCACCCAGTCAACCAGCCAGAAGCTGCTCTTGTCCCCAGTGGCCTAGGCCTGATCTCTAATATTCCTCGCTTGTTATGTTATATAATTAAGGTACTTATATAATCAATCACATTTCAGTTATAAAGCTAGAATTATTATAACTGTGAGGCCTCCAGACCAGCTGTAGGCCACTCTGGTGTTCCCTTTAGATAAAATCTTCCAATCTGTACTTATAACCTGTGTATGCCACAGCACACAACTTATGTTCTCTTCTTCCTACAACGCATGTCACCACCTGTTACAAACTGATTTACCCCACTAATTTAATTTCTTTTAGTCACAGACACACTGTCAAATACCTCCTGCCTGTCATTTGTCCAGCACACAGGAAAGCACAAGCCAGCAGAATGTCAAAGGTGCTGGACCAAGACAATGGCACAGAGCAGGGGTGTGTTTGGGTTTATTTTTTAAAATCAGTTATGCACTTGTTGACACAAATTGAGGTCTGGATTTATTAATACGATTTTGTCTGTTTATATAAGCACTGCCAGAAACAAATTACTTTCCTGTACTACAATATGGAAGTACAGTATTAATGTTCCCTGTGGACACAAAGGCTTTGGGCACGTCGCTCATATTTATTGGAGATAAATACTGTATTGTCTTCCTATCAACATCAAGTTTATGAATGCTGACATACAATAGTGACATTTAAATCCTTAAAAGGTCTTGAAAAACCTGCTTCAACTGTAAAGCAAGTGTCAATATGATAAATTTTTATTTATGAAATTACTATTTATAAAATGAAAGCTTACTATTTTACACCTAAAATAGTAGGATAAATGTTCAGAAATGTAGTTAATTATAGCCTTCCTGATCTGACAAGGCTTAATTCCAGTTCTTTGCTAGTGTTACTGCCACAACTACAGTGGTGTAAAGCTATAGCAATGAAATGCCAAACAAAAGCCAAAAAGCCAAAGGAGCTACCCAGCAATGAAAAGCATTTAATTTTATGGTTCTGCATCCCAATCTAATTTATAAAGACAATGCCCTACTACTTTCCTTATGATTTCCTTTCCAGTCCATCCTATTAAAAAATAAATAACTAACAATGCAACGGTCAAAGGCCACCTAGAAACGGCAAGTATTTTAGATAACATTTTGCTCATCTTTGTTGGTGTGATCCACATCACCCTGGAAACCAGGATAATAAATTAGGTTTTCAGCTGGATTGATCTTAATGATTTCACATGATTTTGTACCTCCCTGTCATATCCCCATTATCTTTTATTTACTGAGATTGCATTTCCATAGGCAAGAACACACCACACTTAGCAAACAGGCTCCAGTCTCATTTGTGAGTGTTGGCTGCTGGATTGGTAAGGCCTGTATTAAGGCTTCACTTGTGGGTTCACTTTCTTATCCTATTTGAGCTGGTGTGGATGAGCAAGAGACATGGTCAGGCAAGGGCATAGCTACAACACAGCTGAGACAGAACCAAGGGCAAACCCCTCTGCTTAGGAGCAGCCCCTGAGAAAAGCAGCCAAAAGCTCACCAGAGCTTCTCTTGGACTGAAGGCCAGCTGTGGACACTGCTCAAGCAAAGTGCTGATCACAGTTATGAGAGAGAGGAGAGGAGAGGAGAGGAGAGGAGAGGAGAGGAGAGGAGAGGAGAGGAGAGGAGAGGAGAGGAGAGGAGAGGAGAGGAGGGAGAGGAGAGGAGAGGAGGAGAGGAGAGAGGGAGAGGGGAGAGGAGAGGAGAGGGAGAGGAGAGGAGAGGAGAGGAGAGGAGAGGGGGAGAGGAGAGGAGAGGGAGAGGGAGAGGAGAGGAGAGGAGGGAGGGAGAGGGAGAGGAGAGGGAGAGGAGAGAGGAGAGGAGAGGAGAGGAGAGGAGAGGAGAGGAGAGGAGAGGAGAGGAGCACCTGTTGCCACACTAGAAGCAGCAGCAAGAAAATGGACTTTGCTCTTCTAAGTATTTTTCCTGTGTCTAGGGCCAGATCTGCAGGGTTCATTTTCTTCACTAGAAGCCATTCCTCAGGACTCCAAACATACTGCCCATCTTCTGGTACAGGAACTCATTTTTGTCCTTTTAGACATCCTTTCCATATTTCTGTCATCTTGACTAGTCACAGATAATTCCTTCATACCACCTCTGTATATCTTAATATAATTCACACTTCCTTGTTCATCTCCCTGTTTACTCCCATCTCCTGTCATGGGCCCTACTTTTAGTGTTTATTTTGCCCTTACATAGATCAGACATAGCACCTATCCATAGTTGCAAAGGAACTCTTGCTGAACCTTAAGGTGCAAAATGGTCTGAGCAGAGATATAACTTAGGAATATTAAACTGTTACCTACAAGTAGGCCTTTTCAGAGTCCATGCAAAACATTTTCTGTAAGAGGCTTTTAACATGACCATATGTGCCTGGCACTGAGTGGAACCACAGAAGTTACATCACTGACACAAAGCTTTTCCCCTGCTTTCAGCCTCATCACCCCAGAAAATGGTACGCTTGTGCCTTAAAGCACTGGAGTTCTACAGCTTTTCAACAAAAAGTTTGCCACAGGTTTTTAGACATAGTCAGAACCAACATATTTTCCTCTAGTCTTATTTTTGGAAATGGCTGAACAGAGTTTTCCAAAATAATCAGCCTTGGGCAGACACCTAAAGTGGAAAATTTCAGCATAAACTGTCTGAGTTCAACAACATCATAAAGCAACGAAAAGCAAGGTCTTATCATGGGAAGATGGGGGGCAGACAAACAGTGCTCCCAGTCCCACCTGTGACATAGGCATGTGACAGCTGACATCATTGATTATCAAGTCATTTCCATGATAACACATTAACCTCATAAAATATTAGTCTTTTGGGCCAAAGTCTTCCATGCTTAGTATTTGGCCAAAAGCAATTTTTTCAGATCATTTGAGAAAAATAAAACAAATAATCTACTGAGACACTTCTGAGATATGTGTGTGATACAATACAATACAAAATATATTGAACATTCTGACCATTGTTACAAAGTTTTTCCAGGTCAGTTTTTCCAGGATGGCTAAACAACAAAACATAAAACTCAGCATTTGAATAGCCTGTAATGAGCAGTGCTTGTCTGGATAAACTGGGAGGAGGAGGAAAGAGGAGAAAGATCACCACATATGATTTGTCCCACCAAAGCCTTGAAGACCAACATGAGGGAGTTTTCTGCAGTTTCTGAACTTCCTATTTTGTGTGTGAACCCACTGTTGCCTCCCCTTTGCACTAAGCTGGCACTCTTCTGAGTGCCAACTGAATTTCCACCGTTTAGCAAACTCCTGGGGCCTGCATTCATACATTGGTGATGATTATAAATAAGTTACTGCAGGTAACCTGTCCCTAGTACTTATAGTATATATATATTTGTATAGACGACAGGCTTACCAGACACTCCTCCAATCAATCACTGAGAAGATTTTTTGCTAACAAACCATTGCCTCGCTCTGTGTTTGGCATGTTGGCTGTGAGCACTGCAGGACCACAGCCATTCCTTCAAACTGCTGTCATTATCTTAACTTTCTAGCTACTTGTTGGTATCTTAGACCAATGTTACTATTTTTCCTTTAAATCTCATCCAAGCCTTCTTTAGAAGTTCCCAGATAATATAGATTAAAACCAAGTCTTACCAAATCTCTACTTTTGCCCCCTTTGGGCTGGCATCCCTTGTTGCAACTATTTCAAACATGATCTGGTGCCATTTTGAAGCAGGAAATTGGGATTACTAAAACTGTTATATTGTTTCATCTCCAGTAAGAACAAAAAATATTTGATAACTCAGTGCCATTTCTCTCAGTTTTGTGAAAAAAACCCCATGTTCCCTGCATAGTTCTCCCTAAAAGATTTTTAGCTAATATATATTATCTAATAGATTGCTTTTGTTCAATCTAGAAGACATTTTGACGTAGGATACAAAATCTTGAGTGCAATCACATACAGAACAACCAGAAGATCAAGTATGGGTTTACGAGAGGTAGGTCCTGCTCAACCAAAATAATCTCCTTCTATGACCACATGACCCACCTAGTGGATGAGGGAAAGGCTGTGGATATGTCTAGCTGGACTTCAGCAAACCCTTTGATAGTGTCTCCCACAGTGTTCTCCTGGAAATGCCAGCTGCCCATGGCTTGGGCAGCTACACCCTTCTCTGAGTTAAGAACTGGCAGGAAGGTTGGGCCCAGAGGATGGTGGGGAATGCTCTGCATCCAGTTGGTGTCCAGTCACCAGTGCTGTCCCCTAGGGATCAGTGCTAGGGCCAGTCATGTTCAATATCTTTATTGATGATCTGGACATGAGGATCAAGTGAACCCTCAGTAAGTTCATGGGCAACACTAAGTTGAGTGGAGTGTTGATTTTCAGGAGGGTAAGAATGCTCTGCAGAGGGTTTTGGGCAGGCTGGATTGATGGGCTGAGGCCAATTGCATGGGGTTCAATAAGGTGAAGTGCCAGGTCCTGCACTTGGGTCAGAACAACACCATGCTACAGACTGGGACAAGAAAGTGGCCCATTGGAAAAAAAAACAAACTGGCATGCTGGTCAACACTGGCTGAACATGAACCAGCATGCGCCTAGGTGGCCAAGGCCAATGGCATCCTGGCTTGTACCACAAACAGTGTGTCCAGCAGGACCAGGTAGTGAGTGTCTCTGTACTCGGCACTGGTGAGGCCACAGTGATCACCCGTGTGTTCAGTTCTGGGCCCCTCACAAGAAGAAAGACATTGAAGTGTGTCCAGAGAAGCGCAAAGCTGGTGAAGGATCTAGAAGGTGAGTCCTATGAGGAGTGGCTGAGAGAGCTGGGGGTTGGGCAGCCTGGAGATAAGGTGGCTCAAGGGGGGACCTTATTTCTCTCTACAACTTGTCACTGTCTGAGGGTCTCTTTAGGCATGAGACCTCCTCAGAAGGACATGCAGGTGGTTTGGGATTTGGGATTTTTCTGAGGCCGCCAGCGAAAGATTGCTCGAGACGATCTTCTGTGGTTTCAAGGTTGTTTATTATATCTTACCTATAAAGTGTCCCAGCCAGGCTGACACAGGTCTGCTCTACAAAGCGACCATGACCAAATGCCTGCCTGGGAGAGGCAGGACCTATCTTTTATACTCTAGACTACGTCTTCAATATTTACAATCACTTTCCAATACAGCACAACCTTATTACACTGTCCAGTTTTGTCCCCATTCAATCTGTAGCTGCCAGCATGTCATCCAACATGGATGGCACAGAGAAGAAGGAGGAAGGGGCACACCATGCCCCAAAACCTCCATGCTGGCCACATGGCCCTTAGTATAAACAATCCAAAAATCTACTTATTCTACATTTTAACAATGTAACTTATACACTACTTATTTTTGTGACTTGTAATTCTTCCTGCAATGTTAGCAGATTTTCCCAAGGGGTTGAATTCAGCCTCTGAGACACCTGGGTCTCATTCCGGGGTCTCTGAGAGGCCTGCCAGTGGGGTTTTGAGAACCCCAGGGAAGCCAGGGAAATGCCCTGGACTCCCACACAACTACCTGAGAAGAGGGTGTAGCCAGGTGGGTGTCAGTCTTTTCTCCCAGGCAACAAGGGACAGGACAAGAGGACAGAGCCTCAAGCTGTGCCAGGGGAGTTCAGGTTGGACATCAGGAAGAATTTCATGGAAAGGGTTGTCATGTATCAGAATGGACTGCCCAGGAAGGTAATTGAGTCACCATCCCTGGAGGAATTCAAGAAATGACAAGACATGACACTTAGTGATGTGGTCTAGATGACAAGGTCATAATCAATTAAACATTGGACTCAATGATCTTGGAGGTCTTTTCAACCTTAATGATTCTATGATTCTATGAAAATACAGTGGAAGATGACCAGGCTATATTCACATTTTCTACATCACACAGCAGATGAAACAACAGTCACTGATGTGTGACGATGTGTGTGTTGTTAAACAATTACCCTCTCCCAGAAGGCAAGGTTCTAGGCTGCAGAAATGGGACAAATTTGGGATAAGCCACAGAGATTTGTCTGTGTATAACAATAATGCCACACCACATCAAACCACATTGCATTCCCTGGGCTCTCCAAGTTTTCTGTGCTGCATACTGCACATATACATTACAGTACTGGGTGAATTTATCATAGATACCTGTAGTCACTTAAGTCACTTATGCATCTAGGCTTGGCTGATTGTACAGGCTTCCTCTGTAGGATGGGAGACAAGATAAGTCAGGGAAAGTCACCAGTTCCCAGCACAGCTGTCAGAAGTAATTAGAGTAATTGCCTTCTGGAACTGTTTATCTGCTGACCCCATGAAAAGCCTACATGTGGAGCCAGATTAATGGTCTATACTGTAAGACAGCTCATATTAGCTGAAATAAATATTCCCCAGCATTTTGGCATACATGCACTATAGAAACACCATAGAAAACTTATTAACCTAATTTCACTTAAATCCTGTATCCCTGATGGTCAGAATACATCCAACTTTCTAATACATTCTGAAAGACGACCATTGGCCAATGATTTCTTTTTCCAGGAACATATTTACTCTAGCTTAGAGTAGAATCAGACTAACACTGCCAGCAGTAAGTGGCAGAAATATTTATTTTGGCTCCTAAATATGAAATGTAGCTCATTCAGCATTCAGGGTGTTGGCAGGAGAAATGGTATACTGAAAGCTTTGATTTTTAAAGTGTCTGCCCCACCTGACACAATGGAAAATGTAAAGGATTTTCCTTGTACCTATGAGCTTTGACCAAGAACATTGTAAAGTTCAGTAATGATTTAACAGAATCTGAGCTGTGAATATATGTCATACATTTGAAATGAATGAGGTTGATAAAGAGAACTACTGAGTAAGTACAATCAATTGCTTTTGTATGAAAAAATATATTGTCAATGACAGGATAGTACTTATGCATCTGCCAGCATAATTCTCAAATTCCTCAAGGCTTCTGCTGAAGATATGGTTTCACTAAATATTTCTTTCTTACATCTTATCTGGCAAAATAGTACAAATACTCTACGAGACAAGCTCCCAGATTACAGCTGAATAATTCAGACACAAGGAGAAGATTCTGGCATGGTCACAGAGCCAGCAGTAAAAGTCGGGTGTTCTCAATTGCATGGCTGTGCATCTTGCAGGGAGCCCTCTCCCCTTCCTTGCAGTGCCCATTGATGCCATTCACATGCTTGGTCCAAAATTTCATGGTATTTTTTTCTCTGCTACTATCATGCCTCATTACCAACTCTACATGGCTCCTTCCTCACCTTCACTTTGTCTTTTGAACCCTTCCTGGAGCTTCACTGCAACTTTGCTCTCCTTTCCTTCCACAGAACTGCCTGTGGCCTTCATGGTCCTCAGCAGGTGGAGGACTCCCTTCCCCAGGGGAGGGATTTAAATTTTAAATTTTTATCATTGTGCTCAGGCTCACTCACAGAAGGCCTCAAGTTCTTTGGGAATACCACCAGTCACAAACCTCTGCCCTCACAAACTGGGAAGGCCTTGGAGATTTCTTTTGTCTTTGATGAGTTTCTCTCTGTCTTTTAAGACATATAGAGCACATTCCTTATGATGACATAAATATATTTTTTCCAATGTTTGCCTTTGAAAAGTATCAACTTTCTTCTGGATAGGAGACCACATTTTCAAAAGTAGGATGCTTTGGCACTATTTTGCACAACACTACACATGGTTCACGCTGTAATATTACAACACACTGTTTCAAGCACAGAGACTACACCATTTTTTGAAAAGCAGAGTTTCCAGTTCCTTCCCTGTTCTTTCCTCCTAAAGATGATCACACAAAACTGGATGAGGCTCCATAAACAGAAGGTCTACTACTGAAGCAGCAGAGGATCAAATAAAATGGTGCTGCCTGGAAAACAGAAGAGAGCTTCCCAAACAATATTAGAGTGATAATAGAAAAGTAAACCTTTGCTTGAAAGCTTTCAGATACAATGTGGCAAAAAAAGTATGTAGTACAGTAATTCTACAATTGTATATGATTAGTTGATTAGTATGCTATTATATATTGTCCAATTTAAAGATTAGTTGGTTAGGTAATAATTCCCTGCATGGAAATGGTCCAGGGATTCTTTGCCCCACTTCAGTTATGTCTGGTCCAGATTCTGGTTGGAAAATAGAATGTCCTTGTAGTTGGTTCTCTTCTTGGAATAAGACTAAACAATATCTTAAGAATGTGTTTAGAAGGTTAGTTTATTGTTCCTAAGTGTAGGGAAAGAGGATAGGAAAGTACTAGGAGCTACAGCAGTTCATTAGCAATCTACAAAGCGACAAATATATGAAAAATATAAAAAGGCATGAATAGACTCTGGGAAATTGAACAGCCTAAAGAACATCTTTAAAGTTTTAAGTTGATAACAGACAAATTTTTTTGTCAGATGTTCTCATTAAATAGGAGTTGCACAACAAACTCTGATGAGCAGTGCGGAGGCAGAAAGCAGAGCTTGTGTAACAAGAAGCAGGAGCAGCACATGTTTTGTATTCAGCCAACAGCAGTGTTGAATGACGCTGCTTGGAGCCACATGCAGAACGTTTTGGCCAGAAAGACTAGTTAGCTGTGTGCCAATGTCTGCAAAGGTAAAGAGGGAATAGAGGGGGGTCTTGCAGACCTGAGAGTTGCAGATAAATATCTTGTGAAGGAAGAGGGTAACTGACTCCCTTTCAAAGAACTGTAAGAAGTGTTCAGGCTCAGAGAAGTAATGTAAACAGAACAGTGGAACACTTTCGCAGACGGAAAATTAAGCTAATATCTCTCACTTTGGATCAAACCACATCCTATTTTCAGGATCATTGAACCTAGCCACATTAGACATACATCTGGCCTTTGGTACTCTTCTCAGCCCAGCAGTACCATAGCAGACACACAGTTTAGCTTACAGAAGTTGTTACATTCCAGCTTTCCACCATTAGGGACTGAAAATTTAGCATGAAAAGATAACCCAAAATGAACAGATAGGTCTTACATGCACAAAATCCCTTTAAGTCTCAGACAGCCTCGATCTTTAATCACTTAGATACTTTTAATCTCATGCTCAACCTGGAAGATATCAGACAGGCCAAATATAGACTAAGCAATTGCAAACTCTTTCTACGTAAGTATTTACACCTTCCCAACTTTGATTTATTTTTGAGACTGAACACCAGTAATGTCTCATTTTGCTTTCCTCATTTACTTTTTTTTCCACATTGCAAAGGACAGTCTTCTCCTTTAAACAGATTTAAAGCTGCCCATGACAATTCCTGAATCCTCTGTGCTGACTTGCTGCATACAGGTACTGAACTAATATAATAATGGCACAGTCAGGCTGGAAAATTGCAATGGGGCTAGACTAAGACTCTTCATACACCTGAGACATAAGGTTTTTGTGCTTGTTTGTTTGTTTGCTTGTTTGTTTTTTTTTTTTTTAATAGAATCTCTTAATAGACAAATTGGAGTAGTTTGGGGTTTTTTGTTTTGGTTAGGGTTTTTGTTGTTGTTGCGTTTGTTTGTTTGTTTGTTTGTTTTTAAGAGATAAGCAGTTGTTTCACAGAGAGCAGGAACACATGGATTCAAGAATTTTTCAAGAAATACACTTGAAAGAGAGAGATTTTGTCTTGAGACTGAGAAATGAGACTATTTTGTATGAGAATTTAGGGAAAGGTTTACCTTCTAGGAACACCAGGAAGAGGAAAGTCAGGCCCTTGTAAAGGTGAACTACATATAGACCTGGTATAATTTTAATATCACGTTTTTCTAATGTTATGCTTTGCTCCTGCTGTTAGAATTATACAACAATTTAGCTTAAAAAGACTGGCATTTTTATTCCCACTCAGTCACAAATCTGCTAGCTCAAGAGAAGAGCCACAGTTACCAGAAATACATGAGTCTGCTGGGTAAGTTCAACTGATTGACAGGCTGCTCTTCTGTGAGAAAATTAAAAAAATATATGGAAGCATGAGGGCTTGCACATGCCTAGGGGGTACTTGTGGAGACCCAGAAGGGAAGAGTTATTGCCTCTCTCATTGAACTTACCAAGTTTTCATTCCTTTATCAGCAAACTTCTTGTTACATGGAAGAAGACAAAGAAGATGAAGGAGAACATGAAGGCAAAGGAGAACATAAGGAGAAGAAGAGGAGGAAGAAGAAATAATGGGGAAATGTATATTCAAACATCAGATACTTAAATACCTCCACCTCTTACCCTACAAACTGATGTCAGAGGTGACTGCTGCTTATGTGAGTGAATCATGCTTGTACTACTGAACTAACAGTTTTCCTGGTCTCTTATCAAACAAGGGCCTCCACAATTTAGGGCTGCACCTTTTTGCCTGATTGTTATTGTTCTATTGTAAAACCTCATGTGCAAATCATAGAATCATAGAAAGGTTGGGGTCCAAGGGCCATCTAGCTTCAACCCCCCTGCCATGGGCGGGGACACCTTTCATTAGACCAGGTTTCTCAATTTTCTAGGCAATATCCACAGGTTTCCCATCCAGCCTGGTCTTGAACACCTCCAGAGATGAAGTATCTACAGTTTCTCTGGGCAACCTGTTCCAGTGTCTCATCACTCTCACAATGAAGAATTTCTTCCCTATATCTAATCCACAGGCCCTCATAGAAATTTCCTCTCCAGCTTTCTTGCAGGCCTCCTTTAGGTACTGAAAGGTACTGAAAGGCTGCTATAAGAAGGTCTTCCCAAAGTCTTTTCTTTAGGTTGAAGAACAGCCTGAAGCGCTCTCAGCCTGTCATTATACGAACGGTGCTTCAGCCCTTGATCATTCATCTTCCTGGCCCTCCCCTGGGCCCAATGGAGCAGTTCCTCATCCTCCTTCTGTTGAGGATCCCAGAGCTGGATGCAGCACTCCAGGTGGGGTCTCACCAGAGCAGAGCAGAGCAGAGCAGAGCAGAGCAGAGCAGAGCAGAGCAGAGCAGAGCAGAGGGTGAGAATTCCCTCCCTCACCCTGCTGGCCACGCTGCTTTAGATGCAGCCCAGGATGCATTTGGCCTTCTGGGCTGCCGGTGCACATTGGCAGGTCATGTTGTGCTTCTTGTCCACCAACACATTAATACCTCCACGTCCTTTTTCTCAGGGCTGTCCTCAATCCATCCTCTGCCAAGCCTGAATCTGTGCTTGGGATTGCCCTGACCCAGGCACAGGACCTGTGCTTGGCCCCACTTAAGTCCATGAGGTTTGCACAGGCCCAGCTCTCAAGCTGTCCATGTCCCTCTAGATGGCAGCAGTAAGTGGTCGGATGATGCTGGGAACCAGGGAAAAAGCAGCCTTGAGGCCTTGCCTTTCTCAGGCCTTTACAAGGTCAACAAATTATAAAAATGATTATGCACCCTGCAGGTGTTTAATCATTGTTATAATTCTTGCTCTTGAGCAGCTTGAGAAAGTCAAAGCTTCAAGGCTTCTTTTTCCCTGGTTCCCAGTAGTATCCCATGACAGTAAGCCACCACGGTTCCACAAAATGGACCTTAGTTTCTCCATGCAGCTCCCCGGTTCTGATTTCAATGACTCACAACTGAACATAATCATTCACAGAGTGTGCAAACACAGCTACGCAAATTATGTGAAGTACTTATTTTCTCATATATTGCTGACAGCACTGGAGAGGCTGAGCACACAAACCAGTGTTCCTGCTGTGATTCAAGCAGTGAGTTTATCCTGTATTGCAGTTGCTTAAAATTCAGTAATCTGCTTTGATGCTGCATGTGACAACATAACTGGAGTCATTTTAGAGCAGTGTTAGGCCTAATTGATAACAGAAGCAAAGGCAGTAAAAGGTTACTTTTTTTCCACTATGCCTTTGATAAACACAAGCTAAAGCTCTGTTGAATAAAATGAAGTTAACGTTTTTGTGTTTCAAAGCTGAATCACAATTGAAAAGGTTTCTACGGAAATGAAAGAAAGAGGCCAAAAGAAAATTGTGTTTTCTTTTTCCCTTCAAATGGACAAGCTTTGCAGTGGTTATATAATATTTAAGTTACTGAATACGGAACATTACTCTGTTCAAGAATAAATGGTTCACATATGCAGAATGATTCAGCCAAATTTACATTCTGTGAATAAATGTTTATTTATGAAATTACACATGCAGCATAACCAAAATGAAGCGGGGACAGGCTATGACAGCTCTTCTAAGATACATACAATACCAAATCTTTCATGGAGCTACTAAACTGGCATATACATATTCAATACATAGCTAAAGTAACAAGAAGCAAACTGACAGACAAGAAGCAAACTTCTCACTACAGTGTTCCTTTTTCATCTTGTGCAGGCCATGGACAAACTAGGTGGACCTGCAGACACATTATGTCAAAATATTTTTGACATAAATATATATATATTTTATATATAAATATATATAAAAATTTTTTTGAGACACCAGTGAGACAGCAGAAGAATAAAGAAAGAAATAGAATAAATGTTCAAGAGAGCCGCCTTCTAGTTCTGCACTTAGGACAGCATTCTAATTCAGACCAGAAGGAAAAGCAATGATTAACAACTTTAATAAATTCAATATAAGTGGAATCTACATAAAAAAAAACTTTCAAAAGCATGGCTTTCTAAGCTGCTGGAAAGGTTGAATAAGTTTCTCAGTGTAAAAGCTGAAAAAAATTTCTTCGAATTTGGCTTGAATGCATATTTCTTTGAAACTTGAGGACAGAGCCACATAGGAAAAATACATGGACTGTACTGAAACTTACTGCACTTGAACTTTGCATTATATAATGCGTTAACTTACAGTTTACCATGGTGGCGTCCTTAGGCCTCTTCATATAATCAAAATAAAAGGGCTAATAAGAAAAGGAAGAGTTTTGCATTAAACAACTGAGAAATGTTATTCTTCAATCACTTGTGGGATTTTATGTTTTTGTTTTAATTTCCAGGTAAGAAAGCAGAGACTGAAGAAGCAATGTCCCTAAAGGTAAAGAAACAGCTAACATATGGGGCTTAGAACTTTGCTTATTGTGGAGCTGTATCCTGTTTCAGATGCCAATTTCTTCCTCACACATACCTGCCTATGAACCCATATCCTTTCCTGAAATTCTATTTTCCCACCTATGAAATGGTTGTAGTAACCACCCAAAGAGATGCCTATTTATTTCTGTTAACCGAAATATTTGTATGTCCAGATGACAACTAAGTGGGAAACTGAACTTGGAAGCCTTCATCTTGAACACCCTTTACTGTGTTTCTAAGCTTCCTAATTGAGTACATCAGCAGCAGCACCAAAACTCATGGGTTTCCTGAAGTGTTTATGAAAGCACGTCAGAAGTTTTAAAGAACCTGTAAGCCTTAAATTGCACAAAGGCACTCGGCACTCTGAAAATCTGAGCTCAATATTACAGAAGGAAGACCAACATCAAAACACGAGAGTTGAAGAATATAGTTTTAAAGAACTATACTTGTTCCTTCCCTTTTGCAATTTCCAACCAAGCTGAGATAAAATAAGTATTGACATTGCTAAAGTACAGTATTTCCTATGTCCTTGACACTGCTTGCAAACATCAGGGTACTAAAAAATCCAGGAAAGTGGTTATAACATTAAAACAATTTTTCAAATGGTTTGGGACTCAGTGAGAGCTGCAAATAGGCAAGTTATAGCATATGCAGCTAAATTACTGTCAAGATACGCACATGCACATTTATGTTTTGGTAGGAGTAGTAAAAGCATTCTTCATTGTGACTGTGGTTTCTAATACTTGGCATCAGTTTGACTTAATAAAGCATGGATGTGTTCTGTTGAAAATCTCCTGACAAATTTTTTGCTTCTCTATAAGCAAGAATGCAATAATTCTGCTTGAGCGCTCTGAAAGTTATGACTATCTGAAAGAAGCAGCTTGCTGAGTTAAAAAAATAATTGAACTTTTAGCTGACACCATCATCACCACTCTTGTTCTCATTATAAAAATCCTGTGCAAACAACAAGAGTCTGTTTAATTGACCATTATAGAAATTGCTGTTAGCTAAAATATTCTATAGTGATCACATATATTCTTATATGTTATTTTGATTAGATGATGTTCATAGTGTGTAAGCTGAGCGCTTCAATGGTAAAAAATAGTATAGATAAAGTTTATCTCGATATACTTTAGTATAGATAAAAATATTTGTTTTGGGAGTGGTGAGAGAAAGGAAATAATTTTTATGGATGTTACACAGTTACAATTTAATGTATGATAAACATTTTTATGCAGAGATTCAAAAACTTCAGTGTTGCCAGTGGAAGGAAAACAAGTTTTCTGAAGTGCTTTTGGAATCTTGCACATATTTAGTGAGCTTGGTCCATCTGATGCTTTACAAGCTTGGACAGCCTTTGTGTGCACATGTGAAAATACAGATTTCTATACATGTGAAATACTCCAATTCTATTCCAAAATACTTCAGAGAAACTAGATCAGTCACCACAAAAGGGTGGGGTTTTGCTCTATTTCTCTGGACAGCATATGGCCAATTCATCTATTTGTAAAGGTTTGAATTTATAGTCACATTTTTCACCTACAATTCTTGACCTCTCTCATAGATAAAATATCATAATTTTTGTTTTACATCTGAGCCAAATATAAGGCAGATAGAAGCAACTTCCTCAGAGTCCTGTGGGGAGTGACTGGGATGGGTCCCCAGAAATTTGTTCAAGCCTCTTGTCTTGGCCAAAATTAACAAGATCATGTATTAATAATGTAAGGTCTCCTACCTGTGAATGGTTACAGGAAAGACAACCCCAGCAATGAAGGGTGGTTTTCAAAAACATACCAGAGGAATCAGCTAAACTAAAGAGAGCCTATATGAGGCACTGCATTACACAATTGCATCTGTGTTTGTAATCAAATTCAGAACCATCAAAAATCTGCAAAACTGAGTTGTTTTGCCACTGTAATACCTCAGACATTTCTGGGAAGTTCAGATTTTTCTAAGAAATACAATAATGCTTATCAGTAACTGTAAAATTAGTGTGAACTGAGGCAAGAACCTGCAACATTCGGCAATGCTTGTCTCTCTCTCAGGGTCTTAGACCTAAACAGTAAAGTTAATGTTTTCTACATGTATTACAACATTTGATAAAAACTATGAAAAGTATTCCCATATGCATGTAAGCAATAGTCAAGCAATATTTAGTCAAGCAAGCTTTATTGATTTCAGCTCTTATAACCAGCAGATAATAAAACAGAACATAACATAAATACAGCACCCTGTTAAGAAATGACAGTTCTCTCACCATGATTAGGAAAAAATGCAATCACCATAAAAGTCACGAGGACTATGACTCCATTTCATGGCAGCCCTCTAGAATAAATAAAATAAAATTTGCTTCACATATAATTAAAGCAAATTGATGTTTCATTAACAAACAGAAGAGAGCAAAGTGTTGCAAAGAAACTTTGATAGGACTTGGTAAGTGGTTTGTTGTGTTTTAATCTCATCTTTCAGGGCTGGTCTCTTGCTCTGATTCTGAGCAAGGGTTCATTCAGATAAAACAGGGACCAGTCCTTATATAAAGTGACTCTTCCCCATCTTCAAAGTTTTCCCAGGGAAAAGTTTTGTTGAAATATAAATATTTATGCAGTGCTTCTTGAATGACAGAGAGGCTTTTCGTGCTCAAAATTTCCTCTCTCCTGGTCTAGCTTCCTAGACCGGAGCGCCAGGGGTGCATCCCCATCCTCCTGCTGCTCTGCGCCCCTCCTCTGCCCCGCACGACTTCAAGCCATGAGGGTGCTAGGAGACTGGACGTATCCCTGGGGTACAGCTACTCTAATAATTTCCTCCATCCTCCCTCCACCTCATGAATTTGTCTAGACACGGAACAATTTTCCCCAGGGCAGATCATCCTCCTCGGCCCTTCCTGCCTCTGGGCTGGATCAACGGCGAGGGTAAAGCGACGCGGGAGGCAGAGCCCGCGGCTCCCGGGCGCCTTTCCCCGGGATAAGCCCTCGGCACGTCGCGGGGGCTCTGGGAATGGCCTGGACGAGCGCCCCGGGACACGAACCCACGGCCCCGGGGACACGAACCCGAGGCCCCGGGGACACAAACCCGCAGCTCCCGGGGACACAAACCCGCAGCTCCCGGGACACGAACCCGCAGCCCCCGGCCCCGCTGCGCCGTCTGCGGCCGGGGGACGGCGCCACCTGGTGGGGCCGCGGGGGGCCGCAGGTGCGGTGCCCGGGGCCAGCGCCGCCCCGGCTCGCAGCAGTCGCCCCCCGCCCCGGTGTCACCCCGCGCTCTCCGGCCCTGTTTCACCTCCTTTCTCAGGAGATGCTGCTCCCACCCCTCGGCTTTCCGCGGGCGGCGCCTGTTTCGGTAGCAGGCGGGGCTGTTTGCGTAAATGCCTCTCCCACGTGTACGGAAAGGCGACTTTTCCCTTATGACCAAATGTTTGTGTAAGAACGGGGGAAGGAACAAATTAAATACGTCTCGTTGACATAGCCCCACGCTGTCCCCGTGTCTGTGCGGTGCTACGGGACAGGCATGAAACTGCCTGTGTGAACGTCTCTCTGAACCCCCCAGGTGACCTGGCCTTGCTGGGTGGCACCGGAGATTTGTGAGCCACTGACACGGCAACGACTTCTAGACCAGCCTGGCCTTCCTCTGCCCCCAAATGTTATTTGTGGCAGCATAACACATGTCGTGCTACTGCACCTCCAGAAAGGGAAGATCTCTGTTCAAAGGCAAGTTAACTCTAACCATGCTCTATCGCTGCTCCACAGGCCCCTTTCCACCACCCTTCACGGCCAAGTGCTGTTAATAAGTTGGCGAGCCTGCCTGCAGCTGATGCTAAGTGAAAATTAAGTCAGCATGCTTCGAGTCCCTAAAAGCCGTTACAAACTTTTCATGATGAGCTGCTAAGCTCCACTGAAACGGGAAAATTCTGAGGCTCTTACAGCATCAGAAGGGATGTTTGCAGATTCAGGTGCAGACAAGTGTGAATTTGTGGTACCTGTCTTTCCAGATGCTGGGGTGCATGCTGCTCCAGAAGATGCTAGGATGTGTGCGCATGGGACTGGCACCTGAGCCATCAGACCACAGCCAGGCGTCAAAATGGGTGGCAGCCTGAGCTGTCACCAGCCGCTGTGCCTTACAGATTGGGTGGAGCTACCCTCACTATGCAGATACACCCCAAAAACGTTGCTCAGCTGTGATTTTTAAAACACTTGGGGGGAGGGGAGGGAAAGCAGCACATTTGTGTTAGAAAAACAGAAAGTTTTTTCTCTTAGTCACTGAAACAGCTAGGAGAGCTTGGGTGGAGGGTGGATGAGAAGCAACACTTGACCAAGTGACTGCAGTTGTTTATACACCACAAGAACTCTACAGACTTCTTTGGATCTATTTGTTTGGCACTCATAACAAAAGGATGGGTACCCAAGTCCTAATCTTACAGATACCTGCAGGTATGTGAGCATGGATTACTGCTTTACCTCCTCTCTTTCACCCCATGTTCAACTTTGACTTTTTAACATTACTTTTGCTTGCCATGTAGCAAAAATTGTTGCTTACTGTGCAACATAGGCATATTAAGAATACCAAAACAGGAAAGGTAACTTTCATTATGCAGTGGTTCTGGGAATCAGACCCTAAACCATGAATATAGCCAGAATTGAGTGCATTTTAAAGCCAATTCTTGTCCTAGTTGGGCCATTGAGGGGTGGGCTAAGAAAAGGTTCAAAATGGTCAAAGTGATTTGGACCCCCTCAACTGCTTCTCTAAGTGTTAGGTTGGTTTTTTCCTTCCTTTTGAAAAGCTCTCAGAGAACAAAGTTCTAAGGGAGAGGAAAAAGAAGATGAGAAAGAAAAACACAACTCACTTTATTTATGCAACCCTGATAATGGCAAAAGTTCATGACTGAAGGATGAGGGTAGAGGTTTTCTACTCTCTTTTTGTTTTTTTTAAGGACAATACATCCTCTTGTTTTAGATGGCAGCTTATACACATTTGCAGGCTAAAGGAGCTGCCAGAAGACAGCATTTTGGGAAACATGGTGCACAGGACAGCATGGGAACCAGGCTTCACTCTTTCTAAGAATTCAGCACATCAGCTTTTTTGCAGATGGGATAATGCACTAATTTCTCTCTTTAATGCATACAAGGTAATCTGTGCTTCATCCCAAATGGCATCTGTAATTTGGCAATCATATTTTTTATTGTCTAAATGGGACAATCACTTTAAAATAAAAACATTTGAAGTAATAAAAAAATGTACAGTAGTTCCTAGATCTAGAAAACATGCCATCTGGAATACAAGATTTCAAGCAGTACAGTTCAGAAAAAACATCCTAAAAATCATAGGGTATAAGAATTAATGGAGGAAGAAATTAAGAAGAGCAGGATATTCAGTAGTTGTTTGCAGCTGAACGTTTACTTCAAGGTTATTGCTTCCGACAATTTGCTAGCTAATGAGTATCAAATTGTCCCACAGTAGTGTCACCTTTAGAGAGAGTTTTCTGCCTGCGTGCCCTGCCATTACCAGTCACACAGCAGCTTGTAATATTCCAAGAACTTCTCACTTGCTCTCTGTGCTCTTTTTTTTCCCTTGTCTCCCCAGTCTGAATGTGCTCACCAGATGCAGTTACAGTTAAACAAAAGCACCATAAAAAAACAGACCAAAGAAAGGTCCAGCTAAATGCAGTATTTTTCAGTGGCTTATTTTCTAGTGGGTTATCCTTGCTGGAATGAGTATGTAACGAACTATGCTAACCAGTGGAAATTCCAGAGGTATGTTCATAGCAGAGATACCCAACTCCATGCAGTTCTGGGCAACTATTGTGCAACAGTCAATTTAAACAGTCACTTGACTAAAGAACTACTAAATGCACTTGGTGGCTTTTTGTGTGTGTGTGTGTGTGTCTCATTTTGCTTGTAATTCATGGAAGCTCATAGAAATAAATATATGTGCAAGAGAAAAATCGTGATGGCAAGTTTTTATGGATGTTTGTGAGAAGGCAACAGAAACATTCATATATCATGCTGGAAATTAATTTTAAGCTCAAGAGATACCCATTCAAGACCAAGATCCTATGTTGTCTGCAATATGACTTTTTGCAGCCTCAAGAAACAAACTTTCTTGGTTCTTGGAGGAAATTATTTGGAAACAATTAATTGTATGGATGATATGTACCTACCTGAACCATTCACTGAACCCCTCAGAATAATCAATTCATCCTTAACTGCATTTTGTTATTCCTCATTTAGAGCAATACTGGGGTTGAGTTGTTAAGAGAATCTGCCTGGGGACTTCTAGCAGCAGATAATGTATGTAAAGAGAGGAAAAGGAGGAAGGATACCCCCAACCTTCCCATTCACTGAAAAATCTGAGTAGGGGCAGTATCACCAGCCATGCCCCTGAAAGGAAAGCCCTGAGATGTGGTCAGATCAGTTATGTGATGGGAGAAACAGACGGAGACTACATAAGAAAGAAAAGGTGAACTACAAAAGTGGAAAAGGTAGGAACTGTCATGTAACTTCTTCTCTCTGAGGTCTGACACTTACCCAAGGCTCAGAAGTATCTGTTACGCTCCCATGTGATGTATTTAACACCAGCTCTGCAGAACTGCCAAATCATATGATGAAACTACGGAAAACACGAGCTAAGGGAATAAATCTCACATCACTTCAAGCTGCATTTCAGGCTCTTTCCCTCCTCCCCTCCCCTTCTAGAATAGTTCTTTTTGAATGCTTGTTTCACACTCTAAAGCCCTGGAGTCTTGATATGCTGGGCAGGAACTGATAGGTTGTGCATCTGTAAGATCCATGCCTTGTAGCCCCTTATTCAGATGGTGGTGTTTCATTAGCAACAGCTTAAAAATTGATTCAAATATTATGTTCATTGCACACAAACACTTCTCATAAAGCCTTCTGTTCCCATTGAGGCTAAAAAATTCCATTGTATGCGTAATCTTTTATGAGTGCATTCTTTGAATACTTTATTTCTTAGAACTGTAACAGTTCTGTTTATAAAAAGGAATGATACTGATAGCAATGTTAGGAACTTTCAGAAGGGACCACTTAGATCTTTAAATTTCCATATTAGTCCTGTTTCAAGAAAAATACAAAACAAAACAAAGAGCCTCAATTACATAGTTTAAATTCTTTAAGAAACAGCTTCACATGCCAGGCTAAGAGGATAGAAAACCCAATCTTTACCCCCTTGATCAGATCTTGCAGCCTTCTAAGGACAGCTTCACATAAGAGTTTTTAATTTGGCACAGGTTAAACTACCAAATCAGGTTTTCAAGTTGGACTGGGATATTTAGAGAAGATAGCAAGCTGAGGGCTGAGAGGAAGCACAGGCCGAGTGCTTCTCGAGTTTCACAGGGAGCAGGGGAAAAAAATCCCTGGGATTCTATGTATGTCAGCCAGGATCTGTGTCCAAGGAAACAGATGGAATGGTGTGCCCACTGTTCTCTTCCTAATATCCAGATACTTTTAAACATGACTTGCTTCTACTGAAAGAACTCCAGCACAACACTTCAGGACAGGACCTTGGAGACTAATCTGACCACCTGAGTGTTTTTCAGAAACAATTTTTACTGAATCCCCTCACTTTGAGCACAACAGCTGTGGAAATCTAGCATGCAAGCAGTTGGTCTGAATTACAATTTCTTTTAATTTAGAAGAAACATTCTTCTTTTTAATGAACATCCTGTCTCTCAGTTTAATGAAGAACAATGATAAATAGCACATTGCTTTAACTGTTACAGTTACCAAATAATCAATTACAAGGAAATATTCCCTCAGGGAAGTATTCACTCTCTCACAATGACATGTTGGAAAAGGCAGTCAGCACTGCCATGGGTGACCCATTTTTGTCTGCTTCACTCTGCTGCTGGTAAAGGCTGTAGTCCTACAAATCTGCTGAGAAACAGACACAAGGGAGGATGGGTATGATGCTCTGCTCTATTCCTTCTGTAGAGGTAATTACAGTGACTGAAAAACACTATATCACTGGAGAGGTAGGCAATTAATTTCAGAATTCAGTAACTCAAGAATCAGGGTGAAGAAATAGATCTGACATCCTTCTTTAAGAAAAAGCTCTTTAATGCCTCAGTCCAACTTGTCAGAATTAAGTGCAGATTTAAGAGTTCTCTTTACACAGAGGCACTGCACTAGATTAGAAATAAGGGCATTAAAGTTTTCAGTGTTCAAAGCCTCTGTTGTTATGGATCAGCACTTCATGGGAAAATTAAGAAATTTCTCTGCTCTACCTTGATCTCCTTCTATAGCTTTTAATTTTTAATACTTTCTTCATGTTTGCTAAAACATTTTTGAAGGAAAACAGCAAAATATGCTGCTGCAGTAAAGTCTTGGAAAGAGTGTGCCAGACAGAAGTACCTGCGGTGACTGTGAAATATACCATTTGAAGAGCTTTGCTAAATCTACTGCATGGACCATACATGGCCCCTTTTTTGCCTTGATGTCTAAGTCATGGCAAAGTGATTACATCTTCCATAACATTAAAGTAAGCCCCTCTGACCACTTGGTTCTCTTGATCTGCTTGAGATCCCTCTTTAATCCTCACTCTACCTTCTATTTTCTTTCCACATCAAGCTTGCCAAAACACATTTATTAATCACTCCATAGTTAAACATTGATATTTAGTGAGAGTCCCTCCAATTATCCTGATTTGAATGCAAGCAGTTACTCTGGAGATCCAGGTGGGACTGAATGCCTCTATTACCTCCTAACCCAATTGAGAAACACCCAACACCCCAATTAGCAGTTTTCGTATGATGCATAGGAGTCCCGTGTTAGAGGAAGCAACAGAATTGTAGCTCTAACATTAAAGCATGACCTTTTTTATCTAATCTTGGTCTTTGTGCTGCCAATAGCTGAGAGAACCTCAATTTGCTGCTCTTTCTCTTGTCATTTTCCTGATTCTCCTCTTATACTGTTGCTGTGGGATCAAATCACTCCTTACTCACAGCTTCTGTTAAGCTTGGTAGCTACCCAGGTCTGGCCCATTTCCTCCCTTTCACTTTGAATGCTAGTCTGAATATGAATGAGTAAGTTTGGTTTATTTGCAAAAGCACTTGCTTCTTTCTCCTCAAATTAAAACTAGTGCAAATAAAAAACATAGCAGAATATTTTAAGTACTTAAAATACATGAAGTAGTCGTTTGGCCTCTAGGTGAGGCCCAGGTAAAGCCTCAAGTGTCGTGCATGAATGGCATATGAACTTGCTGGAAACATTCTGGAAGAGAGCAACAAGAACAAGTGGCGATCTACACAGCTAGACCTATGAGGAAAAACTGACTAACCTGAAACTGTTTTCTTCAGTGAAGAGAAAACCAAAGTGAAGAGAAACAGCAATATTTTGAAATGTAAAAGGCTGTTGCAGAGTGGAGAGGATTCCACTGATTTTTTTTGCTTGATGGAAATAGTGCTGGTAGTGGGACAGGTTATTTGCTGAGAGTAGGAAAAGAAACCATCTGGTTTAGCTATTTTTCTGTGATTCCATGAGAATTTCTTTTAACTTTAGTGTATTGTCTTTTTCACTACAGACTCTCTCTCACTAGAATTAATGCAGATTCTTTTATTCTATAGTACCAGTTATCACCATTTTGAAGCATCTATGTTGCTATACTCAGAGGAGTGAGCCAACATTTTCCTGGATTTCCTTTGATTTTAACTGTAGTTGCTATCCTCACACAGGAGCCTTTGTATTTAATGTCTACACTATATTGTGCCTGGCTGCCAGCCTGCTGAGCAGCACTGCCAGAGGTAGCTGGGTTACTGTGCACTATGAGAGACTGGCTTAAGACAGTGCTTAAGACACCTTGGAGAAGAAGGTATATTAACTCAGATTCATCCCTATGGCAATGAAACCATCTAACTTCGAACTGGCTTGAAGAACTGCAAGAATAAGCTCATTATGGCCCACAAAATATCTCAGAGAGGTTATCAGAGTTTCAGCACCTTTGTTTCCATTCTTGAGCCACTTCCCTGAATTTTTCTTTTAGAACTTGCAACCCAAGCAGTAAAAAGTAATGTTCAGCACTTGCAGTGGCATGACAGCTGTTACCTGATGGTCTGGACTGCCAGACATGTTTTAGAGTGTGTCTCTGTGCAAATGGTGGCACATACGAGATTCTGTTAGGGCCACAGACTCATTCTTTAGCAGAGCTAGGATTAAAACATACAATTCCCAACTTTACAGAATAGCTTTCACAAAACTACCCAAAACCTCAATTCCTTAAAATTTCTGAAGAATCACAAAACATATTTTGTAATGTCAGGTTTTGTGGGAGAAGGTAAAATTTTGCTTTTGTCTTGCTTCTCTGGTTTGTTGTGGGGTTTTTGTCCCAGCCATTTGAAATTTGGGCAGCTATCAGCAATATCTGAAATATATTTAAGCAAACAACTCTTTACTGTTACAGGGGAGAAAAGCAGCCAAGAAAACTAGACATTCTGATATCCTATTTGGTGGTAAAACCTGAGTATATGGTAGCAAGGGTGAAAAGATCTTTCAAGAAGATATTCTTTACTTCAGAGGTAACAAGAGGCATGACAATGAACTGCCAAATACCAGCAGGTCAGAGAACACTATAAGAAAAAATAAAAACTTGGTTTTCACCCAAGAATTTTATGTTCAAATTGTAATTGAATTTCGAAAGTGAAAATAAATGGGAGAGAGAAGAGACAAAGTTTTATTTTATAGTAAATTTATTGAGTTATTTGGAGAGTGCTATCAAAGCAAAATTTCTGTGGTTTCCCAGAACACCATGGCAACAACAAATCTTTGTATGGGAGAAAAAGCTAACACCCAGATGGTTGACAAGAGCAGAAATTACAGCATCTACTGCATTTTTTACCCTTGCAAATCTCGTGCCACCCTGGCACAAGGCATTCATACCCAGTGAACGTAATCGGACAGCTGTAACCTTTCTGTTATGGCTATTTCTGCCATAACTCCCTCCTGTGGACACTCTATTCTGGAACAATTAATAAGAGTAATTATTTCAAAACAAAGTCAATTTTATTCCAGAGTGCAACGTCCACATGAGGGAGTAACACTGAAGTAAAGCTAATTCTGCTGTAGCAATGCTGATCAATTCTCCATGTAAACAAACCCTTTGACTCTGATACTACATTACTTTAATACAGATGTCTCTTGAGATTAAAGTTCTGTAGTTCAAGAGAATCAATGTTCCAAAGCTAAGTTGTGTAGCTTCAAAAAACTGACCCTAAAAAAACTCAGAATCACATCAATTCACTGGTTATGCATCATAACTCAAGTTTAGGTTGTGTGAAACATACAGATATAACTGTAGTATTAAGCAACTCTCTTACACACACACACTTTAGAGTGTGTTTGCCATAAAATTACTAGAAAGTTTGATGGGTGACAGGAGAGGTCAACAAAGGATAGGTAAATGCTACATGAAGATGGATTAAAAGTTCAGTAGTTGCTACCCTGTGCTATAGAGTTGCAAAGTCATAAATATAATACCACAGCATGTTGTAGTTGTTCCTGATTGCCATAAAATCCTAAGCATAATCTTGGAAGGAAGTATTGATCCTTGTTCCTGTATTTCTACTCATTCTGTAGGATGAGGATGGGAAGAAAGGAAGAACTGTCTCTTCTGGAGGAAAAGCATTTTTCTCCCATCTCAAGATAGCACAAGAGAAGCTTCCTAATTCTTTTTGTGGAAGCTTGCCTTACCATAAAAATGACAAAGAGCAGGCTTCAAGACTCTAAATCCCATGTGCAACAATGGCATGAGGGACAGTTTCTGTGGAGCTCTTTCCATGCATTAGGCTCCTCCTGAAGGGTTTGTGAGTCCAGAAGAATAGCCTCTGGTTTTCCCTCAAAGGCAGGTTAGTTTTGCATTGTTCTCAAACTGGAATCATGCCAAAGTGACAGGATTTAACGTATGAGGAAAATAATCTATTGAGAATATTCTTCTTTAGTTATCACCCCATCCTACCAAAAAAAAAAAAAAAAAATTAAATTAAAAGCCATTTTTACCCTAAGCACATTCAAATGCACAAAGCACTTTCTGGCAACTTTCCCACCTGTCTTGGGTTGCAATGCAGGATAGAACTGAAAGTATGTGTACTGTCACCGTCTGTTAAAACCAAGTGGGGAAGTGTTCTTTATCTTTCCCATGACCCATCCTTCGTCCAGGGAGATATCTTCTGTTAAGGGGCCATTGAGTCCCACTGCATGACTGATAAAATTACATCATCCCATTGGGAGATGCTCCAGCCAGGGGGAGGAGCCAAGCATTTCCTACCCAGATAAAATCTGAGATGTTGAACATCAGAGCAGCCTTTTTCCACTGGATTCCAGAGGAAAATCAGACCCTTCTACATCATCACTAGACCTTTGGAGGAAAATTGCACCCTTCTACAAGACCACTGCTTCAACAGAACCACATCTGTCACTTCAGGAGTACTACAGCCAACACTTAATCAAACTGCTACCACCACCCTGACTGACAGGGTGTCAGGTTGTATTCTGACTCTGTCCGTGTTTTGCTTTTTTGTATTACTGTATTCTTATTCTAATTTTCCAAGTAAAGAACTGTTATTCCTATTCCTATATCTTTGCCTGAGAGCTCCTTAATTTCAAAATTATAATAATCTGGAGGGAGGGGGTTTACATCTGCCATTTCAAGAGAGGATCCTGCCTTCCTTAGTAGACATCTGTCTTTCAAACCAAGACACCACCAGATTTAACAAGACACCCAAGACACCCACCTCAGGAGTACATCTGTTCTAAAAGACTGTAAACTTTTACTTTCAGAATGAAAAAATTATGTGCTTTCATTCTCAAAAGTGATTTGGTTACTGAAGCTGAACATTATCAAATGGATTAGTCTGAACTACGAACTGCAGAAGTCTAGGAAAAGTTGAGGCCCTAAGAGATGAAACTACAGCATAGATGTTTTAACCAAGGTCCATACAGCTGTCTGCACTTTTCCATTTATAAAATGAATTTAAATGACATGCAGGTAAATGGCATTCAGTTTAAAATCACGCAGTAAAGCATCCAATGTAGTGCTACAACAAAGGCAGATTTCTTTAATACAAATCCGTTCCATCAAATTCCTGCAGTTCTTCCCTGGTTTGAAGAAAAGATGCAAACTCATCCTTAGTAAGAGAGTGAGGGTATAAAGGATACTTCATTTACAGAAACCGCAATAATGTGCTGGTAAATCTTAGTGCTCTTCTCTCACAGTGAAGAGACGTTACATCTACAGCACTGAGTGAAGCTCTCACTGCAGCCACTTGGCCTCATAAGAGATCACCATAAACATGTTGTGAAATCAAGAGATTTATATAAAAACACTTGAAAAGTGTTCAAGGACTGTATATATTAAATCAATCCTGATTTATTCAACAAAGCTGTCAAAGTTATTTATACAGTGGAAGATACATACAAGACCATTTGCCAAGACTTTCATCCTTACATAACACAAACAGATACCCACTTGAAAACGCTACACAGAATTTGTCTACCCCAGTGGGTGCAGGTTGACCCAACCTCACTCTGCTTGTACTCTGAATAGACGAGACAGAAGCCAGTCCCAGTCTGAAATCCATGCACCCTTCAAACACTGTGCTCCATCTACTGTAATTTTTTTGCCTTTTTGCCTCTCAAAAACAAAAAGAAAACCGAAACCCTAACAGTGCACCCCACCCCCAAAAAACCCATCTGTGTGCCCCAACACCCAAAAACAGTATAAAGAAATTAAACTGACTTCTGATACTACTGTTCAATAGGCCACTTTTTATTTTGTGTCATAGCAGGGATGGCATAATGGTTGCAAAGAAATATAGATTACCAGCTTATAGACTAGCCTTACATGGGAACTTTGGCTTCTTTTTATTTGACTGTAAGTACAGAATTCCAGTTTTGATCAGTATCATTTTGCATTTTGACATATCTAACCTGAAGAATGCTGATGGCATGTTTTGGATCACACAGAGAAAGCAGATCAGATGACATATTTCTGACATGCCTGAGACACCTGCTCTTGGACTCAAACAGAAAATAAGAGTCTTTGTTCTCAGAGGTTCCATTTGGCTTCATGTGAGGAAAGGAATGACAACAATCACAATATAAGGAGTAACATTTCCTGATTTGCTATCTTCTAATGATAGTGACAGTGAGTCCTGTGTAAGTAATTTAATATCTTTTCCCAAAATACCAAAATACATTCATTTATTTTGAAGGTCCCACTTTGAGACATCTTAGTCTTCGTGTTTGTACCACCAAGAGAAGGAGGATGGATCCTCAAAGGGCAGGTACTCAAGGCTTTGGAATACAAGGCAATGTAAAATTGCTTGCTTTGAGACTCAAGTATAGGGATTGCCAGAATGTAAAAAATTCTGAAATTTTAAGAATGATGAGCATAAGGGTTTTATCACTGTTAAAACTAACTTTAACTGGAAATGTAAGTATACAGTGTTTCAGCTTGGAAAGTCTGGAACTGAGCATGTTGAGCAGGTAATGGTACAATCTCTTTGGTGTGTTTTTCCAAACCAGTGAAACAGGGGCAACAACCTTCATATAATGAGTTTAAACTGTTTTAAATTGGAATTAAGATTTTGCCACATTCTCAAAAGATTATGCTGCCTTTACAAATTGCAGAAAAAATTTTTAATCCCCTACCCTTTATCTTGTATTATTTTGTTCATAATGTGGTTCATAAATTCAAAGTTTATCTTTATTGGCAAATAAATCTAGCTGCCACTCAAGAGAAACAGTAGTAAAGACCTTCAGGAACTATAAATGTGTTTAAAAGCTGCTTGAATAACTTGCATATGAAATTAATATGTTTTTACTGAAAAAAGGAAAAAATAAAGGAAGAGGACACCCTGATTGCCTTCAGCTTGAGAATCCAGATGAGTCTACATGGATATTCAGACTCTTTTAACCTCTGTAATGGTGAGTTCCTGTGTAAGAACAGAAAGATGATGAGGTAAAGTTGATTTCTTTCTGACTCTGTAATCAAAGTTACTGACCTCAAAGTGTTTTAAATAGGTTGAATATCCTACAAGCAATGCAATGAAAATTGCAGATGTCATAGAGAAAGTAAAAGGATGAGAGTAGGGATTTCATCCCTTAGAGATGTCAACCAAAGACTACTCTTTGATGCCAACTGAAGAGATGGAACTGCAGCTAATGATTTTAACTTCTTATTTCAAATTCAAATCAAAATATCTCAAAAGCACCCAGTTTCACCAAATAGCAAAGCTTGGTGCCCTCTGTGAGAAGCAAACTCTAAGGTGAAAAGAAGTAAACTCAAAGTGCCTTCTAAAACAACAGATTTTATTTGTTTCATAAATGGTTATGCTTTCTGTGCTTCGAGAATGGCTTTTCATGTGTTTCCTTATATGGGTAGATTTGCTTTCCTCCAAAACTTCATTGCAATTAATATATCCTGCAAGTCATAAGGAAGGAAAAAAAAGCTAGCAGATCCTGAAATTTCAGACTCCCACAGACACAAAACAATTGCTATCTTAAATGTGAAGAAACAAAGCAGATTTTTTTTTTAGTTAATTCAAAATTACTTGCACTGGCAATGGGACCAAGGCAGAGCTAATATATATCTATAAAAAAATCAAAATTGCCCAAAACATACACTGAAATAACCTCCAGACCAAATGACAATATTCAATTCATATACTGTATTTTCCATTTACCGATGCTGTTAAAAAATTAGCTAATTAAATTTCCTGACAGTCCTTGAAGATAAAGCAGCAGTATAGATTATAGTGTTTTTAAATGGGAAATAGGAGCATGAACATCATAAAGCAAGCAGGCTCTCCTGACTCCTCTTATAGGCACAGTCTTGCTTTGTCCATGTTCTCTGCATAAACAAAGGTGATCTGATATTTATGAGTTGAGTTTATCTATTTACTAGAAAATGAAGACAGTTTGCCTTTCTAAAACACCTGTCTAAATTTAACTAACTTGCATTTGCTGTTGCTTGCAATGCACTGAGAAACATTCTGAGAAACAAATTGTCATGTGTACAGAAAACATTGAGAAAAGACCAAGTAGAAAATCAGCATTTAGGGTGCCACATGACAATGAAAGACACTTCAGCTTCCGTTTTACAGATAAAAGGCAGCAGGGGTTTCAGGCTTACTTGCTTTGGATAAAATGCCTTTCTTTTCCATTCACAGGCTACAAGGGTTCTGAGTAAAGAAGTGCTTGCAGAATTTGCAAGCCCATGGCCAAAGAAACCTCTTGGCCTATGTCTGACATGAGCTGCAGCTTTCTTCTTGTAAGTTTCTTCTTGGTCTCTGTTTGCCACAGGTTAGTGATTGTGTTTTACACTTCTAGAGATAAGACATTCAGCTACCTTCTGCAGTGCAGAGTGAAATAGTGGCATTATGGATTTTCCATTGGTTATTTATCAGGATTTAATTTTAAAACTTTAACAGTGGTACAAATCATGCCAAAGGCAGAGGTTTGCACAAATAAAGTATTTTTTTAAATGCAATAATATTCTAAGATTATTAACTACAGTGTCCAGGATAGGAAGAAATGCACTACTCTCAGTACTAAGTCAAAGGTAAAACACTGCCAAAGTAAAATGCCAGAATCAAATCCTTTCCACTCGGAATGGAAAGCTAAGAAAATTTCAGTGCACTTTATTCAGCATTTAAAGGCTGGCTTGTATTCCTTTCAGACCCTGGTACCATACTTCCTTCTTGGCAGTGGATGCCTAGCAGGCAGACCTGGCATGGCTGCTGGCATGAGCAAATGGGTCATTCTGGGTTTTGGAGGTCATGGCTTTCACACAGCAAGCTCATGAACAGTAAAAACTGCTGGAGTTATTGCCATTCATGAACTTCCCTATGAAAACAGCACATTAGAGAACCCCTGAACAATTGAAAGCAGTAACTGAAGTTGTTGGAGTTTACCAGCCATCTCTAATTAATGGAAATCAATCCATTCACAAATGCCATCATAGCAAGTTAGAACTTGTAATGCAATACGTAATTTCTAGGACAGATCTTTATCATAATAATTCACAAGTAGGACTTTCTATCAGAGACTCCAGATATCCTCTGCAAGTATGTGTAGTCCTCAACACACTGCCCTGATTTACAGGTGAAGCAACAGAGGCAGAAATAGCCAGATTATATCTGTGTAAAGGAGTTTAGTGAGGCCTTTGAAGTGACTGTAAGTTGTAAGATAAGGATTCAGTCTCAAAAACTATTGCACTGTAGAGCTCCATAAAGGGCAACTGTGTGATTGCCTATGATGCTACCAGATCAAGAACTACATTTTCAGAGGTTCCCACTACAATTTTTCCACACTGACTCTGGAAGCTTAGGCTACCTCAGCATTTACCCACTGATCCTATGAGAAGTATGCACTTCAATTTTTATGGCACAAGACCTGACCTAAAGTAATAGAAGTTATAATGTTTCAAGGGTCTGAAAGCTACTGAATCTTCCACTTGCACAGATTTCACAGTGACAGGGACACTCAGGTCTTACCAACAGGTATTGTGCATGTAAAACTATTCCAAATCATGTGAATTTTAATTATAAATGTGTTCTTAATGAGTATTTAATTCATTCTTCAAGAAGAAACGTAATCTTCACAAGAGAAATGAAACAATGAATAAAAGGGAATTTCGGGAATTGAAACAGAAGCTGCATGCAAAATGAAGATGGAAAACAGAAGCCAGATACAGAATTTTCTTCTGGGATCATGAATCCTTCCCTAGAATTTGATCCAAGAATCCATATCACCTACATGTCATCTGCAGATTTGCAGGGATATCAGTGAGAAGTTACACAAATAAAAGGATCTTCTTGCAGGAACAGGCTGGAGGCTAGAAGAGCTCCCATGATACTCATATATCTAATTAAGAACAGCAGATTGGAAGGGACTCTTGGGTCATTGAGTTCAGTCCCTTGTTTTTGTAGGCAACCATGCCATATAATCTTTTTCATATGATGGCTCTGCTTGTAATCAATTAGGGTTTTTTTTGTTTGGGGGTTGGGTTTTTTTGGTGCCTTTGCTCTTGGTACTCTTAGGGGAGGGCTTCATAGAGTCTCATTTCTTTTAGAATCAGAAATCTTTTTAAATCCAGAATAACTGTACACAAATAGTTTATATCCATCTGTTTTTGTGTCAACATTTCCCTTAGTTTAAATAGCACTTTTTCTAATGTATTTATAGAATACATCTTTTCCCTCTTTTTGTTTTGCCTGAACATGCTGGCTAAGCTTTCTTATTCTTTGTTATAGGATCCTTCCAATCCTGGACAATCTGAGAACTTTTTTACACCTATTTCTTTTTTAATTAAGATTTTTTAAGTAGCAGGTAATCTGGCTGTACTGAGTATTCCTGACTGGTGAAAACCATCAGCTATAATGTTTCCCAGCAATGTTGTTGAAAATACCTTGAACTCAAGCAGCATGAAGCCTATTTCTGTCAGACATACTAAATGGGAATTTCAGAAAAGTCCCACTGCCTTCAGTGGGTGAGCCCTGTCTGCTTTTTGTTTTCCAATATCCAAACATAATTTTCCAGTAAAAATAAAATTTTCACCAACTATTACAATTTTGTATAATAATAAAAGCTAGCAATATGTATTTGCACACATTTATGAAATGAGAACCAGTAGTACTTGTACCAGCACTGGAACAAGATTTTTCTGAGAATGAATGTTGACTTGTTTGAATTCAAAAGCAACCACAGTGTTTTCAAATCACTTGAGGAATAAATTATTTGAGCAACATTTGTAACAATATATACAGAATATTTATCACAAATAATAATTTAAAAGCACCACTGTAGTTCACATGAAAGAATTTAGACTTATCTCACTGCTGGATGCTATATTTGGCATGAATTCCAAATTTGCAACAGGGTGGAGTATTTGATGGAAAGATCCAGAAAATTTACATGGGTAGCCAAAGTCAATCTGTCTGGCAAAACATTCAGATGATGTTTCTCTCACATTGCTTTGATATTTTCAAAAACTTGCAATATCAAAGGAAAAGTTTGTATTCAATGCACTGGAAGCAGTAAGTCATTAAAAGGTGTTTTCTGAAGGAATAAGTAAGCATAGAAGATGTAGGATTTGAGGCTGCAAATAGCCTTTTTTAGTACACTCATAGTTCAAATCCTGGAAATGCAAAATTGTGCCTCCATCTGCTCCTCTGCCCACTCTTTCAAAAGCTGATATTTCGTACTGACTTGATGCACCCAGAAGTGTTACACATTTCTGATTCTGCTGAAAACTGTGCTCTTTGGAGTAGGTCCTAAAGTAAGGCATCTCAAAGCACTAATAATACATGAGCAAGCTGGTAAGTATCTTCATATATTATATATACTTGTCGAGAACAATGGAAGAATAATCCAGCTACAGGATGTTCTAATGATGAACTCTCAGTTATGAGTATTTTTCTTTTTCTACAATGTTCCAGTTTTGGAACATGGATTTAACTGATTTGTAATATTTTCATGGCCGACTCATGCTTCCAGAGTAATGCCACTAATCATACTGTAAATCAGAGCTAGTCCTATATTTACTAGATATGTGCTTGCAAAAATCTTGAACAGAGTAATATTTTAAAAGACAGATTCTTAAGCTGGAAGTCTTCCCACAGCTCCTTCTTGGTCACCCTATTTAATCAATAGGCAGGATTAAAAACTTCACACTTTCTCCTAAAATCAAGCTGGTATTTGGTATTGGTGCAATTGCTAATGCTAACTAACATTTCTATCAGTCAGAAGGAGTCTCCATTTAACTGGAGTGATGCTCTCTTGGTCCTGGAAAAATGCTGAGGTAAATTAGCTGTCAAGATAAAATAGACATGTGTTCAACAAAAACAAGTTCTAACCTTACAACGATGTTTTCACTGTAATTATCATTATTGCAAGACATAGATTTATCAGAACTTCCAACATGAAAAAGGAAGATATGTAGACATATGATTATTGTCAAATATCAGGCAATTTAAAAAATAGTATCAAGAAACCCATTTTAATGTAATTACTGAAAGTCATGTGGAATTTCTAGGATTATCTGCAACTAAGTCTATTCCTTCTCTAAGGTCTTATACTTAAAGTGTGGCTGAACTGGGAGGACTGGGAAAGTGACAGCTTATTTGCCCTGGCTGTCGGTGTGTCTCAGCACAACTTTGATATAAACCAAGCCAGCTCTAACCCCAGCTTTCAGGAACTGGGCAGTGAAAGCAGAACAAATAGTTTCAGCTTCAGCTTATCCAGGAACTCAAAAGGAATGAGTTATGCTGTCAGTGAAAACTGCTCAAGCCAAATAAATTTAATTTTTCATCTGTGTTTGAACATAGACATGCACAAACTTGGCACACACACGGCACAGGAAGTGTATGTTATTTCATGAATTTATCATCAGCAGTAGCAGTGAGATACCCCTATAAACAATTTGTGGGTGCTTTAAATACACTCAAGCACTTGATCAGAACAGGACTAAAAGGAAGAATGATATAAAATCAATCAGTGGTACCCTTCTGCCCCTCCTTGAAGTCTGATTTCAGTGTGATCAGAGTCAAGCCAGTCCATGGCATTGTTGAAATCTGTCGTAAGATTCAGATTGGTCTGGACTACTGCTGCGTTAGTCATGGATCTCTCTGGCCTCCTTTCTTTCCTTGTCTTCTGTGCCCACCCTGTCAGAGCTTGTGTTACTGTTCCAAAGGTACTCCTGCTTTAAAAAATTACCTCTGAGGTCTGTTTGCTTTTCCACAGGCATGGCTCTTACTGCAATCAAATCCTCCAAATCCAGTAGAACAGAACTGAATCTCTGGGAAGCCAAATACTCCTCGTGAATTTCCATCATTCCCTGAAGCAAGCACCAGAGCCTAGCAAAGAAACATTTCTCACCTCAAAAGAACTGGCATGGGGAGGGAAACTTACATACCACAAATTATCAGAAGACTCAAATCTCTAGTACTTGTACTGTGGGAAGGAAGAAGGGAAAGAGGAGCAAACTGCTTCCTAGCATGACAGGATGATTAGATGTGTGCACTGAGAAGGGAGGGCTTGATGCTCAGATTGGTCAATCAGCTCTGATTAAAACACTTGGATGACAAGTCCAATCAATTCTGAGTGTGTCTGTCCATTTGTATGTCCAGCTCTGTCTGAGGTTACATCAATTTAGTACAGCTGTCCAGTGGAAACTGTGCTGCACTGCAGCAATAAACAAACAAAGCCCCCGAGCTTTCCAGTCACTTGGGCCAACTGTGCCAGTTCCAACCCAGACAGAAATAGGCTGATTTTGTATGGAAGGGGGTGCATCAATTTTGTATATTAACAGATCATATCCCACACTTCACATGGCTGTAAGATAATGTTATTAATTTATCTAGGGTGCTATGTTATTTGATTAAAGAAAAAATGAATTTTGATTCTGTTTATATAATGCTTGTTTGCTGGTACACTGAGTAGATTTAAGCAAAGAACCAAATTATTCTCAGACCAAAAATAATGAACTGGGACATCTTTTTTTATGAATATGATCCCTTGTTGCCAAATGCTTCACATTTGAAGTAATGGCTTAAATCTTGGCCATGTTTCCTAGGTAAGTCTTTTCTCATAACCTCTTTAGAAACTATTTTCAATCAGTCCTTTTAGCATATTAGAACTTCACATGTAGTTGTGAGACCAGATATTTGATATTTGACCACAAAATTCAAGGTCTCATTGTGGACTTCTCATTACATAGGTACATTTGAATACAGGGATTTGGTTTGGCACCCCCTTCTATTTTTTCTTAAATCAATTGTCTTGCTTGTTTTATTTTAAAGGTACTTTGCTGCTTTTATTTTTGTAGGCACAGGGTAAAGCAAAAAGAAAATTAAACACTGTCAGAAATAACGAGGGATGCAATTAAATGCTATCATGAGGGAAAAAATGAAGATACTCTGTTTCAGGTTTTCTCTTTCCTTTCATGTTTTAACTGAAAATACTTGTTAGTTGGACAATTTGGCTGATGACAGTGACCAGAAGCAGCTGAGTACTGCATGCAATCAAATAATTAATGTAAAGCTGATTTCCACACAAAATAACCAGAAAAACTCATATTCCAGTTTAGCTCTTAAAACTGGACTAATGTGAAATTCAAAGGGTACATAAGTTTGTGGGAACAGCTCAATAGCTGTCTTCTTCCTTTAAAAATCTAGATGAAAAAATCAAAATCCTATTTAATTCCTTTCCCATTTATAATTTTACACCATATTACTTCAGAGAGACAGAGGAACAGCCAAGCTGGAGTCTGCAACTGTAGGTAGCACCATTGGAGTAATCAAAACATAGGGCAACACAGAAGTACTAACTTGAGAGATGATTGGATCTGGGAGCTCTCATACAGATCTAAGAACTCTCAGTCAAGGCTGCACAGATCCCTTTTGTAGTTGCTGACAATTTGAAACAAGTTACAGCATAACGATCTAAAACAATGCATGTCTTCAATTTTTAGCAAATCAAAAGTGTTTATTTTTGTTTCACTTATTTTTGCTTACTTTATTGTTTCACTTATTTTTGCTTAGTTTATTTTCAAAACAATAGTTTCAGAAACATGCTTCCAAATATTTAGTGTTTCTTTTCCTATCTGAAAAGCTTTGTTTCAAAGTGTTTCAAATACAAAACTTCATAAATAAGAGACAACTTATTTTGACCAGAAAACCTTACCTATACTAGCATATATTTATGAAATGCTCTCTTTCACAGTTTTTGTAAGCAAAGTTCTGAGCAAGACATTTTTCCAGTTGTTTCATTTTCACTTACTCATTTCTGTAGATGCACAGTATCAAAATGTCAATATTTAAGTCCAAAAACCATTCAAGAATGCCAAGATGAAAGGATTCCACTCTATAACTTGACAAGTCACTTGCCTCTCCCAAACTTTTATTTAATGTGGCAAGTATTTGCTCTCTTGCATCACATACAGAGTTTGAATAGGCACTTTGGATCTGTAGAGCCAGACTGAGAAGTGGAAACCTGTCAGAGAAGTCAGAACCATAGGATAGAATCATAGAAACATTTACATTGGAAAAGACACTTAGGATCATTGAGTCAAACTGTTAACCGGTACTGTGATGCCTCTGGCAGATTTCAAAACCTGTGCTCCAAGAGAAAGCATACAATGAAGGAGAAATTTTGAAAGACCAGCAAGAACTAGGTTCCTGTGTGTCACTTATGCATGTAAAGAAACTGCTTCATTCACACCATGCCCTGCTGCATTTCTAATACTGCTTTATTAAATTAAACAGCTAATGGCATAACTCTATCTTATAACTGAAACCTCACAACAAAAATGTAGTTATACTCATTGTTACCACATGCCTTTTACTTTTTAGAAAACACTATAACACAAAAATATTTATTAGTTTCAATTAGCTGCTGCATCTCTCCATGGCTACCAGCATTTAGCTGACTGTACACCACAGCTTAATCTTCAGCTTCATTAATCCAACAGACACTGGAGTGAAAGATACTGCTTACTTTTGCTCTAACTGGCATGACTCCTACCTTCAAACTAAACATCTAAAAATGGTTTGTCCTTCTCTGTCAATGAAGAGACAATCTACTACAGTGCAGGCTCTGTAAATGTTACTCAACAAAATCAAGGTGATAGATTACTTTCTTTAGGCAGGATTTTTAAAATAATTAACTGGTTTTGGAGCACCAACACCACTGATTTTGACTAGGATTTAGACAAAAATGAATACTGGAGGGAATTTCACCTTGACTGGCTTTTTTTCCTGCTATACTACAGAGTAATTTTGAATCTTTTGGGGGGAAGGAGAAGAAATGTGAGCAGTCAAGAAAACAAGCAAACTAACAAACAAACAAGAACAAAAGTCCCAGGAGATTTTTAAAGAAAGCAAGCTGCTTTGGGAATAGCTGTTCAGAAAAATTATTTATTTGAAAGTTTTTTAATACCACATTCAAAAGTTATTATTTAAATGTCTCCTTCCAGTTCTAAGAGAACAAAAGCCTGCATCACAACACCCACCAAAATAAGTCTGCCAGGGATTGCAGGGATTGCGTGAACTGCAGACATTTTCCCTTCCTGACAAGGTGGCTGCACAATTCCAGGAGCATGTGCAGAGAGCATTTCTTCCAGTGTCTGCCTCCTTGCTGGAAAAAAGGAGGCAATGCCCTATCTATGCTTGTTCTCCTTGACAGCACCCCAGTGATGCCTTACAACTGCTGAAAGATCTCCAGAGAAGATACTCAGATCTGTGAAATATGTCATCATGTCTCCTTCAGTTTGTTATCTGTTTTCAGGCAAGTGACAGGCCCTGGTCTACTTTATTAATCAATTAAAAAAAAAAAATCAAAACCACCACACGACAAAAAAAACTAATAAAAAAACCAACCAAACAAAAAAACTAACGAGAAAAGCTTAGAAAATAATCCTACTACCATCACTTGCCTGTGTTCTGTGAGGTTTTGAGGCATTTTGCAAGTTACTGTTATATTATCATATGGATGGCCTAGCAGAGAAAAAACAACCACACCTCTGGTTTAATTCCTTTTTAATAAAGGAAAAGATATTTATGCCCAATTAGTACATTGCTGAATCCAAAGATAACATCTGTAGGAAATTCAAATGGAAAGTAGCACATGTCTATCAGAAAACAAGTAATTAAAATACTCTTTGTTGTCAGGGGCCCAGGCAAACACCCACATTATACATTTTAATAGAACACTATTCAAACATGGAATAAATTACTCTAAGCCACAATGTATGCACACCTCTTCTTAAATAATGAAATGTCCTTTGTAATCAGCAGTTTAAGTCCTCTCCCCCATTCAAACTTTCATTAATTTAATCTACTCATGGCTTACATATGTGAGAAAACTTTTGTTACTGTGAGAGCCATGACTCATTTCCATGTTTCACACTTACACATGCAGCAGTCTGACACTGCACTGATGCTGCTGAACATTTACTTTTGCATTACCTCAAAATAGCGTGCTCTGAGAGACAGCAGAATTTGTCCATCTTTCCCTCCACAAGTGGGAAAGGGATACAGATGCCATTCCTACAAAGCTATCGGTCATATGAAATCTAACCATAGAAGGCAAAGAGAATCCAAGCAAAGAAATCTTGTGTCCACTTGGATGTCCAAAAAACAAAGTTTCTATGGAGATTCAAAAACTGATCAAAATAATTGTTTTGTTGCTGTTTTTAAGGCTACCATTGCTGATATACAGAGACTACACATAGTCCAGTGACATGCAACCTCATCCAGTATCTTATTAAGAGAAATCTAAATGCTGGCCCTCTTCTTATTTCAATCAGTAGCTAACAATAAGTTCCTTCTTTTCTGTCTAACGAGATCCTTCCCTTTGTCCTTCCCCAGCTGCAAGAAAATAGCGGCTGGGATGTGGGTGTTTTATTTCATTCTGTAACAAGTCTCTAAAAGAGTGTAATTGCTGTGCTCTTAGATATTTAGATTAATAAATCTTTCAAGATTTTAAATCCCCAGGGGATGGTTTTTTTCATATTACTATTTTTTGTACAAGGGAAAGAACAAAGAAGACTTCATCTAGCTTAAGGAATATAAGCATTATTGTAAAACAAAAAACCCCAAACATAGATCTCACCTTTGCCACTGGCACATGTCTATACTGAGGATGCAGCTATTGTGGAAGCTGATGAAATCAGCAACAGCTGCAACCTCTGCCCACTGAGGGCTTAGAATTTGACACTTGTGACAGACAGCCAGTGATCAAAATAATGGAATGAAAGGGTTACACCACCCTATGGCGTTTACTGGACCAGCTGCTGTTCCCATGTAAGTAAACAGTGGTGAGGCCAGCAAGCCCTGAACTGTGCCTGCTCTTCTTCCACCAGAGACCTTGGGAAGGGGTTCTGCTAATGGTGATAGGGCAGAGCACTGCTAGAATATGGCTGGGAATGAGTCTGACATACCACTGAGGCTTTTCCATCTGGTATTTCCTTCATACTGTATGTACACATCTCGATAGAAGAAAAATCTATAGCAGACATACAAAAATCAGAATCTGGTTTTAACACATAATTATTAGCCCTAAGTGCTAAATCAACATCATTAAATACAATTCCTTTTTTATCATGCAACAGATACCATTTCAGTTTGTTTTTTTTTTTTTTTTTTTTTTTAAGAAACATTTTTTTGCTTTAAATTCTTGGCCTGTAGCCAGAAGAAATTATTTTGGGAAAGTCTAAGGCCACTTGGACAAGAGATCCCTGAGAAAGTGGACTTAAAAAAAAAAAAAAAAAAAAAAGAGGTGTTGTCATTTGTCACTTCAGAAAAGAGATTGTTTTCCCTTACTCTTGTCTTGCTTACAAGCATATCTTCAAAACCTGGGTTAGAAAACAAACTCTAAAGATTACCTTTTTTATCATGTAAGAATGAACAAGATTTTCTCTCAAGAAAAAGCACAACTTTTGGAGATTATCACCAAACAACCCAGATTATGACTTCTCCATCATGGAGCGTTTAGCACCTACCTACCATGTCAGTCCTGTATATAAAATTTGGAATTAACATCACAGATATTTTCACTCGCAGAGGGTTTATTATGCATAGGAACAGCCTATATTAATATCCAGCTACCAAGGCAACAGAAACTTCCCAGAGAAAGACCTCTTCCACATCCACCACTATATTACAATTCTATCACACAAGACAGAGAAATTCCACAATTTGTTCAACCCATTTCACAGAAAGAGGGCAGAAGGAATCACATGCCTTAAAGTATTTTAATTTCCTCAGACTAACCACACAAGCCTTCTATCACCTGTCTGCCCCTAGAACATGTAGCACAGAGTTTCAGCTCCACTCAATACAGTGTAATTCAAATTTACCTTGACTGTGCCAGATACCAGCTTTCAAGAACCATCTAAAGATTTAAGTGCCACTCAATCCTCTCCAGGTTTTTATAAACACTGTGCCTGGAATATATTCCTTTATGGGCTATTTTAGACCAACAAGGAAAAGAATGCAAAGTATTTCTATTTCTTACCCAGAAGACAGAGTGCCTAGTTAGTCTTCCTGAAAGAAGGGTCAGCTTGATGCCTTCTACTTGGTGGCATGTCTGGCATTCAGACACAAGGAAAAAGTAATCTTTTCATTCTAATAATTTACAACAATTTGTTGTGTTGGGGCTAGGAAATTGCAGCTCAGTGTAGATAAAGGCATGAGACTCTCAGAGGCTTAAATAGACATGGAATCTCTGACATGGAAGGGATTTCAGCGCAGGCAAGGAAGGATGAAGGATAGATAGAAGCATATGAGTATCTTACTCTTTCTACTGTTTTTCTAGCACATATGAAAATGATAAATAACATTTCCAAGTCACCTGAAGTGGCTCCAGTGACAGGCTTACCTCCTCCCGCAGCAAGGAGTCTCACAAGTGCCAAACTGGACAAGCCAATACAGATGTTATCCCCCAGCAACTCAAGGTTCTGTCCAGAGCAAGGCCCACTGAGAAGCCAGGATACACTCAGAGAAGTGTAAAACACTATTTATTTTATAGCTGTGCCACAAGATTACATCATCCCCCTTACTAACAATCTTATATTGCACTTAAACATAATTTTCCTACATGCTCAGTTCTGTGGTTCAGTGAACATCCATATCTAGGTGTACCTGCACTGCAGCTGCAATAGAAGCTCTGCAAATAACCCCAATGTACAGAAGTTCAAGTAATTTTCTCTCTTCTAAGTACTCACTAGTTTAACTATATTTTCATTGTCATTTTCACTATTGTAATGATTCCATAAACACATTTCTAGGATTCTTGCCAAGGCTTTTCTTACACTAAGTGCTTGCATGTGTATATTTTTGTGTATGCTAGTTTTTATAATAAACTTTCCAGTGTACTATTCTTTCTGACTGCCTGATGGTCAGGAATGACTGTCCTACACAAAGTTATTTTTTTTCTATGAGGCTTTTCAGTAACCCAAAAAATTATATCCAAGTGAATTAATTGACTCAGTGTTTGTTTTTTTCAGCTTCCCCCCTACCTTAATCAGGCCTCTTACACATCACTGTGCAAAAATACAAACTCCAGGTGTAAGTTAGAGTACCTGCTCAGGCCACTTCACAAGCCTGCAATTATGGATGTGATCAGGCATCCTGCATTTTGGCTCACAGATCAGGATTTTCACACAGAGACTAATGGATATTGGGTGAGGCTCACAGATTATTATCTGGAAAAAATGACAGCCAAGAAGGGTTATAGTACTGGCCCATAAAATCAAGACTATTACAGGGAAATTATGATATTTCTTCATTGTCTCTTTCACAGAATAATTATAGGGCAAAGTTGTTGCTCAAATTCAAATTCTTTGGGTGGCTCTTGCAGCAAAAAGAAAAGTTAAAAGCATTTGGGAAAACCATAATCTGTTCCAGAAATACATGCACAATGTCCTAGAAGCTCTCTGAGAAAACTGATAAGGTTCTGCCCAGCAACAACATAGAAATGGTCTCTTACAGCTTTTCTTGCACTTAAGGGAGTGAGACTCCACTCAACAGGTAATATTATTATAGAATTAGACTCAAGTCCTTAACAGGTGCAAACAGAACTTGACTTGTGAGAAAGAGATTTAAATCAAGTAGGAAGACTGTGCACATAATGGAAAAATATACGAGGAAGCCAGGAGCACAAGCTGCAAGAAGACAGCTGTATTGCAATAGCTGTATTTGAGATCGGTTACAAACAAGAATGGCAAAATGCATCTCATTGTCTAATTTATGTCTTCAAGTTGGATAAAAATAGTCACAGTCAGATAAGCAAGCATTGAGTCCACCAAAAAAAAAAAACAAAAAAAAAAAAAAAAAAAAAAAAACAAAAACAAAAACAAAAAAACCCCAAAGAAGCCAGCAAGCCCCTCCCCCAATCCCAGATGCCTTGCTCATTGACAGACTGAGCAGGTGGTCCGTATTGTAGCCCTCCACAGCAGTTACAGCCCCGTTGTACATCTGGGCACGTACAATAAGATCTGGCCCATGTCTCCATAGTTCTTTACAGAGATTTTTTTCCCCCTCTTTTCCCTCATTTAACCACTATTTCATACATTTTAGGAAGCTGTTTCAGATTTTACTCCAGAGTGTAATAGCTAATGCAACATTTTGTCTGTGTTCTCAGGTAGCACAAGGTATCTTTTGTGATTTGTGCAAGAGAGAAAATGACAGCAAAAAAATGGTGGGGAAAGAGACAAGGAGGGAGGAAGTTAGATAAGAAAGATAAAAAGCCCTCCAAACAAACAGATGGACAGACCATTTGAACTACCAGCCTTTTGCCTAATATATACTCAGTTCTCTCTTTACTGATTCTAGACTTAGCATTGCTTCAATTTCTATATGACAGTTTATTCGTCATCTTCCTCTTTGGATTTTATAAGAAGACTTCTTTATCTCTGGGAGGAAGCATTAAGGAAAAAGCTGCCCTTCTTTTAAACTATCGAGAACTGTGATCTGCAGTTACAATCTCCATCACATGGGCAATAAGAATCTAGATTTATGCTTTGCTCACTGGTGGCCCTAAAAAGCCAACAGGATGCAATAATCTCTCTTTGGTCTCCTTTCTTCCCTTTGCATAGGCACCTTCTGGATGCTGTGGACCAGGCTCACTCTCACAGACCCTGAGATGTGACCCCCTCTGTATGGCCTGCATGTTTTTCTCAGGCCACAGTGATCCTTCTGAGCCCGTGCAGCAAAGATCAACTCCCCTGCAACACATGTGCAGCCCAAATCTCTCTTCTCAATGAGTCTTTATGGCTTATTTAACTGTATTTACACTAATTTTTATTTACTACCCATTTTCCTATGAGTAGATATCACCTCTTCCTAGTAATACGTTAAAGCATCGGTTTTAAGTGAATCAAAAATTGAATTGCAGATACAACTGAAAGTTCAAATATATTTACAACTAACGTAAGTTTGAACAGGGGATGAGATGGATTCTCCAAAGAAATGTCTAAATTTATGGCATAAAACAAAGGTTAAACAAATTTTAGTTTTTAAAAGATGCTTCCTTGCCAGTGTTTGATTAGCAACAGACAAACCACAAGACAGTTCAGTTAAACAAAAAATGTCTAGCTTATATTGTTCTGCTAAGAGATCTCCACAAGCAGTCACAAACATACACACAGTAACTCTAAACTGCAGCAGTTTATAATTTATTTCATTCTACAAATGAAGAGATTATTGGATTATGATTCAGAAACAAATGCAGGGTTCTGCAGAAATTTTTTAGAATTGTTTAATATCTTCTGATACTGGCCCTGATTCCCCATTTTACACCTCTACACCTCACAATTATAATATAATGTGAAAAGCCTGGTTTTGCAGTTCCCCACTCATCTACTGGAAGGCTTCACATTAGCTAAGACTCAAGACTTGCACACCAAGCCTGCTTTCTTCTCTTGCTAAAAGCAGCAATGTGCCATCACTAGAATCAAACTTATTAATCTAGAAGGCTAACAAATTTCTCTCCTAACATCTATTTTGTTAACTTACTAGGATAGTAATCTGATATTTCAGAGGGGCAAAATCACTTCAGGAAGAAGAGGGAAACTGAAAGGTAGGGGAAAGTATCATCTAGAAATTCTAATTTTTTTTTTTCTTCTTAGTATTATGGTATTTATATTATTTCTATGATACTGAAAGACAATGTGAAGTGGGACAGTGTTTCTGCAATATCTTAAAATACAATTTGGAAAAGACCTTTAGCACATATTTTCTTTTTGCAAGAAACACATTATTCTTTATTAACAGCTCTACCAACAAAGGGCATAAACTGGAAACATAGAGAAATATACAAAAGTAGACGGACATGGGAGACAACAGAAAACAACCACACTTTTACAATTATATTTAATGTGAGAGGAAGTAATGTGAAACATGAGGATTGAATACATGGGAAAACCTGGAAATATTAATGCTGAATGGTTTAGAAGGAAAAATAAATACTGAGTCTGGCTGGACAGTTCATAGGAATAACTTAGGCCCTTTTAGTTCAGAACTGACCCCTGAGCATATCAGCATTCAAAATTATTTAAGTAACTTTTAATGTGAGTATATTCCACTTTATAGACTGCACACAACATTTTCATAATCACAATGGCCCTAAGTACACTCAAAGCATGAAATGTCATTTAGAGTGTTTGATACTGATTCTCACACTGGATAACTCCCAGTGCAACACAGAAGTCTCCAAATTTGACTATAGAGATGATCCAACACAAACAGACTAGTTAAGATCCTTCTGCAAACAAATAATTTATATGACAGCAAACTCTGCTTTTTGTTAATCCAAAGTTTGACCTTTTATTCATTTGCCTCTTTTTCTTTGTAATGTGCTTTTACATACTTCTGAATGCTATTAGTCTCCCTCCTAAACTTTCTCTTTCAACCAAACTTCCCAAGCTCTCCTACATTTCTCATAGGTAAGAAGTCACAGACCATTGTGCTCATTCTCCCTGCTGTATTCTGAATCCTCTGTCGAATCATATCTTTAGAAGCTGGATACCTGAAGTGGGCCCTTGTCAGCTCTGTGAAGAGTATGAACAGCTTCTTATGTAAAGAGACACCTTTTTGCAGAAACTGTCATGTTTTAAAAGTACTGTGTGTTACGTGAACAAACAAATGCAAACAGAGAGAAGGTGACACTCCAAATATTCAGATGGTAAAAGCCAGAATTGGTCTTTTTTAGTTTAAATAAACTAATTTTCTGTCTCTGGATATCCATAATGTATGCTTTTATTTTGTTCAACCTGTATTGTAAAGCCAACTGTATGACAATTCAGTTGAATGAATAATAACAGAAACACACTGGACCCATTTTACTGCTGCACACATATCAGTGCATGCCAGTTTCATTGGAAGTTGTTGAGCAAAAATTCAAATACTCCACCTAAAGAATAGCTGGGTTTAATAGTTGGGAAGCTAAATTAAGAGCTGTAAGTCACCTCTCTGATGACTCACTATTAAGTTTTTTTACATCAACGTAGTAGACCACAATCACATGTGTATATGTATGTGTATATGTATATATATATGTATATGTATACATAAAACCCCTCGCATCTCCCAATGCTAAATAAAATAATTACATGGAAACAACACTCAAAATCTATGTTCATTCTTATTAAAATGTCACAGATTCTTTCCTCATATATAGTATCATTTATTCTCTATTGTCTTAGGAATGTGGAAAATATTATGACATGAAATGTAATTTGGGAGCATTAAGAAAGTTAAATGTTTATATTCAGTAAACGCCCTTGATTCTGTAGCCAGTGTGCACAGTGCATATGTTTTATAACAGATTTAAATATAACTGCATTCCTATTTTACTTACTAGCCAATATACAGACTGACTGGTTCCCAATTCTCATTTTTAAGCAAATAAATTAATACATATGCTGGAGGTTCCTCCACCAGACAGTCATGCTTGGAATACACTGTTCCCTTTCCTAAAGATCCTAAGTTCACTTAAACAAGGAAAAAAAAAATCTCTTGAGGACTGTCCTATTTCCCTCTTCTCATAAGTCTGGAAAAAAATATGCTGAAGGAAAATGAGCTCAGGTTTGTGCATGAGGTCTTCTTTTTTGATTGACAATGAATATTATATGGGTATGTTAATGTTAGGGGGTTTTGGCAGAATTTCCACAGAAATTAAATGTTATACAGAAATTCTTCCTGAAAAAAATTTACTTGAGTGAATATATTGGAAATACACAGAGTCTTTCCAAAATTTGCCCTTTCAGTACTCTGTATAATTTTTTTTTTTTTAATGTAAGAGATCCATACATTTGTTAGCAAAGTTTACCAAAATTTCAGCAACTTCAGCAATGGGACTATGACCCATTGTAGGGATCTTATTTGCAAAAATAACCCACAACAAACCAACAAAAAAAGAGCAAAAAGTGCTGTCTAATAAGAAAATACATTAATAAGAGTTTCTGAAGTATAGCCTTATTTGAATCCTCAAGTTGTAATTTTGGAAAGTTGTGAACACTTAAATTACGAAAAATACAACAGGATCAGCAAATTTCTAGAGTGTTATCTGACATTGGCTCTGTCTTGTCTCTCTCTGTGGATTATTCCATAGTCAGAAGCTTTGATCAAGTCCACCTCTTCACTAGCTGTCATGAACTTCACCCTGAAATTTGCTGTCCTAGAATCATAAGTTTGGCCTACAGAGACACAGCTTGGAAAGCCCTGATGGTAACTGGTCCTCATGAAAAAATAAATGAAATTACTTTTTGCTGTTACCACACTGTGGCATTTGCTATTACTGTACTACTTCACCAACTGCAGTATAGGGGGAAGAAAAAAAAATTTTTTTTTTTTTGCTGGGCAGAGGAAAGTGAGTTTGAGGGTAAGAATCAGAGTACAGTATAGGACAAAAAGTGGTAAGAAACTTTAAAACAATTTTAAGCAAATGATGACAAACCTAGACTCCATGAAAAAAGAGTGCATTACATAGTCTTCAAGATGCCTGCAACTTCATCCCAGTTTGATTTTGTTTGCTTACCATAATTAAAGAAACACTAAAAATTTTCATTTGCTTCAAGCAACATGACTGTAATTTCAAAATACATCCAAGTACACCCTCAGTCAGTCCACAGACAACAACAAGTTAGTGAGAGTTGATCTGCTGGAGGATAAGAAGGCTCAGCAGAGGGATTTGGGCAGGATGGATTGATGGGCTGAGGCCAATTGTATGGGGTTCAGTAAGGTGAAGTACCAAGTCCTGCACTTGGGTCAGAACAACTCCAGGAGTGCCACAGACTGGGGAAGAGTGGCTGGAAAGCTGCCTGGCAGAAAAGGACCTGGGGGTGTTGGCTGACAGCAGCTGAGCATGAGCCAGCTGTGCCCAGGTGGCCAAGACATCCTGGCCTGTATCAGCAATAGTGTGGCCAGCAGGAGCAGGGCAGTGATTGTCCCTCTGTACTTGGACCTGGTGAAATTTCCTTGAGTCCTGTGTCCAGTACTGGGTCCCTAATTCAGGAAAGACATTGAGGTGCTGGAGCCTATCCAGAGAAGGGCAATGAAGCTGAGGAAGGGTCTGGAGAACAAGTCTTATGCAGAGTGGCTGAAGGAGCTGGGATCTTCAGCCTGGAGAAGAGGAGTCTCAAGGAGGACCTTATCACCCTTTACAACTGCCTGAAAGGAGCCTGTAGTGAGGTAGGGGTTGGTTTCTTCCCTCAGACAACTAGTGATAGGATAAAAGGAAATGGCCTTAAATTATGCCTTAAATGTGTTTAGATTGGTTATTAGGAAAATATCTTAATGGAAAGGATTTTAATGCCCTGGAACAGGCTGCTCAGGGAAGAGGCTCAGTTGCCATCCATGGAGTTATTTAAAAGTCATGTAAATGTGGCACCTGGGCACATGATTTAGTGGTGGGCTTGGCCGTGCTGCGGTAATCGTTGGACTTAATGATCTTAGAGTCTTTTCAAACTGAAGCCATTCTGTGATTCTGTGTTCTTCTAGCAGTGCACTTTATCTTCTGAGATGCCAACAGAGGAAGAGCTCAGTACATGTTGTGATTTTCTTTCTTCCATAATATTAAGCAAACAAATTAATATGAAAATGTTCTTAAAGAAAAAATACTGAGAAAACCAGCCGATAGTTCCAAATCATTAACAAAGAACATATAACAATATCCTCCTCATCCAAAATTACTCATCATAACAGCCTGAGAAAGAATTAAGTCATGGTATTTCCTCCATGAAAAGCAGAGAGAATTCTATGAGAAACTTATTTCCAGCATCTCTGACTTCCGCTGATTATCCAAACCAAAACGTGCACAAGGAGTTACCCCCAAAATTTCTCTGGAATGGATATCCGCTTAGACAACATTTTATCAGACAAAATTGTGATAAATCATGGCACAGATATAGGGGACATTTGACAGAAGTTTACACCAAATTTCTCTTCCCTGAGTGGTTCTTTGCTCAGAGCTACCTCAGTTTTGCTGCATGGTAAGAATAGGCAGAGCTGTCAAGCAGCAGCTGACTTGCCAAACTACTTCCTTCTATAGTCAACTGTGTACATCCAGTTCATTTCTGAACATATCTGGGAAAAATTATTCTAGAATTGTTGCTGGGAAGCCTAATGAAGCTACAGAGAACTGACTCCATCACTTTAGAAAATCAGAACAAAACACACAAAACTCCACCCAGAAATATACAAATAAAAAGCTTCTTTAATTCATATAAGCTTCATCTGATGTCTGTGGGTCAGAACAATTTTGTCTTAGAGCTTATTCAAATGTTAACAGTAACATACAAACGTTGAACTGTTTGAGGAAAAGTAACACTTGTTCACTCCATCTAGTCCAAGATAAATAGAAATAAATGCTTTAAAATATGAAGGGCCTTTGCATTTGGATGGAGTAGAAAGGTTTTCACATAACATGCTATGCCTAGAGTTAAAGCTTCAGCAGTTCAGCCTGCCTTTTCTTGTTGCAAGTGCATGAATGACAGATGCTAGAAGAGTTCTTGTTTTTTATAAAATAAACAACCCTGACCTGGGCACTCACAGAAATAAAACAATGTCAAGTTCTCTATACTTTTAAAAGTTTGTAACACTGAGTTCGGACATGGAGATGGTACTACAAGAAGTTTGATAAAGAGTCTAAAAGTATTCCAGTGCAAAAGAGCCACATTGTTAGAATAGCATGAGTCTACATATCTCCCAAAGGAGAATGTAGGGTCTCTACTAGATGCATTACTCTCCTTCTCTGGCAGTGGAAGAACACTGTTATTAAAAAGATAAAATAATTATGGATGTCTCAACTTCCTGACATTAATATAACTGGTCCGCGCTAGGAGAAAAATTCTGTGAAAGAACATGAAATTTCTTTCCTTTTCACCAATCTTTTACAAACTTTTTATCCACATCAGAACTTCTTTTGCTGTAGCTGCTCCCAGTAGCAATGATTTCAGTGGCTTTCTGTGAAAGATCAGACACAAGCTGGACAGAGCACTCATTTCTTCTTCATCTTTTTGCTAAGATGAACTCAGAGGATTTGTTTCCATAGTTGGCTGCTCTTTTAGAAGCTCACTAAAGTACTCTGTTCTTTAAAAAAGAGGAGGGTAGAGGAGGGTAGGAAGAAAACTAAAGTAGGGGTAAAAAACCCAGAGTTGGTCTTTCACTTCCATGAACTTAGCCAGCCTATGGTTCTTGGGAACAAGTTAACATTGTTTAATGTCTACAATAAAAGTGAGCAATGGAAACACTGAACTGTGAACCAAAATCAGTAACTTGCAACTTCACTTATTGCAACTTAATATATAATAAAAACAATGGAACTTATGAAAGATCTTCAAATGACATTGAGCTGACAGGCTCTTTGCTAAACACTCTGTAGGCCATGCTCTGGTCTACTGCAGCAAAGTAAGAAGAGTGAAATAGAATGAAGCGTTGAAAAGCAACTCTATCAAAATCTCTAAGCACTGCCAACCACGTCTCTGCTCAAGATCCTATTTTCCACAGTACAACTGAGAGCAGAAGCTGGCCTGCTTCCTTCACACCATGTTCTCAAGGTGTTAGACTAAAAAATACTGTCTCTCCCAACACAAAATTTTGATGCAATTTGAAGAAAATGAGGGTTGCTGCTACAAGATCTATTTTTGTCAATGACTAAATATGCAATAAAACTACATTTTCCCCAGTCCTACAGAAAAAAAAAAAAGTTACAATGTTTGGAATCAAATTCCTATGGTTTAGTGATTTTCTTATAATATCAGGCAGTTTAAACATTAATGAAGATGAAAATTTAATTCTGTCTCTATACAGCTTTTCTTTGTGCAGAAGGGAAAGGAATTTATTAATGATGTAACTAGGATATCAAAATAGTGTATTATTTCAAAACTGATTAATTTTGTGGTTACGAAGTGAGCAATATCAGTGAGATAAGGCATAAGACCCATATGGTAGAGATGGATTAGAAAACATCAACATTTTTATTCAATTTCTGTTTCATTCCCTTTTTAACCTCAGTGTCACTGGGCAAAGTATTTCCTTTGATTATAAATATATTTTCCCAAGGATGTAATATTTCATTTGAAACAGAGCACAAATTATCTTTCTAAAATAATAATTTTAAAAACTCCTATAAAATCTTTTGGCAGAAAGTTTTAAAATAATATACATATCTTACAGACAAAATGTGTGCCACTTGGCTTCGTTAAATAAAATTTAGGAAGCTTATTTAAAAGAAAAATATTCAAAATGCACACACAGAATGCATAATACTGCCACCAAGCACAATCTGGTGGAACTGAACACAAGTCTTATTTAATCCTCAATCATGTTTTAAAAGTTATGACTTCCATGTTTTATCTTGGTTACTGCTCAGAAATGGACAAACACTACATTTGAATACAGGGGAAATTTATCAGCTTTGATCATCCTCTGGGCCAATGTCTCAATCTCTGAAATGCAGATGAATTGACATCCATCTAGTCGTAACTCCTGTACAATATCACCTGAGTGGAAACTCAGTATTTTTATACAATAACATATGATTACGACATAATTAGGAATATTAGAAGATCTTTAATGGAATCAGTTCCTGGTTGAAGTGTCAGCCATGAAGTCAGACCACTCTTCTCAAGGTTTATCCACTTGGCTCTTGAAAGTTTCCAAGGATGGAGGCTGCACAGCTTCACCAACAGCAAATTCCACTGCCTGATTGCTTTTGAATAGAAGAAGCTCTTCCTTATATCCAGACACAACCTCCTTTTTTTCAATGTAGGCCTGCTGTCAGTTGTCCTTCCATCACCATGGAGCCCATTTCCACCTTCTTAATAACCCCTCCCTTAGGGAGCTGTTTGACAAACCCCCAAACTCGACTGTTGCCAGGCTGGACAAGCCCTGTTCCTGCACCCTGACCTCCAGGTGCAGGGGCAGCAGCCTTGGAGATAACATCGATGTGCCCCCCCAACACTCACCTCAGTGCAGTTCACTGGCATCTTTCTTGCACCAGGAGACTCAACACCAGACATAATCTTCTAAATATGGCCTAGTAAGTGCTGAGTAGGGGGGGATAATCACTTTCCCAAGCTACTGGCTGTGCTCCTGTGATTACACTCCAAGATAATATCCTTCTTTGCTTGCCACAAACTATTGCTGGCTCACACTCAGTTTGCTGTCAAGCAAGACTCTCCCAGTTTTAGAAGAATTGCTTCCGCAGTCAGTGAGCTCACAGATTTTATATGTTCAATTGGGCTAATGCTGTATCATACACCTTCCAGAAAAAACTGCCAGTCTTCAAGTTAGCACTGCAAAGAGTTGCTCCATTAAAAAAAAAGGTTATCTTTTTTTCTGTTTTGGTATGGCAAGCATCAACATCAGCTAGAGAATCTCAGTAGAAATTCCAGAGCTGACACACAGATAAAGGAATTCAGTAAATATAGGAGACAAATTATGCCTTTGTAGGCTGAATTGATTGAATTGATACTAACAGCTTTGGACTGCATTCCCTTTCCACTGGTGGACATAAAAGAATCAGCATAGTCAAGACATACAAAATGGCATTAGTTACAGATACAGTATGTTCTGTAACAATTCTTTTTTCAATTCTGCCTCTATGGGATGACGTGCTAAAGAATGAACCTTGTAATACTGGGGCAAACATTGTTTGAGGTAGATGTGCTTTCTCCACCGCAGTCAGGCCCTGGATCTATGCTCATCTACAATGCAAGATCTGCATCTTCAAAATGTATCCTGATTTTGTATCCTACAAAATGGATGGCATACAGTGGTTTTTTTAGCCAGATCATCCAAGTGGGATTAATCTACAGATACAATGTGAAAGGCATTATCAGACATCAGACAGAAAGTCAGTAACATGCAGAGAAACTTTGAAAACTATTCACTCTCTCCCATTACTCTCCCCTCTAAGTTTATGAGTATACTATTAAAAAAAAAAACTCAGCCAACAATACTCTATAAAAATTGCAATACTGTCACATTTAATTCTTTAAAAGGCAGACTTGCTGGAAAATCTTTGAATAAAACTTACAATGATGGGAAGCATGACAGAAGACAGAATGTTGCCTGAAACCACAGGTTAATAAAATATACCACGGGTGAAATGGAGACATTGTTGGTGTCTGTGGTCCTACAGTCAAATAAGATAAAAAGAAGAATATATTTGCATGAGGGTGGCATAGGATAACAGAAATTTACCTGTAGGCTCTTCAGAATATTTTTCTATTAACAACCATCAAAACAAAACCCTGAAATGCTTTCCTCTTTCCTGAATAATGAATTTTTTACATTTATAGCTGAAATTTGGCTGCTGTTGCCTGTGTTATCCCACTTTATGGTAGGAGGTCTCCTTCTAATATTTTTTGGGTTGGGTTTAAAAACAACATTGCCACCTTTATCTTGATAGCTAATCTTCTGCCATCACCATGCTATCCAACCACCTGGAGACTCCTCCTTTGATAATGTCGCAAGTAGCCACCTACCCGAGCGACTGCCGTGATGTTTTGTAAACTGTCATTTCTTTCCAAAGGTTCAACCTCCCAGTCTATCTACGGTTATTCTTTTCACTTCCAACAGATTAGGTCACATTATTCTAGCTCTGTCATATTCAGGGCAAACTGGGAGTAGTCAATTCCTTTATGGAACAAATTCAGGAATTTTGGCTTATCTCCTTTTAAAATACCTAGAGTGAAATGTACTTCAGTTGTACAGCTAAAGTTTTAACCTGTTTCTTAAGGATGATGCCACCTCTGTTATATTGCTCTTTGCCATACACTTTGTATGCCAGAACTAATTCAATTCAATAGAAGACTCTACTATTAAATAAATTTATAGAAGACTCATTGAAAATCAAATTTGTATTGTTCTCAAAAATGTGATAAATCCATCTACCTAAGTTTGAGTACTTTATGAAATCAATTCCCTCACTAGCAATTTGGTTCTGCACTATGGGTGTAGCCCTACCATCAAGTACTTGATAAAGATTTTGGAAAGGACAGGTTGCCTCAAACAATTCTTTGAAGTTCATGGCAAACCAATCTAGATATTTTGAGGCAAGAATGGAGTAGGAGGGCTAGAGCACTGGAGGGTCTTATTGAAAAAGCAACTATATTTTTTAAAGGCAGATGGAAACTGAAAGTTTGGACATCACTCCTAGTCAAGGGAATATGACAACCTTTCTGCCACATGTCCACATTGAATTTACTGTCCAGCCTGGCAGCATGCCCTGAAATCCAGTTGATCATATGATTACCTAATTCAAGTTTCCCACGGATATTCTGGTAAAGTTTCATCTACTAAAAGTCTCATTAGGGAAGATAAATGTTGCAGTGACCAGAAACCCACAGGTCCCAGGACAGGGCAACCATGGGTGTGTATACAAATTGGAGAACAAGAGGCTGGAAAGCAGCTCTGTGGAAAGGGATCCTTGGAGTCCTGGTCAATGAAAAGTTGAACCTGAGTCAGCAGTGCCTGGAGCCAGGAGGGGCAACCCTGTCCTGGGGGCATCAGGCACAGCATCACAGCCAGGCAAGGGAAGGGATTGTCCTGCTCTGCTCTGAGCTGGGGCAGCCTCACCTCCAGTGCTGGAGGCAGCTCTGGGGCCACAATAGAAGAAGAATATAAGTCTGTTAGAGAGCTTCCAGAGGAGGGTAATGAAGATGGAGAAGGGCCCTGAGGGAGAGCCGTATGAGGAGGGGCTGGGGTCACTTGTTCTGTTCAGCCTGGAGAGGAGTAAGGGGAGTTTTCTCACAAGGGGATGTGCAGGGGAAGGAACCAGTCTCTTCTCTGTGGTGACCAGTGACAGAGCCTGAAGTTGTGTCAGGGGAGGTTTAGGCTGGATACCAGAAGGTTCTTCACCCAGAGGGTGGTTGGACGCTGCAACAGGCTCCCCAGGGAAGTGGTCACAGCACTGACAGAGTTCAGGAAGTGTTTGGACAACACTCTCAGGCACATGGTGTGATTCTTGGAGTGCCCTGTGCAGAGCCAGAAGTTGGTCCTTGATGATCCTTGTGAGTCCCTTCCAACTCAGGGAATGAATATTAATAATTCTGTGAAGTCTCTGCATAATATTGTAACCTCATCAGGTAATCTTCCATATAATTGCATCATGATGGTCCTTTAACAATCATTAATATAAGTCTAATACTTTTTATCCTTGTTATGTGTTGGTAGGTCTATTTTACACTTGTAAAGTGCTTTAAGATTCTCCAAAGCAAGCCACAAAAGAAAAAACTTTATTTATTCTCTTCTAGAAGTATAAAAAGATATGGTTGTCCTTGAGTCTGCAATAGAGTAGGACATGTAACCAGTGCACACAACCTATGCAGTAGGGAAGAGTATTGACTCACTTCTGAGAACTGAAGTGGTGCTTTGTATCTGCAGCTTATGGTCAGGAGTTAAAAAACAAACAAGAAATATACCAACGTACAGCTAAACCTTTACATTCAAATTTTTGTTCCCAAGAAAATAAAAAAATAGAACTTGATTTCTTGAAGGTTATGAGTTTATAGAAGTATCCGCTAATTTTAGATGGGACCTACAAAAGCTCAGCAATTTTGAGACTGCAGAGCAATTTAATAATCAAATAAGGACATGGGTACATGAATTTCTGAAAATCTCAAACTCGATTTGTCTAAGTACAAACTCATCTGATTATTTAGATGGTAGCTGAGTAGAATTCCACTTTATGTGCATCATTTAGTCATTTAAACCACTACTAGGTGCCCTAACTGAAATAATTATATAAACTCATTGAGGCAAGTTGTACCCTTTCTTTCCCTATTCCCATGTTGTAATTACTTTGTGTTGCCTTCCTAAAAGCACACTGTAATTTCTTCACAGCAGAAAGTAATTTCTTAATGAGAACTGTAAAAATACTTTGAGTGCTGCAGAAATAACAAAAAACCATGAATTCTTTTCCCAATTAGTTGAAATAATGTAGAAAATTCCCTAACCAACTGTAAATCTATACCTGTGAGAAATATTAACAATTAAACCCATCCTTTTCAACTTGACAATTCCGAAGCTACATCACCAGGGTTATGCAACTATTTTTGCCACATAACACTATCATCCAAGTTTATAGGTGCTTGATTTATAAGCCTTTTTCTAAAGAGACAAGACTAAATAATGTTGTATGCAACCCACTACGTTCTGAGCAATTCACTCCATACTGCCTTTCTTTTAAAAAAAGTATCTTATAACTCCTTAACTTGTGATCAGTTTGGCCCTTCTGCGAAAGATGTAGTAGATAAGCTCTGCTACAACTGTAGCAGAGTTAACCCTATAACTAAGATACTAACTCATTTTTTATCTGGTCCTTCCCAGGATGCACCACTAAACTTTCTCTAAATTACTACTGTTGTCCCCTTCCTCTTCTATCATTCCAGCTTTCTCCACCTATTATATGTTCCAGTACGACACAGGTTTTTACTCGTGTATTATGGAAAACAATACAGGCCCAGATGCCTCATGCAGGAAGATACATGAAGAGAGAATTAGTGTATTTGAGATGGGTACAACTGTTTCACCTGCAGGAGCCAGTGTCTGGAATCTGTGCCATCCACTCTTCTGAGTGGAAAGCAATGAATGAGTTAAAATGAACAATGAATGATTTTACACAGAAACCACCAGGAATGCATATTCCTACTGGTTTGTCTTTTTGGCTACATTTGCCTTTTGAGAATACCAGTTGGGAAAATTGTTTAGAACTCAGACACAGTGAACAATAAAACTGCTCTAAACTAAACTGCTAGAAAGTCAGTGTGTAGATGGAATATGTTACAGCTGCGTCAAGAAAAAGCTGTGTAGCTCAGCAAAACAGAAACTTAGGAGGGTTCCGGAGCCGAAATCTAGTAGACGTTTGGAACATAAAGGCAGTTTAGTCCTTGAGAAAACAGACAACTTTAAAGATCAAGGGGCTGATTCTTCATAGCTATCCCTTTTCAGAAAGGAAAACACTGACCTTTCTGATAAAGACTTTGCATTAGTATCTCACTGCCACAAAAATCCTTCCAACAGACGAAGTGAGACCTAGTAGCATTGTAACTGCAACTGGCATAATTCAGAGATTCAGATTTAGAAAATCTTTAGTTAACTACAGATTTACAGAAAAAACAAAACAAAAAAACCCCAGCAAATAAATCCAATACTATTTCTCACTTATATGCCATCCAGCGTGCTTATCCTCCCTCTCTCTGTCCCCAAAGAGCAAAAACTCTTACAATGCCTTCTGAAGGCTGTCTGCCTGCTGTCCTCACTGCCCACCTACCGTAGGGAGCAGCTCCTCCCACCTGCACATAAAAGCCAAGTGCATGCTACCAGCAGCAGATCAGAGCACTTTCTCAGTCCTCCACTGTTTTGAGCCAGTGATCTTCTCTCCTTGGATCTTGTGTACTCAAGGTAAGATTACTGCTACTTCAGGTTTCTGTTCTAACCAGCTATTGTGAGGAAGTCTGAATGTGAACTCTAGCACTGCCTTGCTGGGTGGTGCTGGCTCCCCCCCGCCTTTTTTTTTTTTTTTTTTTTCAGATGTAGTGTCATCTGACATTTAAGTTAGTAACAGCCTGTTGTTTTAGCAGTGAAATAAAAACAGATCTTGCTGGGAAACATTGTGGCTGGAAAAGGTATTCTCTCCCTTTCTGATTGATTTTGAAGAGATTAGTATACCCAGACCAATTACAACGATTTATTATCCCACTTAATAGTTTCCTTCTCAGTCCAGTCAAAGTTATGGAAAAAAAATTCACTGTAAAGCTTCCTTAAATTCTGTTTTAGGAAAAAAAAAATAAAAAGCTTAGTGTTAATTTAGGGAAGGAACTGGGTTTTATTGCTAATATAATTTACTAGCCACATTGAGACATCTTGGGACTAAAGTGCATCTTCACAGGTTTCATTGCCTTTAACAAAAGTGTGATGGAACTTAAGCCCTCACAGAAGCACAGTAATAAGACTGATGGAATTCATTATCTTGTACCAAATAGGCTTAAAGTAGATATTTTACAAGCAGAGTTCTGTTTCTTGGAACAACAGACCTTGTGTCTCTATGAAACTTTTAGATCAGCTTGTTTATATTTTATCTGCACTTTCCTACATAGGCATTTCTAGCATTAGAGGGAGGAATAGTTAAGTGCCTCAGAGACAGCTACTGAACAGTTAAATCATTTAAAAGTGGTTTCAAAACTATATTTGCATTCCCATCCATGCATCTGTTCATCCTTACATAGATGAATCTATTAGTGACCAGTAGCAGTTTTTCACATTGTGTGAGTCAGTGCACTTTTAACACACAGTCACCTGTTTAAAGAAATTCCATCACAGAAATCCTAATCCTACAATGCCTCTCTACAGTGCTCAGAGAGGAGGAAAAGCATGAGCTATCAAAAGCAAGCAGTTAACAGTCTGTAAATCCAATCTCCAGTTAAATTGTGATATTTTCTTCTTAATGTCGAATTATCTTTCTAAACTGAGTCTTTTTTGGTCTTTCACAAATAGAAAGTCTTCTCTATAAAATAATTATGTCCATATATAACTGTACTCAAATTAGCTGCAATATTTTAAGCTATAGCACTGTATGACAGCAGAACTCTGCTCCAAGTACCCTTTTCTGCAGACTGTATCTAAGATTTTTTCTGATTTTATATGTTATCTATTCTAACTAGTGAAGAAAGAAAAACATTGCCTTCAGCTATTTGCCTGCAAGATTACATAAGTATCTTTAAAAAAACCCAAACAACAAAAATCCAAAACCCAAATAACTTGAAGTATTCAGGAACCAAAATACAGTGCTTTCCATAGCAAAATTACAGTAAAAATATTTTTGCATCCAGGTAATTAAATTATGCATAGAAGACAGGAAGAGACACCAGTGGTTTTCCTCATTACTGGCATTAACTCTGAGCTACAAAATTTTTTTTTTTAGTTAACATCTGATTTTTACAGCAAACCTCCCCTTTCCAAAAAACACCCCTGTTGTGAAACACTGATATGTGATTTTAAGTTCAATGCATACAGAATTTAGGTCTACAGTGTGGAACTAAAGCCTAATTTGTTCACACTGAATTTTACTCTAACAGATAAATCCAAATTTTTATAGAGCAAATTTCATGGAGAAAAAATATAACGTAATTGCCACAGGAAATGTACATATAGCAAAATACCTTTTATTAAAGTCTGCTGTGAAATGTAATGTTTTGGCATTTGAAAAATGGATTGCAGGACATATTAAGAAAACTCTATTCAAAGGAATGCATCTAATTTAGATCAGAATCTCCTCTGAGCAGTTTCTCTCTTGGGCTGAGTAGATAATTCAGTTTAGCATCACTTTGCAGCAGAGGATGAAGGGAAACTGTATCCAACAGGTCTCCAAGAGAACTCAAATGTCTAGAAATGCATTTATTGACTTCTGTGCTCATCTGAAACTCCTTTTTACAAGATGAAAGCATGCTGATATTAAAATAAAAATACTACAATTTTAAAGTAATGCTACAACCTGAATTAAAGAAAAAAATAAGGGAATCACTTGGGAGAGCAAGGAATTCAGATTTTTTGAGAAATTATCATAACATTTAAAAATAATAAAGAGACTATATTAATTTTTTCAGCCACAGACCAGTTAAGTGTTCAGCAGGGATGCTAAGCCACTTGTCCTGGCAGTTATGCTTAGGCTTTTTAGGTGTTTATTTAGGGCAGTAATATCTACTTAAGCCACTAGTGTAACTCCCAGTGCTGTCTAAAGTGCTAGACTAGATACATAGAAGCAGAGGATAAACATATCACTGTCTGTTTATCTATGCATACTTCTGCCACTACCACTGCTTAGGAGAAATTCTTACCTTTAGAAATTTATTTTCACAGCTCTCTGTAAGGAGAGATTATGTTTTCCTCTGGGCATACTGTCAGTAAATATATGAAATATTTTACTCAAGGTCACAGTGAAAATTAATGGTAGAGTGTCAGATTTAGTTCCTCTGGTTTCCAGGCCAGCACTAATCCCACACTTCATTTTGTATTCAGCCTTATGAAGTCCACCCCTTTGTAGCTGCTCTGTCTTTGGATGATGCTTTAGGGCTGAACAGCAGGGAGAATTCCAGTGACAAATCTTGAGAGAGGCAATTACTCCTAACCCCTTTATAAACCCTTTAACAGGGTTTACAAATAAATCATTCTAGAAGGGTGTAAATAGACAATTAAACAAATAAGCAAATGCTCATCTCTTTCTTACACTCTGTGGTTAAAGGAGACCATCCCAGTCTTGGCACTGAGGAAGCACAGATCCACTGCCATGCACTAGAAATGATGGGCAACATCTGACTATAAGAACTCAGTCTAGGTAACTGAGCAGCAGTAAAGAGCTCAAAGAGAAGCTCATAGGGCTTAAGCAAAATTATTGAAAGGATCTTGTAGGGGACATTAATATTAATCTTCCTTTCTTTTCTACATTCACTATCATGTGCCACTTCTATAAACATATATGATAAAACTTCATACTCATTCAAACAAACAAACAAACAAACAAACACCAAATTCCCAACCACCAGCTTTGTCCTATCCCTCTAGTTCTTAGTGTTGAGTTAATTCATGAGGGTACAGATTCATAATTGCTCCTATGGCCTTGCAAATACTGCATTTCAAAAAACCCTCAAAAGCAACAAAACAAAACAGAAACCAAATAAAAAAAAAAAAAAAAAAAAAACAAAACAAAAAAAACCACCTCACTCAACACATTCCAGTGCTCAATTTCCAGCATTATTACCCTAGCAATGGAGACCTTGTCTCCTACTGTTAAAAACTACTGCTAAGCATGCATTGTTCATAGATAAAGTGGTGGACATGTGAGAGGTAACTGAAGGACTAGAAAAGGAACCATTAATGGTCATCTCACTATCTGCCACAAAAGACAATTTTTATGTCTATGAGCACACTTCCATGGCAGAATTTTCTGCCCACTTACTCTATGTCTTGCTATGTATCTCAGGGGACGTAAGGGTAAGTTTTATCTCTTAAGCTAAAATATATCCATATGCTTTCCCTTCCTTCTTTTGCCTTCCAGTTATTGTAGGCTGTGGGTTCTTTCTTTCTACAAGGAGATAATTTTAAATTTTCACTATAGTCAAATTTCTAAAAGAGGAATGGTTCAATAGAGGTACTGCAGTGAGGAACAAGACAAGACAGAAACATTACAGGTGGTTTGTTCTGCCTGTTAAAAAATCAGCAAACAGCTGTATTTAACTGTACAAAAGTTTGTTATTTTTGCCACTTACACTTTCTAGAGTTTTGTGCAAGTGTTGTTGCCTTTTTTGTGGCTTTCCCTCTGCAAACAGAAATCCCAGCAAAAGTTGTGCATCTATATATGTTCAAAAGATAGTGATGGGTCCTGGTTCTAAAGCCTTTTGTTGGTCTTGAGCAATAACTGCCTTTTCTCTGTAGTCATCAGTAAACAATTATGCTTGCTTTCCCTCCACTCCTGAAATGTTGGATGTTTTTCTGTAATTGTCTTGATGTGTAACGAATTTAATGTCTCATAATTGTACTGCAGGGAATTAAGACCACTATGAAGTCTTGAGACATCTTTAGGTGATTAAAACTTAATGCAAGTCCATATTTTATAGCAAAAGTAAGCTAAATATAAGTTTGTTGCTTATGAATGGCAGGTGAAACTGTTGAGGGGTGACATTAAATGGACCCTTTTTAAAAGGGAATGAGAATCAGTGCCCTCTCTTGGTTATAGAAAACACATAAATCAGTCATGTGAGAGTGTTTATCAGTTCCCTCTGCTGGCTACAAAGCCCAGGCCAGATGAGCAGCTGTGTTTGCGGAGGCGAAGGTCTGAAGTTCTATTCCCAGTGCTGTGAGCCTGTGGTGAACTGATGACTGTGGTGTCTGTGCACGCCTGTGGACATCATTCTTCATGGGGTCTCATCAACAACCACAGAGTTCAACATTAGGGCACTCAAAAATAATATGGACTTCCTGGTAGGTAAGAAACTTCCCACTTTAGATTTGAGAAGCATGCTAGCAGCTATGCCATTCATAATTCTACACAGCTAGGGCATCCTTCTGTTCTGCATCACATGCACACCTTGCTTTTTCCACCTCTTCAAGTCAAATGTGTGTGTGCACCCATTACCCTCATTTTAGAGACATTTGTGCAGTTAGTGCAAATATTCTTGGCAATCCTGAAGTGTAACACTTCAAAATGTCAGCTTCTGAGAACTCCATATTTGCAAGTAAGAAGTAAATTGTACCAAAAAGAACACTCCAACCTTAAAAAACCAACAACAACAAAAAAAAACCAACCCCAAAGCAAAACTAACAAAAAGCCCACCACAAAACAAAATAGAAAAGGAACCTAACTACTACTTTTCCATTCCTGTAGGAAAAGGTCTATATAACCTGTTTACACAACTGGAGAAAGAAACAGGTCATAGAATTTATGCAGTCACTTTGAAATAAAGTTGAGATGGAAAAAAAAAAATTACTGTAAACTTAAGAAAGAGATTTTGCTTTTAAAAATATCCACAGCACTAAAAATCACCAACTCCTGGATCAGCTGTGCCAATTTACTTCAGCTCCTAGGAATCTATTATGGCAACATATAGGATACATTAAAGACATCCCATTAAAGGGAGAATGAGTCAAAGTAGCAGCTTGACATAGTAGATATCAAAGGTATATTAAAGACAGAACTTTGAAACATCTGCAGCATATGTTTCCTGCTAACTAAAAAAGCAACCACTCTTTCAAGACCAACATACTGGTGAATTCTTCACTCTGAAAGTAAGAGGTTAACAGTAGCATACTGTGCATTTGCATAGGGAACTCCAACCAAATCATTTCACCGCTTTTGCAACAAAAAATTCTGAAGAGTAAAAACAAGTTTCCAACAAAACTCGCTCTTACTACATGAAGCAAGAACACATGTATGTAATACATATTTTCTGGAATGGAGATACTTACTTTGCCTCTCACTCAACATAGTTTTTGAAGGGACAAAACAGAAGGTGGCACAGCCCAGGGACACATAAACCAAAGAGAATCAATTTACCACTAAAGAAATCAAGCAGTCAAGTCTGCTTATGCCAGCATATAACTCACCTCTGCTCTGCCCTTCCATTCTTCCCACCACGCAAGGAGTTCCAGAGAATACACAGTATCAGAACAAGAGTCTTTATATTTCTTGGAGACCAGAAATTCTCTTTCCACTTGCCTTAGAGAAAAACAGCAACAACAACAAAAAGGTTCAGATATTTCCTAGTATTCCTTTTTAAATGAAGTAGGTGATCTTAGTTGAACTCTCAGTTGATGAATATTAATGTAAAACACACAACTGGGACCCTTGTTGGCAAATCTCAGCAAAAAGTCATGAGGTATTTGCTTTAGGTCAAAACTGAGCAATAAAAGCAGGCATGTGAGGAAAGTTTATGTTGATAAACTTAGATCGATAGATCTGCCACCTGCACTATAGATGAAAAGCAGACAAGCAAAGAGCTGTCAAGGAAGCATATCTCACAAGCACTAGCATTCACACAAAACATATTTTAGAAAATGAAGGAAAAAAAAGACAACATTCAGTACTTATTTCCTTTCAATCAGTGGCTTGAATTGAATTTACCATAGTAGCACGTCACATTGTTTGCTGCAGAAAAATGCAAAGCTTAGGCCTTTAGGAGTAAGTCTCTTGTGCTTTACTGATTTCAAAAATGTCAGTGCTTGTCAAAGTGTTTTTGAAATAAAACCAAAACCATGTTAATAAAATGAACTTTCCAAGACAATGCTGGCCAAAACTGATTCTTAGATTTCTTTTCAGTAATAAACTGCCTCTGTGGTTGCTGAGCTGATAGGGAGAAGGATTTAAAGGATCAAAGCCAAGTTCTGCTTAACTCAGGGTTAAAAAAAAAAAAAGAAAGAAAAAAAAAGAAAAAAAGAACACTGAAACAGAACACAAGCCCTACAGTGAATGGACAGACTTTACGCTTTCAGAAATGGCTGTAATCATTATTAGGCTCTAACTGAAGATATTCCAGGACTGCAGCATTCATCGTGGGTACACCTTGTGATATGCTGCTGTAGGTTACTGGACAAGCCTCAGTACTTCAATATGTAATCACAGGCTAAATGTTATTTCAGAAGAGCTACCCTGACTATTTATTAAGCAGTAATTGCATAAGTGAACTAACAACAGGAAGGATTCTGTCCCATCTTATCCCAGCTTTATGGATGAACAGCTCAAAAAATAGGCTGCAGTGAAGGTGTTCATGATGATCTGAGCTCCTGCTGCACACACAAGGTGCGTGCAAAGCCAGGCAGAGAGCTCCAGACTGTTCTGTCCTAAGTTCCTAGAGGTGCAGGCACAGCAGCAGTTCCTGTCTTCCATGGAAGAAAGGGGTGCCATAGTTGGACATTCTGTGTCTGTTATGGGAATTCCTGCTCTGCTCCAGTTCAGCCATCCTACCTAAATTCAGGATGTCTGTGCAGTACAGTTCAAGCTGCCACTGCTAGGATTTTTCTTAGTTTTTATGCTTAGGAACTCTGACAAACTATTTTTATCTTTTGAATATCTTAGCACAATTTATAACATCAGGAAACATGGAAGACAATTTCAGAATTGTTCCCTAAGCTTACATTACTAGTCTCAGCTAAAAACATTGTTCATACAGAAAACATTCAGTGGTCATACTTGATTAAAGAGTAATTTACAGGAGTATTTTTTTATGCACTGATATAAAATTATCAGATCGCTTTTAAATTGTAGTTTAAAGGAAATTCATTTGTCTCAGGTATGTTTTGTAACGTCACCTTCATTCCATTTCGCTTTTAGATTGCTCTTAAGCAACTGCTGCAAATACTCAGTGTCTAAAAGCCAAGTGGTGGTGGTTTGTTCTGGCATGTGATCTTATGAAATATTTCTGTTCCACAGTCAGGACAAGATAGCTCTTTGACTCAAATTTCAAGCACAAAAACTGCCTTTCACTGAGTTCAGAATTTACTTGCAATGAATGAATATTTTATATTATTCTTTGAAATACCCTATTTTCAACATCACATCTCACTTCTACGCTAAACACTGTCAAGACCTCAGTAAAAAAGGACTGACAAGCAAAATAAATTCTATTTGTGACTGCTCAAAGGCATTTTCTCTGCTACATGTTCTTCAAACTTTCTACTAACTGCCTATCTCATGAAAATAAGTAAAGAGAAACATATTATATTTTCACTGCTCCACTTGTCAAGTATGTTTCAAGAGCTGGAATTTTAGCTTGATGGACCTTCACAACACACATACAGCCTTACCCTCCAAAACAGTGACCACAGCTGAGACCAAGAGCTGCTCCTGCAGTACCCCCAGACCTGAAGGAGACTGAGAAAGTAGCATAGCACTTTCTGGGGTCACTCAGCTTGGGGTGCAGCAACCCTTCCTTCCTGGCTTCTCATTCTCTGCCACCAGACATGATGAGGAGAAATATTTTTGCTCTCTCAACTACTTATAAATTGAGAAAGCTTCAGGAAAACATGAAATGTTGTATCTAATGCCCAAAAGCTATCAAGATAGCAGAAGTTTGTGTCTGCATTCTGTACATTCTGCATTATTTGTGTCCACGATCAGTGGGCAATCTTCCCAAGCTTTGTTAACCTTGCCCCAAGTCTAAGATGACAGAAACATGTGAAGGCCTAAAACTTAACCTCAAGGCCTAAATCTTAACAAGGCAATTCTAACAAGAAGTAATTAGTTTTTCTATCCCCTGGCCTTCAATTAGATCTTGCTTGTTAACTGCTCTCTGTTTTGTGGATTAAATCTCCCTTCTTGTTGATTAGGCTTGAAAGTATATCAAGATTAAGCATTAAAGAACATCCTTTCTCAAGAAAATTTTACATATGCCACGCTTTGCAACAAGCGGACTGCATTTAGCGATGATTGAGTTGTAATGCAGTTGTAGTCTACTCTAAATCAAAACCAAACCACAGGGCACCTTGAGGGCTCCAACCTACTCCATGGCCATTACCTGCTGGTAACATGGTCCTGAGGAAAGCTGCGATGGCCTGGCAGCGTGGTGACTTCTCGCCCTCACTGTGCTGTGGTGGCATCTCACCCTCACCGGGCCGTGGTGACATGTCACCCTCACCAGGCTGTGGTGACATGTCACCCTCACCAGGCCGTGGTGACATCTCACCCTCACCGGGCCGTGGTGACATCCTGCCCTCACCAGGCTGTGGTGACATCTTACCCTCACCGGGCCGTGGTGACATCTCACCCTCACTGTTCTGTGGTGACATCTCACCCTCACTGGGCCGTGGTGACATCTCACCCTCACCAGGCCGTGGTGACATCTCACCCTCACCGGGCCGTGGTGACATCTCACCCTCACCGGGCTGTGGTGACATCTCACCCTCACCAGGCCGTGGTGACATCCTGCCCTCACCGGGCTGTAGTGAGGGCCGGGCCAGCCCAAGCACGGCCCTGGCTCGGGGCCCATGTCAGTCAGGCTGGGCCCCCTCACCCTGGAGCACCTCTCACGTCCTGTGGTGGTTGTGGTTCCCTCACGCTCCAATGTCAGCACCATTCCTGCACAGGGGCAGTGCACAGAGAAAACTCCCTCACAACCTGCGCCTCCCATTCCCAAAGGGGAGGCAAGGGTTGAGGAGAGCAGAAAGTCCCCACAGCCCAGTCAGCTGAGGAGCATTTATGGAAACACAATGCATTTGAGGTTTCTTGGGTTTCGGAGATACAGCCCCAGGGCTTCGCTTCTTCGTGCCAGCCCTCCGTGCCCCTTGGAGAAGGATCTGGGCAGCATTAGCTCGCACAGATGCTGGCACTGCTGGGAGGCCAAAAATGAAGGGGGCTTGGGGGAGGGGGGGCTCCACTCTCAGCTGGAAAGAAGAAAATGTCACATCATGTGAGGGAAGGCTGCTCAGAAAGAGAAGGAAGGCTGCTCCAGCACACACTACAGGAGGTTAAGGACCTTTCAGATTTTCCACATCTGGAGGCAAAACTTAAGCCACTGTAAGTCTAAAAAAAAAAAAAAAAAAAAAAAAGTCCATTTTGAAGTTAATGTTCTTGAATATCTTTAAATCCAAAAACCCACCTGCAAAAGGTACTGCTATATATGGATATCTAGTATAAGAGTAAGCAGTCCTGTAAAATTAAAATTCTAAACCCTCAGAACTCCCCCCAAAAATACCAAACATTTGGGTGGGATGTGAGGAAAGAAATATCATGTGAGGAAAGAAAATTATAAAACTACTGTACTCAACAGGCAGGGAGCTCAGAAGGCAAACAGCTGAATGGAACAGCTTAATCATTTCTTTACAATGTATTCTCCTGGCCCTGCTTTGTTCAGCAGAAAGGTTTTTAAGGCTGAGTTCTTTTGATCTGTATATTACATCCCCTAGCATGGTGAAGCCCTGACTCATGACCAAGAGTTTGAGACAAACAAAAAACAGCAGCTCCTGAGCTTGAAGGCTTGTAAATTGTACACAGAGCAAAGCTGACTCCTGGACTCTTGCTCCAGTCACTTTAACACAGTCCTGTTTACACAGATGATGGGTATGTCTGGAAAGACACTATGCTACAAATGCTTCACCTCCCTTTCCTGGCTTCAGAAGCATCCAAGAACCTCACACACAGCAGGTTAATAACTTTATCCTTCCAAGCACCCTGGCAACATCACTCTCGTTTTAGAGGAAATTGAGGCACATAGAAAGTTACTGGTGTAGCATTTCAAGGGGTTGCTCCTGGCCAGATTCTCAAGTGTCTTCCCATCATGATGGGAGCTAGATGGACAGTTTGATTCCCATCTGGACACCTCAATGAGAACCAGATCTTCATGAGTGATCAGCACCCAGTAGCTCTCACAATGACACTTGCAGACAGATTTTCCAAGAAGCTCCTTTGATCATCAGGCCACTGCCACAATGGAGGCAGAGAGCTTATGAAAAATCTGATCCCATTTGTGGGTGCTGAGCACTTCTCAAAATTCTTGCTTAAGTGACCTGGCCAAGAATGCAGACTAAAATCTGAGCAGAACCACTTTGCCTAATCCCTAGGCCAGTGATTTAACCACAAGTGTATTCTTCCATTTTGAGCAGGGAAAGAATAGACACTAGTTGGGGCAGCAGTCAAAATGCCAACAGCCGCCAGTATCCATGCCTGCCAAGAAAAATGCCCGGATACTTGTGGGCAAACCAGACAGCCACATTTTGGTACTTTCCTGAGAAAGAATTATTTCTAGTAGCAGTGCCAGAGTCTGGCAACCTGGTTTATGCTCTTTCCAGATGTACCTCTTTCTTTCTGGGCTAAAACCTTTGTGGCCATGCCCCCAAAATAGGCACACTCTTCAGAAAAAGCAGCAGCTATGCAAACACTGTCCTGTCTCCATTATTCTTAGAGAGCCAGGCACGCTTGGGCAAGACAACACTATTTTGTGTAATGATTAAGAAGCAGTGATCGTGTCAGTGAAGATTCTTGTTTTCATTTAATATTTCATTCATTTTTGAACATAAGCAACCACTTAGCTGCAGTTGTGCTAGATGCAGAGGAGGAAACACATGCTATTCTTGGCTGGACTTCACCTCTGTGGGAAGCAGCAGCCTCCTAAAGCAGCCTCTGTGCACTGTATCATTTAGCTACATCTATGATTGTCCTGAACTTCAAGCAAAGATCTGAGTATCTGAAAGTGTAAATGTGTGCAAAACCCCCAAGCCCCAGCCTGGGTCCTCAATTTTATGCCTTTTTGTGTGGGGTTTATTTGCAAATGATTTTCAAACCCATGAGCTAAAGACTAACTTAAAAATTCTTCAAACTGACTATATTAATTCAGCTGCCAGTTGAGATGCTGCTCTCTGTGTCACTTAGCAGCAGCTTGTTAGACTGTCTATCACAGGACTGCATGTCAGAATCCAGCTTTCATTAAATGCTCTCTGTCTCACCTCTGTCCCCTGCTTTCAGACCACCACCAGTAAGTATCTGATCGGTCTGGCAATATGAAGATAAGGCACCCAGTCACTAGAATGCTTTAAGGGAGCACAAATATCACATGGTAACCATTGAATGAAAATGTTTACAGAAAAATAGTTTTGTAAAACAGCTCAGACTAAGCTGTTGCTGAATGTTGAGCTCAAGCTTCAAGCTGTATAAGCCAAAAAACACAGCTGTATCTTTTCTAGCTACAGCTAAAACCAGCAAAGTGTACTGGAAAAACCTTTGGGGGGGGGTGGGGAGAGAGATACTTTCCTAACAGAGGATTACATCTAGAAGCAAGTGTGAACATTTTTCTACTCTGCTGGTTCTATACCTGCAATGACACACAACATAAGTGATGATTGTGGTTTGTACTTTGTTGAATGGCTGCTTTCACTTGATTCTGAGACCTGCTGCAGTAATTATTGTAACATCTCTTGTCAGAAGCTAGACTTCAGAGCACTGCCCCAGTCTAATAATACAGCCTCAGCTTTAAAAACAGAAAAAGTGAGGCAGGAAGGGATGAGCTCATGAAGCACATTTATGCAGGCAGTTAACTGCACATGCTTTGATGTATGTTGTGACCTTAAATGTTGGAGGGAATATCATTGGAGGAATTTGGTTTCTGGTTAGTTGTATTGTGGGCTTTATGGTTTTGTTAGTAAATTTGTCACTACAGCTTTTCACTTCTTCCATCTTGCAGATTTTTGTTTATTTTAAATTCTCTTCCTGTCCAAGAGAAACCAAGGCATTTCAGTGAAAAATCTGGGGTCCACTGAGGGCCCAGGTTAAGAAGTCTGTCTTGGATGTCATCTCCTGTAAACTCAAAATCTAGCAATAGTTAGAAGAAATGTCTTGTTCAGAGAGCAGTGACATAATCAGGACACAGCTTGCTGGTAAAGGATGGGGAGATGTGATGCTGGAGCAGGGTACCAGAAAGGACCCGTGAAAAAGGCTGGCAGGTTTGATAGTCCAGCCTGATGTGCCTTTGGAACAAGAGCAAACAGGAGTTCCAGTGTTGACTGGAAGGATGCTGACAGTAAGCAAGGTTGAAATGCAGAAGATAGACGCTTCTGTGCAATTGGCTTACTCTGGAGTCCAGGTCTTAGGAGAGTAGGGCTGTTCCATTTTGCTTTTCAAGCTATATATATCAGCACTGACTTTTTCTCCAGATCTTAAATGTAATTTGTGGCTTATGTCTTTTGTATTAACAAGGTAGCACAGAGACTTTAAAGGTAGGACAATCAACTCCAGATAATCAGTCTCACTATGAGGTGCTGTTACTCTGGGAAGTCTGTGTTTCTGTCAAAATTCGTCAAGAAATGCACTCCAAGAATTGGGAGACGTTTCCTTCTAATACTAATGCTTGCATTAGGAAGCTGTAGTTTTGAATTTACATATTCTGAGAAAATGTTTTGCTTAGAAATTCTTGCTTATTCCTTTGGGAAATAATTGGAATTACTTATTAAACATAATCACTTAGAATTGCAAGAAAATTTGCTGTCAGGAGAGAACAGTCAGCATTTCCCAAATCATTCTTCTCTCTGTGCCCATGCAAATGATCACTTGAAATCACTGCCTGACACAGGTCTTGTAAGAACCCGAGTCCCATTTTTAACCCAGACAAGCATTAGAGAAAACGGTACTTCAGGAAACAACACAAGGCAGCCTCCCTAAACTGAGTAGTTTTCCAGCCTTTACAGATTCACCTATAACAAAGCAAAACGGCCTCCTGACTGTATTTACACAGCTAAATAAATAACTTCTTAATGTTAAATGTAATTGTGAAAGTAAAAAGTTGAAATGTGCTGCATATCATCTCTACAAAACCAGAAGTAGTTATATTATAAATAAACAGAGTTTGCTTGGTATTAGGGACATAGGAAATTCCATTCAAGAACAGACAAATGGCACATCTTGTCTGGTATCCTGCATCTGGCACAGGCCTATAACAGATGTTTAAAATACTTGGCTCCCTTGGTCCCACAGTCTCTCCTGTTCCACCTGCCACCAATGCTATAAATCACAATTTTCCTAACCTCTGGTGAAAGTCCCTTCCCTGCTCACTTGCATAACATGGGAGGTGGAAGCAAGGGCCAAGGGAATACATATTTCCCCCTGTGTAATCCTTATTGCACTGTTTGGTACTGAGTTTGCCTAAACTGTGGTTCTGACTGGTGCAGAACATGCATTGTTGTCTGTATTGCCCACGTAGCCAAACAAAGCAGCTCGTAGGTTAGAACTGCGTTTGGCTCCAGGGGAAGGGGGGAGCAAACCCCTTCTCATCCTTGTTTGTACACAGGAGGCCAGCACAGCTACCACTGGCCTGTTACTCATCAGCTGCCCGCTTTCCATCAAGGCACTGCCTCCTAATTGCACCCTACTGCTCAATGATATTTATATCCTGGTGTTGCTTTCTTAGTAACTTTGAAAGTTGAATGCATGATGACTGAAAATTAAATAAATTTATTGTCTATCAAACAGAGTTCACTTTTGTCCTTATTCCAAAGGCTATCAAAACATGGTTCATCTACTCAGTGACCACTTAACGCAGCTTCCCCTCTTTAGGTGACTGGTGCTTTTAGGCACTGTCGTCAGTATGACATGCCTGTATCCAACAAAACTGACTGACATTCTCCCTTACTAGAAATGTTACTTTTCACAGACAATCTCCTTCATAAACCAACATTAAATTCAATGGTGCAGTTGGTTAAAGGCCTCTAAAAAAGACAAATGAAAAATCAAAACATTGCCATCTAGTAAGTTAAAAATTTTAAACCTCCGTTTATTAATTGCATTAAAGCCTCTCTGTATTACCCTGTGCAATATGATAGTATTTTTAAAAGGCTAAAGAGAACTTATGACTATAGGTAAAGCAACCAGCTAGGCAAAAAAAAACAAACAAAAAAAAAATTGCATTTGAAGGAAAAAAACATTGTGCCCCTCAATTTGAGCATATTGTCTCTACAGTTGCTCAACACAGTTTTTAGAGACTGACCTAATAAATCTTTACATATTAATAAGGGAAAACTGAATCCTGATGGTGTGCAAGGGCTGTTGGATACAGTTTGATATGTCAGTTTTCTCCATACTAAAGGATTTTCTAATTTTCGTTCCATCCTACTGAATATAACTTTCTATGTCAAAGGTCTGAATCCAGAGCAGACCTTTGATCAAGCTATCCCAAATTCTGTATTCACAAAGGACAAGTCTTGTCCACTTCAATCTGCTTGAAAGAGTGGACATATTAAAGCTGCTACAGTACCTAGAAGTTTGCCTCCTTTAACATATTCCAAATTGATATTACATTCAATTAGGTTCAGTATTAACAGGAGCCCTGTGACTTTCTGTGGCTTCTTTCCTGTTTCACAAGAGCAATGACTTTCAGAATATTCATCTTATTCCAATCAGGAACAGTCATAGGGGTTTTCCAAGGCAGACAAATGAGTCAGCCACTTGTTCCAAATAAATGGAAATGGTGTTCCAAGTTTCCTAGACAGCTTTAAAAACTACATACAGCAATTCAGCTGCTTAATCTATTACGTTCTACATCTCACATTCAAGAGGACACAAAATCGCATGCTTTTTCTTCCAGATATAGGTTGTTTTGTTCACAGCAGTTCACAGCCACCTCATTTTGTCTCTCTTATTAACATACATGCTAGCCACCTTGCTCATGCCATTCCCAAAACCACAAATAGCACTCTTCAGAGCAAAGAGAAACTGCTGAAGTTCCCAGACTGCCATGGATATCCTAAATAATCGTGAACCAAATTTCCTAATGTCTGTGATTGCATTTGCCCGTTTGTTTAATGAGGATGTTAATATTTTGCTTTCTGAGAAGAAATGTTGTAAACCTCAATTAATATATCCATTACAAAAAGGGCATGAATTACAGCTTTAACTGTGCAGTAAAACAGAACATCTGTGTGAATAAATAATTATAAGGAGATATATAAAACTATAAAAATAACTTCTTTACTGCAAACCTTGTCCTAACAAGAAACATAACTCCTTCCTCCCTCAAGAAATCTGAATACACTGACTCATGTCTTTGTTTAAGTGTCATGGTAAATTTGTTCTTTTATAACATGTAGTAGTTTAGCTTTGAACTTCTGAGTTTTGGAAAAGGCAGAGCGGAAAAATGTTTTCATGGGAGAGGAGTGCACATTCCAGAGCTGTCGACTGTTACTCGTTTATGAGGCAGGGGAAAAACTACTTTGGTTTTAGGCTTTGGTTGATGCAATTTGTTGTCTGGTATTTTGTGATAAACCAGAGTTTACACTATTCACTGAAGTATTTCAATTTTCTCTCTCATCTTTCCAGCTTTTGCTTTTTCAAAATTCTGACCAAGGTTGAAACTGACTGCTGTTGAGAAGAGAAAAATTAGTTGAGTACAACTAGAAATAATGATCCTTTGTAATATACAAAGTAGTTCAGTGAGAAAATAACACATAGTTTTCTGTGAATTATAGAGCTGCACCAAAGCATACTGGAGGAATGCAGATGATATTACTCATAAAAACAGAACAAACCAAAATGTGAGCCCTTTGTGGTGCCTTTGTAACCTGAGTTTTAACAGTTTTAAACACAATTTTCCTGGGCTGTTTTGTGCTTATTTCATGTATTAATGTCTGATTATATAAAAAATATTAAAATATGAAAATAAACTCTCAGTAGCTTATTTATTCAAGTAAAGTCAAAAATATCTTTTTGCTCTCCTGCCTTTTTGAAAGCTATTAACATGCATTCTTTCTTCCTTTTCTTTCTAGAAAAGAACATGCAGATTGTCAGAATCCTTCAAATTTGATACTCAGCACTGTTATGATCTGTTCATTACTGGATGTGGAGTCTGGATATCAGAATTGGTATAGTGAAGTACTCTCCTATTAAACTGAGGTAATTTTCTGACATAATTAATGAAAAAGTCTAATGCTGAAACAACGCAATTAGCACGTCTTTCAAAGTTTCATTTCCAAAGAAAAATTATCACCATCAAAAAGGATCTATCTTGTCAAAAATCTTCAGAGACAAAAGGTAGAAACTACATGAGAATGCTGACCTCTAGCCAGAGATGAGAACTTCTCCATTCACAAAGCCAGAAGATGTCAGAGCATTATCCTAAGAGAGGGAGACTTTGCCAAGGTCATCAACTTCTTTTCAGACACAAATTGAGATCAGTTTCTGCTTATTGGGCTAGGCATCCCTACAGTGGCCTACTTCATAAATATGACTCACTCAGCAGGAAAACTGCCTTCCTGAAAGCCCACCAGCCACTGGTCAACAGTGTCACATTTTTCCTCGAGAAAGGAACTGCACACAGCACAGGGCTGATGTAGGCACAGTGTGTTACAAAAAAATCCACAAACTAAGCAGGTGGCTCTGAGTCTTGCCCATAAGCATGCAGAGATATAATTAACTTCAGAACCAAGTTAATGTAAAAAAGATTTTCAGAAAGTATCTCTTCCTTTCCTGGCACATCAGTTATCAAGATACTGTTAGTTTTCTGTTCATTGCCCGAATAGCATTGCACAACATTCATAGTATATTAACACGAATCCTAAAGATTTAAGGGTTGTCATAAAATCACTACTCCATACAAAAAGAAACAAAATGCAGAGCTAGAAGCACAGGAAGATCAGCTAGAGGATAAATATATTCTTATAAGTGTGTCTAACAAAGCTGTTGCAGGCTCCACGTTTGCTTTCAAAGTAATGGAATTCCATTACAAAACAGTAACCAACATGGAGCATGGTTCTTTGAGGTCATTTAAAGCCCTGTCTGTTAAACAAATGATACTCCAATTTTATTTTTTTTCCAAGGCTTCATATTTCTTATATATTTTCAGCAATTTTTGTCCTATCCATCTCCTAAACCAGCATTTTGGACCACTGAAAAATTGTTTGCCTAAAGCCAGAACTCTGATTTCAATACTTTTCTGTTATTAATATTCCTTAAGTTACATTTCAGCTTCCAATCAAGGTCTGCTGCAACATTTTCTCTTTTGATGCGAGTCCACTGTACAGTGCCTTGAATCTCAGCTAGAATGCACACCATGTCATGTGAACAGTAAAAAAAAACATAGCTCAACTTCCCCAAAGTAGGTTGAATCAGGAGTTTTAAGGATAATCAAAACCATATTTTTACCAGCAAGCAGAGCCAGTAAGTTATTGAAGCTATACAAATATATTCATATCCACATTGCACTTCATTAGAAAAAGAATCTCACACCCAGGAACACAAAGCTTCAGAATACTGAATAATTGTGGAACCAAAAAATGGAAGAATACTGTGGTCTTTGCATGAGAAATGCACCATAAAAGGGATTCCAGTAAAACAAGGTGATTCTTCAGACTTTGTATAAACTTTTTTATGCCTTTCTTAGCAGACATTGGGAAACTTGAAGGACTTTGTATGGAGCACTATTACTCACAGAAGAATTTATTACATATATTAATTACATACATTAATTACATATATTGCATATATGTTTCCAGAAAAGCCAGTTGCTAAAAATTTAAGACCACCTGATAGTCTGTGGTAATGTCAATAGATAGGTGCCAGTCAATTTGACATTTTATGTCAGCAGGTAATTCTACATGTGAGAATATACCTGTGTAAATGCAACAGTATTTTTCTTATAGATGTTTACGTGCAAGTCTTTACAGTACTTATGTCTAGACTGAATCTGAATTTAGACTGCTGTCACTGAGAGCAGAATCTACATCTTTGTAGAGTTTCTTTCATGCTTATTTTTATTTTAAATACTGGCTTTCTTTTCACTGCTAACTACAAAGGCTGATTTATCAATATAAGTGGAAGTTACCCGAACAGCAACCAACATAGAACAGAGTCAATAGCAGCAATTTATGGCCTTTACTACTTTGTTGTGGCTTTTTAAATGCTCAGAGACCATACTGGAGATGGAAATACTGCTCACCTCTTTGTAGAATACAAAGCTAAGAAATGAAATCTAAATTATTTCGTCAAAAATAAACACTTTCCTCATCTCAGAAAAGCAGCACTACCCAATTCAGCCAACTTGTGACTACCTGAAAAAGGGAATAATTTGATCACCTATGCCTGAAATCACACATTTTTAAGTTGTTCTAACCACAGTGTAGGCACAGCTTAACTGAATGATTTCACCATGCAGAGATATTTCCCATGTTCCTTTGTTACTCCAGTAATGTAAAAAAATTCAGGAACTGGAAAGTCATATGATCCGTAGAAAAGAGAATATTGTGGTTTCTAAGAAAAATATTTATTACCAAGTAAGCTATTTTGATTTATTAAATGATAGCTTCCCATCTTAGTGTTTTTTGATACGGTGCTTGAAACCACAATGATTGTACAAAGCCAGCACCTTATTTGTTTAAAGGCACTCACTTGTGTTTTTCTTAATAGAAGTATCAGTTCATGACAATGCCAGGTTCATAGAAGCTTGTCCAGGAATAAATTCTTGAAAAATTATTTTTTTCCTAGAGTGTCCATTAAGCCAGGGCAGGCACTGTGTCCCAGTGCTAGTCTTCTAACATTAGATTTATAGGATGTTATAATTAACAACAGGTGATGGGCAGCACTACATGCACAGCAAGCAAAGTGAAAAGACTGGCAGCTCAAGAGCCACTTGTGAATCATCAAAGCTTTTCCCTGGACAAACTCAGTAGTAAACCTGATAAGTCTTCTGGCAATTGTTTTGAGTTGGGTTCTTTCTGTTTGGGTTGGTTTGTTTGCTTGGGTTGTTCTTTTATTCCACCACCACCCTTGATCCATTTTGTATCAAAGATTAGGGACCATCTGTCTGTTTTTACAGTTGTGTAGCTTTTCCACTTCTGTGTTTGCTATCTATAAAATGAGACAAATTGTGCTTCCCTCCTCACAGAGGAGTTCTTGGAGGATTACAGACAAGTCTACAAAAAATTTTGAAACTATGCAGATTTTTAAGAGACATTTGTGTCTCTATTATTCCAGCTCTTTCAAATGTGTGTTCTGTACAAATAACTGAAAAAAAAAAAAAAAAAAAAAAAAGGAAAAAAAAGGTTGAAAACACATACACCCTCCAATTTCAAGAAAAGCTGTGCTTCAGCATAGGGCTAAAAAGGAGAAAGAAAGACACTGAAACACATGAATTGGCAAAACAAAAGTATGTCCCAAATGAGTTTTCATTTGCATAGCTAAACAAATGCCTTTTTTTGCTTCAGTGTGAGAATATAAACACAGCAAAGTATGTTGGGAAAGGCAGTGACTTTGTTTTACCAAGTGAAGAAGGACATGCAACCCAAATCTAACAACAGATCTAACTTTTATGAATAATTCTCAATGTACTAACCTGTGATCATGATATTCATGAGTTAATTATATGTTGTAACATATTGATCATTACAAAAGAGCACTTTAATTAAAAAAACACATCTGTTCATCTGTTTTGGATAACCTGCTGTATATTCTTATGGACACTAGTAAATACTATAAGTGCACTAACTGGTAGAAAGATAAAAAAAAGAAATATTGAACAAGAAAAAATATTTTAAAGAAATATTTAACAAGAAAAAAATCAGTATTCATACTGTAGAAAGGATTGGAGATTTTTCATGGATATCATGCTCTTGCCAATATTCCACAATTTCCTCTACAAATAACTCTTATACATGAAATTAATTTCTGCTGAAGCTCTTTTTGTGTTATTCTCCCCTCTTTTCATCCTCCCCACCTCAAAATACACTTGAATCCTTAAAGTTCTTACCACTATTATATTAGAGAGCAATTACTATTATTCTAGATTTATGTTACCAGGTTGCCAACAGGACCACATGGTGCAGTGGTGAATTTTTCCTGCTTGCTGCAGTTTGCACTTCATTAAAATTCACACAGCAGTGCTTATCTATAGCTGAGACAAAACGTGGCCCAGGGGAACACTTGTTACTCTGGGTAATTAATCAGAGGTGATGGGAAATTTTTCTTAGTGTTCTTGATAATCTCTAGGGCATCATCCAACTGTGAAATTTTGGCCTTACTGAAGTGGAAAGCAAATTTCATCAGTAACTAGAACAGGCCAAGACATTTCTCACAAAGCACTTCACGACCTGGTGTCATCTGGCAAAGTTTCTCAGTACAGTCTTTTTTCAGAGCTGAAGCAGCAGTTCATTTCTATTGAATATTTCACATGCATACATTAAAAGTCCCTTCTTTTGGCAATCATAAGCATATTAAAGGTTCTGAACATTATTTAGGGTAAATACCTATTTAAGAGGCTTGAATCTATACTCAGAAAAAGTCTCTCTGCTCAGTGAACTTGCAATCACATCTTCAATGGTAAATTCCTGGTTTTGCATGGGCAGGGAGAAAATAAGAAAGACTGTCAAAATGCTTGAAACAGCCAGAAAACTTCCCCTTTCTAGGGTGAGGCTAGCCTCAAAGATAATGTGTTTATTAGAAAAAGAAAAATCACTCCCTCCATCAGATGCTCAAACTTAAAGTTGTGTTACTGAAAAAATAATACCTTAAAAAAGAAAAAAAGAAAAAAAAGAAAAAAAAAGAAAACCGAAACCAATAGCATTTTATTGTTATGGTTGCTAGGCACAGGTTTTCAAATTCATTTATGTTGAGACCAAACAGAAGTGCATTTTTCTATCCTGAAGTGCTTCAGGAGAGCTAAACTTCTACTGCATAAAAGTAGGAGGAAATTTAAAAGACTGAAAATATTTTCAGTTCAGAAAAAGAGTCTTCCCCAATGCAAAGGACTATTGAAATGTCAGTCAGGTCTCTTAGAAAAAGCTCAGTAATTTAGACAAGTGCTAGACAGAGCTGAAACTGAAACTCAGCAATTTTATTTCCCTTTAGCTTGTCCAGGTACAACTTTATTATTACTGACTGAAAGTACTGACTAAATGATGAAGTAACATTTATTTCACATTTTCATCAACTATTCATTAGTTTAGCCATTCTTGTCTTAAATCCAAGATTTTTTTCCAGCGATATCTATTTAAAACAACATTATTTCAAGAGTTATAATATATACAAAATAATTGAATCATGAACAGTTATGGTATGTAGGACAGAAGTTTACAGGCTAAACTTAAATTAAGTGATACTTCATTTAAATGCTGTTGCAACATAGAGAACTGCTGAACAGATACTGATGGACAGGTTTATTGAAGCTCACAAAGAAAGCTACAAGCTTCCTGTTCCTTTTTTTGACTGACCCCTGGCTCACAGTAAGTTTGTTCTGATTAAGAACATACTGTGTTACAGATGGATGCTCTTGTTTTGAGTGTGTTGTACGAATTTCACTGTGGCAGGAGCTAAATGAAAGCCCATTTCCTCAAATTACTAAACAGCATCACGAATTCTAGCACGAACATTTCAAAAATTTTATTTCTCATTGTGATGACTAATTCAAGCTCTCCATAATAGATTCACAAAGGGATTAAAAATTTTATGAGTTTAGCAAAAGTAACCGGCTCTCAGCAATTATTGCAGCCTTAAAAGTCTATCCTAAGCAAGTCAACGTAATGCCTCGGATCCAAAAGAGAATCAGTTCTCTTCTTTACAGGTAGATACTTAGATGGATGTAACTTCTTGATACTACTTCTTCTAAACAGAAGTTAACGCTGGTATTTTGCTTTTAGAATGAGTTATATCTCTCTGAGTAAATTATGAAACAAGACATTTCTGGGGTCAAGTTACTATACATGCCAAAGTCTACATTTCAAGTGCAGGACCTGGATGCAAGATCTGTACACACCCTCATGTGGCACATAACTTGCCCTGAATACTTCCACTGATCAGTGGCTAAGCCATCCACTGCTTGTAGAAGTCTGAGTACAATCTTTGTGTGCCTCAATTCCTTTGTGTGAAAACACACTGGTGATACAATCCTTAATACAGGAGTTAGGATGATAAACTGGTTACTGTTTATGAAGTAATAGTATGTTGAAATCTGCTTAGCTCACCACCCTGAACTCAAGGATATATGAATTCCATCTTATGAAACTTACAGTCTTGCTGTTTAAGATATCCACACTGCTTACCTAATCTTTGTATGAGTCCTCTGATCTGATTCAGCTATTTCAGTCAGTGAATGGCTGGAGTTAAAGCAATGTAATACATTTCACACCAGGGATAGAATTAAGTATCTCCCTGATACTTCATTTAGTATTTATGCAAGCGTACATGTGATTATATATAGAACTTTCTTAATGGGGAACTAAAATCAAAAGTCACATAGAAACATACAAACTACACTGTATTTGGGCTACAGAAAGAAAAAAGGTAAGATGAAGGCTCCTTGCACAAATAAATTACCTTAAACCTTGTGGGCAAACAGCACAACAAAACCTGCAAAATTTCCAATTCAGCAAAAATATCTTTTCTATTTCTGTTTCCTTATTAAATGACTGAATACTACCAAGCCTGCTAGAGACATATAGGTGGTGTCTGCTTGTCACGCTAACTAACATCCGTATAGATACTGAGACACTTGCTGTGTCCCAGTATCTATATGGATATATCAGGAAAAATCTGTGGTAGGGGGAGACAAAGGAAATTCAGAGTCTACTCATACCACACCACCAAACAGTTGAGTATGACTGCCCCCAAAACTCTGCAGATAAACACTGTAGAAAGAAGCTGCATCTATATATATTTCCCTGATTTTAATATAACACCTAGCTACAAATTTTGAAAGTATGTTATAGAATATGCTGTACCTCAGACCTGATGGGTTAAAAGAAATAATTATTAATATAATTTCTTTCTGAATAAGTAGTTCCCAACTTACAGTATTTTGGAAATTACTAAGAAAAAGTGCAGCTAAAGAGATCTGGATTATTCATAGACTTAGATAAGATGGAAAACAATTAGGTAATCCATCTCATTTTCCTGCTGTTCCTTGAAGTACATTTTCTAATGCTTAGTTTAAGTCCCTTGAGAAGGGAGATTCCAGCATTTCCTTTGGACACATACTGGCACACTCTGTTGGGTAGGTTTATCCTCCCTCTCTTCAATCAAGCATTCCCTGTCTCTTCTTATTTCCTCTTCCACTCAAGAATTCTTCCTCCTCCTTAGTGCCAGGGCCCTTCAGGAATCTTGAAGGAATCTGCCTAGAGGACACAGATATTCCCAGAATAGGATATTCCACAGTAAGGAAACTTATAGCAGACAATTTTAGGAGAACATTCTGGTGGGCTCCTTTTGCTGATCCTTGTGTGCCAGCTGGTTAGGATGCATCTGAAAGGTACTTAACCACCTTGGAACATTTACAATTCTTCAGTGTGAACTTTGGGGAAAGTATTTGCTAAAAGCAAAGGTTGATTCCTTCAGATCAGGTTAGAAGGACTGCTGAAAGAACACCCTGTAGTGAAAAATAAGTACTATGTCACTAGTGATTTTTCCCTTTAAATAAGTGGACATAAGAAATAGGCCTGAAGAAAGCAGAAAAATATGGAGAAAAAACATTGGCCTAGTGGTGACTGAATACAATTCCATCTTTGCTGGATGGATGTGCTCAGCAGAGTATCACATACAGGTACAATATTCACAGTCATGCTACAGACACAGTAGCCCACAGCAACTCATTCCAAGCAGTTCTGTTATGGACAGTGTAGTTGTGGGAAAAGATTTATTTCCACTCAGCAGGCTGTGTGCAGACTCAGCGTTGTGAAATCCTGATGTGTATTTGTGAAGAGATCCCTCTGTAGTTCCTGCAAAAGCTGGTGGTTCCTAAGGAACATGGGCTAAATATGGCCTAAGGGTTTTAGACATCTGAAGAATCAGGTTAAGACAGGAATTTAAGTGTGGTTTGCTGAGTGGAAGTGTTAGGCTTGTCAGATGAATACAGTCTTTTAACCTGAGCAGTCCAATTCTACTACCTTGATGACAACATTATACTACAGGTCATGATAAATGTCATTCTTGAGCTAGAGGTTTAGCTTTGTCTTGAAAGAACCTTGCCAGAGTACTCAGGGATATTTTCTGAGAACAACAACAAATGTTAAATATCTTTTTGTTCTTCAGATTTTAGCAGGTGGACTTCATAGTCACTGGTCTTGCAAAACAGTTTGCAGCAGGGAAGAATTAAATTTCCATTACCTAACTCAAAAGACTGGCCAAATATAAAACAAAAATGATGAAAGAATTTGGTTGTAATTTGGTCTGGGTCTTTGAAGGGATAGAAATATTCTTGGATGTGTCCTTTGTTTTGACACATTTATGCCGATTACAAATGGAAGAGCAAAGTTGGAGTATTATTTCCTCCAAACTGTCTCAGCCCCACTTTGTTCTAGTGTCTCTGACAGAATCCCTTTGACAGTGAAAGAAATTTCTCTTTTAACGTAATTGTTCCTGAAGGTGCTTAAAGTATCCAAAAGAAAAAAGGAAATACTTCCACAAGTAATTTGTGGAAATCTGGAAAGTATCTATAACTTGTAACTTATACAAGGCAATGTAGTTTTAATAAATCTTTTGCTGCTCTTTTAGGAAAAAAAGTAGAGCCAGAAAAACTGCATCAGTACCTTATTTCAATTAAAATTCAGAGAGCTAAATCAGGGTCTTTTATGTTTCACTGAAACTATATTGGGTGCTTCTTACCTCAGCAGCACCAATTTCAGGAATGAAAGCTAATTAGTGAGAATAAAGACAAGCACATCTGGAGTGAAAAATAAACAGGCTAAAAATTAGATATTTTTGTACTTCATTTGACGTACTGTAAGAGCATTCAAAAAAGAGAAAAGCAGAACAAAAGTCTTGTGAAGTGCATGATTTTTGTCCTGAACTACCAAAAATTGGACGATCATCAACTGACATCCAATTTCCATTTTAAAACATACGTCAGCCTTAAAAGGGAGGCTTTTAAAATTTTGATGTGAATAGAAAAATATATACTTGCTGCTTTGAAAAGAGAGGAGAAAATAATTTAGAGTGTTTTGCAGTGCTGAATTATTAATTAGCAACACAGTAATAATTGGCCCCACCAGCACACAATGCTTCCTGCTTCAGTGAAGCACTCCCTGGGAAGGGGCAGTGAAGTTCCACTGAGCGTATCTGTGCAGCTTCATTTGGTGGTAAATTTAGGTTTTCAATTAACTCTTTCCTAGTAAACTGTGGAAAGGCAGTTCCTGGGAAAGCAATGGAAAACTTGTCCCATTTTAGTAAGATTCACCCATGTCACAGAATGTTTTTGACAGCAAACAGTGCGGAATCCTAAACTAAATTTTAATCTGCACCCTGATAAGAGGTGAAGCAAAGAACAACCATAACTAGTGAAGGTTATGTTTATGGACAGGATTGCAGCTTGAGCAAGCCTCCTGCTGTTAGGGCTCAAGGTAGTAGCTTCAGGGCAAAGGCAAAGCACAGTAACACTGCAAAGACCTTAAGATCAACTCAATATTTGTGATGAGATTAAAAAAAAAGAAAAAATACTCTCCGTTGAATCAACAGTCACAGAAACTGTGAAAAAGAAAAAAAAGGAACACCATCTTCCTTAGAGCTATGCATGGAAGTTACCACCGGGAGTATTTCCAGCTATTCAATCAAATGCATGGTAAGCCATAAAACTTATCAAAAGAAGCATAATTCTCCCGCAGAGTCAGAGGGAAGAGAAATCAGATTCACAGGCTTTTTCTCCTATACAAGCACCAAAACAATCAGGTATTTGCTAGCACTTGTGCGTGGTATATAAAATTGAAAAGAGGAGGAATTTTACATACTTACAGTACTTCCAGTCCCACCCACAAAAAGCAAAAGCTTCTTTTTTTCCTAATTCACAGAAATCAAAGAACTTGTGTATCTACTAATTAATGAATTTATCATCAGAAAAACAAACAAAAAAGCAAAACCCAAAAGCCCAAATACCTCACAAAAATAACCCATTCACCACATCCTCAAACACACCACAATCAGTTTGGTAGGTAGGTACAAAACAGAGATGTGGGTGGGCAGTATAACACTGGTTAAAGCTATTTGCTTTGCACCCTACCAAAATAGTTGAAGTCTGTTTAATAAGCTGTCATCTTTTCGAACACAGGAGGAAGATTTATTTGAGGTACATTTCCTGTTTTCCTCTTGTTATTCTTTAGAATGGAGAGAGATGTTGCTTCCTTCTGTAGCTGGGGCAGATGATTCCACAGCTTGAGCTACTACTTTGATAAAAGCAGAGGGAAAAAAAGCTTTCTAAATCCTAATTTCCATGAAAAAGCACATCAAGAATTTTCACAAATACTTCACAACAGCTTCCAGGCTCAGTGATGGCATTGCCTTGCAACAGTGAAGAACATGAAATCAAGTAAATAAAACAAACTGTAATGTGTTTATAATATTTTTTTCACATCTAAAATAACTTCTTTATAATGCAATTGTGTTGTTCTTGGGAAGACTCACTGCAGAGACAGATGACAATCTGGTTCGTTCCCTTCTCCTGCAAAAGAATCTCTGTTCACCAGACAGAACTCTTGTAAGGCAGGTGACTTCTAATCCAGTTGCGGGCAGCTTATTGACTCTGTATCATTACATGTGTGTGAACCACCTTCTTTACTAAGCCTTGGGGATTTTACATTGATCAGGGCAATTGAAAACCTTTGTGGCTAAGCAATTGTCAGTACGGGTCTTCCAATAGAAGCCAGCTTGACATAAATAATTTCCATTTAAATTTCAGTTGATATTCCGTGCCATTTTTTTCGTGGATGCTGCCTCACCCAACTTCTTAGCCACTCTACATCATGGAACCCAATCCACTAGAAGTGCAAGTTGTGGTAGAGGCCATGAAAGCTGATGAAAACTCACTGCTCTTTGTACTATCCAGTGCAGCACCAGCTCAGCCTGCAGAGCTTGGTCAGGTATTTTAGCAATGCTGCGAAAACCACAGCCCTCCCAGCTTTGTACACAGCTACACAAACCACTGTTGCTCTCTGGGTGTGAATGATTGCTAACAGCACTCAACTGTGAGGAGCACAGGGCAGTTTTTGATTGTGGAGGTCACAGTCAAGTCCTCTAAGAAAAAATTCCAGTGACTGTAGCTCCCACACAAAGCAAACATACTGGCTAATAACACTTGGTCTCCCTTCTCTGTCAGATATGACACTTAAGCTCTGCAAACCTCCTAAGAGTTGCTAAAATAAATATGCAGTGCTACTAGCAGGTACTGTTTCCACTTGTTTCACCCCCCCTTCATGTTATCAAGACAGTTTCTCCAAAAGAAAAAGAAACCCTGGGGTTTCGGCAGGGAAGGAAGACCTCAAATTTGAATCTGCTTTCTTTAATTTACCAAAGCTTACACATTATGTAGTAATATTTGTCCAGTGATTTTTACACAAGTGACAGTATTTAGTTTAACACAATAAGTCTCTGCAGAATAATTTCCCCAGATAGCAGTGTGCTTGATTGCATGATGTTCAGACTCCCTCTGTGTTGTCTATGCAACATGAACACTGCAGTCAAACCAGGGAGATGTATTTTATCAGATACGCTGCTTTCTCTTCTTTAAGGGTATCCTGAGATACAAATTCTCTAAAAAACTTACATAAATAAAAACATACAGAACTTCAAGCCTGTTCTCACACAACGAAGTTGTTGTCTTTCTTTCCTTCCTTTCTTTTTAAACTGTTTTGGGTTTATCCCATGATTTCATCCAAGTTTTACAATTGTACTTCGGACATAGGTTTCTCAAAGCAAGTTCTCACTTCCATGGCAAGGTCTACTAAACATTTCAAATTAAGTGTTAAAATAAATTTGTAAATTTGTATGTGATAGTTCACATTTGTTTTATTGGTTTAGTAGGGGAACTCAGATTATGCTTTTCTTATGAATATCTAATAAAAAGATTCCAGTGCAGAAACACAGCTAAAGCAGCAATGACAATGCTTTAATATTTTGTAATTTATTCCTGCAGTTAATTCCTTAGCTGATTCATCTGATTTCTGACTGATTTCACAGGTCACTGGACTTGCCAACATGTTTTTGCTCTGAGTCACTTCTTTGCCAGACCAAAGAGAAAGGAAACAAACTTGTCTTTCTACCTCCACTGCTAAATACAAGACAGGGCAGGAAATAATTACAGAGACAACAAAAGGAATATAACTACTTTTACTTTCTGTGCATAAGCACACATGTACTCTTCCATGAAGGAAGTAATTTAACACATAAAATTCTAGGAAATATTTGACAATACTTGACTATTTAGTCCTGAATCAATTCTTCTTTATGGCACTTAAAATGTATAGCAAGAAAGCAACCTCGGAACTAACGGGCTTTACATTCCAAGCTAGAACCTCTAGTCCTCCATCAGATGCCAGTGGGATTCACAAACCTGTCAATGTGACAACCCACTCACCCTTCAAAGTGAAGAAAATTCTGCATTTAAACCAGAACACCCTGTTACTAGATACTTGGGTAATTTCTCATTAAAAATGTGGCCAAAACGTCGCACTACAAGTGCTCCCTAACAGAAGGCAAAAGTCCTCTTCATAATGTGATAGGGACAGATTATACAACAGTTTTCACATCACTTGCTGGGACACCATTCACCATTTTCTGTGGATATGAAACTTTAAAAACATTAGCATTTATTTATTTCTATGGTGACTTCAGTGTGCTAAATGAAACAGACTGGTTTATTGGCATCTGTAAGACCTTAAATTTATTAAAGGATGAATCTATGGTAAGTTCAAATACTAACTCAATTAGAGTGTTTACACGGGGTCTTTGCACAATGTTTATGAGATGAAGTTCGAAGTAAAACCCAGACATGTTCTGTTTCTGTTTTGTACCACAAAGATTGCATTGCAGCTAGGAAACATACTTCAGTGAGTCACATCTTGGAAAAGAAAAAGATAAATGGCTAAAAATGCAATAATAGTAGGATATCTAGAAATAAACACTAACTGAGCAAGCAAACTTTTTTGTAGTCCAGCTCAGAATCAGTTCTAGTCCATGTTCAGGATGTTGCTTCTGCTAACCAACTTAAAAAAAAGGAGACAATCACTTCTCTTGTTGACATTACATTTGTAAGAAAGGTAACAGAATTAACTGCTGTTGCTGTCCTGTATTCAGCTGAGTGAGGCTGTAGAGGTTGAGAGTCCAGGTACTTGCCATTTCAGCCAAATAGCCCTTAACATTTAACTTCATTCCAGATCTTGGAGCTCCTTGCAAACATAATGAGCCAGTGCTTTAGTCTTGCAAAGACACACATCTTTGTCAGGTTCCCCTGCCATGAAGCAGGAATTGAAAGCAGGAATTGCATATGTACTTACAGCAGCACAAATCGAGAGGCCAAGCACCAATAATTCTGTTGGTATCATTATATACCTACAGGGATTTTATTTGCACAGGACCATTCATTACACATAAACATCAAAGGAAAAAGAAAAAAAAGGTTGCATTAAGTCGTGAAAGACAATGTGAAAATTAAGGCCCTTGAAGCATTTGAAATCTTTCCCTTGCAATTCTAACATTTCACTTCATCCCTGCTTTTTGGCAGGGTAGGAAGGTGTAGGAAGACACAGTCCAGTGCCTCAGTAAAGCAGAGGAGTAGGGTAGGTTCTTCAAGTAAATTTCTGGCAGTGTTTGGCTCCAAATGTTTCTTCTTCACCTAAATACATTGCCACGCTTGAAAGTTTTGAATTAGTCCTACACCCTTTGTCACAAGAAACACTGACTTACTCCTCTCCTCTGCCTCAAAGAAGGGCTTTCTTACATTGCAGAGGTTGAAATAGAAACAGGACAAAAGTAATCTTTAACCTGAAACAACCTTTTTTGAAAATGTATTACTAGAACAGCTGCTTGCTGCATGCATTGCATTTGCAAGCATATACTGTCACCTTTTCCAAGTCACTAGGAATTTATTTTGAAGCAGAAGCAAAGGGGAAAATATCCAACAAGTCATCTGATTTATTGCAGTAACCCTCATATACATGCAGTGCTAAAGTGATCATATGGTTGGCTGTAATTCATGTAATTTAATGTAATGTAATTCAGTTCAGTGGAAAGGTTTAAAGGATTAAGTGATACACATATGCTTTTGTAATTACATCAAGATGTTAAAAAACACAGTTTTTTAAAAAGTGCTAAATCACTGTATAGGATGTGCAAGCTAAACCAAGAGCCTACTTTGGAGAGAAAAGACACATTCGCCAAGTTAGATAGCAAAAATTTTGGCACCTCTCAAGATCTGGAATGCGTCTACAAGTAGGTGTGATTCAAAACAGTACACACACATTTCCAACAGCAAGATCTGTAATTCCTCACCATCCTACCAAAAATGCTAAAGGATTCTGATAGTCTGTGTACTACCTTGGCTGAACCTGCATGTTCACTGGTGCCACGTGCCATTCTGAGTGGTTTTAGACTCCAGCATGGATAGCAGGACTTAGTATCCTAGAAGTCCTTAATGCTGTGTTATTTGTGTGAAGTAAAACATAGGGGCTTACCTTTCTTTTTATTGTTTGGTTTGGTTGGGCTTCGTTTTGTTTTGTTTGTTCTTCTAAAAAGCAGTGTTTATCTAGTATGATGTTTCCTGGTCTGTCCATCTATTCCTCCCCTGAATAACTTTTGAGATTGTTGGGCAATTTGAAACTCATTCTGAAAGTCTAAAAGAAAACTATCCTTGCACAAGTTCCTGAAAGTCAGTGGGTGAGCAGTGGGTAGAGACACAACTTGGCATCTTCACAGATGGAAAGGCAGACAAGATTCATCTGTTAGTCATTCAGTTTGGCCTCAGGAAAGTAAAGAATTCAAATCCTGGGGAAATCAAAATTCATTGGTTTTGCTGCTAACACAGCAACTTGGAAAAAAGTCTTGCTATCTTGGATGATACATAAACAGGGTCCATTAGGGATCCAATCCTCCTTCTTTACTATTGATTGAGATAGGAAGGGAACATCAGTAGAAATACAGTGAGACAATACAGTTTAGGACCTTACTCTTGTCTTCCACTCCAACACCACATCTTCCAAACATCAGCCTGTTTGGCTGGGTTCTTTTGTGTCGTGTTTGTTTGTTTTAAAGTGTCACAGGACAGCTACATGTTCCAAAAAAATTGACTTTTCTTTAGGGAATTTCTGTTTGATGAGACTATTCCTCAAGGACCCAGTTTAGACTAATGATACTAAATAGAAATTATAAACACATAATTCAGTTTTAGCCAGCATTCTGCTTCAGGGTGATCTCCATTGGCATAAAACGAGAATTCATTACAGCATTTTTCATTGGCTTAACTAGTCATGTAAAATCAGGCCAGGACTCCCTTGTAGGCTAACTCAGACTGAAGCTCTTGGGGTGTCATCTAAAGGTAATTTCCATTAACAAAGCAGATATTTTCATGGTTAGGCTGTAGACTGAGCAAGGGGAAGAGAGAGGTTGGTCTTAAAGGAAAAAACCTCTAGAATAATTCATTATGAAAAAAGTAGACTGGGATAGGAGTTTATATCCCATTATGAAATAACTATTTGTTAACATTAGTGACTCACAAAAAATGGATTAAGTTTTAGCCACATGGATGTTACATTGAGTTTGAGCACGATGGAAGAATTTACCAACTTCAGTCCATTAGTTAACCTAGTTTTGACATATTCCCTTGAATAATAAGTTACAGTGATCTACCCCAGCTTGTGTCCTGTGGGGAAAGAAGTGTTCAAAGTGGCTTAAGTGATCTGAACGCTTATTTCCAAAACTTTTTCTATAGATCTATTAGGTTCTGTGTAAACCCTGTGACAAAATATGAATCCTAATCATAAAAAAATCCTAACTAGAAAAAGATGAAAGATGGCTTTTTTGCTTCATTTGTACTAAAGTGTTATCTTCTACTCTGAATGAAGTATTTGCAATCAGTTTGTAATCAGAATTTTATTTAAGTAGATTCAGACTTAAGTGCCCAATATTTGATGTTCAAAATATGAGCTGTCCTTATGGCATACATATATTTCAAAGATATTTTTTTCTTGATTCAGTAAGGGAATGCTCAGCCTTGTATTTTAAGGGCCAGAAGTTGACATTAAAAGCCTGCTTGCAGATGGATTCAGCTGCAACCTGCTGCTACAAAGAACATGCCCAACAAACACTATTGTCATTTTGAACTTGAGCAAAGCAGCTTATAGACAGTCAAAGAATAGAGATGAACATTTCTGGATTTTGTTTTCTACTGCTAGTATTTGCTCAGAGAGACAGACTTACCAGGGTAGCTGAAAAGGACAGGCTTACCAGGGAAGCTGAGTGAAAAAATGGGTTGCCATGTTAAGAGCACCATTGACTATGGCATAGCCAACTGTTGCTATTATGCTGTAATAGCCACATTTCTGTCTAGCTTTTCTTCTCATGCACTGCCTGCATCCAGCATCCTGCCTCAGTGGCATGTGTCCCACTGAATTGATTAGGAGGAATGGTAATTATTCAGATCCTCTTAATTATTTATTTTTCTGCAGTGCACATACTTGTGCCTGGTCCTTCCACTACTCACTCATTTTCAGCAGTGAGATTCAGCTTGTTTTCCATGCACAAATTCTTTTGAATATTGTCCTTATCCTCACCGTGGCAAATCAGTGACACATTACCTGGGTACAAGACCAATGTCAAGATAAACACAGAATTTGTGAAAGGAGAACAGCCTGATGATCTACCTTTTTAAAAACAGAATGAGTCCTTTCCACTGTTCATTGGTTTTTCCTCATGCAAAACCTTCCATTTAGGAACACATTTTAATCTGTAGGACAATTTAAAGCACTTCAGATTTGTAATGAAACAGATGACAGAAAAACAGAACAACCATCATTCTGATCTACACATGTCCCACAGGATGGAAAATAGATGCCAGTGTCCAGCAAAAGGACTGTGTACTGAGTTTGCTTGAAAGAAAAGGTGAGGAAATTGTTGCACTATTGGGGGAGAAAAAGAAAAAAAGCCTCAGCTGAGAAGGGCTGTCTGTATACATAGTAGAAATCTGAAAGCTTATTTTGCATTCTACTACATTTACACTTACTGAAATACCAGATTCTATGTTTTGGTTTTTTTATCTAGTCCTACTCAATCCTGGGTATTAAACAATATGAGTAGTAACAGAACACCTTAAAAATAGTAAAACATCCTTTAAAACATTAAAGTCTTCAAATTTAGAAACAGTTAATCACCAGAGAATGTAGTCAGACTGCAGAAAAGAGATAAAGTGGTTATCAGCCTGTCATAAGCAGTATTGCCTCTTGCAGCAATACATACCTTTCCTTTTAACATCCTGTCAGAGTCACTTCTCTCTTACCTTTGTGGCTTAGAATCTTATCTGCAACCACTGCAGGCATATTTCAAGCTTCACTGTTTTCAAGCATTTGCATTAAGTTCTCAAGCTTTTACTAAAATATGGAAACCATCCACATAAGGGCCCAGTTCAATGCTTTGCCTTCGGGTAACGCTCCTACTTTCTTGAAAACAGAGTTTTGCTTAAGATGAGTCAGGTATAGACACAGTTCACAATGTGCACGATATTTGGTGCTTTTTCAGCAGAGGCTATTTAGAATGAAAAATAGAAACAGGAACTATGCTCTTTAAGCTAACTCTTTTAAAACAGAGACATCATAATTATGAATGCCTTATTCTTCATCACGGTATTTTTTGTTATCAGACTCAGAATGGTAAAAGGAAGGAGCTGGGTGGCATCAAATCAAGGCACTTCAAGAGCCTTTGGTGCAACATGGCTCTTCATGTTATGTAAATCCTCCTCTATAGTATAAAAGAACACGGGAAACATCAGATAGATTACTCTGCCTATAGGCTGGTAAAAGACATCTCCCCAGAGCAGGAACACAAGATACTTTCCATCCCAGGCCTGGGAGAAGACAGACACAAGTAAACACAATAGGTTTAATTCCCTGTGCTCCATGTTCTGCAGTCACCTGCTGAGCCCTGGTAGTGTTTGTGAGGTTGATATGCCATTAAAAATTATAAAGCTGTTGATCTTTTTGGAAAGTATTTTTTAACCTGTTCAAAACCTACTACATTTGAGTCACACGTAATTCATATTTTTCAGGGTTATTTCAAGCTTTCCTGAAGTATGAGGTTCACAAGCAGACTTACCAAATAAGACATAAAATTCTAATAAAATCCCTCCCATTTCAGGAGCACTAACCAATACCTTTATAACATCTCTGCCTTCATTTTATTAGCAGATACAGGATGGAAAAAGTGTATGCATGTATGGTATAGAGAACAGGGAAGTTGGCAAATTAATTCAGAAATGGTCAAATGCTCATCCTACCTTCCCTCCTTCCTCCCCTCCCCCAAAAGTACAAAACCAAACCACAGCACTTTTTAGAGGCCTAAAGATTGAAAATCATTGCTCAGCTAGTGTTATGTTCTCAGTGTGATATGGCAGATATGTTATCAGCATGAATTTAAAAAACCATTTATATATATATATAAAAATACGCACACTTGTTAATACTTTTCCCCCAGAAGAATGACACTTAACAAATATAAATCTACTTCAAAAGCCTAAGCATTTCATTCTGGTTCTGAAATTTATATTTCCATTTTTACTGTCTCCTTAAGTGTGACAGAGAAAAATAAATAAGAGTATTAAAACAATATAGCAGGAGTAAAGAGCACTTACCACTAAGAAGAAGGAGGTGTAGCAAGCTGCAGCCAGCTCCAAAATGGCCCCACTAGGGCTGTAGCTTCTTGGCTCTACCAATAATGAGGAGAAAGCCACAAAAGCACAGTGGGAAAAAAAGTTCTTGTTGCTGTCTTGCCAGTTTTCAGATACGGTATTTTTCATTACAAGCTGGATGTCCTCAAAAGACTATATGATTTTTTTGCATTTAGAAACAAAAACAAAGACCCCAGATCTTTTTGATTAAAACATATTTACATAGAAATGCAAGCACAGAGTATCAAAACAACCCTTCTGCATCCAGCTTCTGAACCACTCTAAGGACAGGGAGATGGCAATAACACACCATACAAATGGGCTGTGGGAAGGGTTAAGTGAGACCAGGTGTACCTCAGTACCAAGCAGGAGTTTGCAAGTGTTTTCTATCATCACAAATCTACTCGTTTCTTCCTGTATCTTAAGTTTTTCATGGTCTGTTACTGTTATTTATTCAGTATCAATAACATTTTTTAGTGTTTTTCAAATGCTGTTCAAGTTCCAAGTCATTAAAAACATTTAAAGCTAATAACTAAACAAGCTTCTATAAGCTCCTGGAAAGTAGCTGAAAATTATCTCTTAAGACAAAACTGAGTAAAGTTAGGCCTAATTTCATTCAGGAGTCAGGACAGTTGCACACAGAGAAGTGTACTGGTAGCCAGCTTGGAAATGAACTTCCAGTGCTTTGGCTAGTTAGTGATATCTGCCCATACATAAGCACTATAATAAACATAAGATGATTACTCTCTCAGCAAAAATAAGGAATAATTACCTCTGATTTTATTTGAAAGACAGGACCAGATAAATATATTAGCATGGACAATGTGGAAAAAAAAAATCTCAAGTTATTTTACAAAAAGTTGTTCATTTGCCTGTTAGAGAATAAAATGATGCCTAAATCAACACACATACTTCTGACTGAAACTGTAACCCTAAAACTAACCCAGAGCTGCCACCTAAGCCTGGGAGGACTTGAACTTTAAAGATGCCTTACTTCTAGAACTTTCTCCTGTGATGGGGCCACTTGACTAGAAGAAAAGGAAAGACACATCAGTTTATTAGGAGACTAGATGCTTGAAGTTTGAAGCTAAATAAAAGTAATAACATACAAAGAATCTGTGTCTCAAGAAAGGCCTATTGCTACTGCCTGACTTTGAATGGATATTCCTTTCACGTAACACAAATAAAAAAAATTTTGCAGGAAAATATTAAAAAAAGGAGATCAAAACTTGTCAGGGGAGTGAAGCAAGCTTTGAAATCTGAATGAAATAACATTTTGCCATGAACATTTCCCCATCCTTACACTGCTATGCTGAGAACATACTTGAATCCTGGAAGTTAGTCACATTTATATGAATTCTACTTTACATTTCTCACATTGAACCTGACCTCTGATGGCTTCAGACATGAAATGTGAAGTCAGCCTTCCCTTTCACTTAGCCTCATTTCTTTCAGAATGACTCAACAGCAAAGTTTGTTGCTAAATGCTGTTCCATAAAACAGTTAATCCAGACCTGACCTTATAAAGCCTGACCCCTGTACATCATACTTCTGGCACAGTTTGATTGGTGAAGAGCTGATCCCATGCACATATGGCTTGCTATTAGTGATATGCTTTAGGTTTCCATGGAATCAGTGCAGACTGGAGTAATTTTTTTTATTTTCCCCTAATTATCCAGTCCAGGAAGAGTAAGATGAAAACAATCAAATAACTCTCATGCTGATCCCGGCACCAACCTTGTTTATGCATTATTTATGGTCCTAAAATAATAACTTTTCCAGGTCAGCAGGCATAAGGCAAGGGTACTACCAGTCACTCCTTCTGCCAACAGAAAGTCATGCAGGGAGGACTCAGGTCCTCATGCAGGAACTCATTCCTGATAGATATTCAGTACCTACAATTTCCTCTGAACAAAGTCAGAATTAAAAATGCCTGCAAGACAAAACAGCCTTATTCATACGTAATATGTCCCTAAAGTATTACTGTTCTCATCATTCTAACAGATCATTAGTGCACCCTAAATATTCACCTCACTTGTATGCATGTGATAGAAGTTCTTTAGCTCAGTGCTATAACATCTAGTCCCTAACCCTAAACAAAAATACTGAGTGCTTGGACTAAGGGACTCAAATCATTGCTTAGCCACAGCTGAGCACAAAAATTCATTCTCCAAGTCTCTAGAAAGTTTTGATGCTCAGTACCTCTGAAAAGAAGCCAGGGTTTAGGCAATGACACGTGGAAAATGTTGGCCAAAGCTCCTTGGTTAAGCTCTACATAATCTTGATAAAGAATTTCATAAACATGAAGCAAACAAGCAATAATTTTGTGGGCTGAAGACAGCAGTGCTTGAGGTACACACAAAGGAGCATTCTGATTTGAAGGGTGCTATACCAATGCAACATTAGCTTGAGGTGGCTGAGAGGAGTCCACCTGATGGCTGATAAAGGCAAAGGTTCATAAACCTGAGGTTACTTGTTTCTGTTTGTTATTTTTGTAATAAGTTACAAGTTTGATTTTCCCTGTTTTATGGATTAAACATGCAAAGTCCTTTATACTATATCTCAGGGCTTAAATAGGGCTTTTCTTGACATGATAGGCAGCACTGTGAATAATGGAAGAATTTTTGGAAAATCTGATAGAAAAGCAAAAGGCCCAGACACTCTAACTGTACCCTACTTACTTGATAGTTGACCCTTTTCTTTCACTTCTGCAGCACATACCTTTTTCCTTCTAAAGTTTTTTAGGGATTGTTCTGGCAAAAGCAGATATCCCTTTACAAATCATAGCATTCACTAGTTTTTTAACTAAACACAGCATTTTTCTGTTGGCTAATTGCCATAATTCATGACCACTTGCCACAATCTTGGTAACAGTGATAATAAAACTGATTACATTTGTTAAAGAGAGACTTGTGTTTACAGAGTTTCTTAGCAATCTTTTATTTAGGTTGGTTTCAGCTCTCAAATTGTAACTTTTTTTTCATTTGAACAATCACTGATAATTTATAAAACTGATTTCAATTTTTGTTCTTGCAATCAGTCATTCAGTTTGTGGGCACATATTTAGCTGCTTCAAATTCCACACACACCAGATGACTGGAACACAGTATTCAAAGGAAAGAGTGATTTTGGATATTTGGCTTTCTGAATGCCCAGCTGGACACAGCACATCAAGGCCAGCCTTCACCAAGTACAGACCACCCATTTCTGAGAACAAGATTGCCTCAAAGTGTCTCAAACTGAGGATCAGACACTTTTAAAACTTAGGCATACTGTCATCATTTGTATAATTCATAATACTGGTGACTATTTTTTAAAAAGTAAGGATAGTGAGACATAAATGTTCATTACTTTTAAAAAACAGGTGCAATCTTCTGTTTGTGATAGCATAATGGATTGCTCTGGAATTTTCAGCACTTTGGAGTCATGAATAAAATAAGACTGAAATATTAATCAGACAAAACCTTTTTTTTTCCTGCTAGAGGGATAGAAGAAATCTATAACATATGAGCAAAATTATCTCTAAATGGAGTGTTTAAAAATGTTTCCATCAGGCATCAGTAGATGGGTCTTTAAATGAAAGCCAAGTATTACAATGGCATCTACTTTAAGTCTTTCATTCCAAGAGAGAAAATATGAGCCAGAGAAGTTAGTCTGTGTTGACATGTAAAGTACATCGCTCCCATTAGAAGGGCTGTTGTGGATCTGAATGACCCAAAAGATGCTCTGCGGCTCAGCTGAATACCAGAGAACAGAAGTGTAAATGAATTTGAACATGGGTAATTCACTTGTAGTTATTGCACTTCTGAATCAGCCTGTATGTAAACTTTCACCAGACAGAAAGCACCTGGAAAAGCTCTGCTAAGAGGACTTGATTCTTTGACAGCTTTGGATGACAGCCTACATAAACAGACAGCCAAGAAAGAGAGACATTGTCTTGTTTTTTCACTACAGCATTGTTTTTAAGATCACCTCCAAAAGCTCAAATTTACAATTAGAAAGCATTCTCTACAAGGATAAAATATAATTACATGCTTGGGGTTTTCCATATACGCTTGATAATTTCAGCACTCTTCACTCCAACTCATGCTGTCAGTGAGTATACCTCATTCTCCCCTGAAAGCTCTAAAACTGAAATTTTTGCACACAAAAAGCTTCAGTTCTTAGTTATTAACTTCATGTATGACATCACTTCCTTTTGTTGTTTATAGGCACGAACATTATTCAGAAACATCCTGGATTTGTGCAACCTAAATTAATTGAAAAAAAAATTAATCTTTAGACAAAATAATGAGAAAATCAACATGATGTCAAACTGAGACTGATTTCAGTAATAATGACAGTAACTGATTAACTTGATTCTGCTAAACAATGCTGTTTACATTCTTCCTGACTCTCCTTAAAGTCAATTATTTTAAAACTCAGGGGATTTCTCTTATGCACATCTGCAAATTCAATGTCAGATCCAGATTCGCATTTTGGTGGTGAATCAAGCTGGCCTTGGTTCACCCAATGAGAGTCCAGTTTTTACCAGACAAACAAATTGAGGTGACTTAATACTTGTGGGGTTTAACTGACATATTTACTTGCTTTTGCCATCCTTTTTTCTCTTCTAAGGAATCAAACACATTATTACACACTGTTGATAAATTGAAAACGATAGGAGAGAACAGATGAGATAGACATTAACAACTTTAAACAAAAGACACCCAGTTTAACTCTCTAATATCTGACACCATTTTTTGAAAGGATTGAGAAAGAGAAGGTTTAAGGATCTTTTTTAAAATTTTAACTATATTAATGGGAAACTAGGCATGCTAGAAATATTTGAAACTACCGCATCTTCAAAATTACATGTCTCAGCAGCATACACATATTATTTAATGACCTAAGTTATCTATATGTATTCTCTGTATATAAATGTTGGTAATGGAAGACTGATCAACACATAAACAGATAAGGAATTTACTTAAATTCTTGGAAAATTAAAAAGCTGAGACCTGTATACTCATGTAGACTAATCTATGTATATGCAATTGTTTAACCACACTACAAACATAAAGTCCAAGTCTGCTTTTTAGTACAGAATTGAATGATTAAAAAAACCCCAAACATTTTTACTTAGTGTCTAGTTGTGACCTAAGCCAAGTTATTAATTGTCATGAATTGGAATTTTTCCACCAATGGGAATGCAACTAGGCTGCTAACCTCTCTGTGCAGAGATACTTGACTCTACACAGAGCTCAGCAACAAGACCTAAGGCTTGGCACTGCCAGTGACTTGCTGGGAACCTTCAGGCAAACGATTCTTTCCATTTTCCTTTGTTTTCCTAACTCTAAGTTGGTAGTAACAAAACTTGAATACTTATCCTAGAAAGTCTTGTGGCTGTAAGTTGTCTTCAGCTTTAACAAGCATTACTACACAACTGGCATTGTTAGGCACTTCATTTTGTTGAGAGCAGAGGCATCATTTAATTTTCTCCAGTTGTGGTATATCAGCATGCTCTCAAAGGAAGCAATACCCACTCCCAGCTGCTTTTAAATCCTGACTAAAAACCATCAGTCTACCTGGTAATGCTGTTTTCAGTGGGTTATTTACACCTTCACATACACTTGTTACACTATTGGTTGGGAGCCTTTTCCATCAAGTGGGAATGAGACTGGGCTGCTCATATCAGCAGTATCAGCTTGCTGCTGAGCAACAGCAATTCATGAGACCTGAAGAGGGACCTTGTGCCTGTTGCTCACACCGACTTTTACTGATCACTCCCTGACTTCTTCATGAGAGGCACTGAAATAAATTAATAATCAAAGACTTGCTCGGGCTGAGAGAAGTGACAGCATCCATGTGTAAACCAAATGGATAATCTCCTCATGTTACTCTCAGTTTTCTGCTATAAAGACAGACTTACTTAAAATATTGTAGAATACTTTCTTGGTTGTGTAGAGCACAGTTTTCTGCTGATATCATTCAATGCAGTGAAAAAAAGTCAAAGGACCAGTTTAAACTGAATCACAGGCATTTCTGCTGAGAAAGCAACAGCTGCCCCAGAGACATTGAACAATAAGGTCTGCTTTGAAAAGCTAATGCAAGTTTATTTGCTCTGCAACAGAGCAAACCTTCAGTTCTGATTTTTTTGAAACATTCTTTCAATAGTTTAGCCTGGGTTTTGCACAACCTTTACAGAATTAAGCACTATAGCAGACTGCTGCCAACAAAGGTTGCTTAATTCCTCAGTAAAGGGGGAGTCTTGTTATTTAAATAAAGTAGCTACTGTAGTAGATTTGCAGATATGTTAAGAGTATTACAGGATCTAGAGATAGATTTAGGAAGAAAATACTATAAAGCAGAAAAAATTTAACAGAGTACTTATTGAAACTTGAAAGATATTATGACATGTGATGTGATTGCATCAGATACAAGCAGGTGGAATTGTGTTACCTGCAGTGTAATGCATGTGATCATATACTTTCCTTTAAAACACAGTCACCTTTTAAGTCTGCCACTACCAATTACATTGGAGGAAGAAAACAGGAGTCAAGGGCTCTTCTGTCTGCAAACCACCATATTATGTTTTCCTAAGCACCAGTATGTAACCCACAATTTTTTCTCTGAAACTGGACTGGTGAATTCGCCTGCCATAGGTTCACTGTGACAGGACAGCAGCTGCTGTTACCAGAGGAACCACAGCAACACAGACTATTTAGTCTAATGCCTTCACTGTGGTGATAGGGGCATTTTGCAATAGCTATTCTGGAAAAAATTTCCAGAGTCAACACAGCTTCCATTCCTCATGTGAACACAAGCTTTCATTCTGCTTTACTCACCAAAATGGAAGCAGTAAGTACTTCACCATGGTACATTACAGCAAAAGGGCTGCCTTCTGGTTGCCAGGCTGCCAGGTTGATGGCTGACTCTGCATGCTTTGAAACAAGGTGTCAGGCTCTTGTCCAGGCTTTGCACAAAAACCTCACATAAAAACACATACCTGTGTGTTTAGCTAGTGATACATACACTGGAAAGACACAACCAGTCTATATTTTTCACCTATGAAAGTTCATCTCTCAGACCAACCTCTTGAACAAGCACTCAGGGATTTTATTGGAAAAAAATACCTCAAGAGAATCATTCTCCCAGCACTCTCAAACACCTGTATGCAAATTTGCTCCCTTTAGAGAATAAATGAGTGTTTTAGCAGACTCAGCTGCAGAGGTTTTATTGACAGGTTATTAAAAGCTGCCATTTTTTAAAATATAACTTCAAGAAAATAATTTAGACACTCATGGGAGACTGACAATACTAAAATATTGAGGAAGAAGGAGACACTTAGCAAAATACATGAGCAAAACCAGAGCTGGTTCTTCTCAGAGCTTGCTTTGCATAAATTATTTATGATCTCCATCGAAGCCCATGGATTTGCATAAATTTAAAGAGGAGTCAGTCAATGTATTTGCTGCACAAAGTGAATGCACAGGAATTCTTTCTTTTCCCCATATTTTTGGATGACATTTTCTACTAGAAATTACAAACCAACTAAGCATTGAAAAGTGCTATTCCCCAACACCATCGAATGGTCTGGTTTATGACTTTTGTTTGGGATGATAACAAACTCTGGAATCAATCAGTTTTTAATGTAAGGTGTGATCTATCTTTTTTCCTCTACTAGATACTTATTACATTAATAATATTCCTTTGGTATCTCAGCGTCCCCATTATTTGACACTATGGATATCTGCCTGTGTATAAATATTTCATGAACTACTCACAACCTTGCAGAAACACATATAAATCATCAGCAATTGTAAGAGAAATTCTGGCATGTTTCAAGTCAATGACAAAACTTTCCTTGATTTCAGCAAGGATCAGATTTTGCCTCTGCCCTGCTTGCAATGCGTCTAGCAGGTGTCATTGCCCTTTTAATGCCAGCTGTCAGCAGGTGTCTTTGCTAGAAGTTCCAAATAACAGCATTTGCCTCATTATCCAGCATATTAAAACTGTATTTTCTGCTGGCTCACACTGAGCTTTCAGTCCAAGGTGGAGGTTGTGACATCTGCTAAAATGAGATTGAATATTGCTGGAATGAATTCCCAGATCACTCCTTGGTGTGTTTGGAGCTAATGGAATCATAAATTGAAGTTGATTTGTATTCTATATGGCTAGAGAGTTGCAATAAAGCCTTAGGATGGTTGGATCTTCCAAAGCACCCTGCCAGTTAGAACTATTGTTTATACCATTGACCTCATCTAAGCAACTGTCCAACACTGCGTTGCCTCCAGTAGATTTCTGTGCTGGCACGTGGCAAACACGTGAGCAAACCATCTGGGTATAGAAATACTAATATCAGATAATATCTTGGACCTCTACCACAGCTTTCAGTCCAAGAGCTTTAAATAACTACACATGTTAATTAATCTCTTCCAGCTTCCACTATGAGGTGGGTAAATGTTAATTAATATAATCATTCTGTACATGGGAAGACATTAGCACAGAGCTGTTAAATGGCCTGCCTGCTTGCTGATATGACTTCTGTGGGAGGTGGACCCTGCATCTAACAAGGCTGTTTCTGTGTGCTCTCAAGCAAACCAACTCAGCTGAAGATAAGTTGACAATTAATATCTCTACATGTTCTGCCTAATTTACCTGTCCTTTTTCAGTCTCAGAATAGGATCTACCATGTAGGTGATACATGGCTTCTTGAAAATCACATTTCATGTCCTCTGCTGGAGATACTCATGTTCAATGAACTGGTGACCTCTGCAAGAATTCATACCTCTAAGTAATGGAGAGTTCATCTTCGGGGGAAAATTAACCCACAGGGATATCTTTGTTTGAAGTAGAGCTCATTTTAGGAGAATGAAATATTCATTTTCTCTTGTGATTTTTGTAAGTCAGAGCATATCTGAGTTTCTCCATTGTTGGTCATTGTCATCCCGTATCTGTCCTCAGATATTTTTACACTTCTTTCCCCAGTAAAAATTCACCTGAAAACAGTGATATAGAAAGACAATGTTAAGAGCTGTGCAATTCTCTGCTAGTTTTGATCTCTAACACAGCTGTATCTATCAGTCACATACAAATCTGACCCATCTTTCTTCATCAGACCTCATCCTATTCAAGTCCAGTTTTAAATTAAAATAACCATATCCTTTGTTTTACTGTTTTCATAACCAAATACAGTATCTACTAAACCTGCCAGCTATCCCGCTAAGATCTCAAATATCTTTTTAATGTTTGCCAGACATAAAACTTATCCTAGTCAACCTTGTACTATTATTGCCTAAGAAATTAAGGCATTAACCATCTGCTGAGGAAGGTAAGTAATTTCATGTTTTTGTTTGTATTTGTCAGTTTTTGAGGGAAGAAGTGGCTGGTATTTTTCCAGTTTCCAAAAGCTCAGGGTTCCATTTAACTCTGTGCTTCCATAAGTTTAGGCTATCACTTCTGAGCATGGTATCTGATGTCATCCCACATGAAATCAATAATAATGTATAAGTGCTTAGGAAATACTTAAGTCCCAAGGAAATTCAAGGCCAGGTTGGATGGGGCTCTGAGCAACCTGCTTTAGTTGAAGACATCCTTGCCGACAGCAGGGATGTTGGAACCAGATGATCTTCAAGGTCCCCTTCCAACCCAATCAATTCTAAGATTCTGTGATCCCCATCTCCCTATGACTTGGACACCAATGAAGGTGTTTAAGTCTGTTAAATTCTCCATACTTTAAGTCATGGAAACAGGGCAGATTTATTTTCTACCATATATAACACAGAAATTATCTACGGCTAAGGTTATATCCATGTTGGAAGTTAATGGTTTATAGATCACTTTGAGTGTCCTGTCACTGTGATGTAATCCAGAAGAAGCATGGAACTTACCTATAAAGTGGTTTTAGAACTGTTGTGGCATGGCTTCAGATTAGTTCAAGTTAAAATACCAAGGATAAAAGTGGACTTAACTCCTGGAGAGTTCTTCCACATGCATGCAAATATGATTTTAGTACTAATTGCAGTTAGAACTCTAGAGCAGAAAAGTTATTTTGCCATGTTCAGATGGCTACAATATGGAGAACAATTTAGATTTAGCCACTCCATCCCACTCTATCAAAATCATTCTTGTTACCTTCTTGCTACCTTGAAAAGACAGACATCAGACTCAATTCTACATTAATGGAAAAGTAAAATGAAATAAACAAACTAATATCATCCTGAATTTGTTCTTAATTAATCTAAAGTGACACACATCTGATTTATACTTAAAAAGGCTATTTCCATTCTACTGGCCAGAATGTTGTCAGCATCTTACAATCCATATTTATTATGTAAATATAGATCTATATAAGATCTGTACTTTCTACACATCTTCATAAATTCAGAAATGTTAGAATTGTGATTAGAAACATTCTATCACCAAAATCTTTCTGTTAACTCAGAAAAGGTATCTATCTTTAGAACTAGCATTAGTAAATCTTTTTATTCTCAGGAATTCATCAAAGATTTGACTTCTGTGGCTTTTTATAGCTGAAATATTTACAGAATCTCTGCTTACTTAGGTTTCCATCCAAATGTTCTTTCTGTTGCTGTCTGTAGGACTTCAGCTAAGTCAAATTACTTCATTTTGCAGTGCTTGTGCTATTTCTTATTGTATAAATTTGAGAAAACCATTTAATGCCCCATGGCACAGTGGGTGGAACTAGGGGTTCTTTAGGGTCCTTTCCAACCCCAACAGTTTTATGTTTAATTAATGTTGTCATTCTTATCAGCCCATGTTATTAATTATAAATATTCAATGGCACTTACCATGTTTATTGCATGCCTCATGCCTGACATTTGAGCATCATTGCTGACTTGTCACACAACCCACCTTAGAACTGCTGTCTCTTTAAAGCTTTAACTCTGCACAGCAGTACAGCTGAGACCCTCATACAATCACGTGTGTAAATACTACCTACATAAATGCAACAAGGGATGACACTTCAGAGCAGAAATTCCAAGCAGGATAGAAACACTGTATGTGCTCTAAGTTTCAATTAGCAAAGTACACTCATATGATAAAAATAATTCAGTGCTTGGAAAAGTGGAGGCACTGCTTTCTGGGATTAGGGAGTCAAGGGGCAAGGGAACATGAGACCTGGCCGAGTTCACAGGCCAAGTGAAATACAGTTGAAGAGGTGGGATATGTCATAATTTGTTCAAACACACAAGCAGTGTTTGTGCTGCTGCTCCTGGATAAGGCTCCATGTTTCTGTAGAAAGGAAGGCTGACCCTTTAAGGCAGTACCCTGAGACAGGGAATACCTCCTTCCTATGCTTCACATCTCTCGCACATCTCCTGACCAACCTTGGGGAGAGGACTTTGTAGCCTCATTCCAGCCACAAAATGGGAGTAGTACCTCTTCCCTATCTTACAAGGTACTGTGAAGATAAATATGTGAATATTTAGGTACTACTGTAAAGATGACCAAATAAGCTGCTGGCATGAGCTTTTTGGGTACTATATTAGCATGGAGAGGAATTCTCCTTCTTGCCTGTAATGGGAAACTCCTAGAATGTTGCCTTAAAAGGAACAGACAACAAACAGCATGAATCCCTAAGGGGAATGAAGAGGAGGTCATACTTTGCAGTCCACTTCGGCATTTTATTTCCAAGGGGAGCATTTTGAACATATTCTCAGTACTTTTTCCTCTGTAAACCTGAAAGCTATTTCCTCTGTGATGAAATGTACAAATATTACATTTCTCCTTTTTGATAAATAATAGTAGACCATGGTTTTTTTTCATTTCCTCCTCCCAACCTGAGTATAAAACATGTCTGTTTGAATATGTTTAATTGCTCTGATTTTATTTAAGAGGAAAAGTTTGGTGAAAAAGAAAATCACCCACGCTTTCCTGCCATTGGTATTTTGCTCTTTGCTAAGTATGGGGGCATTTCCACCACTTTAGTATAAGTTCTTATTCAGCATAGAATCTAATCACGTACTCAATGTTTAACACTTGCTCTCAAAAATAAATGAGATGCCTGTTTAATTACTTCATCAACTTAGTGCTCTGGAGACGTGAACAAAAAAGTTTTGCCTTTTCTTTATGATGTGAGATTCTAAAACGCCAGTGTAGAAACTGTTTGGCAATTTCACCTCATTTCAGCTTTTTCCATTTGCAAAAAATCAAAGGTATAGAGTGTTCTATATTCAGTTATCTGGGTATCAGCAATGAAAATAGAATTTACTTTTGGCTTTTTGTTGTTTCTGCACATTTACAGTATACAGATAACACTCAAACTTGTTCTCTGCCCTGATATATTTCATCTTGATTATATTTATGGAGTTTAGACATATTTTTTCAAATATACACTACGGAAGTTAGCATATGGCTAAGCTTATGGCTCTCCTTAACCTTTAGAGAGAAATTGCATAAAAGGATGTGGTGTGGGTTATTAGCCAAACAAATCAAGAAAACAGCAAGAATTGCCTAGTGCCGATCAGGGTAAGGAACACTACCTCTACCTGTGGTAAACAGAGCACACTGGTCATTGCACGATATATCAGCAAACTGTATGTTCTAACTTTTTATTAGATTATATAAAAAAATGTGCACTTCACTTCATTTTTCCTTATAATACGAGACTAAGCTGATAAAAATTCCAGAATGGATAAAGGATTGGTTTGTTGAGATTGGCAGCAGTAAGGAACTGGAAAGTTTACATTTATTTTCTTTTTTTTTTTCTTCCTTTCTTTTTTCTCTTTAAGAGGCATACATAAATAATCTGACTAAATTACACCATGCCCTTTATACCTACCATTTCCTTTTACAAGTACCTCTCCCAGAAACAGCTAGTCTTGGCTGCAATAGCAAATCCTTCTATGTGTTAGTTAGAATCAGGAAAAATTTCAAGACAGAAGTTCAGTAGTCCTAACAGAGTTTAGATTTCATCATAAATTTGAATTTCTGTCCAAGTTCATGGTGTAGAAACATACTAGAGATAAACATGCAGTGATACATAACTCTGTCCTGAAGGCCTGGCAAAATTTCTGTCTGGACCCGTAATACCTCCTTATAATCTTCTTGGCCCTCGGAGGCCTACTCCTTAATTGCAGTTCAGTGTGCTCCAAACCTTTTCTGGGGAGGTGGTTTTGTAGGAATTGCTTTGGCTGAAACCCCTGAGAAGCTTATCACAGTTATAAGCCACTATTAACAAGAAACACATCTTGTGATAGTTCCAGTATCACTAAAGAAATGGAGTACCATTGCCCCATGCGCTTATGTTTACCTACATGCATGGATCTCACACGCTGCCTGGCAAGCAAAAACTAAACTACTGAATTTTCATGTACTAAACAAAACACAGCAACTATACCTATTTCAAACAAGTTGCAATCACACCCCATTAGCCTCTGATAGTCCAGTCATGAAGAATCAAGTTACTGCTGTTTGATGGATTATAGAAAATGCGCTTTTATACCTACAGAAGAAGTCCAAAATATTTCTTAAACTAAGAAGGTAGAAAAACCCCTTGGGGATGATGAGGCAAATTAAAAATGGAGAAAAAGGAGAACTTTCTTTTATTGGCTTAAGAGAACACCTTTACAGCTGGATACTGAAAGCATTGTGCTGGCTTCTAATTATTCAGAAGTGTATTTCTCTGAATAAAGTCTTCAGGAATTGTCTGTTCAAGACTACCTATTTAGTTATTAAATTTTCACCATTTGTCCATAAAGTGCCTGTTCACTTTCCATGTTTAATGTCTCCTACAAAGCATGAAAAGGTGGCATAAAAACAGCCCAGCCCATCATGACATGCACTGAACAGCTACTTTTGTTATCATCTGAGGGAAAGACAGATTTTGGTGGGGAGTGAGTAGGAAGGGGACCCCTGCTCACAACTATAATAAACAAGTGGTGTTAAGCAGAGCTAATACTTTTCTACCTAATTCACTCTCATGATGAGAAACACTGCTCCACTTCAGTCCTAAAGAGTAACTGTTGGGGTTTACAGCACACATAAAACTGAAGTTATCCTGACTGGCAAAATACAGGTCTCCATGTGGATGCTTGGATCCTTCCCCACTGCTGGCTGGAGTGGGGCCTGGCAGCCTGAAGGGTCTGTCAGGTCCATACTGAAGCCCCCATGGTGCAACCAGGGAAGCTGGAAACTCTGATAGTGCACAGACCTCCCCACAGTCCCTCAAGGACTCTGCTGCCTCCATCAGGTACCACAAAAAGCACACCCTTTCCCAAGAGCTGAGGCTGCTGACAAGCTCATGAAGGATGTTTACTGTCTTGCTGTCTTGCTGGACCCCAGATCAAGAAGAGAGAATGAAAAAAGAGAATACTCAAGACCTAGGAAACAGGATACCTTGTTCACCTGACAGTGAGTTAGATTATAGATAATATTATCTGATCACATCGGATGGAGTGAGAAATGTTTCTTCTTAAGTCCAATAGTGAGTGGTAACCTACTGAGCATGTACCCAGTGTGAATGATCCTAATTACTCTGCTCTAAATAGGAAGCCCAGACTAAGTTTGCCACATATACTGAAATAGTAAATTTCCTTTAAAAGGCAGTCAGAATGATTCTTTTCAAAGACAGAAAACATGAGTTTTTTTAAGCAGCACAGAAATCCCATAAAGCTAACAGGAATACTCTCTGAATGATTCTGAATTTACTACAAAGGAAAAAATATAAGAGGCAAGAGGATGCCATGATAGCCCTTTCTTCTGTTATTACTCTCAGTCACTGATAGAAACTTGGCACACCATTTCTAAAGCAACTGCAACAAAATCAATTTTTCTTCTTTTTTATTTTTTTGTGTGTCTGTGAAAGAGTATAAAAATGCTTTTACCTCAGTGTTGCTCAAAGTTTTGGTTATGATTCAAGCATCTCAAAATATTGAGAATAATTGCAACATTATGTGCTGCCAGCATTTGCAGTACAAAACTCTGCGTCTTTCTCACACTTTATTTAAAAAAGAACATTTTGCACCTCAATAGTTAGTTGTGGTTTTGGATCACAAAGCACTAAGAGTTTTGATCTGTTCTGATTCCCGCCCCTTCTGTCTCATTTTTCTCATGGTTTAGAACAAAATATTAATGTGACTCATCTGTCATAAGTAATTTTCATATCCTCTACCTTCTATTTTGGTGTGTGATTAGACAAACACTGTAGTTACGTAAAATTATTTGTGTATTTTTTATAAAGGAAGATATGATTCACAAGTACTTTAAGCAAAAAAAGAGAACAATGTCAGGAGAAAAGTGAATTATAAATGAAAGCAACTAATATGTATTATAATTAATAAATACTTTAAAACATGCTATTTCAATTTCTTAGTATTTTCTTTAGTATTTTCTACTACAGCTGTCATCTCTGGAACTCTGAAAAAGGAAATAATAAATGGGAAAGAAATTGAGTTTATGGACTGTATTATCCAAAGCGAGTCCCAACTTTGATACCAAAACATTTACAAGGACACTAATTATACTTGGAAAGCTGGAATTCAAAATTGCAAATGTCAGTTCCAGGATGTTAATGTTTTCTGGTACAGTTTAGGAAATCCTATATAGTGTGCTACTTTCAAAAAATGCAATTATGTCTATACATTCCTGTAACTTTTCTCCAGATCACCTTCTATCCCACAGTAGTACTTTCTCACAAAAAAGCCTTAAAAATTCACTAGAAAACAGAATAATCAATCAGTACAGAAGTGATTTTGCTACAGAGGCATTTCCAACAGTTGATCAGATTCTTCTTTTCTTCCTCAAATAGCAGATTGAAATATTTTACTAAGTGGATCCAGTTCAGTGCAAGCCTCATTCCACAAAAGTCTTTTGCATTTGGGCAGAATATTGAATCAGCAGGACTTAAATACCTACTTAAAATAGAAGCTATATTTCTGTGACTACTTAAATTAGCTAGGGATCATGCTGTTTCTGAGCTAAGAGAGAGAACACAGTGATTTTATGATTTTCTGCCTTTTTTCTTGTGTCTTTCTGCACTTGAATTGCAAACAGAAAATGTTGTTTTCCACACTCAGTTAATACCTGCAGGTAGCAGAGTGGAAAGAAGACTGCAAGCCACATCATTATATTTGAAGATTTAGTACAGAGAAAATAAGTTCTGTCCTCTTCTTTCAGATACAATTTTGCACAAAACAATTCTTAAAAGCAGAGAAATGAAATGAAACTTTATCAATCAGGAAATTCAATGCTTAAATGTTCTCTTAGTAATGATTTCTCTCATTCTCATCTCTCTCATATTCCCTCCCTTCTTTCCCCAAGAAGCCTTCTTGGGAGATATTTTCTCCATAGCAAAAAAGATACTCTTGTTGCTTCAAGTTCCTCAACATCATGGCTCATATTTGAGGTTTCTCCAAACAGTCCTAATATATATATATATATATATCAGGATCTGCATGTGACTGAATAACACAGGGAAGGCAGCAATTGTACCAGTAGGAAATCTTTCAGGAGGTTATCTTTTCAAGTTAAAAGAAATTATACTATTACAGGTTTCCAGTTCTGAAAGTACTGAAATGGAAGAATGCACATCAAGTGATTGGTCTCAGGACATTATTATTATTATTAATAATAATAATAATAATAATAATAATAATAATAATAATAATAATAATAATAATAATAATATATGTTAAAGAAACCATCTCGACATGGCCAGGAGTTCCCCTACAAAAAATCAGGGGGAGCCTTTTGAGTGATCTCCTGGAGCTGAAATTTATCTTTTTATTTGTTACACTGTGTAGCAAAACCAAACTCCCAGTTGAGAGCATCCTTGGAGCAAACAAGGCAGGCAGGGGTAGCAGAGGTAGTGTGGGATGGGGAAAGATGGGAGAGTGAAAGGTGGGGATTGAGTGGCCTCTGTGTGGGGAAGTTTAAAGGAGACAGGGCACTTTTTCCGCTCATGAAGCTGCTTCTCCTTCCTGTGACCCCTTCCTTTCCTTCCTTTCTCTCCTCCTCAGAGGGAGGACACCCAGAGACCTTCCCTTTACTTCCATTGTTTCCAACATCACTGTATACACATTCTTTTGTTCTTTCTTGATTGTCAGTCCTGGTTTGGGGGGGACAGGAACTAGGCCAGGACCAGGGCAAAAAGGGAGAGAAATCCTGCTGCAGATAAAAGGACAGATGTGACTGCTGCTGCTGTACTGGGGCCCTCTGGTACACACTGGCACTCCTTTACCCTCTCCCTAATCCCGCCAAGGCAGTAACAGCAGCATGGATGGTACAAACAGGAGGCAGGAATGAGCTGTTTGGCTGAAATGCCTAATCCCTCTCTCCTTAGTCACAGGCAAAGTAGCTGCCATCCCCTTCAATCTGGCAGGTCTCCATTTTGCTAAGTATACAAAGCTACTTCTGACTTGGTGACTTCCCCTCATTCACTCAAGAAGCTGAGTCAAAGCCCCAAACCTAAATACCTGCAAGTTGCAGAGAAGTTTGTATCCTGAGCTGAACTGCAGAGCGCAGAGGTGTCTCTAAAAGTTCTGACAGGGTGTAGATGTGTTCTGAATTACTGCCTCATCCTTTGAAGTAGAAGGCCTGTTTGGCAGGATAAACAAGGAAAACCTACTCTTCAGAAAACTAGGAAGCAAATGGGAAGAAAGTTCTGCAAAACACATCGGCAGTTTCTGCTCTTCAGGCTTTAGGGTCCTCTCAGAAAGGTGGCAAATATACATTTCCTTGTACAGCTCCAATGAATTGGAAATAATCCACAGTACTTGGGCATTATCTCCTATTGGTTCCCCAGGTGATCACACACCTCCTAAACTGCACCACAAACTCATCAGAGACCTGCTTGCAAGAGATGGATGGAGTCAGGAGAAAATCAACATAGATTATCTATCAAAGCAAGAGTCGATTGGAGACCAGATTGGTATTGTCAGAAAACTTAGCTTGCTATCATTAAAGAGATTTTCTTAAAATAAATTTTATACCAGAGGTCACAAAGCTTTGTCATGATTAATGTAATCATCATCATTGTCTGACAAAAGGCCTGAAAAGCAGTTTCTCTCTGAAAGGGGTTTGGGCTTTGAGAGGAAGGTTCCTACCTGGCTGCCATGATGAGCAGCTCTCAGGGACCATGCTGGAACCAAGTGGGCATCTGGAGTCACTCGAAGGGAAAAACAGATTCCAGCCAGCATTCAGAAACTCAGGGGCTGGGTGGCAACAATGTACCCTGGAGGTACTGAGGCTGATGTTTGGAGATCTCCTTTCTGGCAGAAAACACTCCTCTGTCTAGAAAATTCAAACTTCTTTTGTAAAAATAAATAGTTTTGGGAATAATTTAACTAGTTCTTTTGTCAGATTTGAGAGACCTTACAATAGCCCTGCTGTGGCATTCATAAGAAACAGGGTAGTGGGCACATTTCAAATGGACTTGAATAAATCTGAGGTAAAGCAGTCAAGCAGGTTTCCCTTGGGAAATCAGCATTCCTCCCTTTTCAAATGCTTCCTGCCCCTAACGTTTGCATGGTCTCTTGGTGGCCAGGCCACCAGGGCAGAGCTGCCCACTGGGTGCTGAGGTACAGGGCACTGCTGCAGCTCAGCCTTGCAGAGTTCTTGAATTTGCATTTTGCCCCTGCTGACAAAATGCTAAAAGTAAATGGAGAGATACCTCTGGGTGTGCTTGGCTCCTTGGGGTTACTCTGACTGCTGGGAAACCAGTGGCTCTGGAGAGCAAAAACACAGGCAAGGAAGATCTTAGGCCAAATACCTAGATTTTCAACCACAAAGCAAATCAGCACATGAAGAGTGGTCACCCTGCTTATCCATGAGCTGGGTTGTAGGAGCCCATGGCTCCCTATGGGACAGAAGGTGAGCAACAAGTGCAGTGTATGGAGAGCAGCTGAGGGCTATGCAGAGAGGTGCAGGACCCTTCCCAGCACTGATCCAGCACAGCACTCGAGCATGTGCTCACTCCAGCTGCAGCACACTCATCCAGAATTCTCCATCCACAACTGAACTATAAATGGCTCAATAGCAGCTGAACCCAACAAATCACAGAGACTCTTCCCAGTCTTGCCAGTGGGATTTGTCAGGCGAAGCGCATAGGACTTGGTAGCAGTTGTGTGAGAATGATCAGAACATAAAATAGAAAAGCAGATTTTATTTTATATAGGACACTAGCATTGTCCGTGGCTCCCCTTGTTAGTATCCTCACATGATGAGTGCAGTAATGCTTGGGACTCTGGTAGTTTCCAAGCACAATGCCACTTGGGACCTAATGATTTTATTTACGCGTTGCATTAAAGGGCTTGTATGTACGTTTTCATGGGCATGACACACAGCAGAAATATAAGATTAGGTAAAACTTTTTCATCTGTATTTCAGACTGATAGTTTTATACCTTGTAATCTGAAAAAGTTATTCAGTGTCTCTGTAGAAGGGTGGGAACAAGGCTCAAGGCACTTTTGAAATCCAAACCCATATTTTGATTTACAGCATAATTATTACAGGATTGCCAACAAAAGCACCGAACACTAGGATTTTTGGTCCATATTCAAGCTGCTACATCAGTTTTCACAAGCACTAAATAACTAAAAAGGCTACTCAAAGTGAATGAGTTGCCAGGTTTTTATACTTCTGAACAGTAGACCTTGAATAAAAAGCTGGATTAGGGAATTAAAAGACTAGGTTAAGCCACTAGGTTTGAAAATTTTTACTAATAGTTCTTAATATTTCTGGGGGTGGAAAAAAAAGGATATTGTGTTCATACATTTCTTAAAAGCTTTCTTTTTCCCCTAGGACCAACCCAAAATCCACAAAATAACACCGGGCCTAAAACAGTCAGGAAATCTGTGTCTCTTAGAGTGAAAAGCAACCAGCCTGTCCATCTTCTGCCCTGTCCCAAAACCTCGATGTAAGTATATTCAGCTTTGCAATCCTAAACGAGTTCTATGTAATGCCATAAACAAAGCACAAGAACTTAAAACTGAAATTGTCTTAAAGCCATCATCTACACAGGATTTGGGAAGTTGAATTCAAGTATTTGCTATACACCAAAGCTTTTGAATTTTGAGTGGAAAATTATGAGGTACATAAATTTTGGTGACCATCCTAAGCAGCACTTTTTATTGTAGATAAAGAAATCTACCCTTTCAGTCATTACCCATTTGCCATTGCTTGATAGGACAGAACATGTGACTTTGGCATTTTGTGTTTCTGTGAAGAAGATTGGTTTAAATATACTTTTATGGTCAGAAAAGAGTAGGGACAGTTTCATTAGAAAAGAAATTTTATCCTGGGACTAGAGGGAACCACACTGTTGATGTGCCTTTGATCCTCAAAATGTGTAAGTACATGTGTCCGCTTCCAGATGTATGTACATGCTAAACTAAACAGCAGTAACATTCATTGAGAAATCCATACTTAATATAATGTTTAGTTTAGCTCAATAATGGGAAGAATATGTTAAACATCATTCTGAGCCTTAATGGAAAACTTTCTGACAACGAGACATTAGCTCATACTGTCCACAGTCATCTTATGCCTATGAGTATTGTTTGTTATCAAGTGTGACTTTTGGAAGAAAAAACGCATTATTGCTTAACAAATTGCATTGCAGTAGTGTCCTGCACTCTGTTTTGGTTTCTAGAAAGCTAATTAATTAAAAGAATCCACATGGTAAGAATTAATCATGTAAATCCCTCAGACTTTCTGGACATCTTTTAAGGAGGATGAGTACCACATTCAATAGTGTTTCTCACTTGCAGAGAAGTCATATGTGGTTTGTCTGAGATGAAAAACCAGCAGAACCACATAAACATGACTCCACAGTGTGGCCCTAGAACACCAGCCCTGGCAAAGACCCTGCTCTGGGAACCCACTGGGGTGGGCACTCACTGGGGAGCACTGAACTATGAACCCAGTGGGGTGGACTGGTACAGTGACAGAATTTTAGGATCTCTGGGCACTCCATGGCTGGAGCTGTCCCTGGTAACTCCTTTCACCCAGCATCAGCTGCTGTGACCTACCCTACACCAGGTGCTAGAAAAGTCTAACGAGAAAAAAAAGGAACAAAAAGAGAAAAAAAATGCTCAAGACTCTAGCCCACAAACTACTGACAGAGAATAAAAGACTTCTCAGTTAGTATTTACATTCTGCCAGAGCATCCATGAAGTTTTAGAGCCCATCCACTTAAGAAAGCATCCATCCAAGAATGGCAGTGGACCTTAATAATTCAGCTGTGAAGTTTCTGTAGCAGTTGATGAAAAGACTCTATAACAACACAGCTCTGTTCATTAGTAATTTCTTCAAACTTTTCAATAAATATCTTCTGATGTTATATAATATAGATAACTTTTTGAAAAGTATTGAGTTTTCAGTGTTTTAGAGTCCTTTATTACAACAAGTGAAACAGTAATATAAGCTATTAAATATAGCTGCTAGACAGAAAAAAGCAACAGTTAAGCTAAGCATTACAAATTAGCACCCACTACTTTTCATGAGTGGCAAAATTGCTTTGAGAAAAATACTGTCCTCAGCAATTCAGAGATATCAAGGAACAGAGAATTAAGGGGAAAACAAACTTTAAAAGAGGTTGAAAGTTCTGGAAAATATTGTCATTTCCTTTTTTCTTTTAATCTGTTCCAGTGAATGGAGAAGAATTTTAGCAAAACATTCAGATCTGAATAGAAATATACCTCAAATGAAAAGGAAACAAAGCCCTCTATCTGTAGCAAGAATACAGAAATTTTTCAGACTTGAGCATCAACTGGCAGATAGACCTGAAAGGCATTTGGGTCAAATAGAAGTCCTGAGCTGCTACCAAAATCAACAGTCTAATTGTCTCAGCTGAAACTGGGGCTTAGCTGTTGGGTTTCCTGTAACTAAATCTTGCCACAAACAGCTCTGCTAAGTTTTTCCTCCAATAATAAAATAAAATATAGCAAAATTAAGATAAATACAACAGACAGTGAAGATGAGTATGTAGTTCCCAACATAAGAAGGGGAACAGACATTAGAGAAAATGCACGAAGATATCAAAATAGTTCTTGTCAGTTCTAAATGGTTGACATGACAGTTCTTTAAAAATAAACAATCAAACATCTGAAAGTAATTGCTAGACTAAGGGATTTATTTTATTTAAGCAATACGGTATTTTAAAAATGTACTTAGAATGTCTAGCTTGCTTCAAATTGCTTTGGTTTTCTACACAAAGTGTCGTGTAGTCACTACCCACCCAAAAGTGGTATTTTAATAATATTTTTAAATTGAAAAACAATTGAAATGAAGAAAGCAAAACTATTCAGAAAGGTTACCAGAATGCACAGTTTGACTTCAGACACTTTCTAATCTGATCAGGAAGCAGATAAAAAAAACAAACCTGTGCTGAATTCAGGGGCACTGAGTCAAGTGATAAAGTTATACAATTTTATGTGGATTTACTGAGGTCGTATCTCAAAATCCAAAGCAAACCTAAGTGACTGAAAGTAATGTTTCAGTTTATATAGTCTGATATTTTTTCTGTCTATCCTTTTTCCTGTTGAACTGCCTTTTATGCCTCTCAGTGTATAAACTTCTTCAACATAGGCATCTCCTCTGTCCACAGTTTCCTCCTCATTTTCTAGTGCTTTATGTGCCTCCATTCAATCCCTGCTTATCTGATAGTAAGGATTAGTTTACTGGTCTGCCTTTTCCCTGCCTGATTTGGGGAACTGGAAATACTGGATGACTTTTAGTGGAACCTAAACCTCAAATTACTCAAGTATTTATGGAAATGTTACCTTACGTTTCCAGGACCATTTATTTTAAATAGGAGTCAGTTGCTGGACTCCTTCACTCACTCATGAAAACCTAGCTTCAGACTCCTCACAGCAGCTTTGGATGGGAGGAAATTAAAGGAGAATTACAAAAGAAAAATCTTTTCCAAACATAGCAGTGTTATTCAATAGCTTAGAAATTTACTTTTCCTGTTGGTGAATGTGGTTTCTTTAACTAATCCAAGCATTATTGTGAATAAACCCAATGGTTGCTTTTGTCTGTGTTTTGAAGAAGAGGGGCTTGTTTAGGGCTTTAGTAGCGATAATTGACACAAAAGGGTCCAGTACAGAACGCATAAAAAGAACAGGATGAACTTGCCTCCACAAATCATTAGAATTGGGGATGTTGTACAAATATCTCCTGCTTGCTGCTAGTAACCATGATGACAAGTTTATGATCCCAGACTGTGCACAGCAGAGATCCGAGGAACCTGCTGCTCATTAAATTCTCTGCTTCTGAGCCCCCCTACTCCCCAGACCAACTCACATGAAAAGAACTTGAAACCAGTAGGCAGCAGATTTTTATACTGATAACAGGAAGTTTGTGGAAGACTGGAACAATGTGTCTCTCTGATTTGCAAAACAGTTATACCAAACAATAAATCTTCTGATGGATTTTGCGTTATGCATAAATCCTCCTGTTTACATGCTGAAGCATATGGTTTGTTAACAGCTAGCTCAGTAACAGTAACATATAGAGCATACAGCTGCCATCATCACTTTACGAATGTTTTCCACACATTTTCCATAGCTCTCACATTCAGGGAAAAGTAACACTAAGTGAAAAGTCTCCTTTCAAAAGCCTCATTAACATAATGTATCAATGAAATGATTCCTTGTGAACTCAGTTTCTTTTGGAAACACCACTGTATTTTGTATGCAGAAGTCTCTCAGGAAATGTCACATTTTAAGACAGTTTTCTAGACCCTAAAGAGTTCAGACACAACTCTATTAATGCCTTTGCCTTGTAAAGTTCAAGGAATGCTACCACAGTGTGCAATGAAGTTTCAAATACAGTCAGAATAATTGCCCATCTAATACTAAGAGTTCAGCTAAAACATTTGTTATATAATTCAACCTTATACTTAGTTTCAAAGGAGTTTTATGTAGCTGTCTGGTTTATTTAAATAACTGATTAAGGCTGTCCTGTTTTAATTGGCAAAGTCAAGCAAACAAATATTACAGTTCACAGTAGTCTTCCATTGTTCCATAGGAACAATTTCACAATCACACAATGGTTGAGGTTTAAAGGCACCTCTGGAAGTCACCTTGTCCAACTCCCCTGCTCAAGAGGGACACCTAGACTGGTTTTCCAGGACCATGTCCAGAAAGCTTCTGAATTATTTCCAGCAATGAGACTCCACAACCTCCCTGGCAATTAATGCCAGTGTTCAGTCATCCTCACTTTCCTACTCCCTCTTCTCGCTCTCATAACTTCTACTTTATACATCTGAAATCTCCCCTGTACTTTTCTCTCCAACAATCTAGCTCCTCATTTACAAGGGTGGATGAATGTTGAAATACAAGGATGGAATCATGGATATTTTATTAAAGAAGGCAATGCAGTTCTTTATTGAATGTATTTTTGGACCATTAGTCAGTAGTCACCTGTGTATTCCTGTGTTAATGGAAGATTATGTAAATGGAGTCAGCTGTGCAGCAGCAAGGATTCACGACACAGCTTGGGAATGTGAGCTATGCCAGCTGATGGCAAAGCTAAGACTTTCTACAGAATATTTCCTTTGGGTGCAAACAGCATGTTTCATGCTATTTTCTTGCATTACAGCTATTTTTAAGCAATCCAGAGAATGGAGACTTAAGTATTTTGAACAGTCTGGTATGTGTTCAGGTCCCCTCTCCTGTGCAGTGTTTGTGAAGCTGTCCCTTGATAAATGACAAACTGAAAAGGCAAAGAAAAGGCAACCGCATGGAGCCTCTGCTGACAGTGTAAATAGAAATTTGAGTTTAGCAGACAAAGTTCACAGTTTGCAGTGAAAGGTCATAAGGATTTCAAGCATTTTTGGTATTTTGTCTCTGCTGTCTGCTCAATATCAAGCAAATAAAAAACCCCTGATAGACAGTTTCCAATTCTGTATACTTGGCACCCCTACTCAGCCTGAAGGAACACAGGAAGCTCTGTCTTTGGCATTCTACAATTATTTTAGGACACGCCATCTTAACAAAGCTTTAACACTTACTCAGTCCCAACTTTTGATGTGATATTTGGTAAGCTAAAATGCTTACCCAGCTCAGATAAGTCCACTGGCCTACAGTTTTTCTTCTAAAAATTTAGCATGATGAGAAAGAGTTATATCATATGTTAACTCTCAACAGGATATGTTTGTTTTTTCCCAACCACTTCAGAGTCACACTAAAATACATCAAATACTTTCACAAGAAATCTCCTACAATCTGCAGTTGAACCAAATGAGACTTGGAGGAGTCTGACTTTTTATTATTGTATTATAATTTTTGCCTGCAGTGAGTTCATTCCCTCTTCTGAATATTGTTAACATCTCCTTTAGGAAAGGTTTAGCTCTGGCCTGTGAAACATTGATAACAACATTTTTATTTCCCAAAATCTATTCAATATAGACCGAGTAGAAATTGTTTTCCTGGAGGTATGTAACCTCAGAAATCTAAAGAAGAGTTATATGACCTATGTACGTACCTCAGATGGGACTGCAACCACTGCTTTTCCACTGCTGTGAAATTACTACTTGCTGTATTCAGGACTGTGCTATGGAAATGAAAAAAAAATATTCTGTATTAATCTTGTCTTTGGGTGGAGTCTCTCCTGGACTCAGAATATTCAAAGATATCTTAGCAGTGTGATTGGGATTAAATAGAAAAAATAGGACAGTGGGTAAGCCAGGTGTTGGCTGAATTTTTTGCAAAGTGTATCCTTTTAATCTTCCAAGTAAGCTTTTTGTTTGTGTTCTTAACTTCACAACCTCTGGCGTATCTCAGCATGATCACAGATGAGGAGATTGTTGTGCGCACTGTGAGTGCCAAACACTCAAGCCCATGTTGTGTCTACAGGTGCTGAACATGCCTTGTGGGGTTTTCCCTGTTCCTCCCACAGGCATACCTGAGAGATGTCATGAGAGATCTATTTCCAATCTCAGATGCTTGCATTCTCTGCCCACCTTGTTCTTCGGGCCCGGGCAGAATACCCATTCCAGTCACTGTGCAACTTATTCCTTCATATCCTTCTTGAGACACATTTTTGTACCTTGAGATACAAATTTCTTTATTGTACCTAAAACCTGACATCCTTTGTAGGCTTAGAAGCCTAGTTACAGGTAACAGGTAATAGTAGTTGTGAAGTGCATAAGATTTAACCTCTCACCAGACACTTTGACTTCCCTCTCCTTTCAATTTCCTCTCCCCCCTCACCTTTTAGATATGGACAATTTTTCTCTGAGATTCAATAGTGCTGAATGGAGCAGAAAAGATGCCTGAACGTAGATATTCCCTCCTCCTGCTGTGGCCAGATGGGGAATACAAACGTCACTTCAAATAGTGATTAAACTCAGCCAGGAGTGGATATGACCCCTAAATGGGAGCTATAATGCATAGGAACTGCAGACACACTCAAACTTTGTTCCCTTTTTTCCCTAAATATAGAATGGTTAAGATCAAAGGGCTGGTGCTTACCATTTTCTACTCAACAGCAGAAAAATCTGCAGATTTTACTGTGCTCAGAGCAAAGCACATTCCAACATGATACACTTCCATGATAGCTAGAAAACAAATCCTTTTGACAAATGAGAGAGAGTCTAAAAAGTTAAACAGTCTAAAAGACAGGAAGCCAGAAACTACTAAAAGGGAAGGTATTTGTTAAGGCTTAGTTTATATAATATTTTCCCTGGCCAACACAAAGAATACACTCCTTGTAATGAGCTCTCTGTAGGTGATCAAAGTACCTGAAAGGAATGCAGACTCTCCTCATTCAAAGGCACATGAAAAAACTGTATCTTAAAATACGATTTTACCTTTACCAGAGAAAAGTATTTCTCATTTATCACAACACTGAAGGCAGTGCAACACAGCCGTAAACCAGCCAACACGGCACACAGCACCTATATAAAGGACAGTTATGTGAGGATGGTTTTTAGTATTTTGCTTTTCTTCTTTGAAACCATGAGCAGTGTTAGACCTGTGTCTGTGCTGAGCGGATGGCTCACGCCACCTGCAGGCAGCTTCAGTACTGAGACGTGTCTGCTCCCGAGGAGCGCCCGTAAAAACCCAATGCAGTGTCCATCCTGATCAAAAACTGCTCCAACAGACATTTGAACGGGCTGTAGCACCTGTCAGTACTTAAATACATATACATCGATAAGAAACATTTGATCCTCACATGCTACACCATTTGGCATTCAGTGTGCTTGATTTTATAAATACACTTTATAAATATTTTTAAAACCCCATTTTTAAATTGTGATTACAAATAAATTTACAAAGACATCTAATTCTCCTTGTTATTGCCACAAATTAGTTATGGTGACTGTACTGGGAATTAGAAAAATTATACAAGACAGGTTTTAAATGCTGAACACATTCTATCTACTAAAGACTGCAGTAGGGAATCTAATAAAACCCTAAAGCTTACAAAACTGCACTTGCTCATAAGAGCTGATCATCCCTGAACTGCCCCATGCAGCATTTTCATTAAGCCAAGATGAATAACAGAGTGCAGCTTTGGTGCTAAAAGGAAAACGTCTTGGATTATAGCTGTAGAAATAGTACCCTTTCCTTAGGAATAACACTATTTCCTTTACAGAACTGTGGAAGTACCAGCCTTCCCACTACCTTCAGAGGCTCACTTCCATCACCCATTTCAGCTTTCTTTTCGCTCATTAGCACTACTTAGTCCTTAAGTCATAACAGGTCACCTCCAAAAGCAGGTCACAGCCTGAGCCGCTGAGCTTGAAGGTGAGGCCACTGATGGTGGAAGGAGTCCTTCCCTCAGCCCCTAGAGCAAAGGGTTAATCCTCTGGGAGAGCACCCCCAGGCTGGCTTGCTTTGCCACCCTGGGAGAGGATGGAGGTGGAGGAACCAGAAAATGAATAGGTGAAGACACAAGGACTGCAGCATCCCTTCCCCACCCAGCCAGAGCACTGGAAGCAACCTGTGACAGGAGGCCAGTGCATGCCCAAGACATGGCCTCCCCATGCATTTTACCCAAATCATGCCCTGCTTTGTCTTGTCTTCCTTCAACAAACTGGGCTGTTCACAGCATGACAACAACATGATTAAAACAAAAAATTATTCTAGACCATATTATACCCTTTTGTCTTTTTAAGGTCTTTTTATCTGCAGCAGGTCAGTGTGACTTTTGGTCAATGCTTCTTTACTCTGTTCACCTCTGACTCCCCAAGACTTCTGCAGTCTCAGCATATACCATATTGGAAAGCTGGCAGTAAGGAGCGCTCCCCTCCTGTTTGTCAGGAGATGAATTAGCTACAAACATGAAGCACTGGTTCTGTTCAGCCATGGTATCAAAATTTTACACATGGACAATGCCACTGGTGCAGTGGAGATTCTTTTAAATTACACTACTCAAGCATCAGGGCCTAAACTTTACTCCTCTCTCACAAAGTGTAGAGTTGTTGTGAAGTTTCCTTCCAGTAAGACCTGTCAATTTCTTGACAAATGTCTTTTCAGGAAACAACTCTTTTGCATCTCACAGCCCTGAAGAGAACCTCAAGAAATGTGTCTGCTCATCAAGACTGACTTGTAGACTCTGTGTGGCTTTATTTGAAGTCAGAGGTTCAGAGACACCTGTAAACAGTCAACTGCAGGGACTGGAAACTGTGGGAAACAATGCAGTGCATAAAAGAGCTTACTGCCACACTTACAGTAAATTCATTTGGAAAAAGTGTAAGCCAGTATTTCCTTAGTTTTGTCGGGGCAGCATGCTGTCATAGGAGATGGAAACAGTATTTCACTATTACCATTTTCTAACCCACTCCCCTCCAGCACTGTAGGAAGAAAGACTATAGAATAGATGAGAACAGTAAACATTCAAACATTCAGCATGTGCCTGTTTCACCATTCTGAATCAGAGGACCAGCCCCACATTCAGAGATAACAACTACGGAAAGCTGTGTTTTATCTCCAATAAAAAGCATTGACTTTTCTGCACACAGACACCTCAACTCATTTAAAATGTGCATCCTTTGGCAGCACACAGCTGAACAAGGACACAGAAATGCATTTTAAAATGGGGTAACCTTCAAACTGGCTTTTCCTTGAGAACTGTCTATGTTAAATTTACAATGGCACCATTGCATTTCTTCACAAGACAATTCAGTTTAGGATTATTAGTTTTAGTCAGTGAGGCATCATCACCAAGAGTGAACAAGGCTGAACTATGAGTAAGTTTAAAGCATCTTAGTAATGAATTTAATATATTTGAAAGCCCTGGATTCTCCCATGCTTTTTCTGCACTAATTTTCTGTGGTTGGACAAAGATGAAACGTAGCTGTGTAGCCAGCACAAAATATGCATGATCACTTGGGTTAAATTATAAAAAAGGCTAGCATCTAACTTGTCCATGTCATGTTATTTGGCAAAATAATGATGTAATTAAACAGGTTTAAATACCAAAAACATATGTATCCATTTACATTTAAACTCTTTTTTTCTCCCTATTTACAAAATAACGCTTTTGTTAGGGAATAAAATTCAATGAGCTTTACATGTAACTGGCGGAATTCTGCAACTCAATTACTTCTTCATCACAATGGGAAGAGAAACTTCAGCACACAAATAATGCAGCAGATTTATAGTCCTGATTGCAGCACTGACACTTGGCCCACAGAGCTCCCAAGCAGGCCAACGAAGAGTAGCCCTTTCCACAGGTATGAAGTGGGTTTGCTGGCAGCATCAGCTAACTCATGGTGAAGGATATGAGTAGAACATTTATAGCTCTACTTCCAGCTAAACTAAGAAATCTTTAGAGTATGATATGTTGATTTCATGAGTGTTTAAAGAAAACTTCTACAGGCAATGAGATCCACATGCATGTTTTTGGGAGTTCCTTGTAAAACAATAGTCAAGACTGAACATAAGTATATTTTTAATGTGATAGGTTTACATTACAGTTTCTTTCCTCATTCTCCTACTATCTGTAGGTCTGTACATCAACAGAGACATCCAAAGTCTGCTTTCATTTAATTAAATGGGATCTTTGTCGCCAGTTGGGAAAAAAAAAACCAAAACAGATATGTGAAATAATGTCTGTTTTCATGACATTTCCAGCCCAGTTTCCAGGAAAACTTTGGGATAGTTTTGAATAGATGAAAAGAATGATAAGATAAACATTTCCTTAAAAGAAAATAATTAAAGGAAAGCAACACTCCCACTTATCTTCCAGCTCTTCCATCTTTGGAAAATTTCCTTTTAGCTCAGAGGGACTAGGCTAGTGAAGCTGTTCATCTGGGACATCCCATTAAATGTCAAAACTTGCAAGATAAGTTGCAATAAAATGGATTCAGTAACAATCACTGCTGTCCACTTCAAACCAGATACATCTAACCACTCTGATAATTTCTACAGCAGAATATCAGTATCAATAAATTAAGCACATACAAAAGTTAGGACTCAGTGATATTGGGTTTTCTGCTTATAGAGTTACCTCCACTGCAGTTAAAATGCTTCTATAACAGAACAGAATGTGGGCCAGTAGTGGATACCTGTTTACTTAGCTGCACAATAGCTGGCCAGGTTTGGGGTATTTTTAAGTTAATACAAACCAGAGTGATTCTAATTTTACTGCTTGAAAATGGTAATTTCATAGATCTAAACTGACATTTGTTCCTTGCCAAAATATTTTGCACTGGCACTTACTGTTGGAAAGACCAGGTTTTTTTCTACTGCCAAGAACTGAGTAAAAGTCAGCCAGACTATTCAGTTCTTAATTGAGCAAAATTCTCATTGTAGTTTTGTTTGATTAGGAAAAACAAGCTACAGTCTACTGCATGGATACTGTTTGGGTATGTATAAATTGATATTAATTTAAAAATATTTAACCAGCAAATTTTATACAGGTTACAGTTCTCATTGAAATTAATGGGGTTATATACATGTGTCAAACTGCCTGTCTGCACAAATGACCAGTTCTCCGACTCCTAAATTTCACAAGCTTCTAATGTTGCTAATTGTTATGTGGGAGTAATTAATGGAATTACTTGAGAAAAATCTATTCCAGATCATGTAGTGGCCTGAATTACTGAACTCTAGGAAATATACTTTTTACTTTACAAAACAGATATTCACCAGTATAATCAATGCACAGGAACTGGTGAGACACAACTTTCTCAAAGTTACAGTCTCTACTGCATATAGTTTTCCACCATGCCTGTTCAGATTTCTGCATTTTATCTGTGTCACAGATCCTCTCAAGGAGAATTACTAGACCTTCATAGTCAGGAGGTTTCATAAAGTATTAAACTTCAGCAATCATTTTTTGCCTGAGGCAGACAAGGGAAACTAGCCAGGAAATTCTTCAACAATATTGCGTTAATAATTTTGCATTTCCAAATGAAAAATAAGTAGGTTTGTCTTCTCTTCCATAACAGTTATCACTGGGCTATGAATGTCACAGCAGTGTCGGATGGTCACAAAACATTGATGACTGCAACTGCAGGAAAACACAAATCTCTCCCCTTCCTTTGGATAACTTTTTATGGCTTAGTTCTGTGAACATAAGTTCATTTCAGGTGTCACATTTAATCAAGATGAGGATTTCATTCCAAGCAAGACATAATGGCATGTAATCTTTACTAAAGTACTCAAAAGAAGTAAATAATTTTCAATAGACCACTGTTAAGAGACTGATTTGGGGAATAAATATTAAGCATAAGAAAGGATAAAACAAGATATAGCTATTTGTCATAGAGAGAAGAGAGAAAGAAAGAAAGAAAGAAAGAAAGAAAGGAAAGAATTCAGGAAGAGGAGAAGCAGGAGTAGAATTTAAGAGCAGTTCTCAAAGGTGATTTATGAGGTTTGTACACATATTAGGAGACAATCCAGCCTAGAACCTGAATAGGCAAAAACTCCCAAACTGACAAAAAAATTAAATATATCAAGTTGAGGGGTTTTTTCAATTTCTTAGGGATTTTGATTACTGGTACTGCCTTTTAGGTTGAAAAGGAGGGTGATAATTAATTTCTATAGATAGTATTTGAAACTAATCCTCTAAAAGGCAATCCAACTAATTTACACTAATTTAAACAAATTTAAACTTTAAATTTGAACCAATTTAAATTTTTACACTAACCCATTGTCATGTGGCAGCAGTTTGTACATTCTGCCCTCTATCTCTTAAAAGAAGAGATGAAAACTCTTCATAAGTTTGCCTTACTTCCCCTTTTTGCATGTTACTTTCAAAAAACTGTAATGAGAACAGTATCTAATGAAAGAGCAAACATGGATGCCATATACTCCCAGGGATTATAAAATCTTTTATATTTTTGTCCAGTACAATCACTGCTGATTTATTATTAAAGCTTAAATCAGTGATGATGGAAGAAATTGAATTATCTCTCAGTTCCAAGCTGTTAAATCTCTGGTATCCCAGTTAATTCCTTCACACATTCCCCTCCATTCCAGACCCAGCTCTTCTCCAGGTGTTTGTCCTTTGCCTGCCATGAAGCTGCTGTGCTGTGGGGTCCCCTCAGTGTGAAACAGTTATGTCACCACAAGATACTCATATAGTGCAGAAATACCAGCAAAGCTGACTTGGGGTTTTGATTTCTTGATTTGAATTCTTACTGATTGTTTCATTAGTGTGCATATGCTCAGGTGTGCATGCTTGGGCTGTCCCAGCACTCTCCCAGCACCTTGCTAAGGGCTGCTGGTTTGGCTGCATCTCAGCTGTGAGTACCTTGTCATTTAGTGTTGCTTTAGCAGCAAAGTGCTCCTGCTCTAAACACAGCCCAAACTGCACCCCGCATCCAGTGCTGGCACTTGTCCAAGTGTCTCACAAAGCTGCAAACACACTTTTGAAACACTAGCCCCTGGCGACTTTACTAATGCAAATTGTGAGTTTGGTCCTTTAAGGAGCTTACTCCTGCAGGATCTAATCAGCCTTACTACTTAATTTATTGAGAAATTTGCAACAATTTTCAGGCAGTACTGCTCAAACCTAAGGAAAAACCCTCTCACTCTGATCCTGTGGGCTATAATTATATACTCCAGAATATCTCTTTCATTAGCATAGTTAAGCCTTCCACAAAGCAGATCAGAAGTATTTCTGTCAAGAACACATGATTTCTGCTAACATTTGAAAATCTAAGCATGTTTCTTGACCAAAGGAAAAATTAGCTTGGAATTAATGTAGGTGCCCCATCTCAGAGTCAAAGAAAACATACAAATGAAAATAATTTTAAGCATTGCTCATAGCCATCATATGCTGTATGAAACATAACTCAATTTTGCTTGCTAGAGAAATATCAGCCTAGAGGATTTATTTTTTAATTTGGTTGAGCCACAACCTGTAGGTAGCCATAAACTTTGGTTCTGATGTTCAGCAATGAGAACCTGGTGGACAAAGTTCGCAGGGAAGGATATGACATCATTTAAGTGCATTGCTTTTTCTAATGCCAGATTTTGTGGAATTAGTCATTGTTGATCTAACTGCATCATCCTGGGAATATCTAGCACATGCCTTAACCATGCCTTTGCACAGATAAAAGAATAATTTTTACAAATGCTTATCTGCTTTTAAAAGTCTAAATTTTGAAACAAAAAACAAAAGAAGGATGGGGTAGGGAATGAAGGCCCTAGCTGATTGACAATACAGGATATAGAACCTTTCAGATCCTAATCCATGAGGGGTATTTGCATCTGGCGCCATAATGGAGTCCACATGCCTGAATTAGGTGCCAGTACTCCTTGCATATGTGTAAAAGTGGAGTTAAGTGCCTCAGAGGGGGATTCACAAAAGCCACTGTTTGGGGAGTTGCCTAAGCCAGCCAAATAAGGTAGGCTGAAGATTGCAGTTCATCCTTATTCTTAGCTCTCTCCTGGGTTTAAGCCCTTCTGGTGAATGAAGTCCACAGCACAAGTCCCTCCACTCTCAGCTCATAGCTCACTCTCTTTTAAAAGCAGGTGCCAAATTTTTCTTTCAAACTCCAAGCAACCATCAGCAGCTCAAGCACAGTCTTTCTTAGGCTAAGGAACATGGGTTTAATTCTTGCTATAGCAAAAGGCGCTTCTGAGGTTTGCAGTCCCTATCTCCTGGGCATGCCTGAGCCAGCAGGCTACAGGCATCAACTCCCAAAAGGTGGGTAAGAGCTGGCACAGGTCACAGCAGACCCAAGAAGACATAGGGAGGAGGGAAAGCAACGAGAGACTTTGTCTGAAAACCTGGGAAGTATCCATGGGTAAAGGGAGCCTCAAGTCCACACCCAGCACTAAGAAAGGCTTGTGCACTGCGACCAAGGTGCCTTTGAGGAGGATTTCAGTGGTCTAACAGCTCAGGTATCAGCTTATCAGGCCCTGATCAGGGGCTTGGATTTCAGTTGTGGATTGAAGTACCTTAATTTCCCCCACTAATCCTATAGTCTCCTGTGCTTCCAGCCCCAGCTCTACCTTGTAGTGCTGCATGGAGCTGAAGAGAGGCTGAGTCTACCTTTGATACAGTTGAGCAGCTAGGTAGCTGCACGTTTGTCAGCCTATCCCTTCATCCTGGCTGCAGCATGGATGAAACGCAAGTGCTGGCTCCCACTGTAGATATTCTATAACTATTAGTCCCCAGAACTGAGCACTGACCAGCTTTCCAGCCTGTGCATTTGCAAGTCTCAGTCATCATATGTCCAAATGGCTGCACTAAACATTTCAGATTGTTTTCCTTGAGTAGAGTTTAGAGACTTAAGTGAGTGACTGATAGTATTTGCTCCTCAGGGCTTGGCTTTGCTTTCTTTTGGCCTCGGCTGGGTTGTTCCAAGGTGACAGATGTGGTGATTTCAAGCCCTTTAAACCATAGCACATTGGATTGGATATAGGAAATTAATTCCACCTCATGACATTTTTGGAGTTCAAATGACTGAATATTTACTTATCCCACTTATGAGTGGGATAGGGAGTGTCTCTCGTGTGTGTGTGTGTGTGTATGTTCACTTCAGAAGTTGGTTTTTTTCTTTGCTGTGCTTTTGAGAGGTGTGGCAAACTCTTGCTGTAAGTATTCACTGAATCAAACCTACAGGGAGTATTTCACAACTTTTTGGTTGTGTCCCACTACCCTTATTTCTGCACTTGCAGAGTGGGAAGTGGGTGGTATCTGTGTAGGCCTGTAAATACAACACTATTTAACAAATAACAAAGAGCAATGACTTCAAGCTTCGTCTCTCTGTCCCTCCACTGATGTGTGCTTTTGTGCTGAAGCAGACTTGATGAGTAAGACACATTTCCTCTTGCTACACAAGAGGAAGGGACAGATCTGTTCCTGCATGACACAGGGATGTGTGCGTGCAGTTCAGCCATGAGGGTAGCGTAGAGCAGTTTTCGGTGATTTCAGTGGTGCTTCTTATGCAAGTGCCAGATGATGAAGAGACCTACATTGGTAGATCCACTGCTGATGATCTAGCAACTTCCACCTTCATGTCTGCCCACAGGTGTGACCCAGAACACAAAGGGTCTTTCATGAAAATTATAATCCCAGTTTTGAAACCATTTTAATCAAGTGAGTGTTTAGTTATAGTTATTGTCATCTTAGTCTTTATCAAGAAAAGTAGCATGACAGTAAAATAATCTATCCATTTAAGAAATATGTTTGTGAGCTAAGACCTGCTTAAATTTTGTGGAGTGTCAAGCCATGATTAGCACATCCTAACAAATATGATGATACCTGCAATATTTGATAATAAAATAGGAAAATAATTACTGCTAAATAATTTTAAAGAATGCTCCTGATTTCTCTTTGGGTGGAGTAGTCTAGTATGTTTAAGCTTCCAGGGCAAGATTATTTCTTCCACTGTTTGAGCAAAGGTAGGGAAAGTATGCAAAGGGCAGGAATTTTTTTAATGGCAAATAACCTTCCAAAAAATTGTCTGAGGGGAAGTTTTTTCAAGAAAAATATTTTACAGACATTTGTTACTGTTTTCATATCTCCCTTGGACTGGGACTTTGGATTTCTGGGAAGTGGCAAGTTAGTGCACAGCAAATAAAAATAAGGGAGAGAGAAGCTGCTCTTTCTCTCGACAGGATCATCAAAGCACAGTGAACGGAAATATTGTAAAATGGTAACAATTTGTCTCCAAAATAAAGCCTCCAAAGCCTCTTGCTTTTATTTAAATTTAAAAAAAAAGTCATGAAACAGCATGAGGGCAAGAGCCAAGAAAACACATTTTGTATGCCATCAAAGTGAGAAAAGGAACAGAAATGCTGTGCTGTGCCAGTTTCAGACAGAGGCAATCAAGCAAACTTTCTGGCAAGAAGGCAATGCATGAGGCCACAGGATTGCAACAGGAGTCACAGAGAACAATAAATTATTTCAAATTAAGATCAGACCAAGTACTTCAAGAGTCCTGCACAGATTTCTTGCTTTGTAGTGCAGGAACTCACTGGACTGTTAAAGTAACCACTGCTTGGATTGCAAAGACTGGAGTATGATCACTACAAAGGGGCACAGGAAATAAAATTTCTTTATAACCAAAAGACTACAACCAAAAAGCCTGTGCACCCAGAATTAGGTTCTCTTTGTCAATGAGATTTCATGACCTTGATTCCTTGATAGGGGTTAATGGCTCCCTGTAGTGGATCACTGTAAAGCATTTAAATTTAATCAGTATACATAGAGTGCTAAAAAGAGCTAGAAAGTTCTACACCTCAGAGAAGGTCCTGCTTCATCCTGATAATAAAAAGGCTAAAACTTACCCCATTTCAAAGAGCCATCCCTCCTGCCTGCCTCAGGTACCCTGGAGCTGCCAGAAGCTCTCCCCTCCCAAAATGTCCTGCAGCAGAGCACTGGCCAGACTGGGCATTAGCAGAGACAGACACCTGCCTTTTCCAAAGCTGTGGCTGTGTTCTGTCCACCCACGACACAGTGCAGCCTTTTCATCCCCAAAATGAAGACACCGTGACAGTGGCCGTGGCAGGATGTCACAACACAGCCGGGTGTGAGTGGCTCTAAGGCCATGCAGGGCAGGTCAGAGCTCAAGGGTCACCAGTGACTCAAACAGTACTTGTTACAGCCTTGGGATCAAGAGAAGCCAAAGAGCAGCTTGTCATTATCAAGAACACTTCTATAATCAGGATTTTTCTTTCCACTGCCATCTTTTGGAAAGTGTTTAACAAAAAGACATACTCCAGCACCTTTTTGTGCCTTGCAGATGTCAATGAAGGGACTTTCTATGCGCACATCTAAGTTTTCCTAAAGGTATTGAAATATACTAATAAATAGAATGCTCCTTCTCTAAGCAATCCTCCCAGACACAACACATAAAATCCTAAACCATGCCATATTAGAATATATATAGACAGATTTAAGACTCAGTGCACCTTTACAAAGCTGACAAAATATTTTTCTGCTTTTAGTAAGTAGAGTAATTCTATTACTCAAATGAGGAACTAGGAGTTCTCTAACCAGTAAAACTGGTAGATATCCTTCAGAATAGCATTCTGGCACTTAGGCATATTTGGCCAAAGATTCAGGGTATACTTGAGTTTGTTAATTGTCGCAGAAAGAGATAGTCTTCTTCCCTCACTTCTGTCTATTCCCATACATCTGATGAGATGGAGCATTCCACTGACTAACAGGTTTAACAGTGAACTGTGCAGATTGTTCACTTGTCATTTAGAGCCAATTGCTATCCTGTGGCTTGTTCACAAAGCTGTAGCTCACTGACCAAAGAGGTAGTGAAATGGAAACTTCTTACACTTCTGCCAGTGAGTATAATTCATAGCAACACTGCTAGAGGCACCACTTCGGATTAAAACAGTAAAATGTTGTGATACACTTCACAAACTATTGTACCATAACAACACACAAACAATTGTATCATGAAAATTTGGGAGACTTCTACTCCAGGGAGCCAGTACAACCTATCCCAGAGCAGAGCAAGGCCAAGAATGATGAGTGACAGCTGAGAAGGGAAGTATCCAAAGCAAGCCTGCAGTTCCCTGTTCATATTGCTATGGAACCAGCAATCACTATAGTTCATTATCAGCAATTCAAAGTTCAGCCTAATGATCATACACTTCAGCCTGAAGTGTGTCACCAGTTGTTAGTCTTTGCATTATTTTGGGGTTAGTGGACTGGCAGTAGACACGAAGCATTCTCACCAAAACAAAACCCAAATCAACAACACCCCTAGGAAATGGTTGGTTGACTATACTACATTTCCACAAAACCCAGCCTCCTTTCCAGTGTGTTGTGCACGGCAAACCAGTTCCATCTGATAAGGCGAATTCCTTGGATGGTGTCAGTGGCTGTGACCTGCGGGGAGCTCCTTCTGCAGCGCTCAGTAGCACCAGCCCTGCAGAGAAAGAGCCCTCAGCACAGTTCCCACACTGAACAAACAGCTGTGCTCGGACACATTGGCAGCCAGGCCGAGCCTCCGTGCCAGCAGCGCGATTCCGCGCCGATAAGCGGGGAGGCAGCTCTGCACTTTGATCACTTTGTGTGTTCCACGTTATTGGGTCTGGCTTTGTGCGCCTCACGCTGCCCATCACTGAACAGGGACCTAGTGGCAGCCATTTAAGTGTCTCCATCAAATCTGCCTGCCACCAAGACTGCAGGCAAATTGCCCAGAAGAGAGCATTAGGCAGAGGGTTTGAGTGCACGCTGTATGGCAGAGAACAGGAAAAAGTATTCAAAAGCAGGTATTTGCTAAATCCTACCTATAATTAATTCTAATCCCATAATTAAAGTCGCATGCTTTTCTGCAAACATTCCCCCACGTTGGACCTTCCTCCCCAGCCCGAGGTCAGGCACCAATTCATGCAAACGAGTACATGCCACCAGGCAAGAGAGCTGCATCCCCAGGGACTGTGGTCACCCGGCCCGTGGTGCCCAACTTACTGATCCTTGTCACAGCTCCCTGCCATCTGACTCCAAGTAGCTTCCAGGCATTTTCCAGCAAACAGCATCTGGGCCAGATCCTCAAAAACATGCGAGACAAACCCGCTTGGAAATCAATTACCAGCACCAAGCATCTTAGTATCATCATAAATTGTGAACTTCATGTTTGTGCTGAGCCAGCAGAGGCCTGTGCATGGGAGTTGGGGCTGTGGTGATGCTAATCTCATCATGCCCAGATTTGCAGAGAGATGAGGAGATTCCTACCTGAGCTCACATAGGTAGGCTCACAGCACACTGGGCATGAGGAGAAGACTAGAGGCAATATAATTATGTCTGTGTGGGCTAAAATCTCCTTCCCATTGTAGCTGGTTCCACTGCCAGGGTGTATTTTCACACATAGGCACACATAAATACCTGCACACAAGCAACAGATACAGGTCCACATGCAGATATATTCTGCATGGAAGTAAGAAACTGGGGAAACCCTAGGGTGCCATTTTCATACAGAAAGTTGGGTGATCATCCACACACATTAATGTGTTTGCAGACGAACTGGAGCAGAGGCAAGTGCTTTGTATTTGGAAATGCATTTACAAATGGATAAACAGAGATCTCCCCAGGCATTGCAAGAAACTATCATATAATTGCCACTGAAGCCAAAGATAGCTTATGGATGACCATTGGTTTTTAAGATTAAGCCATTTATTTAGATGCTATCACACTTCTCTAAGAAAGAAGCTCTAGGTACCATCTTGAATTTTAAAAAACTTAGAAACAAGCATCTGCCACGTGTTGAATATTCCCCATTAGCAGCAGGTTTATGCATGCATGCGTTTTAAAATGTTTATTATGACAATACTTGTTATGACTGCCTTAGATTTAGTAAATACCACATGATAATCAGACACAGTTGTCAGACCTTGAGCAAAATATGATTTAATTTATTTTTAACATACTGAACAATAGCTATTTCTTGGTAATCTAAACTGAACAGAGACACTTGAGACTACTTTGTTTCCTTGGAGGGGACAGTGAAAAGGAGGGAGGGGAAAAAAAATAAACCTGATCTCTGTGGGAGAGTTTCACAAGAAGCAAAAAGGCAGGATTACATTAACCATAAATCCTACTTTCCTCCCAACTGAATGCATAGGGCCTTATAGGTACTTTAGTAAGGTAAATTCTTCACCTACTCAAGAAACAGGTATCGCCTTCAGTGAAGCTTTAGGCACTGCTACAGGCAAAATGGTGCAGGACCCCAAACCTGCTGGGGCATAGATCAACCACCTCATGCCAATGGCATGGCTGTGTCCTTGCACAGGGGCTGTGCTCTCCTTTACTGTTCTCCTGCTCTTCACTGCAGAAAATAATATTAAATCAGTGCAACTACTGCTAATTTGGGTTACAAAAAAAACAAGTTACCTTTCAGAGGAAATCCATCTCAGGTACATTTGGTTGCCTTCACTCCCTGCTTTTACGTGGAATAAGACTGAGTTTGCAAAAAGAAGCCCCCTACACTGGTGTTTAATTAGTTTGCTGGAAAATTTGAAAACATCTGCCCAAATTACATAAAAGACTCATTTGGCACAGAAAGATAGAAGTGTGGCAATGTGTGCATTAAATGGCTCTTGAGCACGTACAAAATTATTTGGCATGCAGAAGGTTTTGTTTTTTCCTGTCCCTGAAAACACAAGTTTCCACTAAAATTCAGGGTATCCCTCAGGTCTTTTCAGAAAATAGTGACTGACTGACAGGTTAGTCCTCAAAGGAGTTAATGATCCAGAGATGAATTTTAGCTATGACTAAGTTATGAAATAGTGTCTTTGAAAACTGTGGACAACAATGTGCCAGGAAATTCACTGCTCAAGTTACCTACACTTTGCAGCACCAGTGCTGAGAACAAGAATCAATATTTGCTTGATTCTCACATCTGAAAACACACCACCATTGAAGTCATCACAGCTATTCACTGGATTGGAATAGCTTAATTCACTACAAAAACTAAAGCCTCAATAGCTGCTCTTGTCATTTTGTGCTGAGAATTCTTCCAAAAAAGGTAGCTAGCTAACAGAATTAGTTTACAAATGCCAACACCCTCATCCCCCAATTTATAAGCCCAGAGCTTAATCCAGTGCTTTTCATGTGGTAGAGACCTTAAGAAAAACATGTATGTGATGGGGATGTGCATACATTTGCAAGCACAACCCGGTGGTTTAAGGGATCTGTATTGTAGAAAGCAGGGACAGGATAGGTACTTGTTCCCAAAGTAACACTAAAAATGAAAACAGGAAAAAAAAAAAAAAAAGTCCTGTCACTTTGTAAGGACTTCAGTTCTCTCTTACAGGCCCTTCTGTGACATCCCTTGAGCTGCCATGTACCTCTGTGTATGAAATGGGGCCAGCTGGTGGAAACCCCACAGGGAGCAGCACCCACCAGCTCTGTGCAATGCACCAGCTGCTCCTTATGAATCCCAACACTCTGTTTGCTATTTCCATTACATTATACTGCTCTTGCATGTCTCTGTATGGCAGACACTTCAGTGAGGTGCACAATGCTCCTGTGCAACTGGATCTCCTGTCCCTGGAACAGCAGAGCCATCCTTGGATACACCATTGTAGATACTTAGCCATAGGATCTGTTATCAAGGTCACTCCAGAAGTCATCCTAACCACTTCTGATCTCAAGGCAAAACCACCCTGGAGAATTCAGCTTTTTATCCTCAATTTTTTAGTAGCACTCTTCTGGGAACAAAACCTCCAGAGTCACTAGGATTTTTATTTTGCAGCAGTCATTTTCCATGTGGAAACCAGAGCACTAGCAAGGCCATCCCCCCAGGGCAGTGGGGAACTGGTCCCTGCAGCTTCAGGCAGCCCCCATGGAAGGGACAGCAGGGAGGACTTCAGGTCACTGAGATCGAGTCATGCCTTATGCTTGTTTGGAAATACAGCAATTCAAAAGCAAGAGCTGGCAAATTAAGCCCATGGGGGTATACTCAGGGTGAATATCTTATAAGTTCTGAGACAACCCAACGTTGGTTGCAGAGTGATGACTTTCCTGTAAGAACCAATAAATCAAGGTCTAGTTTCCACTCTTTGCAAGACCACCTATGATTTCAAGTCCCAAGTGGATGGGCATCACTCTTTCCATACATTCTTTACATAATTAGGCTAAAACACTCATTATTTCTTCACACCAATTTAAGAATTATGACTGCTGGTACATTTTGTTTTGTCTCCTGTTTCTGCTGACAAACTCAAATAGCCAGAGGAAGGTCCTTTATAGTTTTCTCAGGAGAACAGCTCTACCAAAAGATTATTGAGAAATGCTTTCATTTAAGCTTTGCCTGTAGAAATGTGCTTTTTCAGGAACTCTCTCTCACCCACAGAGTCAACCAGCTGCCTTCGTACACAAGCAACTCAGCACTGTGGTTTAGGATAATGTTCCTTCACCCTCAAGTGTCTTGTCCCACCTTACATAAAGCAAAATATTTGTTGTGGCTTAATCTGAATGACTGGTGCAAAATTATGTCACATGGTGGGAAGGCTCAGTGGCTCCTCTTCTCCATCTTCCTTCTAACATCCAAAGTTACAGTAAAACTTTGCTTTCTCCAAGCCCTTGGCTCCTCTAAAAGTCCCCACATGCACTTATTAACCTGCCACAAATACAAGGACACATTCCTATTGCATTCTGACAAAAACCCTGGAAAACCCCAATCCAAAGCCAAATTATTGCTCCAATAACAGTCATCCTTGACAGCATGTCAGATCACATTACACAGTGAATAGGTTTGGAGGTGATCCCTGAATTCCTGGGATTTGGGTGAAGGGGATGGGAAGTCTTGCACTTGGGCTGCATCTTCAACATAGGTTTTTCTGTTCCTCACTCTGTTTTGCTTGAATTCTGTCACTGCTGGAAAGACATCTTTTACTGTTCAGAAACCCTGGAGGACCTGTCCAACATTTAGGCTCTATAGGCTTCTTCTGAAAACCAAGAGCAAGATTTTCAATAGCTTTTAGGCATTTAAAGATGCTGGGGGTTTCCTAGTGAGGTCTTTAAACTAGACCTGTGCACCCAGGCATTCAGAAACAAACCACAAAGCAGAAAAAACACACCTTCAACTTCTCTCAGTACATAAAAAACTTTTTAGAGAAGCTGAATAGGATGAGAGGCAAACTCTGAAGGACTATCCTCGGCATCCCTCGTGCTTCTGGGCAGGCTTTTCCTGTAGTGATGGTATCTGATAGCAATAACCCACCAGCAGCACACATGACTCTACCACATTTCTCATCAAGACTAATTTTGTCTGATCTCTCCTTCCTTTGGGAGCAGGGGGAGACGAGCTGGGCAGACTGTACCAAACACAGGCTGTGTCTCCAGTACCTGTGGCAGATCCCAAGCCCAGACAGCTCACGAGGCCACGGGGGAGGCTCTGACCTCCTCCCACAAAGATGTCAGCCAAGACCCATCTAGCCCAAGGTTGTTCAGTAAATAAACCCCCACCTTCCACCTCAGCTAGTCACAGGGACAAGCCCCAGCCAAAATCAATAGATGAGAAGCAATCTGTCATTTCCAGGCCACACTGGTTGGGTTATGGATGAGTCAAAAAACACTACAGGAAACACAGATGTGGTGAGATCACCTCCTTCTCTGGAGCCTTCCTATCTCTTCCTATCTAGTCCTGCCTGATCTCCCTCAAAATTTCCATGTGCCTGCATAAAAACATCTCGTGTACCTCGTGGTCCTGGCCTTTCCAGTGCAGGTGCATTGTGTGAAACCTGGCAGGGCCAGGCCAGCCTGGCACGAGCAGCAGGAGGCTGAGTTCACCCTGAACTGCAGGCAGGCTGGTGTCTCCCTGAAGGAAAATTTTTTCAATTATTTCAAATACCTCCCACTCGCACACAAAGCCCATGTTTTGTAATAAAAACAAGGAGAAAATCTCATCCAAAGGAATTTTACTTATTTCCCCCTCTACTTATTCCACTGAAGTTATCATTTTTAAAAAAACAATCCCCCCAAAACTGGCCACCAGAACTACAAAGTAGCCAAGACGCTAATTTAATAACCTCATTCTTCAAAATCTACCTTGCCCTTCATACTAGTAGGTTTCAAAAACAGTCCTATATCATCCAGTGGCTTATAATTATTTTTAAGGTTCCACTGCATTTCTCCCTTCATACAGATAATGTTTTCCCTTTGAGAAAGATGCAGAGAATACTGCAACATTTCCAGTAACTGGGATTTTTCCTGCAAACTTGGGCAGACATTACCCTATTTAGCTACAGAGAGGGAAGGTTTTGCAAGTTACTCCTTCTGTATGAAAAGGAGCAGGAAGGCCAAGAAAGACAAGAAGGGGGACATATCCCTGCCTCCCCCATTCCCACCCCCTCCCGAAAAAAAAAAAAAAAAAAAAAAAAAAAAGTTGGGTCCATGTGCCCAGATGAAGCTGCAGTGGTTAGTTCAGTCACCACACCCCAGGCAAGCCACAATAACTGATCATGTACAGGCTGTCCTTCCCCTCCAAAGCTCACCATTGAGCTTTAAGCAGAAATACCACATCCTAAGGCCCCAATCTTTAGCTCACAGCAGCACAGCCAGCTGTGGGCTAAAAGCCACATTAAACTCACTGGAGGAGAAGCATTTGCTGAAATGCTTTGCTGAACAAGGATGAGCGACTGTGCCTGGGCTTTAGCTACACTTACAAACTCCTGTACATCTTGGCTCTGGTTTTCTTTGCCACATGGCAGCTGATTACGTCCAAGAATTCCTGGGAGAGAAAGTGACTGTAGAAACTCAACTGTGCAACATATGCTCCATCTAGTGTTTATTCACAGTATCTCATTTTCTTAAAATGTTTGGTTTGCTCCATCTTTTCTGTAGTTCCTATGTCTATATATGATCTTTGTTGAAAATAACCTTCTGCTTTTTGTTTCAACTACACCATTTTGATCTAGCCTCCACTTACACCTTCAGTAATGATTATACACTGATTTCCATTTAGAGATTAAATCTCATAGAGCAAAATGAAGGGAAAATGTTATAAAAGAGCAGCAAACATTTCCTCAGGAGCTTTGCTAACACAAAGTGAATGGAAAACTTCAAGAAGGAGCAAAACATAAAACTTGGAGGACACACAGGGGAAAGTTTCTCCCTATAAAAGATACTTCCCAGATATGGGGACACAGTGCTGAGCCCCTTTGCCACAGACTGAGGTATTTTTTCGTCCTCTATGTCAAACCAGGCTGCTGGGGAAGGACAGGAAAATAAGCAGGTGGCACAAAGTCCTTGCTGCCTCTTCAGGCCACCTTCAGCACACCAGCATACAGCAGCTGCTGGCAGCAAGTCCTGACAAGCAGTTTGGCAAAGCTCTGGAGCACAAACGACCTGGAAATACATAGGGAATGCACAAATGACCTGGAAATGCACTCAAGTTGGGTGCAAGGCATCTTTGTATGGCAGAAGAAAGGGACAGTGGCAACAGCCAACAGGGTTGCCATGTGTATTTGAAAACTTGCATGCCAGACTTGGTCGTGTGGCAAAATAACACACAGAGTCTCTTTTTACCACATGCTGTCCCCTAATTTGCACTACTTGAGGGAGTTCTGGTTCCTAATTTGCTGCTCAGCTGATGGTAATGCCTTTAACTGCAAAAAGAAAAGCCAACAGCAGGGACAGGAAGTCCCTAGCTAACAGTTTGATAAAGAAGTAAAAGAAAAAAGGGCCAACCCTGTTCTGCTGTGTTAGTAGGACTGGTGAGGTACTGGGGGGGAGGATGGGCTGCCTTGCAATGGACCAGGATCTGCAGTAGGGGAAACCTTTAGAAAATAGTTGAACATTCCCAGAGAAAGGCTTGGGCTGGCTGGTCCTACCTGGAGCAATGGCAGCCTAGCCAGGCCCACTTCTTCTGGGAGGAGCCCTAGAGGATCCCAGCCCAGCTAAGAGGAGAGCTGGCAAGGAGCTGTGATAGAAACAGACAGCCCTTGGACACTGCAGCCACAGGGGACAATCCCAGGCACAGATTTAAGCTCAGAAACAGAGCTTTCATTGGAAAGCAGAAGGGGCACTAACAATATAGCTTCCTCAGGCAGAAAGCATTTAGGAGAGCCTCACATCCCCTGCCTGCTCTTCCCCTGTGTCAGAGCTTGCAGCAGAGCTCCCCAAAGCTGTGCTGTGGCACTGACACAGGTGAGAAAGCAGCGAACTGGGAGCAGGTCCCTGGGTGGGGTAACCACAGAGGGCCCCTCTGGGGTGGCATACAACTAAATACATAAAAGGCTATTTGCTGCAATAGCACAGAGCCTCCAATAACCTAGATACAGGCCTGCGACAGGATGTAGCACACAAAACAGGTCCTCTTTGCAGAGATTTAAGTCCAGTTTGCTGCAGAAAATGAGAACAGCTTGCCCTAACAGGGAGTGCACAAAGCACAAAAAAACACCTTCAGCCAACTGTGTGCTTTGTGGTGCTTTTCACAGGTGATGGTCATGCTGCTCTTCCCTGTGCAGCTGCTGGCAGTGGCTGCCACTGTTTACCTAGAGCTGGTGAGGTCTGCTCAAGGTGGTGCCTACTATGGGATCAAGCAGCTGCCACCTCAGGTGCCCCAGTACCAGCCCCTCGGACAACAAGTACCTCACATGCCGCTGGGCAAAGAAGGCATCCCGATGCAGCACCTGGGCAAGGAGATGCCCCACATGCCCTATGGGAAGGAGTACCCCCATCTGCCCCAGTACAGGAAGGAGGTCCCGCAGATGCCCATGCTCGGCAAGGATATGGCTCCCAAGAAAGAGAAAGGTAGGTCAGCATGTCCCTCCTGCACTGTCCCATCTGGTGTGCCAGAACACTGCTTGCCATGGGGAAATGGAACGTTGGAGCAGGCTGCTGCTGCAGCCTGGGCACTGCACCCTTGTGCCCAAAGGGCTGGCCAGGCTCATACCTGGCCACAAGTAGACAGAACAGGTTCATGGGAGCTGTGGGGCAGCTCAGGGTCACCAGCACAAGACTGCAGTCATCCTCTGGGCTGCAGCACAGCCTCTGAGCAGCCCTACCTGCAATGAGCCTCCAGCACACAGGTCTGCTCATGTGCTGTTCAGCTCTAGGAAAAACCTTGTCATCCCTCCTGTCTGCAGGAGACCCTCTGATACGGTTTCAAATGATGGCCCAGAGTCCTGTCTGGATCTGCTCCCACTCTCACTGCAACAACCCGACATAAGAACTAAGAGCCCCAAAATTTGAATTTATGGGAAAATCATCGTTTTGTCTGACTTTGTCCAGACCCTGTGATTTTGAGGTTTGCAGATAAAACCATACAATTGCTCTTCAGACTCTGGAGTCCTCTTTCTGTAGGTTATTTATAGGTGCACCAGAGGCATTGAAAGTACAGAGGATTAATGCACAAGTCTGCACATACAAGCACTTTCCCTACTCAGTAAAGGAAGTTTGGACAGTATTAAGGTATTTAAGAAAATAAGAAACAAAGTCCAAAATACAAAGAGCAACCAGGAGCACCCGGATAAAATCCTTGTGAGGACCACCAGCATCTGTGCAGCTGCAGACAAGTTGGGTAACTTTGTCTTGCTGAAGCTCCAGCTAACCACAGCCTCCACTGACTTCAGAGATAAATAGAATATTTCTAACTAGAAAATAGAAATATTCTATTCTAAATAGAATATTCTATTCTAAATAGAATATTTCAGGGCCTATTTTTGGAGTGTCTGAACAAGCACCATTAGCTGCAGCAAAATCAACCTATCTCATGACCAAAGATTTTTGATGTGCATAAAACACAACATATGCAGAGAGGAAAGGCTTCTGCCTCCCAAAGAACAGTTAATTCTCTTGTCCTGAAACCTCATCTCCTGTCCTTCCTCAAATCTCTCACTTCTTTACACATTTTAGAGCTGGAAAGAGTTTCTATTTAACCCAAAAAGCCTGCAGCTTGAAAAGCAACCAACCGCAGCAGCAACTTCCCCACCCTGACCCAATGATAAGTGGTCACATACACAAAAATGTGGGTTTGGACAATACAAACATTTTGCAAAGTGTTTAGAAGAGCCATAACTAGACATGGCACTACCAAAATAGCAGTGCTGATTAAGGCTTTGGTTTCCAGTAAAACTCTAATGGGAACCAAAGCCTTGGGGAAAATACAGACATACCGTATGTATAAACTTCTCATCAATACAATCTTTTTTGATCTTGCTCATTTAAGCCCCTCCAGAAAAAGCACTTTATGCCAGGATTCCTTCCACAGCATGAGAGCACGAAGTTTTCTGCAAAAGCTCTTAAAGGTAGATTGATCTACAGCAACATGAGACAAAATGCAGATTTTGCTTTTGTTTTAGATTGTATAGGTGGAAAACACCACCAAAGCACAAATGGCTTTTACATATGATGCACATAATGTAAAATTTGTGGAAACAGACTCATGCATGGAAGTTTGGAGTATGAAAAACAGTAGCAACATCCTCTTCCTTCTCAACACCAACCTGTAACTCTGTAGCTGTCTCTACCACAAAACCACAAGGCATCATAAAAAGCACATTCAATTCAAAACTAACTGTTTTTTGAAGGATATGATTGCAATAACCTTTTACCTCTCTTTCCCTCTTTTCTTTTCTTCCCGACCCAGAAATTCCCATGCGCAGTCTGAGGGGTGAGCAAGGCCCCCCGGGTGAGCCTGGACCAAGAGGGCCACCAGGGCCACCAGGATTACCAGGTCATGGTGTACCAGGAGCCAAAGGAAAACCAGGCCCACAAGGATACCCAGGAATTGGAAAGCCGGGTTTGCCAGGGATGCCAGGAAAACCAGGGGTCATGGGGCCCCCAGGGCCAAGAGGGGAGATGGGGCCGAAGGGGGAGATCGGGCCCATGGGGATACCCGGACCACAAGGACCACCAGGGCCTCACGGGCTTCCCGGCATTGGGAAAGCAGGTGCGCCAGGGCTGCAGGGGCAACCAGGGCCAAAGGGTGAGCCTGGCATGAAGGGGCCACCAGGAATCCCTGGGATCCCAGGGCCCAAAGGGGAGAAGGGGGTCGGCATCCCGGGTTTGCCGGGTCTGAAGGGTCCACCTGGGCTGCCTGGTCCCCCTGGCCCCGTGGGGCTGCCGGGGGTTGGCAAACCAGGCATGGTTGGCTTCCCTGGCCCACAGGGACCCCTGGGCAAACCGGGACCCCCAGGAGAGTTAGGGCTGCAGGGGCCTCCAGGGGCCCCAGGGATCCAAGGCCCTCCTGGCCCCCCTGGCATTGGCAAACCTGGCCAGGATGGCATGCCTGGCCAGCCCGGCTTCCCGGGTGGCAAAGGGGAGCAGGGACTGCCAGGCCTGCCAGGGCCCCCCGGCCTCCCTGGGGTTGGGAAGCCGGGTTTCCCCGGGCCCAAAGGAGAGCGAGGTGTGGGTGGTCTGCCTGGCCCCATGGGCCCGAAGGGGGAGAAGGGGCACGCGGGGCCACCTGGCATGGGAGGGCCACCCGGGGAGCCCGGTCAGCCAGGACTGCCGGGCATCATGGGGCCCCCGGGGGCCGCCGGCTTCCCAGGACCTAAAGGGGAGGGGGGTGCTGTAGGGCCACCAGGACCAGTCGGCCCCAAGGGAGAGCCTGGCCTGCAGGGCTTTCCAGGAAAGCCAGGCTTTCCTGGGGAAGTGGGTGGCCCTGGGCTGCGGGGGCTGCCGGGCCCCACAGGACCCAAGGGGGAAGCCGGACACAAAGGCTTGCCGGGGCTACCGGGTGTCCCAGGGCTCGTGGGGCCAAAGGGCGAGCCCGGACTCCCCGGTGCCCAGGGGCTTCAGGGCCCCTCGGGCATCCCGGGCATCGCGGGACCCAGCGGTCCCATCGGCCCCCCCGGGCTGCCAGGGGCCAAGGGCGAGCCGGGCATGCCCGGCCCCCCTGGCTTCCCTGGGGTGGGCAAACCTGGTGCTGCGGGACTGCAGGGACCCCCGGGAAAGCCTGGGGCGCTCGGTCCTCCTGGCCAGCCGGGGCTCCAGGGGCCACCGGGCCCCCCCGGGCCCCCCGGGCCCCCGGTCATCATCCCGCCCACCCCACCAACCGCGGGACAGTACCTGCCGGAGGTGGGGCCGGGGATAGACGGCGTGAAGCCCCCCTACGGCTACAAGGGCAAGAAGGGCAAGGCTGGCGGCGTTGTCTACGAGATGCCCGCGTTCACGGCAGAGCTCCTCACGCCCTTCCCCCGCGTCGGAGTGCCCGTGAAGTTCGACAAGCTCCTGTACAACGGCCGGCAGAACTACAACCCCCAGACGGGCATCTTCACCTGCGAGATCCCCGGCGTCTACTACTTCGCCTACCACGTCCACTGCAAAGGCGCCAACGTGTGGGTGGCGCTGTACAAGAACAACGAGCCGCTCATGTACACCTACGACGAGTACAAGAAGGGCTTCCTGGACCAGGCTTCGGGCAGTGCCGTGGTGCAGCTCATGCACGGAGACAAGGTTTACGTTCAGATGCCATCGGAGCAGGCGGCAGGACTCTATGCCGGGCAGTACGTTCATTCGTCTTTTTCAGGGTATTTATTGTATCCCATGTAAAACAAAACAGACACACACAACACACACAGACACACACACACACACACACACACACCACCAAAACCTTTCTCCTCTGCTTCAAACTTTTATACCACAAAAGATGCATTTTATGATCATTTTGGACCATCTTGTACAAAAACAAAAAAATAAATGCAAACTTTAACATTATGCACAGCTAGTTATAAAAAAAAGTGTTGTGAACATATCTAAAGATGTGTATCAGGTTCATAAACAGTTGTTTTGCACCCAAGGGGGACATATTAGCTGTACATTATATATTTCTGCAATGCCATGCTTACTTAATTTCATTCACAGTAATTCAGTACTAAAGTTCAAATCAGTGTATGTCACTCACTCCTGTTGCATTGATCATAGTTACAAGATGAAAAACAGTGACTTAAACCAGAGTAGGTCAGTCTCTAATTATATTTAAAAATTTGAGTGGCTTGTTTGCCTGGGTGGGGGTTTTCTTGGGTTTTTGACAGCAGGTCTGCCTAACAAGCCAAGGTTCTCGTAGCTGGAGTCTTATATGTCCCTTCTCCTGTAATAAAATAATCCTGCAGGTGTGGTTTTTTTCCTGAACAATTTATGATGGAAGAGGAATTCTTATGGCATGACCATTCCCCCTGAGCCTTCTCCAGCAGTCGTTGCACCTAAAATGTCACCACTGACCCCAGCAGGGACTGGTTTCATCTCCAAATGCCACAGCACTTGAAAAGTCTCCATTTTCTATTCACACAGCTCAAGTGGATGAGGTAAATCTCCCTCATTTACTCGTGCCACATCACTGAGACATGGCAATACTTCAGGGTGGCATAAATTTGCTTGGATTTCTGTGCTTGCACGAAGAACCCATTTGGCTTGTCACAAAAGACACCTATTCTGCCACTCAGCAAAAGCTGAATCAGTTTGCTCTTCAATGACTAGGCAAAGCAGAAGTAGCTCTGTTTGCTTAACTGATTTGTTGCTTGAGATCAACCAGTAACTTTACCGGCAATACTGATCATGCAAATTTATCCGAGAACTTGGTTCTATCTAAAAAGCTGATTTCCAATCCTTATTTATATGTTAGCAGTTGTCAAAGAGAACCTGCAGGCCTCAATACTTTTTTGTACTTGAGGACAGTGACTTCTGTGCACTAAGTCTCTGTCTGCTCATCAATGGTGCTAACCTCACCTCAACAAGTGTTCTGTTTCCAAAGGGCAGTGGACCTTGCTGTGGTTCCCTGTACAGTGCTGCACATCACACACTGCTGCGCTAGTTCAAAGAGTTAAGTGCTCATCACTTCCTCAATGTCTTTAGCTACCGCTACTGCTTTTGATTCAAAAATGAACTAGATTTTTTCATGCAGAACTAAGATTGGATTTAACTGGCATTACCATTATTTAAATGCAGAGTTTAATGCAGTCTAACATTGACTAAGGACTCCAGTGATATAATGTGGTGCTTTATCTCAGAAATTTTATGGAACGGTGGCAGGAATGGACGGACAGTTTACCAGACACTGGTGACTTCAGTATGTTCCCAGAATATATGAGATATGTCAAAAGCAAATAATTTTGTATTTAAAATTTTTGTACTGATTTGAAAAAAATATCTTATTAAATATCTTTAAAAATAAAGCTGAAAACCAATTCTGTCTTCATTCAGAACTATCAGAAGGAACATTCAACCTGCTGAATTCATTTATCAGACCACAAGGGCTTTCTGAAACCTGTGACAGCCTGGTACAAGAGGGAAAAAATTAAGAGATACACACTTTTCTCTAGTTCCCATCTCCTGGCAAAACATGCTCTAAGCCAGAGAGGGAACATCCCATTTGGTGGGGAGGCACAGCAGGGGCTGGGGGGAACAGGAAGAGGGAAGGGCTCCCTCAGGAGCCCAAGGGGACAGATACTGCTCAGCATCAGCCAACATGGAAATGCAGCTGAAGGAGGCCGAGGGGGAGCCAAGGAATCAGCCACAGAGGCTGCTGCTAAGGGCTTGTGTTGCCTGAAAAGGCAGAACTGGCTACACCCAGGGTGAGAGATGCATGGTTCTCCTGATGTGGCTTCCCTATCTCACTTCAAAGACAAGCATTTCCTCCAAGCTGGTGAACTCCTGAACTGTTCATACTGAAAGAAATGCACTGTATTCCTACTGTGCCAGAGAATTGTTATCCAGATCTCCCTTAGACTCCCCGAAGCCCTCAGCATCTCATTTTTACTGCACAAAGAGAAAACAAATAATGAGCTATGTACTGCACTCAGCATCTCTCACTTTCTATCCAAAACCATTTTCACTTTCTGAAATGTTTTATCACACACAATCTTCTTTGTTCTCTATCTCTTATTTCAGCATTCCCCTGACAGTCCACAGTAAGACAAGCAAGATTCAAGAAACAATGAAAAATTCGCATCACAAGGATGCTGCTCCTTATCTTGTCCACAGAAAACATGCCCCAGCTCTGTTTGTACTCAGCCTGGAGTTAGATTTCCAGCCATAGTACAACTCAGCCCACTAGGTTCAAAAGCTTTCAGCTGTTTGCTCTGCAAAGCACTGAAGTTTGTTCCAAAACTCAATACCGTATCTGACAACATCATTTACTTTATACACCAATAATGATGGCCCTGGGCATACCCATACATCCACATTCACACACAGAGCACCAGCCTTGCAAAAATAAGTCTGAGAGTACTGTCTTTAACAGTTTATTCACAGGAAAGTAATCTCATTCCATATGTAGCATTCAAAATTTCACCTGAAACAACTCTAACTCTTCAAAATACAGGTGGCACTTTAAAGGCATATAAAACTTAAGACAAGTGGCAAGTAAGTATTTCCCAATACCAAAAACATATGTTGAGCTTTGTACATTCTTAAAAATAAGAGTCCACTTAAAAGTGAAGGTATTTACACTCTCCCCCAGAGCACTGCTAAAAAGGAAAGTATGGCATTGGAAACAAGAAGTACCACACGCTAATTAAACACCAGAGTTGTGATTATGTATTATTATCACCTATATAGTCACTGGAAATGTTGTTTAGTAACATCTTTTAGGCACTCTCAGATTCATATTTAGTGCAATAGTCTGTGACTTCCCTTAATTATTACAGCAGAGGAAAAAAAAAAACAGTTTCCCAACAAAGAAACCTCCTGAAAGTCTGAGCCAAACAGCTTTCAACCAATGTGTCATCCTGCCTGTTCTGTGCATAGTTTCGTATCTTAAGAGCTGTGTCTTTCTGACAGTGCACCACTTTGAGAGGGGTGGCAGATAAAATGCAGAAGCACCTTTGCTGTAAGGTGATGCTGTCTAGAAGTTCAGCAGGCTGCCAGAGAACAGGAACAGAGTAAGAAGGGAGAACATCCAACTTCAGATAGAAAAATGATGAGAGACACTGGGGACCTACACAGTTACACCATTATCAGAAATAAAACTGGCAGCTTCACTCCTGACGCAATAAAAAAAAAAATGGACAGCTTTTAAAGGGAAGTTTCAGTGCAGAGACTTCATTTTCAGGAATGGTAAAAAGGGAAAAAAAGTCTTAATAGCAGCTCATGCTCAGAAACTATCTAAATATTTGGTGTTAGCATTATTGTATTATTCTAAAAGCCTCAAGTCAAGTCTTTGGTACCGCAAAACACCTGTGAAAATGTGCCAAGACAGAAGAGACACTCTAATCTGTGAGCACTGCTGAGAAACACACCTCACATGGGCATTCCTGCCTGAATGAAGTTAGTGCCAAAGCAACACCTATCCTCGAGGCAGAGCAGCAGGAATGATATGTGTGAAGCAGGTGGTTGAACAGGGCTGGTGTGCACAGGATCCTACAAAACATCTTGTGGGGAGAAAAATTCATTACTTGGTTCACTGCTTATTAGTGAGGAGAAAAGCTACTGGCCTGCAAGCTGGGCTTTCAAAAAAATAAAAATAAAAAAATAACAAACAAACAAAAATACACCACGGTTTATCAGCAGCATCAGCTCTTAGCTTGATCCTGAGGGAACAGGTTTCATTGAAAATGTTACCCAGTCACCCTGGGACAGTAACTGTGGTAGGCTTAACAGCCCTGGCAGGAGCACAGAAGTGGGAGAAACTGGAAATACTGCTTAATTTGAAAAATAAGTCAGTCATACAATGGGAAGGCTTATTAGGATATAAAAAGGAACAGCTGATATGGATAAATGCTAGTAGAGAACATATTAAATTTATTGAGAACACCGAACATTAGTTTAAAAAATATTTTAGAGAGATCAAAAAGCTGATGTGGCAAAAGTAAAAAAGACTAAAGGGATTTTTTTTTAAGTACAAAGAGTTTGGGAGACTTCATTTGTTTGACATGAAGCTTGTTTTTTGTTTCAAATTATTTCATTTGTTCTGCTACAGCTAGAATCCAAATTCCATCCTCCCACAAAAAGCAGAAAAGCTACTAGAAAAATTGGAGAAGGAATCAGTTTAGATTAATGGGAAGATATCTCTGGAGATGAAATAAAGCAGAGAAAATAACCACATCTTCAAAAGCAGAGCTCCCTACCCACTTCCTGGAACTGGAGACAGGGATGGAGAAGCAGAGGGATGCAGCTTGCACCATCACAAGAACTTATCTCACAGTGTCTGGAACAAATTCAACAGCTCTCCTGGAAAAAAATCCTCCTGGACAGCATCCTGCAAGATGTTAGGCGGATGCAGCTGGACCGTGGCAGCCATGGGGAGAGTTGGGAGCCCCCGGCTCTGGACGCAACTGCAGATTTTGAGGGTGAAGAGGCAGCCCTCCACTTCTGCCGGCTTTGGCTCTCAACACAAAGATCTACCAGGGGCTCCTCTGCAACAAGAGCTCAGAGAACACTGCTATGTCTGCAAAAAGCCTTGCCACAGCAGCTTTTGCAGGTGGAATTACTATTGTCAGAAGTTCAAATTACTAAGTCTGGGGCTGCAGAATCACACACAAACCTTTTTCATTAACTGAAGTAACCATGAGAAATAAATACAATACTGTCATTATTTTCTTAAGTGAAACCCCACCTGTTTGTATTCAGATTTTCAAGCAAAGACCTCTTCAAAGTCTCAGGAAAAAATAAAGGAAATACAAAAAATTAAGAGCCCTTCTGCCACCTGGTGAAGAAATTCTGATTTCCTCCATTTCTACCACCAGAGTCACCTGTTCCAGTGCCCCAGGACCTCCCACAAGCTCCTCTCTCCTCTACACTCCCACCCTGCACACAGCTGGAGTGCAGCTGTACCCAAGGGACACACAGCAGACAAGACACCATGGCAGACCCTGGCACTTGCTGGTACGCCACCTGCATCCTTCACCACCCCATGCCACAGACTTTTCTGACATCTCAAGGTATTTTAGGTATGTCCAGCTTGCTTGAAACAGACCAAAGCCCAAGAATCACTGGGTGAAAACACAAGCCTCCTCCCCCTTCAGCTGTGGCACCTCTCCAGACCATAACTGCCCTCCCTAATTCCCAAATGGCAGAGCCAAGGAGCTAAAGTTAGAAATGAGAACTATGGAAGGTATTTTTAGTTTTATTGTTGTTGGGTTTTTTTGGTTTTTTTTAAATACCTACTGCACCCCACAAGAAAGATGACTCTGGTTACTTCAATGGTTATTCCTCTGCACAGATGCAGCAAAACAAATTGTGTTCAGTACTCTTGCAATCCTCAGCTTCTGTAAATAATAAATGCCATGGTTTATGTTCTTATTGCAATTTTTTGCATTACTCCTAAATGTACTCTCTATATAATTTTATTTAAAAGCAACAATTCCTACCAACTTCAGAGCGTTTTTTAAGTGGACTTCTTGTGCTTTCTTCAGGTATGATTGATAAAGATAACCATAAAGATAAACATAAAATCTTCCCAAAATTCTGCCATAATTAAAATAAAAACTTTATATGAATGCTCTGTGAGAGAACTGGAACAGCATATTGTTATTCTTTGACCATAGTCAAGCACCTTCCCATGCAGATTTAATTTATTCACAGGCTTGTCAGAGACAAACCAATACAGGAAACATAAACCTCCCACTAAATGTTTCAATTAAAATCTTGAAGTAGGTTCCCACTACTAAATTATTTCATTCAGCCACACATGTCAAACTTAAGTATCAAGACAGAAGAGGTAAACAGATACCAAATGATAATTCAGCTGAGGTACATCCTGGGTATCCCCTACTGCACTTTACTGCCAAAAATGGGAGTATTCCTTGCTCGTACTGATGCATTACAGCATCTGAGGAAGGAGACTGACCTCATTTTGAAAAATCCACCTGTTTTTGAGGAGCAAACAAAAAACCACATGAGATCCTGTCCTGGAGAACTAGGACTCCAACAAACATTGACTCTAAACTCAGGCATGAACATCTTTGTCCAAGCTTGTGTTTCTGTTGTGATCTGGGGGCTGACACACAGGTAAGTTTGGACAGCTCTTCAGTCTTCATATTCCCTCTTTTTAAAGTCAACTCAGCAACTGCAAAATTTACTGGATGCACAGCACAGAGTATGATTTTTCCATAAAATGGGTAGAACTCAAGCACTGTTAACACCAACATCTCTACAAGTCGGACAAAGGGTCTTCACCTTCGACAAAGGCAGACAGAAGTTCAGAGTTGATGGTCTGTGCAGAAGCTGTGGCTGCTTGGCTGAAGGTTACTCTTCTCAAGAGTATGGCAGAACAAAACCTGTACAGTCTCTATGTTCCCCCTTCTCCAAAACACACAGTAATGATTTAGATGCATAGTTTTAAAGCCATTTTCATACAATAAGACAGATAGTCACGACTTCATATCCACCTTACTGACTGAACACTGGGCATCTCAGGATCTTGACAGTGGAACTCTTCTGGAGGACAGCATCAGAAACAAGAGTATTCCAGAGCATTAATCATCTGGAAAGAGTTCTCACTGATAAGTAAGTGATGTGCATCACATTTTTATATATCCCTGATACTTTCAGTTGAAAGTTTCATGGTTTTCCCACTATTAAATAGCTTCACAGAAATTCAGTTAACTCTGTTTGCAACAGTCCATTACCCTCAGGCTTAGAAGCTTTTGCCTCGATGAGGTTTCTGGGCTCCTTTAAACAGTAAACAGTTATGCTGCACTTAAAAAATAAAATGTCGTACAAAAAAATAAAAACTTTTCACATCTTGAAAATAGTGACTGTTCTTGGTATTTTCCATTCAGCTTTCATGTCAAATTGACCACAAAGTTCTTGTCTATAAGCTTCTTCAAAAATTTCTGCTCGGCAGTGATGTTGTGGTACTCATTCTAAAGAGACGCAAGGGAATAATAAAATTAATTATAAAATCAAATTATCACCAGCAGCATCACTTGGCTGCTCCTTTCTATTACCTGTGATACTTGGAAGATGCTAAGAACAGAAAAGGTCTGGGGAAAAGACTTCTTAGCAAAGGCTTAGCACAGTTTCCCAAGAAAAGAGGTTGCTCAAAACTAGATTAGACATTTCTGTAATGACACAACCAAAAACAATGGTCCTTTGGGGATAAGAACAGATGAGATGTGGTCTCACAGAAATCCTTTCATTATTAACTCTTCCAACTCCTTGCCCTGCTTATTCAGAACAACAGCCACATTTACAGCACAAGCAGTCAGAAAACAAGTTATCCTCAAAGCTTCAGTGCAGGTTCTTGAAAAGCACATCAGGCACTTGCAGCTCAGATGCATCCTGCCAATTAGGTTCAGCAAGCCCAAACTAACCCATCTTCTGTGCTGTATCCAGATCCTGGATACACAGGAGACCACTTAAGTTAGTGGATGGCAGCACAAGGAAATTAAGTTTACTTAAGACACTGAATCCTGTAAATTAAAATTAATATAACATGAATACTGCATAGAAGATTATACAGATGTAGTATTATTTATGCAGCACATATATATATATATATGTAGCAATTTATTGCCATAGAAAAACTAAAAGGAACATTTTTGCTTAATAGTTTGTTTTTTGAAGTTTCAAGACTTCAGGGAACTTATGGATGTCTATTCAACTAATGATCAAACTTACTCCAGCTTCACGTATGCTGCAAAAAAGCACCTGCAGGGAGGAGCCTCCAAAGCAAGGCAAGTTCAGTGTCAGAGGAAAATTATGTCAGAATAGCAGGCATCTAGGAGTTCTGAGAGAAACATGAAAGGCTCCTATGGGCATTGTCTCTACCCCTCCTCTTCAGCAAAAGGAAGAGGAGCAAAATGGTACCCACCCACTCTGGGCAAATGGAAAAGAAAACTTCAGTGAAGGGCTGACAGGGTTGCTTGAAATACAGAGATGAAGGCAACTGAATACAAGAGCAGAGACATAAAAGAAAACAGAGGCATAGCCTTAGCAAAGCAGCAGGGAGAAAGCATTCCTGTTGCTTTCCAGCCTCCTGCTGCTCCCTCTCCTTCTGATTTGTGGCTCCCTGCTCCTAGAAGCAGTTCCTTCTCTTCCTACCCTCCTCCAATAGCTGCCTTTATTTTCTACTTTTAGTTTCCAAAATTCCTTTCTTTTCCTATGCAAGACCTATACAAGTTCATAGGTCTTAACTCCTTCCATTCCGCCTTTGCTCTTCTTTCTGTCTTTTAAGGAGTTTGACAGCTATGACATACAGTACAAATAGGTGCCAAAGAAAAAGAGAACACAAACAGAAACAACACCGCTCATGTGCTGCCAGTGCTAACAGAGACATCTCCAGGACAAGACCTGTGCAGCCTAAGAAAAACACCAGCAAAGCAGAACACAACACAACACAACACACAAATGGACATCTCATGCAGATTGTACAGAATATGGTACAGCATAAGGACACAAAGATCAGTATCTATGTTTTTCAGAAACAACAGCAGACAGGAAAAGATTTAAGCAATGTTAACCCACAAGCAGCTGAAGCAAGGGAAGGTGGGAGGCCCTTCTGACCTGCAGTCCACACTTCTATCTATACTGAACTGCTTTCCCCAGTTACCAGCTCTATTTCTCCCAGCACAAACAAGTGTTAGTTACCTGCATCATCTGAGACATGGTTTCATTGCCATAGTAGTGCAAAGAACTATTTCTGTCGGTGAAGTCGTACTTGAAGCCTGCCAGGTGGACTTCATGACATATGTGAAATGCCAGTGTAATGGCAATTAGTCCTGTTGTTGGATGCTTGGGTTTCTATAACAAAACACAAAGACAACACACACATAAATACTTGGCAGCCTGATGGAAACAGCAACCTTAAGAACAGAGACAAGGCAAACCAGGCAGCCTGAGTCTTCTACAGATGTTTGGTTCCACAGGTTGATCCCCCACTCCTGTCTCTAAAGGAATAAAGTATTGCCCCCACAGGTTTTCCATGACTAGGGTATCAGTCACGTCAGCTCTCCCTGGGATTCCTTGGTATCTAGTGAGGGCTGAGTCCACAGTGTAGTCCTTCCCTCCACAGAGGCATCAGGAAGGTCTCCCCACGGCTCTGCTCAGCTACTTTCATAAAACTGGGCAGGCTTCACTACACTGGAAAACCATTTACAACCCCCTCAAATTTGACTGAATTATGAGATGTGTTCAGAAGTTTCTAAATAGAGACCCAGAGGAACAGAACATTATATGCCCAAATTTTCACAGCAACGAACTAAAAAAGCATGAAGGCTACCACTACACAAATTTGACTGAATTTGCATTTCTTCGAAGTAAGAAAATTCCAGAAGAATTTTGCTTTAGACCTTCCCCTGCTATCTCCATTAGAAGATGCAAAATTGTAAAAAAATTTATTTCTCCATACAGTAAATTCAGAAGTAAATGCAATGTAAAATGAAGAGCATGTCATAAACAGGACTTAAACGTGCAAATTAAGAGCACCTAACCAAAAGGTAGCATTTCTCACAAAAACACAGAGTAACTCCAAGCAACCATCTGCCCTATCTTGTGTTCAGATACATGACTTCTTTAGTAGCAGCAGAGACTAATACGATATGGGGAAGTAAACAAGGCAAGTTTTTTTAGAGAGAGATGAACTCATTCATTTGACCAAGATGAAGCTAAGGTAAAGTGTCTCCAGAAATGGACAAAACTTTCAGGAACCAATAACCTTCTTAGCCAAAGTAAGATTTTTCTCAGAGACCAAATGAGCTATTATATGCTCTCAGCAGCTGCAGTAAAACCTCAAACTGAGCAAAAAAATATGGGCTTTTTTGAACTCTGACCCAAGGCTCAGTTTGTCTCTGAAAAAGCAGCACACAAACCAGTACTAGACAACTCTGTGCACAGAAAAGGCAGATGTAATCGATCTATTTCTTTGTGACAACACAAAAAATCCCTAGAAGAAGTTACTATTCTCAGCTCTTTTAAGCCTAACTAAAGTCACAGAAATGAAAGTCACAGCCTTTTGTGGAAAATTTTTTGGTACCTTTATGCAACTCTTGGAGTATTCCAGAAATAGTATCTGCTTAAAATGTGCACTATATTCAGGGCCCCTGCCAGTTAGCAAAATAACTTTCTGCCCTGAGGCTCAACATCATAAACTTAGTGGTGACTCTGTTGCAACATCCATACTGAACAGGACTCCAAAACTATGGCAGGAATGCTATGTGTATTTGGAAGTATCAGGTTGTAACTAGTTCTGTTCACCTTCAGCTATCATAAAATTCACCTCGAAAGAATATAATTTAAAAGCAACTACTTTTACAATGTACTATCATGCAATATCCAGATATCCTTGGCCTGTAATTAAATATTTTCAGCCTACTAATGGGAATAGGCACAGCTCTGGAATGACTCCACTACAATTTCTGAGTTTAGTGGTGCTGGGGCAACACATTCAATTTTATTCCTGGCTCTACTAACACTCAGAAATGCTTGCTGGCTCTGCACTAATGTGCCCAATGAGAATATAAAACCGGTCTAATGGAGAAGGCAGGGACAGCAAGGAAAGCAACAGTGGTCACTGGCATCTCCCACACGCAGAGGGGACTGAAGCACAGGACAGCAAAGGCAGCACCAGCCCCCTAAGGATAAGCAATAGTACACAGGGCCCCCGTGTGAGACCCCTGGTGTGACTGCAGCTTAACCCAGCTGCGCCAGGCCCACTGCAGATGTGCAGGCTCCCAGCCATGGCCCCACCTCCAAGATGGGAGGAAAAGGGAGGAAGAGCATGCTTGAGATTGATCACTGCTGCACAGGGATGAGGGACTGCAAAACCCCTGGCATGCAATAAGCAGGATCTATATGGAGGTAGCAGAAGGGGACTCCAGGCATGGTAGCACTAACCCAGCCCTGTGCAGCTGCACCCAAAGGCAGGAAAGGAGCAAAGGGTGACCAAGGGGCCTGTGCCTCTGTACCAGCTGACATCATGCACATCTCTCTGACTGACAGCACCACTTTTAAAGCCTACTCCTATTGAGAGGGGAGCCCCAGGAGAGTCAGGAGGGATTTCTGGACCCATGGAGGCCATGCATGTTCTGTGGCCATTTAGGAGATTAGTCAGGCATCCAATTTCTATGCTGCTTTCTTGCCACGCCTGGCTGAAAAGCTGAAATGCCACAGAGGCCCAAGCAAGCACATAGCCAAAATGCCTATTCCAGTCTGAGAGTTAAAAAGGGAGAAAAAAAGCCACTATTACACTTAGAAAACAGAAAGAAATTTTAGGAAGAGGTACAGAACCCCACCACCACCCCCTCAAATATTAGAAAGAGTAAACCAGAGAAGAAAATTGGGGCTGATACTCCACACTGATAGTCTGTCAGACATTTCCACATGTGTCAGTTGGGTGGTGTTGGTGAAGTGGGGATGTGACCCCAGGGAACTGTCTCTGTGCAGAACAGCACATGGCTGCACAAGGGAGGTCCCCAGCTTGATGCTTTACCTTTCATCAAAAACATTTTTTCAGTCAAGAACTGAAAAACAGTTAAAAGTTATTTTTATGTCCAAATTGCTGGTTAGCTCATTGCAATGCTAGGCATCAAATGAGTATGCACAACCATGCTTCCAAACATAAATCATTAGCACAGGAGGGGAATACCCTCTACGCTCCCTAGTCCATCCCCAGCCCCAGGAGTTAGAAATTGCAGCAGAGTTAGAATTACCAGTTTAGAAGGGGGGTTTGTTTGGTGTGGGGTTATTTTCAGTGTCATCGTTTTCGGTGGGGGGTTCATTATTTGGGGGTTTTCATCTGTTTGCTGTTTGGGTTGGTTTTTTTTGCAAAAACAGCCAACATTCAGTAGTCCAAGACTCTCTACTATTTCTAGAAGCTCTTTGATCTGTCATGCAGCATTACCTGCCTGTCTTCCCCAGTTTTGTCAAAGACATTTTGTCTGTCCAGAAAGTAGTCTCATTTCATACCAATTACAGAACCCATAAAAAGGTACTGCTGGTAAACAAGGCCAGCCACTCTCTTTCTGGCTTCCATTTCCCCATCTTTTTTAAGCACCATCTAAGTGGCAAACTACTTTAATGCAAACCTAAAAGGTTTTCTACATTACAGTCTACTGTAATAAAGATCTAATTGTCTCTAAATACACATTTAGTTGTACAAAACCAGAAGGGACAAAAAAAAAAAAGCGAACCTCCTTCTTAGGAAACCTTGTTGGGAAATGAAGAAACTCATAAGCAGTTTTCCTGGTGATGCTGGGATCAAGAATCCTGATTTGACTCGATTTGTAGATCATATTCAGAGCCGGTTTCTTCCAAAAGCCCTTTGCACTCTGAGAAAGTAAATACACATTTTTAACAACTAAAAACAGTTGAGTTTACTTTTGTAGCAACTCTAACCAGCGTAAACCCCAAGGGCATGAGGTTAAAGAAGAAGAGGAAGATCGCTGAATCTCTTATGCCCAAAAATACCTGCTCCTGCAACAGGATAAACCACTGTCACAGCAGTGGCCAGCTGACTGCAAAACAGCTTTGCAGAAAGGTCCCTGATGGACACCATGTGCCAACGATATGCCCTGGAGGCCATAAATGCCCACTGTGTACTGGCCACTTAGTAAGACAACAGACAGCAGGCAGACAGAAGTTATCATTCTCAAGTACTTTGCACTGCGCCCCTCCTGCAGGCTCACAAATGCTATGCTGGGGTCCCCTCTGAGCAGGAGAGTGTCAAACAGCAGGAGGTCACTACAACAGCCAAGGGGCCAGAGCTCACAGCAAACAAAAAGGGTCTGAGCAGGCTCGGTTTGTTCAGTCCATCTTCAGCTATTTGGAAGGGGTTAACAAAGATGAGATCACTCTTCTCAGAGGCACACAGTGTAAGGACAAGGAGAAATTTTGTCCTGCGAGTGTGCTGAAGGACTAAAACCGAGTTTGTAGAAATACCACTGCAAATTTCTTGGACAAAAATACTCCAAATTTACTCGGACAATGCCCCGAGAACCCACTATGGCTTTGAACGTGGCCCTTAATGAAGAAGATTCACAATTATTTTGGACTTAAGACCCCCTGAGAGAGGTCACTTTTAACATTATTCTGCAATTTCTGTAAGTGTGCAAGGTAAAATAACCTGGGAAATGTCTGGAGCATGCATGTTAAAATATCAAACAACACTAGGGAGATGATAAAAATACATTTCCCAGAAGTAAACTGCTTTGTGGTGAGGAACTGATCAAATACGTGCATTAGAAAGAAGACAAAGCATTCATGAAGGAGGGATAATAAATAAACTGACTAGGAGGAGATCCAGAGCTTCTCTCAGCTGGAAGGAGTACGGTTAAAAGCAAATGGACATTTCACATAAAAGATGTGTGGCAAGATGAGCCAAGGCACACGAATAATAGAACTCACTATTTTCTGACCACCAAGTATCTCCCAAAGCCACTTCAAGTCCCGTGGTTTGAAGACGACAAGAACAACAGTGGTATTAGGGTCGTAGTGGATGGGATCTGAGAAGATAGATTCCGGGTAAGAAAGGCGGAAAGTCGTCCTTCTTCCAACATCCTCTTCGTATCCTATCACAGGGCCATTATTCATTCTGCAGAAGACAAAGACAGAGATACCAGTGACTGCCCTACCCATGTTCCTACCGTGCAGTAAGCAGCCACATATGTTACCAGTCTGCAGGACAGACACTGTCTCTGGGTACAGGAAAGTTCAGCAGCAAAGCATTTATGTATCACATTACACGGCAGAGGAGCAATTATCAAGTGCACTCACCCTCTAAACTCAGAGGGATCAAGCACACACAGGAATCTGGCCAAAGTGGTTTAGAATACAGTCACATACTTGCTTATCATGTGTCACTCGAGCAGAAAGCAAGCCTTCTGATTTGGCTCCAACAGAGACACTAGAGAAGGGCAGAGAAGAGTACCTGGCCCTGGAGAATTACCCATTCTTCCATGTACACAAAATGAAAAGGAGATAGCATTTACCTTATTATGACATCGTATGAGTCAATTTTCTCCCCTAATGTCTTATTTCGAAGTACTCCTCCATTACCAACCACAACACACCGTCGACAGGCAATGCTGTGGAACAAAGAGAAGCTTTAATATTCATTACTTCCTTGGCTTCATATTATTAATGATACTTCTACATGTTAACTGGCTTATTTTCTAAGTGAGGTCCTGTATCTTTTACAGCTCTTGGCCCCTACAAAGCAGATTCAATCCTGCATAATGTACTATGGCTGCCTTCAAACAAACAAACAAACCAACAAAAAAAAACGCAAAAAAACCCCAAGAACAAACAAACAAAAAAAACAAGGCATTCTTTCAGGGACTGACAAAGTCAGTAACTGGCTTTTTTCTTGTGAAACTGTTTTTACACATCTCCTTTTCCTAGTGGCCTGCTGTTTAAGATCATCTAACCAGTTGCTGATATGGGTGCCATTTGATAAATTATCCTCTACAGTCCTTCAAACTTGTCCCAGTCTGGAAAAGCTAATTCAATATTAAGGTGCTTCTGCAATATTATACAACTCCATATCTCCAACACAAGCTAAAGCAGCAAAATTTATGTTCACAATTCGCCTTACAGCCTATGAACTGTACATGTGAAAAATCTTATCCCAATGACACAACAGCTTTTCAAATTAATATGGTGTGGATTTTTCTCCCTCTGCTAAAAGGTGCTGTCTAAACATGTTTAAACAAGTGACGTGTGTGCTGTCATGATATAACAAGATGGAATCCTTGATTAAAAGTCGCATTCTCATTTGACCAGATTCGAATTAAGGCAGCATTACCAGGCATATAAAATACTGTGTGCTAAAAATAAGATCTTGTACTACATCCAATCAAAACAGTAATTTCAAATTGACAATACATTCAGAGATAAAAATCATGCAAAACAGGTATTATGGAGATGCTAAACTTAAAGTAAATTCTAAGGGTAAGATTTTCAAAGTTATCACAGAGCATATTTAGGTTTTTACTATCTTATTTCAATGCTAGTAGAATGTGCTAAAAAAAATGCAGGGAGGAGCTCACAAAAAGTCTTGCTGTTTTTTTACTCAAGAAATTTTGCCTTTTTAGGGAAGGTTTAAATCAAACATGTAAGACTGTAAACTCCTCTCAGAATAAGCGCATAATTTTTTGTTGTTGTAAAAATGCCTCTTTGTTTAGAGAAAAAGCCATTCAATTTGGTTGCAGCAGGAACAGTGAGGAAATAAAAACATTGGTATTTTCTTCAGACACAAGCAGGCTCACAGTTTATCGAAGATGAGTCACCTCAGAGAAAACACCCTACTTTCCTTGGTTCTTTCTTCAAGTAAGAAAAAAAGGCTCTATACACCACTTCTTGTTCTAGGTTCACCAAAACCATGTCCCAAAAAAATACTAACTTGAATTCCCAGCATGGCACTTCACGCGGACTAATTAACTTCTTTCTCCTCAAATAGTCCAACCTGTTTTTTCAGCTGAGAGTTACTATTCAACATCAATGAAAACAGCTGGTTCCAGCCAAGACTGAGCAACATCTCAACGTATAAAGCAGTTCCTTGAATTCCCTACAGAATTAACAAATCTGCAGAAAAAGCTACCTTTAAATATATACATGTATATGCACACACACATACATATATGTCTATAGAAAAACCAGGGCTCTAAATGCAGCTTTCAGGGCTGAGTGACATGAAAAAACCTGGCATACCTTTCTCTACTGTTTCTGAACAGTTTGGTAGAAAGCAAGCATTCATAAAGACTTCCAGCTAATACCATAACTCATGTGACCTGGTATCTTGAAAATCAGAGGGGTGAAAACCTGTTATACCATCCTGTCCACAGTACACTTATTCCCTCTACACCCCTAAACCCCTTCCCTCTCTACTCCTTTTGCCCATTTATTTTCCACTTAATTTTTCCATCTACTTTGAAAGTATCTTAACCAGGCTAAAGAACATATGCCTCTTAAAATTTAGAGCAGGAGTAAGAAACCAGAAGTTGCTCTTTTCCTTAAACATTGTTGCTTACAGCTATAGCTTAGAGCTCAAAATAAGGAAGGAAAAGAGAACACTGGATGAAAAAATGCCATCAGTAAGTGATGAAGGTGGAGTGAGGGAGAGGGGCAAAAAGCACAAGATTAGCATATGGTTGTATCATGTGTTCTGGCATTTACAATGAGGAGGTGCTGCCTTTTCTGCTCCTTTAGAGGAACTTAAAGTAATCCCTTATTACATACCTTTCAACTTTTTGAAGAAGTGATTTAAGATAATTGCTCAGTAAGTTAATCTCTAGCAATTGAAGAAATGCCTTCCACTCTGGTATACGACTAAGAGGTCTTTGCTTTCTCCTCTCTGTAGTCATGATACAGCAGGACATGCTCAGGGCAGGGAGGGCAAAATAAAATGTGACTTCAGAACTGAGCAACTGAGGTTTGCTCAGCTACAGAAGTTGTGTAGCTGTTCTCAAGTCAAATTCAAGCTCTTTTTTCTTACTGATGAATGCAGACTAGATTTTGTTTATGACTAAGAGTTGACTAGTACTACTTGGGACAGAAAAAAGGGTGAAATTTGAAGTTTGATTAAGTTTTTGAATTACAGTGCACTTCATAACATGCATAATCAAAAACAAAGTTATCAGCTGCCATCAAATACCCAATAAAGAATCTAACATTAGTATTTGAACTTTTGAAATGGGTAAAGTCAACAAGCAGATCAAACATGCCTTAAGAAATGTACACAAGTACAGTCAAACAAATTAAAACAACCAGCTTTTAATCTCCATCAGGCTCAGGGAGCCAAAATGGGCTGGCTGAAATAGGAAGTCTGGCAAGGTGCTGTTTCTAAATTGCCTCCTCACCTGACACTTCCCCTCCCAGTATTCAAATGTCTTCATTTATGATCCTAAGTCTTAAGTTCAGAGCAATACTGAGTCCACTAGCAACAATAAGCAGGGAGGGAAACTGTTTATGCAAAAAACCAGAGCATAGTATCATAAAAAACTAACATGTGACAGAGATAAAATATATGTAGCAAGGCTGAACTGCATTTAAAAGTTCTAAAGTTAAATAAACTGACCTGCACTACAGAAGATCAGAGGATAACACACCCATTTTCAGCAGACTGTTACTCCTAGATAACTTTACCAATCTCACTTCTTAAAATTTCCTTTTCATAATGTTTTCAAATTAAACAACCCCAAACACTCACCCTTCCTCCAAGTCAATATACTGACAAGAGAAATTAGTTTAGATATCCTTAAACAACATCAGGTGTGCTACAAGTAACATATAACAGATTGCAGTGTCTGGATGTCCAGCTTCCCATGAGTACTGATGGCAGCAAAAAATATTAAGACCTTGGCTGTAACAATAGCTGTAGGAAAAGTCTGAGTGACAAAGGGATTGCCTTTATGTGTCAGATCTACTAAGAGTACAAACGGATCCCAGTGCAAACACCATGGTAACTGATCTCCAATGTCTGCAGGAAGTAATCACTCAAACCACTGCCCTATTCAGGTGGTGTACAAGGGCCTCAATCTCAAGGCCAGGCGTTGGCTTATGTATTTTGCTTATATGGTGAAATGCTAAAAGAAACATTTTTCTAATCCATAGAAGAAAAATATTGCTAAATTGAACTGCAGCCTCTAAAGGTCAAAAAGTTTGCATCCTCCACATTCCACTAAAACACTGCTTCAGTGGAAGAAGAAAAAAGATCTCAGACTCAGCTCCTTTTAACACACACCCCCGTAGTCACTTGAGGAATGCAAATTATTTCCTTTGAGGTTATTTGGTGAAAGGAGGATGCAGAGGTCACATTTTGTTGACTTGCCATTGTATAAATGCGTTTGTAAGAATTGTTGAGCTCAGAGTCCTTAGAGAGGAACTGAAGTCACAACTGAACTAAAGTCAGTGACACCATTCATTTCCAAACTCTTTGGGAGAGCTACACTTTTACAAAGTGAGAATTTGACCTAAGTTTGGAAACTGACACTGTCTGGGAAAAAAAAAAAAAATCGTTGTAGCTCACTCTGTACGGATGTACCCAAGTTGTACAAAAATACAGCTATATAAGCACCATAGACTTCTATGGTGCTATTAGCCTAGTATTTGTCTGCCTTAAAAAATATTTATAGGGAAATCTGGTTTGTGTTCTGCCAAGAAGGCTGAATTGGACAACAGCATTACAGAGCTGCCTAATGAATCTGTATTACTGGAGAACATTGTTAGGATTAATTCCTAAGGAGTTTCACTTTTAAAAGCCATCATATATCAGTGAAATACATGTACAAAAACTCTTCTCAACTACAGTGATTCATGCATTCAGACTCCTGTACACAAAACCTGATGGATCTAGAAAGAATATATTGTATGAAGTCACTGTATGCTTGATTTGTTTTTATTACTGCTTATTAAATAGTAGTATCTCTCATTTTGCTTCAGTACCACTAAATATGTTACTTTTAATAAAACGAAGCATACCTCCCAGAATACTAACCATATCTACATCTCAGAGAATCTACACTCAAAGGATGAATACCAATTTCCTCACTTTTCATCTACAGAACAGGCATTTCCATTTGAAAGATACAAGCATCTCTACTTTACAGTACAAACAATTACAGCCCTGAACTTATGGTTGCAGGGAATTTCTAATACAACATTTGGCATTCTCCTTCAAATTCCAAATAAAAGAGCAGTTGCTGTCAGCCAATTATAAATTTACCCCATTAACACACTCCTGATAAAAAATAGTTTTACTTTTTTCTTTCCTTAAGAGTAAACATGAACATCCTAGAAACACACAAAACACTGAGAAAGAAAGGAGTACAGTGGGGGAAAAAAAAAAACTGTATTAAAACAAATTCTTAAGTTTGAACATATTCCACCCAAGTTTAATTAAACTGTGATCCTGATATCTGGCTTCAATAGCAGCAATCTTGTATGATCTCTAATTAAAAAACAAGAACAAGTACAGCCAACCTCAGCATTATTTGCATTCAATTCTATTAAGAAGTCTATATATTAACATCACATCTGGCAAGTTGTCAGCCCATTTGCTAGACTGCAAACCTAAGAAGTAATCTGCATCACTCTGTGAACACAGGACTTTAGTCTACTTGGCAACCCTACCTGGAAAAAATCCCAACAAAAGCCAAGCAAAAAACAAGATGCGCAAACAAAAAGGCCCTTCAAAACAAAAGCCAACTTCCTGGCAGATGCGGCTTCCAACAAGAGGTTTAATCAAATTAAAGATTTAATCTAATTTAATCTATCTAATCCATGGGAAGCAAGCTATATCTAAGGCATGCTCCCTTTTGTGCCACTCCCTTGTTACTCCCAAAAGGTCAAATAGCCTTTCCTGTCTTCCGAGGTCTCCTTCATCCACGAGGAAAGAAGTCGAGCCTGTGCAGGAACAAGGGTGCACGCAGCAGCCAGCAGATGCAGAGGCACAGGGATATGCCCAAGATTTGTTCTGCATAGAAGCAGACATTGGTTTGCACCTACTTATCTCAAACTTTCTCCATCTTACACTGAATTTGCAAGAGGAGGTCACATTCAATCTAAGTATAAAAAGATACTGCAGGAAGATGGGATTGCATTCAGCAGATGAATTTCTAACACACTTATAAAAGGAAATCTCTAAGTTAAAGCTCCCTCACAGAATAATTTTTCTTGCATACTGATGCTACTGAAGTATAAAACCAAGCCTGCTTAAACCCTGGAATCGGCTATACACTGCTTGGATCCTGTCAGTCTGCTCCGTGTCTTAACTAACTTCAGCAATTTCAGGATAACCCTACAGACATTCCTTTGCAGATAAGTACTAAATATTAAAAATGCAACTAATAGAAACAGTAGTAAATAAACCACCTCACCTGTCTTCTTCATTGAAAAGGCCACAGTTCTTCAGTCTTGAAAGGGCTAAACGAAAAAATTGCTCTAAAAAGCAAATATAAACAAGATCAACAAACAAGATCAACAAAAACATTCAGTATTTGCAATACAAAAATAAGCATGTCACCCTGACCACAATGTTTCTAAACGCAGCAGTGCACTGTGCATAAAAACATCAAAGTAAGAACATTTGGAATTTAGTGCCACAGATCAATCAATGATGCCAAAGAAATTCAGGTTTATCACAGCTCCTGAGTTTTTCTGCCTCAAAATACAAAACACAAAATAGCATGAGATTTGCTTTATTTAAAAAAAAAAAATAGTTACAGAAAATAAGAACTGGAAGAATTTCCAAGATCCATATCCTAACTGACTTTGTTTTTTCTTCTACCCACCTTCAGCTGACTCAAGAGGGTTCATACAGCCAGGGACAGTAACAGCATTATGTATCCCTGGAGAAGACATCAATACAGCCTGTGGCAAAGCTGGACAGAGGCACCTTTCCAGCCCATCCCTGGTGGGCAGGCTCCTGCTGGACACTTAATTTGCCTCAGAAGAGAAATCAACTCATTCCCAAATGTAGTTTTCTTCAGTGTAACCCCAGAAAGTGCAAGAAAATGTACCATGCCTGTTACCCCTGATGGAGGGCAAATTAGAAGTCTAAAGCCCAGACTAAGAAGGTGCACTGTTAGTGTTAAAAAATCTGAAATTTGCAATTTTATAACCCTTTCCAAAAGGGTGGCTAAGGCCCTTTGGGTGTCAGCCCTATTTACTCTGGCTTGACCAACATGGGCAGTGGGAATGTGCCAGCAAAGCTTTCCACAGGTCCAGCAGCCAGGCAGTACCATCAATTTTCCCCTGTGGCACGTTCCCTGGCAGGAGCAGCCAGCTCAGTGATGTGGTTTAGCCCCAGATGGCAAGTAAGTGCCACACAGCCACTCAGTCCCCCCCACCTGACAGGTAGGAGAAGCAGAAAAAGCTAAAATGTGTATGGAAAAGAAAGAGGGGAATAAAACTCAAGAAAAACAAGTGATGCAGAATACAATTGCTCACCACTTATTGACTGATGACAGTCCCAGGCAGCAGCCAGCTCCTCCTGTACATCTCCCTGCCAGTTTAAGTACTGAGCCTGTTTTATGGCATGGAATAGCCATTTTCCAGCTGGGGTCAGTTGCCCTGGCAATCCTCACCTGAGCCTCTTGTGCACCTGCCCTCTAGCAGAGCACAGGAAACTGCTAAGTCCTTGATTTAGAGTAAGCACTACTTAGCAACAATTAAAACATCCATGTGTTGCCAACATTGCTCTCATGGCTGAACCCCAAACACAGCACTGTACCACCTACCAAGAAGAAAATTAACTCTATTCCAGTCAAAACTAGGACAACAAAAGGAAAATTTCCCTGATGTAACCTACCTCTGCCTCAGTAGGACTCTGGATTCCAACCAGCTTAGGTGTGCTGAGTGAAGCCCATCACACTGACTCATTATTTCCCCTAGCAAACTATAGCTGAGTATCTTTAGCACTCCAGCCCATATACAAACAGAAGGTAGCTGAATAAGGTCCACTCTTCCTCACTCACACCTTTCTGGAGCTTCTCTGCTAAGCGTGGCAACCTCAACCCAGTGTTTTACTTGTTAGAAACAGGAAGGTGTCAGGTCAAACAGACTGAACAAAACTATTAAGACACTGCCAGACCCTCCAAAAGGATTGGCAGCAGTGCACAAGAAAGATCATGGCCAGAGATTCAGGTGGTTTTACAAGCCGTTTAGGCGCTTCTGATTTAAAACAAGGTACATGGGAAATACAAACCTGCTCTCTTTATTCCATAAGGTAGTTGAAACTTATTGCTCCCTTGAAACTCTGCCACTCTGATAAAATCATTAGCGCACAGGAACGGGTATATCTTGTCATCACTAATGAAGGAAAAAAGAAAGAAGTCTCAAGATCCACATGATGTACCTGCATAAGCCAGTAAGTCATGCAATTGCTTTGTAAAAAGTTCTCTTTATCCTACTATTACCATTTTTATTGTATTATCACCCATTTTTAAAAGGAAAAAATCCATGAACACAGGGAAAGCAAACAGATGATGCAAAACAGGAAGATCTTGTAACAGAAAATACAGGCTAAGAGTGAGATAAAAAACTTGTCTATTTGTACAACATACATAGACCCACTAAAAGTGTGTGACAGAAAGCTTACACCGTGAGACCACATATTTAAGAGAATACATAACCCAAGAAGACAGTGATTAACTTCAGGTTTGAAAAGTACAAAACAGAGGTAGCAAGAAAAATTGAGAGGTATTATTGTACATGGCAATTTAATAAGCAAGAACACGGTTTGAAGCAAGGTGCTTTAACTTGAAAATGCCATCTCCTGATTTGAGCTGCACTCCTATTCCAAACAAGTGGCACTATATGACTGCATTGACATTAGTAAGTTGTTTGGGGCAACAGGGACATAACCATGCAGCAAAACAGTATGGAGTTCTCATGTCCACATTACATGCATCTTGGGTATTTTATATTCTGGACTAACTCTAGTAGGGTCCCAGCCCTTAGCAGCTGCAGCACATGGGCTGTGCTCCTGCAGTGCATCTTCTGGCTTAAGCAGATGTCTGAAGGGATCTCAGTGCATTCACACCAGGGCCATCCTGGGATGAGAAGCACGGTGTGTGGGGATCACAAGGAGGTTTGCCTCAAAAGCACATTCTTCCTGCAAACTAGAATATGATGGTATTATACCTTGTTAAGTGTCAAGCTAAAAAGAATGGGTCATTTCTTTTGTCAAAAGACAGAAACCAGAGAAAAGGGTCTCTCATAGCAGGGAAGGGACTTTTACTGCTAAGTCCAGCAAAATGAGTGAACAGCAGATGCAAACATGTCACATGCCACCATGCCCTTGGCTTCACCTGTGAATTAACTAAGCATACACTCACTGTACTGGTTGACTTTGCAATGATCCTGCATATTAGGTCTTAGATTAAAATGTTAACACAGAAGTATACAGCCATTAGAAAACCTAATGTTAATCATAAAAAGCCCCAGTCAGCACATGACTAGTTTGCCCATTAAGAATATTAATAACTGTTAAGAAAACCTTATCTTTCAGTTTCCCAAATCAACTCACTCTCGAAGCTCCATGTATTCAGGAGATACTGACAGTAAAAAGGGGAAAAAAAACCCTAAAACAAAACACTACAGCCCACACACTGAGAAATGTGCCACAGCTTAACTAAACAAGATCAGCTAGCTTTGAGACATGATGCACTAAATACCCACATTAAATTTAGTAACTTGCTCTGCTGTTCAGAAGCATCTGGTAAGCTCAGACATAATAAATAATTTACCTACTGAGAAAAGACTCCTAGTTCTAGCTCTTCTAGCTCTGGTTCCTTTCCAATAAATAATTCTGTGAGGTTACAAATCCTTTCAACCTCCCCAGGCTATTACCAAAGCGCACAGGACAGATCTTCAGCTCCTTCAAACTGTCTCTATGAAGAAGTTACAGAAATGTGTGAGACTGTCCTAGCTGTGCATGTACCTTCTTCTGCTGTGTACCTCCGAGTCCATTCCTGCCCCTTTGCTGAACACTAGAGCTACCCTGCTGCACCCCACACACAGACAGCCTGGGCACAATCCACAGGCAAGGGAAATAGGATCACCTCACTGGATCAGGAGCTGACGAAAACTCAAAGACTACAAGTCTGCTTTGGGTGGCACAAAGTTTACATGCTTCTAGGCATTTTAAAATCCACAACAGCCACATTTTCTTATATACAAAAAGTAGTAGGGGGAAAAAAAGCAACAGAATCTTTGTGTGCAGGTTTAAGACTCCTTCAGTCAGGACTTGGTTTAATCTTTCCAAGCTTTCTCAGGGCACTACTCAACGTTTGCTCCAAAACGTGTAAATATCCCAGTTCTACGTCAATCAGCACAGCCTTTCCTTCCCCTCCTACTCAATTCCCAGAGAAGACTCACCCCAGTAAAGATTCAAATGCTGGTTTCAGGAAACAAGTGTCCAGTGCATTTCTCCTCTCTACAGCTGTAGGTGGTAGCCTGCAAAAAACCAATCCCAAATAAACAGCAAAACCAGGAATGGGTAGCAGAAACAAGGTAGGGAAACTTGGACAAATCAAATTAGTAAAAGCTGATTACTGAGTTAAGATCACACCAAGATTTCATTACTACCTCCCCCTGATAGAGATGAAACTTTCTTATTGCAGCACAATTACTTTTACTAGCAAAAGCTTTTATCTCACACTGCCTCTCCAAGGGGGCTGTGACCTCCCTTGCTCAGCAAGTATCAAAGCAGGCATAATCAAAAGTGAGAACTGAGGCCAACCTCCAAAGAAGCAGGACTCCTGGGCTCAATCACCCCTGCAGCCATTCCAGATAGCATCCCCATCACTCCTCAGGGAGGAGACGAAGTCTTGTTTGGAGAAGGAAATACAGTACTTTAAGGAAAATTAGATTCTTTGGGGATAAGTCCTTCCACTTATAATAAGGCTAAGAATTACACTTTTAAGCATATTCCCAACTTGGAGATTCAGCCCAATTAATCACAAATACGAAGGCCAGAAGGGAAGGTAAAGTTCAGTGTGAGCAACATGTGCCTCTGGATTGCATGAAGAAGGATGAAACCACCACATTAGAACCACAAGCCAGAGAGACCATTAGGGTTAATTGATTTTGGTAACCACAAGTTCTTACATGAATACTGACGCTGAGAAAGCACCCTGTGAAATCTATCAGCTGGCCACCTTGTTGCTTTCCAGCGTCAGCCTCACAGATGGCATTTTTCAGGGCAGCTTCAGAGAGAAGAGAGGTCCGCTCTCAAGTTTTAGCATAGGTGCTCATCAGTCCCACAAATCTAACTGCAGGAAGTCACAAGCACAAGAGCTGCCTATACACAGACTTGAACACAAGTGGAACACACCTCTGGTTTAATAAAGTTTTAAGCACAGAAGTTGCCGCCAAGCAACTTTGTGCTAATTTTATTCAGGTATAACTCAGCATTGCACAGATTTGAAAACTGTAAGCCAATGTCCTTCCAAGTGCTTGTTAGAGACAGTTACTGAAAGTGGCCATAAATATTAAACAAACACTGGAAACATAACATGGACAAATTCCTTCCTGACAGACACCTTACCACTGTGTTTACAACAGGTGCAGCCACTGGACCCAACTGTACAACTGAGCAGGGAGCCTACAGACAAAGGCTACAGATTTTAGCCTTAATCCCTCCCACCTATCCAAAACAAAAAAAGAAACAACCCCACAACAATACTACTCAACTGCTGAACTTACTCATCGTAACTGATTGTAACTCCAATAGTCTCATAGGAAGGAGAAGCCCTCACAGAGGAAGTCTGTCCATAAAAGCTAATCCTGCAAAAAGGGAAATGTCACAACACTGTGGTTTGCTGTAAACAGAAACCACAACAGAAAGCTATTTGTATCAACTGTACACCGTAAACAAGATAAAGGGAGCACATTAACCACTACTTGAAAAAAATATTCTTATCTTCATAACACTATGGTCAGTCCTGGTCACAGCTGTGTGAAGACCAATGGAATCTCAACTTGTTCAAGTAAGTGCCCTAAATTTTAGGTCCCAAGCCACTTGTCTTGTGAGCCTGGAGACAGTGAAGCCTCACTGCCTTCAAGGGCTGCTGCTGCTGGGCCTCAACAAATTTCAGGTTTTCAAAAGGTGCCCCCTGCACCTACAGTTATTCCCATGTGTGGAGAAAGCGTCTTCCACATCACTTATCAGACATTTAATGGAACAAACTAATACTAAACCCACATGGGGTGGAGGGAGATGTGGATATCTTATTTCTGCACTTCATGTAACTCCTCACCTGGACACCTATTTTCATGAACCTCAGAGGGGCTCCCTACCACTGAGGTCCTGACCTCTCCATACAACCAGATTCAAATTAATTACTAGGTTTGAAACATGAGAACAGGCGACAGGACAGAACAATCACATTGATTCCCTCAGATTACCAAAAGACCACAACCACAGAACACATACACATAGAGTAGCAATCACTTATGATGATTACTAGTAAACACTTACAGAGCAACACAACAACTCACAGCCACATCTCTCATATAGCCATGAGGTGCCTGCAACTCTAAATGAACAAACCATCACCATACCAGTAGAAGTTATTTCTCCACAGATTTCCATGCAGGATACCATACATAACAGCAGCAGCCAGGATGAAAAACAGAAGAATTCGTTTCATGACTGATAAACCTGAAACATAAGAAAAACAAAACAATAAACTGAAACATAAGATGAACTAATGCATCAACATTTTCTAAAGTATCTGGAAACCTCCAGAAGAAAAGCAATTGTTATTAGAGACATTCTCTACCACCACAGGTCTAACAGGTGATCCCTCCACTTGGGTTTCTCACACAAAGACCCAGTGCCAGAAGCTGAATGCTGCTTTGCACCTACCACGTGTGTGTATTCTGCACAGAAGCATGGGTTCACTCTTAAGTTCTCTCTGAGGCCATGTGAGAACTCTCCTATCGACTGGCAGACCAAAGAAACCAGCTGGCCTTTATATTCTCCTGTGTCTTGTGCCACACACTATCAGCTTCCATAATTACACAGTTAAACAAGCATTGGCACAAGGGCAGCAGGCAGATAGGCTGATGCTGATGAAACAGAGCAGGGTACAAGCTGCCACAAAATTCTATCGCTTTTTTTTAAGATCACTGAATGTTCTGAAAGTCCAGTTTTGACATTTAAAACTGCACTGAAACTATCTGCTTATGCCTGCAGTCTTCAGCCCCTGACACAAGTCAAACCTCATTGGTCAAACAACAGAAAAATGTTATTTTCACACATTGCAAAATGAGGACAAGAAGTTAGGACCCCATCCGTTGCACTTGTGAAATTATGGAGAAACATCAGAGAAAGTGTTCATTTTTCAAATAGCGTTTTCACCTCATTGCATAGTCTAGTAAAAGAAAAATCGAAATACCAGAAACTCATGTATCTGCCAAGACAGATGCAAGGAAAATCAAGTCCTGTATCACTCACATCTTACACAGTGAGCAGCCTTTTCAGTAGCTATGAATGAACTGTTGTTGCTTAATCTTGTTAAAGTCCAAAATAGCCACTTGAGCCACAAGTTACCATGGAAATTTACTTGACAGGTACAGTCTTCTAGTATTCCACTTCTCCCCTAACAGTGGCATGATTACTTGAGTGCAACAAGCCACTACTTCCTCATTTTTTTCCACTCATATATTTCACCAGAATTTAATTCTAGAGTTAGAGATGTGGTTTTGTAACAGTACCTACCAGTAACAAAGCCATGCAATGAACCATGTAAAAATCTATCAGTCTTAAGTATATCCAACAGGCTGCTCTATTCTGGAGGAAATACTTCATAGGCTGCAGCTGTTGCAATTCCCATCTTTCAACTCTTTGGAAAGTAACACTGCCTCTGACTCTACTTGAAGGGTCACCGCAAATTTTTCTTGACAGCCACTCTCAACTTCTAGCGCAATCTCTAAGTTTTTGCAGTAATTCAGAAGGAGTTTTTCTCTGAAACTCCGAAAATAGAGGAAAACTCACCTACCAGGTTCAGCCAAGTGTCATTAAGAGCACCTGGCTCAACCTCAAGTGACATCACAAGACACATACAGGACAAGTGAGGGCTCAGGCCCAGTAGCATGGGTTCATGAAAGGCAGGTCTGGCTTGACCAACTGGATCTCTTTGTGTGACAGCGTGACCTGCACAGAAGGCAAGGGAAAGGCTGTGTATGTAAAGTCCTTCATAAAGCCTTAAACAGCATTTCCCACAGCATTCTCCTGGAGAAACTGGCTGCTCATGGTTTGGGTGGGTGTGCTCTCCACTGGGTAAAAAGCTGGCTGAGCCCAAATACAGGCAGTGAACAGAGTTACATGCAACTGGCAGCCAGTCTGCAGTGAGGTTCCCAGGGCTCAGTCCTGTTTAATATTCTTAAAGAAAAGATATGGTCTGGACAAGGGGATCAAGTACACTCTGTCAGTTTGCAGGTAACACCAAGTTGACTGGGAGTGTTGATCTGCTGGACTGCAGGAAGGCTCTGCAGCAGGATCTGGACAGGCTGGATCAATGTGCCAAGGCCAACTGGAGGAGGTTCAGCAAGGCCAAGTCAAACTCCTCTGTCTGGGTCACAACCACCTCAAGCAGCACCACAGGCTGGGGGAAGAGCAGCTGGAAAGCTGCCTGGCAGAAAAGAACCTGGGAGTGCTGGTCAACATTTGCTGAACATGAACCACTGTGTGCCCACATGGCCAACAACACCCTGGTCTGGATCAGCAAGAATGTGGCCAGAAAGATGAGGGAAGAGATCACTCACTCCTCTGTTCTCAGGACTGGTGAGGCCACTCCCTGTATGTACCCTGTGCTCACTTTTGGGCCCCTGACTACAAGACAGAGACTGAGGTGTGAGACAAGTCCAGAGAAGGGCAAAGCTGGTGAAGTGTCTGGAGAAGCAGCAGCTCAGTGGGGACCTTATCACTCTCTACACCACTTGAAATGAATTTGTAGCAAGGTGGAGGTCAGACTCTTCTCCCAGGCAACAAGTGACAGGACAAGTGGAAACAGCCTCAAGTTGCACTAGTGGATGTTTAAATTAGGTATTAGGGGAAAAAAAAAATCTGAAAGGGTCGTCAAGCGCTGAACAGTCTGCCCAGAGTAGTGGCTGAGTCACCATTTCTGAAGGTATTTAAAAGATGTCTACATGTGACACTTGAGGACATGTTTGAGTGGTGGATCTGGCAGACTCCTGGCTCATGGCTAGACTCCATAATCTTTTCCAACCTAAGTGATGCTATTATTTACTTGAAAAAGACACTGCACTCTCTAGCAACTTTTTTCCCTTCACTATTAGTATTTTTACCCCCTCCTGCTTTGAAAAGGTTTCCCAAAACATCCCACTAAAATGTCTATCCTTACTCCCTAATTCAATCAATGCAAACTTCAGTTAAACAAAACATAACAAACCAGCTCTTCAGATAAAGCTGCTAAATTAGCAACTGATTAGCTTGCTGATTTTACTGACTTCAGTGTAAGAAAGAACCTTGCTTAAAAGTCAGACCAAGCTACAAAACAGAGAAAAGACAAGGAAAAGCAGCCCATAAAGGATCTATTAAAAATCAAAAGTACTATTCATAACAGCACTTTTTCACAGAGGGGAAAGGAAATTGTTCCATTTGCAAAATATTTACAAAGATATTCATACAGCCTGGGGAAAAAAAAAATCATTAAAACACAAAAACAGAAGTCAGCATAATTTCAAACAAGATCATAAGGGATCTGTAACAACTTCCAGTGTTTTATGAAGGACACACAGCCTGGCACATAGGTGATAATGGGTCCACATCAGCTCTAAACAACAAATCATTAAGAGTTTACCTAACTCAGCCCTTAGACACATCAAATAGTCTTTAATTATGTAAATATCCTCTCACCATCCTATCCCCCAGCACCTGGCTTCATTCTGTGTTGGAGAAAAGTACTGTAGCCAAGAAGGTCTTCACTAAGAGAACTGTCTTTCTTAATCTGGTTTAGTAAACAGAACCATTGCCTTGTTTATAGAAGAAATTATTCTGGTATGTTTAATGATGACAACATCTTCCAGCTCTTCCTTCTTATTTTAGAACAGCTGAGTGTTGCAGAAAACTAATCAAAGGGAAACAAACTCCTACAATGTAAATATTGCAGTAGAAAATTCCCTTAGTCAGAGACTCAAGAAAATAGGGCACTGAGAAGACAGTTCAGATGGAAAACAGCAGTTCCATTCCAGTTTATTTACTTCAACACAAGAGCCAACAGACTGATTTAAGCCCATCAATCCAAGTGACAGGGGCCATGGCTCCCTCCCTTAGGTCAACGTCAATCAGAATTAAGCAAAACAAGGAAGACAAAGCTGGAATTCAACTATTCCATTTCCTCCATTTTCTTAAAATCCTAAAGTGATCAACATAATGAAAGGACCAAGGAACCCAGTATGACCATGCCTGATAATCTTGGTGTTAGCTGGTCAATTTTCTGAAAGCAAGCAATGGGATACTTAAGTGCTAAAAAAAATGCCTGTGAATTTTTTGCAACAGTAATCTAAGCCAACTTTGTGGATCAAGGTCCCACCTCTCCCAGAGGACAGTTACAATTACAGAATTAGACAAGACTGACTCTGTTATGGTATTAAGACAACCTCAGAGATCAGCCTCCATCTCCTACTGACAGGATATCCCCCCAAGCTCCCATTAACCCACCAGACAGACTCATTTGCCTAAGACCTGAGGCTAATATTTTTTTCTCTTGATGAAAGCAGGGAACCCACCTTGTCAGAGGCACATCATTAGCTACAATTAGTCTTTATTCTAGTACAGTGTGGTGTCTGCTATCAGCCACTATCTCACACCCTCTATTTATCTTCCAACATACACTTGCAGTTGATGCAGTCATGCTACAAAATAAACCCTGCAGGAATCTACAGCTGTTGAACTGGGCAATGAAATGACCATGCTACCATCACTTTTCTCTCATAACACTCATAAGCCTTCCCTTCTTCCTTAAAAATTACTATGTTAGTAACACAATGCAGGAAGCTTTTCTATCTGTCCTACTTATTTTTTAAAGTGCCTTTGACTACTACTGAAGAAGAGGTAGTAAGCACTTAACTATAAAGCAGTTACCACTAAATTAAATACCTTGCTGCTTAAAACAATCTTAGCTCCACAAACTGTCACAAGATGATGTAAGCTCTTTGCTGCTGCCATTAAGTGACAGCCTGAACATTTCAGCTCACTGGGATCTCTGATTCCTAGCTCTTGTAGTTGGGGGGGAGAAAGAGAGCTTGAAAATATGCTTTAAGCAGGCCTTGAAAATTAAAGGGACAGCAAAAAAGCACATGAAAACCTTATAAAGGTTGAAAAAGAAACATCAGAATTTTTAAGATGTAGTCAGTATTTTGTGAGTTTGAGCTTCTGACCTGCAAAACTGCTTCCTTTTGGTCAGGATGTAGCAAGTGCCTGGTGAAACAACAATGCTGCAAAAGGATAACTGAGGAAGGAGTTCTCACATTATCATCTTTCTCAAGTTAAGCTGTAAAACATGAGAACATTATGGCACCAGTGTATTTCTTCTGCCAAATCTAAACACTATTCATCATTCACACTTCCAGTTCTTGCTCTAAGTATATGCCTAACTGCATTGCTCATTAATTTTCCCCCTCTTCAGGAAGAGAATGCTGCAGAGACTACACAACAGTATTGCCACACAATCTAAAAGGTATTGAAGTGGCTGAGTCAGTCTAGTGCCTTCCCTCACTGCCATGCACCTGAAATTCTCCTCATTTCCAATGTTCTTTTTGATTTTAGTTTAAGAAACAAGAAGTCCTCAGAAATATTGTTTAAGCAAGATGTATTGGGTTATCCTAGCAAAGGGGCTCAGACTTAAAACTAATTTTCTAACTCTCCAACAACACAGACTTGGTTTTGAAGTTGTACATTTAGCAGCATCAGAATTGGGAAAGGTTCTTATTAACCTGTCCTGCCCCACATCAAACCAAAGCAGTTATTCCTATTCCTAAAAACCTGTACAAACCATGACATGCATCAAAATGTCACTAAGGACTGTCAGCATCACACCACATGTATATGTAACTGCTGACAAAGTTATTCCCTGCAGTGGACGATAAAACACTTTCTGCCCTAATCTCTGCCAACAACATGGGGACAAGCAGTAGAGGAATCTGCTGTCTATGACAACTGATGCCTTCTTTCTCTCCAAGAGCATACCAAACTACCCATTTTACTTCCACAGTATGCAGGTCTCTGAAAAAAAAAAATATATAAAAAAAAAAAAAAAAAAAAAAGGACAGTCTTTCTCCAAACACAACTTCTCTCTGCTAAGGAAAATTTCAAATGTTTCCCCTATCATTTCCTCCCTGTCGAAATACTGCGGCAAGCCTGATGACAAATAGCAAGATAACCTTTTCTGCAAGTACCCAACAGCAAGCAATAATGTCCAGTAGATATGACATCACAGCAGTAGAGATGTTTAATAGATTTAATCAATCTTTGTTTTTTATCAGTTCCTACAGCCAGAAATGCAGCCTGTTGACATCAAATTACTGTGGAGAGACAGACTAGAGCTGTGCCCATTTTTGACCTTCTGGGTATTTCAGGACAGGCTGCAATAAATTGGTTTTAGGGCCTAAGTGCTTGTCTCCCTCCCCTTCATCATCCTGCTAATGGTGAAACATATTCTGTACCACAAGAGACAGCAATACATTTATTACTTTGTGGACAACTCAGCATTCTTTTATTCCATTTTTGTCTTTTGATAACAGACACCGGTATTTTGTTCTGCAGAGCAAAACTGCCTGTTGGGCCAAGCAAAATGAAAAAGCAACTTAGTATTTTTCACTGATGATCGCTGTTTCAGTCTGCTTTTTCCCAGAGTCTACAAGATCACTTCCCCTCTTGTGTGGCTGTGCAGACATATTTATAATCTCAGAAATTCTTCCCATACAAGCATATCCTTTGGCTAAAGGATACTGATAAAGATTTCAAGTCTAGTTAAATCTATTGTATTTTCATCCCCTCCTAATAACTAATTTACCCAGACAGCACATCTGGTGGAAGAGGAAGGTTAGCTGCCTTCCCAAAGGCTGCAAGAACAATCACAGTTCGTCTCTGCGTTTTGGGCAGAAGAGACAACACAGCACCTAAAGCTCTCCAAACCCTATCTCTAGGCCATACATTCTCACCTCATCAGATCAAACAAGATCAGAAAAACCCAAGTTAGTAGCCTTCAAAGACAACGTGTCTTCAATATAGAGGCTTTGGCAAAAGCTGCAGAAGGCCTGCATGTCCTGACTGACAGTCTCACCACCATGGTTTAGAGTCCCTTGCCCATACTGCACGAAAGAAGGCGTCATCTGTTTAGTGGTTAACTCCTTCCCTCTTCTTCCCTCCTTCTGCCTGAGGAACCAGGAGCTCTTACACGTAACTCTACAGCAGGGGCAGAATCCAAAAGAAGTTAGAAGCTGCATGCACTCATCAGACTTTCTTGGAGAGCAAAAAAGCATGTATACAAGCCTAGGTCAAGCTTTTTAAAAAGCTTACAAGCTTTTTAAAGCTTACTGAAACGGGTCCCAACTTGGCTGCAAAAGAAAGATGCTGTGATCCTGTTCTCTGAGGCACTGCAATTACACACATTGTTTCACAGAGATATCATTCTTGGGCCTACTGATGCAAAATTTCACATCACTTCTAACTGACACGAAATACTAGCTCCACAGATGAAAGCCAATAGCACAAAGCATCAGCCAGTGCATCCTGGCAGAAAGTCCTGGTGAACAAAATACAAGGAGAGCACAGGCATTGGGTACCACTGAAATGATCCTCACATCGGAGCAGTTTTCAGTGAACTGTCTGAGGCTGAGTTCTTTAGCCCTGCTGAGAGGCAGAACATGCCACCTCCAGCTTGGGGCTATCACAGGGTTGCTATGCCACCCTAGAGATCTGAGCTAGTATTTTGGCTGATTATCACAGTGCAGTGTGGATTCCTGGCACCAGCTCAAGGTGACAGCATGCTCCATGGCACGGTACAGACACACAATTAAAACTGCAAGCACAAAAACCAGATAACTGGATTAATATTTTCATCTGTTAAATGTTGTTTTTAATTTTTTTTTCCCTCCAAGATAAAAAATAATATTATTTAATGTCCCAAGATGGCTTAGGACTCATTCCAATAATAGACACACAATTAAACACTGCTAACTCAAGCTTAAAAGTGAGCCCTGGATAGACCCAAATCCAACTTGTGGCTTTGAGGGGAAAGAGAATAGTAACTACTGGATTTTCATCTCACTGGTGCATTTTAAGTATCACAAATTTCCAGATACCTTGCCTATAATTACAATGAAGAGTAAGATCAAGTCCACAGCATCATCTTCTTGCCTGTTTTCGTGCCTTGAGATAGGGAGGACAAGAAGCAGACAATTTATGCAAAGACACAAGTAAGTTGGGAACAGATGTTTCCATATACTTTCCCTGTCCTGACCCTCTACAGCCCCACCCAACACCACACTTCACTTCTTTTCCCTCCTTCTTCCTCCTGTGTACTTGGAAAACAGACAAGCGGCTTCTCATATGGCCAGCAGCCAGAGATGCAGTGCAGTACATAAACAATTATTTGGGGTTTGGTCAGAAGCTAACCTGTGCATGCAAAGCCAAACACAATATGAGCTGAGCACAGACAGCTCTGCTTCCTCAACTCCCAAAGCTTTAACCAAACAAAAAATCCAGTTCTAACTGTATCTTTAAAAAAAATATTAAAACCCCCCACACAAAGTCAGTAATACAACCTTATCTGATAGATCTTTTCCTAGCCCTCTTACATTCTCCCAGATTAACCTTTAAAGCTTTAGCCAGCCTAAGCTAGGTTGCTATTTATATATTACACATCACAGGTGTCTGTATAATAAATGAAAAAAAAAGAAACAGAGTACTATAAATCCATGCAGCTCTTCTGCAGGCTGTGGTGACAACACTGCTCCTTCCCAGTCTGTTTCCCCTTTTCCTTCTGCTCTTTTTCCAGAAGGGACTGATATATAAACAAGCCACGGAACTTGTTTTGGGGATCAGAGTTCAGGCTATTTTCTTCTCATACTTTGACTTACACAACTGAAAGGTTTCAGTCAACCTGAGCTGCTCTTCCTGCAAGAATCATCATTTTGAGTTGTTCTGTTTCTTCACCTCCTTTGAAAAAGACCACAGAAATACTACACAATGCTTGAAAAAATAGAAAATTACTAATAGAAATATATGCAACCCAGTACTAAATCAATTACTCATTCATACCACTGTTCTTTGTCCACAAGTGCCTGCAGAGTCAGAGGATTAAGGTCAAACCAGCAATCCTTCTTAGGTTTCCCAGAGAGAAGAAAAATGGAAAAAAGTGGAAGAGGAAATGGACGGAAAAAGGCAAATTAGTCAGGTTTCAAAACAGTTCAGTTACAAACCCCTATCCGGCTCAACATTTTTTCCTCCACACACTATGATCAATCTAAACAAATACAGGTCCAACCAGAAAATCTGATCTGTATTTATTATATGCACACATTCACTACAGCATTAAGTTCACCTTAAAACAAGACACACTTTGTCTTCTAACAATGCCCAGGATATCCAAAACATCCTGGCTGATTTGGAGCTAGCAATTTAACCTCAGCTCTCACTAAAATGGCTTGAATTATAAAACTAAATCTACCAATCAGTTAGGGGGAAACAAAGGACAAACCTCAACACCAGGTTAAAATAAATCTCCTCCAAAAAAACCGATAAAACTAAATACACAAAAAAACACAACACCAAAGCCCACTTGCAAGCAAAATCAGGCTCTCAAGGGCATGGGGAAAAAACATGATGGGCTTTTTGTTGCCTCTTTATTCCCTGATGGATAACAAAGGGCTGATTTACTACCTTAACCACCAGCACCTGAAAAATTAAATGCTCCCCCATCTACACTGACAATAAATCCCAAGTAGATCAGACTATTTTCTCACTTCCCTGTAACAGTATGAATCCTGATCCATACTGATGTCACAATCTGTCCCTAAATAGAAACAGGTGCTTTTTGTGTGACTAGTTTTCACAGTAATATTTGTAAACCCCAGTCATGACAAACTTCAAAGGCACTAGGACTGCCATCATCAGATGGCACAGCTTTTAACTGTAATTTTGACTGTCAATATTTCACCATATTTTAAAAAGAAACAAATTACATTAAGCAGGTTCGGGTGGATTAAGAGGCTCAGAAAATAGGTGTGAACATGCAGTTAGCCAGCATACAAAACTGAACTGTTAAATTTTCATTTAAATAACATGCCAAACATGCCTGTAGTCAGAGCCCCAAACACTGTGTTTGTTCCATTTTTGCTGTGTTGCTCCCTGTCTTACCTCAACTGCCAAAGAAAAAACAAAACAAAAAACCCCTACCACGACCACCCCAAAAAAACTATCCTAAAACCAAAAAAAATCCCCATAATCCCCAGCTGTTTGTGATGCAACTTACCCCACTAGCAAATTCAAGTCAATCTGCTGCAAGGCATCTGTGTAGATGAGAGCTCTGGGCATCTCAGGAATGCAGCAAAACAAGTGAAAAGTGTAAAGCTAAATTAATTCAGGGAGGGAGGAAAATGGAGGTGCAGCTTCTCACAGCAGGGATCCTGCCAGCTCAGAGAAATCTGCAGGACACCAGCAGTTTGAGCAGCTTCTCTGATAATGCTAATGCCTCAGTGCTCTCAGTGAATGCATTGACTTTGCCTTCGGATCATGAAAATCACAACACAAAACTTCAGTGCTAACTACCATCAGAAAACTCACCCCAAACTGACAGTGCCAAACTGGAAAAACTTGAATATGGTAAGTATTAAGACTATTTTCACAAGGCTTCTTTATACACAGCTTTGTTTTCTTAACACTGAGGCTCAGAAACATTATTTACAGTAACAACAAAAGCACCCGTAAGAAACGCTCTAATGAGCCGCTTCATAATCACGAGAATGCTCTGTGGACATAAAATCTTTTAGAACTCACAAAAAACTTGTACCATTTGCATCAGAGCCTGTATCTGATCCCCTAAAGGCTTTTAATGCTTTGTTTCTTAAATGTGAAAGGAAAAATTACCACATAGACTATCCAAACAGTGCATACCCTGAGGACTGAGAGCTGCAAGACACACAGCACTGTAGAAAAATGTAGGTCTGTAGAACATTTAACGCTATGTAAAGTCCTGACATCTTTTCTGAATAGGAAAGTTTACCAGTGAGTCTACATACATAAAATGTGGAAAAAAAAATCCTTTGTAAAGTAGTGAGCTTCTCAAGTGGAACACAGATGAAGATGTATCTCGGTTCAGAATTCAGAGTATCATTCATTGTGTTTCCTTACACAAAACTGAAATCAAATTCATAACAAAAACAAAGAACAAATGAGCAGGCTAAACAATGTAAACCCAGACCTAGAATTCTTCACAGGGTAACTGTTAGTTGCTGTAACAGAATTCAGCTCCTTGCAGAGAAGTTTGCACATGTTCATTTAGGCACTTCTGCGTATTCAGAGCAATAAAATGATACTACAACAGTCTGTACTGCAGTGTAAACTTTTAGTGGGTATCCATCTTACAGTGCAGCTCACAGCCCTGAATGATGCACTTGAGTTTTTTTACCTATGCAAAAGGAAAGCTAATTATATCTGATGCTAATCTCCAATTGCCATCTGTCTGGAAGGAAAGCTGCCTACATCAGTCACTACAGCATGCTGGGAAAGCTTATATGCTTTTCTCAGTGCTACACAGAGACATTCATTTACAAGACCTTCAGACCTCAGTCCTCACTAAAGGTTAAACACAACCCCTTCCCGCCCTCCAAAACTGATGTATTGCTTCCTTTCGCTTTTATTAAAAAAAAAATAATTAATTGAAAAGGACAGCCATGCCTAAAACTTGGGGAAGTCAAAGGCGCCTGTCACCCCACCCACACATCCTCCTGGCAGTCTCACAGCCCTCCTGCTGGGGGCAGCCCAAATGCCTAGAAGCCCAGATGAGAGCAAGGAGCCAGAAGGGCAGGCAGGCAGGAAACTGAGGGCAGGCTGAAGACACGCAGCCTAGTCTCTGCTGGACCAGAGGCTTCACATAGTACCCTCTCCTGCATATCACAGCTCCCTCTGCCAGTTTGTTTTGCTCCTTTACAATCCAAGTCTGGTTTATTGTAGGTGAAACAGAGTGTGTGGTTTTGCTGTTCAATTCTGTTTCACCAGTCCTTAAATGCTACAACAAAATGGAGTTTCTTCAGGACCATAGCATCTTTAAATAGATTAACTAATCCACCCCTACCTGATCTTTTCTGAGAATTGGACACGCTCAGGGCTGCTTGAGAGTATCTCCTCTAATGACAAGACAGTAAGAGTCTGATGAGACAGGGCTTACCTCCCTGTGAGACCACAGCAGAGAAATGGACTTCATGGCACGGATCTGCTCTCCCATAACCAAACTGGCCCATGCTGCACCAGTGAGAAAACACAAAGTCCAGTATTTCCTTTAGCATAAAACTTAGAAGTCCTCTAGAGCAATATACATTACACCTGCTGTGTTGCCTACTGACATCTTTTCTTGCTACCCTGACCACGCCAAATGCAGCTCAGCCTCCAGCATCACCTCACCCTATCAGATTGCTATCCATGCCACAGACGACACAGAACTCCATTAGAGCATGAAATGCCATACAGTAAAAGGCTTTTTGTTCTTTTCTATCACATGTGTTCTCAGCATGAAATGAGATTTATGCAACCATACCCTGTTTGTGCGCATGCATGCTGTTTCTTTCCTTCCCTACAGAACTTCGGAACCCCTTAGCTAACGCAATGCAAAAGATTAGGAACTTAATGTGTTGGAAATCTCCTCAAGTTTTACAGAAATAAACGCCCAACTGGGTAGTACAAAGAAACCCTATAAATTCATTTTTCATTAAACATCAGAAAATGCACACAAAAAAAGGACATCAAAAATACAGTTTCATTTTATCTTGTCACACAAGCGTGCGGTAGAGGTATCAGCAGAGCTTCTACCACTGAGAGGAAAAAAGTGCTCAAATTTTGAAATGCCTTGTACAAACATGTAAGTGTTGAAACTTCCCAAAAGAGCTGTATGAAGTTCAACAACTTAGATACCCTTTTCAACCACTTAATAGATAGTGTTAGCTGACTTCAGCCATCTAGCTTCAAAAAGTCACTTCAACACTAACCAGTATTTATTATAAATAATGTTCTCTGTGAAAATTGAAGAATGAGATATTCTATTTCACTTTACATTTCTTTCTGCAAAGCTCTGAACAACATTTTCTATTTATATTAGAAATCTTTAATACAAAACCTACCTTAGCTGGAGGATAAGCCATCTAATAACCAATGTCCCAAGTTGAAAACAAATTATAGTGTGCCATTAGCACAGAAGAATGAAAATAACTGTTCCATTCAAACTGTTTCAATGAAATTGAAGTAACAGTACTTCCTTAACATGTAGTGCAAGAAAAGGCAGTATTCCTGAGAAACTGTACTAATGGTATGTACACTAGCCAGCATTTTAATCACCTGGCTACTCAAAACCCAGTTTACACACCTGGCCTGTGCTCCACAGCATAAGGTGAGCAATGAAAGCACAAGAAACACTCTGCTGTGTCAGACCAGTGTCCATCTAGCCCAATTCTGTCCCTGGCAGTGACAGCAGATGACAGTAGATTACTTAGGGACAGCATTTCATGCCATTTTGTGTTTCAATCCCCTTGTCCACCCATACCCACACATCTCAACTTTCTGAGAATGGAAAATTAAAACTGGCACAGGTGGTTATAAAACTGGGAGGAGGTGAAGGACAGGCTTACAGAGCTTTTGAGACAAGTGTTACCCTGCTTTATTAAATACTGCAAAAATTTGGGCAAGCAAAGCTAGCCATAGGGAAGAACAAAACAAACAAACAAACAAGTATCAAACCCATGCTTTTCCCAGATATAAAATGAGAAGGCAGTAACTTGTCTACACAAGGGGCATGATCAAGACCAGCTACCACATGCCAGCAAGCCTTGTGCATATTCAGCAATCTAGACAAATCCTAACTTGTTCCCATGCTTCACCAAGTGGATTTAATATTATGGCTCCATTTAATCTTGTGCAAATGTTGTGTTCAAACAAACCTTACAGCCTATCTCCCATCTACACCGCTAACCTCCTCCTGGTCTCAGTCCCACACATCAACTTCAGACTACCCAAAGCACTGCAGAGATAGAGATTATGTTTCCAGGGTGCTCAGATGTGACACTAGTGGATGATATGAGACTGACAGGTTCCATAACTTCAAAGAACCAGAAAATACCTGTTTTAACTGGCAAATGATGAACCCTTGTTTCATTCACCAACAGCTCCTGGGCAGCAAACATATTCCTGTCTCTTCATTGCAGTGAGAAAAAACCACAGGTTCTTCCCTTGCACTGTGCTTCCATGTCCCTGTGCCAACACAGGTCATTTCCCCCAAATACATCATCGTGTAGGCAAAAAACTGTCAGCACAACCCACCTCCAAAAATTACCTCCCCAGGAGGGAGCTATGTTAACCTACAACTGCATCAGAAAAACAATAAAAAATATTATGGCAAAAACATAGTTTCAATTTCTTTCTTATTCTGAGAAAGGGGCTTCTGCCCTCATCTCACATGTGATGTAATTTGTATCTTATACACACACACATTCCACACTGACTACTAAATGGCCACATTTCCTCTGTCCACCTCTGCAAAAGCTCTGGGTAAGCTCATGCCCCTCACACCATTCTCATTTCACTGCTGGCCTCAGGACTCCATAAAGCAGGGAAAACAAACAGTGTCTGGATATCACTGCAATGCAAATGTCAGTCTGCAGATCTAGTCTAACAAAGAACTTTTCTGAGCTCTGCAGCAGATCATTATTTTAGTGTTTCTGACATGCACTCACAACAAGGGCTAATATTATGCTTCCAAAAGTAAGCTGAAGAGTCTGTGGAAATGTAAAACTACTAGCCACACATCTCACAAATAAAGTTTCTTAGTGGCCCAAAAAGCAGCTCAGGAAATGGAAACTTGCACTGTAAATCAACAGATGTTAAGAGCTTCAGTGTTTAAGACAGACTGTCATTTCACTCCTGCCTGCCCTTAAAATCAGCTCCTAGATTACTCCATTCTGGCCCTCCTAACAGAAGCAAAGATCAACTGGCTCTGTAGGTTTTCCAGCCTTCCCTTCTCAGTAAGGGCAAGTGAAGGGTATTCAATTTTTTTACCTGGCTCTCCATTTACACTAGAATGCAAGAAACAGCCCTGGCACATCATACTCCAGTTTTACTGCTGCTGTTAGCATTGGGGGCAGAGGTAACTGAGCAGTTCCACACAACGCTGGGTATTATCCAGAGACCATCACAATTTGCTTACTCTGTCATAGTACTGTAAAGGGTCTTCCTCACAGGATACCAAGGCCTCATTTTTGCCTTCAAGGCCAGAGTGACCAAGCTTCTTGGAAGGCTGAAGAGGGAATCCACCTAAGCAAAATTAACTTTAAAAGGACAAGGTATTTTAGAATGATAGGTACAGAACACAGCAAGAAGTACTGGAGCAGAGTATTTTACCACATTCTGTACCTGCATTTTTTCAACCCATTTTTCAAAACGTGGTAACACTGCATGCGACCCACAGATCCTCTGGCACTGCTTCATGGCCCATGCTAGCTAATACTGTCCATCACTTTTCAACCTTTCTGTACAAATACCACTATTGATGTCAGTGATTAATACATTAAACTCCAAAGTGAGAGCTGTGGAAAAGTGACTTACAAAGAAAACAACAGCATGCACATCCTGTTTTCCTCTAGACTTCAATACACATCAAATCAAAAAAGATAAGGTTTTAGGCTCTTCTGGAAGGAAGACAAAAGAAAGACTTAAGCTTTAGGAAATTCACATAGCAAATAATATGTACAAGCAGCTTCATTTTCATTTCCCTTGAAATGTGAAGAGTGTGAATGGGTACACAAGCAACCATACGCAACACAGCAAAAGTAGAAAAAAACTGGAATAAAGGGGAAGTTTCGGGGGGTTGTTCTGCAACAAACCTTCTGGTATTTTGAGTAGACAGTAGAAAACAGACTCTGAAAAAAGAAAAAATTCTGTACATTTGGTTACCCCATAAATTAGTTACTCAGTATTATTATATAGCTTACCTGTAAGTCTAAAGAAACTGATAAATTATTCAACTGAATGACAAATTACATGTCATAAGCCTGAAAAACTAAACTCCTCCTCAACACACAGCGCACACTTTAACTGATTTACTTGAAACCGTGCAAACATCTGCAGGGAAAGCTGTCTTTAGAAAAGGTATTTCAAGAAGTCCTGAGCCCTTTCTAAAATGCATTTAACCAGGGAGCCAAGCCAGAATGCCTCACATCATACACAAAGCAAAACCAACCTTTTGATGCTTGTAAATAAAACAACCTTAATGTTAACTTACAAAGACAAACCAAAATCCTGTGCTACAACTCAAGCTATACTGTGAAGGAAAAAAAAAAAAAAAAAAAAAAAAACCAAAAGCCTTTCCCCCCTTTTAATCAATGGTGTAGACACCCTCATGGAGATTCATGGTTCTCTCCCAAGTTTTATCTTCAAATTATTCAACGGCATCCTCTTCCTGGCCAACACCCAGGAGCACATGAAGCAACACACAAAAAAACCACCAATCAGCCAAAGCTGATTATGTTAACTTTTCTAAACCTGTCTTGGGAAGACAAACCAAACTTTTACCAAGAGACACTAATCACAGCATGCTCAGAAACCAAAAAAGAGAACAAGCCCGAGATAAAAGTGCTCATGACTCAAATAAGCTATCATAACAGCTTCTATCCAAAAATGAACTTATGGAAAAAAGCAGTCATCAAAAATCCTCTAATGCTGTCTCTGCTCATAAGGTATCGGTCTTGAGGCAGGGGTGAAGGAGAAGAATCTCAAGCACTTCCCGCTGCAAAGGAGATCTGTCACCACATCAACCGCTGTACTTCCCTCTTCAGCCAGGCAACTCCTGAGTGATTTGCTAAAGCCATTATTTAGCAGCAGACACAGTACATACTAACATAATGTCTTGTCCAACACGTTCTTCTAGCCAAAACACTAACTCACCTATTTCCCCACCTGTTTGTAACTCAGGACTCAGGTACTGATGATCTTCTTGTCAGCTTTCAGGTTTTAGTGTCTCAACTGAACTCTCTGCAGCTGCTCCCATGGGCATATCCCCAACTGGCAACTGCTTCCAGAGAGAATTTTTCCTCCTACCTGTGAACAGGGAGGGATAAGGACACTGGGCAACTCATGACGCTCAGGGTATGATTCACACATCCCACAAGCAGGAGAAGTCTGTTAAAAGCCAATATGACCTTCAGAGAGACCTGAGACTCAGACACCTTTAACTCTGCTGCTTTAAAGCATAACTTAATGGATGCTTCAGTTCAGCAGAGACAGATGAGCTAAAGGAGCAGGTACTGCATCAGACTAGGGAAAAAACATAAGTAGATTTATTTAAATGAAATAAAAACCAGAGCTACAGCTGGTGAAGTCTTACAAACAAAGTGAGAACTATTTTAGTTCAGAAATATCACTTCTGAGACCTAACCAAAAAAGCATATTGCATGTTAATGGGTAGAAAACTCTTCTCCATGCACTTTTTTTTCCTTCAACACCTCTCTTCAGTTCTTTCAGTTTAGGAGTGACCAGTCTAGTACCATGGCACTCTCCACAAGAAATGTTTTATATATACCTTTTATCTATAATATTTTCCTATTTTTTATCTAAAATATTTTCATGCAGTTCAGCTGAATTACCAGCTTAAAATAAGTAATCTTATCCCATCACGAAATTCATTCTTTTCATAATGCAGCCACACTATGCGAGAATAGCTCAGTAAAACGCGGGCTGAAGAAAGAAAAATTGTAGAAAACCGGATAAAAAGTTTCAGGTGGGTAACAACACAACAAGCACAAATTTCAATAGACCAGCCACTCATCTCCTTGGAAATTCTGAAAAAGGACAGGAGGGCTGATTTCACCACTTGCTCTAACTAAAACAGAAACAACACCCCCGCTGCCAAATAATAATCCAAACAGTAAAAAAAAAAAAAATAAACAAACCAGAAACAAAACCCAAAAACAAACATTAAACTTCCAGGGCTTGTCTCTTTCCTAAAATGCAAATAATGGATTTGCATAGCTTAAGGCAGAGTCTGACCACAAAGCCATTGTTTCATCCCCGAGGCCTTCGGCATTTCCAAGGATCAGTTCTCTTTCGGTACCCTCGCTAGAAGCAATCCTTTATCCGAACCTGCCTGACCGGCAGCCATGGCAGAACGGTGGGATTATCCGACCCAAGCACTTCAGCAGAAGGAACAATCTCTCCCCTAGTTTTACTTACGGGCCGCCGTCAGGTCCGCCCGGAGGCTCGCCCTGCGCGGGGCTGTCCAGCCCGCATGAGCCCACCGTCCCCCAGCCCTGCCCACTCCCGGAGCCCCGGCCCCGCAGCCCCTTCTCCCCGTGGCTCCCCAGCCCTCTTCCCGCGCTCCCCTCCCGCCGGCGCGCCCGCCCGCCGCGACTCAGCGCCCGCGGGGGGCCCCGGGGCGGCTCCGCCCGCCAACCCGGCCTGCGAACCGAGCTGCTCCGGGAAGCCGGGGGAAGGCGAGCGGCTCCCCCGCCCACCACATCCAGCCGGGAAATTCGGGCGGCCCCTTATCTCCTTCAAGGTCCCCCCCGGAGCCAACTACCTGTGTGCGGAGGTGCCCTGCTGCCCGGCGGACCCGCCGGCGCTCCCCACCGCGGGCGACACCCAGCTTCGCATGCGGACCCGGGCAGCGCCTCAGCCCGGCCTCTCCCCCGGTCCCCGGCCGCCCGCCTGCGGCATCAAGCGCATGCAAGCGCCGCCGGGAAAGCGGGGGGCGGCGGCACTTCGGTTTCTGTCGGGCTCATACCCACCGGGAACCGGCTCCCGGCCACACCGCCGCGCTGCGATTTTTTTTTTTTTTTTTTTCCCGTGAAGTTCCCAGGAATCTCTGGGAAAGGTCTGGGACGTCTCATGTCCCCAGCTCTCAAAACAGATTAAAATTGTGTTCTCTTCAAAGGAGGCTTGTAGAGGCAGGCTCCATCCCCCTGGAAATTCAGTTTAATTCCTTGAATGCTTTCACCGAGGAACACGCTGGTGTATTGAAATAGCCAGCTCTGCCTTTGAATACGCGGTAATTTACATGGAGTAACAATGCTGTTGGCAGCTGCTGCCATCAGCATTCACCTGAAGGAAATTTTAGAACTGGAAGCATGCATACGAACTCTACGTGACGTTGAAGCTTTGCCGTCTGAAATGACGCAAGAAGATTATGGAACGGTTAAGGCTGGACAAACCCCCGCGATCCGTCGTGTCCAGCCGTGGAACGTCTCCCGACAACCGTCCCGTGTCCCGCGGCAGAGACGCCGGCAAACTCGGCAACAAGCACGTCCAGCGCACCAGTCCTATGGGTTCAGGCACCTTCCGCAAGGTTTACAGAGCTATACCTGATAAAGCACAGGCGTTCACTTACCGGTTGTTAACAGAGCAGTTTATTTTATCTTTAAATCATCCCAGAGAAAGGACAGAACTCCGGTGCTTCTGCTCAGGGCCGCCCAGGCTGTTGCTGCAGTCTCTGGCAGGTCCAGCCCGTTTCCCGCATGGTGGTGCTTACGACAGGATTCAAGAGGAGGGCTTGTTCAGCTGAGCCCCATCTGCAAAAGAAAACGTAGGAGGAAGCACGTTGCGTATTGAGACCGAAATGCTGCTAAGCTCGAGCCTGCTGCAATCTCTCCTCCATTTATACCAAAGCCCACCAGGGGGAGGAGACACGCGGAGAGAGCTAAAGGGGTGCTACGTCCTCCCCTCAGCCCAGCGTGTCTTTTCTGAGCGACTTCCCTGCGGAGGCGCAGACACTATTCTTCCTCCTTCTCCTCCCCCGCTCGGGCCGGCGGCAGGAGCCTTTCCCCAGCCTCGACAGCCTGAGAGGGGGTGGGAGACCCGCAACGCGGGGGGCAGCGAACCGCCTCCAGGCACAACCATGTCATTAAACAACTAATGGTCGCCGCGTGTGTGTGTCGAGGGGGGTTGGGATCCTGCAGAGGCAGGATTCTCCCTCCCCAATTACCTTTGCCCCCTGCCATGAAACCCCAGGGAAAGCCGGCAGGGAAGAACTACCCCCTGAGGAGCTGCTGCCGGGAGCAAACTGAAGTACCCCCCCGGCGCAGGCGGGAGTCACTGAGCTCCTGGAAAATCGCTCCGTACCTCAGCACCCAACCGTGTGGGGCTGGATCTTGCTATTTCAAACGAAAGTTATTAAATAATTCTGCCTCTAATAAAGAGGATGAAAAAATTAAATGTTTGGAATCCTGTGCTGCATCAATGCTGTATTTTGCCCACAGGAGTGTATCATGTTAGAAGAAATCTGAGGGGATGTTAATAATTTAGTTATCCTCTCCTGTTCCTCTCTTTATGATTCTGACTGCTTCCAATCTGAAAATTTTCTATTTTAAGCTTCAGTGACCTCACAGTATGTTTTTAGCATTGTATCAGAAGAAGATGATTCCTTGATTGGAAAAGCAGCTCCTGCTTTTGATGGCTGTCACTGGGGGTGACCAGAGGTGGATTCTATTCTCAGCAGCAGTTTCCTACAGCCTGTGTGCACGCGTAATAAAAATAACAGATTGAAAGCTGGGAAACTTTGTCTATTCTTCAGGGACTATTCCAGTCTTTAGCCTACCGAGATGACTTTCAATGTGTTCTGGGCTAGGAACCAAAGTTCAGTCCTCTGTAATTTGTCTTCCCTTGAGCTGAAAATACCTTAGTACTTCTTCCCCTCTCCCAAAAGGTTCCTCAGGTCTTCACCCTTCACATCCTGCCCTTTCCAAAACGAAGCTTCTTCCAAGTATATAGCTAAATTATGTCCCTCCTAAAGTTGCTTTATTTAACTGCACTGTATCTTTTTCCTATCAGCTCTTTAGTCCTTACACTTCAATTCACCTAGGTATCATAGGCATACAACCAATTAAAAAAAAACCAAAACATTAAAGTTGCACAGCAAAGGAGTCACAATTAGGATATGTTAGAAGACTGATTCTGTGACTTCATGTCAGCCCCCTGCTCATATGTTTCAGGACATTCTTAAATTATGTAGTCCAGTATCATTTTGTTCTGGCCTTGCTTTATTTTGCAAGGCCTTGTCTTTGCTTAGGATACAGGATGGACTTTCAGGATGCGCCAGATTTTTTCAGAATGAGATGTTGGGACAATTCACCACAGAAGAGTGTAGGAAACCTTGAGGAAATGGATGCTATTCCTGCCTCTGCTCTAGAAAAGATGTGTGTGCTGCAGCTGCATCTTTTGTGCATGAGTTCATGGGCATGAGCTTATTTCACACTGGCTGAGGTGGGTAGTGGTACCAGTCCAGCAGGGATCTCTGGGCAGCTGAAGGGCACAGCAGGAAGAACACACACGTGCTGTGGGCAGGAGTGCGCCACGGCTTTGAGGCCAGCTCAAGTTACCGGTGCACCTCTTAAGTGAGCTAGACACATGCAATGTTCATTCCTGTGGTGGTAACATGTGGAGACTTAGAAGTCATTTGATTTTACAGCTGACTCCAAGTCAAGTGTTTGTCAATTTTCTCAGAGTCTTGCATGAGGCTTCTAACTAGGAAGAGCTGGGTGTTCACAATTGCAGCCCAAAGTCCATAGGAGATAGAGTTTGCTCACAGTTTTATTTCCTTCCATTAAAGGCAGTGTGTGTAAGAAAAGAATAAAGTTAGCTGAATACACCTTTATCTAGAGTAAACTGCACTATATTTGTCATGTACTGTAATAATCTAACTTGCAGTAATATAATTTCACTTTGGCTTCTTCTGGCAATTGTAGCTGTCCCACACCAGCAAGAGAATGAAAGCTGGTGTTCATTGTCATCTAAATATGTTGAGCTAAATTCAAGGATTCAAATGGCAATTTGAAATATTAATATAGTGCAAAAAAAGTTTAGTTCCTAGTTGTTTTCCAAATAATCTGTACAAGCAAGAAATTAGTAACTAATCGGCAACACAGTGAATTTTTGGCTACAAAGGGCAAGGAAGATACAAGGAATCATGGGATATAGTCTATTGCAAACAAATTATTTGACAACAATGAGAATCTTTCAATTTTTTTTTTTAATGGACAACTATCAGGAAGTCAAATGAATGCTCCTGCAAGCAAATACAGTCCACGTGACCAAAAAGTCAACAGATTTGCTCTTTCCATTGAAATTCAATGCTCCTGAGATACAAACCTCTCCCCAAATCAAACATAAAACTCCATAAACATCTAAAATAAATCTGAATAAAATGCAGTCATATTATAGTTCCAGGAGAAACTATGTACCTCCTGAGCCATTACTAAACTAAGAAAATGTTGCCCCTATCCCAGCTTGCAAAATCAGACAAAAAATGAAGAGGAAAATTACAGGAAATGGAAGGGAAAACTTGAACATGGAAAATCAACACTGGAGAGAAGAAGGAATAAAGAGAATGGAAAGCTGCAGCATCGTAAAAGTGATTTTCCCCATCAGTCCAGTAAGAAAGATGATTAATCAAGTTGCATGTAGGCAATGCATCATATCTACCATACACTTCTGGTCTTTGAACAAAAATGCAATAGACCTGTCACCCTTCTTAATTACTTTGGGAGATGAATGCATTTATAGAAATACAGACTGTTGCAACATCCTTGTGGGTCCCTTCCAACTCAATATTCTGCGATCCTAGGACCCCTTCTCCACCCATCTTCTAGCTTTACTGCCTACCATCACAGTCTTAATCTTTATGTCACACCGTAAGAACTGCCCTGAGTTCCACACATGCCCAAATCTCTGCTACTGAGCTCCAAAACCTGCCTCAGCACAACTCTGTTTTGTGCAGGTTCTCTCAGTTCCCTTGCCTAGGTGCTCGGGCCTGCCCCCAGGTGCTCTTCACCGCACTTACAGTTCCAGTTGGAGCTAGCACCAGTCCTTACATAGCTTTAGTCATCAATCTGTGACTGCATGATATTTCTTCCAGAGACTCTTTGCCAGGAGACAACTTGCTGATGCCTGTCCCACGAGCTTCAAAAAATCTGGTTAGTGGTTGCAGCACATCTCATCAGAACCCACAGTGTTTGTCATGAGTTCAGAGCATGCAATCCCCACCTGGTTTGAGGTCACTTTTTCAAGACCTTGTAAACCAAATACCTACATTAGGCTGTGACTGCTTTCTCAGTCCCCAGGCCTGCCTTTTCTGGGAATTGCAGAGTATTTCCTACTGCCCCAGACGGGCACTGCTCCTCCACTCGATCTGGGAGACAAGACACCAGCAAACAAAACACGATTGCAGAAAATGTCATGGAGGTAACCCTGGTAGGCTGAGACAGCTTCCCTTTATTTTTACTCCAGTAAAATGCAGTCTGGGGCAGTGAGCACATTAGGGAGTGCTATTTGCCAACCAAAGTGAAGCCTTTAATGCATGTGTTTATATGTGAGCATCTACAAACCCATAAAGAAATACATTATCTAATAGGCACTATGCTTCATTAGGTATATGCAGAGGAAGGATTAGGTCAAAGCACACCCACTTAAAAAGCATTGCAAACAAAACAGTGGAAAGGGAAAGAGGGTTTGAAAAATTACAGAAAATATGTCCTGAGCAGCTTATGGTTTTCACCAGGTCAAAAGCAACATTAAACCTCAGTTTTCACCCTGCCAATTGTTCTCTTGTTTCCATTTAATTACAGTGTCATATGAAACTCAAGTTCTCCACTTGTCCCTTTATCCTCCCAATGGATGTCAGTATACTGAGTGACTCCACCTCCATTTGTGTCCATGGGTAACCCAAACTGAAGCTTCATGGCACTGAAAGCAGAAAAGCAGGCAAGAACTGCTGCTTCCTCCCCTGGCAGGAGACAAACCTCTCAAGATCCAGTTCTCCTACCAATCTTCCTGGGACACAGCAGTCTCCTCCCTACAGCTTGCAGGCATGCAGTGGACTGCTGTTCCCAGAGGATGTCAGCTGTGGCATCTGGCACAATGTAAATAGGGGGAAAGGAGAGAGGTGGAGGGGTGCTTGGGGGAGATAATTAGTTGAGGGGGGGTGACAGGGCAGTGGGAAACTCTTACTTGCAGTCTGCTGCTAGGTCATAGTTCCAGTGCCAAATGCAAGAGGGCACTGAGCTCAGCGAGAACAAGTCCTTGATCCTGTGGCTCTGGGTCCCTACCCACTTGGCCTGTGTGCTCAGATGACTGACATAAGCTGCTTCTGAAAGATGAAATCCTTGCCCTTTTATGACAGCTCTATCAGTCCTACAATACCATGCCAGGACCCACTCTCCCTGTCTCCTTTCCAAGGAGAGGCTGGCATGTAAGATGCCTTTGCCATTTAAAGCAGAGCTTAATGCCCCGTTTCTTTCTCTCTGCATTTATGAAAAAGACTACACTGTTTTTCCTGCTGGCTCCCCATAGCACAGCCTCTGATTCTTAGGGGCTTTCAGACCCCCAGGTTTCTGTCCTGTGTACTGCTGGCTTCATCTGTAAAGCCAAGTCATTATAGCAAGTGCTCAGGCAGCTACTGCAGCTCTCAGATCTAACCTTTCCACTTCAAACTTTAGGCCCACTTCTTTGGCCAGTGTTAACTGGCCTGGATTTCTTTACTGGTTTGCTGCCAAAGATCTGGGAACAGGTGCACAGTTTTTCTGGCATGTACTCTTCAGACTGGTCTTTACTTGAAAATATGATGAAGTAAGTCACACAAAATAGGGCTATAAAAGCAATAACTATGATTAGATTCCAAGGAGAAGAGTGAGAAGTTAGGTGAGCCTCTGTAAGTCAGAAATGTTATGACAGACTGCTAGAAGCCTTGTCATATGTGAAAAGCGTACTAATTTCAATGAGACACAGACACGTGCTGAGAAGAAGAGTGCTTTGCATGTTTCTTACTTTTAAGATTTCAAGTTGCACTCAAAGTCTTGGATGTAGGCAAAACATGGGAAAATCTTAAATGCATTTCTTTCCATGACTGACTTACCGTTTACAACTCCTGCCAGGTCATGCCCATGGCTAGTGAGCAAACGGTCACTTGTCACAGGTTGGAAGAATCAGTAGAACTCCCAAAAAACTGGGCTGGTGGCACAGAAGAAAGAATCCTCCCTTCATGGCAGTCCAAGCTGAGAGCAATCCTGTGGCAGAAAAGGCTGGGTTAATCTCTCTAAGTCAGGAGAACAATAGCTCACAGATGAGACTTTTACTGCTCTGCTCCTGTTCCAAATGGAAACTAGACCTGACCCTTGTGAATATGATCAATAGGCCAATATCCAAGCCATGTGCAATCTTAGTACAATGTTCCTTCTATTTTATTGTTTACCCATTTCATCCATGCAAGTGGAAGACACGAACTGATTTTGCAATATATTAAAAGCCATCTGTCAGTTAACTCACCATCATTTAATTCATCATAAAATCCCCGATTGTATGGAAACAGGAAGCACTACTTCCAGCAGCCCAAGCTACCTGCTCACAGCCTCTTTTTTTGGGGAAGTGGTTGTTTTTTATTTGGACATATCATTGAAACCTGGCCTTTCTTGTCAGCAGCTAAAATATAATGGAGCAAGAAAAGGTCTGTCACTGAAATGTTATTATAGAAACACAACTGGGAATTGTGCCATGGCCAATTTTAACTTCACAGATACTATTTGGAAAACAAATGCTTCTAATAATAAATTTGAGCCCAGCTAGCCATGTGTGTAATAGCTACCAGATTCCTTCTCAGTAGTCACTGAGACAAAAAGAGACAACCTCAAATTAGTAAGTAATGATGATACAAAAAAGGACTGGTCACAGAAAACTGCACTGCACTGAGTACTCAGCAACTGTTTCCATTTCCACAAACTGAATTACAAACACAAGCAAAGGGCAAACTCTCAAATTAGGGAAACTCGCTAGCAAATTCACCTGGACTGAAGAGCTAGAAGACTTGACTTGGAAGTAGACTGGAATAGATCTAGATCAAAGATACAAAAACTATCCCAGTTTATATATTCCAGGCAGGAAAAAAATCTCATGGGAAACACTTTAGACCTGAATAAATGGGGGAACACTTCAGAGAGGTTCTTAGGCATCAGAAATCGTAAACAATCCTGGTCAACCAATATAACTTTTGAGTAGAGATGCATAAGGTTGATGCCAGTTTTGTCAAAAGTCAAATGAGCTGGAACATGCAAAAGATGATTGAAGTAAACAAGAAATAAATCTTCAACCACTCACGGTAAAGGAGAACATGCCTTAGATAGTATTTCCCTAGTAGAGGCAGGGAAGCAGTAATGCAGATGTGCAAAGCTCTCTGTGGTGCTTCCCCCAGAACACTGTATGATCTGTGCTCTCACACTCAAGAAGGAAGCAGCTCAGGAGAAGATGCAGAGAAAAGTTCCACCGAGCAGGGACAGTCTGTCTTGTGAGAGTAGCTAAATAATGCTGGCAGGAGAACAGAGGGATACAAACTGACTGTGAATTTAACAAATTCCCTGCCATGGCAGAAACCTGCAGCCTTGCCATGCTTTCTGCCCCTTTGTGTTTGGCACATTGTCCTTTGGCTTTTTGGCCTTTTCCTACAACCCTCAAATTTGTTGTAAAGCACTTGAAAAGACCCTTGGCACAGCATAAATTGGTGGAGTATGAAGGAGATGTTTTATGGACATTTTTGAACAACAAACTCACTGTGCAAAGTTGCATGGCCATGCCTCATGGCATGGGATTCATCCCCTAAAATTGGCATCATTTGAAGCCAAATGCATTTCACCTTTCTCCTTCTTCCCTTAAAAGCATGGAAAGGCTAAGTCAGAATACTTACAAATACACCCCAAAAAAAAAAAGCTTTTTGTAACTGGACAGTGCTTGTCGTAACACAGCTGATAAAAGGCTGCAAACTCACACCTTCTATTACAGAAACACAACCAGAATTAAGCAGCTTTCAGTTATATTACTCTCTCCGTGGAACAGCAGATGTTTGCATCGTTACTTGTACTTTTGAACTTGGTATGACCACGTGGAAGTATCTTATCTCCAGCAAGTACAGGTGAAACCCAGCTGCCATTGCAACAGAAGCAGTGAAAACCAGGCACTGCCCCTCTATTATTCACAGCTAAAAGCAGAACCCACCTCATTGCCTATTTTAACAAGCACTTTTTTTTTTTTCTCTGATGATTCTTTTTGGGGTTGTTTCTTTTCTTCTTTTCTGTTTTAGTAATTGGAAGCTCTTGTGGGAAGTTTGGGAAGTTTTCTTTAACTTTCTTGGCCTGCAGGCATATCGGAAGAAGGAAAAGATAATTACAGAATTAAATTACCTGTGACAAACAGTTTTGTTTTGCCAGTTTATGCAGTTGTCCCATGAGCTAGGTCAATTTGGGTAGCACAATATTTGGGATGGTCACAAGTATCTATTTAAATCAACTCTAATGTACATATGTGATAGTTGTTTCAAAAGAATTCCACCTAAATAAATAGCTCTGTTAGGGATTTCCCATTACCATGCTTGGTAGGAGCTGCCAGGAATTAGCCTTGTACCCCCACAGCAAACAAAGGCAACCTTGGTGGAGTGTTGCTAGTGAGATTTGCTTAAATATATCCTTAAAGCTGAATTAATAAACCAGAGAATGCTTTACCAAGTGAACACCTACCTTTAGGTGACAGGAAGTTTAATCCAAAATCCACATCCACAAGTAGATATGTCCAAGTCCAAGTCCACATCCCACAAGTAGATAAGTTCTTGTAACTCTCATCATGTTGCAGAGTCATGACCATAAAGATGACAATTACCCCACTACTATTGTGCCACTGTTGTTGGCAAGAAATCACAAGCAGTGATTTACAATAGAGCATAGCAGAGATAACGAAAAGAGAAATTTGAGAGCAGAATGCAAATCATTGATGCTGCAAGTCAAAAGGTCCACTTCATTGGAGAGAAGGGTCCTGTGACCTCTGCAGAAGAGTCAAATAGCACAGGATGCTAATAGCTGTAGAAGTTAAATGCATTTAATTTTTTGACAGAAGCAGAGATGGTCTTTGCAGAAGTCATACCAAGGATTAAGGACTTATTTTCAGAAAGGACTCATAAGTTTTTACTTTGTCCTGGCTGAGCTTTTTTGCCTTTACTCTTTCCCATGTTTCCAGTTTTCCACTCCAACAGGCTGTTCTGTTTCTCCAATGTTTATTCACTGTTTGTCAGCATGGTAGGTAATACAGCCTGCTTTCTGAACAGGTTTTTTTCCATCTAAAATGTCTGCAAACTGGATAATTACTAAACTACACCAAATTAATTATCACCTGTTACTAGAACTTGCCTGATTGTTTTAGATTATCTTAGGATTTATCAAAATGTCTTTCAGTGTTAAGAAGTTTTTGCAAAGTGAATGCAAATTAATGATGCCATATGACATTCTAAGTGGAAACTTTTTGCTTTTTACAAACAAAAAAGCTGATTTGTTTGGCCTCTTCAAAACACATGCTCAGTCATGTCTTCAATCAAGACAGTAAATTGCTCCCACATAAATGATGACACACATCTTGATTTTTCAGGTCTTCAAGACCAGTAGGCAAAGACAGAGGAAGAAGACAAGGCTATATGAAGGGAAAGAAAAAGGGTGACCTAAGAAAGCCCCAAAATTGTTGAAAAGGGACTGGTTTGGCTTTTTTGAAACTGCACAATTTTAGTTAATTTTTTTCAACAAACATTACATGCTTTTTGACAGTAAATTCTGTCTATGTCCAAAGTGTCTGGGAAAAGAGGGTTTGGGCAAACACTGCAGTTCAATTCAGACACACCACGATTCAGATCAGTCTTTAGGTGCTGCGATCAGTGTGTTCTGCGGACAACTGTCGGCTGGCTCTGAAAGCATTTCAGAGCGAAGGAATAAGATCAGGACAAGCCGTAGCTGGAAAACTGAGGAAGGGGATCAGTTTAGTTTTAAGCTGATCAGATGTGGGACAGAAAAGAGACGCCCGAAATGCCTGGGAAGCATCCCAGAAGCAGGCAGAGCCGAACCCCTCTCGCACAGACCGCGCAGCCGCTATTCACGCCATCAGCGCAGCCGCGATTTACGCGATGGGGGCAGCGCGATTTACGCCAGCGGCGCATCCCGCAGCACAGACGGCGGCGCGTCCGCAGAGAGCGCGGCCGAGAGACGCGCAAAAAGAGCAGGACACAGAAGCGGCGGCTCTCGGAGCGCAGCGGCCGCGGCCCCCACACGGGACCGATCCCACGGAGCAGGGAACGCAGCTCCTGCCTCGCGGAGAGCAGAGAGCAAACAGCGGGCAGCGAAAAGCGGCTCCGCCGCAACCCGGGGACCCGGCGTGAGCGGGGCGGCCCCGCAGTCAGAGCGGAACCTTTTTTTTTTTTTTTTTCTTGCAAAGCAAAAAAATTAAGGATGAAAGATGCCCCACTTTGGAGTAAGCAAGCACTTATTTGATCAGTATGTTTGATAATTATGCCTGCAGAAAAGGAACAGACATGTAAACTACCGATGTAAAGAGAAATAAACCATCAATGGACTTTTCTTCCCCACCCTAGTTTATAAAACAATTCTTATTATTATTGGTTCTTACTTCAGCTAGAGAAGCTGCTTTTTGGACAAAGTTGTTACGGGTTTCTTAGCAGGTTTCACCTATGCGGGATGGTGAGGCTCACATTACTTGGGTTGATGAGTGTGCTTTATCAGCTGTGGGGATAAAGTGGTCACGATACAGCAGTGAAACGACAAAACAAACCCCAAACTTATTCATACATTACAATTTTTCTGTTATTTATTAGTATGCCAGGAGTCTCAGCTGCATCTAATGGTTTATCTTGCTACATGTTTTGTTACAAAACCACAGTATGGTCAATTGTCAATAACAAATCTGCCAAAAATTTATTATGCAAACAGCAAAAGACCCAAACCTAACTATCAGAAGTAATAGCACAGTTTTAGACTAATTAAGTATGTTTGATAAGTTTGTCTGTTTGTCCTGTTATTCTGTTGCCTACAAGAAAATACTGATTCTGTAAATTTCCTAATTTGTAATTACTTGCAGTAATTGCAGCAATTTTGTAGGAAAAGTTACAGGTGAATTTGCAGCATCTCGATTCAAAATTCATTTGGCTCATATGAATGTAATCACGGAAAAAAAAAATATTAACAACAAACTCCCAAAACACCAAGGAAAGCAAACGCAGTATTTAGGTAGAGTTTTGCTCAAAATGGACCTTGAATGCTTAGAATACTGTAACATTTGCAGAGAGAGTTCACTTGGGAAGTATGATAAATGTTTTGTAGTGTGCAGGTAGGTATGGGTACTGCTGGAGTGGGGAGGTGCCAAGTACTAAGAAGAAAGAGTTCACCAGTGAAACTTGGAAACAGCAAATGACATGACTCAGATTTTCAAGAGCTGCCAAACATTTGTAGAAAAGCATTGCTAGGGTGACCTACCAATCATTCATCACACTCCCCTAAAGTCCTGAGAAAGAAAACGCTGAAATACGCTGTTAATGTAAATACTACAAAACCAGTCCAAGTTTTCAGTGTTTGAGTAATTCAATGAGTGTGAAGTTGCACTAATGATCCCTACAAATGACAACACCTTCAGAAAACAAGCGTGGTGTGGTCTGTGCCACTTAACCCAGCTGGCTGCTAATACCAACAGTGAAACCCATAAACACCATCTCCAGAACTCCAGCAGCTTTTCGAGTGCTTCTTGCCACACACACCTCAAGAAAGGAGGAACTACAATGAACTGTAAATAAAAGAAAGAAAAAAAAAAAAGAAAAAAAAAAAGGCAGATAGTTTGTTTCTCTCTTGTTGTCTTGGTGCACTGTTTGGCCAGCACAGCTTCACAACCCAGGTATTTCTGTTTGAGCTTGGATTTCCCAGGAATATCCACAGCAGGTGGCTGATCAGCTCTACTGAATAGCCAAGGTTTAAAGGAACTAAGAGAGGCAAAACTTAATAGTCCTGGGTATTAACATTCACCTATGGAGCAAAACTTCTGAAGGTTTCTACCCAGGAAGTGGCCATGTTTAAGAAAGAGCTGAAAAAGCCTTAAGCTCTTCTTGATCTATCTCATCTACTGGATCATGCTTCAGCTCTCAGTAATAAAACCACAAGACACAATCATGGGACACAGTGAAACACCCACTGAAGGAACTACACACATACACCCATTATTCCCTCTCCCCTCTTCATTATGGCCATTTTGGATTTTAAATCAGATCTCTTGGTTAAGGTACAGCTGGAATGACACAAATTTCTTAGCAGTTGAAGAGAAAATGAACAGAGAAGTCTAGTAAAGCTATTCTAGTTACTCCACAAATGAAAAACAACTCTCACTATGCACCAATTTGTTTAAATTTGTGACTTCTGTATTTACTCATACATGAGCTGCAAGATACCTCTTATCTTGGGCAACTATTTTCTGTGTGGATGCCTTTTCAGTAGTCTTGTTCTCTTTCATATTTTCTTACCAAGCTCCCTCCTTTCTGTTCTGCACTAAAGCATGCCCATTCCCATACTTTTGTTTTTCTCCTCAAGTATCTTATCCTCCTTTTTTCCCCTCCCTGTGAAAAGAATAAGATGTGCACAAAAGGCTTCTCTCCTTCTTCAGTCTTCTTTTCACCACCCACATCCTGATTTCTGTCCAACTCTTCAGCTACTTGGAAAGAGATTCTCCTGATCCCAGAATCTGCCCTTCAAAAAAGCCTATTGATACAAAAAACACCCTAAAGAATTCTGAAAATACTTTTGTTGTATGGTACTGAACCTGCGAGCCTGATCTAAAACACTGAGTCTCCTGAAAGCCACTGGAACACTTACTCTGATTTGGACTGAAAGTTAGGTTTTACAAAGGGGAACAAAAGAAGAAGCCTTCTACAGACCAGGTCCTCTGCAAGTCAGCAAGCAGAAGGCTTGGGCTGCTGAACTCCTATGTGAACAGTTCTTGCTGGAAGGAGGATTGTGGGGGTGGGGCTGGAAAAGGAAAAAAAACTTGTTTTGAGGTAGCTAGCTGGTCCCAAAGTCAATGACTGAGAAGATCTGTCTTTGCACAATTGTCCTAATCCATTGTTGATTTTGCTGACATTCTTTCCATTTTGATCAATGTAACTTTCTTCAAGGTCTAAATGGGAAAAGATTACTTCTTCGTGTATTTATTTACCTTCAGAATCTCAACAATGATCCTCATGCTCCATAGAAGAGGACAGCTGGCCAAGTTTTGTGTCTACCCACTCAAACTCTCTACTCTGACTGAGTTGTACTGATTTAGCTAAAGTAGACTGACAATCTGAAATTAAATTGACCCCTGATAATAGACTGAACTAGCTTCAACTCCTGATGACTGAGGAAAAATACCCACAAACAGTACATGCATTGATTAAAATAAATTGATTGAGTCAAACTAATGCAACTGTCTTGATGATGTTCCTCTTGGTTTCTCAATCCTGCATTATTTAAGAAGCACCATGACAGAGGCTTTTTTCTAGAAAAATGCAAATAAAACAATTGTCTCAGAAGACTTTTCTAATTAGAGTCCATGTGGTGATCACCTGAAAAAAAATCACAAGGTGGAATGAAAAGAGATATAAAGCATAGAAAATGTTATACTTAAAGCCTAACACTGCTTGGTAAAGCAGTGCTTTTGTGTCATTTCATTAACTGGGATTATGCACTTGCTGCACTATGCCAGCCAGACTGCTGGTGAAAATATTTAATGATGTTTACTTCTGATCTAGGCACTTTCCAGTCTGCATCAATAAAAACTAAATAATGGCAGAGCTAGAAGAAGGACAACTAAGTGAGTTTAACATGTCTGGGTTAAAGTAGTTTTGTACTTGAGACCTCATGGTATTATAATAAACACACATGCAACAAAAACATGGTTCTACACAGTTTCTCTATCACACCATGTGGTTTCACATATTGCCATATATTATGCCATGGCCATATGAATGCAGTACATACCAAAAAACCTGAGTTAATGTACACTGATGAGATACCTGATCTGCAGGAGAGTAGAAAGAGCAGAGGAACAAAGATGATCTGAAGAAAAAACATGATAGGAAGAGACACAGCAAAGAAAGAAAACTATGACAGGAGGAAAATGTGCATGAACTGAAGATGTATTAGAAGAATAAGACTGAATAAAGAGAAGAAAACAGTAAGATACTCCAGAATTTCTTCAATAATAATACTTGAATTACTATAAAAACAATAAACACATCACCCAAGTGATTACTAGGGCTGGAACTGTCAGTCTGCTTTGCAGACATATACAATTCACTTTTCACTTCTGAAAACTTTACCTGGGATACAGGCTGCTTTCTGCTGGCATTAGAAACATCATGGCTACCTGGTGCTTATTATTTCAGGGAACATAATGCCACATGGGCTCCTCAGCCCGTAAGGTCCCTACATCACTGCAGATTGCTTATGTGATCTAACATTATACAGCAATGCATAGGCCAAGATCAGGGTATGTCTTGGAGCATACATATCCCCGGCTTAGACCTGAATTCTGCTGTCCTAAAGGGAGAAGTGACCCCTCTGTATCTGAACACTTGCATACATAGCCACAGACTGGTTTATGAAATAGCCAGATAGGATCAAGAATAAAACAACCAGCCCTCTCTCTCTCTCTTTGCTCCCTCATACATGTTTTGTAGGCATGAATAAACTGTGAAAAGTGGCTAGAACATTTTGCATTCTAATCCTTGCCTTGCTGGGGGCTCTGGTGTGGCCACAAGAAAGTTACGTCTGATATAACCCTGATTTCAAGTTTCCCCATCCTTAAAACTGTAGCCTTCTCTATCTTGTTAGCAATTTTTCTAACTGCTGTTGCTTTCCTTTTGTTTGTAAACAATGAAAGCAATTTAGATTCTTTAATATGCCCTTCAAAACAACCCCGCCCCAAAACCCCACACCCAGACTCCAAACCCAAGGGGGATCTTAAAGACAGGTTAAGACAGCCATCAGGCCAGGGTAACTTGGGCTGGCTGCAGTAGTTAAGGTTTATAGACAAGATCATAGTTGAACAAAAGAGGCTTATCTCAAGTCCTACTTGGAATTACTGTCTCCACTGTTATTTCAGGTGAATGCCAACATAAATTCATCACATGACACATTCTGATGTACAAATGTATGCCTTAGCTTTTGGACAATGATAAAACAGAGATGTATGCATACAACTTTAACTTCTATATGGAGAAATAAGGTATATTAGTCTAATTAATTTAGTATCTTCGGATTTGGTTTAACCTGAATACTGGAGAATGGAAACAAAGCATAGATGCAGTCAGGATACTCCTTTCTTATATAAGGCTCACATGGTACCAAGGCCCGACCTTGAACTCAGGTGCTTTGGAGTATGTGGCCATTGGCATGACTGGTTGTAGACCTGCTGGGAGGTCCACATATTTTACCTCCCTCTGCAAGGCTCAGTGGAGAGGAAATGCTGACAGAGGTTTTGCATTTTACCATTTAGGTATGCGTGGCTTTTAGGCTATAGCAAGCCCATCAAGGAGATTTTGGAACCAATTCACTCAGACCCCAACTTTACTATCATGAATGTTGCCAATCACAGAGGAAGAGCCGTCAAGAGTAGATTAAAAAGAGGATGGTTACACACTGTACTTCCTTATGGTTCTCAGCAACATTTACTTTTAATCTTTTAGAGTCATGAGAGTGCCTGGATCATGGCTGGTATTTTGCAAGTGCTGTTTTGACACACATGTGGCCCTACAAAGAAATCTGGATGTTTCCTTAAGGAAGCATTCATTCATTCATTCATTCATTCATTCATTCATTCATTCATTCACATGTATGCTGCTCCTGGAAGTGTTTTATCCCCACATCCTGCAAAATGTGATCTCCCTATGGCTATAGAGAAGACTCATTATCATTCCTTGCGATTACAGCAACAAGAGGGTCCATTCATATTCCTAGGAAGAATTACTAGAAATACCATCTTTTACTGGTGCTGAAAAGCAGTTTAAAAGGACAATAATGTTACTCCACATTGCTAAATAGTGTAATTCTGCTCTTCTGTCTGAAGGCTAACTCATGCAATCACATGACTACACATAACCTTCAGCTGCCATAATAGAAGTAGTCTTTCATAAGCCTTATTAAAGGTCTAAAGCTGAAAAATCTGACCCCCCCAGGCAAGATGGCAAATAGAGAAGAACCCTAAGTTATTATGTATTTTAAATAAATCTTGTGACTTTGAATGATCTTTGATTGATCTTTGATTGATCTTTGGATGGCTTGGGGAATGTTGCATCTCTTAACCATTTCTTAAACTCTGCTGATAATCTCCGTGCCCAAGCACAAATTGTACAGGCAATCTCATTTTAAGAGAATTGTGTGGAAAAGATTGTACCTTCCAGCATGTTTGCATTGGACCTGGCACCAGGAGGCCTCATTTCCAATTGCACAGTGCAGAATTGTAATTGCCATTTGAGCAAACAAAACCACAGACACTGCATCACGTATTTTCTTTCCATCTCATTGTTTTTGTTTTACTTTATGGGGAAGTGCGGTGTCTAGAACTGAATAACTACTACAATGGATGGCATGCTGCTCAAATAATGAAGGCTGAGGTCTAAAGCCTCTGGACTTCTACATTCAGCTCTGCAAGATTTGAAAATTATGAAGTCAGAAGCAGCCAAACCATATTCCTTAGTTATGACTACTATTAATATCTAGTGTATTGTATAGCTCATAAGACACTGGATCCAGAGCCCTATAATATTACACATTGCATAAATGCAGAACAGGAAGCCTGGCTAAGTCCCGAGGGTCTTACTGCTGAATGACTCAAACAGTCATTTTTGGATACCCAGCTGGCAACACATTCTGCCAAGTGTTCAAAAGTCCCAGGAGGAAGTAGCTATCAGCAAGAAGAACCAGGGCTGCAGGTCCTCAGCATCTGTCCATATGAGACTTAAGAAGTGAACACATTCTAAGATCCCATGCCAGTGTTTCTGGTTAGCAGTGGTTTTTTAAAGACGTACGGTCGGACAACATGAATCCAAGTTGTTTTAACAGGGCCTAGGAAATGTCCCAGACATCGAAGCTTGCAGCATTAGCAAACATTCTGAAAATGTTGGTAGTTGTCCTTGTACTCATCAGAACGTAATGTGAAGCAGAACTCACCTACGTTCAGGGTTCATTAATCACTGCTCAGTCTTTACAGTTAATATGATTGGGCCAACATGCCTTAAGAACACTAATAAAAAAAATATGAATGACCAATTTCTCGTCAGCTAAAGCACACCATATACTATCCAGGTTGGTATAATGAAACAACAGCAAACATGAAAAACACAACAATCATACCAGGAAAGCAGCGTGAGTCCCAAACTGCTGCTGTTTCTTTTCATGCCTGCACTAAGGAGTGCAACCATATGCTAAAAGTTGGGGGGTGAAGGCTTTTTACCAAACCTGCATAACAGAATGTAAAAATCAGAGAGTATCATGACAGAGTGACTTCTTAATGGGAAGATATGTGATTACCCCAATTTCTCAAGGGCTATAATGTATATCAACAAGCCTTGCCAAAAAAAATGTTTGGGCTCCACTCTCCCTGGATCCTGTTGTGCTAAGTCTGAAACCTACTGAAGGCTTTGGATTCAGTTGAATTTGTGTCTCTTTCCTTTTCCTTTTTCTTTCTTTCATTTAGGAATTCAAGCCTCTCTGAGATTGTGTTGCAGTTAATTTTGTTTCATTTTTTTTTGTCTGTACCCAAAAAAGAGGCCAGCATTTCTTGTTTAAATGCTGGGTATTTTTCTTCTGATTACACCAAAGCTAATTATTCTGTAGGTTTAGCCTCAGACATCCCATGCACTCAACTATTTATGCATTTTAGTCCTTCACATTACAATGCCAATATAATGTAACACTGTTTGCAGCACAGGAACATGAAATGGCTGTTTCTGCAGGGGATGCTCCTTCACAGGTGCTCAGCAATCATGGCAGCTGAAGAACTGGGGTCTACATAAAGACTTCCCAGAAAGCCTCTGAAAGGTATCTTTTTCAGTAGATGTATATGACTTGCTTTCATATAGTCTGAGTTAAGCATTCAAAGTTTTGAAAACAGAGGTCACAGAGCAAAATAACTGCAGTGTGAAATTAGCTGAATATGCTGTCAACTCGGCCACATACATTTTTGACAATAACAAGTCAAAATCCTCAGTTTGCTTCTCTCTCAATGCTACTGCCTTGCCCTTTCTCCTAACACTAATGAGTTACCCTGTGGTATTGTTTTAACAAAACGTCAAGTTGATCTTCAAAAAGAAAATAAAAAGTCACTAGGTATATGGTTAACAAGAAAAATATATCTTATGGTTTCCTTTGATAAAAGTAACTAGTGATTTATAAAATAAAAGGAAGAGAAACTTGTATTTAGAAAGCAGTGCTGCTATTTTTTTGAGCAAGTTTAATGTTGCCGGCAACATTTTCCTGAATACATGCCTGACTTCCTCTGAAAAATGTGTGGTGGGCTTGACAAACTTCGTGCCTACAAAGCTTTCCTGAACCTCTATTTACCTTTTTCACAAGAGGCAGAGTGTGCATTGCTCCTCCATGTATTTGATCTGTCACCTCCCTTCTAGCTTCAGCATTCTTTCATCTGAACAGAGCTGTAAAAAAGAACAAAAATAGCAAGGTATATGCTGTCTCATGGTTATGTTCAGCAAAACTTGAGCACCAAGTGTAAAATGTGTCATATTTGTAATTTATGGTTGGAATTATGCATGTGATACAGGATGTGGCTTCTAATCTCTGGTGCAGATTCGACAGTTTATAGAGGTCTTCCTTGTAAGGTAAGACATGCAGCTGCAGGTGAGCTCCAGCTGCAGACATAAGTATTCCTCAGACTGAGAAAAAGCAAGAAAGATAAGCATGAGAGCAACTCTGAGATCAGTACTTCTTCCTCTCCACCCTTTCCTGCCACTACAAAAAAAGTCCAGCTGTATGATATGAATGACAAAAGTGTTTTTCAGCCACTCCATTTGTGACATTCGTGCCTGAGATAGTATATTTCTGTAGTGGAAGGCACCAGCAAAGTACAGCATCATCCATTAAGACTTAACATTGGTGCTAAACAGTGTGGCAATAAATTCTGGTATCAGATTAATGTAACTACATCATGTTTTGTTTACTTCATCATAATGTAACTACATAACGTTTTGTTTGCTTCATCATAACATCAGTGGACCTGAATGAGGTAGGCACTGTGAGAAATCTGGAGATTGAAGCTCATACTCCTCTTATTTTAAAATAATAGCAAATAAAGTGATATCTATACACCTTTGGTATTCTTTGGGTAAGATACAGCTGGAATTTCTAAATTTACTTCCAGCTGATCTTAAGGACAGTTCTTCAATAAAGCCAGAGGAAGAATAATAAAACACAAATGTATTACTAAACAAATAATTGGTGATTTTGTCTCCTGCAGAAATAACTGGAGAATTGCCTAGAAGGGATGAGAATGTCAGACTCTGCTGACCCCAGAAAGCAGCCACATGGGACAGAGAGAATCACAAAATCATAGAATGGTTTGGGTTGGAAGGGACTGTAAAGATCTACTTTCAAAAGCCCTGCCATGGGCAGAGACACCTTCCACTAGACCAAGTTGCTCAAAGCCAGGAATGGGGCATCCACATCTTCTCTAGGCAGCCCATTCCACTGTCTCCAAAAGAAGGAAAATGTGTCAAAATCAACATGTCTGATGTAAGATGAAAATTTTCCAGTTAAAGGGTTTATAGTTTTTCCTTTTCCCTAGTGGGGTGCTTATATACCCATGCCAGTACCCTAGTATAACAGCTTTATCAAAAATGGCCAAAAGCTCACTCTATAAATTAGAGACAAATGGGAATTCACCTTGACAAATAAAGCAAGTATTGAGTTCCATGTAATTCATGCCTCAAAGCCTCAAAAGAGGCATGATATATATTCAAGATCTTATAATTCTCCAACTCTGTCTTTTTGGAATTCCTTGTATAGTCAAGGATTCAGTTTACAAAAGTATAAACATCTTCTTATAGTAAATTCAAAACAAGCCATCTTTGAACTCCAGCCTTGGTTGTATCAGAGCGAATCTGAAACAACCCTGCTGTATTCCACAAGTTCCTTCCAACCAACAAAAAAATAGAAGTCAGACTGTGGAGCTCAGGGCCAGCCTGAGCTGGAAATGAGACAGATAAGTACTTTTAGCTCAAAAGAACAGCTCAATATGCTGACAATTCAATCACTTTCACTTACTTCCTTGAACTGTCATCAGGCACCCAACAGGGATTATTTTAGTACTGGAATGGATTGCTGAAGACACTTAGGAGAAATTGCCTTTTTAATTTCTTTTATTTTGAAAGTTATAGTCCATATTGACAGACCATTTTGCTCCTGCAGAAGCATATAGCAGGGACGCTGCTTTTATTGTGAACCTTCTATTTTCTCTTTCTGGCAAGCATCCTAGAATTTGTAATTTAATATTCCTGCCAAAAGCACTGGAAACATTTGAGAGGATCCTCATGGGATTAAGGACAAACTGTGGATTACATTCCTGGCATTCAACTACACTGGAAGCCATAATTTTTCTTGCTATCCCTGAATATTTGTGAGCTAACCAAATAAGAACACAGCAGAATTAAGAGTAATTTGATGTTGTTTTACTCTTTCTTCTCAAATCATCTCAGGATCTAATGCACTTCTGCTCTTAGTCTAAGGAGTTTGTTTAGGTCAAGCAGATGTGTTTATGCTGATTAACCTTGCATATTAGCAAAGTGAGAGCAGATTGTGGAGTGGCTAGGACATGATTTTCACTTTTTTTGTTTTCTGCACACTAGAAAATGTGTACTCAGCCATGAATCCTGCATCCTGGTTCCCAGATGTTGAGGGTCAGTGACTTAAGGACAGCCACAGTGAATCAGACCAAACCTATAAAAAGCTAGGCTCCTTCTCCTGACAGTGGCCAGTAAGGGCTATTTTGGGAAAGAGTACAAAAAATGGGGCAAGATTTACTCTTCTTCTAATACATCATAATGAGTTCAGCTGATTCAGTGTTCAGGGACAGACAGAGCCAGAAGCTTGTTTTACATCTGTGCATTTAAAATCCTTTCTATTATTTTCTTAGTTCCTTTTTTAAGCTCATTTGCACCCCTGGTTTCTGTAACACCCTGTGCCTCTCAGTCTCAGTTTATGTCAACTGTGCTGTGTGGAAAGAACTGGTCTTTGCTTGCTTTAAGCCTGCTCCTGGTAATTTCTGTAGACACTCTGACTTCTTGTTCCGTGATAGAATAATCCTCTCCCTAATCACCCACAGACCATCTGCTGAATACCAGGTCAGCAGCAGTGGAACCACAATCCTCTGTGGGGCAGGGGCTTGATTTACAAATACAAAAGGAGATAGAGAGACAAAACAATGAACATAAAGATAAAACATACGTTTTATCCTTTGCCATCACCATGCCCACAATATGGAGAAAACTTTCAGAGAAAGAATTGCATTGAATCTCAACAGTTTCTGAACTCACTAAATAACAATCAAACCCTTCAGGGATCCAGTAGGTCTCCCTTGCAAAATAAGCCCAGAGTTTTGTACTTTAAACAAAGAAACTGCTCAAACTAATGGGTGACAGCTGTTAGAGTTCACCTTCCAGTACTTCCAGAAGGGCTGGAAAATATGCTAGTGAAAACATTTTTCAAAATCCAAAGACTTCAGCATTAAACAAGTCAATCAAATCTATCAAACTGTTCAATGCAGCTGTAACCTGATACCTGACTTGATGGAGAACTTGTCAAAAATTACACAAAAAAGTATACAGCAAACATTAAAACATGCAGAACTGTGAATGGTTAAGTAATTTGTCTTTTACAAGCGTAAGTGAAATAGCCAAGCTTCAGATAAACATTGACTTCAAATTAGCAAGAAATAAAGAACCTTGCCTATTTTCTATATTGTAATATTATTCTTCAAGGAAGGTGTCTGCTCTCTAAAATGCTTACAATTTCATGAAGCCCTCGACATCATCCAGTAGATAATATCACTATAGTCCTGTGACAAAACTGCCATAGAAATATAACAGTCATTAATGAGTCAATATGTTTAAGAACAGTATCCTCTACAATTCCACAGTCTAATAGAGAGTACTGTATATGGTTTGAATTACCTAGAGAAATGTTACAACACTATTCAAAATAACTCACTTTTCTGTTACATTGGAAGTTCAAAGAATGCTCCACAAGTTTACAGAACTTGATGCACAGTTCTGAGCTTAATATTGTATGTCCAGTATCTCTTCTTATAGCTAAACATAACAAAAACAGATCACAGTGATAGAGAAGGAACACACTGATACCAGGCTGAGGCAATGGAACAACTATTCAGCTAGTGCATCATGCCTATACCCTCCACTTTCCCCTGTTAACAAATGAAGCCCTTTACCTGTTTAAGATAGAGACTGTAAAAACTAATGGATTAAAGTTCACTTTAAAATTTAATTTTTTACTGTGCAGCTCATCTTTATAACCTTAGAGACAGCCTACCTTAAGAATAAACAGAAGCAAGTATGACCTCATGTCCCATGGTTTTCACATTGGCCCCTTTTTTAAAAATAAGGTCACTCTCTTACTTCTTCATTTGATAGGTAAAGAGAGAATTTCTCCAAGGCCTTTTATTAAGAAATTTAGAGGGAGAAATTCTGTTTCTCCAGGAAACAGGCTCCTGTGACAGGTCATATCCTATATTAGTGGAGACTGTGGACGTCCAGACAAGAGAAAAAGTTTGAAACTTGTGGGAGAGGAAAAGCTGCAGGAATGTTACACACGAATGAGTAGAAAACATCTCTCTTATGAAAAGTAGTCTCAGGACAACAACGGTAAGGGCTTTTGTTACCAGCAGACATGGGACCCTTGGGGAAAGCCAGTGATGAGCATGTGACAGTCTAGCCAGGGGTTTTCAAGGCAGTTTTGAAGAACAGGGGATGGAAGGCATCGGGACAGGGCTCTGGGGTTTATTACACTGAAAAAGAATAGAACAGAAGAAGTATCCAGAAGGGGAAGATAATGCAGTATTGTCTAGGACACTCCACTTCATTTAAAAACTGAAAAGACAATGAAATCCCACAGAACTTATAACAAGGCTGCCCTGGCAAGAAGGCCAACTTTTATAAAGAGACATAAAAATGACATCTAATGCTGAGATGGTGCAGCCGCCCTGCAACATCTTACACTTTATCAGCATTTTTGAGATCTCTGGTAGGGAGTTGTACAGAGTAAGTTTTTCACAGGCTCTAGTATCAGTTAGAATTTGATTCTGTGGTTTTTAATAGTGATTCAAATCCATTTCAGTCTTTACAACGCACACTTACCCAAGAGGGCTCCCTTGCAGGAGTTCAGCCCACTTTGGAAAACTAACTTTTAAAAAACATTAGAGACCTCCAGAGGTCCCATCCATTGTCCAAACAAACTGCCCCAACCTTTCCTCAGAAGATTCTTCTCTCCTCAAAGAACCCCCATCTGTAGGGGGTCTCCACTCTAGCCCAGTCCCCAGCACTCCTGGCTAGACTTGTCTCTGCAGTCCCCAGACTCATTCTGGCATATTTCCGCTTTGGTGACATTTCCCCCTAGACCAATGTGAAGTGAAAGATTAAGAAATTCAGGCAATGAAGGAAGTGAAAGCTGTGATTCAAAAGGTGGTGATTCACTTCAGGCAAGACTGCAATCTGAGTGCTGCCAAGACTTTTACCAACTGGCCTTTTAAAGTGCCCCTTTTCAAACCAGACACAAGAACAGGGAGAAACAAAACACTGCTCTTTGTTTTTTAGAGTTTTGAGAGAAGAAAAACTGCTGAAGGCAGTGAGTTCATTTAGGAATCCACTAGCCTGCTGATCAAGTTTCAGGTTGAGAAACATGCATTTTCATGGGTAAGCAATGTGTACCTTATACATCCTTTGCATGAGGGGACAGTGGTCACCACATGACAGTGGTCATGCAAGGAAGTAAAGGGTTATGATTATCCACTCTGGTGCAGAGATAGGCCTGAGGGCATGGATAGGGAAAACTCTTCACTGTCTCTTCAGATATTCAAGAATAAAGAGCAATCAATGATGCTAAGAGAAGCTGTACTCTAGGCAAGCCCTGCAGACCAAAATGCTGCTTACCTGAGGATTTTTTAGCTGCAAAAAATTCTCAAGGGAGACTGAACAAGCATTTAGAAGAGCGACCTGTTGACAGTCACTAACTAGACCAATCACACCATGTTCAGGAAATCCCTAAAGTGAAAACACACACAGTCTGGGAACATATCTGGCTGAAGTATTGTGCCTTATTCTTCTACTTCCCTGGCATCTTGCTTTTGGATTTGGCTTGCTTTTAGTTGGGTCAGATAGTTAGATCTGGTAATTGAATAATGGCCTTGGCAAAACTTGTAGTTAAAACTTCTATGAAATAACAGCTTGAGGAAAGGGTTACCTCTTACTTGACAGCAAATAATGGACTAAGCAGGCTTTATCATTTGTTTTCTGGAGGCGATGCAGAAAAAAACAGTTTTATCTTCTTTTTCATAGAATTCCTGACCTGATCCCTGCAGTACAGTGTGCATTAAGCTACAGTTCTAATAGATGGTAAATGAGTCCCACCATACCAGGTTAAAAATGCCTGAGCCAGGGACCATCATGAGTCCCAGACTGTCAGCTTTAAAATGACCACAAAAGCCCTTTTGTGTGCTGTCCACAATTCTTTACATTGGTCACTTTCCTTGTCAGCAAGGGTGAGCATAGCACCTTTTCCCGTGGAAATTGCTTTTCTGTCCTAAAACCCCCTGCCAATTCTCAACACATGCATCACACCCTTCCCTGCCTCTAGTCTTCCTGATAATCCTGGGCTGTAAAGAAGACAGAATCCAGACAGTAAAGAAGTTTCAATTATACTACCACAATGTATGTCTGTTACTTAGAATTAGAATCTCTCTCAAGACTTGTGAGCTAACTCAGCCAAGTCCTTTAGTTTAACCATGAAAAATGTACCTGTTATTCCAGGGAGAACAGAAGGGTATGTATTTTGGCTTCTGGATGGACTTTCATAGCAGTAAACATTACATTTAGTGTGTATAAACAGCTACAGTGGCTGCAAAAAAAAAAATTATTGTGACACTATGGCAGGGGAGTAATGTTTGACCTGCTTCTCAGAACAATAAAAGAATTTCTGGCAGTAGATCACTTCTGCTCATTGTTTCCCTTTCCTTGGAAACCTGGGAGAAAAGTCATGCTTTGGCTTTTCCTGGATGAAGTCACGTATGCAATAGCTATGGTTGGGGAAAATTCCTCATATTTTATGAAGATGGTGTTATGTGACAGCAAATCTGAAGGCAGAGCTCAAGGAAGGGCACAGAGGAAATGGGAAAGCAATGGATCTCATCATAGGGAAGATGTAGTACCTGACCTGGAGTGCTGGCACGTTTCCAGGGGAGGCTGCACAAAAGCACATTTTGGGGCCTGTTAGTGCAAACCTCTATATTTCCCCTTTTCACTTCTCTTTTATTAACTATGCAATGTGGTCAATCAATAGTGGAAGGAAGGTTTTCCTAAGGCACTTCATAACTCCTCTTACCTTCCAGGAGCTAGCCTGAAAGAATTCCAGCAGCTTCTTGTTCTGTAGTTATCTTTTCCTTCCTTCATACACCCGTGAGAATCAATCCCACATTTTTAAAAAGTGAAGAAAAAAAAGGAGGATTCAGATGAATCTGCCATCCAGACAAATTACTAAGATGACAGATGCAGAAAGAAAGGGTTTCATCTTTCTCCTATAACTTTTACATCCCCTACTGTTTCAGCTCAGCCACCAAAGCTTTCACTTCTCTCTCACTGTTATCATACTGAGATAATAACTAAATTCAGCTTGTACTGTCATGCAAAACCTTTGAGATGACCTCTGTTAAACAAGAGCACTTGTTGAACTGCAAGCTCTCAAAATCTCCCTGAAGTCACAATCAATGCTTTGTGTGATGAATTGGATGAAAATGGGTCTTTTAATTTCAGAAGTAAAAGAAATGCCAACTTGTTGGGAATTTTTCTGTTCTCAACACATCTTTTTCTTCCTATTTTCTGATAAGCAACTGCATTAATTTAGTATTCAAAATAAAAGAATCAAACAGCCTCATTAAAAGCATGTGCCTCAGTCTGAATGACACCTGATCATGCTTTGCTACCTTAGAACCTGTAGTGTCTCTTGTTCTTTTGTTAATATCATTTTTGTCCATAAATTCTCATTAGAAAGAAAAATAAAAACAAGGTAGATGACACCTAAATACAAGCAGCAGCAGTGAAGCTTTGGAGCTCTTTTAAAAGTATAGGAAAAAACAACAATAAATAAATAAAATTGAAAGCATTATTTTATTTATAAGAGGTCACTTTACATAATACTATAGATAGAAGTCCAGTTCTTTAAATCTACTTGGAAATCCCTGTAGCCCTACAACGTTCTCTAGAATCATACTCACTTGCATCAGTAGAGATTTTGGCTACAAAGCAACTCTAAATGGCTTTGCTGTCACTGAAAACAAAACCTACCATAAGACCCTCTCAACAAATCACATATAGGTATGAAAATGGGTGACAGTAAGAGAGGAAATATCCAAAGTCATTCCACCACGCATTTTCTCAGTCCGACTTTGAAAACTGACATGGAGATTTTAAAGGAAGCCAAAACTTGGAATTTCACCTAGCTCTCTAAAAAAGCACAAGGTGCATTTTCTCAGATTCAATTCTTGTTCAGGTAAATGCAAGACTAATTCCAGGTTTTCCTCTGAGCCCTAAGCTAAACTTGAAGTGCCTTTTTCCTCTTCCATTAGTATTCCCACAGAAATGCCCACCCAACACACACACCACCACTATGCACTGCAAAAGCAGATCAAAATGTGAGCTGTCATTTTCTTGCCTTGTATCACTGCTGAGCATCTCACACACATCAGCACCTGACGTTTCAGCCTTAATTTGTTGCCAGAGGGGAGGTCCTCACAAGGAGCTAACATGACAGGATTCAGCACAGAAACAGTGTATTTTGCACTCTGTCACTCCTCACCACCAACGGGGAGTGAAAGCCTGACCAGGCTTCTGCATCCAGCCTGAGCAATCCCAGTGTGTAAACAGTCATGCTTCTAAACTTCAGCAGCAAGAGGAAGACACTGACCTGGCAATGTGGTTGCAGTAAAGTAAACTCTCATCAGAACCTTCCCGGTGGGGGCAGTTGAGTGCTGAGGCAGGAGCCCAGGCAAAACAAGGAAAATGGTTTTTCTAACTGCAGCTGGACAAGGAAGGCCTTGCACAACCTCATCCAGCCTGGGAACGGTGAACCTCTGGGGTTGGACTAGAAACCTCCAGAGGTCCCATCCAGCTGAATTTCCAGATGTTATCAATCAAAGATTGCATTCTACCTAGTACAGAAAAAAATCCCAACAACACATTAAATCAGCAGGAATGTGTTTTACATGTCTTGGCCCTGACATTTACTTGTTTTGAACAGTGTCTAAAAAAGACTAGTGAAAGAGCGGAGCTTTACTACAGTAAAGAGCTGGAAGGGCACTACCATCATGCTCTAAGCAGCTCTTTCCACAGTTGTTTATCCAGGGCTGGCAGTGATAGCTCAGTTTCTTGTTGAATTGTATCTAGGATGTGTCTAAACGTTTTCATGATAAACAGAATGCATCAAGCACTTCCAGGCTATTTACAAGCCATAGATCTCTCTTAACACATTCCCTCCTTCACTCCTACCTCCACTGGGTTGGGTTTCCTTGCTCGTGAAGGATCATGTTCTCCAGCTGATGGCAGAAGAGAGCCGGACTCACAAGAGAGACAAGCTCAGAGACCTTCCGTTCTGCGTTGCAAAGCTTCAGCAGCTTCACAGCATCCTCTGCTGCCAAAGAGCAGAACCAGATCAGAAATGAGAACATGGACTATGCCTTCGAGCAAACGTTATCACTTTATACAGACAGACACTCCCCCTCCCCTCCCCCCCCCCAAAAATACCCTACAGTGAAAAAGAGGCAGATAATGAAGCCCAGATCCATAATAGGGGTTAATCTCCACACTTTCCACAGAGCCACCCTTGAAATTGATCTATGCTTGGATACTACAAGTGCAAATCAGTTCAGAAATACCAGATTACTGTTTCCAAGGAACAGTCTCATACCAAAGTGCAATCTTTCCAGGGCTGAGCTGTTTTCATGCTATGCAGTACCTTTCATCATCTGGTTCTACACAGACCTTCTATTTGTTATTCTGAATTCCTATTTTCACAGAACCAAGGCTGGGTAGTTTGGAATGGACCACAGTGGATCATCTGGTCCAACCTCCCTGCTCAAGCAGGGCAATCCCAGAGTACATGACACAGGATTGTGTCCAGGCGGTTCTCCAGGGAGAAAGACTCCACATTTTCTCTGGGCATCCTGTTTCCATGCTGGGTCACAGTAAAGAAGTTCTTCCTCTTGTTCAGATAAAACTTCTTATGCATCAGTTTCTACTCGATTCCTTCTTGTTCCATTGCTTGGCACCACCGAGCAGAGCGTGACACCCTCCCTTGAGTTATTCACAGACACTGATGAGGTCCCCTCTCAGTCATCTCTTCTCAAGGCTGAACAAACCCAGCTCCCTCAGCCTTTCCTCAGAGATACTCCAGTCCCTTCATCACTTGTGTCACCTGTTATTTCTCCAGCAGGTGTCATGGTAGTTAAAGTCCCCCACCAGAACCAGGGCCTGTGACTGTGAGGCTGCTTCAAACTGCCTATAGAAGGCCTCATCCACTTTTTCCTGCTCAGGTGGCCTGTAGCAAACACCAACAACAGTGTTACCTCTATTTATCTGCCTTTTTTCCTAACCCATGAGCTCTTAACTTGCTTGTGGTCTGCCTAAAGGCAGAGCTCCTTACATTCCAAATGCTCTCGCAAAGGGAGGGCAACTCCACCACCACACCTTTCTGGAGTGTCTCTCTAAACAGGGCGTAGCCCTTTCTGACAACACTGCAGTCATGCAAGTTATCCCACCACGTCTCCGTAATTGCAGTGAGATCAAAGCCCTTTCACTGCACACAAGCCTCTAGTTCTAGTTTCAGGAAAGAAAATGTGCTTCAACTTTAGAAAGAACAAAGGATGTGCCCTCCAAGATCCACGGGAAATATTCCTATTGCACTAAACTGGTGGTCCCACAGACTATGCAGGTTCTAAAACTATGAGTAGAAAACCAGAAGTGCCATATGCAGAAGAGCAATTCCACATGGTTCACAGGACAGCTCAGTAAAATACAACTTCACCCCTATACCAGCAATGCCTGGCCCTGTACAAGCCATTACTCACAAAATGACTCTGCAGCCCCAGAGTTGCTTATTTGTAAGCAACATGCAGAGATGTTTTACAGGCACAAGGACAGCAGAGCCCCCTCTCCCAAAGCTGCACCAGGCGAGGTGTGGCACCCAAGTAATGCATCCATCGATGTCTCTCCCTGTCACAGCACCCACACACAATGGGCAGCCCAGACCCAGATGGAAGAGTTATGGGATGCTTGCACTCTTTCACAGCAGCCAGTGTGGATGGGCTTTCTTGTACAGACATGTGCGAGCCAGCTGTGTGCCAATGGCATTCTGGCCTGTTTCAGAAACAACTGACCAGCGGGACTAGGGAAGTGATTCTTCCTCTGTGCTCAGCATTGGTGAGGCCACATGTCAAATACTGTGTCCAGTTCAGGGCTCCTCATTTCGGGAAGGCCAGAGGTGCTGGAGGAGGTCCAAGGAAGAACAGTGGAGCTGGTGAAGGGTCTGGAGCACAAGTCTTATGAGGAGCGGCTGAGGGAGCCGGGGTTGTCCAGCCTGAAGGAGACTCAGGGGTGACCGTATCACTCTCTACAGCTACCTAACAGGAGATTGTAGCCAGTTTGGGATCGCTCTTTTCTAGGCAAGTAGCAACGTGACGAGAGGACATAGCGTTAAACTGTGCCAGGGGAGGTTTAGATTAACATTAGGAAGAATTTTTTCACAGAAAGGCTGATTAGACATTGGATCGGACCGCCCAGGGAGATGGTGGAGCCACTGTCCCTGGAGGTGTTTAAAGAAAGACTGGACGTGCCAGAGTGCCCCGTGGTCGAGCTGACAATGTGGTGATAGATAACAGGCCGGACTGGATGATCCCAGAGGTGCTTCCCCCCTAATGATTCCGTGTGCAGACACACGCTCGTACCCTGCGCGGCCCGAGCCCCGCCCGCCCCGCTCCGCCCCGCCGGCACTGCGGCGCCGGTGCCGGTCATGGCGGCGGCAGCGCGCTTGTTCCGCGGGGCCACCCGCGGCCCGTCCGCCCTGGCCTTTGCCCGGGCGCTGAGCCCAGCGCCGCCGGGGCCGGCGGGCCGGGGGCACGGGGGCCGCGCTGGCGGCCGCGGGGCCCTGGGCGGGCTGGGGCTGGCGCTGGGGCTGTGGCGGCGGCAGGTCGCGTTGGCGGCGGCCCGGGAGGACGAGGAGGAGAAGGAGCTGCGGCAGCGGTTCATGGCGCCGCCGGTGAGCGGGCTGCGGGAGCTGCGGCGGCGGCGGCGGGAGCTGCGGAGCCGCATGGAACTGCTCATCATGGAGACGCAGGCGGAGATGTGTCGTGCCCTGGCCGCCCTGGACCCTGGCGCCTCCTTCGTCGTTGACAGCTGGGAAAGGAAGGAAGGTACGGGGGAGCCGCGGGGCAGACCGCGGACACCGGCACCCCGGGCTCGGTCACCCCTCGGTGATCCTGACCCGGAGCCTGGCGTTGGCAGGCGGAGGCGGCATCAGCTGCGTGCTGCAGGATGGCGAGGTCTTCGAGAAGGCGGGTGTGAACGTGTCCGTCGTGTCCGGGCTCCTGTCCGAGGAGGCAGCGCGGCAGATGCGGAGCAGGGGGAAGTCTCTGAAGGCCAAGGACGGTAAGGCAGCGAGCGCGCAGGTGGAATAAGGGAGGGGACGGGACGAGTTCTCCCGAGTGTTCCCGTGCAGGTACTCTGAAAGCAACCCGGCCTTTGAGCAGAACATGAGGAAGGTCAGACTGATTGAAGCTCAAAGGTTTTCATTTGTAACACAGTCATTTCTAATCAGTAAGCCTGACAGGTGGACTTTCATGCCCCTAGAAAGCCAGGCACGGGAGTGCTTCTCTCTCCGTCTTGCTGCTATAAGGAATATATTGCAGGTGGTTTCTTAATAATGACACTATAGTGCAACAGTGAAGCAGTGCAGGAATTATGTACCAAAGAGGTGGAGGGAGAAAACCAACAACACCTGAAGGCTAAAGGGGACTTAACGCATGTTTGTTTAGCAGAGGGTAATTGTGAGGACTGGGGGTGGTAGAAAGCCTTAGTGGTGCCTTATGTTTTAAGTGGTCTTCATCTAGTGGGTTCTTCAAAGTATTGTCACATTTTAGAACAAATACCATAGAGAGAGTTGAGTTAGGTGCCCAGAAGTGTATGGATGAGAAGTAACTTGCCCATGATTAATAATGATGGTGACCCAACATGAGACATTTTCCTGTTGTGGCTTGGAGCCTAAGGGAAAATAGCAACGTTCCTTAAATGATAACAAATGAAGTTTATTGAAAAACTGAAGGGCTTTCTCTGTGCGTCTTTTTTATCTAGGGAAGCTGCCTTTTTGTGCCATGGGTGTGAGCTCTGTTATCCATCCAAAGAATCCTCATGTTCCAACCATGCACTTCAACTACAGATACTTTGAAATTGAAGAAGCAGACGGTAAGGATTGTAATTCAATGAGAAATGTATGAAAAGGCTGACTGCCCAAAGAAAGTGTGAATGCATGGCTGGGGTAAAGAGATCAAGACTCAGTGTGAGTTTGCTCCCAACTACTAGCCCATCTTGTGAAACTGCTATCCTATAGTCAGGGTCAGTGGTCCAAAATTCACTATTTCACTATGTTGAAGTTTGTTTTATCTTTTCCTAGAATCACCGATCATCGCACTACCTTGTAGTCAAATCTTTCACTATTGAAGTTCAGGGACACCGTGAAAAACGATTTTGTTTTGTACTGCAAAAGTAATTGTTAGTTCTTGGTGAACCACTAGCAACAAGTTGCTCTTCAGAAGTTTAAAAGAAAAATGTTGCTGCTTGCCTCCGCTATAGGAACTATACAGTGGTGGTTTGGTGGTGGGACTGACCTCACTCCAACTTACCTGAATGAAGAGGATGCTGTTCATTTTCACAAGACTCTGAAAGAAGCCTGTGACAAGCACGATCTGAAGCTGTATCCCAAGTACAAGAAATGGTATGTGGGGGAAGATGTGCTTGGGGGGAGCAAAAAGCAGCACCGGATATTGGCAGTTAAATGTATGCTAGGAACTGTAGGTACTGCTTCCTTTTGAAAAGTATCAGAAAGCCCTAATGAAAATCAGAAGTGTACTGGGACCAAATGTTGTCTAAAGAAATATCTTATTTACAGTATCCTGGATTTTTCAAATCAGAGGGCTGACAACTAGGATCATAAGTCTATAGCCCAAGGAAAAACCAAACTGACTCATCAAGGTTTTGTTGCACTAGGCAACTTAAAATTCCTTTTAGCATCTGGTGCTAAACTAGGACAAGACTTCTGCCCTGTGGACTTGCACAAGTTCTGTTTACAGTGAACTTATGGTAAATGTGTATGTGAGCTCTTGGGCCACCATAGCAGTTCTGAAAATCCCACTTTGTTTTTCTGCCTTCCATCTAGACTTCATGGCTTTTTTTTTTTCTTTTTCCTAGTTTCCAGGTAAGTAAAGGGCCTTGTCCTTAATGTAGAAGCTTTATTTTTTTTTTTCTGGTGACATATTCACTGGTAGTTCAACAGCACATTTTCTAAGATGCAAACTTTGAATGTTCTTCTTGAGCTGAGAGATACAAGTGATGGGATCTTCCACTATCAAGTGGGAATTTGCTGCTCTGTGTCTGATAATCCTATCTGCCACTAGCTGTGTATGCAGGAAGGTGGGGGTACCCTTTTGTAAGCTACTAGGTCTTGTCTGAGGACAGGAGATATAGTGGGTGTTGTAGTTTGGGTGGCAACCACTTAATAGAGAGACACATCTTAGAGCCTTGAGATTACAGTCTTGCTGTCTGAGGATTTTTTGCATGGTAGTTTAGAGAATCTGCCTTAATAGTCAGGTTCTTTGTAGCCTAAAGTTAGCAATGACAGCTGCAGGGAGTAGGATACTTTTTCCCACTTTGCTAAAGATCATTGTGGTTATTACATTTACCATATTGTCTACCTGATCTAGGTTTAAGATTTTTGTCTGGTTTATTCTCTTTCATGTTTCTGACTTTGTTTTTTTTTCCTAACTCTTCCTACTATCATAAAATAAAACACAGTGATCATCGCAATGAATTAAAAAATAGTGTCGGTTATCTGTTACATTTCCATGTCTCTTGTTATGGCCATGCTATATACAGTGCTTGAGAATAATTGTGGATATATGGAAATCTGGTCCTGTATGGAAAACTAGTCCTAAAGGAAGCCAGGTTTTCTTGATGTTGATGGTTTCTGCTTCCTACTTTCTTTTGCTTTCTCCTCCATATGAAGACTTGCATGCCCAAGCAAAAAATTTCAAGATAGGATTGAGTTATTTAAGTTACAGTAATTTCACAATTAAATACTCCCCGTAAATACAAAAGAGATTAATTACTTTTAGGATAAGATGCCCTTACCCATTTATAACTTAAACATGACTTATGAAAAGCTACTACTATAATGACTCAATTTTCCAAGTTTTAACTAACCTTCCAAGGAAGGGTGCCATGACATTTGCTTTCTTATCTGGTCTTGGGGCCTTAGATTACTTATGTTTTGATGAAGAAAATTCTTTTACTTGAATGCCAAAGAAAATAAATTCTCTTCCAAGTTAGAGTTCATATGAAAGCTGTCCAAATAATTTGGGAATTACATATAATTCTGAAAATGGAATCTGTCAAGAGCCTTAAGTTTTGAAAGTTTTGAAATCAGATGTCCCTGTTCTGAGTAGGTAGAGGCTATGGATTGGATCAACCCACATGGATGCATCTGCCATGGTGTTCAGCGACTTTGTGATGATTTCTAGCTTTACAGAGACCATTTAATCAGCTTTTAATGCAAGTGACACGGGAGTGCTTTCCAGGTGATGCTGTACCATCCTGGCTCTGGGAAGTCAGGGAAACAGTGGGGCACCCAGCTCTGCAGAAACTGACTTATGGTCAGTATTTCACTGGTTCTGTCCTGCAGCATACAGCTTTTTGGAGTGCTTTTCATGTCTTTGAATACTCTGGATCATGTTAATAAGCATCTGATATTTCTTCTAGGTGTGATGACTACTTCTATATCAAGCACCGTGGCGAGCGAAGAGGGATTGGAGGCATATTCTTTGATGATTTGGACTCTCCCTCCAAGGAGGAAGTATTCCAGTTTGTAAAGAGTTGTGCCAAAGCTGTTGTGCCTTGTTACATTCCCATTGTGAAAAAGCACTGCCATGACTCCTTCACACCAGAGGAAAAGCTATGGCAACAGCTTCGGAGAGGACGGTGAGTACTGGAGGAACAAAAGTATACACAGGAGGTAGACTGTGCTGGCAAGAAAAAAAATGAACTAGTTCTTTTTGGTTACAGGTTATGTGGGCCAAAAAAGCTCATCAAGAATTTCAGTATTTTTGTGCATAGAAATCCAATCCACTAGATTGCTAAAGAGGGTGCAAAGAAGGCTTTTCCCACTCTGCCGTGTTGCAACACAAGCAACCCAAACAAAACACCACTATTTCTTTTCAACTCCTTCACATAGCAAGAGAAGCTTCTGCTGTGTAACAACAGGCAGAGGGGTGTGAGTGTGCTTGGTGTCCTGAATCCTGCCTTCTCCTGCAGCCCAAAAGAGGCTGCCCTGGATATAGGCTGCCCGGTCACATGCAGAGCTAAGGGTGAGGGAATGGTGCTTCCTATTAAGTAATGAGGCAATACCCAGAAAGTCAGGAAATAACTGTACTTGAGTACTTTCAGCTCCTTACATACATATTCCATCTGGTCTTGGCATTGAAATTCCTGTAAAGGAATTTAGGATTCCTATAAAGGAATACAGAAGGTTGGATTTTTTTATTCTGGCATGTCCAAGGTGACTGTAAAAGACTTAGGAGGATGCTTGTCAATGTCACCAGCTGTTAATGGTGCAAAAGCTTGAGTACATTGGTCAATACAGTTGTACTCTGTTCTTCATGTCCTGTGATTGTGTGAGTGTATGGAAAAATAAAATTACATGTGCACTGTACTTAACTAGAGTCTTTACTTTCTGTCTATTCTGCAGAGAAATGTGATACTGGCTTGGAAAGAGTGTAAGCATTCAAGTTCACATCACTGGCCTGCAGCTGTTGGTCACTTAAGCAAGCATCCTTAATTTGGTGGGACTGTTCTTGGGAACATTGGGCTTTCAGGATCCAGTCTGTGTATGGAATTTAGCAAACCTGCAAAGTTTAAAAGGGGGAGTAGCTTTTCTAAGTTGCAGCCAGGACCAGCTCTTGAGGCCTGCCTATTTCCCTGGGTCTGTTTGCAGGTTATGGGGCTATATAAAGCTTTCTGTCTCTGCAGATAGAGAAGAGCTTTTCCCTTCCTGTATCTTTAAGTACGAACACTCTGTACTGGCTATCAGGATAATCCCTGATGGATTGTCACAGCTCTGTTCCTATGCTGGGAGCAGAAAATGGTCTTTGTCTTACTTCATGATTTACAAGACCCAGCCAGCACTCTGAACCTGACTTCTGTTGCTTTCCAGATCTTTCCAGGAACCAGGAAATACTGTTCTGACCTTGCTGCCTATGTGTCCTTCAGCATGGAGGACTGCACTGTAGTTTTTTTCCTCTGGTTATTTTCAGTACCTTTAAAGCCCCTCTTTATGTCTGACACCCCCACAAAGAATAGAAGAACCAAGGTAAACGTGGTGTTGAGCTTGCCAGTAGGGCTGAGGCATGGGAGGAGTACAGCACAGCACAGGAGGCTGCAGACCGCTCTCCTTTGAACAGCTGGTCTGCTCTAGTCTCTTAGCTGAGGTCACTTCTCCCTGTGCTCTGTGGAGTGGCAAGGTCACACCTGCATTCCTATGCAGAGGATGCTAAAGAACAGTTGACCCCCAACTCAGCAGAAAGACTGATTGGTTTTGTTTGAGGTCTGCCAGTTGAAGAAAGCCCAACCAACTTCTGCTAATAAACTGGGTATTTTTCTGTTGCATCTCTTCATTCCCGTAGGTATGTAGAGTTCAACTTGCTTTATGACAGAGGTACAAAGTTTGGCCTCCTGACACCAGGATCAAGAATTGAAAGCATTCTTATGTCTCTGCCACTGACTGCAAGGTAAGGGTGTGGTTACATGGGGTTGCAGTAGGCACTGTTCTTTGTAAAATACTTCATAGGATTGAATCAAAAGTCTCTCCTGGTCTCCAGTCTCTTAACAGTGGCGGTTCATGCCCAATACAAGAACTGGACAACTACAGTTCTCTGTTCTGCAAATGCAGATGCTTCTCTGTTGTACGGTTTTTGTGCTTAGTTCCTCTTGATAGATTTATTGGGTTTTTGTTTAGTAGTCCTTAGAAACCATGAGAGGTTCTGGCAGTCCTGCCAAATGTGTGGCAAGGAGCTCCACAGTTTAACCATGTGTCATATGACAAAGTACCTCTTTTCTGCTTGAACCTGATGACTTCGTGTAACTTTTCACTGAGTAACATGATTTTCTTCCTGTTCATTTTCTCCATAACAGTTTTTATTTTATAGGCTTCTGGGGTTTTTCATTGTTTGTTTTCCAGGCTGACAATCCTGCTCTTTTTAGTCTTTTGTACAGTTGCTGTTTTGTACTTTGGTCACTTTCTCTAGGCTTAAGTTTTCTGTGCCCTTTCTAAACTGGGGATGAGGAACAGACAATGTAAGCTGCATATACCTATACAAGATACAGGTGTGCTGCTGACTCACAGTAGCATAGTGATGTTTTAATTCATTATTCCTTTCATAATCCTAATATTCTCTTTGCTGGTTTTGACTGCTGTTCAGCATTGAGGTGGCTTTTTCATAGAACTGTTACAATACCGAGGTCTTTTCTAGGCAATAAAATTTAACTCAATCTGTATGCAATCTTTTTCCTGTGTCCATCACATCAATCAGCAGTGAATTTCATCTGCCATTTTATTGCTCAGTTGCTTGGCTAAATACTGTTTTTAATTGTCCTTTTAGGTTTTAATCCATTTTCCTTACGCTTGTGACACCAGCAAATTCAGTCATTTACTATTTATTCCCACTTTCAGATTGCTTTTGGGTGTGCTGGGTAGTACAGATCCTATTATGAATTCCATAAAGTTCACTAGAGACTTCCCTCTGCTAGGAGAACGGCCTGCTGCCCTGTAACCATGAAGGCAATGCTGTTCTCACCATATATCTTCATCCCACTGACACCTGATGTGTCCCTGATGGGGTGGTGTAGCATGTCCTATGTAGCATTTAATTTCTGGGACTGTCCAGGTTTGCTCTTTTTCATCAATGTAACTAGCTCACTTCACAGCATGAATGGGTCATTCCTTGGGGGAAAATGAAAGGCGGATGTACCCATCTCTTGTGACTGTTCACACTTTCTCTCTTGTGCCTCTTTCGATTGCATTTTCAATGAAAAAAGGGGATCTTTCACCACTTTTTCTTAACCAAGATTCAACAAAGACTTGTAAAGCTTCCAGTCCAGATTCTGGAAAAATGTCTTGTGTCACTGTCAAAATTCTGTGTGTTCCTTTTTATATTCATCTTCATATTCATATTTTATTCTTCTTCTTTTATTCATCTATGGCACTAGTGTGTCACAAGAGACTGTTAAAAGATTTTTGCAAATAAATCTACATGCCTTGTGGGGAATGGGACACTGCTCTTTCTTTTTTCCTTGTTCTTTCAGCTTTATCAAAATTTTTAAAAAGATGAAGCTAACATCTGTCTACCCTGGTGGTAGACATGGTGGTGTTATTATTTGTTTTTACTGAACTTGTGATTTCTAACCATATCTGTCACCTCAGCCAAGAGTATCAACTATGTCTGTAGCTTTGCATCCTTAGAAAAGGCAACTCTAGTCCAAACAGCCTGGTGCAGGAGAATGGGCTGTCTGACTGAGTTTCCCCTCTCCTTGCAGGTGGGAATACATGCACAACCCACCAGAGAGCTCCAAAGAAGCAGAAATCCTGGAGGTTCTGCGAAATCCCAAAGACTGGGTGCACTGACATGGATCATGAAGAAGTTGGATTGCTTTCACTGAGCCATTCTGAGAGAACAGGAATGCCTGCAAACCAGCCATTCAAACTGCTGTTGTGTGGTGTTTCAGTGTGTCTATTTTATATTCTTACCTCCTGCCTTAATTATGCTGTAGACTTGTTAGAACTTGTAAAAGTGTGAACTCATTCCTTTAGATTGATGGCTAATGTTGTCACCCCCTGTTGCTGTTGCCTTGTGAAGGACTGATGAAGGCCTCACAGGGCTACTCTGCATGCTTTAGATGACTGCAAAATGTCAAACTACTGTGATATGTTCAGGGAAATGAAAGCATTATTTGTGCCTAAATAGCACTGCTTAGCCTTACAAGATGTCGGGATGCTTAAAAACATTTTTTTAAAGAATAAAGGGAATATTTGGTATTATATTAAACCTTAAACTGTCCTTTCAGGAAGCTGTGGAAAAGGTGATACTTAATCACATGTATTTTGATGATGTCTTGTTGACTGTAGAGGGGGCAGAAATGGTTTAAGATGTGCTGCAGCAGCATAATTTGGTTGATCAGTATCTGGAAGAATGTGGGTTGAGGTCCCAGAGTTACCTCCTGAGAACAGAAGGATGGCTGTTCGTTTGAGGAGAAAAACAGCACCGAGCCGCTGTGCTGCAATCAGGACAGCAGAAAATGCTCCTCGAGCCAGCTCCATTGTCAAGGAGATCGACGTGCATGAGGACCCTGCTGGGTGTTGCCCTAAGGCATCCAGCTATGCCTTCACGGTCCTCCCAGTTTTCGTTTTTTTTTTTTTTTTTCTTGTCTCCCAGCACGAACTTTGTTGAGGACCCAGTAGGGAAAAGCAAGTGGGGAGCGATTGGATTTCCCCCCGCAGGGGGAAAAATTCTCCATCTCCCCGTCGGGGAATCGAACCCCGGTCTCCCGCGTGACAGGCGGGGATACTAACCACTATACTAACGAGGAATTCGGTATGGCAAACACGTCTCCTCCTTGCCAGCTGGGAGCTCCTCAGCTGCCGTGGGTTCCCAGCATGCGGGTGGCGGCCGGCCTGGCCCCGTGGGTGGCCTGGCAGGGTGGGGAGAGGCACCGGCCCGGCTCGCACTGGCTGTACCCCCCAACCCGTCTGCCCAAGTCAAGCTTCCTGTCTGGGGGTGCCACGTTCCTTTCCGTGTTACACCTCCGCCCCCAAAACAAAATAAAGTGATACTCTGCTAAGTCAGCGATCTCCTCGTGTCCAAGGGAAAAAAAAAAAAAAAACCAAAAAGAAAAGAGGGAACTTGGCCCGTACGGGGATCGAACCCGCGACCTTGGCGTTATTAGCACCACGCTCTAACCAACTGAGCTAACCGGCCAACTTGGAACAATGGTATTGGGTGCAGGCAGCCGAGGCGCTCTCCCGGACGGGCCGCGGTTGCAGCCTCCGCCGCCGCTGAGCACCGCTCTGAAGCATTACGCGATCGCTCTTCCTAGACACCGCCTCGGCGAGCTGTTTCATGGAGCCGTGGTAGAGCAGAAAGGGCAATAACCGCGGTGAGGAGCATTCCTAAAAACTGAGACTTTCAAACACCTTTCGTTTTTCTGTGCCTGGTCCCTCCTCCGGTGCGCGGGCGATTGCCGGCGGCACGGAGCGGCTCGGCTCGGCTGCACCCCGCACACGGACGCGGGGCAGCAGCACCACCGAAACGAACAGCCACGCTTTGCAGGAACCATTCCCGACCCTTCCCTCTCTCCCTCCGTCCGCACGCCGCAGACGGGGGTGCGATGGGATGAAGCAGGATCGCTCTCCGGCGATAAAAGGGAAGGCCGCCTCCCCGTTGGGGAATGGAACCGTGGTGTCCCGTGAGTCAGGCGAAGATATTCACCACTGTACTAATGAGGGGCAAGGTAACAGCGGTGTTCCCCACGGCGACCCCCAAGAGCCGCCAGCGGGACCCCCTCCCGCCCATGGTGCCGCTGCCGCTCCCAGCGCCGGAACCGGAGGCGCTGGGACACAGGAACGGGAACCCGTTCCCTTCACAAGCCGTCAGTATGAGTGTTGAGCTCCTCTCCTTTGTTGTTTCATTTGCCACTAATGCGACCAACATAAAATACATCAATAAAAAACATACTAGGAAGCCAAAAATAAGGTAATATCTGCATAGAGAAGCATATATACATGTATCATGACAATACAAGAGCTTCCTCAAACCCGGGCAACATTTAACACAGATACTCACTCCTGCACGCCACAGAAAGAGATCCCAAAGCTGCCACTAAAGCAATGACAAATACATGGTGTGAGGAGACGGTCACAGACCATGTGTAAGAAAATACGGAGTAAGGAAGGAAAAGGACAGAAGACATCCGATTGAAAAAAGGGCAGAAAAACCCAGATATGCATAAAGAAGAAAGAAGCAGAAAGCCCCACAAATAAGGGGGCTTTTTAGAAGAAAGACTTCTAAATTGAAAAGGCATCATTTACCAGTGACATGCTTGGCCTTAAAAAAAAAGAGGGCAGTCCACAAAAAATTTGATTATTTGATTAGCTGCAGAACTGGAAGAATCTGCAAGAAGTCATATACCTTAAAAAGTAACCCTGATGTGGTCTAAATTCAACAGCAATCCTTAAGCAGCAACATTCAATCACTAACACTGTGGGACTCCAAGACTGTAGATTTTCCTCCATCAGAGACCACAGTTCTCAGAAGTTGATAAAAAAATTTTAGGAAACAGGACTGACGCAATAGAATCACTCCAAAGGCGAGATGAAGAGTGCCTGTTGTAAGCAGAACATGGATTTTAAACCCTGTCTCATGCTTTCTCAAAAACACTTTGAATGGATTTTGTTAGAATTTCAAGCTCAAGAAGCATCATGACAAAGACAACAGTCAGAGAAGAAAGAGGTTGTAAGGTCACTTTGTGTTTCTGCTGTTGTGAGACCTCATCTCACCATAACAATTTCAGAGCCACTGGGATAAGACCTTTTCCAGAGCAGGAGATTGCTCAGTAAAGAAAGAACGAGGGTGAATTTGTGTACCAGGAGCCAGAAGCTACAATGCAACTGCAATGAAACATCCTGTCTTTCTGCAAGAGAAGGGATTGCAGCCCTAACTCATTTTATTACCAACCCTGATCCTTTTTTTTAGGTTATCCCTAATCTATTGATAACTCAGTCCTTTAAAATACCATTTTCTAAGAAAATTATGAAATAACTATTTCACTATTTTAAAAATGCAAGAAGCACAGTTTGTTTTGCTCCTATAATATATAGCTATTGTGTCATTAGAGTTCAAAATACATTTCCAAATACATTTCCCAGTCTTTTGGGATAAGAAGGATGCCTAGGAGAGATTTAATTTTTTTTTTTTTTTCTTTCTGGAGTAAGAAATAAATAATTGCCTTGTCAATTGTTGCATCATGAATGTGCAGGTGAAAGATGGTGAATCATTGATGACAGATGTTTGTCTAAATGCAATACTTAGAACTAAATGTTTGAAATGTCTTTCCTTTTCCCTTCCCCAA